>OX375874.1:70530511-71792678 GCA_947359465.1 Metellina segmentata
ACAGTCAGTGGTACATTACTTAGGTCTTACCCAGAGGAGTTATCTTACTCTTGCAGTTGTCGTTCTACAGGATAAGGTTAGTCTCCATGTCTCCCGTTGAACACGTATGGAATATGATTGCTCAAAAATTGATCTACATGTCATTACCTGCAGTCATAACTGTGATATCAATGGAATGATGATTCGCAAACAGCCATCATGAACCTTGTTCGGTCCGTGTTTCGTCGTGTACGAACATCTAAGTTATAGCTGCTAAAAGGGGATTTCAGATTCGTCAACCCAATGGATACAAAGTGCTTATCTTTCCTTTCTAATGTAGCTATTTGTGCTCCAAAACTAGCTATTTGTGCAAAAAAATTTGAACCTTAGTAGAAAGTTTTTGTCTATTTCGCAAATGGGGGGGGGTTTAGCAACAGCATTTAGTAATTTTTATTTCGGTAAATTTTAATTCAGCGTGCAGAAAAATATTTTTGAAAGTATTTATACCTTTATATCGCAGAACATTGTCATTTTTTTAAAACGTTTATTAACTTGAGATGACTTGTAGGGATAACCCAGCGAATTTGAACACTTGACCTTTTCCTACAAAGGCACGGAACTATTTATAATCGTGACATTGGATAGCATTACCGTATATTGAATTAGAAACTTACAAATATAGTTATCTCATCCTCAAAACAAAACAGGAGAGAAATGTTATTATTTATATAATTTCTTTGAAAGTACATTATTTGTGTGAATGAAATTATGGGAATGTGTAGCAAACACCGGTGGTTTACAAACGTTCCCAATAGACACACCTAACCCTACAAAGTACAGCACGGGCAACGCCGTGCTAGCCACGCAGTGGCTAGTATATATATATATATATATATATATATATATATATATATATATATATATATATATATATATATATATATATATATATGAAACAGTGATTACAAGATGCACACGAATCCAGGTTTGTTTTTGTAAATTAAGGACATTCAATAGAAAAAATATAAACAGTCAAATAAGACAAACTAATCTTTAAACATGTATCATTCAGTGAATAAATAAACATTAGTGAATCTAGTAAACACACACAGTAACGTTAAACGCACTGATTATAACGGTAATATTTCTCATATTTAGCAGCTATTATGCATAACGAATACAATTCACTCGGGTCATGAATTTGCCATCCAAATATGTTATTCTGTTATATCCGGATAGATAGTTGATTAATGGCATGCTTATCCCTCAGGACATCATTAGGTCACGTACTGCGCTTTCGTGCACTATGAGA
The DNA here is from genome assembly GCA_947359465.1 of Metellina segmentata. Lineage (NCBI taxonomy): Eukaryota > Metazoa > Arthropoda > Arachnida > Araneae > Tetragnathidae > Metellina > Metellina segmentata. Next base: position 70,531,803 of record OX375874.1, read on the forward strand.
TTACAATTGCTTTCCGTAAGTGACTGATCTATAACAGGAGTGCCAATGGTGCGTGGAATTATAAAGGAATTGTGTTGTTTCAATTAAAATGAAAGTATCATGTGGATAATGAACATTTTAATCTACGTATATCACTCAAGAGGATATGAAACAGAGCTGTAGTAATGAGAGTTTGAATGTAAACGTTTTCAATAGGTATCGATAAAATGTTGCGTTTAAAAGTCAAAATTTGTTTTTTAGTTCCTTAGCAATAATTTCGTATGTTTTATCTACGGATCATGCACTTAATTTATACAGATATAGAGAAGTATATGAAATCAATATGCATCATAAATAAGTGTAACTGAATAATACTACATTATATAGCTTAATTATTTCTACTTTCTAAATTATTAATCAATATTTCAACTAACTTAACAACATTTCTCATAATTTTAATCAAAAATAAAAGTAAAATTTTAAAGCTCTTCCAATGATAAGTTGAAAATGATCTAAATCCTGACACAATTTGGAATACCACTTTTTCCATACCCACTTTTTAAAGTTAATTATGAATTAATGTTTAACTGTTAATGCAATTATTTTTTACTTTCAAAATGCCTTTCCCTCAAAAATATGTTTATAGTACAGAAATAATTTTTCGAACAAGATATGCGATTTCATTGACTACCAAATTATCTCAACTAATAGATATTTGAAACTGCAGTTCTACTCTACAAAATGATTTTTAAACATTGTTCGAATTACGTGTCACAGAAATGCTTCTATTTTCTAGCAGGGTCATTTAATTTTCTAAAACAATAAACGGATAATATTTTTATTGATGTGTAAGACTTTGACAACACAATATCAAACACAATGTATACATCTGTTTTTGAATCAACTAGAACCTATGTAGTATGCCAAAATCGAGAATCTTGTTACTTGCCATTCATTCCCGAAACTTTCCGAATTTTATAAAATTTTGTTTTGCATCTTGAAAATCAATGTTATTAAAGTTCGATAAAAATGTTATTGATTGTACTGAATATACCAAACAATCAATGGGCATTTAACTTGCATATATAGTCAATGATACCCCATACCTTGAAATTTTACCAAATAAACATAATTTTTGAAGATTTACTTTCTAATATGCCCGAAGGGCCACTTTGGCTGACTTGGTTTGCCCACTGTGCTGGCAATCTGCGAGTTGCAGGTGGCACAGATTCGATTCCTCTAATTTACTCCTGGTTATATTTCTTTCTTCTGTGTCAGTAAAGACATTCCTTGTGTCTAAGTCTATTACTTGACGTTTTCTGTCTTCCGTTTATTGTAGCCCCAGTTGGTTGAGTCGCGAATTAGCAACCGAAGGGTTGCGAGTTTGAGACTCAATCTTACAAAAGTCCACAATGTAGGGAGACTCGGTCACGTTAAGTACATCGTGACCTCAAATGTCCTCATGGTGTGAAAGTTTCAAGAGTGGTGTACTGTCTCAAGTTCTAACCTTGTAATCTGAACGTGGTTCAAAAATACAAGTTGTTGTCCTCGAATCCATTCCATCGAGATTCACCCAGGTCAATATCACGTTATGGTGCTCCAGTGCAAAGTAAAGTCAACTACCTGCCTACCATTTGGTGTAGTCAAATATAACCCTTGCGCCATAAAACCACAAAGCCAATCAACGAAACACGAACGTACTTCAGAATTCGGAGAAATCCTATCGTTTAAGACACTAGTACAATGTTTGTACACAAACACAGCCTCAACGAAGTTACTGTATCTAATCCCATCTGATAATGTTTTCTTTTTTTTTCTCTCTTGACCGGATGTAGGTCTCTTCCGGCCACAATGCGCAGTTTGGCGAGCATGATGAAGCTGGGAAAGCAAAGGCCACCACCGGAAGAGGACGAAAGGAAATCACTGAAGGACTCCGATCAATTGGAATATGGTGCGCCCATTTCTACTGTCTACAAAAATAAGGATAGATTTATGCAAGACTGTTATTTCATGTAGCTGAGCTTTATTTATATGATTATCTAAGCTTAGGCTGACCATATTTCTTTGAGACGAAAATAGGATAGTGGAAAAAAGAGAGGGACAGATTATGTAATATTCTATTCGTGAAAAGGTAAGAGGATAAATAAGGTTTAGTTACACTAACGTAGTGAGCTTGCCATTATTCTTCAGTGACAGAATCAGTACAAACATTTGGGTAGAAGTAGAGGGGACATTTTAATCACGATCGTGCCATTTACCATCCAAGTGTTTCAACGAGGTACCTCGCCTAAGATCTAGTAATAAAAATGGTCAAGTATGCTAAGGACGATATATCTCGTCTAAGATCTGGCAAGTTTGCTAAGGACAAGATATCGTGTCTAAGGACTGGTAAAGTTTGCTAAGGACAAGATATATTGTCTAATATCTGATGAAGTTTATTAAGGACAAGATGTCTTGTCTAATATCTGATGCAGTTTGTTAAGGACAAGATATCTTGTCTAATATCTGATGCAGTTTGTTAAGGACAAGATATCTTGTCTAATATCTGATGAAGTTTGTTAAGAACAAGATGTCTTGTCTAGTATCTGATGAAGTTTATTAAGGACAAGATATATTGTCTAATATCTGATGAAGTTTGTTAAGGACACGATATCTTGTCTAATATCTGATGAAGTTTGTTAAGGAGGACACGATATATTGTCTAATATTTGATGAAGTTTGTTAAGGACACGATATCTTGTCTAATGTATGATGAAGTTTGTTAAGAACATGATATCTTGTCTAATATCTGATGAAGTTTGTTAAGGACGAGATATCTCTTCAATACAAAACTGCCCTATTATTCCAATATAATGAAGATCCAAGCAGGAAAAAAATTGTATTTTGCAAAGATCTGATGAAAGTGTGGAACAGGTTTTTGCACCAGAGGCTAGTCAATTCAAGAAAGCTTTCGAAACAATAAACCACCAGATGGGTTATTATTTCATCGCATGAAGTAATATTACACGGCGCATTTCAGTCTTTCAATACCTTATAATAAAAATTTCCACTTTAAATGACACAAATTTCTCATTTCTCTGCATAACAAAGCCAAGCCCTCATAGTCTCAGGTTTCGGAAATTGATTTAAACTTCTCTTTTGGTATTCTTGTTTAAAAGAAATTATTCTCTCAACAAGTGCTGTACTTTCTTTTTTATTAAAAATCGACATTTTCATTCAAACGACAAGACGGGCAGGTACTATGAGAAAAATACTTCTCCATTGTTCAAAACTATTTGTATATGTGGTCAGCCATCCTAAGCTTTACTTTAATCTTTCAAATGAAACCAGTTGCTTTTCAATTTTGATACAAGTTTAAAATGCTTAATCAAGTAAAGAGAGGTTTCAAACAAGACAAAATAATTATTTCACAAATAAATCACACTTCTTCCAATTCCATGAATTTAAGAGAATGGATTAATCATATGAGAAAGGATATTCTAGGCCTTCAAATGACCTATATTTTGTTCAGCTAACCTAATTTCTTTAGCCCTGTTTGTGATTGTCTCGACGAGGTATCTCGTCAATAGAAAAGCTGACCTGATCTTAATCGACGAGATATCTCGTCATTAGAAATAACCGACCAGGTTTTGATCTTGTCATCATAAAAAAATTTGGTAATATCTTGATGACGGGATATTTTATCACGAGTAAAATTGGTCGCATTTTTTGGACAAGATCTCGTTGATATAATTTTTGGAGGGTTAACAAAAATATGTTTTTTTTTTTCTACAATGTAACGTCAAAGAAAATAGTTAATCTATTTTAAAAGAACCACAAAGGTCTACCAGATTCAATCGGACATCAGATAAATCTTAATATCATCCTAATATACATTCTGCACCACAGTTCTTTTATGTATGCAAATTTTGCATCCATTCATGCATGTGGTATTTTTAAGATCCCTTACCTCAAAACCGAGGAACAGCTCAAACTCTCTGAACTTAAGATGTCTCATTGAATTCTTTATCAAAAAAGAGAGTTTAAATTATCCTTCCATCAACAACTCCAATAATTCCATCGGAATCAAATACTGTAATGCTCTAAATTATTAGTGTAACTCACTTACATAAAACATAACCTCTTCGTCACTGATTTCTATTTAAGTTAGGGTGGGTCGAACGAATTATATTTTTCAGGAACAAATTCTAATAACGATAAAAGGAGTTTGGTTGTCCATCTCAAATGAACATATCTGTTAATATAATGCTACATATCTCAAAAAAGATATATAAACTTCCATAGGTGCGTTTAGTTCAATTAGGTTTTCTTAGAGTAAACTTTCTGATAGTAGTTATTTTCACGCTTTGTTTGCATTTACAGTTTACCACGGATTAGATGCCTTTAAAATACTTAGGATCAACGATCAAAAATAATTCTTATAGGTCATTTTAACTTTGCTTGTGTGACCCCTTGAATGGAATTCAGACGGTACCGAGTATAAAAATCAAAACGACAGGACGAGAGAACTTCAACTACAGCCTGTCTCATCATCAAGATATAATTCATTTTGAAACGAAGTAACACACACACACACACACACACACACACACACACAGATACGTTTGAGGAAAACTATCAAACTTCTTTCACTGTTAGAATTTGTCCCACGGAATTCGATTTCTGACTCATCGTAATTTATATGGTTTTAATTCTTGAAGGCAATATTCTTTTAAAAGTACAAATATGAAAATAAAATTGAAATTTGGATGAACTTAATAAAAACATACATTTGACATTCAGATCCTTCAACATTTGTATATTTAACATTGAACAGCAAAACCCGCTGAAGCAATAAATAATTTTGCCTTTGTTGGATTACAGGCAAAATACATGAGGATCTCGGGAATAAAAAAGTTAAAACCTCTAAACAGTTTTTGTTTAAAATTTCCAGTTTTACTGCTTCATATTTCCTTCTGCTTTCATTTTCTGACTCAGGCTCAACACAGACGCTGAACTTCAGAGGAGGGGACAACGTGTTCATCACTGGCTCGTCCGACGAGGAAGATAGAATGTTTCGGCCATTCGATGAAACCAGCTCGGACGCTGCGGCACCGTATTCCATCAACACACCTGTTGTGCTGAAAAAGTGGGCAGCAGCCGCAAGGTAAGATATCCATCCAAAACCATTTAAATTTACCCATTCTAAGATATGTTAGACATTCTAAGCCCTGGGAGAATTAGCTTACTTCGGCGGAACGTTGAAGCAAGACCATGACTTCGTAGAAGATACGAATTATCAGTTTTTTCTAGTGTGTTACGACTTGATTTGAGGATAAAAGGTAGAAATTGGGGGAGTTTATACTTTTTACAAATATATCCTATATTAACTCTCTAAAGCAGGGATTCCCAACCGGTGGTCGGGGCAACGTCTCAGGTGGTACGCAAGGATGATACGAGCGACCCAAATATTCTACGAAGTTTATTCGATTTTTTAGTATGTACGACCATGTTGTGCTATTTCTTATGCCATTTGTTACTAGTTACTTGTGTGAGAGTGGTCTTTCTGAACTTTTGTAAATAAATAATAAATATAGAAACGGAGTAAGTGTTGAAAAAGACTTAAGAGTGAAGTTAAGCTCCATTGCTCCTGATATTGATATTTTAATAAAAGACAAACAACAACAAGTTTGGCACTAAAAATTAATTTTTGATTACATTAATCTTTGTTTGCTTAGTTTGTACTAATTATTTAAGATTATTTGCTTTTAGAATTGTGAGTAAAAAAAAAGACGGTAATTTTCAACAATCGTTTAATTTTTTTCCTTTATTAAAAATATCATTAATACGCAATACAAGTGCATTAATAAAATATGAAGCTTTCTTAGTATTTTAATTAAAATAAAACAAGCCATTGGGCACTTTTCTGACATTAGATATATGTTTCTAAAAATATATAGAACTGGTGGTACGCCAAAAATTTCTAAAAAATTTTCAAGTGGTACGCAGTTACTAAACGGTTTGGAACCCCTGCTCTAAAGGATTCCATTCAGCAACCTTAAGTTTATCATGATTGACTATCCAGTTTAGTCCTGGTTTGTCATAAATAGAATACAACTTGTGATTTATTGAACAAATAGATGTGTTATTTAGTTGTTATCTGTTATTTTTTGAAAAGAGTTATAATACACTACTCTGAAATCTGGTGACGGCTCAAAGGACGAAGTATTACACTAAATATGAAGCATGTTTGAAATGCGCCTAAAAGATGTGTTTTTACTTTTATCAAAACTTTTACTTTTTACTTGTAGCACAAGAAAAATGGATGATCGCGTAAACTAATAGGGTATAGGGAGAATAAACAACGTATATAAAATTGTAGCATGCGCATAATATGAATGTACGTTTAAAAACTGTTAGCATAAAAAGAAGCTATACTGGAAAGGAAAAGTAGACTTAGCCAAACTTCAAAGTACTTCGAATTTTGGAGGAATATATCTTCGTCGAATTTTGTCTCATCAAAAGATTGGTTCAAGTTTTTGAGCTATCCTTAAAAAAGTCCCCTGAGAATTCCTTTTCAACTCTTGTGATAAGAAAATGCGTAAGACATTCAACGGATACTATAATTTTAACTGACAAAGACAAATGTCTTTTCCTCAACACAATACATAAGATATCACCAATTTGATTTATTGTGAACAACATGAATAAACTTGGCTTTTCAATCCTTTAATGGTATGTTTTCTGCATATTAAAGCCGCATATTTTTACAACTACGATAGTAAAAGATTATAGTAATTTATTTTTGACTTCTCAGTGCCTAAATCTCTTGCGAGGTTTGTTTTTAATAATTATTTTCAGTTTTATCCTGTATAATTGAGATTAGAAATTAATTCGGTATGAAATCTTAAATGGCAACTAGAAGTGAAATAATATATTCTTCATCAAGACCAGTAAACAGACATTTAAATATCTCTTTTTTGATAAGAAACCTTGAAATAACAGTTTAAGGTATGTTAAAAAGCCGGTTTGAAAGAAAAAATACCCATTCGCTCAATTTTGCTTTTTTAATAGATTCCCAAGAGGTTATTATTAATTGTCCTAAAAAACCCCATCCAAAATAGGCTGCAGTTATGATAGCAAATTCATCACAAAGTTTTTTGCAAACTTTTGAAAATTACCGCAACATTTCTTGTAAGATGACTTCTACTCAATAAAGCGTAAATAGAAACAACCTAATCTAATCACTTCTGCTAATGCATTTCTACAAATCAAAGAAACCATGCACTTAATTATCCCTTTAAAGATGTGAGGGCCTTCAAATAACCGTTTAATTTACGTTAAACTGCCTAATTAAAACTAAAAATATTCCTTTGCTGAATTCTGCATTTTCAACTGCACAGTCCTAAGATGGGGTTATTAATTGTCCCAAACAGTCCATCCGATAGCAGCAAACCTATACAAATTCATCACAAAGTTTAATATTTTAAAATCTTCCGAAAATTATAGCAGCATTTTATGTAATGTGAGTAGTGGAAATATGGGGCTTCACCGACAGCCGGAGCAAAGAGCAACCGGTTGCGCCGGAAGGTTTTAAGCCAATCGGTTGCGCCGGAAGGTTTTAAGTCAATCGGTTGCGCCGGAAGGTTTTAAGCCGGTCGCTAGATAGGAATGAGATTAGATAAGAAGGCTGAGGTAGAGTACAAGAATTTTTTACTGATAAGAGGTAAGTTAAAGTTTTTTTTTTCTTAACATACAAATACATACATAATTTTGATGCTTTTACTTAAACACTAATTATACATTAGATGCTATAGCACATATTTTATTGCAGTATTTATTTTTAAATGCTGTACACTTAAGTAAAAGTACAAAAATCTTTTTTTATATTTTATTTGAAAACTTTGCAAGACCCATACTGTGAAAATGTTTCCTTGTAAATTTTTTTTAATTGAACTAAAGAAAACTCACCCATATACCACAGAAGTACAACACGGGACTTACAGAAGTAAGTTGATAAAACAAAGAAACAGTGGAATAAAGTTAATTAAACTTACAAGATTTGAAGACTTAACAAATGAGTAGAAACGCAGATGACTCCTTGTTCATTTGAAGAAGTTGTAATTGTATTGAAATCAAACCATATATTATATTTTAATGATTCTTTCCTAGCCATATTACTTTTTATTTAAATAAATCTGGCTAAAATTTAGTGATTTAATTCTTTAGATTTACAAACTTTTTGAAATGAAATTTTCTTTGATTTATTGTAAAATGTTAAGATGTTTTTACACAAAAATTAGACACTATTACACATATTTTAATAATGATTTTGAAAAAATACGATTGAAACATATAAATTAGATATTATTACAAATTTTTAAATACAAATTATAATTTTTTTTCGAATTTACAATTAAGACATTTAGCAGTTTGATTTCTTAAAGCATGTTTTTATGTAAGAAAAAAAATAAAAAGAAACATGTAAAAGTAAAATATTTTTACCTTCATTTTGAAACTTTGCAAGACCCATACTATGAATAGTTTACTTGTACATTTGAAGTAGTGAAAATGAGTAATAATAAACTTTTAGTTCTTGAAGTTCTAAATTAAATGTTCTTTTTTTCTAATGCTCTTGCAAACCATACATTTTACTAAACATATGAACATCTTTTAATTTACTTGAAAACCCTGTGTACATTATGTAGTTTAAATTGCAGAGCCAAATGCCTATTTTGTACAAGTATTTTACAAGATACTTTGTATAGGTCTTTTATAATTTTAGATGTACTACATTGCTACGTTAAATGGATAGTAAGTGGGTTTTGTGATTTTGAAAATAATGTGTACACTTCTATGCTGTTAAACAAAATAAATTTTTACCCTTTCTTTAAAGTTAATGCATAATCTAAAGATTTACTCACACCACTGACAGTTTTACACATGAGTAAAATTAAATAACTGAAAATTTTAAATACTAATTAATTTTTTTTAATGAACAAATATCATTGAAATAATGGTTAAGTATGAATCCTATGTATTATTCAAGCAATCTCTTGCAAAAAACAAATTGTTCTAAAACATATTGAAAAAATAATTATAAAACATTGAAACATAATTCTAAAACATATTGAAAGAAGTCATACTGTAACAAAGTAAACTATATAACACTTTTTAATTGAAAAAAAACAACAGGATTCATATATTTTTACAAAATAATGTACTATATAGTAAAAACAAAAGAACTTATTTTTTACATGCCTGCATTTTTTAAGAGACATATATTTCCTATGAGCCAGTTATGAAATGCCGTCACCTCAGCTTTTGAGCAATGCAAATGATTTTTGTGATGGCCACATGATAGTTTTTGGATCTCTTTGTTGCTGCTTAGAGCGCATAGTGCATCGAATTTTGGACACCCAAAGTGTTCCAATTTATGTTCGGAATATTCAAGGCATCTAAGCGTTGTTTCTCAACACAACCACCTTTGTAAGCAACTAGGTACTGAGAGGCACTCTTTGTCTGCTTGTACAATTCCAAAAGTTTAGAGTCTAGACTTTCTAAGGGAGACACGTTTTCCCATGCTATGGGGCAGAAAGGAAGTCCACACACGTAATTTTCAACATATTGCACAGTTTTACGATCTCAGGCACTAAGTTTATACTTATAAGGCGATAAGTTAAAACGAATACTATACGCTGCTTGCGATTTTATAGCGATGTAACCGTATTCACGTACTAAAAAACCTTGCTTAGTCTGAAATCCATCAAAATCCACAATTGCGCAAATGTTAAACATTGCTATTGAAAAGCGTTATATGTTCGTGGAAAAATAATTGTAAACTGGAGACACAAAGAACTGAACTATATATAACACCATACACTTACTAATCAGAAAAGTTAATCTTATTTCAGTCTTTTATCTTTTGTGAGTAACAATAAACTCGTAAGTGAAGAATGTACTCAGAAAACACGTGCTTGTGATAATGTGACAAGTAAAACTTTATGTTGTAATACAGTATTTTAACAAAAGGGGGTATGCTTAAATGTGCATGTAATTTGTTCTTTTTTTGCTCTATCACGTAGATGAGCTGAATACAATTCAATTCGGTAACTAAACTTGAGCAAGAAAAAAATATGTAACCAAATATAATTTATACTCGAGGAACTTGTTTTTTTACTTTCTTTAAAGTATACTGATTTCTCTTGATTATGCTGTTTTATTTTTCTAAATTTACATCAGTAAATTGAATTACTTATTTATGGGCACAAATCTTTGCCTTTTGTTGAACAGAAATTAGTATCTTTGACTAGTATCAGATTTTTTAAAATTGACGAAGATAACCTTTATGAGGGGATTTAACTCGATAGGCCTATAATTTTACACTTAAGAGTAACAGAGCAGTATAGTTTTTAGGAAAATGAATAACCATTATGTAAATTTGAAGCCAAAATTTCCAAGCATGTCTATGCTTAATAAACGCCTATCTACGTTTAGAGATTGGCCACGCACAAACTTTGACATTTGGGACCTGGCCGAAAACGGATTGTTTTATACGGATGTATCGGACAGGGTCAGGTGTTATTGGTGTGGCGAAGCGCTTGAAAATTGGAAAGAAGAGGATGTAGTGAGACACGAACACATAAAGGTTTATCCAAAATGTTTGGTAGCCCAACAACAGCAAATGATTGCTGACCCTAGATCAAAAAGAACTCCAACAGATGAAATTGTACAGGTTTAGGAAATCAAGAATAATACCAATGGTTTAATAAAACCCTATGTAAAAAATTCATCCTCAAACAACGACAAAAACGTACGACTTTGTAAAATATGTTTAGAATCAGAAATGGATGCTACTTTACAGCCTTGCAGTCATCTGGTGACATGCATGAGATGTACGAAAGGTCTCTTAACGTGTCCTATGTGCCGAACCAATATTTTACATAAAATTAAAACGTACATTTGTTACTAAACGTTATCTACCCTTTATCAATTCAAGTCGTTAATGTAATTTTTAGTGACTAACTGAACATGACGTGAAAGAATTCCACGAGAGTGGTATTTTGAGTTTAATGTTATGAAATTAACACATGTATGGTAGCAAAAAGACTAGTAAAGAAGTTCGAAACTTCTAAAAAAAAATTATAAAACTTTCTATCAAGGACTTGTGGTAAAATCGTGTAGGAAAGACTTATACCCCTTTTTAATACATTAAATATAATAACTATTTTACTTATTTGTTGTTGTTTCATTACATACTAAGCCTATTTTGGACATAGGAATTTTAAAGTACCTTAAAAAGGAGTTACAAATTGCTTTAAGAAAGATTTGTGTAAAAGTACTCTGTAATGTAAGAAAGCTGGAAATAAATATTCATATTTTGTGAGATCTTTTTCCATTTTCATTTTCTAACTAATTTCTTTAAACCATCGTAACTTTTTTTTTGTTACTGGTTAACTTTTTTTGTTACTGTTAAACTTTTTTCTATTACAGCTTAAATTTTTTTTTGTTACTGCTTAATTTTTTTTTACTGTTAATTTTTTATTATTATTAATTTTTTTTTTTTGCTGTTAAACTTTTTTTGTTACTGCCTAATTTTTTTTGCCGCTTGACTTTTTTACTGTTAAACTTTGTTATGTTTATACTTAACTTTTTTTTACTTTTTAATATTTGAATTGTTTAAATTTGTGTTTCTTATTGAACTTTGTTTTACACTATCAAAAAAATACAAAATTGTTGTGTAGAATATTTTTTTTGACAACACTGGATAAAAGATAAAATATTTATTGAAAACATAGGAATAGGTAAAACAGTTCATATAATTGTTACAACATATCTTACAAGTCTTTTACATACATTTCTCTAACAGTATTGAAAATATCTGTTGTATTCAAATTCTCAAAAAAGTTGTCCTCTAATATTATGTCATAAAAGTTTAACAAATTATTGCTCTCTCTTACAAAATTAGTAGCAAACTCTTTCCAGTTAACAGCACATAAAGCAAGGGTAGAAAATTCGCAAAAGCGTTCGTCAACACTCATTTTCATACATGCATGTACAGATTGATTGACAATTTCATTCTTACAACCTAAGCAATCAAAAAGAATAGTAATATTTTTTACCACAATTTCCTTTAGGCACTTGCAGAGAGAAGCTATAACTTCTCTCCAACAATCAGATTTATCAGTGTCAATGCAGTAAAGTTTGTAACTTTCACCAGGAAAACCATTTTTGATTTCCAGTTTCACATAGTATGGCAGCAAATACGTCAAAAACGATATTTTCAATATATCTGACACATTAGCATAGAATTCGCACAATTTAAAATACTGATCAGAATTCATAGACACACAATAGGGCGAGAACTGAAAACAATGGTCTTTTTTCTGAAATACACGTTGTAAAACCAAGTCCATTTTTTCCGCATCAAACGCTTTAGAAAGGCAGACTTCCTTCTCTATAACTTTAACGTCGGAGCTAGTTGCGAACGCGAAAAACTTGCTCACCTTCTCCATAAGAATATACCATGTTTTCGGATGCAGGGAAACACATTCCTTAGTTGGCTGCAAAACACTGTGTTTATCTAAAGTAAATTTACGTATGAGGACACGTGTGGAACCATTAGAGTTGTTAATTAGCACGAATAAATATTCGCCAAGGTGAAACATATTTTCTGGAAGTGATTGCATTGACAAATTTAAGCTTTCCTCTGAAAACACCAGATCGTTGAATCGCATTCTTTTGCACGCTTTGGGTTGGTTTGTAAAACGCATCATTTTAAGAGCTTTGAGGTACACGTTTTCAACAAATAGCTTTAACTAACCAAGAGATAAAAAAGGTTTGTCCAAGAGATAAAAAGGTCGTTTCTACCTCACGTGACATGTGATGTCATAGAATCGAGGAGGGAAAAAACCCTCCTACTTTTTACTTGGAGATAGGAGGGTCTTTTCCCTCCTCGATTCTATGACATCACATGTCACGTGAGGTAGAAACGACCTTTTTATCTCTTGGACAAACCTTTTTTATCTCTTGGTTAGTTAAAGCTATTTGTTGAAAACGTGTACCTCAAAGCTCTTAAAATGATGCGTTTTACAAACCAACCCAAAGCGTGCAAAAGAATGCGATTCAACGATCTGGTGTTTTCAGAGGAAAGCTTAAATTTGTCAATGCAATCACTTCCAGAAAATATGTTTCACCTTGGCGAATATTTATTCGTGCTAATTAACAACTCTAATGGTTCCACACGTGTCCTCATACGTAAATTTACTTTAGATAAACACAGTGTTTTGCAGCCAACTAAGGAATGTGTTTCCCTGCATCCGAAAACATGGTATATTCTTATGGAGAAGGTGAGCAAGTTTTTCGCGTTCGCAACTAGCTCCGACGTTAAAGTTATAGAGAAGGAAGTCTGCCTTTCTAAAGCGTTTGATGCGGAAAAAATGGACTTGGTTTTACAACGTGTATTTCAGAAAAAAGACCATTGTTTTCAGTTCTCGCCCTATTGTGTGTCTATGAATTCTGATCAGTATTTTAAATTGTGCGAATTCTATGCTAATGTGTCAGATATATTGAAAATATCGTTTTTGACGTATTTGCTGCCATACTATGTGAAACTGGAAATCAAAAATGGTTTTCCTGGTGAAAGTTACAAACTTTACTGCATTGACACTGATAAATCTGATTGTTGGAGAGAAGTTATAGCTTCTCTCTGCAAGTGCCTAAAGGAAATTGTGGTAAAAAATATTACTATTCTTTTTGATTGCTTAGGTTGTAAGAATGAAATTGTCAATCAATCTGTACATGCATGTATGAAAATGAGTGTTGACGAACGCTTTTGCGAATTTTCTACCCTTGCTTTATGTGCTGTTAACTGGAAAGAGTTTGCTACTAATTTTGTAAGAGAGAGCAATAATTTGTTAAACTTTTATGACATAATATTAGAGGACAACTTTTTTGAGAATTTGAATACAACAGATATTTTCAATACTGTTAGAGAAATGTATGTAAAAGACTTGTAAGATATGTTGTAACAATTATATGAACTGTTTTACCTATTCCTATGTTTTCAATAAATATTTTATCTTTTATCCAGTGTTGTCAAAAAAAATATTCTACACAACAATTTTGTATTTTTTTGATAGTGTAAAACAAAGTTCAATAAGAAACACAAATTTAAACAATTCAAATATTAAAAAGTAAAAAAAAGTTAAGTATAAACATAACAAAGTTTAACAGTAAAAAAGTCAAGCGGCAAAAAAAAATTAGGCAGTAACAAAAAAAGTTTAACAGCAAAAAAAAAAAATTAATAATAATAAAAAATTAACAGTAAAAAAAAATTAAGCAGTAACAAAAAAAAATTTAAGCTGTAATAGAAAAAAGTTTAACAGTAACAAAAAAAGTTAACCAGTAACAAAAAAAAAGTTACGATGGTTTAAAGAAATTAGTTAGAAAATGAAAATGGAAAAAGATCTCACAAAATATGAATATTTATTTCCAGCTTTCTTACATTACAGAGTACTTTTACACAAATCTTTCTTAAAGCAATTTGTAACTCCTTTTTAAGGTACTTTAAAATTCCTATGTCCAAAATAGGCTTAGTATGTAATGAAACAACAACAAATAAGTAAAATAGTTATTATATTTAATATATTAAAAAGGGGTATAAGTCTTTCCTACACGATTTTACCACAAGTCCTTGATAGAAAGTTTTATAATTTTTTTTTAGAAGTTTCGAACTTCTTTACTAGTCTTTTTGCTACCATACATGTGTTAATTTCATAACATTAAACTCAAAATACCACTCTCGTGGAATTCTTTCACGTCATGTTCAGTTAGTCACTAAAAATTGCATCAACGACTTGAATTGATAAAGGGTAGATAACGTTTAGTAACAAATGTACGTTTTAATTTTATGTAAAATATTGGTTCGGCACATAGGACACGTTAAGAGACCTTTCGTACATCTCATGCATGTCACCAGATGACTGCAAGGCTGTAAAGTAGCATCCATTTCTGATTCTAAACATATTTTACAAAGTCGTACGTTTTTGTCGTTGTTTGAGGAGGAATTTTTTACATAGGGTTTTATTAAACCATTGGTATTATTCTTGATTTCCTAAACCTGTACAATTTCATCTGTTGGAGTTCTTTTTGATCTAGGGTCAGCAATCATTTGCTGTTGTTGGGCTACCAAACATTTTGGATAAACCTTTATGTGTTCGTGTCTCACTACATCCTCTTCTTTCCAATTTTCAAGCGCTTCGCCACACCAATAACACCTGACCCTGTCCGATACACCCGTATAAAACAATCCGTTTTCGGCCAGGTCCCAAATGTCAAAGTTTGTGCGTGGCCAATCTCTAAACGTAGATAGGCGTTTATTAAGCATAGACATGCTTGGAAATTTTGGCTTCAAATTTACATAATGGTTATTCATTTTCCTAAAAACTATACTGCTCTGTTACTCTTAAGTGTAAAATTATAGGCCTATCGAGTTAAATCCCCTCATAAAGGTTATCTTCGTCAATTTTAAAAAATCTGATACTAGTCAAAGATACTAATTTCTGTTCAACAAAAGGCAAAGATTTGTGCCCATAAATAAGTAATTCAATTTACTGATGTAAATTTAGAAAAATAAAACAGCATAATCAAGAGAAATCAGTATACTTTAAAGAAAGTAAAAAAACAAGTTCCACGAGTATAAATTATATTTGGTTACATATTTTTTTCTTGCTCAAGTTTAGTTACCGAATTGAATTGTATTCAGCTCATCTACGTGATAGAGCAAAAAAAGAACAAATTACATGCACATTTAAGCATACCCCCTTTTGTTAAAATACTGTATTACAACATAAAGTTTTACTTGTCACATTATCACAAGCACGTGTTTTCTGAGTACATTCTTCACTTACGAGTTTATTGTTACTCACAAAAGATAAAAGACTGAAATAAGATTAACTTTTCTGATTAGTAAGTGTATGGTGTTATATATAGTTCAGTTCTTTGTGTCTCCAGTTTACAATTATTTTTCCACGAACATATAACGCTTTTCAATAGCAATGTTTAACATTTGCGCAATTGTGGATTTTGATGGATTTCAGACTAAGCAAGGTTTTTTAGTACGTGAATACGGTTACATCGCTATAAAATCGCAAGCAGCGTATAGTATTCGTTTTAACTTATCGCCTTATAAGTATAAACTTAGTGCCTGAGATCGTAAAACTGTGCAATATGTTGAAAATTACGTGTGTGGACTTCCTTTCTGCCCCATAGCATGGGAAAACGTGTCTCCCTTAGAAAGTCTAGACTCTAAACTTTTGGAATTGTACAAGCAGACAAAGAGTGCCTCTCAGTACCTAGTTGCTTACAAAGGTGGTTGTGTTGAGAAACAACGCTTAGATGCCTTGAATATTCCGAACATAAATTGGAACACTTTGGGTGTCCAAAATTCGATGCACTATGCGCTCTAAGCAGCAACAAAGAGATCCAAAAACTATCATGTGGCCATCACAAAAATCATTTGCATTGCTCAAAAGCTGAGGTGACGGCATTTCATAACTGGCTCATAGGAAATATATGTCTCTTAAAAAATGCAGGCATGTAAAAAATAAGTTCTTTTGTTTTTACTATATAGTACATTATTTTGTAAAAATATATGAATCCTGTTGTTTTTTTTCAATTAAAAAGTGTTATATAGTTTACTTTGTTACAGTATGACTTCTTTCAATATGTTTTAGAATTATGTTTCAATGTTTTATAATTATTTTTTCAATATGTTTTAGAACAATTTGTTTTTTGCAAGAGATTGCTTGAATAATACATAGGATTCATACTTAACCATTATTTCAATGATATTTGTTCATTAAAAAAAATTAATTAGTATTTAAAATTTTCAGTTATTTAATTTTACTCATGTGTAAAACTGTCAGTGGTGTGAGTAAATCTTTAGATTATGCATTAACTTTAAAGAAAGGGTAAAAATTTATTTTGTTTAACAGCATAGAAGTGTACACATTATTTTCAAAATCACAAAACCCACTTACTATCCATTTAACGTAGCAATGTAGTACATCTAAAATTATAAAAGACCTATACAAAGTATCTTGTAAAATACTTGTACAAAATAGGCATTTGGCTCTGCAATTTAAACTACATAATGTACACAGGGTTTTCAAGTAAATTAAAAGATGTTCATATGTTTAGTAAAATGTATGGTTTGCAAGAGCATTAGAAAAAAAGAACATTTAATTTAGAACTTCAAGAACTAAAAGTTTATTATTACTCATTTTCACTACTTCAAATGTACAAGTAAACTATTCATAGTATGGGTCTTGCAAAGTTTCAAAATGAAGGTAAAAATATTTTACTTTTACATGTTTCTTTTTATTTTTTTCTTACATAAAAACATGCTTTAAGAAATCAAACTGCTAAATGTCTTAATTGTAAATTCGAAAAAAAATTATAATTTGTATTTAAAAATTTGTAATAATATCTAATTTATATGTTTCAATCGTATTTTTTCAAAATCATTATTAAAATATGTGTAATAGTGTCTAATTTTTGTGTAAAAACATCTTAACATTTTACAATAAATCAAAGAAAATTTCATTTCAAAAAGTTTGTAAATCTAAAGAATTAAATCACTAAATTTTAGCCAGATTTATTTAAATAAAAAGTAATATGGCTAGGAAAGAATCATTAAAATATAATATATGGTTTGATTTCAATACAATTACAACTTCTTCAAATGAACAAGGAGTCATCTGCGTTTCTACTCATTTGTTAAGTCTTCAAATCTTGTAAGTTTAATTAACTTTATTCCACTGTTTCTTTGTTTTATCAACTTACTTCTGTAAGTCCCGTGTTGTACTTCTGTGGTATATGGGTGAGTTTTCTTTAGTTCAATTAAAAAAAATTTACAAGGAAACATTTTCACAGTATGGGTCTTGCAAAGTTTTCAAATAAAATATAAAAAAAGATTTTTGTACTTTTACTTAAGTGTACAGCATTTAAAAATAAATACTGCAATAAAATATGTGCTATAGCATCTAATGTATAATTAGTGTTTAAGTAAAAGCATCAAAATTATGTATGTATTTGTATGTTAAGAAAAAAAAAACTTTAACTTACCTCTTATCAGTAAAAAATTCTTGTACTCTACCTCAGCCTTCTTATCTAATCTCATTCCTATCTAGCGACCGGCTTAAAACCTTCTGGCGCAACCGATTGACTTAAAACCTTCCGGCGCAACCGATTGGCTTAAAACCTTCCGGCGCAACCGGTTGCTCTTTGCTCCGGCTGTCGGTGAAGCCCCATATTTCCACTACTAATGTGACTTCTACTCAACAAAGCGTAAACAAAATCAAAAATTTCTTTTGTTGTCAACGTCTTTTGGTTGTGCAATTTCAAAAATCAAAGAAAGCATACCCTTAATAATCCCTTTTTAGATGAGATCCTTCAAATAGCCTTTAATGCACATTAAAACGCCTGACTAAAACAAAAATATTCCTTTGCTAAATTTTGCTTTTTCAATAGCATAGTCCCGAGAAGTCATTATTAATTTCCCGAACAACCCATCCCATAGCAGCAGCTATGAAAACAAATTCATCACAAAGTTTAATTTCAAAATCTTCCAAAAGTTAGAGCAGCATTTCATGTAATGTGACTTTTTCTCAATAAAGCTTCAATAAGAACAAGCCCAATCCAATGCTTTTATCTAGTGCAATTTCATATATCAAGGGAACCAAACACTTAATTATCACTTTTTAGATCAGAACTTTCAAAGAGTCATTTAATGCACATTAAAACGCCTGACTAAAACAAAAATATTCCTTCGCTAAATTTTGCTTTTTCAATAGCATAGTCCCGAGAAGTCATTATTAATTTCCCGAACAACCCATCCCATAGCAGCAGCTATGAAAACAAATTCATCACAAAGTTTAATTTCAAAATCTTCCAAAAGTTAGAGCAGCATTTCATGTAATGTGACTTTTTCTCAATAAAGCGTCAATAAGAACAAGCCTAATTCAATGCTTTCACCTAGAGCAATTTCCCAAATCAAAGAAACCAAACACTCAATTATCACTTGTAGATGAGAACCTTCAAATAGCCATTTAATGCACATTAAAACGCCTGACTAAAACAGAAAATATTCCTTCGCTCAATTTTGCTTTTCAACAGCATAGTCTCAAGAGGGCATTATTAACTGTCCCGAACAACCCATCCGATAGCAGCAGCTATGATAACAAATTCATCACAAAGTTTATTTTCAAAATCTTCCAAAATTTAGAACAGCATTTCATGTAATGTGACTTCTACTCAATAAAGCGTAAAAAAATCAAATATCATTCAATGTCTTTAGGTTGTGTAATTTCACAAATCAAAGAAACCAAACACTTAATTATCCTTTTGTAGATGAGAACCTTCTAATAGCCATTTAATACACATTAAAACGCCTGACTAAAACAGAAAATATTCCTTCGCTCAATTTTGCTTTTTCAACAGCATAGTCCCAAGAGGGCATTATTAATTGTCCCGAACAAACCCATCCGATAGCAGCAGCTATGATAACAAATTCATAGCGTGTTGCTGACTTGAGTTTTCCAAAAGCTTGCAACAAACTAACCGAGAAAAAAATGATTAATTAGCCCAAATCGCGAGACGCTGGAAATTAACTCGGGCTGGGGACGTGATTAATTAACCCATTTAAGAAGCGTGTCGCAAGCCTTTGCAAACAAAGGTCGAAGCGAGAAAGAAACTAAGATCGGAACGGGGTGGGCAAACAAAATTAGCTTCGGTTTCGAATCGAGGAAGTCTGGTTAAAAAGAAGATCCTCCTCCCCAACCAAAGGCTTCGGACTCGCAAGAAAAGCAACACTCCCTCCAGGGAGTTAAATCAAGCTGCTGTGAAAATTCAGAGCAAAAGCTGCGTAACTACGTCCAAACCGTGTAATTCAGTACTTACGCTCACAGAATGCATAATACAACGGACGCAATCGAATGTAACAGTGCCATCTGTTACACCGTTCTTTTAATTCTGTGCCGAGCTGCATGTTTTCAGTGTTTAAAGATGTATTAATTCTGTGACAGCATGCAGAATGGCTGATTGCTTAACGAAAAGGGACTTGAGTCTGTTTCGCTTGAAGGCGTTGAAAGGTTTGGATGCTGAGTGAAGAGGTTGTTCTCTTTTACAAACACCATCCCCATCTAATTAAAGCGATAAACTGCATGGAAACTGCTGGTATGCGTGGAAAAAATTACAGTGGGAATCAGATGTTTTTCTTATTTTTGGTCGAGTGCGCAAAGTTTGAATTTTTTCGATCGTAGAGTACTTATTTTCAGGATGCTGTACCGTAGTTTTGTAATTTTTCTACTCTTTTTTAGTTTACTTCTTCCATTTCGTGAGTAAAACAGTTTAATATTTTTAGAAATTATTATTGTCTTCTCGTAAACAATGCTAAAAATGCATAACGTGAAATGAAATATTTTCAATTCAAAAACATACTTCCGAGCGTACGTTAGCTATATAGTATTGCTGCCATGGTTGGAAAAATAGTAAATTTAGAGGTTTGGTAATTTTAAGCAGGCGATTTGTTCAGGATGAAAATATTCGTTTAGTCACACTATAGCATGTGATCACTCAATCAACTGTTCATTTAATGCTGTTGCTGTTTCCTTGGGTTACGAGGTAAAAAATACTTTTATGTGAACATGAATAAGCCGATAGATAGCTCGCAAATAAGACTTATTATACACAACTTTATGTGCAAACATAAGGAAGGTATTGCCACATTTCACCCCACCATGAACTGGAAAAACACGCCTCCCTAGAGAGCTTTCGAGAAGCTGACCCGCACACCATTTTGAAGAAACGAGGAAACTTTAAGCAGCCAAAACATACGAGATTTGTACTCGTAATAAATCTCGTTAGTCTACCAGTTTCTTAAGAGCTACTCCTTTAGTTATTTGGTCACTAGCAGGGCCGGTAATAAAGTAATAGGTCTTATAAATGATGAAGGAATGAACCAAAAATCTCTTAAACGATCAAACTTCAGGGTTTCGGTTCATTTTTTGTTCTACTGTCATTTTCTGCTGTACGATATCTAATTAAACAGGAACCTACGGCTTAAAGTTGATTCCAACCATGACAAACATTCATGACCAGGCCAGTATTTGAACCCAAAGACTGTTGAACCAATGGTCAGAGAGCTAACTACTCGGATTCAAAATTTGGAAATACTGTATTCTTGATATACATCCCAGTATGGATGTGTAAAGAAACTGGTATGTCAGCTCATATAACTTCTTGTAACAAAGGGTAGATTTGACACCATGTTCCGTAGCGTCTAACTTAGTCTTGTCATACTCGATTACACTTAATAGCAAACAGAACTAACTTCAACGTAAAAGGATACGTTAAGAAGAAGTACATTATTCAGATTTAAGAAACATGAAAAATGGATGTATTTTGATCAAATGTATATAATTTCAAATATTTTCTCAATGTCATTTTCCCTAGGCGAAGATCCGACCAAGAATCATCACCTGCTAAACTCAAAGCCCAAGATTTTCAGGTATCTAACTTAATTATTTAGTTTTATGACGATCATTGTTTCCCACACACTTTTTCGGCATAACGCCCCCTTGTCAAAGGCGATGCTTTTCTCTGCGGCCCTTCTAGAAAAATATCTCAACTAATAATAAATTTCAAGTGTAGGCATGCCTATAATTTTGGAATTTCGTCAAACTATTTATGTAGTTCTGTGTAATGTTAGAATTTCAAAGAGCTAGTTTGGAACCAAACGACTCAGAATTTAAATTAGGAAATTATTTATTAAAATGAAGTAACAAAAAAATAAACTGATGCATATAAACATGCTAAATCGCTCATAATTTTTGTAATTTATACTAATAGCATTAGTAAAATTTAAAAAAATTTCTAACCATTGTTGTTGTGTTATCAATTTGTCTATCAGGATATAGTTTCATTGGCAACATCTTTCAATTTTCAGTCAGCCATTTTATGGTTGGTTATTGGCTCTTTTTAGTTAAAATAATTAATGACAATGCATTACTGTAGTGAGTGTGACTAAATGGTCAAGTATATAAAAACTGACTTAAAACACATTTTAGGTGACAAAGTTAAGAACCTTATAACTAGGGCAACTTTTTGCAACAAATGTAACTTTTTTTCATACGTTCTACGCTGCATGTAAAGTACTAAAACCAAAATTCCTCCTTCATGGGGTATATTGTAAGCGAGTTATAACCGCAACATAAATGCAACTTTCTGCATAAATGCAACAACCTGCAACGTTTTAAAATTTAGCTTAAAATAAATTAATATAAAATTGCTATTACATTTTTTGCCCTCTGAACCAACCCTTTGATCACGTGTGTCTGATCTTGCGAATGCCGAAGTATGGAGTATCAAACACGAATTTCACGGAAAGAAGGTGTTCGTCCTAACAGACGAAAGTGAAATAAATGGCAAGAAGTACTTTTAACACATTGGTTGGCACTTTTGATAATCCAGAGGAAACTTGCGTTATCGACTGCAGAGTTTGCGAGATGAGTGTCGATCATCAATATGTTGTTCGCCTGGTAAATAACGTTTTAAAATATCTGAATGTTAAGCGAAAGGATTTTGCGCTTCTGCTATCCGATACAGCACATTATATGACTACGGCTGGGGCAATTTTTCAATGTAATAGAAATTACTGTCCAATGATCGGCCATTTAACGTTCTTCTGTATTTCAGTATGTATTATAACATTGTTGTATAAGACAAAAATTGTCAATATATTTTGAATTTTTTCATTCTTTACGAATAATCCATTTTAGAATTTAGTGTATCAAAAGAAAATGCAACTTTATTTCCATAAAAGCAACTTTAGGGAATGATAAATGCAACTTTTCAAATTTTTACTGCAACAAAAAAGTTGCCCTACTTATAACCCTTTTTCCCTCTTGGAGATATATACTTCCTCTATTTTTCCAGTCCAGTATTGATACCCAAGATTCCTTCACCAAGGGTGGTAGAACCCACTTTGGGAGGCTATGATGTGTGAAATTATAATGCATGACCGTAACCATGATCTTGAATCAATGATATTATTGCAATTTTTCCTGATATATATATATATATATATATATATATATATATATATATATTTATTTATTTATTTATTACTTACATTATTAGGTATATGTTTAACTATATAAGTTTAATTGTATACGTTAAAATATATATGTTTAATTATATATATATTTAATTATATTCGATCAAAAAGATTATGTTAATACACTTGTAGGTCTGCGTAACCGTTATAGAAGCTAGGCACTTAGCTGGTCTCAATATGGATCCAGTAGTGTGTGTACAAGTGGGAGAACAAAAAAAGTACACAAGTGTTAAAGAGTCCACTAACTGTCCGTACTATAACGAGGTATGTTTAATTCCCTCATAATATTATGTTAAATACTTTTCATTCGGGTTGGGTTACTGTTTACATGCATTTTAAAGTTTAGAGTAGTTATTTTGTCAAAATTAAATGTAACTTGTTAGAATTAAAATATTTTCTCATTTTAACTCTTCTGTTTCAGTATTTCGTGTTTGACTTCCACATGGCTCCAATGATGTTTTTCGATAAAATTATAAGCTTAACGGTTAGTATATTTATTTTAACATATTTGAAATCCATATTTAAAAAATAACTCTTAGACTATATAAGTAAACTAGAATTAACATCATGAAGCAGAATAATTACTGTATTTAATTATTGGCATATATATATATATATATATATATATATATATAATGTGCACATTAACGGCTTCCGTATCGTTAAAGTTCAAAATTTTGTTTCCCTCATTTCCTTTCCCTACACTTTCCTTCTCTCCCTCCACTTTTAGTTTTAATTTGGTTTCGCCAGCGTCTTGACGTCGCCGTTGTTTTTATTTCTCACTAGCAAAATACCCGACCTCACTCGGTTTGAATTGGTTTACTCTAGATTGAAGAGATAATCAAAATATATAATGACTTACGTTTTTTGTAGAATAAAAATTTATTTTAACATCTTTCGCCATCTTTATATTTTCTACAACTTACTTTGGACACAAATCCTACACATGCATATCCATTCATGTAATACATTTCACATACATCGCACATTGCTGTATGACAAACCTACAAAATGACGAAAGGTGATACTAAGGTTACTACTATAAAAGACGATTTATAGGAAGATTTGGAATTCCCTTTCTTAAGTTCTTTTCATGTTCAACTCAATTAATTAAAATTACGATTTATGGCGAGTGCTCTCGCACTCATAGTCAACAAAACAATATTTTTTTACTTGTGGCACTCTTGCCTCCGGTATGCGACATTGTGAAATTTTGCAATCTTCTCCTGTCATTATTACAACGAATTTTTTAATGTTGGAAAAAGTTCCAGTTTGGATTAATAAACATTATTATTCTTTCAATAACGGCATTATTCTTTAAATAACGGCATTATTCTTTAAATAATGGCGTAACTATACTTAAAATTTATTGAAAATTTATACTGACTTACCTAACATTTTTAAGTCTAATACTTTGTGGTGCTGTTGCGCGTGATGAGAAGGAAAACACATTTATTAAAATAATAAGTATTTAAAACAGGAAACAGCGAAGTAGAACAAAATAAAAGATGTCGCAAAAAATTGTTCTAAAGATATTAATTTGTGATTCAATTTTATCTCTTGATCTCGCACAGTTGCCACAACTTACAACTAAAAGTGTACAAAATTTAGAAATGTGAAATGAATTCAGAGCGAAAGAACCAGAAAAAATATCACTGCTCGTGCGATCTTGTTCATTCTCGTTTCATTGAAAAATATCGTCTGTCCCAAATATTCGGAAATCGTTTTCATTGCGCAAAGAATAAAAATAAGACTCGAAATAAATGAAGTATCAGAGATGAAATTGCATAAAAAAAAATAATTTTGTTGAAGAATAATTACTTTTTTAGCAGTACTGGTAAAGCAATCGAAGTAATCGTAATATTCAATAGACATTCCAATTTTTCCAAAACTACCAAATTATGGTTGATTTAAGTATACTTACTCAGGTGTTTTAGCATGAAACTGAACTAAATATAACAATAAAGAAATGTTTAATATTGCATTTACTAAACTAATAGATAATGTATAAAATAAAATACACTGCAATCAAATATCTGGAATACAATTCATGTGATGTCTACCCAAACACACAATCACAAAATCGAGCATAGAACAGAAAGACGGACAGACAGACTTTCGCAACCAATGCCACTCACTAAATGAAGATAAGTACTCACTGTATGCAAATTTTCATGAAAATATCTTAAACCGCGTGGACGTGTATAGGGCACAACATACAGACAGACAGACAGACACCAAACGAGAAAAAGGCGGATTCGTCATCAGAAGGGTCCAAAACGGATAGAAAACTTGAAATGGGTCGAAAATATTGAATATACAAACAAACACTCCATTCTTATTCATATAGATAATTTGCGTCGGCTGCCAGTGCGTAGCATAGCTAATTCTGTTTTCAAATTCGTTTATGCCTGTTAGCGTTTATGCCTGTTCGTTTATGCCTGTTGAATTTATGTCGTGATTTTTTTTTAAACAGATAAATTTGATTCCTAGTATGTAAGCAAGCACCGATTTGGTGAGTAAAATGAAGAAATGATTCTTAGAAAACCTCTTTAGCGAAGATTTAAAATGTAATAGTGTTTTAATGACAAAACGAAAGTATGATTCCATAATTAAAGATGTAAAGCGAATAAAAGTTTCCAATAAAAAAAGTATCTCGAGATTATCGAATAATTCAAAGATATGATGTGTTGACTGTGTTGATGTGTTGATGACGTTCCTGTTGTTCCAGCAAAGATCTTATTTTCACTTTAACGAGTGCCTAGTAGGTAATGTGCAGATTATCTAGATAATTTGCAGATTACTTATGTAATTTGAGAAATATAAACAATTTACAATTTTCGGCACTTTAACGGATCACCCTAGTTAATCTGAACATTATCTAGATAATATATAGAATAACTGATTACTGCACTTTAGCGGTAACATATATACTGAACCGTAATGCAATATTGTTTGTTTTTTTCCTACTTAAGTGTTACACACTTATTAAGTTTATGTTGTTACTTATGCCTTAAGGTCTAGCTAGACCGATAAACAAAATCGATGAGATCCGAACACGCTCAAGACAACAACACTAGATCAGGATTTCTATAGAAGATCCTTTGCCAGACCAACATGGGTCAATAGATGACTTGTGAGGCTTGCTCAAGTGTTACATTTTAGGCAAGTGGAAAATGCCTTACGACCTGAACAAAGGATATAGATCGATGTGTTAGGACGTACTCAGTCAAAATAAACAGTTTGCAAAAATCTTCGTTTATTGATCAAAGTACGCCGCGGACCATATAACAGACGCACATAAGAAATATTACAATTTCAAGCAAGCAACGAACTCGCAAGTTCGATTCTCTACCCTCACAAACACACACTGCCCCTCTAGATGCATAAACCGCCATTCAAGTACATTTTTCAGAAAATAACCGAGAACTCAACAGTCTATTAGTTTGATTTCAAAGTTTGACTTTCAAGGAAGTTTCCTTTCACCATACCAAGGCAATTTTCCGAAAAATGTTTATATGTTGTAAGCAACGTTGGATGATGTGGGGCCAAGTTTGAACTCTGTCGACAAGCTTATAATAGTAGAGTGTGATTACGCTACGCATTCGAGGCTGTTGAGAACATCAATCGTGTAGTAAAATAAATTTCTAATGTTAACTTTTTTACTCAACAGGTCTTACATTCTAGGAATATTATTAGATCCGGAAAAGTGATCGGTTCTTTCAAGTTAGACGTTGGAACTGTTTTCGGTCAAAGTGGTAAGAATATTTGAGCTCTTCTGTTAAGTATTTTCATTGATAATTTATCACTATAACAGCCCTATCTCACTACGCAACCAATTGCAGAATTAACCAAGTAGACAAAATTGAAAAATACAAGGTGTTTAAAAATTAAACGAAATTTGCTACTATACTCAAGATTAATGAAATGTAGGCAATTTTTCCGCGCTTTCATGGGACATCGCATCGATCGATGATTCAATATAGGAGTTCAGAATGGCATAGGGAACAAACATTAATCTGTTTCTAAATCTGAGCATGTATTTATGGTTTGAACTCACAAGATCGATATTTCAATATTTTTTTACGATAACTGAATCATAATTTGTGTTGATTGTGGTGGAATGTAATTATAATCACAAATGTAATGTAATTATCATCACAAATGTAAGGTAATTATAATCACAAATGTAATGTAATTGTCATCACAAATGTAATGTAATGTAATTATCATCACAATTGTAATGTAATGTAATTATCGTCATAAATGTAATGCAATTATCATCACTAATGTAATACAATTATTATCACTAATGTAATGTAATTATCATCACAAATATAATTTAATGTAATTATCATCACAAATACTCAATAACCAGGCTTTGCAGGGTCGGTAGTTAATTAACGTCGCACTGAAGCAACACAGCGGTATTTTGATGAAGTTCCGGGATCAAACCCGAAAGGAGAGATTCAATGGCGACAGCACGTAATTTTGAGCCACGTTCACATAGAGTGCTGGTACCTCCAAGCTTTCAGAACGTTCCTTTCCAACGTGAGAACATTTGAGGCCCCGACAGATTTAACGTACCATCTCCTGTGACTATGACAGTCTTTGGCTGGACCTAGTTTCGAACTCGCAACACTCTGGTTGCTAATCCACTGCTGTTCCAACTGGGCTACAGTGACCCTAGGGTTTTCAGGTTTAAGTACCACTATGTGGGACTTTATATGAGAGTAGAATATATCATTAAGTATATATATATATAAATAGAGTTGTATGTATTTTCATGTAGTGTATACAGGGTTTGTCCGTAAAGTAATGAGATTGGGTCTGGTGAAAAGAATTAATTGATCCGATCGGTACATATTGTTAAAAGTCTTCAAAATAGTCTCCTTGTGCGTCGATACACCGCTGCCAAAGCAGGTCTAACGCTGCAAAGGCTCCCTGGAAGTCAGCTGACGCAACCTCTTTCAGAGACTCTGTGGCAGCTCGTTGGATGGCGGGAACGTCTTCGAAACGGCTACCTTTCAAGGCTTTTCTTGAGCTTTGGGAACAGAAAAAGGTCTGCCGGGCTCACGTCGGGGCTGTACGGTGGCTGTGGCAAGGTTACAACCACTAGGTTGCAACCACGTAGGCAATCACAACGAAGGTGGTGTGGGCTGGAGCTTCCAACGATCGGCAATCTCCGGTCGTTTCGGTTTGACGGCTCTGTGCAGGCGCGCAAGGACTTCTTTGTAGAAAACTGCGTTGATGGCACGTCCTGCAGGACAAATTCTTTGTGAACCGCCCACTTTGACCACATTTTCGTCCAAATCACTCGTTGAAGGGATACCAGATCGCTCCATGTCTTCAAGGGTTTCCCGTCCGTTCTTGAACTCACTGAACCTGATCCCTTGACAGGGCGTCGTCTTTGTAAGCCTCCTTAACAATGGGAAGCCTCTCGGAAGCGGTTTCGCCCAGGTAAAAGCAAAATTTAATCGTGTAGCGCTGCTTCAGCGAAAGTTAAATTTTTTACGTTTTCTGCCGTGACAAAAACTTAAAAACAGCTTTTGCGTCACGTGTGATCCTCACTGCGTCAGAGCTCGGAAGTGACTGCCACCCGGTGCCTTGCTTAGCTTAGACCCCCCACCACAAATCCCGACCCCAGGGAGCGCGCTGCTGGGCAACTTAGCAAGTCTGATGTACCAGAGATTAAGAATTTGCTCATACTGTAAAATCTGTAGGACTCTTTTATTATAGAATTGCACCAGAAAGATTGTAAGGCCCCTGTGATTGAGAATACATGTCGATATATGGAGTCAAACAAAGCACTCATGCTATTCTGTGGCAAGCTGTGCCAAACATTTTGCAACTACTGCTCCAGATCTCTTATATTCCTGAGATGGTGCTATGACAGCCTAGTATATCTCATGAATGCTCATGAGAGACAGATTTGGGGGACATAAAGTCTCGGAAACTTGACGTGGAAGACACAACAAGTTGTAGGATCTGTTGGATTAGTTTCAGCTTGTTGAATATGCGAGTTCGAGCTCGTCATTGATGTTTCATTTTATTCCATTTTAATACTTATCGTGAGTTCTACTTTCCAGCTAGGCAGTTAATTAACGTTGCACTGAGGCAACACAATGTGCTATTGGCGAAGGTCCTGGAACAAACTCGAAGGGAAAGATCGAGGACAGAACCACGTAAATTTGAACCATGGTCAGATGACGAGGTAACACCCCCCATAAGCTAGCATACCACTTTCCAAACTTCAACACCACGCCATCGTGAGGACATTTAGCGCCACGACATACACAGTCCAGTTACATTAATATGACCACCACCTACTTTCGACGTCAACGTGAACTAACCAATCACAAAAGGCAGGTGGCAGAACATTGCAGTGGAGTGTATATAAAGGGTGTCCTAGAGCATCGGAAAGCATTTCAATCGTTGGCGTAATGCAGAAACGTAGCGATTTATCCGACGTCCAAAAGGGCCTTATTATTGGTTTTCGGGCCAAGGGTGGAAGCATTTCCGAAACGGCTAATTTTGTGAACTCTTCGCGTGCCGCCGTGGTAAAAGTATACCGTGCATGGCAAAATGGCACTATCCAAAATCAGCGGCACATGTGGTGCACCACGGGCTATAGATGACAGAGGCGAACGAAGGCTACGGAAATGCGTACGGGCGAATAGACGTGCAACTGTTGAGCAACTGACCGCCCAGATGAACCAAGGGGCTACCAAGTGTGTATCCTCAACAACTGTTCAGCGAACGTTGCTGCGCATGGGCCTCCGCAGCAGACGCCTGGTTAATGCACCTATGCTGACTGCTGTTCATCGGCGACGAAGGCTGAAATTTGCACGTCAGTACCCTAACTGGACGTCCACAGAGTGGCGGCAGGTGGCTTTTTCCGATGAATCACGTTTTATGCTCCATCGGACAGATGGACGTTGGCGTATACGGCGTGAAACGTCTGAAAGCAAACACCCTGCAGCAGTTGCCGGAAGGATCCAGGCTGGAGGAGGGAGGTAATCTAGCTCAGCTGACCATGGCACTGGAGTCGGCATGGCTCAACATCCCAGTGAACACCTTCAGAAACATAATTGACTCACTTCCTGCACGTTACGCAGCGGTCCGCTCTGCCAAAGGTGGTTATTCTGACTTTTGACAGGTGGTCACATTAATGTGACTGGACTGTGTATGTCTTACATTGAGCATGTCCGAAATATGCTAAATCTTCAATCGCACCGTCTTCAAAAGCTAAGGGAATAAGAAGAAGCAACATCTGCAGAATGTTTGACAAAATCTTCCCATAGGATGATATCTTCATACCACGTCGTATGTCACCTTGTATTTCCACCAGTAGAAAATTTCAACTTACTAATATATGTTTTCTGTTGTAAATCTAAAATAATAAATAGCCCTCTAGATTTGATGTTGTCATCAGTTCTTTTATCCCTTTATGTAAATCCCTCATGATAAGTCTAGTTTTTAGAGCCCTTGCAACTGTTTAGCACAAAATATATTTCCGTAAGCATTAAAAAACATTCGTGCTAGCATTATTGTGAACCATTCGGTCATCGGGATTTACTGGGTTTTTAATGCATTTCTCATTTTAACTACTTTACGTAAATTATAAAGACTAATGTTAAATGAACAATTGGGATTATTATTGTTAAATGAACAGAGGGAAAACCGATTCGTTCCACGGCACATTTAACTCAAAGTTTTTGCCTGTGTAAAATCGAAAATAAAATAAGTTACCATTAAGGTAATGCAATGGTAACCCTCGAATTAATAAAAATAAGTCAAAAAGAAATGACGGTGTTAAAAATTTCCGTCCAATTTGTTGCCAGCCAAATATTTTTTTCCCATTAGATTTCTCAAAAGGAAAAGAACCCATTGCTGAGATTAGAGTAAAGTTCAAGAAACAGCCATAAACGTATAATTTAAATCTCGCAGCGCCATAACGGTAGTGAAAAGAAAATTCACTGAGCTAATCCTTCCTAAAGTGCAATTCCTTGTAGTTAAGAGCCAAGGATCCTTCACTTAATAACCAGAGGGGTCAAGTGATAAGAAAATTTACGACCGCTCGACACCAGCGGTTAATCGAAAAGTAATTTTCTTGCGGAACTTTTTTCCCTATTTTCCCCCATCAGCGCCTAGCATAGAATATTTATCCCTTTCCCACTGAGCCAATTCGACTAAACGGAACTGCCACCATTAAGGAAAGGATTTTTTTCTATCTCCCACCAAATTCCAACTTTTATCGGAAACCCGAAACGGAAAAAATAAGCACTACTGAAAGGAGATGTTAAGCCATAGTTCTCTTCAATGCCATCCAGAAGCGTAGCCATTTTTTTTCATCGAAGCTCTTCATGATTGGAAACATTTCTTTTTAAATATCTGAAAAGACGAGCTCGCCGATAAATATTCAATTTCCTAATAACTACCGACGGGAGAAAATCCCTTCCGAAATTTTTACCTTACCAAGGAATGACTAATTATGGGTGGGCCTATGTATGAATTGGGTTTCGCATAGACAAGTTCATCCAGCCTTTGGTAACTTCTAACAAGCGTATTATTCCTGAAGTATAAATAAACGGAGAATTAATTTCTAGCAGCGTATGTGACTAATTAATTTCGTTCGGCGGAATACTTTTAGGACATAAAAGGAAATTCTCAGAATTTGGCAGCTTCTCTTTTGTAATTGATTAGACTTTCGGGGGATTTTGTCATAATCATTCTTCTGGAGTATTTGAGCTTGGTTTGTGTTTTCTTCTGATAACCCATTGAGTGTTATTTTATAGCGATGTGATTAAATATTCTGTGGAGGAAATGGTTATGGACAGTTCATGGTTTCGGAATTGCTTCTTTTCAAAAGGCTAATAGTCTCATGATGGATTTTCGCAAGAGGTTGATTATTCTAAGAACCGAGTCAAAGGAACATGAAAGTCTGCCCTGTAATAGTTCGGTAAAGTAGAAATAAAACATCAATTTAATTTTCTTGGAAGCTCGTTTACGAATTCAGATTTGTCTGATGCCAAACCTTTACGAGTAATCATTGCGATTCCTTGTTTATATCGGTGAAAGACCAGAATCTGAACAATCGATTTCATGGGAGATACAACGAAATCATTCAGTAATTAGTTTGAAGCATCGGACGTTAAAATATTTTTCTCTCACAATTTTTTATGTGTTATTTGTATTTATATGTATTTTTTATTTTGTACTTCTACATGTGTGTGTGTGTGTACATTTCTTTGTTTTGATATCAAAAAGAAAGTGATCCGTTGATTTATTCTAAAATTCCCTATTCCTAAAGGCATTTTTAAAGTTCTTTATAAAACGTCTCTTTTAATGAAAAGATAAATATATCTAACACATTTATATTTTAATGCTATCTTAATATAAAGAAAAAAAGAGTTTCATCGATTATTTATTCAACATCCGAGTAGTAGCTAATACGTCATTTTAACCAGCGCTATCTGTGCCTCACTTATCTATGTCTAATATCTCAACACGTTAGCTAGTACAGGTAAAATACACTCACAGCCAAAAGTTAAGCACGGAGAGGAAAATGTTATTTCCAGATTCTGAATATGAGAGGCTGCAATTTGCTGCAGAGGTAAAATTCAGTATGCAAATGTGTCATGTAACAGCCATGTTTCGTGTGGAGAAATATGCAAAAAAAAAAAACAGTCGTATAAGAAGCCAGCATTGTGAAAGGTTAGAGGAGCTGCATGTACGTGCTGATAAAAAGGGTTTAGGACTTTCGTACGATTAGTTTTCTAGACAGACGTATTTCTATGTCTTCCAGAAGACGAATGGCAGATAGTGAATGCGGGCGTTCTGTAGGACGGCTTCAAACAAGGCAATAAATCAATGATGTTACTCTTTTCTTCGGCGTTCATCATTCCGTCATTTCACGATTTAGGAAACAATTCTAAACAAGGCAAACAGTTGTCCGAAGACCTGTGGCCGGCCTCCCAAGGGTTACAACCCCCGCGGTTGATCAATATATTGCTGTTGTAGTGAAGTGCATTCGAAGGGCAACCTCCACACGTGTGACATCTATGGTTGCAGCGTCCATTGGTAAGACGATATCATCCATTACTGTGCGTCGAAGGCTACACATGAATAGACTGTACGCTCAGGTACCACGAGTTAGTGTTCCTCTATCTGTCCAATGCAGAGGAGCACGATTAAAGTGGTGTCGGCAACATGTGAATTAGACTGTGTCTGTTTGGGCTAACATTATGTTCACGGATGAGTCGAGATTTACTCTGGAGATAGATGAAAAACGTGTACGGGTATCGAGAGAACAAGGCACACACACGCAATCGGGCCCAGAACATCATCGAACATCATGCTTTCCGAGATGGAAGCATCATGGTAATTTCGTTGGTATATCGCACCGATCTGCACATCTATAGACGGGGTTCTGTGACGGCTTTCCGGTATCACGATGAAGTCCTAGAACTCACTGTGAGATTGTACGTTGCAGCGGGTAGTCCTTCTTTCGTTTTAATGGATCAAAGTGCACGTCCCCATCGTCGACGACTTCCTGGGGAGTGAGGGGATTGCGCGTATGGTTTGGCCGGAGAACTCGCCCATTGAAAATATTTGGGATGCCCTCGGCTGTGCTGTATCAGCACGTTTCCCACCCATAGCTGCTCTCACAGAGTTGAAAACTGCTCTACAGGAGAAATGGCGATTACTTGAGTCTGGGGTGGCTAATCACCTCATGGAAAGCATGGTCACACGCTGTAAACTTTGTTTGAGGATGAGGGGTTGTCACATACCCTATTAATGTCGATTTTGTTTATTAACATCATTTAAACATCATTTTGTTAAAGACTCCAATATGACTTCATCTTATAATCTATGAAAATTCAATATTGTTTTCATCTTTGTATTTCATTCTTTGTTTTGTTTTTGGTGCATAAACCTATTTGCCACTTTCCTGCAGCATTTCGTATCTATCAAATCTGTACTTGTCGTTTTTTTCGCATTTTACCTTTCAGGCTTAACTTTTGGCAGTGAGTGTATAATGATTGTACATGAAATTTGAATTAAACTCGAGTGAAAAAAATCGTTAATCGTATTATAAAACAAAATTGTGATCTTTGTTATCTGAGGTAGCAAAAACTGGATTGAACATCTTTTGAGCTCTGGCGTCATAAAATTTTAGCTTTATTCTACCTGGAATTTCTAGGTCAAAGCAATTATTTTCAGCTATTTTAATCTCTTCGTCGTTCTTTTACAACCATAGAAGTAAAATTGTAAGTACAATCATTCGCAAAAAGAGAGAAATTTGTAACTAAACTCGAAGCAACACAAAACGTCAAAATGTCACCGAGAATAGGAAAAGGAAAGAATACAAACACATGAAGCAGACAATGCTCAAAAATATGTTTCGTGCCACAACGTACGTGCTAGAGAAACAGAAGAGAGTGACTTGGTTTGTCTGAAGTAGCAAAAGCTCTCGGGTGGCAAAACTGGGTAATAAATCTGTTAAAATACAAAATTAAATCGATTAATATTAATTAAGTTTCATTAAGACAAAGTATACTTTGGTTCGAAGAAATTGTCTGAATTGTACTCCATTCCCTACCCGTCTCCACAGATTTGAATTATTTGGATCACTTTGGGGTTAGAGAGACCACCAATGTACTATGGTGTAAAATTGCATCGTAAAAAGATGAAAAACTGTTTTTATGGCACAGCGTATTTATTTAACATCACATAACGGCACACACGAACAACACAATACAAAACATAAGAAGCTATACACACGATTCTACATCCTCGAAGACTAATTCCTCTTGCACTGCAAAAGCATTGATGACCCCCATTCTTTCGCAAGTTTACTCACACCGGAAGTACCTGCGCCACTCACTTTAGCCTACGCAAAGGGAATCATAAATTTAATCATACAGGAGGGAATATCCGGACTTCACAACAGGATAGCACTCAAATATAAAAAATGCACAAATACTGTATGCAAAGTTATAAACATCTTGGCCTTCGAAGTCTGTACCTTATAGCAACAGCATAAATGGGGGGGCACAACTCTCAAATAGCCATCGGCCATTACATTTTTGATAAATCCTTACAAGAATAAACACTGGGTGTTAAACAATAATGTATAAAATACTAGCCCGGCGTTGCCCGTGACCGTGATATAAGGTATTAATCTGG
Organism: Metellina segmentata; assembly: GCA_947359465.1. Lineage (NCBI taxonomy): Eukaryota > Metazoa > Arthropoda > Arachnida > Araneae > Tetragnathidae > Metellina > Metellina segmentata. The sequence goes on from OX375874.1 coordinate 70,567,132, forward strand.
TGTCAAATTTTCCGCAGATTTCAAATCCGTTGGAATTTTTACTCTATCTTTTACGGTCTAGGAGATATAAAAAAGAACTGGCTTCAATTAAAAGATTTATTATCTGGCTGGAAATTTATTCGTCCACGTAAAATCAAAGCAAAAATGAAAAAAATAAATTTAATTTTCTCCGCGTACTGCGGATGAAAACAACTTGGCATGATTCCAAACCCTGACTTCAAGGTCACACAGGTAGAAAAAGTTCTCCGCGTTTGAAAAAGCGATGGAGAATAAAACTATTAAATTCATTTAAAAATATTCTAGATTGAATTTTAAAATTCGCCGCGACTCAAAAAATTGCAAATAATTTGGACTATCTGTGTGCCAAATCTCATTGCTGTAAGTGCCATAGAATCTTCAGGATTTTGCGGCCCCAAATAGACAAACTAACACTTCTTTTTATAATATTAGATACAATACGTGCAAATTTTGTTCTGAAAGATTTCAACGTTTTGTCATATGGGCCAATCAATTTATATAGAATTCTTTACAGAATTTGTCCAAACATATGTTTTCCCAAACAGATGTACCGTCTTTTCTTTTCTGTGAAAAGTCATCTTTTAAAATTACAAAATGTTATGGACTATTATGCATTCTAAGAATTCACGATTTTTTTTTAAACTGTCTTTTTTATGAATGTGCATAATGGATTCTTTGCTCTAAAATTTTCGAAGATGCGTGCTTGATGTATCAATGAAAAAGTCCCTCCTTTCTCTACTTTGCTCTTAAAAAGATTCAGACCGTCTTCCGTCTCTAAAAATCGTTAAAATTTAAAAGGTGTTATCAGAAAAGAAATCTTATCGCTCGAATTCTGATGAAAAGCTTCTTCAGAACATTCAGTTGAGATGTAGAAGGAAGAGAAAAAATAATTTAAAGGCAAAATCCATCACAAATCTATTTGAGTTTCGAGTCTCACACATTTTGATGTCTATGAATTTAAACTTAGATTGAGTGTAACTCAAACGGAAGGAGGGGGATTTAATGCAATATGTAGGTACCTTTTCGGAATAAAATGACGACAAAAACATCCGAATCAGTTAGAGTTTATATACGATGGTATGTAAATGAGAAACATTTGAGTGCTTTATTATCTTCTCCATTATGAGTTTTTGTTTTCAAATTTCGAAAGTGTAGTTTTTGGTGTGAAATGAAATTCTATTTGCCTAGCCATAAACATCTCTGTGAATCAAAAAACATAATTTATATGTTCTTCAACTATCCAAAAAGGAATAGTCTGTTTCCAAGTATTTTTTCTATTGTAAACTAATATACTTTTAACAAAGCGTAATGAAACAGTGCAACTTTGTCTACCGAAAAGTACTTCAAAGTACAACTGGGTTACACTGCTATATGTGTAATTTTTATAGTGGTGGCTAAGCTCGCTACAATGCTCCCCTTGCTGAATTTAGCAGAAGCACAAATTCGATATATGACGACACAAGTACATTGTCCTAAAAGTTCCCGTACTATTCGTGAATTTATTATACAAAAACAACAAATTTTAATATAATTTTTTTATGTCAAAGGTGAAATGCGCTTTTAGCCTAACGAAGGAAAAACATTTGAACTTACATTCATTTACATTCATTTGAACATTTATAATAAATGTTCAAAATTTCCGCCTTTTTCTTGGAAGCAAAAGTTGAAGTCGTTTGTGCATATTTTTAGAAACACGTTTCAAGATGCTAGGAGTGACTTCTTGTATCCTTTGAGAAATGGCAATTTTCAGATCACCTATTGTTTGGCGATTATCTTCATTAACTTTGTTTTTTAAATATCCCCACAGAAAAAAATGAGGGATGCTCAGATCAGGGGAACGAGGTGGCTAAAGGTTTCTTGAGATGAGTCGATTGCAATACCATTGGCAATAATAAAGCCGCTTCTCATTGCCCGGGGGTTAGCTACTGTAACATTTTTACACGATAAGCACAAAAATACAAAGCTCTTAAAGCCTTATGTATAGATCCCTGTGATGTGCCCATTTGTTGCTACAAACGTCTCACGGATTGATGAGGGGATTGCAATATCACCCTCTGTGAGTTTCTTGCAGAGTCTGGTGTAACGACTTTCGGTCTTCCACTCCTGTGGTTTGTGTTCCACCTAACCTGTTTCACGAAATCGCCGAACGAGTTGATATAGCGTATCCTTACACGGTATTGCATCATTTGGATATTTGTGTCACCAAAATTTTTTACATCATTCATATGATTTACATTGAAAATAAGACTAAAGAAGCGCAATTCTCTGAATGCGTGATAAACTCATCTTGCAATGAAGAACAAAATGACGTGGAATTTTATTATCGCACAACTTGAGCGCGATGAAAACCAAACGATAAAACTATACGACTCGATAAACTAAAACGACTCGATAAAACTATAACCAGACGATAAAATTCAATAATTCCAAAAAAAATACGGGAATTTTTTTTTTTAAGTTAGAGTACGGAAACTTTTAGAACATCCTGTAGAAGGATTGTCGTTTGCGTGAGACTGTGAGAGTTGTATTAGGATCACAGTTGTATTTGTCGTGTGTTGTTGACTTTAGCAGCTGAGTGTGAATGCCCTTGTGAAATAAAAACTGAGCATCAATGAATGGAGAGAAGCCGTGACAGTAAATGAGTAGTGTCTGGTATCTCAAAGCCTCAGGTGGTTGTTGAAAGTGAATAACATAGCATTGGTGATCCAACTATCCTTCTTGCTAAATTTCTAACTAAATTTTTGCGTGCTTAAATCACGTCTGTAAATCACCAATCTAGCAAGCCGGAATGAAACATTGTAACTTTGTCTACCAAAGAGTACCTTCAAGGTAGAGTTGGGTTACACACACACTGCTATATATACTAGTGAATCGTAAGTTATTTTTTGTAGTGGTGGGGCTAAGCTCGCGCTACAGACTGTTAAAAAGTATTAGTTGAAACTAAAGTTTCAATCTAGTGCTTTTCCCCTTATGATGTACTTTCAAATGTTAACCCTACTGCTGGCTACCTTGATGCGGTGTCGTTAGAAAAAAATATCAGAACTTGATGGACGAGATATCACATAATTAGGAAAAAACTAACCGTATCTTGATCTCATCATCACATAAAAATCAACAATATCTTGATGACGATATATCTCGTCTTAATCAAAATTAATTAGTCTTGATGCTTTTCGAGATATATTGTCGAAACCACTTGGAAGTTAAGAATTAGCTACTGATTTTATCTAATGAAAAAATATGCTTCTTTAAAAGTAGCAGTGGGGTATTATCTATAAATTTTACTTGAGAATGTATTTAATCCCAGATTCCATATCCTTTAATAAAATTTGAAAAAAATTTGGTGGCCAAAAAATAATAATCGTTAAAATTGAATCAAAATCGACGATTTTTCTCATCAATTTGAGCAAAATAAGACTTGTTATATTTCATCCTTTCATACTCAAATGTTTGATTGCAATTTGTTAATTGTGTTTGTCATACACGCACAGTGAGTATCTTCAAAGCAGACTTTTCTTCCTACCCATGCTTCTTAATGAAACTAGCACCCAGTCCAGAAAATATGCGAAGCTTGTCCTAGCGCATGGTCTACTCTCCCATCGTCCCTCCACTTTTGTCTAAAAGAATGCAGTCATGCTCTAAAATAACGTTTGGATCATTCATGAGGTTGCCAAGATTGGGCACAATTGTGATTTTAGGGCCTGTTTATTAACTTAAAGATAAGAAAATGAATAATGTGGTTGAATTGTAGATTGGCAAAAGCCAAGCATAAAATTTCTTTGTTTGTATTTGGTTTCTTTCGAATCTAGTCATCAGATATAAATATTACGTTACTCTACTGAAAAGCATCATTTCATAATGATATCAATTATTAGAATAATGTATCTAAAAAAATATGCGTGACAAAAGGATTGAACATTTACCTTAAGTCCATAAACTGTTTATGATATAGGTATATGAAGAAATAATGTTTGCTTTTATTCTAAAAAGAAGAAATCCTTAATTTTTCAGGGGGGACAGGTCGGGAAAACCCTAAAACCATGATCAACTGAAATTGAATTCAAATGTAAACTGACCAGTCTAGAGATGGCAGTCTAGACAACCCCTTTGTTTTTAGAAATGCCCATTGAAGGAATTTACAAATTAAGAGGGGTCGCAGTCGCCCAGTAGCTAGACTAGTGGATTAGCAGAACTGCGAGTTCAAAACTCAATCGAATCAAAAAAGCCGTCGTGTACATGGTGGCTGGTGTATGTTAAATCGTTAGTGGCCTCAAATATCCTCACGCTGGCGTGGTGTGGAAGTTTGGAGAGTGGGTACCAGCTCGTATTGCCCTCGTCTTCTGACTGATTCAAAATTACGAAGCGTTGTCCTCGATTCGTTCCCTTTTAGATCGTTCCCTTCTAGATTGTTCCCTTCTAGATCGTTCCCTTCTAGATAGTTACCTTCTAGATCTTTCCCTTCTAGATCGTTCCCTTCTATATAATTACCTTCTAGATTGTTCCCTTCTAGATAATTACCTTCTAGATCGTTACCTTCTAGATCGTTCCCTTCTAGATCGTTCCCTTCTAGATAATTACCTTCTAGATTGTTCCCTTCTAGATAATTACCTTCTAGATTGTTCCCTTCTAGATCGTTCCCTTCTAGATAGTTACCTTCTAGATCGTTCCCTTCTAGATCGTTCCCTTCTAGATAGTTACCTTCTAGATCGTTCCCTTCTAGATCGTTCCCTTCTAGATAATTACCTTCTAGATTGTTCCCTTCTAGATCATTCCCTTCTAGATAATTACCTTCTAGATCGTTCCCTTCTAGATAATTACCTTCTAGATCGTTCCCTTCTAGATCGTTCCCTTCTAGATAATTACCTTCTAGATCGTTACCTTCTAGATTGTTCCCTTCTAGATCGTTCCCTTCTAGATAATTACCTTCTAGATTGTTCCCTTCTAGATAATTACCTTCTAGATTGTTCCCTTCTAGATCGTTCCCTTCTAGATAGTTACCTTCTAGATCGTTCCCTTCTAGATCGTTCCCTTCTAGATAGTTACCTTCTAGATCGTTCCCTTCTAGATCGTTCCCTTCTAGATAATTACCTTCTAGATTGTTCCCTTCTAGATCATTCCCTTCTAGATAGTTACCTTCTAGATCGTTCCCTTCTAGATCGTTCCCTTCTAGATAATTACCTTCTAGATTGTTCCCTTCTAGATCGTTTCCTTCTAGATCGTTCCCTAGGAAGTTGACAATAGCCCGCTGCCATGCAATATCAACTACCTACCTTAACTTTCCTTTCCTAGAAATGTGTTTTCTTGAAATGCAAACAAAAATAAAGGGTTTACAGAAAAAAAAACTCTTTTATTTGCTTAGCATCCAAAAAGTCTTGGTAATTCTGTTCATTGACAAAGAAAAGCAATCTTTGGAGTCTCATTCACCAAGTAAATGTTTATTTTATAAAGTAAGGGAAGGGAATGTATAAAGCTAAAAGATTTATTTCTTGCCAATTTACTCTCGGATCTATCATGGATAGAGGACATAGGTAAAACCGAAACATCCTTCTAGGAAAATAATGAGAAAAACAAGTAAAATATTAAATTTACTTTGAAATTTGCAAAATAGTATTTCCTTATCAGATTTTTTTCATTAGTTATGAATTCATTCAGTATTAGAATCAATATTACCTACATAAATTAATTCATAATGACAATTTAAGCTTGCAACATAAACAGTTGGTTAAATTAACTTGTTTCGTACTAATGAATTCTTGAATCTACTCGTGGTACATGAAGAGTCATGGAAATGGAGAGTAAAAAATATGTCAAAAGTAATTGTGTGTCACTGCTATAGGGAATTTAGTTCATGACTAAAATTAGTGATTAATTAACTCATTGATTTACTTATGATTCTGATTAATTTTCAATCATGATTAACTTTAGTCACAATAGAAATTTTAGTTAGCTTCAGTTAAATTTTAGTTAATTTTTAAATCAATCGATTTAAAAATTAGTTGATTTTGCTAAACACTGCCAAAAAGTAATCAAACATTTCCAAAAGTGCAAATACACAGTACTGCTTCCACTTTTTTTTTTAGAAATGCTGGTTGTTGGGTTACTTTTAGATCAAAACGAATATTTAGAAAACTTTTGACGAAAAATAATCTTTAATACTAGCAGTAAAAATTATTCACGATGCGATCTATCTTTTTTAACCCTTAGGCTGAGGCAGATAAACAATTGTTACCACTAAAATTTCGTTTACACCAGCTGCATGGTATAGATCTGTGTACGGTGGTTGTTATCCCCCTTTTAAGTGACCACTGACATTGATCACCATTTACGAACTGTCAGCGACTGACCTTCTAGAGGTTTCCCTACCCTGTCGACAGTGAGGTGTGAACGCTTTGGGGGAAAGGCAGAAGGTCGCTCCGGTGATATATCTCTCACGCCAAACGATACGCCATACAATACTATGAAAGGAAAGCGTCAGTCGTAAATACCACTCAAGGCTGTATCACTCAAGTTAGGTAATTAGTAAGGGGTATCGGAGATGTAGGCGAAAGAGCCGTTCTGTGCGACGATTGAAAAAATCTAAGCGCCGCAGCTTAAAGGTTAAGACAGATTTTATAATACCTGTCTTAAAAATGACGTAATCGTGAATAATTTGCAATAAAAGAGCTGAAATTTATGTCGAAAATTGTTAGAGATATTACTTTAAATCAGGTAATATTATTTTTCATACGAAGTTTGTCTTATGTATACATGAAAAAATATTTATAATAACTGATTTAAAGTAATTCCTTTCATAATTTTCAAAATAAATTTCAACTGCTTTTCAATATTTGAAAATCGCACTTCGAACTATTGAATGTGAATATTTATTTAACTTTAATATTTATCTCATTAATTTTTAGTTGCATAATTTTTTTAACTGTTCTACCATATTCTAAAATATAGAATAAAATAAAATCAGGCTTACAAAGTATAATAAAACATTCATATTCTTGTTGGCAATTCACTGAATACCTTTTACTACTGCTTGGCATCAAGATACTTGATCCGTAGGCGAGATAAAAATAAAATTCAAGCAGCATTACTCTTGAAGCATTCTCTATGCTTCTATTTCCTCAGAAACAAATAATTTTAGCACACATGGAAGAGATCGATAAGCGTTTTTTTTTTCCGAATTCCCATGTATCTACAGTCAAGTAAATAAATATTTTTAAAGATAAATCTTTCTAATAGATACGTACTTAAAATGTACACAATAAAACAAGTTTTTATTCTTGTGTCCATTGTTTATTTTCTCAAGCATGTCATTCCTTAACCATTTACTTTATTTAGTAACGTATACGGTCTTAAGGTCCTTTTATTTGCGTTAGCAAAAAAAAAACTAAGATTCCTGGCTTCTATTATAGAGGAACAAAGTTAGAGTTACATTTGTTCCTTTAGATAATTACTGTTAGAAACAATACCAACTGTAAACTAAATGCGTGATAAAAAAAAAGTGGAATAACTCCAGTTTACTAGGTTATGACGAAGAAATGTTTCTTGTGACATTATTAACACAGCAAACAGCTTACAAAAGAATGTTTTTATTATCTAATATCCCAAAATCGATGGTCTTATAAGGAAAAAACACGTCATCACAGCATTTTTCTTGCTTTTATCTTATAGATCATCAGTTCTACCACAAATGGGCTTTGCTCACTGACACTGATGACATCACAGCTGGTCCCAAAGGATACCTCAAATGTGATATCTCTGTTGCTGGCAAAGGAGACACTGTCAAGGTAGAATTTTTAAGTTTATTTTTTATGTGACACGACGTCAAATTCAAACCTTAAAAACAAACGATGCGATCGGTGTAGAAATTCAGAAGTGAAGCACATGAATGGCACATCCTTAAATAATTGACAGCTCAAACACTGGAGAGTGTAATCTTCGTAAGTTAGGTGCTATCATTATTTGTTCCTTTGATGTCTTACCCGTGTCTTTCCAGGAGAGTTGTTTCGGTAGCATGTATCAAAGTGTAGAAAAGTTGTATTGAAATCTGTCGATCATTTTCCAGACATTACGCGTAACAAATGAAGTGATGAAAAAAAAAATGATGAAATAAAATTTACCCGTGTACTACTTTTAGGTTAAATATGAGGGCAATCCAGTGTAAACATAAACAAACTACCACAGAAACAAAAAATCCGGTTTTAAACTATTTTGATTTATTACCGTTTTTAAGATGTCTGACGTTCATTTTAACATAAACAGTACTCTGTAATTTCTTTCTAGTAGTATGCCCAATTATACCCTAAATTGTAAGAAAGGCTACCACAATACTAGTACCCAATGTTTTTAAATTTACGGAAAAAAACATGTATATTCTCAATATGGACTTTGTAGGCAACGGAAATTTAATCTATTCTCAATATGGACTTTGTAGGCAAAGGAAATTTAAAAAATGCTTTTTCTAACATAGAATATGTTTTATAAAATGTTTAAGATTATAATGAAACTGTATTAATAGTTTCATATAATGTAGATGGAACTTCACAGCTCACTTTGCTCTGTTCATAGCTTCATGACGTTGTGAATTGCTGTCACAATGTTACTGTAACATTACTCCAGCTACATTTCATGAAATTACATTCAGCCGGATTTAGTGTGTACATACAGACACAAAATGCAGAAACCATGGCTTTTGCGTTAAAATGACCCAAAATGGATAAATAAATTGAAAAGATTGCAAATATTCATTTTACAAAAAATACGCATTTTCTCTTTATATAGATGAACATTATAGCTTTAATATGATGAAAACAGATAATAATATTATCAATCTACGCTATGAGTAGATTGATAATACGTTGGTCGTGTAGTACCACTAGTCAAAACTGCAATACTTCCTAGTTTGGTCTTTAGAATGTTAAAATAACTGCTTGTAAATGTATCTGACACCCCATAATGCCTAAATCCTGAGCACACACAATCAACAGTTGACCGAATGACCATACTGTTACTTAGTGTTGTGAAGTATTAGGTACACACACATATATACATTCAGTATGTAGCAACCATCAACTTAAACAGTTTACAGACATGAAGATGTCTTCCTGTCTAGTATGAATAGCATGTAAACAACAAATATGATACATTTGAATCGAGAATTGCGAGTTTAACTCTATTAAAAGTAACTTATTTTGCATTTTATCCAATCTTGTTTCAGTTTAATATAAGATACCGATCAGGTACCGAGTAGTACCTCAAGATACCAGCTTACGAATTAGTTAAATAAAAAACCAGGATTATTTTTAAATTACATTCTTTCAAATTAGGGGTATACCACCATGAAAGATGTTGTCTCCAAATTGAGTATGATCCTACCCCATACAAATTTAGTTACATTACAGACAGAGAAATCAACAAAGCTGTAAGTTGTAAAAAAATACAACCTCGTAATCAGGCGGATGAAATACATCAAGACTAGCTAACAGATTGGTGAAAAAAAAATACTTATATTTTAATTTCACTTTTCAACTTAAGTTATACGCTTAAGCAACTTATAAGCATATACCACTACATAGTCAAGTTAAGTATAATCGTACATATCATATTCATTGGATCACCAATAGGTTAACAAACACTAAGAGGGGAAGCAATACAACTTCATTGATTTTGCAGTGGTATAAATTATTTCTCTTTAGATCATATTTATAGTTTCCATAGCAAGAAGACCTTGATTTGTTTATTACACTTTTCGAGTTTGGGTGGGACGGAAATATGCAGCTAGCAAATCCATTTATCTCTCGCCCGTTATAAGCCGACTTTATAGGCTTGCTTTCCTGAATAGAGCCATTCAGGTATGAAGAGTATAGAAATGGAAGGATACTACGATCCCTGATGAGTTCGGAGTGAATAGAAATAGAAAAGATAATAATCTGAGTTCCGTCTACAGAGTACCATTCAATGTCTTTAATACAACTGTCCTTTTATGGATAAATGGAGGTTCCTGATTAACTCTATTCTTTCTTTTTGCCACAACTTCGAGCTTACCAAAGATGGTGCGATAGAATAATTTGAAAAAAGGTGCTTTTATTAATTGAATCCAGTTTTAAGAGTTTTTTTCGTTTAATTAATTCCATTTATTTAAATCGCTAGCAAAGAATGCAATTAATTGATATTTGAATTATGGTAGCGATAGATTTTCTGAAAAGGCGTTGAATCTCTTTCAGGAGTGTGAGATTGACCTTATGGTTTCAGTTTCTTCTTAAGTTTAGATTAATTAAAGTACCATAGCATTAAAAATAGATTAATGAACATGAAAAGAAATCTTGAATAACTTTGGCTCTTTTGTTGACCCTTTAGAAATCTTCTTAAGTTCGTCTTAACTATTTTCAGTTATCCGCATTTTTAATTTTCAATAGGGAGAAAATGCATTTAGTGTGTAAATCTAGTCATTCAATACGCTCTTTTAGGACGCTTTCAACTATATAAAAATATTTTTCCTTTATTTTCTGTTGAATTAGAAAACAGTCCTGAATTTACAGGAAATTGTGGTTAATTTATTTCCATTCGTGATTAAGTATAATTAATTACATTTCATATTTTATTACCAAAATGTTCATTGTGCTGTTCTGATTTATATAACAAATGAAAGATAAAACTTCGGATTCTGTTATCAATACATAAACTTGAGCTATCCAGAACATGAAATGTTCAGAACTAGGTGAAATTTTATGAACTAAAACTTTTCATTGTTGTTTTTATTAAGTTCAGTAATTTTTTGAGAAATTAGCGATTACATTTATTACTTCTTGTTTAGATATCTTCGTGAATGTATCACTGAATTTTAAAATTATAAAATATAAATTAACTTGCTCTGAATTTTTGAAAAAAAATTATAACATAAGTGATTGTAGTAAAGGCAAAGTATAGTATAACTTATCCCTTTGTTTATGCCTACTTTTTAAAATTTAAACTAAAAACAGTATTTTTTTTATTCTTGGTAATATATCTGTTCATAAGCTAAACTAAAATGTGAATAATTTATCTATAGGAATCAATAATTATGATTCTTCATTATCTTTGTGAGTCTCCATCTTAAAACATCCCAAATAGTTAAATGTCTAAGAATCATACAAAAAGCACTTCACAGGGGAATTCGTGAAGCCATTATAAAAAGTTGGATTATGTGTCCATTAAAGTAGTACTTTTGAAACAATATACTTTCACCATTAAGAGCAAAACTTTTCAAATAAACCTAATCGCGAGTGATTTCAAACTAATTATACTTCTGTTTATTAACTGAGTAAAAAAGTGTCATTCAATTTTTAATGAACTTAAAAAAAAGGATTTGCAAGAAATTGCGAGATGAGTAGTTTCTTGCCACGGGGAATCTTTTTGTTACAGCATGTCTGTTATTTTCATTTCATTATTTTAATGTGGAGTACATTTTTTGCAGCCACCACCTAAGAGTGAAAAGGATGAAGATGACATAGAAGCGTAAGTGTACTTTAAAAATAAATATGAAACCTTTAAGCTGCCTAATTTTATTTTCAAGTCTTTAAAATTTAATGCGTCAAGACAGGGTTTGAGCAAGTACTTTTATGAGGATACTTAAAATTTTTACTACCTTCGTCGCATTTCATTAAAGATTTTTTTTGGTGATAATTTTATAACAAATGCTTTAATTGCTGTTTATTGTTGCAAATCAGTCAAAACTACCTAATTTGAAATAATATAATTTGCCATTTCTTATTTTAGACTTAATGAACTTAATTGCTTGGATATCTTTTTGATTGTTTCGTACAAATTAATTAATATTTTTTAAACCTTTAATAAATTATTTGATTAGGTTATAATTTAATTTATAAGGAATTTCTAATTGAAATACTTTAAACCCAAACATACACTTGACTATATTTGATAATTATTTCTAGAAACAGTAGTAAATGTGCATCTGAATCTTTAACAAATTTTTTATTAGGTCTTGATCATCAAGATGAGAGGAACGAACAAATGTGTGATAAATTGTCTAAATTGTTTCTAGCTGTGTCTATCTAGTTTCATGTAATTTCATATATGACTATGGGTATTTCACTAATATCTGTTCTAAAAGTATCCCTGATTATTATCAAAAGAAATATTGAAAATCACACAAATTTTATAAGTAATTTTAAATGATTTCCTTTGGAATTATATAATGTTTAGTTTTTTTATCAATTTGCACACATTAAAAAGTTGTTGTTTACATTTCTTTTAAAAACTGTATAAACATGCAGAAATAAAACACCCTATTCTCTTTTTCAATGATGTAATTAACCAAACCTTTTTCTAGATTCTAAAATATTTTGAGTGCAGGAAAATATAATTAAATTATATCAAAACTAAGAATTGGTGTGGTCTTAAATACAAAGTAATAAATTTTTTACACAAAAACATTTCTAATTTATTCATTATAAATCAATAATCGTAATAAAAAATTACAAATATGACTTTTTATTGGTACTAACATATGCAAATCATATAAGTTACTGCACGACTCAATTTTTAAAAACTGACCAGTTTGGGGTTAATAACGAACGGTTTATTTTTTTTTAATTCAAAAAGTAATCCCGGTACACTGAATAAGTTCTCGCTAATCATAAGAATAAAAAAATACTATGAAACAGTTTTTCTTCACATTTGTTTTCTACAATAGTTTCCAGATGAATTCCCGCCATTCTTTCAATATTTTTTTGTTTTTACCAATTCATCTTACAAAACAAGCAATTGTCCTTTGCTTTTATCGTCAACTTGATACTCGACATACAAAAAAGGTTTAAAATTTAATAATTTATTTTAATACTAGTTTCCAAAATCATTTTTTGATTGGTTACACTACTTAAAGAAAAATTTAAATAATGGAAACAAATTAGATCTCATTTTAAAGAATTAAAATTAACTCAAGAATTTGGACAGTCAAGATGTTTCAAACAATAAAACGCATTTGAATCTCTTTTGAAAGATATAAAAATAGATATAAATTATAAATTGCTTTCAATTTACCTCCTGTGTACATTTTAGGGAAATTTTTAAAATATAGCCTTATCTTTCAATAATGAAATAATAATTTTTGTCTATTCACAAATTGTCAATTCCATTTTGATATAGAAGAGAAAAATGACCAAGACTAATCTCAGAGTTTTATTGGACTTTTGGATTAATCTAAAAAAAAACAATAAAAGACTTTCCGTTTTCTGGACTTCAATGTATACTGTGGATAGAATTTTGGAATTAATCACACTTCATAAGTATTATTTTTCACCTTCAGATCCTTTAATTTATTCAATTGAATGGGGTAAACGTTATATTAACATTCAAAGAATATCATAAAAACTGAATTAGAGTATATACTACCATTTATCTTTTTACATCATACCAATTCAAAAATGAGCGTAAAAAATGAAACTTTTAATCAATAAAAATATTTTATGCCAAAATACTTCATTTATCTATAAATAACTTATACCACGTTATACCAAAATCCCGTAGAGTCTATATAAATCAGCACATAAAATTTTAGACAAATAAATACGTTCGAAAATGCAAATGAATTACATGCCAAACTAACACATATCGCGTGAGATAAATAATCGAAATTTCAATGTACGAGTAGATTCAACTATATCAATAAATGTGAATTATGCCATCATTGTATCCATTACGCTGTTCATTCATGCAAAATCATTAAATAAAAGATTTTGCTGATTGCCCAGCAATATTATTTACTTAATTATGACTACTTACTTACTTAATTTACTTAATTATATTTATGAATTTGTAAAAAATGAGTAAAACACGATGATGAAACTAACTAGACAAAAAAGTTGCACTTTTTTGTCTAGTTAGTTTTAATTTATCATCCAAAGGAAACTTTTTAGCCTGTTGAATTGCCTCTTATTGAATTGCCTCTATTGTTATCTTAGCAATTTGATATTAAGAATAAAAAATAAATTCCACGAAATACAAGATTTTATTTTCGCTAAGAGCGTGGAAAGGAAAATATTTTAAAGACAGTATTAGTATTAAGTAGCAATAAATACTTTAACACAACCATCCATTTGAATGCAAACTTCTATATTACGTTTTGAATATCAATTTCAATAAATGCCTTTGTATAAGAAGAAAAAAAATTTCTCCCAGAGTAACAATAAGCAACAATTTACTTAATTCACAAGTAAGATTTAGAATCGAAAATACGGAATTCGTTTTTCCTTCTATGTGAAATTCGGACTAGTACTGCATGTCAGTATTTGTCCACCTGTATATTTTCATCTAATGCAAAAAACATTGATATTTCTCTTCAGAAATCTATTGCTTCCGGAAGGAGTTCCTGCAGAACGTCAACATGCCCGTTTCATTGTTAAAATTTACAGAGCTGATGGTTTACCTAGAATGAATGCAGGAATCGTGGCTAATGTGAAGAAAGCCTTTACAGGGGAGGCAAGAGATCTAGTAGATCCATACGTGCAGGTCTCATTTGCCGGACTAACTGTAAGTAATTCTTTTGTAACAATCTTATAGTAGTTGTCATAGTGGTTACAAGATGAGACACCTAGACAGTATGGCTTCAATAAAAATTACTATTTGTTTTCAGGTTATTTGCTTGGTAAGTAAATAAACCTTAACACAATTTACTACCATGACAGAATGAGTAGATCGAGGAGTCGAATCTTTTCCCATTAGTGTGTCACTTCAAGTTAATCTTATAGCTTTCTAATTCTTGTATGATACCTTCTGCGTGCGATTGTTTCAAACCACATTATTGTAAAGGATGTTGCTGAATGCTACTTACCCAGAAACAATAGAGGCTGCTTAGCTTTACAGATACTAGCTTTATAACAACCCTCGATTTAACGACTTGGTGATAAGTAAACATTCAAACACTTATTGTAACTTATAGTAACGACCAACTGATAAGTCCTATAGCTGTAACGCTATTTTATTATCTCTATAATTACTGAGGAAAAGATAAATATCGTTACAGCGACCTTCAGATGGTGTCATCTCCTTATTCATTAAGGCAATTTAGTTGAGGTGATTTTGGCGTTTTGCCAGATCACCCTCTTTTAATACACAAATCAGTAAACACAATAAAATAACAACCGTTTTCCAAGGAAATCTAGAAATAATGTAAGTTCTACTGTGTACAACTTTATATTCTATCTTATTTTTGCAGTGAGTCACAATAAATTCATTTTTTAACTTCAGTGTTTATCTTTAATTATTTTTGTTTTAATTTTTACAAAACACCATATTTTATTTTTTGATGCTGTTATTCATTAAGAATAGTTTCTTAAATGGCAGAGTGGTGTGTGTGAAATTGCAGAGGTGTAAAAGACATGAAAATTCGCATTCATTTTTCCAGCACCATTCAAAACAATACCACAAGAGGATTGTTCTATATAACGACCATTTGATATATTGTCTCTGGAGTGAAAATCACATCAGCAACACTATAATACGTCTACTGCATTTACTGTTCCTTTCATAACCTGTTGTCTTCAACATTATGGAAACTGAATTTAAGTACTTACAAGACTGTTTCTTAGCATTTCTTTTGTGCATAAAATCACCTCTTATGGACGATTGATGATCTGAACTAAATGCTGTGTTAAGATAATATTCATTGTGTTCGCGTGACGGTTATCTTTAGGGAATTAACTCATGGAAGATTAAATAAATGGAGTTTGATTTAAAATCGTTCTGTAAAAACATTAGCTTCATACAAGCTGTTTAAATGTTACTGCTTTCAATAGAACTAAATTCTTATTTAAAGTTACTGTGTTCATACCCAGATGACACGTAAATAAAGTTTATGTTCCACCTAGTTGTACGCGTGTTAAAGTTTCTCCTACCCCAGGGTAGGCGATTGTTAAACAATCTTTAATAAAATAAAAATTGTTGCTTTATTTATACATATGTATGTAATATAAAATTATATACTATAAATAGTAAATCTTGTCATAAAATTACAGTGAAATTATTCTGCAAACTAATTTTGCCATGGGCTAACAACTAGATCCAAACTAAACCCTTATTCTGCAACAAGTAACAGAAAGAGGAAAAACTGCAAAAAATAACATTTTGTGGCTTATTCTATCCATATATAAAATACATAAAACTATATACTATAAAATTTTATGATAGAATTACAGAGAAATTAATTTCTGCAAACAGATTTTGTCATGGGCTAGAAATTCCTACTTCCAATCCCAAACTTACAACTGGTGACAAAAGGAGGCTTTTTTCGATAAAAAGAATAGTAAATAAGCTGTGTCATCTGGAACTTTATCGAGATTTCGTGCCATGAATCGAGTTATCCAATTATTGGAAAGACAGTAACTGCCTCGTTCACGTTAGTATAAGTTCTCCATCCAGACTGACTGAGCAACATAGTTCCAAATATATCTAGAAGGCCTCTTAAGACCAATTTCATGAAATGTCCTAGTATTTTCTCCCTGACATTGGATGCTGTGTTTTCTTTTAAGTTCGCTGGCAAAGTTACGAATATATGTCAAAGATAGTATTTTTAAAAGGATTATTAAGCATTTTCTAAGCGTTCTGTAGCAGTCTGGTATCTTTTTGTATAAGAGTACGTATTTGTGTTAACCATATTTAAAGATACAAAAGCAGTTGAAATATATTTAGAGGCCGCTAATGACTAACACCAGTATATAATTCAATCATATTCGATCAGTTTACCATAGATTGTGTTATCAGCAAAATTTATTGATCTTAGATATGACGAATATTTTAATATTTTACCTTGTCATAACCAGGATTTTCACAGTATGAAATATTGATATGTATACAAGGGGGCCCCAGATTACTTATTCGATATGCTCATAGATTTATATTTCTTGAGCTTGAATCGGGAGATTTCGAATCCGATCTCATGCATAGTTCATTGAAGCACTCTTATTTATATATGTGTTATATATAAGTTATGGATAAAAAAGTCGAAGTATGTGAGGAGTGTACGAGTTGAAAGAACTGTCACAGTGAGTATTAATAAAAATTGGGAATGCGGTGATTGAATATAAGAGCCCTCTCCAAAATAGTTTATGAGCTTGTATAGTAATTTAAAATATAAATCTGCAATACTCATAACTTTCCTTTTCTTAACATTAAAATTGAATTGAAGGTATCGCATGCAATAAAAATTCTTTTCTTTACCCTACATGGAGAACATTAATCTATTTTAACTTTATTTCGACTTATTTAAAAACTTTTCAGAATACAGATTTATTCTAATGCTTATATTAAAATCTTTATTCCTGCTTATTATTATATCTTTATTCTTATTTATCCTTATTTAGATTTCTATTTTTACTTTTTAAATCAGGTGCCCAACTTTGATACTCGCTATAAAATTAACTAACCACAATAATAAAAAAGAACTTTCTAACGGCAAACAAAAGATATAAATAATTATTTGTTTAACAAATAGATGTTAAGGTTAACTCATAGAAAACTAAAAGATAATTATTTTTATCTTTTTATCAGTATGAGTGGTTTCGAGCAAGTAAAAATATACTAAACTGAAACAAATATATGTATGTTTATATATATATATATATTCCAGCGTCTTTGTTCACTTGCTTCCACATTAGCACACTTGTCCAATGTCCATTAAAGTTTCTTACCACATTTATCTCTATTTTCCTTAATTGGAACTGTGTAAATAAGAATAAAAAATGCCATAAGAAGCCATTAAATGGTTGAATAAAAACGATGTCCAGAGGAGAGTCCTCTCCTTACCAAATACATTCTTTCCGATCGATCTGTTTCCCGTAAACACATCGTTCAAATTATACATTCTGTCAAAGCTCTCTCTAACCTGACTTAAAAAGATGGATCTAAAATAAAAATAATTTAATAAGTCACGGTAAAAAATAAAAAAATAAAAATTTATCCTGATTAGCTGAGCACACAATATTAAATATCTTAAAAGCAAAACACCGTCAAAACACATAATTCTGAGGAAACGAACTGAAAAACGGCTGTCTTGGTTTATTTCATTTGAAAAACAAAACAAAGGGGCTTTTTTTCCCTCAAGTCTGAGTTTCTATCTTCGCGATCGTTGAAGATACAGTGAAATTTTCAACGTATTTCAAATCAGCGTAAAATTCTACGCCGTATCGTATTCTACGTCTACGTATCGGTCTTTTCCGCAGATTTCAAAACCGTTGAAATTTTCAATCTATCTTTAACGATAAAGATTTTACAAAAACAAAATAAACAGTGACAGTCAAAAATTTTTGTTTGTTTTGCTTCCCTTTGCTCGAATTGCTTGAAATGAAAATGAAATGTTGCAGCTACAAGAGAAAAAACGGTCCCCAACTGTTTGAGACCGCTATGACGATCGTCATGCAAATGGCGGCTACGCTCACAAACAACGCTCTCTAGGAAACCAACGTCATCTGTTTGTATAAAACAACGTTTTAGGGACGTCATCCACAGCTATATTACGGCTGTTAGATAACGGCTTCACTTTCTTAGGAAACCGCAGTATAAAGACGTTTCTAACCTTCATGCAATGAAAAAATGACTTTGTGAATTTCATCGTTATAAAGATCATCACATTTGGACTAGAAAACTAAAAAACTCGTATTTTTTGACAGTGTATTTAACTTGGTTACCCTACGAAATTTATATAGAAAAGTTAAGCCAGCGATTACATTCAACCATCCACGATTTGCAAAAAAGCAGTTGTTGAAGTCCATACATTGTTTCCAATACAAGAAGCATTAAGTTATAACATCTATTTTGTCTCGATTAAAGTCTTTCTAATATTTATTTCTTCAGGAGAAGACCTTCATGCAGTGAAAAAATGATTATGTGAATTTCATCCTTATAAAGATCATGACATTTTGGACTAGAAAACTAAAAAACTCATATTTTTTACAGTGTATTTAACTTGGTTACCCTACGAAATTTATACAGAACAGTTAAGCCAGCGATTACATTTAACCATCCACAATTTGCCAAAGCAGATGTTGGAGTCCATACATTGTTTCCAATACAAGAAGCATTAAGTTATACCATCTATTTTGTCTCGATTAAAGACCCTCTTATATTTGTTTCTTCAGGGGAAGACCTCTGTGCGGAAAGGAACGTGCTGCCCCTTGTGGAACGAGCAGATCGTTTTCACGGAAATGTTCCCACCCCTGTGCCAGAGGATCAAGATCCAGCTACGAGACAACGATCCAGTCAACGACGCCGTCATCGGCACGCACTTTGTAGAACTCTCCAAAATTTCTAACGAAGGGGAAAAAGGTAATTACTCCTTTCTCGGATTTTTAGCCCGAGGTTGGATTGTTTTAATTAACAATTGCGTCTCGAATGTGAGTTTATCTAGAGAGATCCTCACAGTCCGTTATTTGAATCTTCACTTCATCCATCGAAATCTTTACGAACACACAATCCTTGTTGAAGAGAGACTGGATGTATATTTGCAGTGCAAATGCGTACTGAGTGGCATGTTTTTATTTAAATGGATACTCTTTGTCTAGTGCAAACTAATTACTAAAATTCCGTGGTACTAAAAAATATATTATGCATTGTTTGCTGATCTGACACAAAAAAAAGATATTTAATTTTGCTTGATTTACAAAAAAATATTGTTGTAACTGTCTAACCTTTTTGATCCCAAGTGTCTTTTCAAAAATATTTTTGAACCAATTTATTTGTGATACTTTGTAACAGAGAATACTACTCAAAGTTATCTATACGTATTTTATTTATACAGGTATTACTTGAAGTTATTTGAGAACACACTTGTTAAAAGTTAAAAACTAAACCTTTGAAATGAAATAAATGTTACAGTATGCCCATAAACCGTTTCTCACCCTTCATCAAGCACATCGCTAGACTACTAGGATGCATTATAAAATTCTTGTATTTAGACTGTTTTAAGTATCATCGTGCATTCCTTATGTTGAGTAATTAGGTTTATTTTCATCTTACATGTTTTATACTTTATAATTTTAATTAAAGCATGTATTCATATCAAGAACAAAACCCTGTAACATTCAATACTACTTTAAAATTTTCACTGCTTTTGCATACATTTCAGATAAACCAAACATATATATATATATATATATATATATATATATATATATATATATATATATATATATATATATATATATATATATATATATATATATATATATATATATATATACATATATATATACATATATATATATATATACATATATATATATATATATATATATATATATATATATATATATATATATATATATATATATATATATATATATATATATATATATATATATATATATATATATATATATATATATATATATATATATATATATATATATATATATATATAAGTGAAAAGTTTCTACGAAAATGCCTATTTCAGGTAAGCATACATTTTTCGTTAGCAGTTAGATGGAGCTTAAGGGGTCAAAAGGTTACCTAGATTTTGTATCAAATTATTAAAACAAAACTCATTTACTTCAACTTTACTAATTTTATTTCAGAAAATGCTAGATTACCCTGTGTTTCGGTGGATATTAAAGTGTTGATTGGTGGCGTGACGTCATTAGTAGGCGAAGTTTCTAATTGTTTTGATTGGATGTGTGATGTTAGGAGCGAAACGAGATATGAAATATCAAAAAATCTTTATATTCGAAATCGCCATGGAAATAACATTGAGTATAAAAATATTGTCGAACGCAGCTCATTGTTTTACTAGTGTTGATCAAAAATTACGTTTTCCAATAATTTTGTTTTACCAGTATATTGCTCAAAAAACAGCACCACACGAAGGCAAGGCAGGTTGATAGATAGTGATGGAAATAGCTTTTATCTAGCCAGTGATCAACAAAAGTTGACAAATAAAGGTGAGAAAAAAAACGAAATACTTTTATTTTTACAATAGTTAAACGTTTAAAGTATACATTATGGTCTGCTCAGAGTTTTGTTTACTTCAAAATGGCGCTTTTAAATAAGCAATGGATGGAAAAATATGTTTCCGCTAAAAGACGCTGTAAAGTCATAGTTTTTTTTATAGTTAAAGGTATGATAACTAATATTATTGATCGGAAATTAAAAAGTATAATAGTGTAAAAATGCAAACAAATACGTATCCAAAAATGAAAAGAATTTCTGAGAATATTTATAGGGTATGATCTTTAAATTTAAAAGAGAACCCGCCAAGTTAAAGGACTATAGTAAAGTCATTAAAATGTTCAGTTTTAAATGTAAATAAAATAATTAACAATGATTTGAATCTTAAAAGGTCAAAAATTTCAATGTTCATTGTATACATCCCCAACATATTGCAGGACATAAACTCGCTGAAAATGTCTGTATTAGAAGCATTTAGTTGGAGAAAGATGGGAAAAGGTTGCGACAATAGAAGATGATATATATGACAATATATGATTGCAATAAAAAAAAACACTTTATATATATATTATCATAAAAAAGGAGAAAAAAGTCTTAAAACACACACATGGTTCAAGGAATCAAAAGAAACTTTCTGTAAAAGGAGGAATTTATGATGTTACCGGTTTTGTATATAATGGGAAATTAAAAGTAAAAAGAGTTGGAAAAATGTAAAAATCAACTTCCACATACTATAAAGACAATGTTTTATCCCCAATATTCAAAAGAGAAATACCATATCTTTACCCACAGTACCAACAATCAGTAGAGCTTCAACATAATAAAGCAAGCTGTCATCTAAATCCACTATTAAAATCTTGAAAAAATAGAAAAAGAAACTGGTATCAAGTCAATACCCTTTACTGATATTCCTGCTAAATCTTCAGATGTCTCCTTCATTGACTTTTGTGTTTATAGACAAAAGTCCATAAAAAAGAGCATTATTGAAACCTCGACTCAAAACCATTCAAGGATTTTGTAAAGTGCTTGAATGGTTTTCCAAATGTGAAACAGGAATAGGACAAAATACCTTTGTTGATACTACAGATGTCATTATTAACATAAAAATTAAAATGTTTGAATATAGTTAACAAGAATTACTATAGACTAAAACATTTAAAACACAAACATTTCACGCAAAAATTTATCTTTAGTCCATTAAAATCGTTCAAGAAATGTCCAAACAGCTTCTGTGCATAGCCAATTATCACGCACTATGAGGTTTAAAAAATATATAAATGAAGTTTGACCAAAATAAATCAATTTTGTTATGCACCCATCATAAAAAGGGCTCTTATCATACTTTAAGTATTCCTAAAAACATCTATTTTATGAGTTACCTGGTTATTGCATGAAAATAACAATATGAACAAGTGTATATTTACTTAAAAATAAGCATTTCTGATTTCGATTTTCACTGACCTTTTTCTGTCCATTTTGACGCCGACCAACCGGTATAGTGGTTAAGGTGTTAGCCTCTAGATCGGAAGGTTCCTGGTTCGAATCCGAGTCCGGGCATGAATGTTTGTAAGCGTATAGTGTAGAGGCGGCTGACGCACATTAAATCAGTCATGGCCGAAAGTCCTCACGTTGGGTTGGTGTGGAAGTTTGGAGAGTGGGGTGCCAGCTCAGTTATTGCTTCGTCATCTGACCATAGTTCAAAATTACGAGGTGTTGTCCACGGATCTTTCCCTTAAGGAACTGATCCCGGACCGTAATCAATAGCCTGTTGTGTTGCTCTAGTACCAAGTTAACTATAATTACCATTTTTTGTCCATTTTGACACATGCGACGCAAGTTCTTAAAGCAACACCACTTGCAAACAAAATTTAGAGCGTATTACACTGCGATATTTGTTTTGACCAATGCTTCTCATATTAGCACTCATTAAACTGAACTCAATTCTCAGCGCATCTATATCTTGCATTCTACCTGCTTGAAGTATCAGTAGAGCCTCAAAACAATGTTATGGATTTTCTTTTAACAGTTGTACTGTAAGCCTTCTATAAAATATCTAGTCAAATGTATATTTAAAAAATATTCAAAAATGCATATTTTATCTTTTGAATATTCCCTCACAATAGAGCACCGGTTAAGTGTTTTAAATTGAAAATACCTGTAGTATTTCAAAGTAAAAAAAGAACCTTGCATTAAGTCTTTTTCTGGAGTATACTGTATCTAATAAACAAAGCTGAATTACTTCGAGAGAATAATATGACAAAACGTTTTCAGGGAACGGGAACAAGTAATTTTGCTGGTAAGACACTTCTTCTAATCAAAGGTTTTTATTCTAAACCCTAAACATTAACATGATTCTCTTTCGAATTTTTCTCCTATGCCAAACAAACAAAAGAATGTTTTTCTTCAGCTCTCAAAATTAGCTTTAATACTTGAGATAGTTTGTTTAGCTTTTATTTTGGAATTTAATTATGCCTAAAATTTATTAAATTAAGATCAACTAAATTAAATTGAAAACTAAGCTGTTGCTTTTGCGATGTTTATAAGTCACTTCTTTTAGATTTTAAAACATTAATGTAAATCTATTTTACACATTACACTAACAAAAAGTAGTCATATTCCTCCAAAAGAACTATTTTATAATTTAAAAGTGCTATCTAGTGTTGCTAAGAAAAAAATAAAATTTTAATGAAAGCAAGAATGTGTACTGACAACTATACTTCCTCGACAACGTTTTTCTAGCTTAAATAGCGTCGGCTTATAAGCTTAAAATATTAAGTCAAAAATTTTAAGATATGAGATTATTTTTTTCTTAACACCAAAATGATCTTTAGACTAGTGAAGTGCATTAAGTCCTTTTCTAGCATGGAGGATGGATTTCTTGAGAAATACTTAGTGAGTTTTGCTTACTGAGTGGAATTTTTTCCCATTCGTTTTCTATGCTTTTGACTTACTGTAGTTTTCCTTGTAAGCCAATAAAATAATCATCTTTTCAAAAATTTAGATAAATTTTTTTTGTCAGCGTATTCAACTCAAGAGATAGGTAAGCAAAAGTACTTACTATGCTTTCAGCAAAATCGTTGATATTTTTAATATAGTAGAAGAAAATAGAGTTTTAAGTGAAAGTATTTTTAATATTTAATTCAATACTTTATTATTTAGATTTATGTTTAGTTCAAAAACATTTTTAAAATCTCACAATTAAAATTTTCCCGTGAAACTATTTTTTAGTTACATGTGATACTAAAATATTGCATTCGATAGGATTGGATTTTGATTTTCAGGCATCTAGGCAGGACAAGTTTTGCCAGTCGCAAGATATGAAATAAAACAACAAATAACATCGTTATGCTAAAAGAAAAAAAGGGGAGAGGGGTATCAAGAGTTGAGACAGAAGTATAGGAATTTAATTTGCACATACACAAGTTTTAAAAAGGATTAAATTTAAAAAATTGAACTATAAAAAAAATTTTAAAAATTAGATTCATGAGTAATTTTTAATTTGGCATACAAATTAGATGAGATTTGAAAACCAACTAAATATAACGATGCGAAAAGGTTTGGATGACGATTTTCCCCATCCAAACCCGCGATTAAAAATTGTACTTTCAAAAAATTTAAGTCATTGGTGATTAAAGAGAGGGTAGGCAATTGAAATACGGTAAACAGAAAAAGGAGTAGAACATGACTTACAATTGGGAACTCTCTCCAAATAATAGATGGCAATAAGTATATCGTGGGTGTTCAAAGCGAAGGTGGAACAAAATTTTATTCGAATATAAGAATCATACGCAATCTACGTTATATGAGAAATCATAAAACTAAAATAATTCGTAAACTCCACTAAAAGGATATTGTCCTTAAGCATACGAAACGCCAATATAATAATCCTACATTTTATCATCACGTTGATTTCAACGTCATAACTGCCCTTTGAAATATATTTTTTATATATGTGCCAATCTTCAAGCGAAGACAGGCTTTCTTCTTTCGTTATGTTAACAGAAACAAACTTTTGAGAAACTTTCCTTCCCTCGCCTAAGACCTTTCAAGGTTTCATTTTGGAAATGGGCGTTTTATCTCACCATGCCGGATATTGCAGCAGAGCCCGTCTGTCATTTGATTTCTCGGGAATTGAGAAGGCGGAACACACGTATGGTCGAGAAAGGAATCACCCGTAGCTTTCATTTGATCGCTGTGTGGGTGAGGACTTCTGAACTATTGAAGCGAGAGGATTTTCATGGAGTAACTCTTACCTTATTTCGAAACATGAAAATACATAAATCCGGCCTTCAGCGAAAGTTTGTTGCAGTTAAAAAAAAAACCTCTTTTTGAAATATGCATTTCTTTTTATAAAAGATTTTCTATCTTTAAATATAAAAATACTCCCCATACTATCAGTTTTTTCTGGTTGGATAGATGAACACAGTTGTAGTTATCTGTTCTTTTAAGATGAATATATTGCCACTTGCGAAACTGTGCAAACGATTAATAACTCAAAAAAGCAAATTGAGTTCTAGGTTCTAAATTGCCATTAGACTTTGATAGCTGACGATGTTTTTCAGTAACTATTGCATTTCCCATCAAAATTGATGCTTTTTATTTTTGGTAATGGCATCGTAGAACGTTAAAAAAACCTCTTGCAGTAAATCATAAAGCAACAAACTATTTTTATTATTCTAATATAACGTTAGTTATTACTTATTTTATTTATTATCCAGTTCTTATATTTTGTTGTGTTTATCTTTCTCCAAATAAACCTTAGTTTAATCTTTCGAATTTGTAATTATTTCGACAAACAATATTTTTGCTTGATAAAAAATTAATTGGATCAACAATTTAAAACTACTATTTTAAAAACGCATCAACTATTTCTTTTTCTCTATACTAAGTGGCTACCTTTTGCCAAATCTGAAAATTTCTAAACAATCTTTTGGTTTGTTGGTTGACTCTTTATTGGTTTATACTAATTTCCTCAATACGACAGTAGTTTAAATGCGACCAAACATCAAAGCGTTCAAGTTATTTTGTTAACGCCGAAGTATAAATGCATGAAAAACTAAACAAATGTAGAAATAAAAGTCTCTAGCAACAAGATCAACAAAGTTGTCACAAATTATTTTTATCATTAACACATGCATACTATGCTTTTTAATTAACTTTTTTCTGTTCTCTCTTTTCACCTTCCTTTCACATTCTTTTTCTAAGAATCTATTTGCTAGTTGATCAGGCCTTTATTTATAGTGAATGTAATACGTGACAGAACAACTTAAAATTCGTTTTTAAAATACGAATTCGGAATCACTCATCGCATTTGGTTTCTTTTAAATTCGACGAAAAAGGCTTTCTTCAAGCAGATTTGTGAACGAAACGATGTGATACTTGATGTACGCGTTGCCAAGAAACAAATTCAAATGAGGCTCTGTTCTGCTCCAGGAAAGAGAAAACATAGATGTTGAATGATGGGCAGTATTTTGTTGGAAGGGATGAGTAAAAGTAAAATGCAACGAGCCGTTTAATTTGACCAAAATTTATTTTAATCGAACTTAAAGAACCTAAGGGTGTGTTGGCATTTCGATTTAACTTGAAGTCGTATTTTTAACAAGTTTTAAATATAACAGACTTCTATGATAGTATACGAGGCGATAGAAACTGAGAATTTTCAATTCTTCTGGCTTTAATTAGAAAGCTGTCAGCTTCCCTCAGAAGAGAATCTAAGAGTACATCAATCTATTTTCAGATCTAGATTTGCCAAGCTTGATTATAGCAAAAATGTATAACTAATGTGAATATGAGGATAAAGACATTTACAGTAGTTTTCTGAAAATGACATGAAATTTGGAAGATTGGATTTTGGTACACACACAGAAATCCAGTTTAGTAGCGGTGAAACAGTATAAATTCGAAATGCGAATGTAATTCAAATTGAAGTTGCATTTTCTCACAATCTATTTTAAATGACAGTCAAAATAAGCATGAGGAAGTAAGTAGGCAATCATTAATTTTCACTAACAAAGGGAATAAAATATTTTCTCATTTATATTGTTTCAACTGGTTTCTATAAATTGGTTTGGGAATTCCTTTGGTTGAATGCAATTGAAAAATAAGCACCTATACAAGGTTTGACTAATTAAAGTACTTTGTTATTGCTGGAGAGTGACTTTATTTTATTTTGTCTAGTTCACATATGATGCACCTCCACAAAAATATTTTAAAATATGCTTTTCTTAATTTAATAGTTGTTAGGATATGTACAATAGAGTTGAATTGACGTGGCACTAGAGCAACGCAACGGGCTATTGGCGGCTGCGTTATATTGGCTGCGTTATATAGCGTTATATTGGCTATAACGGGCTGCCAGGGATCAATACCGAAGGGAAAGATCTGACAATACCTGGAAATTTTGAACGAGGTCAACACCAGGGCTATCATTTCACTTTCCAAACTTTCATACCATGCCAACGTGAGGACATTTAAATCTACGATAGTATGATAGGACATTTGAACCTTAAATTGCACTAGTCTACAAGAATGACGGTCTTTGGTTGGATCAAATTTCGAATTCGCAATCTCTTGGTTACTCTAATGCAGCACTCTACAAACTAGGTAACCGCGCCTCCTCTTCATTTAGGAATTTCCTTTAACCCCTTGGGTGCATTTGACGACTGAGACTCGCCATGCACTTGTTTTGCCTAAGTTACGGATGACGAGTCTAATTCGTCATTAAAACTAGGACAAAATTAAACATGGACATTCTTGTTCATGGCAAGAGTGATTGTTGTTACGAGACTCTCCTTGAATCAAATTATTCAATCGTTCTCAACAAAAATACACTTTATTTAATCGGACTCCATACAAAGAAATATTTACACGGCTGCGTTATCAGACATTCTTCTCTGGAATGAACGCGGAGATCAGAAGCTGTGCTATCTATCTCATACTGTTGTCATTCTTATCAAACGAAATTATAATATGAAAATATAACAGTAACTAGTGTGCCAACGATTATGCGAAAATGTAACAGTAATTAGTGTACAGACGATAATACAAAAATATAACAGTAACTAATGTGCAAACGATACTCCTAACTACTTTTTGTTCAAATAAATCTGTACCCAAGGGGTTAATTGGTATTTCTGAAAATAAAAAATAAAGAAGCTGTCTATAGTTGCCAGTGGACATTTGAACTAAATTTATTTTTATCATGGTTTTAGGGTTTTCCAGACGTGTCGGAAATTTAATATGGAGTAAGCCCCTCCATAATGAACCTGTTTGTTTGTCTGGGCCGTCCATGAAGAGTCTGTATTTTTTAACTCCTTTACCTGTGAAGGTGGATGAACTCGAGAACATGGTCTAACTTGTCTAGATTTCGTGAGATAAAAACATTAAACTAAAAAACAAATAGCTGTTTTAAAGTATCGCACAATTTTAGTTTTGAAAAACTCGGAATGAAATTCAGAATTCACATTCGATGAGAGTTTTATGTAAAGCTAAATTTAGAGGGTACTACTGCTGTATTAACTTCTTACGTAACTTGTTAGGTAACTTGGCATGAAATGTGAATGTGACTTCAGAAAATCATTCATTTAAGTCCTCAGTCGTACATTAAAAATTAAAACAAAACAACGATAAATCTAATTAGTTTAAACGAGAAGTATTTTTACTTCTGGTAATTTATACTGTAAAACCTTATCATATACGCCATTTTTCCGGTAATCGTTGCTATTTTTACAGGATAAAAATCACAAATTGGAATATGAATAGTAATTAAAGTAACCAAATCTAGTAATCCGTATTTAGTTTTATCTTATTCGGATTTAAAATAGATAATATTTCGATATTGAGATTTTCTTAAACATCATCTTAAACAACATCCACGCTATTGAAAGATTTGTCATAATAAATTATGGCGTATGGTATAAAACATGGTGTTTATTTCTTTGATGTATTATGATTTTATAGTTGCATAAAAAATATCAAGTATAAAAATATGTATTAACCAAAATACAAAAATCTGCTTGACTTTGCAAAACACTCATAAATAATCAAACTTCTCATAAAACTTAGGAAGAGGGTTTCTTTCGTATACAAATAAATAAAAAACATTTAAATATTTTAGATTTAGAAGATTTAAACTTGAATTTGTAAAATTAAGATTTTAATTAACTATGAATCAATTTGATGAGAGGGGTTGTTCGGTGTAATAGCACTGAACCCTCTTGTAATGCATCGTTCTAAGTTTAAAACATTAAATCTGTGCTCAGTTGGCAAAATATTATGTCACTTTTCCCAAAAAATTGAGTGAGTCCCATCCTGGAGTCTGGTTTGTTAATGTTTAGAAGGTGGCAAAATGTCGTAAGTCTTTTTCTTTCAGTTAATGAGAAAACAAAGGAGGCAAATTGTTAATGTCAAAAACCACAGAACCATATGTTGAATCTTTAAATTGCTGTCTCGAAAAATTAAAAAAAGTGACTTATAACATTTTGCCATTCGAGCACAGAACTAAAAAGATAATTTACCTGTGTAGATGAAGTAATTTGAAACACTGTTATTTAAAACCTTCAACGCACATCAAACACGAGCTATTAAAACAATGCTGTTCAATAATCAATAAATCGAAATATCATGAAATGCCAACGGATCATAGGAACAGTCGTATCGATTATTGACACCGTTATACCTAGCATGTGAGAAATAATAGCTACAGATAAATATTCCACGATTCTTAGACAAATCTTATCCCAAGCTTAGAAGATATTTACAGTCGAGTGCGTTCGCTTTTAAAATATTAATACGGCTACAAGACTGTTTTCGTCATAACCAGTCGATTTGGAAAAGGATTATCGATATTTATATACACTCTTGGAAAATCGCACTTAATGAGGAACATCGATAATAATGCATTTCTGAACAATTATATGGAACATATACTAATTAAATAAATGGAGATCAGAAAAGTAATGAATAAAATTATTTCAATGAAGCATATTTTACGAAAGCTATTGTTAATAATATATGAAGGTGGGAATAGTCTAAAAAATCAATTCATTCAACTTGTGTTTGACACCCAACAAAATTTTCAAATACGCACAATAATTTAAGCTTGCAAAGTTGGTAAGAAAACGGTTATTGGCTGAAAACTTTTATTTTCAAACTCCCCCTTCTTATGAATGACGTTTGTGTGTTCGTATAAGAAACTAGAAAATCAGTTTGTCTTCTTAACACTCCACGTGGTTTTGACGATTTATTTCGTCCAATATTTGACCAGTTTTGCTAATCATGATATATCT
This sequence comes from Metellina segmentata, assembly GCA_947359465.1. NCBI lineage: Eukaryota > Metazoa > Arthropoda > Arachnida > Araneae > Tetragnathidae > Metellina > Metellina segmentata. Next base: position 70,597,359 of record OX375874.1, read on the forward strand.
CGTCATTAATATTTTGCCGATATTTTGATGATGATATCAAGATCTGACCAATTTTCAAATTATGAGATATCTCGTCCATCCAGATATCAGGTCAGTTTTGCAAATGCCGAGATTCCTCGTGGAAACGATTAAAAAAACACTAAAAACTGAAGTTAATGCTCCTCTTAGGAACTCATTTGTGAAGATCGACTATTTATAAATGTATTCTGTTAAAAAAATTCGCCTTTGTCGAAAACGTTTGACGCCAATTGGTGATAGTAGGAGGAAAATAGGGGATCTGGACCACTGCGGTGTCGATAAGATGGGATTCTGGACAGTTAGCAAGTCGAGACGTCGAACGTTTCCTGAAAGTACAGACTGAGTTGGATATAATAATTGGAAAACCAGCGGTTCAGAATCCCATCTTAACTTCTCGGCTCCTCAGTAGTTTAGATCCCCTATTTTTCCTCTACTGGCAATGGTACCGTGTACTTTATTTTAACCAGTTCTTGCTCTAGATAAAGAAAGAGAATTTTACACAATATCCATTCTGTCTTCCTTGAAGGTTTCCTCCCCACGTTCGGCCCCTCGTACGTGTATTTGTACGGCTCACCCCGCGATTACTCACTATTCGACGAGCACACCACACTCAATGACGGCTTGGGAGAAGGTGTCATGTACCGTGGCAGGATCCTGATGGCCGTCAAGACGGAGATCATGGACACCATGGACATCTCCCCTGCGGACGTAGAAGTAGAAATGACCAATCCCATATCAGAGGTAAAACGATTGATTTGCAAATATTACAAAAACGTCATGGAGCCTACTAATGAAAACCATGCACAATTTTCTCTATAACATACATTATATTTATCATACCATTTAGACTTTGTTTTTCTCATTATGTACTAAAGTGAAAGCATTTACTTTTCACTCCTAGGCAAAATTATCAAACCCGAAATTCAATTTCATTGAAACTAAAACTATCTAATAGAATATGATTTTAGATATATCATTCAATAGATTGATTAAAATACTATCCCTTTTTAAGTGAATAGTAACTGTCTATACTGCATAACATTGCATCGGAGATTGAAATCCACAGATGTATAATTTATTTGATCAATTGAGAATGGTATATGTCAAAGTTTGCCTGTGGCGTCAACGTGAACTTCTTATAGTTGTACAGCGAGTTTAACACACAGTGTAGCGTCAAAGCTTTTGAATTGGAAAAATGAATAAAATTGCCTACCTAGTTTTTCAAGAATGAAACCCAAACTCCTTGGTGGATAATCTAAGAACCCTTTCTTCTTTAATCTTAATTCACTAGAGAAGAGAATTTTTAGCTGTAAAAAAATTTTTATTTGAACAAAAACAAACATACAAGAAGAAAACCGTAAAAATCAATATTTATTACATTTTGAGTTTGCATTTTGCGCTCTCAATCATAAACGCTGATATAGTTAATATAGCAGCATAACTTAACTTTAAATTTTTAAAGTGAGATTTAAAGTACATGTGACCATATATTCGCTACAACAGTCATTCTTTTTGATTGAAATATTTAGTAATGCTGTCTTTCATAGAAGTTTATATTCTTAATATTGCCTTGCTAATATAAATACAATGTTTATTGAAGACAACGAGATTCGTATTAATTTATAATTGGTGTACCTTAGAATATTGAAATTGATTTAAAAATTGTTTATGTAATCTGAAGTCTTTTTCTCACAGCACTGAAGTAATTTAAAAACATAACAATTTGTACTGATAGAATATTTTAATTACCACATCCACACAATAAGCACGATGATTATAAGTGCGTTTTTGTGCATAAACTATTAGTTGTAAATATTGTGTATAAGCCAGCTATATTATTTCATTAAAATCCTTTACTGTTATTCTTATAAACATTATTTTCTTCATATTATATAATATTTTTACATGTTAGACAGTTAGGATTTATTAGATTACAATATTTGTATGGAAGGAAGTTTGACATTGCCAGCTATATTATTTCATTAAAATCCTTTACTGTTATTCTTATAAACATTATTTTCTTCATATTATATAATATTTTTACATGTTAGACAGTTAGGATTTATTAGATTACAATATTTGTATGGAAGGAAGTTTAACATTGCCAGCTATATTATTTCATTAAAATCCTTTACTGTTATTCTTATAAACATTATTTTCTTCATATTATATAATATTTTTACATGTTAGACAGTTAGGATTTATTAGATTACAATATTTGTATGGAAGGAAGTTTGACATTGCATCCAAAAATAAATTTATTCCGAATGTTTCTTACCCTTTTACTAACATAAAAATCTGAATTCGGTATTTATATATATGAGAGCTTTATGAGCTTCTAGCGATTGTAAATAATTACTCTCTTCTAAGGGATGTTTCGGACGTAGCGATGAATTCTTCCTCTTCGGATGTGTGCTCGAAGCAACCATGATCGACAGAAAAGTGGGAGAAAAGCCTATTTACTTCGAAGTAACTCTAGGTAGGTAAAAATATACTGACTTGTTCATACACACAGAGAAGGTAAAAGAAGGTTGCTATTATATGTTTTATATCAGAAAGAATGTGTATGTGTGTTGTGTGTGTTGTGTGTGTATGTGTGTGTGTGTGTAACGGAAGGTATAGAGTGTACTGCTTAAAAAATCCTTTATCCCAACATCAAACGTTATTTATCATTCTTTACTCTGTTATTTTGTACATTACTCTATTACGATAGTTGGAAACAATGAAAATAAAAGTACAAAATGATAATTGGACTATCAATCTGATATAGTATTGTACCATATCAGATTTTGTTGCTCGTATTAAAATTATCGTTAGTTTAAGTGAAGATAGCTTTGATAACACTGCTTTAAATTCTCAACATGTTCATTTAGTTACTAAAATTTCTAAAGTAATATTTATAATTTCGTAAATATTTAAGTTGAAAATATCTAATTATTGAAACAGAAATTGTGCTTACGGAGAATATATATCGTTATTATCACAGTGATTAATATAATGTTAATATTTGTATTGAATTGAGGGTTCGAACATGTTTTTGAAAATGTTTAACACTCAATTCGAAAGGTGTTTCTTAATCAGGGTTTCACCAAACCTTCTACCTTCTTGAAGGATTATCACACGAGATAACCTTTATGGCCTTTGAATAAAGTAGGGATTTCCGAATTATAAATTTGTCTATTCCTGAACCTGTGAATCCGTAAATATTTGTTTCATTTCATTAATTTCGAAAATTTTAATGTATTGCGTAGTTTTAAGATTTTGTTACGTTGTACTAAAAAAGAATGAAACTTATGCCGGATGATAGGAATAATACGGTAATTTCTGAAACGATTGTTTTTTAAATATATACTACCAGATGTGTGTATATTATGTATGCCAAATTTTCTTAATTGTTTATTGATGGCATTGTCGTTATTTGCATTTGATATCTTATTCAAATCCATTATATTGCATATAAGCATCGATATACATATTTAATGCCTTCAAAAGAAGTAAAATTAATTGAAAATATTTTTAAAGCAGCATTTCTTGTGCTTCTTACTGTTGCCAGTCCAAATAAAGTGCTTTACAAAAAGTGCGCCTTTCAGTCTTGTTTCTCAAATTAGCTTCTAAACTTCTAGATCACTTCAGGCAATTCAGTATTCTTTGACTTCTAAACCTATTTTTTGTGTTCGCTTACATTTTATTTTCTGCTCTAACTTCTATCTTCCAGATTTTTTACTGCTTTCTGTGATCAAACTGTTGAAGAAATTCATTAGAGAAACGAGCACTTTCGGAAAGTTTTAGATGCTTCATAACTCAAAGGAAGTATATTCTGTCGACTTACAGTGAAACGTACCAAAAAACATAGTTTTGAGAAAATAAGGGGGGGGGGGATTTTATTCACTAACTATACTTGATATGTGTGTTTCTCAAAACTCAATCTACCCCACATTTAAGCAAAGAAAAAAAATTACTTAGAGTACTTCACCAGTCTAAACATCTCCGTTATTCTGGTCTAGAAAAGCTAAGCAAAATTGGTTGTATGGAGGACATAAATCGTAGTTTTGACGTGGATACTAGGGCATAATGTTGTATTTTGGAATGAATTAAGCAGACAAAGGAAGTTTGAATGATTGTTTATTTTGAATATTCAACAATTCATTTTCAGTTTAAGTGCTATTTGATAGTAATTGCTGTTGAGAGATTTCTTTTGTCCAACTCTAATCGTAGTGTAATTTTATAGCTTTCGAATGTGACATCACTTACTCAATCCTCTATTCTTACGGCGCCCCTTTTCAGTTTCATACTTCGGTGAAATTGTTGAAAACATTAGTAATAGACTTATTGATAATAGCACAGTCAGTCTGAGCTGTCCGACATTGAAAAAGCATTGCAATGGTGTGAGTCACGACCACTATACAATGCAGAGAAGATCACATATATCTTCTAGGACGGTCTCTGTGTACTACAAGCCCTCAAAGATCCAAACAATTCATTCAAACAATTCCCATCAAATAGTATACAGAATCAAGGTTCTGTACTGGAAGGCCGTGGGGTGCCAGGGGGTACAAATTCATTGTACCAAAGCTATCGTCGGCTACCAAAGCAACGAGGCGGCTGAAGAGGATGCCAAATTGGCCACCAAGAGTGGGGTCGTGTACTTAATGATGCAGAGATCAATTCTATAAATGAACAGATGTTATGCCATATCTTACTTAAGATGTGGGAAGAGATGGAGCACCTCTGTGGAAGGTCAATTTACACGACAAATCTTTCCGGAAAACTTCTTCCACATGGGATAACCAACGTCAGACACCTGTTTTTGAGGTGAAGTAGATGATGCTCTTTACTATATGCTAGACTTATGGCTTACGGCGCATGTGCGAGATGGATTAATTCATCAGAGTCAGGTCTAGCGACTTTATGCAACATCCGAGGAGTCTCCGAGTAATGAGCTGCTTAAGTAGATTTGTGTAAGAGGCTATACCAAACTCTCCGCCGAGGGAACGGAGAAATTTTCAGGCATCAGAACACAGACAATTCGGGTTCGTCTAAATAATGTTGGTCACCGGTATAGGACATAAATGCCTATGTAGATATTCAATTTAATCTTTTAGGTAAGCTAAAAACATCATGCTATTATGTAAGAATGGAAGAAATAGGGGAAATCCTCATCTATTCCTGGACTGAATACATGCATATCCAACGCAAAACCTTGCCAGCCTATGATGGACCAACAATACCCATTTCGTTTTCGCAACAATCATTGTGAAAAGCTGAACTCGAACTCACAAACAATACCCACTGCCAATCTTGGAACTCAGGTGTTCAGGGCAGCGCCCCTAATAAAAACGAAAACCTCACCCTATGTAATCCAATGTTACACTGGCCCAAAGCTCGCCCAGTACCTTAAAATTTCGACACTTTGCAGCCCTCTTCAGGTTCTCATTGCGCCTGCACACTTGATCCGAATGTCATGTCAGGGTATGGACATTTTTTTGTCTATACAACGCTTCTTTTAACTTATGGGTGTTTCTTCTAGTTCTAAAATCATAGGATAGAATAGTTGTAACGCTTGACATGCATGCCTCCCAGAGCTGATCCGTTTTAAAAGACGTATTTACGTCAAAAACATATATCTTAAAACTTTTTACTGAGTGCGTTTCACTTGTAAGTCGACGATTTAAATTAAGTGGCCTTAATTACGAATTAAAACGTAGACAGTTTTGTCGCAATGTGAAACAGATTTTATAATGTCCATACCCATTAGTTACCATTCGTCAAAATATGTTAATTCATGTGACAGGTAATATGTGTGTCTACTTGTATTGGTAGTTGGTAGTTATGTGATGCTGCTATTATTCAAATTAGGTAATGCAGGTAATATGTTGGACGGTTACCGTGCCAACAGCCGAGGGGACGATGAGGAGATGGACTCAGGATCAGATTCCGGAGAAGGGTCCTTTTACGGAGAAGCTTCCTGTCCCATTCAATCAACGACCCCGCCTTTAAAGCCTACCTCCAAAGATAGGTGAGTTTTAATGTTACGAAACAAGTCCTTTGAACTTCGTTGACATTAACCTTCCTTTAGAAGCGAATCTCTTTGAACAAATTAAATCGCGGAGCATTTGTGAAATGCAAGACGTTTCCTTTTCTAGTTAAGCAAGCACTTATTATGAATTCATTCAAAATATATGTAGTATATTTTAGGGCATACTAAAAACAGAATAGTTGTAAAAATGTATTTAGATTTCAAAAAATACGTTTTTTAATGTTATTCTTTTAATTTAGTAACATTTAATGAAATCTCCATGAACCTGTCAGGACCAATGTAACTAACGGAGTGTTAATAAGCAAGCTAGTAGTCAATCATCATTCTATAAATTGTATTAAACATATTTAAAACACCACACAAAACATTGGATTTATGAGTCGTAGAATATGCTAGCGTTTGGTTGAGTAAAAACGAGATAAGTAAAACTTCTTGCATAAACGTCAAGGGCAGACAGGGAGCTCGGAATTTAATCGTATCCATAAAAGGAAGTGGCTCGCTAGGGTGGTTTTGAGGCTTGTTAGATTGGCCGGAGCCGACCCTTCTCTTGGCCATCATGATTACCCAATTTACCAAGCAATGATTGCTTTCTCAAATGCATCATGTTCGATACTTCCTTCCCCAGCCCATGCTTAACTCATTCTCGACATTTACCATCGCGTCTGAATGTGCCCGCGAAAAGCCATGACTTTAAAATATGCATGTTAATCTAGACATTGGTGCCATCAGGTTTGAATTAGTGTGTTATGCGGAATGTAACAACGTTGAGCATCTACCGCGGAACTCTAAGGGCACAAATTCTGTCAAACTGTAAAATTAAGAATAGTATAACTTCTGTTTACTTTCTCGCTGTCTTTCATTTCAACATCCCATTGTACACTCTAGCACACAGTTTCTCAAACTCTTTTGTCTCAACAACCCCATTTCAAAAGCAATTATTTTCTTCATCCACTCTGTAAAACTATCTCACTGAATAATAAATTTCAATTGTATCTGGGTATCTATAATATCTTAATTAACCAATTTATATGGTTCTGTGTTAGAATTTCAAAAAACTAGTTTGGAAAACAAAATTTATTGGAGTTGGAATTATAAAAGCTATTGATTGAAACGAAAAAACAAAACTAAATTGAGCATAATCAATATTGCTCACTGGTATTAGTAATTTATATCAATCAAATCAGTAAAATTAAAAACAATCAATGAAGAAGCCTGGTGTTGCGCCCAATTTGTCTACATTAACCTCTGTTTTGATCAGCAGCTTTTTATGATAACGATGTACTGTCGATTCCTCTTTTTAGTTAAAAGAATCAATGACAATGCTTCATTGTAGTAAGCGTTTGCTTGAAACATTTTAGGCAACAATTTTTTTTAGCTTCTTACTGCCCACTCTCGTTCTTCAGCCTCTATTTCTCTCCCAAAGGGCTCAACTAGCACATTCAGGTGGTGATTGTTAACATGCACCCCTATGAAAATACAGTTACTTTTTATGTTCCCAACCTTCCCTTAAAATTCATACGGAACGGTTTCCTGCTCATTACCAAAACTGCAGTAGCGGATATATGCCGATAATTTGGCAATATTGAATTTACTCATGGTGAGGTATCTATATAAATAAGAATGGAGTGTTTGTTTGTACATTCAATATTTTCGACCCATTTCAAGTTTTCTATCCGTTTTGGACCCTTCTGATGCCGAATCCGCCTTTTTCTCGTTTGGTGTCTGTCTGTCTGTCTGTCCGTCTGTCTGTCTGTCTGTATGTTGTGCCCTATACACGTCCACGTGGTTTAAGATATTTTCATGGAAATTTGCATACAGTGAGTACTTATCCTCATTTAGTGAGTGGCATTGGTTGCGAAAGTCTGTCTGTCCGTCTTTCTGTTCTATGCTCGATTTTGTGTTTGTGTAGACATCACATGAATTGTATTCCAGATATTTGATTGTAGTGTATTTTATTTTATACATTATCTATTAGTTTAGTGAAAGCAAAATATTAAACAATTCTTTATTGTTATATTTAGTTGAGTTTCATGCTAAAACACCTGAGTAAGTATACTTAAATCAACCATAATTTGGTAGTTTTGGAAAAATTGGAATGTCTATTGAAAAAACGATTACTTCGATTGCTTTACCAGTACTGCTGAAAAAGTAATTTTTCTAAAAAAAAGTTATTTTTTTTTATGGAATTTCATCTCTGATACTTCATTTATTTCGAGTCTTATTTTTATTCTTTGCGCAATGAAAACGATTTCCGAACATTTGGGGCAGACGATATTTTTCAATGAAACGAGAATGAACAAGATCGCGCGAGCAGTTATATTTTTTCTGGTTCTTTCGCTCTGAATTAATTTCTCATTTCTAAATTTAGTACACTTTTAGTTGTAAGTTGTGGCAACTGTGCGAGATCAAGAGATAAAATTGAATCACAAATTAATATCTTTAGAACAATTTTTTGCGACATCTTTTATTTTGTTTTACTTCGCTGTTTCCTGTTTTAAATATTTATTATTTTAAGAAATGTGTTTTCCTTCTCATCACACGCAACAGCACCACAAAGTATTAGACTTAAAAATGTTAGGTAAGTCGGTATAAATGTTCAGTAAATTTTAAGTGTAGTTATGCCATTATTGAAAGAATAATGCCGTTATTTAAAGAATAATGCCGTCATTTAAAGAATAATGCCGTTATTTAAAGAAATGCCGTTATTGAAAGAATAATGCCGTTATTGAAAGAATAATAATGTTTGTTAATCCAAACTGGAACTTTTTCCAACATTAAAAAATTCGTTGTAATAATGACAGAAGATTGCAAAATTTCACAATGTCGCATACCGGAGGCAAGAGTGCCACAAGTAAAAAAATATTGTTTTGTTGGCTATGAGTGCGAGAGCACTCGCCGTAAATCGTAATTTTAATTAATTGAGTTGAACATGAAAAGAACTTAAGAAAGGGAATTCCAAATCTTTTATAGTAGTAACCTTAGTATCACCTTTCGTCATTTTGTAGCTTTGTCATACAGCAATTGTGCGATATATGTGAAATGTATTACATGAATGGATATGCATGTGTAGGATTTGTGTCCAAAGTAAGTTGTAGAAAATATAAAGATGGCGAAAGATGTTAAAATAAATTTTTATTCTACAAAAAATGTAAGTCTGTATATATTTTGATTATCTCTTCAATCTAGAGTAAACCAATTTGAACCGAGTAAGGTCGGGTATTTTGCTAGTAGGTAATATATTCTTAATATAGTACCATTGCAGTAATCATTTTCCAAATTGTGCTCTGAACAAAGCACAATACCTACATACGTATGGTAAATACGTTACCCATTCTAATAAGTTTAGATGCTTAGTTTATTTTAACTTCATTATCAAGTAAGTCCCGAGAGAAGAAAATTATTATGAATGATAAGTTGAAAATACTCTACAACCCTTGTAGACATACGCAGTAAAAACGGTGCCAAACAAAATTGTAATTTTTTATTCATTAGTAATATTAATTGGCTCGTTCCTTGTTATAGATATTAAGGCCCGGTGCACACATCCGGTTTTTCAACGTGCGGTGCCGTTGTGGCATTGAAACCCAAGTATGCACATTTCCGTGAAATGACGCAAGTTCTTCTTTCGCGCCATTTAAGATAAATATTCTATCGAAGCAAACGTGTTTAAAAGTATATTTTGAAACAAAATAGACGTTAATGGATGCAACCATTTATTAATTATTATTTATGTTCCATTTATATATGAAATAAAGGTACTTCAGAACGGAGAAGAGTTTACGGCGAGCTGTGGGGCCGTTGGGAACTGCGGTTCAAATTGCACGCAAGTTGGACGTGCGTCGCCCCAGCAGCAGCGGAGGCTTGTGTGCACTACTCCATTGGATCTAATGTATCTCAGACCGCGCTTGCGTTGCGTCAGTGGCGCCGCACGTTGAAAAACCGGATATGTGCACCGGGCCTAAACAGATATTTTTTTAGATCATTCCTTAAATTAAAATTGGGTTTCCAGAGCTCTTTTGTTTTTAGGAATTAATACAAATAACTAAATTGAGCTATAATGTTTTAGCTGTCTCATTACCTCACTTAAGAGAACGTTACATAAAAACTACTCATTAGACTTTTGGTTCTAATTTAACTATGAAATGTAATATATTTACTACTTTGACAGCAATACACTTTTTGTTAAAGCGTTTAATGATCATTCCTAAGCATTCTACACAGAAATCAGCCGCAGATTTTTTTGGAAGGTTCAGTTTTTCTATTGTCAACGAAGTTGACTTCTAATAAGAGAAGATTCAAAACGTAGGATTCGAAATATACGAATCATGAATCTTATGATTCTCATTTTTTGTGCGTAATAGGCTTGATAAAATTTTTACTCTTCCATGAATGTTGTTTTTTTTCTGTGTTTCAGACAGTATTACTACTTACCATATGGCGATAACAAGCCATGCATTTGGGTTCGCAGTATTTGGCAAGATCACAGGAGAAGAATGTATAATTCCAACGTCTTGGGCAAGATAGGAGACAAATTAGTGAGTATATTTTTGTTACAGATGAGTAAGTTTTTTTTAATAAGGGATTCTAGTTTTATGTCATTATGAACGCTCATTTAAAATTTTCCTACAGTGTAAGCACAAAATTAGAAATGTGAAAGTTGAGTATGTGCAAGGATGATAGTTATTTAATAATTAAAACGCTAGTTGCATGTAAAGTAAAAACTTTTTCTTTCTTTTTTTCCATTATTAAAAACAAATGCAATCTTTTTCAGGTTTATTCGCTTTGTGATTGGTAATAGCGAGTCTTGATGCTCAACGGGCTAATGAATTTGGAGCACGCGCAGACGATAAACACAGTTACATTTTTTAATTATTTCATTCATAAAATTTGAGACCACGCGCTAGAGAGTTTGCAATGTTTTCAGAAGAACCAGCATATTCTTTCGCCGTTTCCATAGCAACAGTCGAATATGTAAATATTAAGAAGTACTATTACAACAAACAACACGGAGGAGCTAAAACATTTAAAACTATGATGCGATTTCCTCTGAATTTTAACAATATGTTGTGCTAAAATATTTCCTTTTTTATGTTTAAATAAGATGTTTTGTTCTTGACATTTTTTAAAACATTTTGTTTATATATACTCTATATTTCCGTGTATGAGCAAAGAATTTTTGGAACGTTTTCTAAAGCTAAAGTACTGGGGTCGGCTTATATACGGAACTGCTAATATCTCCACAAAAGTAGAAACTTTTCCGTTACTCAGACACTGCGATATATATCGCAATAGGTCTGGTATCAATCCAGCAATAATCCAAATAGGGATGGATTGTGAAGCAATCCCTTCCCCCTCATTGTGGAGAAGTATAGTTCGCAAAGCGAAATAAATATGATTGCGTAGCAATCATCGGGGGTTGACGAGCGAGGGGGCGGAGCCTCCGAGTCGATCAAATAAAAATATCTGTAATAGTAACAATATCTGAACTAATGCAAAATACTTCTGATTCCAGCAACCCATTTCTGTGGATTCAAGGTTGATTCAATTCTTAATGAGGAAAGATTCGGATGTTCAGAAAATAATTCGATGGAATTTTTATGCTCATTTAAAATTTTTCTACAGTGTGGGCACAAAACTAGAAATGTGAAAGTTTATTAGGTTTGCAACATATGAGTATGTGCATTTCCTGCAACCTAAAACAATTAGTGTGCGTCGTAAGAATACATTATTGTTATCGGCGTTTAAACTTCAAATGTTCTCCGATGGATGTTAGTTATTTAATAATTAAAACTCTAGTTGCATGTAAAGCAATGACTTTTCGATCAAACAAAAATATCTGTAACAGTAACAATATCTGAGGTAATAGAAAATACTTCCGATTCCAGCAACAAATTTCAGGATTCTAGGTAGATTCAGTTCTTAGCCACTTTAACGACTGAGACTCGTCATGCACTTGTTTTGCCTAAGTTACGGATGACGAGTCTAATTTGTCATTCAAACTAGAATAAAATTAAACATGGACATTCTTGTTTATGGCAAAAGTGATTGGTGTTACGAGATTCTCCTTGAATCAAATTATTCAATCGTTCTCTACAAAAATCACACTTTATTTAATCGGACTCCATACATAGAAATATTTACACGGCTGAGTTATCAAACATTCTTTCTTGGAATGAACGCGGAGATCAGAAGCTGTGCGATCTCTCTCATACTGTTGCCATTCTTATCAAACGAAATTATACGAAAATATAACAGTAGTTAGTGTGCAGACGATAATACGAAAATATATAACAGTAACTAGTTTGCAAACGATAACTAACCCGAACTACTTTCTTTCAAATAAATCTGTACCCAAGTGGTTTATCTGGAAAGATTCGGAAGTTCAGAAAATAATTCGCTGGAATTCAAACAATTAAAAAAAGACGCAAACCCTGAAATAAAGTTACTTGTCAAATTTTTAAAATAAAGCAACGCCCTTTTTGAAAAAAAAATATTTCTAATATCAGCGGAGCATTCTTGATTCAAGGTAGTTTCAATTCGCCAGAAATCAAACAATTTTAGTGATGTATAGGCTTTACTTTAAGAAGGCAGTACCAATCTGCCTTCACGAACAGCGATCACTCGAACTTTCCGTTCCTCCCCATTTATTTTCCTGGTACTTTAATCCGACTTGAGTCGACATCCCTTTCGTTTCAATTGGGGAATAAGATCCTGCCCTGATCCCTTATTTTTGTTGAATTTTCAGGAAGAAGGATTGACTGACGTACAGGAGATGATTCGCTTAGAAAAACCCAACGCAGATAAAAGATTGAGGGGCGTTCTTGAGGAGCTTGGCACCGGTTGCAAGTAAGAATCTTTTTACTTTTACTTGACGCGAGATTCTTTTACAAAATGTTTGAGACTTGAATGAAATACGGATTGGATACAATATATTGTTTAATACTAAATTAAATAAAGTGCACAAAGTTGTTGATAGAGACGTTTACTGGTATTACAACTTATATACTCGTTGGTAGCTTGTACACTATGTTCGTTGGTAGTATCCCCAACTAGGTAGTACAGTCCTTGGTAGTATCCCCAACTAGGTAGTACAGTCCTTCCACTCCGATTAATTAAAGTCCCTATGGATATTGGGAAATTGCCTAAAGAGAGACTGGGAAGCCGATTCAGTAGACATGATTTTGCATAACATATATTTTGACATAACTAAGTAAAAACATGTTTGTTGATGCATAAATTTTGCATTTTTATTTCTAGTAAGCATGTTTATCTAGGTCTCTGCTATATCGCTCTTCTATATATACTGCTGTTTGTAAAAAATGCAACACCACGAAGGAGTCATCAGAATTAAATGAAATTTAATACACAAACGGCTTGTATTAGTACAAATAAATGAATTCATTTTCAAAGCAAAAAAAACATATTAAGCGTCCGAAATCAGTATTTGGTGTAGTCACCATGCGCTTCAATAAGTGCTGCTATACGACGTGGCATGCAGTGAAACAGATGTTGAATGTCTGCTTGTGGAAGAGAATTCCATATTGTTTGTATGCGCACCCAAAGATCGTCTTTTTGAAGCTGTAGGACGCGGATCACGAGCAAGAAGCCGACAAACCAAATCACACACGTGCACAATAGGCAACATATCCGGTGAATAAGCAGGCCAAGGAAGAAGTTGCATGTGTTGGGCTGAAAAGAAGTCTCGAACATTCCTTGCAACATGTGGGGGTGCATCATTCTGTTGAAAGATAGCTCCAGGAATGCCTTGAAGGAAGGGAACTACTTCGGGCTCTAGCACTTCACGGACATACCTGTTGCTATTCAGATTACCCTCAATGCAGCAGAGATCGTCCATGATACGAAATTGCACCCCAGACCATAACTCCGGGTGTTCGGCCACTATGACGTTCTATAACGCACTCTGGAAGGCAGCGTTCATCGGCATAGCGTCTAATACGAATGCGGCCATCATGGTTCCACAAATTAAAGCGGGATTCGTCAGAAAAGACAACTTGTTGCTAATCAGCCCGCCAGGCTCTGTGCTCATGAGCCCGTTGCAGACGCAGCCGTCGATGGTTTGGCGTGAGTGGAATCCTGTATAAAGGAATCCTTGCACGCAGTCCACGGTGCAGCAGACGTCGGCGAATTGACGAAGCCGACATTAGGACACCTGTAGCAGTAGACCAAAGTGCTGCCAACTGCCTGGAGGAAGATGTACGGCCATTCACCGCCATGTGGACCAGATGTCTATCATCGCGCGCTGACGTCACCTTCCGTCGTCCACTCCCAGTTTTTCGAGTTGTCTGGTGCTCGTTGGTCCACTGCTTCCAGTGAAACTGTTCTTCTGTACACGAGCTGCTATTGAGCGATAGGAAAATCCTCCTTCACGAAGGCCGATGATTCTCCTCCCGTTCAAACTCCGTACGTTGTTTAAATTTCACCCTATTTCATCGTGGAGGCATACTTAGGTCTCACTAAACTTTCGCCACTAAAAATTAACCAAGCTCTATTTTCAACGTCCCGCTACAGTCCTCTATTTATACGCTTTTAGGATCAGTTCAGAGGGCACTGCTCACACCACGCAAGCGTGGTGGCTCTGAAACTTTGCTACTTTGCATAACATCCTATAATTGACATTTGCTGCAAATTTCATTCCATTCGGATGATTCCTTCATGGTGTTGCATTTTTTACAAACAGCAGTGTATATCGTGCTTTTATTTTGTCCCCTCAAAGAAGTGACATATATCGACCGGGTTATTATTGTTACTAATACGAGTTGCTTGTTATTTTTTTATCTTTTGCGTAACTATTTGCGGAATAGCCCTACGCTTTGCATTGCTACGTAATTTCTTTTGACTGAGTAACTTCTATGAATGTAACGCGTCAACAACCGAAGTCACATTCTACCTTTGGATTATTGACAGCACATATAATCGTGTCATCCTCCCATGCTATGTCACCACGATTAACATTTTGACCTAGAAAACACTGATATCCGAATAAACCTGTTTGAACTGCCGTAAATGGTCTGCGGTTCTATTAAAACTATCCGTAGTTCCTATGGAGGAAATATCTTGTATGAGGACCAGTTAAACATATTCGGAGCGTTGTATCTAGTCTGTGGACCGATTAAATTAGTTCAGAGGGCCTTTTATAGTCTGAGAACAGGTTAAACCTGTTGGGAGAGTTGTATCTACTCTGCGGGCGATTAAATTAGTTTGAAGGACCATATATATGGTCTAAAGGTCAATTAAATCTGTTTTAAGGGTCGTATCTGGTCTGTGAGTAGATTAAATTAGTCCGGAGAGCCTTACCTCATCTGAGGGCAGGTTAAACCTGTGCGAAGGGTTATGTACGGTCTGCGAGCTGATTGAACCTAATTGGAGGACCATATCATGTCTGGGAATTTACAGTAAATCTATTCGATAAATATTGCTTATCTAACGAATCCGGTTTTGGGTAGACCACACCCTAATCCCCAGCTAGAGCAACTATTTCTGAAATAGCTCGGATTTGGGATCTGCCAGCTTGTAAGACAACTGCAGCTTATCTTCAGAACAGCTGCATCTGGGAGTGCAGTTTGTAGGCTACCTAGATAAGTTGGCTTGGAAACTTTTATTTGAGATTGATTCCGGACCGTCGTTTTTATCCCGTTATGTTGCTTCAGCACGCCTACATCTCTATTTTAAATATTAAAAAATATTTATTAAATACTCGAATTACATTAGATATATATCGAAATTCGTGGGCTAAAAGTTCAAACGAAGCCTTCATTGATGAAGCGTGTTTCTTGAAGAAAATGATTCGAAAGGTCTCGTCTGGTATCACCGTTCATAAAGCGCAAATGAAAAACAACCATCACACCAGAGTCTAGATCCATATCTTTGTTTTCGCCTTTTCGTTACCAGCCACAAATGCTCTGATAGCGTGACTCCGATAAATCCATCTGTCACAATAATACCACCCGGCACAAATTATCCGAACAGCTGAGACATTACCAGAGGTTTCATTGGAGGCTTTATGGTGTGTTTTCCAGATAATAGCAATTCGTCTAACCGTTTCTTCCGAATAATTTCGAATCTGGCTTAGTAATATTTCACTGTATGATACGCTGTTGCAAAAAAATACAGTTACATAGTTTAGTTAGATAAATTCTCACAAATAGGAAAACCTACAAAAGAAAACAGTCTCAAGTCTCTGTTAAATTATGATGTCTTAGAAATAAAATAAAATTAACCGCTACATTATCCAATTAGTGTTAAAACATATCTTAATCATTACTTAAACATGTGTAATGTTTCGAAAAAAAATTTTTTTTCGTTTATTTTAAGAATTTGGGGGGAAATTCCGCCGTAAAGGATATGGAAAGATTTCGACTTTTGCTAGTTCCTACTTAGATATGTATTATTAGCGCATAAGTATAACAGATGGTTGATTCGCATCATGAATTTGAAATTAAAGACAACAAATAAATTTAAAAATTCAGAGAAGTGATATTTAATTTATCTTTTGACTGTGGTATATTATTTAGAAATATTTTTCCTTTACCTTAACTTTTAATGCAAAACACGCAGCTGAAGGATTGCTTTGAAAATCTGAACGAAGAACGGACTATCTTTGCTCAGTGAGTTTTCCGAATGAACATTCTAAGAGTTATAGGAGCCAAAGGTTCGATTACTGTAACTTGTGTATTTTACTCTTCTATACCATGATAACTTTTTGTGTGCATCCATTACTTAACATTGTTTATCTTGTGTTGGGTGCAGCTGAACCAAACATGGTCCTTACACCATAAAAATTTTATATATATATATATATATATATATATATATATATATCAAACAACTTAACCGTTCTTCATCAATTCGTTTTTAATTTTATTTTATAATGTTACGTAAGAAACTTGTTTTTTTTTTCTTAACATAATACAAAGTATGTTTCGAATGAGACATGAAATTCTTTTTTGAGAGAGATACACTTTTGAAATTATTTTCTTCTAAAATTGCATTATTTACATAAAGAACGCAAAGGTACAAAATACTCTAGCATAAAGAACGGATTTCTCTATAGTCAGACATGTATAAAATAATATGAATGAAATATCTGAATATATGAATAAAAACAAACATTAAGTATGCTGTGGACACGAAGTGGAGCTCATATATTTGGAAATAAATTTTTTCTTTGTACAGCTATAAGATAAAAGAACTGAAAAAGTTTTAAGCTAACACAGCTAACAAAAACACCAGAATAAAAATACATCTAAAATATCATAGTGGATAGACAATCTGGTGATTTTCAACGTGCTATATTTTTCTTGCATAAAGAATGCACTTATACATATGGTCTCTGCCAAGAACATACTACCAACTAAAATTGGTTGTTTAGACTATGAAGAAAACAATTTACACAAAATAAGCTGAGACAACATTTATGAATAATGTAACGCTTTGTCACTTACAGTGGTTTTCTGTGACATTTTGATATAACGCTTTTATGGAAGATTATATTTTCAGTGAAAGTTTAAAATACAGAGGAAATAATTGAAAAACGTCTTTCTTTATTTAATATTGATAATGACAGTTCGCATAAATCTACTAAATTATTAAATGTGTAAGAAAATAATTTTCATGCAAAATAAAATCAACATTTTTATGCAAACAGTAAAAATTAGTTTGTTGTTCAGAACATAAACGCATTCAATGTTATTCAACTTAAAAGAAATTTTAATTAAAAAATATAAGTAGTGAATGCATTTAGTAGTTTAAGCGGATGTTATTTTTAATGGGATATCAATTTGTTTATAGATTAATAGAATAGAAGATTATTTGCAAGTAATTAAAATAAAATGAATTTAAACTTCTAGTTAGCTAGTGAATAGTCTCATATTCATAGTTCTATTTTTCTATACCAAGATTGTTTAGTGCCTGGTTTTATTTCCAGCCGTTTCCTCACAATTCTAAAAGGCGCTGGTGGAAGTGCATCAACGAAGACAAAATTGGACAAAGAAAGAACAAAACTCTGTCAAAGAGAGCTGGCAAGTAAACAGTTCTCTCACATGTTAATCGTAATAAGGATCACAGTGAATTTTTATTTTAAGATCTGCACGTCAAATTTTCCTCTAATATAAGAAAATAATTCCGTTTGAGCAATATAGTTATATGAAATCTACAATCTGTAAACTAAATATATTAGAATCAAATGGGATTTGCCAGCCTGTATCACTAATGGTAATGGTAAATTGGATTTGACAGACTATCATTGATGGTAATTGCATATTACTCACCAAGTGGTTTCAACGAGATATCTCGTTCGACAAAATCTGGCCAGTTTTGCTAATGACGAGATATCTCGTCATCAAAAGTGCCGTTTGAATTCAAAATTTTGAGATATTCCATTTCTTGTGATGACAAGATCAAGAACGGTTCAGTTTTTCTAAAAGAGAGATATCTTGCCCGTCAATATCTGGTCAGTTTTGGTAATGACGAGATATTGACTTTTGGTAATTGAGATATTGAGATTTGGATGGTTGAAGACAACCATCTAGTGGACTATTTATCTAAACAACTTTATTTATGAATAAATAATTTAAGAGTACATGAAACTCCTCGCAAAATTATTTTTAACTTTTCAATCACAACAAAATGTTTAGCGTAGGTGCCTTGTTTCAATACGCATTAGATATACATTACAGAAGAAAATTATTATTTTTACAAAAATAATTATTTAAAAAAATTGATAAAATCATTTCAACATTTTAACTAACTCCTTTAAATTTAATTCTTATTTATTTCTTGAACTATTTTCCCCAATTCAGTGTACGGGTTTGCATATATTGCTATAGTTTATTTTACTACAGATATTTTAGTAACGGACTCGCTATGAAGAACAACAAAAAACAGACGTATTCAATTTTATCAATTTCTTTTAATTAACTGTTTTCTAAATCCCTTATTCCATGCCCTAAAATACCAAATGCATCGTAAAAACATCCACAAAAGTTTCAAATCTCTATATTAATCACAAAAAGCCTTGGCATTTCAATTACGTTGCAGTCATTTAAAACGGAACGCTGAGAAAAAGGTCGGGCAGTTTGAAAGTTAGTAGTCTTACTGCTCAATAGAAAAACTTATTTTTCTGTACTTATAATTTATATACAACAATAAAAGTTTGAAATAAGTTAATAAACAAAATAAGTTTGTTCATTTCTAAGGTTTCCTTAATTAATTTACGTAAAAATTTCGGAAAGTTTTTTTTATAGATGGAAATACGACTAGCATAAATCAAGGTTCTCTACATGAACTGAAGGAATTTATTGATGTTGAATCGTTTTTAAAAACATCACAAAGAGGGCAGCAATGATTTTGTTGCAGTAGTTATATTTTATAATTTATAAGTAGTTATATTTTGTTTATATCTTCCATCGTGTTCCAAATTATGATTATAATTGCCTATTCAAGATAATATATTTAATTAATGTGACGATTTATGGATACAAAGTAAGGACTGCGTACGATTAGCGATCATTTATCCTTAGAAACGTTTATCGAACATATAAGATAAATTATTACTTGGAAAGCTTCCAACTAAGGCACTTAGACAGATAGCAGGGGCTTCTCTGATTTTACACTTAATTTGTTATGTAGGGTAAACCATTTGTGTTAGAATAATCTGTAATAATTAATCTAACTCGTTTAATATTTTGTTGAGTAGCATCTTTTTCAATGTGACTACGCGATTTTATTTCTTTAAAATCCTAATTGAAGACTTTTAGAAAACGGACTTGAAATTGATACTTTTTATAATTTCTCAAAATGCTTTTCATAAGATTATAGTGAATTGAACTTTATTGGGACTTGATCTATAATTAGGTGACACGAACTTTAAGACTTTGATTCTTGACTCAGTGGTAACAATCATTGTATTACATTTAATTCTCACGTAAGTTTTACTTGATTTAATAATACTTCAGTTCAAACTTTAATCATTTTAGAAAATTATAAAAATAATTTATATTGAATAAGGTTTCGATAATTAATTCCAGCGCTTCTTTGTACCGCTCCAAACAAAGCTAGTGAACGGTTCAAGAAAAGCGTCACATAATCTACTGCAAATAAATATTTAGCAAGGCCAAAATAATAATTTTCCAACGACCTTGAAATGATAGCTTAACTAGCGTAAGTTTGAACTATTATTAGAACAAAGAGAAAAGGAGTTAAATAAGTGTTTTGAAAGTTTTTCACTAAATGGAAAAACAAATTTCAGGCTTTATGTGTATATTCAGCGGCATTCAGATTGTATCACTTCACACATCCAAATCAGTTATAATTCACACACCGTTTATAACATCTTAGTAAACTTCTAATGCACACATCTTTTATACCATCTTAACAAGCCGCCCAAGCGGTACAGTGGATAAAGCACTCTGCTCCCACGCTTTGGGTTCGTGGTTCGATTCCCGACTAGGGCTACAGCCCTAGGGCTGGTTGTATGTGATGTCCGAGGAAGAAGTCAGACTCCCCCCCCCCCAAGTGGTTCCTCACCAAAAAGTGGATAGCTGCACCCCCCTATGTCTTTACCAGTGATCAATTTGTGTGTTTGTAAAATAAAACCTGTATTCTTCTTCTGTGTCTGTCCTACTTCAGATCACTGGGCCTGATCCCGTGTTTCACAGTTCAGGAGACACAAGTCAACAACAACAACCATCTTAACAAACCTGTAAAAGCTTCTTTTACAGATACTACCACGTTTCTCCGATCATATTGATTCTGACTCAGATCAAATATCCTACTCCCCTAACTCTCTTTTCTATCCGCTATTGATTTCCTCATCTTAAGTATATCTTTTGTGTGTTACAGGATCACGTCGCCACGATATCGCGCACAATGAAGCCCTTGGTGACAAAGAACTCCATCAAAGAAAAGCTCAGAACGGCACAGGGCTTCCTCAAGAAACTAAGGGACCTCACGGATGACGTAAGTGGCATCATACATCACAATGGATGCCGAATGGGGACATAAGTACCTACCTGCGTGTGCGATTACATTGATTGCGCTTTTTCTTTGTCTCTTGATAGCCTCAACACGTGCTCCCCGATGTATTTGTGTGGATGATCAGCGGGGGCAAACGAGTCGCCTATCAGCGTCTGAGCTCTCGGGAACTGACCTTCTCCATCGTGGAGGAAGAAAGCGGGAAGAATTGTGGCAAAGTGCAGACGCTCTTCTTAAAGGTAGCTCGAAATAATAAAGCTCGTTCTTCCTTTACCCAAGTATTTAGTGACTGTGGGAGATTAGGATATCGCCAGGATTCACATAGACGTTGGTGAAATATCTATTCATATCTATAGATATCTAATAAGACATCCGGGAGATATACCATTGATATTTCTAGATATCTAATAAGAAAATCTGGAGATGTATTTTTATATCTCTAGGTAACTAACTGTGATAAAACTAGTATACTACCAGTCTACAACAAGAACTACATCAGGTACAAAGCTTTCCCCTGTCTGTTACCATAGAAACGAAACTTATTTTATTTTCCACAGGGGATGCTTGAAGAAATGTACATAGGTTTATCGCATTGGCGAACTTTATGACGTTTTGGAAATATATTTGTTAAGAATCTAACCTGTCACCGACAAGATTAATACTACACTGCTTGACAGTTGCTAAGGAACAACCGATTTATGCAAAACTGCGATTCGGAAAGCCGTTCAATCGAAGAAATGTAAATGCAGAGAGAGTTGTAGAGCAAGGTCTCTTATCGTATAAAAGACAACGCACACGAGCTGTTTATTAATTGAAATTTCGAACAGTAAAGTATCTACAGAAAATCACTATTTAAGGTAGATAAATTCCATCTTGTGATGCAAGTATCAAGTGGAGAATGTCCGTAAGGCATCATTTGAGTGAATTTGACTGTGCGCGAGCAGTTGGGGTGGCTCGAAGTTGGGCAAATTGTCACCCAAGTTGCCGCAGCAATGCGTGTCAAAAAGCGGTATTTCGCGGTAATGAGAGCCGCAAGAGTGCAAGGAGGCCTCCCTTCTTACTGAGTGGCTATATCTGTCATGACTCCGGATAAAAAGAATATTTTTCGAGACTTTGGAAATTGCTCTGAGGAGAGGATTTTTTTCTTTTTATTATCTTTCTTTTCCACATGCCAAAATCTGTAACATTTTGTATTCTACTTAATGAATAGTACCTTAATTAAATAAATACTAAGTTTCGTTTCTTTAATCAATGAATATTATTAATTATTTTTAAAATAGTGTTTGTTCCATAGCAATTGTCAAGCAGTGTAGTAACTACCTTTTTCCGCCTGGCATTATACACAAAGAAATAAATAAATAAAATTACTTCACTCTCAAAAGTCACCTCTACTCTAAATGAACGTGACCTGTTTCTATAGTGACCACCGCTGCCACCCAGACTTGATGCGGAAAGCAGATCTCGTGACAGACAGACAGCAAGTATGCTCGTCGCACTGAAAATATTGTAGACTGAAAACCGTCAATGGATCCCTCCAGTACGTTCCTAAGGCACGTTGATCTCGTAGGAAATGAAGTAGCCAACAAACTGACAAAAGTGGGTAGCCTAGAACTACTACCATCGACTTGTACTTTAACTTTTGAGAAGATTTACACAATGGCAACGGTTTCCACCAACACAATTTAAAGTAAGCCTCTTTCGCGTGACTGGCATCAAAGGCATTGTTCCGGTGAAACCCTCGTGTACTCTGGGGACAGGGCGGATCAAACCGTATTTTCAAGATTCAAAAGCGGGCGTTTAAAGCCCATGTATGGGGAGGAAAGAATTTTCCGCTTTGCACCAAGTGTAAGGTCACTCTGACTTCCCCGGTGCACCTTATTTTCCGTATTCGAATTGCTAGAGAAGATATCTTAAAACTTCCAGTGTTCTGGCTCTCAATAGAGCTATCGGTCATTTTAATAAGTAAAGCTTAGACCAGCCAAGTGGGATAACTAACCAGATAACCTCTGGTGATATTCTTGATATGTGATAATTCTGTTGATTCATAAAACCCTAGATACATTGCCAAAGGGATATTATGAGGGTCATATAGGGTTCAATAGGTCATTACTATCTATTAAACTGATAAAATATCTGAATACTTAAGGTACAGGGGTTGGAGTCGCGTGTTAGTTCAAAGGCACTGATCCCATCATCTGTCCGCATCCACATCAGAACATCAGTACCACAGCAGTATGATTCCTGGAGCATAATCCTTTACTGCAACAAAAAATTATAGAAGTTATACAATTTATAGTCACAAGGGAATTTAAACTCAAACTGTTAGTTTGAGTTTGGGCTCCATACTAAGTGAATATCATTCCCTTAGGTACTTTTAAAATTCAATTTTATTGTCTCCGAGACCTTTGTAAAACATTCATTGGAGCATGACCTAAGCATGTCTTTCAGTGCCAATTCTAGTTTAATTTTCGAAAATAACTCCGAATTCTAGTTTCATTTACCTCACCTGTCAGAACTTTACTTGGTATTATTAGGTTTTGGGATAGTTGCTGAACCGCAAACACTTCGGATAGTTGGTAGAAGTAGTACTTTAGTTTAGTTTAGTTAGTTGACGAAATTATAAAACCTGACTCCTGGCGATGCAAAATAATCTCAATAAATCAAGCCATTCTCTTGAGAACTACAAATATATTTGTTTGCCGTCTTTTAAAACGGCATTTTAAGCATTAAATCTTTGTCTTCATACCAACTTCATCAAGATCTTAAACATAGGGTAAGAATTTTCGACGATATCAGGTTTATTCATTCTCTTATAATAAAGTAACACCATACGATAAATCGTTTCAACAAATTGGCAAATATCTTTCAAATGTGAATCTGTGTAAGTATTACATTTATCAGGGATGATAGAAAAATATATAACTTGATTCTAATAACATATTTCTCTAAAATATAGTAGGTAGTGTGCAGAGAATTAAGTTTTTAATTTGTTAATAATGCTGTTGGGTTTCATTTTATTTGAATTATGTTATTGAGGTTACAGTAAATCATACATACCGAACTGTTTCCCTTCTATTATGGATACAAAAATATGGAAATATTTTATTTCATTACATAATTTAATGGTCAAACCGTACAAAAATTAGCCTATGACATTATTTTCATCAGATGAAGCATTAAAATTTTATTATGCTTCATTTATGAGCAGCCTAGAAAATGGGGCAATATTATATCTCTATGAAAAGAGTATCACAGAAGTGCTTGTTTAAACTTTGCTAAAATACTACCATTGTTACATTATTTATTGTCTTAGCTTAACAGTGATACAATAACTGTTAGTATTTTCAAATAGAAATAAGCATATTCATACATCAATCTTAAATTTAAGTGCATGTATAATATTCTGTTGCATTTGACATTTAGAACGTGTTATATTAAACCCTCTAGCATTTGAAACTGTTAGTATTAATATCAACAGCCAACAATAGGATACAAAGTTTTGCTTATTATTGTATATTTTCATTGTATAAAGGCTACACAGACAGTTGGTAAGAAAATATAAACAATGCTATTAATTTTTTTTAACACGTACCCTATAAATATTCTTTGGGTTACATACTGTAAAACACTTTAAAGTATGCTATCATTCGTCATGATTAGAGTATGTACATATGCGTCATGATTAAATTGCGTTGATAAAAGCGATAAAAGGTATAATATTTTTTGAAACCGGCATAAATGCACTAATTTAAAAACTCAAATGAATGAAAGACGCAATTACAAAATACACATTTATTCAAAAGTATATTCATATTTTAACAAATATTAAAAGTAACGCATAGAAAAGGATTAATTTCCTCTGCAAAAATGTATTAATAAATGGAAACTGAGCTGGAATATCCAATAAAAAAAATTCTGCCTTTTGTTGTTTTCGAAGCTTTTCAATGGCTTAGAAATTGCAATCGATACTCTTTAAAGATGTAATATACGTGTATCTATTAATAGCTTCGTGACTAGATATGCTTTTATTGGGAAAATTCTTTCCAGAAAATATCATTTTTCATAGAATATATTTAATGAACTGTTAGGGCTGTGCATGCGACTGTTATGGGTGAAAATTAAATTTGAAATGCATATTTTTTTCGCGTGGAATGTTTATTTCCATTTTTTATATTTCCCTACCAGGTAGAAAAATAAAAAAGACAATGAATTTATTAATGTAATCCAAAAATTTATAATATTTAATTGTAAAATAAAGTAGTGAATTTTGTTTACGAACTTTTCATCATTCCAACCAGCCCGACATTGCGAATAAGCAAGAATAAGCACACAAAAAAACAGGTGAAACCTGCTTTACTTGAAAGAAGAAATCACTGGAAAGGATCTTTTCAGCTAATACGCTACACTTGCTAAGAAAGTAGATTTACAGATAATTCATACATTAACAAGGTCGAGTTTTCATTTTTCACACAACAGAACTACGTTTAAATTTACATACTTTTCAATCGATCCTTTACATCCTTATCAACATCGATACAAAACCATGCCAGAGACATTTTCTCATGCATGGTTTGTTTCATGTTGACTGTTTTACTATTCTATTTTAAAATATGTATAAAAACAATCTCCAACTTTAAGAGTTACAAAAAGAGTTTCGTGTGTATTTTAGTTCGAACTATACACCAAAATACCGGAAGTTAGGTGTGAATTTCAACAAGACTTATACCTAATCTTATGCTGAATACGTTTTTATATAAGTATTTGTTGTAAGCACTGATATAAAACTTATAATGCTTTAATATAATGTTTCTAACTTGGAAACTAATGTGAAAATTCGTCATTAGCGATATTGTCATGGTGCCTGGTTTCGATTTGACATTTGATTAGCATTTGCATTCGAAAGACATTTGCTTAGTGTTTGCATCAGAAAGACATTTGCTTAGTAATTACATTCCTATCATTACATTCAATCTCTCTCTCTCTCTCTCTCTCTGTTCGAATACATTTCTTTTATAAAAATCATTTACAAATCAATTTTATCAAATAGATGGTATGATTTAAGAACATAATATTGACGACAATTTCGAGCACTTTCGAATTATCTTATGTAAGTTCGGTTTGTATTTATTAAATATATCCGAAACTAACTTCCATTTAACTTCCCATTCGGATAGAAAAATGAAAATCAATCATTTATTACAACTGCTATCACTATGCTAATAAAACTCCCTTAATAACAATTTTTAGTGATTACTTATCTTTAAATTATGAAACAACGTTTCATAATTGGAAGACAAAATATTCGATAGAACCTTAATTATTCGATGTAATGCGCAACGAGGTCACCTAGGATAACTAGATACGGATAATTCGGCCGTAGCAACACAGACTACGAAATTCAGAAATATTAATTGTACTACCTATTACTTATAATGCTACGGAAAGATTCATAAAGCTGGGAATACGAACAATGTACTCTCGTATTTATGCCACAGTGTGTATTTATTGTGATTATTTTACATTAAATCTGGTCTTGATTTACGTACCTCTCAAAGTAACTTAAAATAGTCCTTAACAATCTTCTGTTTCGCACCATTTTCACCCGCATCATTTCATCTTTCACATTAACTTTTCACATTTTACTTTTTCATTTTAATGTCGAGATGTATTTGATTTACTTACTTTTTCATACATTTAAAGTGCTTATTTTGTATTCGTGTTACTAACTTAAATGTTTTACCATCCTTTTAATATTTGTCATGTTGTTTATCTCATATTATTAAACATTTTTTATTGAGTTCTGCATTGTGTTACGCTTAGCTCAGTTTATCCGTTTTTACGTATCGTGCCATGAAACCCAAACCAACCATCTATCCTCCAAACACGCTAAATCAAGCACAAAGTGGACACACTCCTGCTCTAAGCTACATTTAAAGCTTGAACTCAGTTAATCGTAGCTTGGTTAAGCAAGGTTTTACAGTACTGACATTAAAATGACCGAATACATTCGTAGTTGCAAGTCTAAGAAGACATTACAAACCATGCACCAAGCTAAAATAGGTGGTAAAATAAGCACTAGAGGGTAAATTTTAGATCTCTACAAATATAGACAGTTGATTACAACCCATACTTTAAGAATCTAACCATTTATAATAAATAGGTAATGGTAATTTTAGTTAACGTAGTTCTAGAGCAACACAACGTGCTATTGACGACGGTCCGGGATAAGTCCCTTAAGGGAAAGGTCCGAGGACAACACCTCGTAATTTTGAAAACGGTCGCTAACAACGAAGCAACACCTGAGCTGGCACACCACTCTCCAAACTTCCACACCAACCCAACGTGAGGACTTTCGGCCACGACAGATTTAAGGTGCACCAGCCGCCTCTATACCATTATATAATAAATAGATCAATCAATAAAAACTGAAAATAAACGTGCATTTATTAAAAATTTTATGTTTTTTTAATGACCCAAGCCTAACCGGCTTGCTAACAATGGGCTTAAGTCCTGACAAGAGGTGGCTAGAATACATTTATTAAAAAATAAAACACTATCAATACAAGATCCATGAACCTCCAGATACAAAGATACGATTTAAACATAGATATTTAAACACAGAAAACAATTCATGAGTAGAATAAAATCAATCACCTCACTGGTTGTTCGCCATTATGGAGTTCACCCGGACACCCTCAAGTAATTGCCTTGAGGGGTTATTTATTATTGACTGAATTAATTATCTGTAGTGATTTATTACCAGTTGAGGGTTTAATCAAGTCAGATTCTTTGGATAAATCACATGAGATAACATGATCAGGTTTTCCCTTTGCTCAGCTCCTACAGAGGAAAGATATCTTAGTTTTTTAATCCAATTAAATATGATCAAAATGGAAGGTAGGTAGGACTGGATTGGAGCAAATAAACGGGTTTTGAGCGACGGTCTGGAATGAATCCCGAACGGAAGGATACAAGAACACACACTTCGCAGTTTGATCCACTGTCAGATGACGAGGTCAACCCCTGAGCTGGCACCTCATTATCCGAACTTTCGCACCAATCCAACGTGACGATGTTTGAGGCCACGATAGATATAACGTGCACCAACCCCCGTGTATGCGACGGTTTTTTGTTACAACGAGCTTCGAACTCGTAACCCTCCAGTGTCTAATCCGCCACTCTACCATATAGTGGTTAAGGTGTTAGCCTCTAGATCATAAGGTGTCTGGTTCGAATCCGGGTCCGAGCATGGATGTTTGTGCACGTATGGTGTAGAGGCGGCTGGTGCACCTCAAATCTGTCGTGGCCGAAAGTCCTCACGTTGGGTTGGTGTGGAAGTTTAGAGAGTGGGGTGCCAGCTCAGGTGTTGCTTTGTCATCTGACAGTGGTTCAAAATGACGAAGTGTTGTCCTCGGATCTTTCCTTTAAGGAATTGATCCCGGAGCGTCGTCAATAGCCCGTTTTGTTGTTCTAATACTACGTTAATTACAAATTATCAATTACCGCTACTCTACCAACCAGGCAACCGCAGCTCCACCAAAAGTCAATACATTTTAACCTCGGTTAATGTGAAACACTTTAACTTTATATTTATATTCAAGAATGGTTAAATGAACACAAGTTTTTAAAATAAAAACCAGCTAAAAATGTCTATACAGGTTGGTAGTTCAATTTGCGTCTCACGGGAACAACACAACCGGCTATTGGCGACAGTCCGGGATCGATTCCGAAGGTGGAAAATCTGAGGGGAGCACTTCCTTATTTTGAACCACGGTCAGGTGATGAGTTCAACGCCTGAGCTGGCATCTAACTCTCCGAACTTCCACACCAACATAATTGCATTCAAAGTCACGACATATTTAACGAGCACCAGCCCCCGCGTACACGACAGTCTTTGGTTGCGTCGGGTTCCGAACACGTAACCCTCCGGTTGTTAATCCGTTACTCTTGTAACTCCGTGTCTCATGATAAAATGATCGCGTTGGGTTGGTGTGAAAGTTTGGCGAGTGGGGTGCCAGCTCAGGTGTTGCTTGGTCATCTGAAAGTGGTCCAAAATTACGAGGTGTTGTCCTTGGAGCTTTCCCTTAAGGGACTGATCCCGTACCGTCGTCGAGTGGGGTTCCAGCTCAGGTGTTGCTTCGTCATCTGACCGTTGTTCAAAATTACGACGTGTTGTCCTAGGATCTTTCCCTTAAGGGACTGATCCCGGACAGTCGTCAATAGCCCGTTGTGTTGCTCTAGTACGACGTTAACTAAAATTACCATTACCCGGACCGTCGTCAATAGCCCGTAGTGTTGCTCTAGTACGACGTTAACAAAAATTACCAATTACCCTGATAAAATGAGGTGTCCTTCAAAAAAATTAATTAATGGTTTGTTTGTAATGAAAAGCTTGGATGTTGTGATTTGTTATTAATACTTAACTCTTCCTTTTCAGCTTCCTGGGAAAAAAGGATCCGGCCCGGGTGGATGGGCCATTCAATCCAAACTCCAAATGTATTTCTGGCTCGGCCTCACAAAGCACAAGAAGCATTTCCTCAAGGGCCTTCCAAAGGGTTACGACTCCACCACCGAAATCAGAAATTCCGAGAAACTGCAATCTGTTCCACCATCCTTCGTGCGATACTCGGGTAACTCACGTCATCTTATTACGACGTGAAATTGATGTTATTCCCTTCCGAACACGCCCGTTTATCCTGTTATGGAAATACAAAGGATAACCCCCGAGCGAGTACCATACTGCATCACCCAAATTCGACGATACAAAGCGAGTAATCTCCCCGACTGATCAAATGCGAGCAACAAGGCACTGTATCAAGTTTGTGCTTTTAGAATCTTTGAGGGAAGTAACTGAATTACGTGACTGGGCATTTTCCGTTATTTGATTTTGAATTTTTTTTTAAGAAGCGTGTTTTGAAGGTATACGATAAATGCTTGAGAGGCTGAAAGTATAATATTAGGGTGGAAACAAGAAACGTGACGAAAAGTAGGCTTAATAAAATATGAGGAAAGCGAAAAGAACAAGTTCGCCGTGTAGTTATGTCGGGACATGGTTTTTCGTTTAAGGGACTAACATTTTTGTTCGGGATTGTTCAACTGGTAAGTAGGTTACCAACCTGTCTAGAAAACACTTCAATTATATTAATAACAATAAGCCGAGTCATCTCTTTGGCCGAGTCATACTCAATGACCTACGTTTCATTTCTATTTTTACTTGAATACTAACTGTATCTGCGATATGAATCACAAATCAATTACATTTAATACATACCATAAAACAAATTGGTATCGTAGATGATTATGAGTTTATTGTTGATGCTTTTATCTTGAGATTAAATATATGTGGAAATAATTAAATATTCATTCCAAAAATGACAATAAAGATATAATAGTGAATACATTCTAAGCATGAATATTATACATACATTAAAGAGCGCAATAACAATTGGGTATCTGAGCGAAATAATTCTTTTTTCCTTCAGTATTTGGTCTTCAAATTATGATTCTGTGGTAGCTAAAATATTCTTTAGAATCACACAGCGGCTGATTAAATTAAATTCCACTTAATATTTCATTTTATTTAGTTTTTTTA
This sequence comes from Metellina segmentata, assembly GCA_947359465.1. NCBI lineage: Eukaryota > Metazoa > Arthropoda > Arachnida > Araneae > Tetragnathidae > Metellina > Metellina segmentata. The sequence goes on from OX375874.1 coordinate 70,627,997, forward strand.
GCCTATTTAAACCCCTTTAAAAACACTAGGGAAAAGGAGAACAGAAAAAAAATAGTTGTGGACGAAAAGTTATACTTTTAGGCCTCTTATTACCTCTTATTGTTGTACGGATATATTGAAACACCAGTAGTATAAAATTATGTGTGCAAGAACTGTGTGTACCAATTATAAGAAGTTTTTTTTACACTAAAAATAGATGCGATTAATGTTTCTGTGCTATAACGTGGTTTCGCTAACGCGTTTTCCGAAATTATGTCACGGGTTTGTTTCTTGAATTTGCCAATTAAAGTTGCAAAGAATGAATTCGGAATTGATAACTCGGTACTAATTAGATCAAACGAGAAAACAGATATAAATTATTTTTTTAGTTAATACCAATGTGTAGCGGGCGAGAACATTGAGTGGTGGGAGCAAAATCATCTTTTTCCATCTGATTTGTTTGTTTACACTGAAAATCCCTAACATACATTACTAAAAAACCAATTTATACTATAACGAGTAATACTTGACAAAATGCAGAAAATAATCTAATTCAACTGTGTAATAATGCAAATGTTTTTCTATAATATTAGTAATAATTGTACTGAAAGCAAACAAATCTGAAGAATAAATTAATCCTAATTTGATCTTAAAAGTCTTTGAAATGTATTTCCTTTTTTGTTTCTTTTCTCCTCCAGAAAAACAAGTGTTTGAGCTACGCTGTCACATGTATCAGGCAAGATCATTGATTGGCTCAGATTCATCTGGACTTTCGGATCCATTTGCTAGAGTCCTATTCTCCGATCAGAGTCAAACAACACAGGTAATAATTACACTAGATCGGTAAAACCATTTATATTTTGGAAATGCCTAATACCCTCTAGAGTAGACCTGACTTAAAATTTCAAAATCAATGACAAATTGAAATTGAGAGCAGAACCACAACTGATATTTCAAGATAAGTATGATATAGAGACAAGCTGATTAAGAAGATAGAAGTGTTTACACGAAGCCAGTATTTAATGTGAAAAGCACTAATGATGGTCGCATAGAAACTACTTCGGATAAACTACCACCAGTACAGTTCCATGTACTTTAGATACACAGGATCTTTAAGCAGTATGAGTGGTAAGGACAAAAAAAATGTATTTAGAACAGTTCGCATTTGCGAACACTTAGTATATTTAAATAAGTAAATAATCATTCTCATAGAATAAATGTGAATAATCATCTTCAAGAATTTGGAATAAAATTAATTTTTAAATGCTGAATAAAAAGTAATTAGCATTATTTACTGAATAAAAATAGCTATTATTACTTCATTCACATTAAGAATCGGACTTTATTAATTTCATCTTCAATTTTTCTATATTTTAAAGCTTAAAACTTATTTAAATGATTATAGCACAGATTAATAAAGTTTATAACACAGAGATAAATAAACTTTAGAAAGGGTTGCTATTGCATACTGTATTCCCTTAAAATCATTATGGGTAATGAAATTAATTCCCAACGAGATTTAATTGATAAAAAGTTAAGTGATCCAAAAAACACGGACATTTCCTTGTTCATTCATTTTTATAAATCTTTGCTTGAAGTACACGTTTCCAAAAGAATTCACTGTATAGTTGTGCTTACTTTTGAATACATATTGCGTCCCAAGTATTCATAAAATTCAAGTAACGGTCCCATTTCTGCATTACACCTTTAAATATACTGAACAGAAAATAGATACTAAACCATGGTTAAGAATGCAAAAACTTATTCTTTCTGGGTATATACAGTCGCGGGTAAAAAACGAACCACCTCATTTATTTCAAGCACTATTCTTACTAGAGTAAATTCAAAAGTGTCATTCAATTGACAATAACGCCCTCTACAAATTCATATCCAACAAATTCCATAAGGGTACGTCTTCGTATCAAATTTTGCCCAAACAACGAAATTTCTAGTGGAAACACCATGTTATCGAGATTAATTGTAATTATAGCTACCCGAATTTCATATTTAAACAGTATTTCAAGCGTATTTTTCAGCGATCCGAGAATTATTACATTTATTACGCAAGTGCAAGTGATTTGAGAATTACATTATTACATTTACTATGCAAGTGCAAACGGTCAAGGAATTACTATCTGAGGTTTGTCAAACGTTTATTAAACTTTTCGTTGCCCCCTAAAATCTCAATAATGAGGAAAGTTTAATGTAGCTCAAAAACAAATTATAGGAAAGAGTTGAAATTTGGCATGGCCACATTAAAAATCCTTTGGAATCGCTTTCTTTCAAAATATAAAAAGGTTCTGTAATTCGTAATTTTTTCAAACATTAATTTAATAATTATTGCTGCATACTAAAAGTTATTTTTAAAATAAAGTATTAAGTGATTATTTTGTTTGTATTGTTTATATATAACAGTAACATGGTACATAATATCAGCGCTTTAGAAATATTATTTAGGAAAATATGCATAAAAGTCTAAGAAACTGATTTAACATTAAGAGCTCCAATCTTTCTGTACTCATAACTTCGATATGGTAAGAACTAATGAAATGAAATTTGGTATTTAAAGTTAAATTTTGTTGTAAATTTTGAAATTATTTGTCGAAATAGGGGACTCTTATTGGAAATTATGAATTTGGTGCTCAATTTAATATGAAGACGGCCCCTTATGAAAGTTTTATGCATTTGAATGTATAGACGTTAGTTCCTGTCAAACGCCATCTTTGAATTTTGTCTACTGTTAAAATTACAAGAATGAAGAGGAGTGTTTAATTTTTTCCTTTGTCTGTATGCATAGTTTTATGTGTGTGTGATGATGCATGTTTCCAAAAGAAACATTTAATTACATAATAAAATATTTGAGAATGTATAGAATAATATATCTTTACGTAACCGAACCGACTATAACATCCTATTTAAAGATTTAAAAAGTAAAATGAAATAGAATATAAAAGTTGGATACGGTTTCACATCTGATCTTATGTAACATATTTTGATATTTTTATTTGAATAAAATCTTTTCCGAAACACAGCTTCCAAAATATTGGTGTAAACTTTCCCTTGGAAAAAAAACTGACTTGGAATAAATAGTGAAAATAATGTATTCAAAATCTCCCAGGCGTTTATTTGTCAACCATTTTTTTATATGTTTCAAAGAATAAAATGTTTTATCCACGCGAAGACTATGTGTTCTCATAGAAAACTTTAAAGAATACTTAATAAATAATTATACATATGTGTCCACTTTAATGTCCATTTCCTTTCTAATTAAAATTAGGGCAGCCATAAAGAACATGGATTAAAATAATTTGAGTATGTTAGAGCTAAACTTAAGGCTAGGCCTCCACTTGCGATTTTTAGTTGCGGCGACCAAAAAATTGATGTCGTAGAAAATCTACAAGGTGCACACACTGCAATAGATAAATTGCTGAATTAATTAAATTAGGTTTTATATTCCCCTAATTCAAGTGTCTATCTGCGATCGTTGAAGATAGAGTGAAAATTTCAACGGATTTCAAATCAGCGTAAAATTCTACGCCAGATCGATAACGAAAACAGATTTATTATTTATTTATTTACCATTTGGTTATTTATTTATTTACCATTTTATTATTTAATTATTTAACATTTTATTATTTAATTATATAATTAATTTTTTATTTAAAGAAAATCACATTTCAGGTATTGATGTGGGGTAAAATTTTCCGCAGATTTTACTCCTTCTTCAACGATCGCAAAGATAGAAACTTGAATTAGGGGAATAAAAAACATAATTTAATGTATAAGAAAAGCTGACCTTGGAAAACGCGACTAAATTATTGCAAGTAGATGCACGTCCATGCTTGTCCATGGGTGCACGTCCATGCGGTGTGATTCATTGGGTAGAGCGACAGTCGCGTCGCAGTGAAATTAGGACCGGTTGCAACTTTTTAATCGCTGCGATTGTTTAGTCGTAAGTTTGTTCACTTGTATTTGAAACAATGAGTTTTACTTTTGCGACTGAAAAATCGCAAGTGGACGCCTAGCGTAAAGTGTGTGTGGTGGGGGGTAAGGGTTTTCAACGTTTTGTTATAATTTTTAAATTACCAAATGTTTTGCGGATTCAAATATGTAATAGTAATAAAGCGTTATTTATTTAATAAAACATTATTGGTTTTGCATTAAACTTTAAAAAAGGGTGGTATTACAGCTTTCACCTTTGAATTATGTTCTTAAGCTATCTTTATATCATAGTTTTACTTTATTTCTACACTGTTATTCTTCTTAAGTCGTGTTAATTACAACTAGCTTGTAATTGCTAGTATTTTACTCTTCATTTTTAATGTAATGAACAAATGTATTCATACACGTTATGAGATTTATATTCTATCTATAATCTCCTTTTATTTTATCTGTAATATTAGAAAAATCGACTAATGGCAGTCCCTGGTAATTTATGAATGAAGCTTATAAATTTTACTTCGAGAAATATAAGCTTTCTAAAAAGGCATTAAAAAATTGCGTAATTTTTGCTGAAACATCTTTCGTTCCAAATGGAATGTGAATTCTTATCTACGGAGACAAGAAATAATTAATCTTCAATCTCCGGCGTAGGATAAAATTATTTAGCTCTCGTCTCTTAAAAAGTAATAAGCTTAGAAATAAGAAGAAAAATTGTGGACTGTCGTATTTTTAAATTCTTACTTCTAACAAAAGAAATATATTTCAATTTCGAAAAGTCATTCCTTTTAGACATTTTATGCTATGCATACAAAAATTGGTATAACAAAAAGATGTTTTGATACTTTAACTGAGACACATTCCTCCGAAGCATCTTGAAACTTTTAGCATCACTAACTATAAAAATTAGAAAGGGTCAGCAATCTGTTTTTGCTCTAATTTTTTGAACTCATACTAAATTTATGCACAAAACAAACAAGTTGAGAAAACCTGACATGTTTCAATTTTTAAAGTCAGTATTCTTGTTTTATTTTTTCACAGAATATGATGGATTGTACTGGTTAGCATAGTTTAGAGAATTATGGTCTTAGTACACGGCTAAATTCACCATTCTCCTGAAGCTGTCAATGCTCTATTAAAGTTGTCTATATCGTTCCTATATAGTTATGGAAAAGGCATACTCATTTCTGAATATTACCCATGCTTTCTCGTATACCATATTTACAATACCCAATTATGAATAATTGCACATTGCGATAGATTAGAAGGAACTTCTCTAGAATAGCTAAATGGTTTTGAATACCTAATCCGAAGTTAGAACCATGACATCCGAAACAGAAGGTACGTGATCAGAAAAGGAATGCTATTTCATTGTACGCAACACAAAAACTAAATATTGTCAGTAGAATATCAAATATTATAAATGTCTCGAGATCAGAAACGTAGTATCTGCATAAGTAAAATTTATTTTAAAAATATCAGTTTCTGAAACGAAAACAACGTTTTGGAAAATATAGAAGCTATTAAAGGTCCAAAGGACATATATTTGAAACCTCCTGTAAGTTTATATACTTGCAGTAAAAATCTTCAATAACTTACTGATATACATGTATCCAGCTTAAACATATAGCCTTGAACGTTATCCCAAGCACTTCTCTACATGCATATTTCTGATATAAATATCATTCAATATCTATGAAGCATTCACCAACATGGGAAAAGGGCTCAGTCTCTTGGAAATAGATGATTGTATGGCGGACTATGAAATAACAAGGTATGTGCTCTAGATGGTAGGGATATGAGCGAGTTATGCCCAGAGGTATGTAACGAGATGTCTTTTCAGGTGATTGATGAGACGTTGAGCCCCACGTGGGACGAGATGCTTCTTTTTAATGACGTCATCGTTTATGGGAACAAGGAGGACATTCGAGAAGATCCGCCAGTCATCGTGATCGAAATCTTCGATCAGGACAAAGTGGTAAGTAACCCTTAACAAGCTTGTAAAAAGGACCTTCTACCAAATTATTTTAATCTTAAAGGAATATTTCACATTTTCTTCTGGGGATTTAAAATTTATGTTACAATGTTCTTTTTTGTAATAGCTACATGCACTATTAATCGAATTATCAAGTCTATATTTTCTGTTCTGAATATCTACTCTATTTAATATATTTATTGTATTTAAATATGACGAAAAAATATTGTAAGATCATGTAATTTTGCTGTCTGTACAGCAATAACGCTGTTTGATTAATTCAGTCTATACTTGGGCTCAGATCTATTAATTATTTATTTAAACAAAAGTAAAATGTCTGTGAGCTTATTTATAACTTTCGAAAGAACTGCCCTTAAAACACTAAATGAAGAACGTCAATGTGTATTTGAACTATCCTAAAATTATTCCTCATGGTAATTGGTAATTTTATACCACTATACCGGTTGGTCGGCTATTCCTCATGGAAAAACATTTATTCGAAAGCAACTGATGACAAAATCATATACGATAATGAGGAAAGAAATTGTCAAACTATAAAATTTAATCTGATAGGAACTTTAAAACTAATTATGTTGTCATGTGCTGCATTTTAAAAATAATAAAAAAAAAGAAACTGTAAGATAATATAAGTATAAAAAAAAAGAAAACGTTCCAGGTTCACAAAAAATGCCATTAGACTTCGATGGCAGACGATATTTTTCCGTAAGTAATTTTTCATTAAAGTTTCCATTCTTGATAATGACTTCATAGAACTTTAATGAAGCCTCTTGTAATGAATCGTAAAACTTTAAACAGTGTGTTTCTTGCTTTTTCTAACTTGATTATTGTTTATTTACAATTCCATTTCCCTGTTTTTTCAGTTATATTTTGCTATTTTCTGTGTTTCTATTTTCCAAAAAAAAACTTTAAATTTCCCTCCTTCGAATTTCTTACTATTTGTAAACGCCACTATGCATAACTATCAAAATTATTTCTCACATTCGTTGAAGGGAAAGCAACTGTCCAAATTCGCTGATTTATGTTTAAAAATCACTTCAAGATTGTGTGTGTATGTGTATGTGTAAACAATAATTACTAATCAGCTGATAACTGGCAAAATGGACATTGATCTTTTTCTACCAAGATTCGAATTTAATATAGTAATACCACTTTTATGCAAACATTTCTCACATAATGTTTTGAACATTGTTTGATTCGATAATAATTTCCATTGCATCGAATAGAGTCACAGTTAATTTGATTATACCAGATGTTAGCAACTCTTTTCAATAACATTTCATCATAGGAGGTAATTAATTTCGTCGTCTACTTCCCCTTCATCAAATGTAACACATTTAACGTTGATGAAATCTTTCTAATACTGAACTGCTGCAAATTGTTTTAAATGCTAACGTAATTCGTCTTCGTTGCTGAGTAGAGGGAGATTAATTTATTTTGTTTTAGTTGGCCAAAGGTAGAACTATAAATGAAGGAAATGTTAAACTGCATAAAAAGGGTGAATAAGAGGAAAAGTGCTATCGTGCTATTCTAAATCAGTCTAAAAATCTCTCAAAATCGAATTCTTTTTACTGTGAAGAGTTCACTTTTATTTAATTACGTACTATATGATACTCAAAAGCATTTGAACTATTGGTTTATGCATATAACTGTTTTATAAATAAACCATTGTGATTGTAAACTGTGATCAAAGAGATAAAGCAGCTATCCGATTCAGATCCCTTTTTTTTTTAAGTATATTTTAAAATATATTTTTGAAAATTCATTCTGATTCTAGTTTTATTTTTGACAATTTTTACTCGAATGATCATGACTGGTGATCTAAATATATGGACATGGAAAACTGTATTTCAAAATAATCATGCAGCAAACAATTACATCGGAAAGACGAATCATACCTTTTAAAGTAGCTCTAAATTTAAACTTAATGGGCGTACAACTAAATCAATTAAAACATTAATGAGTCTGTGTGAGACATTGAGTACATAAATGTTTTACAAGATCAGTTTTGTGTAATGTAAAATGAGATTATAAAAAATTACTCTAATTATAAAACTGAGTATTTTAAAGAATCAGGACAGTTATTAAAATGATGTATTTGTCTTTAAATCTGTCAGGGTAAATCAGAATTCATCGGTCGAACAATCGCCAGACCACACGTTAAATTTTCGGATGAGCCTTACTGCAAACCAGAGTTCCCTCCGTCTTTGGAATGGTACGATATTTTCCGAGGATCAGAACAAGCTGGAGAACTCTTGGCAACCTTCGAACTGTTACAGGTAAGTTCACTTTCAGGTATATCTTAATTTTCTTTGTACGCTTTTTATTCGAGCTTGAGATTATGTATTATTCAAATGAAGTACTTTTATATTTTTATCTCTTGAAAAATACCTCCCACCCATAGATGGTACTAGGAAAAACATTAGGAAGGTGCCTCAAATTCGAGGATAATAGAGGTCAATAGACTGTCATTCTGGCCTGTGGTCATTTGAGATCATTGTTATTTGTTCACGTTTTTAAGGTTTTCCCCACCTTGATGTAATCCTCCTAGCTTGTCTGGAGCTGTCGAAAGAGGATATGTGTATTTATCATATGTGTCGTGTGACATTTGTGCAAGACGCATGAATTCACGGATTTGGTCTAGCTTGTCCAAACTAAGTGGAACAACATTTTATTTTTACATGATGTTTGGCCCCAAAAATTGCCGAATCACAAATTTCAAAAGAATTATCCGCACATTCGTAAGATAAAATCTTCTGTTACATTAATTCTCGCTTGCATAGCTCCACCTTGAAATCATAAGACACTTGCACCATACATACAATTTTTAATTATATTATTTGCGTACATACATATACGTGTTGCATAAAGAGAAACGTAGGAAATGAGTTAAGTAAACCTGGCAAAGGTATCGAGAATCGAACCCACGAACTTCCTTTGGTTTGTCTATTCGTTTTCTAGCTCTACTCTTATTCGCCTATTTAGCACCAGATCAGTATAGTCCGTCTCTAGCGTGGTATTTGGATATCAAGTTATTTGGACAAGCTTATTTGTTAAATTAATTGAAAATTAAATGTAATTAATGCGCATCCACGAAACGAATGTCGAATAGGTAGAAAATACAATGTGAGGTGAAGATGAAAGATGAATTGGAGAATGATACTCACCGGTTTGTGGTCTCTGGTCTTTGGACTGTAGTTAGTCAAGGCTGAAATGTCCTTCCGGTGATGCTATGGATATCAGGAGATGCCTCTTCTCTTTAGTTCCACGATGAGCACGTTCGTCAAAGCTCCACAAAAATATCTACCACAGTAGCACAAAAAATCCAAATCTCCTCTCTTGCTGGCTTCATTTACATTGAATCCCAGTTTCATAATTATAACTTTGACCAAATTCCATCAAGTTCACTCATCTCAGTCCACAAGTCTCGTTTTTTTTTTTACCCTTCATATTTTTTCTAGTGAATAATCATCTACGACGTCGGCCATACTTTTTTCTGTGTCTGGCTACTCATGGAAAGCTTACTACCCTTCTAGAGGTGAAGAGAAACCAGTCATCTGCCTAGAGCCGCACTATATTCTTAATTTTTTTAAATGAAGTTTTTTTTTTAATAACAAAGATAGCTACAAATGTACGACCTTTATAAAAATGTAGAGATCTCAGGAAAATGCAAGATCAAGCAATACTTATGATGTGTGGATGTCTACACAACAGCTTTTTTGGTTGTTTGCAATTCTTTATTTTATGATTTAGGAACAACTTTTTGTGTGTAATTTCAGCTATCGGAATCGGATGAGAAAGGTGCTATCCCAGAGTTACCCAGACCAAAAGAAAATGTCTGGAGACCCGACAGAGGGCCCATCTTGCCTGTCCCAGCAATTATTAAACCTACGCTTTCCAAGTACAGAATAGAGGTATTTGTTTATAGAAGCTATGTCTCAAAATGTAAAATGTTTTATGGATTAATAGTAATTTTCAAGTAACTTTTCCGAAAACTGAAAATTTTCTGAGGCTGTAATATTGGCACAAAATAATTTTAATAATCTAGTAACAAATGAAGTGACAATACCATATTTTTTCTGAGTTTCTTCATTCCATAAATTATTATTTTGATCTACTATAAAGTTTTGATACTCGTACTTTCGTCTGAGAGGTTTTTATGTCAATTTAAATGTGGGCGACAATGGTGCTTCTGCTGTGGAACGTGTTTATTGAACGCATTCCGCTTGTTTTTTCAATTCAATTGCCAATAAAAGTTCCAAAAAACGGATTCCTAATCTGTTTATAATAATTGGTTCCTCATGGACAGATAGAATAAACGCCAAACGTAGCCAAAACGGCGATTTTGAAGAAATCCCATTTTGTATCATGTGATAGCTTTGTGGTAGCAGTAAGGTAATTGAATTAATATCGAACTGGACCAACACAGTGAACTTAGTGATAGTGTGGGATCAATCCCGCAGGAATAGATCCATGATTAGGGTAAGAAATTTTCATTTTCCGTTTGGTTAATTTGTTTTTCCGAAAATCTCTCTCATAGTATTAAGATATAACGAACTATTGTTTTATTTTTAGGGAATAAACAATTTATCTCTTAAACATTATTATTTAAAAAGTTTATCGTACTTAGAATAACGCTAAAAATGTTTCGTGTCTGATAATGTTAATTTAAAAGTAAAAATTTCAGCTTTGGTGAAGCACTTTTACTTTAAAATTTAAACTTTGAGACTGACTTAATGAACGCAAGTTTTTAATATTAACCAGCTTAAAATATCTATAAATTTATGATGCGATAATAAAGAAATGAAAATACTGGTTCAAATTACATTAAAGACTCGTATCTGATAATTGTCTTAAAGTGGAATTACACTCATGTCCATAAATTAAGGATAAATCAGAATCACACGGAAATCGAATTCTAAAGTAAAAATTTCACCTGTAGAATTATCGCACACAACTTCAAGAATAATATCCAAATTACATTAAGTCATCAGATGACGCCGATATTACGTCACAATGACGAGAGTGTAAGAGAGGTGTTTACAAGGCATGTTAGCAAAGAAGTAAAATTGTTCACAAGCGTTCTGTAAGCCGCTCAGTGCCACAACCGAATAGTTATGGCACCGAGGACGCATGTCGATGATTTTTTACGTGGTAGAATTATCGGCCGCCTGGAATGTGTGCGTACTCAGACTTGGAATCGCCCAAAGTATCATCTCTAGGCTTTGGCAACGATTCCAAACTGACGGAAATGTCAGTAGATGTTACAGTACAAGTCTCCCCCAAGTTACAACGCCGTATGACGACCGGTATTTTGCAGCAACTGCAAAATATGCAAACAGACGGATCACAGCATCCGACATGTCTCGTCAGCTATCTTCAGCACGGGTACGGCAGTTTCAAGGCAAATCGTTTGCAGAAGTTTGGAACATGTTGGTCTATATGCTCGCAGGCCTGTCAGATGTGTTCCGCTCACAGCAACTCACTGTCGCCAGCGGTTAGCCTAGAGTAGAGAAGATGCAATATAGACATCGTCACAGTGGGCTTGTGTGATGTTTTACGACGAGTCCAGCTTTAGCTTGCAGTCTGATTCACGGCCGACGTTCATATGGAGAACGCCAGGTACCAGTTACCACCAAGACAACATCATTGAACGACACCGTTACGGTGGTGCAGGTTTGCTCGTTTGGGGCAGAGTTATACTGGGCTCCAGAACAGATCTACATGTTCAAATCGGAACCATGAGAGGCCAGATTTATCGGGACATCATTCTGGAACAACATGTACGTATGTTTAGGGGTGCCATAGGCGAAGAATTTGTGTTTATGGATAACAACGCCCTTCCTATGGATGACAACGCCCCTCCTATGGATGACAACGCCCCGACATGCTTGGTCGACGAGTTGCAGCCCGTCAACCACCTCCTACATGTGTACCGGAACTTCGGAGAGCATTGCTTGCTGAGTGGATCTTCTCCAAGATCAGCTCGATAATTTGATCCTCAGCATGCCTAGGCGGTATATGGACTGTATTTCAACATCATTGAACGACACCGTTACGGTGGTGCAGGTTTGCTCGTTTGGGGCAGAGTTATACTGGGCTCCAGAACAGATCTACATGTTCAAATCGGAACCATGAGAGGCCAGATTTATCGGGACATCATTCTGGAACAACATGTACGTATGTTTAGGGGTGCCATAGGCGAAGAATTTGTGTTTATGGATAACAACGCCCTTCCTATGGATGACAACGCCCCTCCTATGGATGACAACGCCCCGACATGCTTGGTCGACGAGTTGCAGCCCGTCAACCACCTCCTACATGTGTACCGGAACTTCGGAGAGCATTGCTTGCTGAGTGGATCTTCTCCAAGATCAGCTCGATAATTTGATCCTCAGCATGCCTAGGCGGTATATGGACTGTATTTCAACATCATTGAACGACACCGTTACGGTGGTGCAGGTTTGCTCGTTTGGGGCAGAGTTATACTGGGCTCCAGAACAGATCTACATGTTCAAATCGGAACCATGAGAGGCCAGATTTATCGGGACATCATTCTGGAACAACATGTACGTATGTTTAGGGGTGCCATAGGCGAAGAATTTGTGTTTATGGATAACAACGCCCTTCCTATGGATGACAACGCCCCTCCTATGGATGACAACGCCCCGACATGCTTGGTCGACGAGTTGCAGCCCGTCAACCACCTCCTACATGTGTACCGGAACTTCGGAGAGCATTGCTTGCTGAGTGGATCTTCTCCAAGATCAGCTCGATAATTTGATCCTCAGCATGCCTAGGCGGTATATGGACTGTATTTCAACATCATTGAACGACACCGTTACGGTGGTGCAGGTTTGCTCGTTTGGGGCAGAGTTATACTGGGCTCCAGAACAGATCTACATGTTCAAATCGGAACCATGAGAGGCCAGATTTATCGGGACATCATTCTGGAACAACATGTACGTATGTTTAGGGGTGCCATAGGCGAAGAATTTGTGTTTATGGATAACAACGCCCTTCCTATGGATGACAACGCCCCTCCTATGGATGACAACGCCCCGACATGCTTGGTCGACGAGTTGCAGCCCGTCAACCACCTCCTACATGTGTACCGGAACTTCGGAGAGCATTGCTTGCTGAGTGGATCTTCTCCAAGATCAGCTCGATAATTTGATCCTCAGCATGCCTAGGCGGTATATGGACTGTATTTCAACCGTCTGGGAGACATGCAATGTCATCACATACATATCAGCAATGTCATGTTAAGTTTTTGTAAGGTGGATATTTTTTGTAATTGCTCCAGTGAACAAAAATCGTAGTTTTTATGAATGTCATCATACATACACCTTTTTTTCTTTGTCCTTTGTTTAATAAATGGCTTTATGAATAAATCAAATTTGTTTTGTTTCTTAACCTTTATTTGCCGGAGCTGGCATTATCCTTAATTTATGGACATGAGTGTAGATACAAGAAAAGAATTTACAACTCATGAAAATGTAGTTTTTTTTTAAGTTCTATAAATCACTTTGTTATTGAAAATTAAATAAGTAGTGGTATTAGTGTAGAGTAAGAAAATACTCTTTTGTCGGTAAATGCAAATCAGAGGTTTGTAATAATCCCATTTTCAATAAACGAATTTTCGAAAAGGAAAAGAAAATACATTAACTTAAAATCCAATTAAAGAAGAAAATTTTGTGTGAAATGGATCAATGGGATAAAAGTTACTTTAACCGCTAATCAATATCAGCTACAACAATGCATCAAGAATGTAATTTAAAGGATAAACTTCTTCAATTAAATACACTACTTAAAAACTTCTTTTGGTTGCAGTGATGAAGAAAGAAACATTTCAATATCTTTCTAGCTCTTATAATAAGAAGGAAAAGTCATTAAAATCCACTTCACTTTGTGAATAATTAATTTTTATTATTTAGTTACTGATACATCGCTGTAAAGTTTCCTAAATTTACATGCAGCATTACTTAAGATTACAAGTAAATAAAATAGAATGAAAATATAATCAGTCTAATAGATCCAGCTTATTTAAAAATAAAGATTTGTTTATTAATAGAAGTTAAATTATTCATTCAAATGTTTTAGATTCATTGTGAATTTTTCAATATTTTTCAAAGATTTATTTAAAAAAGAAACTATTGTAAGATAACTCAGATTTTCTAGTTTTAAAACATTTATTTTACACAGCATTTTTAAAAATCTGTAGTTACAATCATTGTACATACTTTTGCTATTTGTAAAACAATTATTCCATTTACATTTATTATATTCGAAAATATATTGTTAATTTAAAAGAAAGTTTAGTCATATATGTTCTTGTAATTATGCGTTTTGTATGTTAAATCTTCTAAAATTATTTTTAATTCAAATAAAAATGCATTTTTAAGCACAATTCTCGATAAAAATGGTTTCTTGTCGAAATTAATTCATGCCTAGAAATAAATTTAAATTTAGATTTATGAACATAGCGTAACATATATTACTTATTATTTAAAAAAATTCGAAGAAAAGGAAGACAAAGAAATCTGGTATAACAAAATGTCTTTTAGTTTGAAATATTTTAGACCCAAATTGCAATTTTTTTTCGTTTAACTAATATATGGACAAAAGATTAAATACATTTCTACTTTATATATCAATTAATATATAAAGTAATATATCCCTGTTTCATTGTAAGAGAATAAATGTACCTTTTATTTTCTATATGAGAATTTTATCTCTAAGTTTATCTCAATTTTTTATCTCTCATTTTATCTCAAAGCTTGTTAAAATGCGAGTAATGAAACTAAAAGAATAAGGAATTTTTCTGTATAGTTAAACTTTTATGGTTTAAAAAATTAAACTGTGGCAGTTGAAAATAAATTATTGGGAAAATATAAGACATCCATTTAAATAAAGTTTTATGTACGTTTTTATTAATTGTATCTTGTCTCGCACAATCGTCACCATGATATTTTGTCTTCCGAAATGAGTATTTGTAAGGATTTTTCTTGCATCAAACTTCTTTCTTCTCAGACTATACAATGGAAAGAGGCCTATTTCATGTAGCCCATCTCATCTAGTATTAAATTCAATTTTACTGTAATTCCTTCTCTTCTATTTCATTTAAATGAGAAGATTTTTATTTTATTTAACGGTAATTTTAGTCATTTAACACTTTATTTTTTATTAGTCTTCACCTTCTTCCTAATATTATTCTCACATTGAAAAGAAATTAGCATAAATAACAAGGAAATTTAGTTTAAAAGAAATTATTCCTGGTTTTCTTCACAGCACGAACTTATTATTTGAAGCAGAAATAAAAAACTGTCTAATAAAAGACTGTAAATGTTGTTGAACTTGCAACAAGAAATTTTTTTTTCATGTAAACTAAAATCGTGGATATAAGTTGTTTTTTCTAAGCGGGTTACAATTTCCTGTTGAGAAATTTATTTCACAAACTAAATCCGTTTGGGTTCACCAATGTTGTATCGTATTCTAATACTAAAAATTTATGAATTGCCAGAATAAAATTTCTTAAACTTCTGTTGGTTATTCTAATACAGGGCTCGAAATACCCGTGTGCACAGGTGCACTGTGCACCTGAAAATAAAATTGTGCACTTAATTTTTTCCCTGTAGGTGTACGCAGTGCACCTATCGTTGAAAAAAGCGGGGGGAACGTATTTATGTTATTTTGATGTCTGAACAAAATATTAGTATCGACCTCTCTCGCTCTAAAGGAACGTAATTAATAATCCTAAAAACACACTTGCGAAAACTTTAATCCAGAAAATGGTATGTTGCATTGAAGGAAAAATACAAAAAGAATGATGGACACTAAACCTTATGGGTAAAGATCTGCCAAAAACGTTGACATTTCTGATTGCCCACCAATGTCTGATGATGACTGAATATTTGTAAGCAATTATTTCCCAGATAAAAAATGTTTAAATATTTTTATTTACTATCTACTTGTAACATATCCAAACATACCCAACTAATAAAATAGTTTACATTACATAAATGCTCTTACATTACGTTTTTTTAAATGTGCACCTAAAATATAATCTGTGCACCTAATTTAAATACGTAAGTGCACAAGGTACACCTGTATTTAAAAATCTATTTCGAGGCCTGTTCTAATATAATCTATGTATTATGTAAGGTTTATGAATGTAAAGAATACTGTCTCTGCATTATTATACGAAGGTCGTTCGAAAAGTAATACCCGTTTATAATTAAAATACAGACCGAATAAAATTTTTCAACCACACTTTTTACTTAACATTTCCATGCCTTGTATTAGTTTTCTACACAGTCCACTTGCAAATGTAAACATTTCTCGTACCTTGTGACGAGCTTTTAGATACCAGCATCATACTCCTCTGCCACCAGTTCATTGAGATAAACAGTAACAACGTCTTTAAGCTCTTCGTCGTTCGCAAAATGTTTCCCACCCAGAAACTCTTTAAGTTTTGTGAATAAATGAAAGTCACTTGCAGGCTCTCAGTGGTATAAACTCAATAAGCAATATGCCGCGACGGTCCCAAAAGACAGTAGCTATGAATTTGCGAGTCGACATTCTTTGTTTAAACTTTTTGACCTGGTTGGTGAACGGGCATGATGCCACTCCATAGGATGACGTTTAGTTTCAGGTGTAGCATAAGAAACCCAAGTTTCATCTCCTGTTACAGTATGAGAAAGAAACTCATCTCTTTCATTTGAGTAGCGTACCAAAACGCTTAACGCTGCAGCCATTCGCTTTATTTTGTGGTTGTTATAGAGCATGCGTGGCACCAACCTTGCACAATTGTTTTTGAATTTGAGGTGATCTGTTACCACATTATAAATGATAGTGCGAGACACATGTGAAATTTATAATGATTTTTCTCCAAAGTCACACGACGATCTTCTTTGATGATTTTGTCGACAGACTTGACAAACTCATTCGTACTGACACTTGTGCGGCCATATTGTGAACGCTCCTCATAATGAACGTTCTCTCTTCCCTCATTAAAATTTCGGCACCAACGACGCCCACATGATTCATCCATCACAACACCATACACTGCTTTGATTTCATGATAAATTTCGCTTGGTCGCACATGGAACGAGATGGGGAATAGGGCATAAATTTCGAAAGCTGCTGTACAAAACAGTAACCGTAAGAATGTTGAGTCATGGTGCAGTGGTCTGGTGTCATAACCCCACTCAACGTACTACAAGAAAGTTAAATGGAATTCAAAGAACATTTCTGATCTCAATAACAGTAAGTTACAGAACAGCACCCACTATGGCCCTTCAAACAATTGCGGGAATTCCACCACTACATCTTTCACTTCAAAAAGAAGCGGTGTGCATCAAAATGAGAATGA
Source organism: Metellina segmentata (assembly GCA_947359465.1). NCBI lineage: Eukaryota > Metazoa > Arthropoda > Arachnida > Araneae > Tetragnathidae > Metellina > Metellina segmentata. The sequence continues at coordinate 70,645,282 of OX375874.1, forward strand.
GAATAAATACAAAGTTTAGAGATATAAATTATAACAAAGGTGACAACGAAGAAAGAGCGATAGGCTGGTCTATACATCCAGCTAAAATCCTTTTGAATGACAGAATAAATACAGCAGTGGGAGTTCTTCATTCCGACATAAGCTACTTCACCGATGGCTCCAAAATGTAGAAAATAGTGGGAAGTGCATTCTGATCTATTCAAGAAGGATGCATAACTCAACAATGGTCAACACGAGAATGCAGGACAATAATTCCGTTTTCCAGGCAAAGCTTTATGGAATTATTTCACCCATAAAAGCAGCAGAAGCAAGAGCAGACAAAAATGTCAAGATCTGGTCAGACAGTCAAGCTGGTCTGTAAATAAAAAAACACAAAGACGCCTAGTCCACTGGCAAGAGAAATACAACTCTTATTATATAACAACACGGAAATTTGTTTAGGATGGATTAAAGCTCATGCGGGTCATAACGGAAACGAAGAAGCAGATAGATTAGCAAAAGAGGCAAGAACAATGGAATACATATATGAAAGGGTGAAATGGTCCAAGAGCCATTACAGAAAGGAAACCACTATCTGACTACTTGGTGCGTGGCAGAATGAATTCTGACGACGGGGAAACAGGCAGAACGTTGCATGCTGTGTTACCAAGAGTGTCACTAAACACTACAAGTTGGACCAGGGAATAGACACTCTTCTTCACAGGGCATGGCCCATTCCCATCTTACCTAACGAGGTTTAAGAAAATCAAGTCTGAAAACTGCTCCTGTGGTGAAATTGGCACACCTCTACATTACATCACACTTTGCTCCCTTACAGTTCCATGGCATATGTGACCACCTTAAAATTGCATGGCTCAGAAACATTGCATGTAACAAGGGGTCGAGGGTTGAAATTATTACCATGGTGAGATTCATTGAAAATCATCAGGACTTGATTATCCTAAGAGACTAAGAAAAACGAACTTTTCTCACCTCTTGCATATATATACTAGCAAAATACCCGACCTTACTCGGTTTCAATTGGTTTACTCTAGATTGAAGAGATAGTCAAAATATATAAGTAGAATAAAAATTTATTTTAACATCTTTCGCCATCTTTATATTTTCTACAACTTACTTTGGACACAAATCCTACACATGCATATCCATTCATGTAATACATTTCACATACATCGCACAATTGCTGTATGACAAAGCTACAAAATGACGAAAGGTGATACTAAGGTTACTACTATAAAAGACGATTTATAGGAAGATTTGGAATTCCCTTTCTTAAATTCTTTTCATGTTCAACTCAATTAATTAAAATTACGATTTACGGCGAGTGCTCTCGCACTCATAGTCAACAAAACAATATTTTTTTACTTGTGGCACTCTTGCCTCCGGTATGCGACATTGTGAAATTTTGCAATCTTCTCCTGTCATTATGACAACGAATTTTTTAATGTTGGAAAAAGTTCCAGTTTGGATTAATAAACATTATTATTCTTTCAATAACGGCATTATTCTTTCAATAATGGCATTATTCTTTAAATAACGGCATTATTCTTTCAATAACGGCATTATTATTTCAATAATGGCATAACTACACTTAAAATTTACTGAAAATTTATACTGACTTACCAAACATTTTTAAGTCTAATACTTTGTGGTGCTGTTGCGTGTTATGCGAAGGAAAACACATTTATTAAAACAATAAATATTTAAAATAGGAAACAGACTAGGTAAAATAAAATAAAAGATGTCGCAAAAAATTGTTCTAAAGATATTAATTTGTGATTCAATTTTATCTCTTGTTGCCAGAACTTACAACTAAAAGTGTACAAAATTTAGAAATGTGAAATTAATTCAGAGCGAAAGAACCAGAAAAAATATCACTGCTCGCGCGATCTTGTATTTCTCGTTTCATTGAAAAATATCGTCTGTCCCAAATATTCGGAAATCGTTTTCATTGCGCAAAGAATAAAAATAAGACTTGAAATAAATGAAGTATCAGAGACTAGGGGGCCTGCCCCCTGCTCGCTAACGCTCGCAAACCCCCGGAGGATTGCTTCGCAATCCTCATTGGTTCACTGCGCGAACTTATGCTCGTTTCGCTCGCCTCAATGAAGACATGTGTCCTAGCAGATGGGATTGTTTACAAAATATATAACCAAAAAAATGTTTTTCAAATCTAAATTTGCTGTATTACAGAAAAAATGTATACAGTATCTCTAAAATCAGAATTCAAATGAAAACTTTGTGCAAATTTTGACTCGAAATGTGAGCGTTGCTTTGGAAATTGAATACCCAGCATGTTGTTTGTGTGTACATTTTCCCAGCACTCAAACGACCCACACTTTTTCATTGAGTTTGTTGCCGAAAGTTGTAGTGCAAGCGTCTTGTTGAACTATAATTGTTGGCCCTGAAAAGGACCGTTTTGTAAATGGCCCTGAAAAGATCCTCCGCTTTCTTTGATTTCTATTATAAACTAACTGCAACAGCTCATTAAAATTTCCTTTTTTTTTTCAATAAAATTTCATCCGATAACGCTATAAATTCAATCGATGCGCGAGACTTCGCGATAAACAAACAATCGTACAGTGTTGCCAAAACGCGATTACAAATAACGTCTTTTTTGCGTGCCACGTAAGCGAATTATATATATAGATGAAATTCCATTTAAAAAATAATAATTTTTTGAAGAACTAGGGGGCTCCGCCCCCTGCTCGCTTACGCTCGCCAACCCCCGGGGATTGTTGCGCAATCCCATTTGGTTTGCTTCGCAAACCAACACTCCTTTCACAGATGTCATTTGGTTTGCTTCGCAAACCAACATTCCTTTCACAGAGTGAAACTATCTGAATAATTCGTATTATGCTGATTTCACTTTCCGGTACATGACGTCACAGCGAGGGCTTCGCGCCCTGCTCGCTTACGCTCGCCGACCCCGGGGATTGCTACGCAATCCCGTTTGGTTTGCTTTCTCAAACCAATACTTCTTTCGCAAGTGATTTAACTTTTTTTTGCTTTAACACTTAATGCACCCTAAACTAATAGCCGCATCAGTAAAAAATCTTCTGCATCTTGTTCCCTGTACAACTTTAAGTAAACATTGTTAATATCCAAACTTTACGATCTGTACTTTGTCGGTAAACTGTCTTGAGAACAGAGGGGAAAAAGCGAGCCTTTTTCCTCGCCAAATAAAAAGAAATCGTTTTTATGGCAATTGTTGCTACGATAAATTTGATATCTGGCAAACCCGATAGTCAAAAGTGTAACCCACTACTGCTTTCGGAAGCAGCTATGCGATCTGAAAAATACGAAATTTGTGTCACCAACTTTTGATTGCATCGAATTTATTTATGAACCAATTTTAAAAATAATTGTACCGTAAGAAAGAGTACATTGTGAGGTATACTGCAATATTTTTAAAATTAAAAACTAACAGTAATACTATATAGATATGACCATTTTAGTTTTGTATCGGAAGTTACGATCTGAAAGTTCCGAAAATTGTATGACCTACTTTTAATTGCATCGATTTTGTTTATTAACCAATTTGAAAAATAATTGTACCATAAGAAAGAGTGTAATGTAGTGTATTCAGTGATGTTCTCAAATTTAAAAAATAATGGTTTTTGCCGTAGACATAATGGTTTTAACAAAAAGTAGCGAAAATATCCGAAGATTCCGAATTTTGTATCACGAACATTTGATCGCATCCAATTTAATTATTAACCGATTTCAAAAATAATAGTACCGTAAGAAAGAGTATATTCTGAGGTATACAGCGATATTTTAAAAATTAAAAACTAATAGTAATTAGATATAGATACGGCAGTTTTAAAAAAAAGTAACAAAAATGTCCCGATTTTTCCCGAATTTCAAAAAAATATTATCAAGAACCAAATTTAAATTTAAAAAAAAACTCGACGAGCTGCAAAAATTTACGTTGAGAGGTACTCTTAAAAAAAAACTCACGACTAAAGACTGAAATTTTGAATGTGTTTTGCTCACTCGCGGAAGAAATTTCACTTCTTCAACTTTAACACTTAATAAAACCTAAACTAATAGCCGCATCGGAAAAAAATCTTAATAATTATCCAGGGAATACGATGAAGAACAAAGCATGTTAATTTCATATTTTTCCGATCAGTACTTTCTCGGGAAACCGTCTAAGAATGGAGCTAAACAACAAAAATTTCAATTCTTCGGCGGCGGCGGCGGCGGCGGCGGTAACTTTTTTTTAATATAGAGAGATAATTACTTTTTCAGCAGTACTGGTAAAGCAATCGAAGTAATCGTAATATTCAATAGACATTCCAATTTTTCCAAAAATACCAAATTATGGTTGATTTAAGATACTTACTCAGGTGTTTTAGCATGAAACTCAACTAAATATAACAATAAAGGAATGTTTAATATTGCACTCACTAAACTAATAGATAATGTATAAAATAAAATACAATGCAATCAAATATCTATATAAATAAGAATGGAGTGTTTGTTTGTACATTCAATATTTTCGACCCATTTCAAGTTTTCTATCCGTTTTGGACCCTTCTGATGCCGAATCCGTCTTTTTCTCGTTTGGTGTCTGTCTGTCTGTCTGTCTGTCTGTCTGTCTGTCTGTCTGTCTGTCTGTCTGTCTGTCTGTATGTTGTGCCCTATACACGTCCACGCGGTTTAAGATATTTTCATGAAAATTTGCATACAGTGAGTACTTATCTTCATTTAGTGAGTGGCATTGGTTGCGAAAGTCTGTCTGTCCGAATTTCTGTTCTATGCTCGATTTTGTGTTTGTGCAGATATCACATGAATTGTTTTCCAGATATTTGATTGCATTGTATTTTATTTAATACATTATCTATTAGTATAGTGAATGCAATATTAAACATTTCTTTATTGTTATATTTAGTTGAGTTTCATGCTAAAACACCTGAGTAAGTATACTTAAATCAACCATAATTTGGTAGTTTGGGAAAAATTGGAACGTCTATTGAATATTACGATTACTTCGATTGCTTTACCAGTACTGCTGAAAAAGTAATTATTCTTCAAAAAATTATTTATTTTTATGGAATTTCATCTCTGATACTTCATTTATTTGAGTCTTATTTTTATTCTTTGCGCAATGAAAACGATTTAAGAATATTTGGGACAGACGATATTTTTCAATGAAACGAGAATGAACAAGATCGCGCGAATAGTGATATTTTTTCTGGTTCTTTCGCTCTGAATTAATTTCACATTTCTAAATTTTGTACACTTTTAGTTGTAAGTTGTGGCAACTGTGCGAGATCAAGAGATAAAATTGAATAACAAATTAATATCTTTAGAACAATTTTTTGCGACATCTTTTATTTTGTTTTACTTCGCTGTTTCCTGTTTTAAATATTTATTATTTTAATAAATGTGTTTTCCTTCTAATCACACGCAACAGCACCACAAAGTATTAGACTTAAAAATGTTAGGTAAGTCAGTATAAATTTTCAGTAAATTTTAAGTGTAATACCATTATTGAAAGAATAATGCCGTTATTGAAAGAATAATGCCGTTATTTATAGAATAATGCCGTTATTTAAAGAATAATGCCTTTATTTAAAGAATAATAATGTTTATTAATCCAAACTGGAACTTTTTCAAACATTAAAAAATTCGTTGTAATAATGACATTAGAAGATTGCAAAATTTCACAATGTCGCATACCGGAGGCAAGAGTGCAACAAGTAAAAAAAATATTGTTTTGTTGACTATGAGTTGCGAGAGCACTCGCCGTAAATCGTAATTTTAATTAATTGAGTTGAACATGAAAATAACTTAAGAAAGGGAATTCCAAATCTTCCTATAAATCGTCTTTTATAGTAGTAACCTTAGTATCACCTTTCGTCATTTTGTAGCTTTGTCATACAGCAATTGTGCGATGTATGTGAAATGTATTACAGGAATGGATATGCATGTGTAGGATGTGTCCAAAGTAAGTTGTAGAAAATATAAAGATGGCGAAAGATGTTAAAATAAATTTTTATTCTACAAAAAACGTAAGTCATTATATATTTTGATTATCTCTTCAATCTAGAGTAAACCAATTCAAACCGAGTAAGGTCGGGTATTTTGCTAGTCTGGAATACAATTCATGTGATGTCTACACAAACACACAAACACAAAATCGAGCATAGAACAGAAAGACGGACAGACAGACTTTCGCAACCAATGCCACTCACTAAATGAAGATAAGTACTCACTGTATGCAAATTTTCATGAAAATATCTTAAACCGCGTGGACGTGTATAGGGCACAACATACAGACAGACAGACAGACACCAAACGAGAAAAAGGCGGATTCGGCATCAGAAGGGTCCAAAACGGATAGAAAACTTGAAATGGGTCGAAAATATTGAATGTACAAACAAACACTCCATTCTTATTTATATATATATATAATTAATGTAATCTAGTATAATGATTTAATGTAATTACTGTATAGATGTAGTGATGTATATATGTAATGTGCTCTAACATTCTGGGTAGACATGTCACCTCGGTGGCATGCGCTACTCATTCAACCACACTTATTTAAACTAGTACAGCGTCTCATGACACTAGGCAAGGGAATGTGTGTTGGTGTTAGTAAGTTTAGAATTCGGATCACAGATGTCACTTCACGCTTGTTGGCACGCTCGATTTTATTGGATATTTTATTTGCTTACCAAATCAACAGTAACCGTTATAATGCGATGCAATTTAGTAAACAGCTGGTAGACGGGTCCCTTAAACTGATTGACCTTGACCGGTGTACCTTCCACTGTCACAGTGGTGCGCATGCTGAAACGGGTATTACTTTCCAAACGCCCCTCGTATGTGTACGGAAAAATTGAGTTTGCAGTTTATTATTTCGAAAACTCCTTTGCACCAAATAAAATCATTCCACTTCAAGTCATTTTGGTACTACTGTCCTTTAAAGTAACGTCTAAACTATTTTCATAAAAGAATTTATAAAGCGCATATATAAAGTAAAATAGGATTCTAGGTAAACTGAGACAAAATGTCTGAAATGATTTCACTATATATATATTCAAATCTAAAATGTGTAAAAAATTTTTGTCTTAGACTTTCGTTTTACATAAAATATATATAACTTTATTCTCCCCTATGCGAACCTTTTTATCACCATATATATTTTTACGACTGTACTTAAACGCTTGTTGTGGTGGGGGTAAAATATATGATGCAGAATAGAATAAGTAAAGGTTTAAGTCATTATCATAATTAAAAATTAGGTTTTAAAGGAATCGTTTCTCGTTTTATTGATTATTTATTGGTAACGATATTTCGAGATAGTCAAAAAGAACCATTCAAAACAACTAAAATGTTAGTTGAACAGTATTATGTAATACCTTAGTTATGCATATAATGTATAAGTAAGAGTGCTTTCATAGAAATAAATTATATATTAGACCCATATCTATAAATAGAAATACATTATTTCATCAGAAATATTTATATAATATTTTAACAAGACATGTATATTTACTTCTGTTTTGGAGTATGAAAAATTATTAGTATGTTTCTTTAAAACATTTCGGGAACATAATTCCTATGGGAGTAATCGAAAAATAATACATTTTTATTTCTTTGGTTAAAACTTTCTCTTTGCTTTATTTGGTTTGAATATTTTAAATACTTACCGTGTTTTACTTGTTTTTAGTTTCATTCTTCTTTCGAAGAATTTTTATTCCTCGTTATGGCAGAAAATATATTTTTATTTTAACTTTCTTGCAGACATTTTTTCGTTCCTTTTTTAAATTTCGGAACATGTTCTCCTGAATTTTTGAAGTCGGGGTAGAATTTTAAAAAGGATTTCTAAGGGTTTATAAAGATTTCTCGACTGAAAGTGGATCAGATTTGTATAAATATTATAATTCCTCTAATTTTCTTATTTGTTACATTTTCCCCTATTTTCAATAAAACTGTTTATTACAAAACGACATGGCACTTCTCTTTCAAAGTTCTTGAACTATTTCTATGATAAAATTGGAATAGAAGATAATAGAATATTTTGTAAACGCTGCTCTAAAAATAATTTACGGGTAAACGACAAAAAATAACTTGTTAATCAAACATAATTACAGAACTTTAAGCTATACTATATGATGGTATTTGACTGTAAATTGAAATTAAAATTTAAAAAATCGTGTTTTATATGAACAAAATTGATTTTCAAGTTCTTAAGCAATTAAATTTTTTTATCTTAATTATTTATAAAGTTTACAAGAGTATAATCTATCATGTTAGTAAAAATAATTCGAATAGTTAGAGGTATTGAGATAATTGTAGGTATTCTTATTATTTTTATAGTTATAGTCTCTTGGAGTAATATCTCATAAATAAAGATTAAAATAATAGGAAGCTAAAACTTGCTAGAAACATTATGTGGTAAATGACACAAATAAGCCCTACATTCGGCTCCAGGAAGACTTATAAATTGGTTTCCATCAAATTCAGTTGTTGTAATGGTGTGTGCAACTGACCATTTTAGGTTGAAACTCTGAAAATGTAATCTTTGTGTCAAAAGCCTAAAGTAAATAGTAAATTCAATTTTCTTCTGATGTAAATGGAATTCCTGACTAGAGCTAGAATTCTGAGCTTTTGATTGAATTTTCCATTTCTGCCTTCTCTTGGAAAAAGAAATAAAACAAGATAGTTGGCTTTTTTTTTCTTTTGAAACTGATTTGATGTAAGACGAGCTATTCACAGGAATAAAAATGAAATTGAAAACTTGCGTTTCTGTTTTCAACACTTTAAAATTTAAATATTTGTCAATTTTTCCACAACGCACCAACATTATCTGGAGAATTAATGCCAAAGCATACGCATTTATTTTTTAATTTAAACTTTAAAACTATATGGATATTTATTTTAGTTGTATTAGAAGTATATGTGTGTGGGTATTTCTTTCGAAACCTCGTAATCATACGCTAAGTATTCTATTTTTAATCTCATTTCACACATTTGTGAAAGTATAGACAAATTTAATAAGTCTAGAGTATTTATTTATCTAAGAAAAATTTAATTACTACAGCTTTTTTCAAGTTCACCCATTAAATACTAGATGGGAGTATAAAGGATAAAGTATGTTTTAGAACATTTCCTGGGTTTAACTTACCGAGAAACATTTAATCTAACTTTCTTGGTCAGATGCTTTTTTTTTGCGTATCAGATTGCTTGAGGAAATAAATTTCGGGTTTTGTAATTGTTTTTATCGAGTCTTTCAAAAGTTTGTCTGTTTTCCCCATTTGAAAAAGAAGAAATTTTCCAATAATCTCCCAAATATATAACCTCATCTAAACCTTTTCACGTTAATACAATTTCTTCTTCATTGGTTCGACAGCTCAGTGTGAACCTTGGCCTTTTTGATGATCTGTTCCATCTTGGGCCTGTTATTGGCAATAGTTCTCCAGATCTTAGATTTGCAAATACCTCTAAGTCCCTCGTCTACTCAGTAAAGTCATAAATGATTTAGGGAACAATTATTTCGTAAAGTCATAAAAGCTTTAGGGATGAATATTTTCGCTAAAACTTAGATGCCTTCGGTTCGTTCTAACTTCGTTAATGATTTATACTCGATTACTCTTATTCTTCGAACTCTTAATTCTTATTCTTCGAACTCTTAATTCCTATTCTTCGAACTCTTAATTCTTATTCTTCGAACTCTTAATTCTTATTCTTCGAACTCTTTATTCTTATTCTTCGAACTCTTATTCTTATTCTTCGATTATGCTTCGATATATCTATATGATAATGTTATCGATATTTTAATGCATTAATTATATTGTAATATTTTAATAGTGTTATTTTTGAATTTCTCCATATTAAAATAAACTTCCAGCATTTAACCTTGTTAGAGATAGCTCTTACTTATTTTCTTTTAAAATAAAAGATCATTCGTACAAGAAAATACTATGAAAATATGTATGGGAAATAGTAAGCAGTAGTAGATATATAGTGGATATAGTAAACAGATTTTCTTTTCTCAATTTCTCGTCTTTATTCAGAAGGAGGATTTCTTGAATGTAACCCCGATTTCGATAGTTGATGCTAGTGTCTTTACATCCAGGTTCTGTTCTGGGGTCTTCGTGAGCTGAAACGAGTTCATCTCATGACTGTGGATCGGCCGCGAGTAGACATTGAGTGTGCCGGCCACGTGTTACAGTCTTCCATCATACTTAACTACAAAAAGAATCCTAACTTCTCTACTCCAGTCAAGTACTTCGACGTGGTAAGGAGGATTTATACTTTGTTTAACAACTGTTTCTATATTTTCTGTAAGATTTATTTCACCGATGTAAAATAAGTTCGAGAATATTTTTTGCAATGGAATAAAACGGAAACTACACCAAGTTTTGATACTTAGTTTCATTTAAAACAATTCAATCATCGTATTTAAATTTTTTGCTGTTTTATCATTAAAAGTGTAATATCGCGTATTTTTATTTATCTATTAGAACTCACTGTTAGTAAAAGCTTTCATTCTGTGTGTATGTCTATTTCTTGATATTGTATGTCGTGTTTGGCGCAGCATGGCCAAATATGATCCTTGCGCCATTAAACCCCAACCATCCCCTTGGAACTCAACTTTGTTTTAAAATTAATTACAAGATATTCTTTGAAAAATGTAAAGTATACTTTCGCAAAACCCCAAATCTCATCGTTTTCTGCAATCTAACAGAAAAGTTGAAAAAGCTAATGATTCGAAGTTAATAAGAAGCAAATAAAATTGCTTTAAGATAATAAGAAAAAAAAATATGAGGATATATAATTCTTAATTATATAATCCCTATTTAAATCTTCTTACAACTTAGAAGTCATATAACTTATAATGGCCGCTAATAGTTCCTATAGTGTTTGACTATCATACAGTATATCCCGGGTTCAAACCACTTTTTGTAAGCTCATTAGCGTTTTATATTTCCCTGTTGAGAATAATGGCGGCTTCCATGTGTGTTCTTCACAAGTAACCTCAATCCACTCTTGTAGTTCCGCAGGTCTAAGAGGCATCATAAATAATAAAAATAAATAAATAGAAGTGATGAACCAAAAAAAATGCTCCGCTTAATACTCTTCAATAAATAAATACAATTTGATGATCGATTCTCAGCTTTTCTCTCCGCAATCATCGAAACGAACTAAATTTTCCAATACAAAGAGAACTGACATACGAGTAAGTGCAGTACGTACGTAACATTTATCATAAATGTCTCAAAAATAACTATAATAAGCCTTACACTGGTATGCTAGTTTAGGAATTTAGTTCATTTGAAGATCAGATCAAATTTCTATTGCGAAGTGTTTTGAGGTCTTAAGGACTACGTCAGTTTTCAATTTAAAGGTATAATTTATTGAAGAAGGTCAGATATTTATATACATGAGTTTTTAAATGTAATTAGAAAATTATCAAGAGGAGTGATCCTTTCTAACTTGAAGGTAATAGAAAAACGAGACATGAAGAGAGGGGATGAAAAACAGGATAGTTAAAATACCAGGTACCGCGTCCTCTATTCAGATTAATAAGCCTACTTAATATTATGATATTAATGCAGAATTTGCTGGTAGCTTACCACCGCCAATGAATCCTCACGTCTTTTGCAACGTAACCTTTCCTATCTCTAATAGAATTCAACCCCGGTTCTTTCTCTCTCTCTCTCGGAATGTGACCAAAAGTACTCGTTAATCCTACAAGTGGTTTTGACGGGATACCTCCTTCATCAAGGACTTACTTATTTTGCTAATGACGTGATACCTCTTCATTAGATATTGTTGATGTTATTTATGATGACGTGATACGATTTGGTCAGTTTTCTTCCAATGACGAGATGTTTCGTTCCTCGAGATCAATTCAGTTTTGCTAATGACGAGATACTTCGTCGGGAGAACGAGCAGGAGGATTGAAATGATCCCCTTGTTCTCAACAATAAATCCGGATTGAAGCTTCTCCCTATCGTGGCCATCTCCCTAATTCTTACAACTAAACGCGATGAAAATAAATACACTTTATGAGCCGTTATTTTTGAAAATGGTATAAGTGCACTTTAAAGAAAAATGAGTTTATTTTCTTTAACAATTTTAATAATTTTTTGCATGATAAAATTTAACAGGTTTATAGTGTTAAAAACATCTTCCGAATTGAGTAACGTTTGCCAATATTTTAAAATTAATTTAAAGGCAAAAGATTAACTATCTCGATGAATGAAAAAATGGACTTGTACCATTTTCAAAAAATAACGGCTCATATAATACACATCGAATACATTAACAAAACAAATGAATATAACAAAACCTATTTCTAAAACTATCTGTCCAAAAACATCTAAAATCCTAAAGGAGTTTACTAGAAATATGAATATTTAAAATCTACCTTTTATTCACAGGAACTGCCTGACCAAGAAATGTACTGTCCACCTCTAACTATCCGAGTCATGGATTGCCGAAGCTTTGGTCGTTTTACTCTCGTGGGAACGCACGTCATCAATTCCTTACAAAAATACGTCTTCAGATCCGTCTCTAAAAAAGAATATAATATGTCCAGTGAGTATATGCTTTCTTTTTCAAGCTCTTTTATTCCTTGTGGCTCCTTGGAGATAAAAGTTGGCAAACATATCGATTTCCTATTTATTTCACAGCTACAATAAATTTCAATTTTTAACATTTCGTGTTCTTTAGCTCGGTACGTTTTTTTTTTTTTATTCCATACTGTTTATTCACTATTTTCAGTTGCATGCTGTGTATAACCTTTGGTTTCCCAATAAGTTAGCAACGTACACTTATAATGTTTTTTTAAGTTTAATGGGTTATCGAACTCAACTTTTAAGTTTAGTTAAAAGTTGAGTTTTAAAAAACATATTAGATTGAAATGAGAAATTTTAAATGATTGTTTTTCTAATTCTAAACGTAAAACAAATTATTTTGCATTGAATTATGTAACATTATTTTTCACTGTGTTAAGTTCGGCATTTATTTTAAATTCATATAAAGTAAGTTTAAATGTTTAAGTTTTCAATGACAACAAAATAATTTACAATCCTCTACACAGACATACAAGTATACTAATCGCTCATCCTTCACTAAATTGCATATTTAATCAGAATCTGAATTTTTTTAACAAGGCCATTAAGTCCATATGTAGATGAAATTAAGTATAATTTAAAGCAGGGCTCGAAATACCCGGGTGCACAGGTGCACTGTGCACGTGAAAATAAAATTGTGCACCTAATTTTTTCCCGCTAGGCGCACCTGTGCACCTAATTTTTTCCCGCTAGGCGCACCTGTGCACCTAATTTAAAAACTTAGGTGCACCTTGTGCACCTGTATTAAAAAATATATTTCGAGGCCTGATTTAAAGAGAACACACATTAAAAAGAAGTTTATTTCTTTTTCTAAAAAAGTTTTTTCTTAGCGTTCTTGCTAAAAAACACAGAAAAGAAGATATTTTCGTAAGAGTGAATTTATGTTCGATCAAAAATTTTGGATGGTCTATATTTTACTCATTCAGCTATTAAAAAGTGAAACGTTACCGTTGAAACATCTTTTTCACCAAGCAATTGTTAAATACTAAACATTACTTATCTCGCAGAAATAACTCTAATGTCTTAAATTTAAAAGTGAAACAATATCGTAAGATCATGACTTTTATTTGTAAATAGAGTACTACAGTAATAAACATGGAAAATCTTTTTTAAATTTAATTAAAGTTGTTGATATTGCTATAATTTATATATATGACGTTATTTATAGTTCATCGGGATAATAGAAATATCGAGAACTAGTTTTCATAATAATACTACATATATATGCATTGCTTCTTTTATACCTACTCTTCTATGTCTTTCCATATATAGAATAGTGGCATTTGAATTTTTTCTTTTCTTCATCAAGCGAGTAGATAAACGTCTTACACTAAACTTTTCTGCTTTTATTTTTATCTCGCTATTATACCAAATTTCTGTAATTAAAAAGTATACAAACTAATGTTCTGTATTCATTCACTGGACTGTTTCTTTTGACTAAAGGATATTCCAGCAATCAAATGCTCATGGTGCAAACTGATGATGTTATCATAGATATAGATGGAACAAGCCCGATGGCTCCAAAGGAAACGCTCATCATCTTAGACTTTGTACGTATTCACTTTTAATGCTTAGATAATGCAAATTTTTCTCACAAATCCAAACTAATAACTTGGAAAATGGTATTGCAAACATAAAAATAAACTAATGTGAGTTATCTCAAAACTAATACCTTGCGCAAAGCTATTATTTGGGGCAAAATAAATTGTTCGAATAGCAGATTAACAGGGAAAAAGAAAAAAAATGCGCATTTCAACTGTAATGAAAGAATGCTTTTATCTATTAGAATAATTTACATTAACTGTAATAAGAAATGAACTCAATTATAATTATGAGAAAAACACAAGTTAATTTTAGCGTGTAACATTGAAAGTTCTTAAGTTTAGCAGATTTTTAACTTGTTAGAGACTCTCTGGAGGTACTTCTCTTAACTTCCACTGACTGATAAACTTTTACTGGTGAGCCTGTTTGTAATACTTATCTTTAAAATCATATATTGCACCAATTAAGCTCTTACAATAAATTATTTCTATAAATTAGAATCGATATGTACTAGGGCTTAGAAACTGTGTTTCATTGCTGGTTTTACCTTTTTTTTTATTAGTTAGAATTATTATTCCTAAAACCATTACATGTTATATTATCTATATTTTATTTATTTCTGAAATTACACATTACGGATCCACTTAAACGACGGTAGTAATTACAAATACTTACATGTATACGAGTAGTAGCATGCTTTTCAATCTCCGAATGTGGTACTCCATCGATAAGGAAAGAACTTAAAATCGGGATTCAGTTTGAATCGGTAATTTGCCTATAACGAGAATCATAGTTTGCAGACCTTAATATCTAGTCATTTAATACACTTATTTTCATATTGATACATTGATTATATGTTAACTCAAACATATGTTACGGTTAACATATCTGTCTAAACTTTCACAATAAAGGCTTTTGCTGTGAACTGAACGATTTTTTCAGTTGTAAATGACATTCATCACCTAATCCTCAGTTCCAAAACAATTTAATGAAACAAGGAAAAACAAGAAATGACTCCTCCATAAATGTAACTATAATACAACTACAGACTAAAAGTGTGAAATAATGAATACAGCTCAGTAAAGAAATCCCTATACAAGCGGACATGTAAGAATTTGTTAGGAATACCCTAGGATTATATAGGATTTGGCACCATGCCATATAAAGGAATAGAAGTTTCGTTTTTATTGGACCAAATATTAATACACGTATCTACTTCGGAAATATGAGCATGTATTTGAGTTATATTTCCTCCTGATGTGAGTTATGTTTTTTGAAATTTCCTCTATATCATCTTTAGATTTGTTTGAAAGAAAATTGAAATAAATATAAGAGACTCTCTAGAGCAATTACTTCTCTTCACACTTTAATTTTAATATTAAAGTGTAAGAATGAATTAAAAAATAACTCTCTCTTGAAAATTTTGGAAGTTTGTGACTGATTTGTATAAACCAAGAGACCGGCAACCGCTACGCAAATAGACTGGTATGATCATGATCCCCCTCAGCTATACTCCGCTTCATAGTTCTAAAAAATAATACTTTTTTCAAATCTGTACGGTAAAAACATAAACATTTAATATTAACTAAGCATATTCCAAATACTCACTGTTTAACTTGCACAGACTCGTAAATATTTTTTTGATTTGGATATGTATACATGTATACATATCCATATATATACACATAGCCATATGTATACATATATATACATATCCATATATATATAAATATACATATCCATGTATATACATATACAAATATATATATATATATATATATATATATATATATATATATACATATATATATATATATATATATATATATATATATATATATCCATATCAAATCCATGTACCCTTCTCGGGAGAAAACTACAAACACTACTCTTCATTATTCACTCGTTATTAATAATAGAGCAAATCAAAGGTACCACTCATTAGGTATGAATATATTTTAATTAACGTCGTACTAGGGCAAAACAACGGGCTATTTACGATTGTCCCGGATAAATTCCGAATGGAAAGATCCGAGGACAACACCGCGTAATTTGGAACCACTATCAGATGACGAAGCCATACATGAGTAACTACGCAGAAGGAATAATGTCATCTATAAAACTGTACCTTGAAGCTAAAATTGGATGTCAAAATGTTTAAATCGGGGAAAACTCCAAGTTTTCTTTATATTTTAGGTATTAATGTAATGTTGTTAACTGATAGTTTAATAATATTGAGGGGTAGATTTTTTATTTTTTATTTAGTATTCATTGGTGTATTAAACTTCAAGTTAGGAAATTTGGACATTGACCTTTTTATCTCCAGTGCACAGAAATTATGTACACAACATTTGTATACGAGACCCCCTTTATATCACATTACGCGAAAGCTTTATAATTTTAACCAAAACCAGATTTCAACGTACCAAAATTGAACTTTTGAAACCAAGTTTTGATAACTTTTGAAACCAAGTTTTGATTCATTTGGTCCAGTCGTTTTCGTACTATAAAAAAGACATTTAAAATGTATTTTTAAGCACCCAATGTGAAGTAAACTAGCTTCTTAAAGCTTTATTCATGTTTTCCGAAATAAACTTTTTATCAGGGTGAATTTTAAAGTTAATCTTATTATCGGTGTGTTACTTTAAAAGAATTCTTTAAGTTAAGAGAAAAAAAAAATTTAAGTTAATTTTTAATGCACACCATTAATTATAAAATTAATGTTAAACATTATAAATTAACTTTTAAAAAAGCGAATTCAGAATTCTTATTCGTTTATCTAGGTTAATTGTTTCGTTTTGTTTATAAGACTTATAGCACAAGGAAAATAAGAACTTGCCTCTTATTGAGTTAAATTGTTTATTAAATACTTAGGGGTACTTAAGTTCTTCGAATACGATGGATCGACTTACCAGTGTTAATTACTTTTCGCTATAAATCTGAAAAACGTGCGAGAAATAAAAGGATATTTTATTGCATTCCAAGTCATTATAGGCTCTTTCAAAAGAGCATGAAAATTGAAAGAACGTTTTGAGTTACCAACTCGGTAAAGTAATTTCACCCTGGTATCCAATTTTCCCTAATTAAACTATATGAAGACAAGTTCAATCTAATGGTATTCGTAAAACATTTATTAGACATAAACTGACAAGAACACAATTATTTATAGAAAATTAAAACCTATTAAATAGAGAGAAAGAAGTATAAGACAAGCTGTAAAAATTCATCAAAATTTTAAGGGTAGCTCACACGCCCCATCCAAAAATGAAATCAATTCCTATGTATAAGAGGACCCAAGGCTAGCAAAAGGGTAAGTAGAGCCCCTTAAGTAACCTTAAGCAAGCCCAATCAGGAGGTACAACTGAGGAGCTTTGAGCAACTTTCTCTGTAGGCCTCTGGAAACAATTCCTAAGGTCTTCTAGGATCTTCCATAATGTGACCCTTTAACTCCAAGGATACTCTTAGGAAACCTTGCGATTCCCTGGGAGTTCCTAGATAAAATGTGTGCTATATGGAAGAACAAAGAGAAGGCAAAGATTATTTCGATGCAGCTCGCTGTTGGCAGTGCCATCTATATTTAATATAGGATAGAATGTCTAAATAGACTAGCTGCATATTTCATTGTACATGGAAATTTTTCATTGAGTATGCTTCAAAATTACATTCCAAAATTTATTTATTGAAATTATTTTTCTGAAAAATTGCTTCAACGCACTCGTTATAGATTTCAAGCTGATAATGATCAAATATATTTGCTTTGATTTATTTACCTCAGAAGTAAGCTCTGAGGTATCTGAAATTTGTTTCTGTATCAGGGAGGAAGACCCAAGAAAGATCAAAAAACTGAAGCCAACAAGAAAAAAAAGAGACTGGCCGAGGAAGAAATTTATGATGAAGACGAAGAAAATAAAGATTGGTGGACGCGCTATTTCGCTTCCTATGAAGCCATGATTAAGGTGAGTGCTTTTTCTCATCTCTGGATTACTTTGATCAGTCGAAGCCTAAATTAGATGATTACAATTCCGCCAAATTGTGCTCTTTTAAAGTAACTTCTCAGAATTCTGAAAAAAAGGTATATTAATGAATTTTGACTGGTAATTCTAAAGCTAGTTTCTTCTCATTTTTATCACTACATACTATGGGATGTTGTACATCTATAACAGTAAACCTTATTTTATCCATTCATACAGAAAGTACTATGCAGGGAATTTCGTTTCGAGTGAATAATCAATTCACTCTAGAGTTTGGAAGCTTTCAGAAAAACCTTTTGTTGTGTGCGAATAATCGACCATTCCAGAGTTCGGTAGTTCTGTGAAAAGAATTGGTTAGATGTGACTATAGGGATTTAAAAATACAAAATGCAGACTATTCCCAAACACGGTTGTGGTCCATGTAAACCTGTAGAAGTCCTAAACTCCGAGCATCATGTGTTTAGACCCGTTGTCTGAGTAAGCATGTACTGCTGAAAGAAAATAAAAGGGTTTTTTTTAATACGTTTTGGTCACCTTCTTTTTTTAAACATTCCAAGTCTAAATTATTTTGAGTTCATCACTATTCTTACCTGTATTTGATATTTTTACAGTGTGTTACTGTATAACTTATAACTCACTCATAAGTGAATACCTCTGGGGGTACCTGATCAGGGGGTTATCGGCCTCTGATTGGGATCTAAATTACGATATGTGTGAGTGAATGGATGTGTCAAAGGGACCTTCCTGTAAAACGGATGTGTCATGCATGAAGAAGTACAACCCCTCGGGGCAATGGCACCCCCAATTGGGCCATATATGGCCCGCACGACGACAACAATTGAAATTTGGAAAATTCAAAAGGTGCACAGTACCCATCGGAATCTGCCCATGGATAAATTGTAGCCCAAATAAACTAGTTTAAAACCTAAGCTCCAAGCAAACACTCGTGGAGACATGCAAATTCTAAGGAAGGCATTTCCTGGACGAAAACAATCTAGTGATTCATACCCCTCCAGTTCCTTTGATTTGACCATACTGGATATCTTGTAAAAAATTAAATGAAAAATATATTATAAAAAAAGTTATAAACCAAAATAGTGCCTTTGAACCAAAAAGTCCTGTATAAATTCTAGTATAAATGCTATTCCTAGTTGTATTTTATCTAAATAGTCAGTTTTTCAAGTTGAAACGTTATTTTTCTCTTACTATAACGGGCATTTCGTTACTCTTTAGGAAAAAAGTCAAGTAACAACTGACAGCCAGTCCAGTCTGGGCGCAATGAACGGCGATGCCAATTTGTGTTCGGATGATGGCGGAGAGGAGCTAAGTCTAAAGGAAACCCGCAAAGTCGAAAAAGAAATACAAAGACTTGAAAACCAACACCAACCTGCCCAGCATCCGAAGAGAACGTTAAAAGGAACCTCCACCGCAGTCAGACTGGCTCAGAGACTATCTCCTAAGTCCCACCGGAAACTGATGACCGAAGAATCCCTTATTAAGGTATACCCCGCTTTTATACCGACAGCTATTTGATGGATGGTCATGTCTTGAATCCATACGGTTTTCGCGGCATCTGCTGCTGCTTGTTTTCCCTGTCGATGATTTATTTTTCCGCTAAAGAGTCTGGATATGATTGCAGATTTATTCCTGCGAGCTGGAGAATGTGATTGATTTCGGAGGGTTTCGGGAATGGCTTCATTCTTTTGAGCTGTTTCGAGGGAAGAGGACAGGGGATGAGATGGACGACCAAAATCGGATTGTTGGAGTTTTTAAAGTAAGGGTTCATTTTTGCCTTGGCATTTATAACAAAATCTGTATGAATCTATTCAGAAGTTTCTGTTTGAATCATGTTTTATTTATTCTTCAAATGTATTTTTAAATGATAATGAATATTTCATTCAGATTTCGTGTACATTTAAGTTGAAGATATATATACTCTGTAACAAAAAAAATCGACGCACCAAGAAGGAGTGGTCCGATTGCGATAAAAAATTGGTGGATGTGAAGAACATATATAGAAAACAACCGATTAAAATTTCAGAATTGAATGATTTACTTCAGAGCTTGACCGTTACAAAGGAAGGAAGTCAAAGAGGCGTCGGTCCATGTCTGGTCTGGATTCAAGCTGTCACCCAGCGTGGCATAGACTGAAAAGGTTTCCGGGAGGTGTCCTGCAGAATTTCTTAAAAAATTGTCTCCGACTGTCGGGCTAAATGGTCAACATTCCGGGATGGTTGCAATCGCTTTCCCATAACGTCCCAAATGTGCTGTATGGGATAGATATCAGGAGACCTAGCTAGCTGGTCAAGGAAGTGTTGGGAAATCTTGATGACAATACATACGGCCGTATTCACAAGTCCGAGTTAACTCGAGGATCAACGATAATCCGCGAGTTATCGAAAAAACCGTATTCACAAGTCCTGATCCGTGGTTTAAACTGCCGTTTCGGTGTTACATTTTGATCCTCCGAAATCGGCGAGTTAACTCGCGAGTTACATTTAACGCATGCGCAGTACCATCTTTTTGGAAAAAGAAAATGGAGGACACATTTCATTCTATGCTCAATTACAGAATTCTTGCGACGACTGAACTGGATCTGTCATTACGGAGCACCTGCTGTATGGCAGCTCATGTCCTCATTATAATATTGCTTAAATGGAAAATTTAAAACATAATTTTATTGAAATTCAAAAGAAAAATGAAAATAAAGGTAGCTGCTTAATCTTAAACAAGCAGCTTGGCGAAACGATAGATGGCGGCACCTCCGTCAGCAAAACTGGAGAGAGCGAACGTTAGAATATGACCATGGCAAATACAAATTCGTCGAAGAATAAAAATTATTTCCCAAACTCATATTAAAATGCTGTGTGAGTCCTATTGATTCACAATTTGGAATCAATTCTACGGCGAAGTACGTGCTTGATCAGTATGAATGCAGATTCGGGCGTGGTAACCAATGTAAACAATATCATGTGATCGTGAGGAGCCAATCACAGCGAGCGTCTCATTTTAATCCCCGGATCACTTAACACGCCGTTTGAGAATACCGTTTTTGATAATCCTCGAGTTAAATCTTACTCGCGGATCAACTGATCCTCAAATTAACTCGAGACTTGTGAATATGGCCGTAAGTATGCCAGAAATGACTACCAAAGGGGTCCGGTTATCAAATGAGATGGCACCAAAGACTATAACGCAATGCTGTGGGCATGTGTGGCGTGTAATGATAAGGGCAGGATCTCCACACTTCCCTGGAAGTCTCCATACAAGGTCTGCGGTTGTTGTCAGTACACAGTTGAAAAAGGGATTCGTCACTAAAGACTATACGTCCCCAATCGGCGCTGTTTCGTTAATCGAGCCCGGTACAACTCCTTCTTGGTGCGTCGAATTTTTTTGTTACAGAGTATATAATTGCCTTGAATGTAACGTATCTCGGTTTCAGTCAGTTTCAGGTAGAAGAGAGACTCCAATTTTCTTAACAAGTTATAATGTATTTAAAAAGTAGAATTTTACATAATTAAACTCTGGTTTAATCTTAGGAAAACATAATGTCGGCTTAGATTATAAGCTGATTAATTGACAGTGTTTATTATACACTAAATCCTCAATTTCGTGATGATAAAAAAACTTTCGTCTGTTTCGAAGATATAAAATACAAATTATTATAATTTTTTCTATTTTATCTAAAATCTAATGCCCTTAGAAGCACATCTTCGTTAGGTGTGTACGTACACTACAATTTCGAGGTACTCGAGTAATCTGTCCCACCTTCTGTTTTACCCTAACCTTCTGCTTTTGGGTTTAACCCCTCATTGATGCCTTGTGTTTGGAGCAGCTTGGTTAAATATAGCTCTTGTGCCATAAAATCAAAAAAAAATCTAAAATCTAATAGTTAATCTTTTTTTACCGTACTGTAAAAAAGTTTGTCAGGTAATGAGTTCCTGCTCTAAGCCGACAATATTATTTACTCCTGGATCTTAATTCTTATGAGTTAGGAACAAAGAAAATTATATCCTACTCTATTTTTTAATATCATGACCTAGTTTATTATAGTTATATCGCTAATTATAAAGTAAACCCTCATCTGGACTAAAGTCAGTGGCTCCATTATTAAAGTGGCTAACTTTAGTTTCATGGACCCAAAATCATTTCAGCGTCGTGGATTTATTCTTTATTTGAAAAATGCATTGAACCAAATAAAAATGCAATGTAGAACGTTAACTTTTTAAACCTTCTTCGTAATCTTTTATTAATATTCGCTGTTGACTTATTTGACACAGTAAAATATAATAAATTACTTCAGCAATCAATTTGTTGATTGTGTTACTGGACGTTTAAAATATTCACATCTTAAACTCATGAGAATAAAAAATCTAATAAAATATCCAGCTTTTTCCTGCAACGTGTAAAAAAGCTGATGTAAAATCTAGAAATTCTTTAATATCATTAGAACTCGAGAGTTTTATATATTCTTAGGTTTAAATTGGAGAAGTCTAAGAAATAAATATAAGTTACAAATTTTCAAAATCTAACTTTATTATCTAGTGTAGGAAGTTATTCAACTTACGAGTAATCGCTGGATTCTGCTTTTGTAAAAACAAAAATCTGACAAGTTTCGATATTCTTAAGACACTTGTGATGGGAAAGTAGACAGTGTTATCACTCATGGGAAGTTTTCTGAAAGTGACAACAGTTCATCTAGAGAGGAAAACATCGAAACATTTTTAACAAAAGTTTCTTTCCTCTTGTGTGTTCTTAGGGCTCTTTGAAAGTGTACAAGAATCCTTTGCCCAAAGATGTCCAAGATCCCTATTTGCATATCGCTGATCCACAGGCAGGACTTTTTCAAGGACTGCCGAGTAATGAACCTATCCATGTTCTTGTTCGAGTATATGTCGTGAAGGTAATTAATTTCCTGGAAAATGTATTTATTCATTATTATCCTTCAAAGGGAAATGCCCAACTATGGCACCGTGACATTTAAAGGCTCTGTGCAGTTAATTAACAAATTACTTATTTTTTTTCACAACTTCGTTAGTATTGCAGATATGATATATAATGCCCTACACATGAATGTTGTATTCTTATGTTGTATTATTGGTTATGTGGGATTATGTTGTATTTTTTCCTTATTTCACTTCAGAGTTCATGATAAATCTATTATCTTCAATTAATCAACAACGGTATTATAAGACATTTAGACTCCAAATTTTGTACTTAGTGAACTTACTTCAGGAAATAAGTACGTACTAAAGTTCTTAACATTTAAAGAGGGCTATCATTACAGGTTTCCAAATTCATTACGATGGCTGTTTTTAAGTTGTATTGAACCCTTGTCAAAATTTATTTTTATGTAAAGTATGTTTAAAGTAGTGATAACAAGGCTTAGAACTAAACAGTAAATGATGGTAACATGTTTTCTCAGGTTTTCTCATAGTTTCTTTGCAAAGTGACAAAATAAAAAGCCTTGCAGAACAAGATTAAACATATGCATGTCCAAATCAGCTTTCTCAAATTTTCTCCAACAAAAAACACCTAATTTTGTTCCTACTCTTGATTAATAGTGTATGTAATGTTAATGGTTCTTATTTCCGACGTTTATTAAGCTACAGAAACATAATGTTCCAAATTTTAAAAACTATGTTCAAAATGGCGCAGCAAAATCCCTTAGTTAAAATAAATTTTGTTTATGATTTCTCTAATATCCTTCATATAAATGCCTCTTTAACTAAGTGTAAATTAAGAACAAATTTACGAATAAGGTTTTAATTATAACCTAACATATATGAATTCCTTCTACTTGTTCTGAATTATAAGAAACTTAACGTATCGTAAGAGAAGGAAAACTATTACGTTATATCTTTGCACAAAGTTCCTTAAGTCTTTTTTAACGACGCTGTGCATTAATGAGTAAATAAAGGTCTCCGTAGAGTATCATTAAGACAAATTACCAAGAGAAAAGCCGTAATTCCACTCCTTTTTCCTCCACAGGCGACGGATTTACATCCAGCGGACCTCAACGGAAAAGCTGATCCTTACATTGTAATTAATCTCGGCAGCAAGAAAACGAATGACAAAGAGAATTACATATCAAAGCAGCTGAATCCAGTTTTCGGAAAGTAAGAATCAAAATTTCTAATTTTCTCTGAATGAGGTTTTTCGTTCTCTTCTCGCTATATTTCCCTTTTTGTCGAGTTTGAAAGATTACTTCTTTGTGGGATTAAATCAAATTCCGGCAACAGCCGTACAACTCGCTGCTTTTGGAATTCGGTGGTATTTTACTCGCAGAACTTTTGAGGCATAATGAAACAACTTTTTCTAGCCTACAAAAACTATTTTGCATTGTTTATTTCAACTGCATTCAAAAACCAAAGTCAGCGATACCCATCCAAGAGAGCCGACCAACCGGTATGGTGGTTAAGGTGTTAGCCTCTAGATCGGAAGGTACCTGGTTCGAATCTGGGTCACTGCATGGATATTTGTAAGCGTATGGTGTAGAGGCGGTTGATGCACCTTAAATCTGTCGTGGCCGACATTCCTCACATTGGGTTGGTGTGGAAGTTTGGAGAGTGGTGTGCCAGCTCAGATGTTGCCTCGTCATCTGACCGTGGTTCAAATTACGTGTTGTTGCCCTCTGATCTTTCCCTTAAGGGATTGATCCCGGACCGTCATCAATAGCCCTTGTGTTGCTCTAGTACGACGTTAGTTAAAATTACTATTACCAACCCATCAGAGCAAGGGTGAAGATAAAAAAGTGATTTGGTAGTTCTTCGCATTGAAGTTACACAACGAACTATTGGAAACGGTACGTGATTCATCCCGATGCGTCTGAAGACAGATACCCTAACTCTATCTCTAAACTTCTATACTACGCCAACGTGAAGACACTTGAGGCCACGACGGGTTTAACATGCACCAGCCCCACATAAATGACAGCCTTCGGTTGGTTCGAACTCGCAACTCTCGGATTGCTAATCGGCTGTTGTACCAATCGGGTTACCACGACCTTCAAAAAACGATGGCATGATATTTATGGCAAAACTTACTCGTAAAATTGGTGTTTTCAAAATTAGATCCGTGAGAAGCATCACTCTTGAAAATTTCTTCACGTGAACACTCATGGTTTAATATGTTGCGAACTACATAAAATATTGCCTTAAAAATTAAAAATAGCCTTGAAAAGGCCTTAATCCTTTGAGTGGTTCACACGAATATATCCGTCCAACCTGCAGTCTTCCCTTCATGACCTTTTAGAAAGCCTCAATTGTTGAAGAATACTGAATCTTTTATTTTAACTGCATTCAAAAACCGAGGTTAATGATACTCATTCAAGGTCAAGTGTCATCAAAATTTGATGATTTAATATTTTTAGGCCAGCTAAAGATTTATATTTTTAAACATGAATTCGGTGAGACCCAAACATAGTACTCCTGAAAGCTTCTTCACATGTACATTAGCGATCTATGTGAAATGTAGCCATAAAAAAGAAAAATAGTTTTGAAAAGCCCCTAATTTTTCTTTTACTTGAGTGGAAACCCAGGTATTCTATTCTAAATATTTCTAAGTATCGTCAATAATTTCCTCTAATCTATATAAATAAGAATGGAGTGTTTGTTTATACAGTGAATATTTTCGACCCATTTCAAGTTTTCTATCTGTTTTGGACCCTTCTGATGCCAAATCCGCCTCTTTGCGCGTTTGGTGTCTGTCTGTCTGTATGTATGTGCCCTTTTTCACGTCCACACGGTATAATATATTTTCATGGAAATTTGCATACAGTGAGTACTTATCTTCATTTAGTGAGTGGAATTGGTTGCGAAAGTCTGTCTGTCCGTCTTTCTGTTCTATGCTCGATTTTGTGTTTGTGTGTTTGTGCAGACATCACATGAATTTTATACCAGATATTTGATTGCAATGTATTTTATTTTATACCGATATCTATTAGTTTAGTGAATGCAATATTAAATATTAATTTATTGTTAAATTTAGATGAGTTTCATGCTAAAACACCTGAGTAAGTATACTTAAATCAACCATAATTTGGTAGTTTAGGTAAAATTGGAATGTACATTGAGTATTACGATTACTTTGATATGCTTTACCAGTACTGCTAAAAAAACAATTATCTTTCTAATATAAAAAAAATGTGTTAGTCTTTTTCAGTTTTATTCGCATTGTGATTGGTAGATAGCGAGTCACGTGGTAACGAGTCTTGTGTTTCAACGGGCTAATGAATTTGGAGAACTCGCAGACGATAAACACAGTTATATTTTTTAGTTAATAAATTCATAAAATTTGAGAGTACGCGCTAGAAAGTTTGCAATGTTTTCTAAAGAACCGGCAAATTTGGTCGCCGTTTCCATAGCAACAGTCGAATATGAAAATCCCAAAAAGTACTGTTACAATACGGATCAGCTAAAATATTTAAAATTACAATGAGATTTCCTCTGAATTTTAGCAATATGTTATTTATTTAACAATTTCCTTTTTAATGTGGAAATGAAATGTTTTATTCGTGACATTTTTTAAAACATTTTGTTTTTATTTACCGTATATTTCCGTGTATAAACCGAGAATTTTTGGAACGTTTTCTAAAGCTAAAGTACGGGAGTCGGCTTACATACAAGTCCGCTAATCTCGCAAAAAAGTAGGCAATTTTCCGTAACTCGGACGCCTGCGATAAATATCGCAATCGCGAAGGAAGAGAAACTTTAATTGAAGTCGTACTATAGGTCCTGGATCAATCCAGCAGCGATCCGAATGGGGATGAATTGTGAAGCAATGCCCACCCCCTCATGGTTGAAAAGTATAGTTCGTGAAGCGAAATAAATATGATAGCGTAGCAGTCATCGGGGGTTGACGAACAATAGCAAGCAGGTGGCGGAGCCCCCTAATTTCTCGAAAAAAAATTATGGAATTTTATCTCTGATACTGCATTTATTTCGAGTCTTATTTTTGTTCTTTGGTGCAATGTAAATGATTTCAGATTTTTGGGACAGACGATATTTTTCAACGAACGGGAATAAAACGGAAACTCGCGTTTCTTTCGCTCTGAATTAATTTCGCATTTCTAAATTTTGTGCACTTTTTAGCTGTAAGTTGTTGCAACTGCAAGATCAAGAGATAAAAAGGAATCACAAATTAATAACTATAGAACAACTTTTTCCCGACATCTTTTATTTTGTCTTATTTCACTGTTTTCTGTTTTAAATTTTTATTATTTTAATAAATTTTTATTATTTTAATAAATTTTTATTATTTTAATAAATTTTTATTATTTTAATAAATTGTATTTTTTTCTCACACACAACACAATCACAAAGTATTCGACTTTAAGTGGCATGTAAGTCAGAATAAAGCAAATTGAAAGCGTAATTATGCCATTTTTGAAAGAATAATAATGTTAAAAAAATCCGAACTAGAACTTTTCAAACATTAAAAATTATTTTTCATAATGATAGGCGAAGATTACGAAATTCCACAATGTCGCATGTTGGATGCAAGAGTGCCACAAGTAAAAAAATATTTTTTTGTTGACTATAAGTTCGAGAGCACTCGCCGTAAATCGTCGTTTTTATTAATGGAGTTGAACATGGAAAGAACTTAAAGGGAATTCCAAATCTCCCTCAAAATCGTTCTTTTGTAGTAGTAACCTTAGTAGTCTTAGTTTCACCTTTCGTCATTTTGTAGCTTTGCCATACAACAAGGATGCAATGTATGTGAAATATATTACATGAATGGATATGGACATGTGTATGATTTCTGTCCCAAGTAAGTTGTAGAAATTGTAAAGATGGCGGAAGGTGTTAAAATATTTTTTTCTACGAAAAACGTAAGTCATTATTTTGATCA
The DNA here is from genome assembly GCA_947359465.1 of Metellina segmentata. Lineage (NCBI taxonomy): Eukaryota > Metazoa > Arthropoda > Arachnida > Araneae > Tetragnathidae > Metellina > Metellina segmentata. The sequence goes on from OX375874.1 coordinate 70,673,252, forward strand.
TCTCTTCAAGCTAGAGTAAACCAATACAAACCGAGTAAGGTCGGATATTTTGATGGGTACATTATATAAATGCTCCTTACAACATAACTGTAATGTATTTTAATACATAAAATATACTGCTAAAACAATTTTAATCGGTCATTTTAAGGATCTAATACAAAAAGGTTGATTCAACAGTCTTGACAAAAATTGAAGAAAAATTATTTTATTACTTAAAAACTACATTTAATCAATATAGTCTGTGCCATTTTGCTCTATGATCTTTCTCCGTCACTCTAATAGCTTCTGCATACCCCGCCTTCTTAAGAGTTCTGAGGTTTCTTGCTAAAGAACTGATCCAGATAACGGAACTTTCTGAACCAATTATGGCACGTGCAATTGTCAACGGCACCCTCACTACCCTCTTTTTTTGCGTCTGGTGAAGCATTATTTCCTTTAGGGAAATAAATAGCACATGTCGAAAATTATCACTATTTTCTTCTTTGTTAATACATTTCCCCTTGGGTACAGATTTATTTGAAAAAAAAGTAGTTCGAATTATCGTTTGCACATTAGATACTGTTATATTTTCGTATTATCGTCTGTACACTATGTGCTGTTATATTTTCGTATTATCGTTTGCACACTAGTTACTGTTATATTTTCGTATAATTTCGTTTGATGAGAATGGCAACAGTATGATAGAGATCGCACAGCTTATGATCTCCGCGTTATTCCAAGAAAGAATGTCTGATAACGCAGCCGTGTAAATATTTCTATGTATGGAGTCAGATTAAATAAAGTGTATTTTTGTTGGGAACGATTTAATAATTTTATTCAAGGAGAATCTCGTAACACCAATCACTCTTGCCATGAACAAGAATGTCCATGTTTAATTTTGCCCTAGTTTGAATGACGAATTAGACTCGTCATCCGTAACTTAGGCAAAACAAGTGCATGACGAAGTCTCAGTCGTCAAATGTACCCAAGGGGTTAAAAAATTTAAAAAACACAAATAAATACCACAATTTTTTTTCTTCTTTCAAACAAGATCAAAACATTACACGCGTAAAGTAGATAACACTTCCGTTTAGCGATAAATGCCATCTAGCAACAAAAACGGGATCTGCATCAACCCAATATTAACACCACCGAAGTACCACCTCGAACAAAAGCGACATCAGAGATTTAATAAGCCATCCTTAATCTCCATTGAGAACTGGTAATGAAGATAACGATAACGGCAAAAGGATCTTGAAGAAATGCCTGTCTTTCTTTGCAGGTGTTTCGAGTTCGAAGCTACTTTTCCTCAGGATTCCCTTCTCAATGTCCAGATCTATGACTGGGATCTTCTAGGATCGGACGATTTGATCGGAGAAACGAAAATCGATCTGGAGAACAGGTTCTACAGCCGCCACCGACCAACATGTGGGTTAGCGCAAAAATACGAGACGTGAGTTTGAAACTTAGTTGTAGTTCTTTTGTCCTAGTCTAACAGTGTTTTTGTGGACATTCCGGAATAATTTAGCTAGAACTTTTGATTCTTTATAATTTTTTCTTTCTCGTGTTGAGAATTCGTTTACAATATACAACTATAAAAATTTATAGCTTTAAAGAATTGGTAGGAAAGGTTTTTAATATTAATTTCACTTAATGAAAATAATTTTAAAATGTGATGATTATTTAGCAGTGATATTTAAAACTTAGTAATAAATTTGCATAAATTTTTAACTTGGAAAACGAATCTAGACTTTTTGAATAGTTGATTTATCGTTATTTAACAGATTGGTATGAAAGTGTAGCATCTATGTATCTTACAAGCATCTGTGTATGCTGGGTTAAAAGTATGTAGCATCTATGAATGCTGAGTTTAATCTTTCTTTTCTTAAAAGCTCTACATCTAAACCTGACAACACGAATAAAAAAAGAGAATAAATTCTTGCAAACGAAAGAATGTTGTTCTGCTTATTTTTCTGATTCCAAAAGATAAAATTAACGATGTTTCCCAAAGTAAATGTGCTGGAAATATAAACTTTTCATAGAATTATCTTCAACTGAGCAACCAGCACCTATATGAATTGCTATCAGAAGGTTGCATGTTCAAATCACGTCCGGGTCACCAATTCATATAGATGCTGGTTGCTCAGTTGAAGATAATTCTATGAAAAGTTTATACTTCCAGCACATTTACTTTGGGAAACATCGTTAATTTTATCTTTTGGAATCAGAAAAATAAGCAGAACAACATTCTTTCGTTTGCAAGAATTTATTCTCTTTTTTATTCGTGTTGCCAGGTTTAGATGTAGAGCTTTTAAGAAAAGAAAAATTATACTCAGCATTGATAGATGCTACATACTTTTAACCCAGCATACACAGATGCTTGTAAGATACATAGATGCTACAAAAGTTTTCTCTTGTTGGATTTTATAATTAAATATTCATAAAGATCTGCCACGAGGACCTAAATGGAGAGGAAGGACAATAATATAACAACTTTAGAGTAGCTTTTGATTAATATTTGTTTTAATATCTCAAATTTAAATCAAATACACTCTATAGCGAAAAAATCGAAGCACCGAGAAGGTGCAGAATTACAGTGGTCCCGGGCTTGATCACCTTGGAAGCGCTGACTGAGGACGTATAGTCTTTAGTGATGAGTCCCGTTTCCAACTGTGTCTTGACGACAATTGTCCGCAGATGTTTCTGAAGACGTCCATGGCAGCGTGGGGATCCTGCTCTTACTATCGTTACAACAGAGCGTTATGGTCTGGGGTGCCATCTTCTTTGGTAGTCATTTTTGGCACACTTACAGCAAAGCGGTACATAAGCAACATTATACGACTGTTTGTGTTACCGTTCCTTTTGCGACACCCTAGACTTACTTTTGAACAAGATAATTCCGGCACCGCACACGCCACGTGTTGCTATGAATTGTCTTCAAGCTTTCCCAACACTTCCTTGGTCATCTAAGTCTCCTGATCTCTCTCCCATAAAGCATATTTGGGACGTTATGGGAAGGCGATTGCAACCATCCAGGAATGTTGAACTTTTATCCCGACAGTTGGAGACAATTTGGCAAGAAATTCCGCAGGACACCATCCGGGAACTATTTCAGTCTATACACGCCGGGTGGCAGCTTGCATCTAGGCCAGAGGTGGACCAACGTCTTATTGATTTCCTCCCTTTGAAATGGTCAAACTCTGAAATAAATCATTCCATTGTTCTGAAAGTTTTAATCGTTTGTCTCTCTATGTATGTTCTTCACATCGACCAATTCGTTTCGCAATCTTACAACTCCTTATTGGTGCGTCAATTTTTTTGTTATAAAGCATATTTCTTATTCTATTCTATTCGTATTGTTTCTTATTCAATTTTTCAAAAACGAAGAACGTTTAAACATTTGCATACTTTTACTTCCGTTAATCCCTTGTACACCAATAAAACACAATAACGAGTTAATGTTTTTCTATTTTGCAGCTCGGGTCCAAATCAGTGGCGTGATCCTCTCAAACCTACTCAAATTCTAGCGAAACTGTGTAAAGACTTGAAACTGGATGGTCCCTATATTATGCACAATCGAATTCGAATTGGTGGAAAAGCTTTCACATTCCAAGCTGATGGAGACGCGGATGGTAAGTTGCAATCAATAATACTCAAAAACTAGTCTTGACATTACGCACACTTTTAAAAATGCAAATCTGATTACAAAGTGGCTATTGAACAACGTGCTGTGTAATAAATATTTGCGTTAAATCGGTAAAAATGGTAATGAAACCTTGTAAATGTTAAAAGAGGCTTTCAAAAATGAAATTTTGTCACAATCGCAAGCGGCAAAGCTCGGAGGGGCTCACTCCAAACTCACCTCGACCAAAGAAGGCTCGGATGAGGAAATCACGTGTCAAAACACTACTGATCGTGTTCTTCGATTTTAAAAGAGTGGTCCATAGAGAATTCGTACCACCTGGGCAAATGGTGAATTCACACTTTTACTTAGAAGTACGCAAGCGCTTTAAGAAAAGGTTAAACCGCGTCCCCCCAGAGTTTGCTGGCAGCTGGATCGTCCACCACGAAAACGCTCTGCCCCACACGGCGTTGGTTGTGACTGAATACCTAACCCAAGAACACATCCCTGTGCTTCCCCATCCACCATACAGTCCCGACCTAGCCCCCTGTGACTTTTTTTTGTTTCCACGGCTTAAGATGGACATGGAAGGATGCCATTTTGACACACTCCAAGATGTTTAAAGAGCCGTAACCACAAGGCTTCGCGGCATCTCACAAAATGAATTCGAACACTGCTACAACCACTGGCACCAACGCTGGTATTGATGTCCAAGGCGTATACTTCGAAGATTATTAAGTGTTTTTCGTTATAAAAACGATTATTTATTTTATGTAATTTTTTTTTCATTACTTTTGGGACAGACCTTATAACATTCGTCCAGACCATAAAATTGCCAGAGCGTATTAAGAAACGGATTGTCCAAAATGTCCATATAGGCGTCGGCGTTTAATTGACCAGGAACAACATGCAAATGTCCCAGGCCATACCACGAAAAACACCCCCAAGCAAGTAGTCGGATTTTATGCAAATCCGCTGGCGTCCGGTCCATTATTGAAGGGTAGTAAATATGTTCCTTCAAACCACATAGAATTTATGTCCAAAGAGTGGACAGTACTGCAAATAGGGAGAGAAAACTCAACTAGCTCTTTGTTAAACTGTAATGTTACTGTTAACTTACCTTAAAATGCAATTTATGAACTAATTATACACTTCATGTTATTATTTCTTCGATGTTTCACTTTCTTTGTAAGTGTATTTCACACCTCACATTTTGTGCTCCTCATTCAGCGGAGAAGCTGCATGAAGAGCACATGGCATTGGCGGTCCTGCACCGTTGGCAGGAGATTCCGAGAGCAGAGTACAAGCTGGTTCCCGAACATGTTGAGACCCGGCCTCTCTACCATCCAGATAAGCCCGGCATCGAACAAGTGAGTCTCAGCATCTACATTGTACACACACGTGTAATATTTATGACACAAATTTCTTACATATGAATCAATCTTACTATCAAACTGCATAAACTAAAGTGAATTAAAACTACTCCTAAATCATCTGAATTGCTTAGTAGACTTGTGCAATTCAGATGAGTTAGGGTACGTTCACTATGGATCCTGGAAGAGCGCATGTAGCCTAGCTGGTCGCCTACTCGCTTAGCGCTATGTAGAATTGACCAGTGTTTCCATACAGGAACAAACAGTACAGAGCCTGGCGGGTTACCTAGATTGGCGCAGTGAGCTAAGCAGGAAGCTGGATGATTTGCCAATGCGATTGTTTACATAGCAGTGTGCGGGCTAATTAAACTAACGCCTCGTTTCGTATGTGTGTTTTTTTTTTTTTACCCATGGTCAAATGGGTTTTGTTCTCGGAGAGGGTTTTCAAGTCGTCCGGTGTAAGAAAAAAAAATATAAAGATGTAGGAATACTAAACAACGGTAGTTGTCTACTAGTCTGGAAAGAACTCATTATAAGAGCAACGAGACTGGTAGGAGTCAGTTGCATTGTAGTAGGAATGCAAGGCAAGACTGTCACGAGCCAGTCACATTCCGGTATTCAGTTACGAGAAAATTAATAGAACAGACACTTTTTCCCCTGGACGCCATTGAGAGCTGACGTATTTTTTCCGAGCAGAGACGACTGCTGCAGATAATGACGGAACTGTTTTAAAATATAACTCAACTGTACATAATAATTGTGGATATTTATTCATTAAATGTCAATGTGCTGTAAGATTCGAAGTCTTTAATATAGACCTCAAAGTCGCACGAGAAAGCACAGCGGTGTTGCCATTTACTCCAAGAATAATATTGAAACACAGGAAGCTCTACAGTTCCCAAATTATGACACGGGAGTTCATATTGTTGTCGTCTATTTAAAAAACAATGTTCGTTTGGCCGTACTATATGCCAAGCCAGGTTCGAGTACAGATGACATTTTAGAAGCGATCTCAGAAGCATTGGGCACAGATTGTGACGAGTATAAATCAGTCTTGGCTGGAGACTTTAATATCAACATGAACACTGAAGATGGGAAAGAATTCTGCAAAGTGTTGAGAGAAGTCTATTGGTTGGATCTAAAGACAAATCCTAAATATTGGACAACGAGAGGCAGAACTTCGATTGATGCAATCTTTTCCACGCACGATTTGAAATGTTGTGGAGTTTACGAGAGTACGTTTAGCTATCATGTTCCGCTTTACGGAAGACTAACATAAAAATTTAAGCAACTAGTTATATATCTATTATAAAAAAAAAATTTAAAAAAAAACCATTTGACCATGGGTAACTTGTAATTGGCTTTCAAGACAATTACAGATAAAGTTTTTACATTTGATTTTTTTTTTAGCGTCAACAGTGAAGTTGTAGAGTTTTTATCTAAAAAAAGGCAATATACCGGCGAAAGCGTGCGATAATTATTTAATTTTATGTAAAGACTGCGTGCAAACAGCTCCGTTGTGTTTACTACACGCTTTAATACTAGGTTACCTTCTAGGCTACATGCGAACATGCTATGCGTCCAGCTAGGCTACATGCGCCCATCCAGGTTCCGTAGTGTATGTACCCTTAGGAGTAAAATCTTATGCCTAGTCTTTGCACCTTGAAACTCGACAAATCACCTTCTCCAACAATCAAAGCATGCACGACTTGATGAAATAGATTGTCGTTGTATTTTAGCGAATCTGTACTTAAAAACGGGAGTGATAATAGACAATGTGTTTCAAAGTTTGTATTCTGTCGGTGGAAAATGCTAGTAGATATATGAATGATTTTTAGTGTAGCAAACAAATCAGACGAAAAATGAGGATTTTACTCCCGCTACTCAAATACTTTTGCATGATACATATCGAAATTACCTTAAAATGGGATTTTGGTGATGTTTGGTGGTTAAGTTAATTTACGTTTATTAATCAACTATCATATATCAATTGGGAATAGATTTTCGTTGGAAATTTTATTACCGAAGTGCCGAATTCGATTTCAGAAAGCAATAATTACGTATACATTTCTGCACGTATTACTTCACGGTCGGAATACGTGCAGAAAACACTTTCCTCACCAGCTGCCTATATTTAGCTTGACAGAAAAAAGCCTCTGATTATGCCATGTTAGTCAAGCAGGCTGTAACTCCTAGTTTGGCCAGGTTATGTTGATAGTGATAGATGCTGCGTAATAAAAGTAATAAATCTAAAGAACGTCTGATGTTTAACCATATTAAGTTATAGTATAATCACTTTACTACAGTTCATTGTGTGTGCATTAATTGTTTTCTAGAGTTATAAATTATATATTTTTTTACTACATTAACGGTGGCTAACCCTAAAAATCAAAATTGGAAATACTGCAGTCTTGATAAAAAGGCAGTATATAAATTTTCCTTTTGATTAACCTTTTACAATAGAATTATTTTCGTTACATTTGTTAAATTTGGTAAGGAAAGTAAAACTTCTTAAAAAAAACTTTTGCTGACTAACTGCATTAACGTAGTTGAAGGTTTAGTGGATTAGTTTTATATCTTCCTTTTCTTCGTGTTTTCATTCAACTAAGTTTTTTTTGTTTTGTTTTGTTCCCCACAAACCATTTAGAGTTCTTAGTTACTACTTTAGACCACTATTACTCATCCCTATAAAGTTCGCCTTTGGCAAATAATTAGCAGAAACTCTCAGTGTTTGACCTTGTGATTAGTTGATGGGCTTATCGAAACGTGATGCCGCTGAGAATTGAGGGTATTTAAATTCGAATCGATAATTTGATGGGATCAGGGAAATTGGAGAATGAAAGCACTTTCCCCTCTTCCGAAGTCAGTTAGAATAATGGCCTCAATTACGTTCTCATGTAAGGACCTCACCTGTGGTCGTAAACCATAGAGGTGTTACGTGTCACTGAAGTGGGATTTCGTACGCTGAAGACGTAGATTTAATTAGAATCTAACCATTTCCAATTTATGTGTCGCTGGAATGGAATTTCCAATGAAAATATGAAAATGATGCTTTTAAGAACGTAACAATTCATAACGTGCTACACAAATTTAGCAGCATCCCTTTTACAGAGTCATCCGGAAAGTTCTGCGGTTTTTCAAATCGAAGCTAGCTTTGTTATTATTTTACTACTGCTGATAAGGAGTGACCTTATACAAATACAAATACAAATATTGACGACCAGCTACTGGCTCAAGCCCAACAAGGCTGGTCCTTTGTTTATGAATTCCCCAATTCCCACGGACTATCCAATTGTATCTTAAAATCGTACACTCCCTTTGAAATAACTATATTTTCTGGCAACGCGTTCCAATTGTCTATTACCCTATTAACGTAGTAGTTTTTCCTTAAATCCCGATTAAAATGTGTCTTATTCAATTTACACTCATGGCCCCTTGTTCTGTTATCGCTATTGAAATTTAAGCCCTTTGTGTCCCCTTGTTTTGTCACCTTGATTGAAGCAGATGTATAAATTCGGTCTTTTCTGCTTTCACTGCATAATTCCAGCTTGTGTTGTGTCATAATATTTGTTCAACTGCATTGCTAAGAATACAGAACCAAAAGTTCATTTCCGTCATATTATGCTCTTTTATTTAAGAAAGAAAAAAAAGCTAGTCTGCTCGTAAAATGTATGTTTATAGACAGAGTGCTGTTTATGATGACACAGTTCGAAGGTGGTTTGATAAATTTCAGCGCGAAAATTTCAGCCTCGAAGATGATGCCCGCTCTGGACAACCATCCTCTTTAAACGAGGACCTATAAAAAGATGCTATCGCTGAAAATCCACGTTACACAGTTCAGGAACTATCACACAGACTAAATATTCCCAAAAGTACAGTTTATGATCATCTGAAGAAGAATGCGTATGTAAGCCGCTACGGGTTACGATATTACACAGTTCAGAAACTATCACACAGACTAAATATTTCTAAAAGTACAGTTTATGATCATCTGAAGAAGAATGCGTATGTAAGCCGCTACGGGATATTACACAGTTCAGAAACTTTCACACAGACTAAATATTTCTAAAAGTACAGTTTATGATCATCTGAAGAAGAATGCGTATGTAAGCCGCTACGGGATATTACACAGTTCAGAAACTATCACACAGACTAAATATTTCTAAAAGTACAGTTTATGATCATCTGAAGAAGAATGCGTATGTAAGCCGCTACGGGATATTACACAGTTCAGAAACTATCACACAGACTAAATATTTCTAAAAGTACAGTTTATGATCATCTGAAGAAGATTGCGTATGTAAGCCGCTACGGGATGTGAGTTACGCAGTTCAGAAACTATCACACAGACTAAATATTCCCAAAAGTACAGTTTATGATCATCTGAAGAAGAATGCGTATGTAAGCCGCTACGGGATATTACACAGTTCAGAAACTTTCACACAGACTAAATATTTCTAAAAGTACAGTTTATGATCATCTGAAGAAGAATGCGTACGTAAGCCGCTACGGGATATTATACAGTTCAGAAACTATCACACAGACTAAATATTTCTAAAAGTACAGTTTATGATCATCTGAAGAAGAATGCGTATGTAAGCCGCTACGGGATATTACACAGTTCAGAAACTATCACACAGACTAAATATTTCTAAAAGTACAGTTTATGAACATCTGAAGAAGATTGCGTATGTAAGCCGCTACGGGATGTGAGTTACGCAGTTCAGAAACTATCACACAAACTAAATATTCCCAAAAGTACAGTTTATGATCACCTGAAGAAGATTGCGTATGTAAGCCGCTACGGGATATTATACAGTTCAGAAACTACCACACAGACTAAATATTCCTAAAAGTACAGTTTATGATTATCTGAAGAAGATTATGTAGGCCGCTACGAGATGTATGGATACCCCATTCTTTAACAAAGAATATGCTTGCTCGAATTTCGGCATGAGATCCTTTGCTGAAACGAAAGGAAGAAGCTCCTTTTATGAAACGACCCATAACTGGAGATGAGAAGTGGATACTATACAATAATGATACATGATAAAGATCATGGAATAAGTCAAATGAACCTCCCCAAGTCATATCGAGAGGGGGTTGCATCCCAAAAAAGTAATAATTTGTGTATGGTGGAACTACAAAGGAATTGTTCATTATGAATTGTTGCCACAAAATCAGACAATAAATTCGGAAAAAACAGTTCTCAAATGGCAGTATTAAAAGCAGAAATCGAAGCAAAGCGGCCAGAACTGACCAATCGTCGAGGTTAATGTAATACTTATTGTCTTCCAGCATCACATTGCGCTGCCCCACATTTCGCTGAATGTCAGACAAAGACTGAAATGTCTGAGATGTTTGATGTCACCCCCTATATTCACCAGACCTTTCCCCCTCAAATTTTCACCTCTTCAGGTCGTCACTTCGAAATTCTCTGAACGGCCAGGAGTTCAATTCCTTGGAGACTGTCAAACAGCAACTTGATAACTTCTTTACAAATAAGCCTAATGATTTTTTTTTAAATAATTCCAGCTGCGAGACAGAGGGCAAAAAGTCATAGAACAAAATGGTGCTTATGGGATTCAGTAATACTTCCAAATGTTTTTGTACTGCTTCGTTGATATTTATCATAAAAGCCCGCAGAACTTTCCGGATGACCCAATAGAATATCGATATCTATGGAATAGAGAAATTTTTATGTAGTAAGGAATATACGTCTGGCATGTAACTTATTTCTGCCAATATTTAAGCGTAGTAGAATTCTAAGAATGCTAATAAGAAGCAATAAAAATAAATTTCAAAATATTAAAATAATATTTGCGTTTTGGTATAAAATGAAAGTTATTATTCTGATAATTTTCAATCCAATGGAAATGATTCAACCCTGACAAATCTGGATGATTTTGTCATTTGTAAGACTGACTACCCTACCACTCTTAGACAAAAAACTGCTTTTATCCAATTATACTGACGAAATTTATCTTTCCTTTGAAGGGTAAGCTCGAGATGTGGGTGGATATGTTTGCAATGGACATGCCTTTACCAAAACCCCCAACTGATATATCACCTAGAAAACCAAACAGGTATATCTAAAAATTATATTGTCTCCTTTCAAACTATTGACCTTTGATCACTATTTCAATGATGAGAGTTTTGTGCATAGGTATCCTAAATGTCTTCCTCATTTTTCAGTTACGAGCTGCGAGTCATCATCTGGAATACAGACGATGTCGTCTTGGAAGATGATGCTTTCTTTACTGGAGAAAAGATGTCCGATATATACGTTAAAGGGTAGGTTGAGTTTGGTGCAGAGAAAACTGTTTTATAATTCTTTCAAAAAACTAGATTCTTATGGGAGTAATCCTTTTTTATTTGCAGATGGCTTAAAGGTCCGGAGGATACACAGTGTACGGATATACATTATAGGTCAGTATCAGTTTAGATGTTCAATTTTTTTTATATTTGAAATAAAATTTTGATGTATGTTTGTTTTGCATTCTGTTATATTAGTAAATGAGTTATTAAATCATCTTTTTAAATAAATTTGATTGATGGAAACTGTCACATGAACATTTCATCGTGATCAGCACATCATTAAAAAGCACAACTTCAACAAAATTTGTCGGGCATTTTTACATATTCAAGTTTTAATCCATTATTATACACAAAATCTAATGTAAAAGTATATTAATATCTGTATTCCTATTCCTGTTAACTCTCTTAAGTTAACATCTGACAGTGAAAGATGGTAATATTTATTACAGGACTTTTTAATTCTAAAACACGGTTATATGCTAGAATAGACAGCACTATCTATAGGTGTTAAGATTACAACGGATTTATATTAATTATGAATTCATAACAGAAGATAAATAAAATTCCAAACAACCCTATACCAGAATTATTTACCTCCATATTATAATATATTATAAAAGAAGCTATTTTTCTATACATTGCTAATTGATATCAATGTATGTATTAGAATACCTTTCTTCACTAATTTGATAGCCAAGTGTGGGCCTTGAATATATCGATAGTTCAGTTCCATTTTAACTTGTTTATGACAATAGTTCTCCTGTTCTTTGATTTCCAAAGGTCGTAATAGCCCTGTTGGAAGAGTAATGGACTAGAACCGGAGGGTTGCGAGTTCGAATCCGACCAAAGACCATCGTGTACATAGGGGTGTGGAGCACTTTAAATCTGTCGTGGCCTCAAATTTCCTCAAGTTGGTGTGGGGAGGAAGTTTGGAGAGTAAAGTTCCAGTTCAAGTGTTATTCGCCATCAGACCGTGGTTCAAAATTGCGTGGTGAATCCTTCCCTTGGAGGTTGATCCCAGACCATCGACAATAGCTTATTGTGTTTCTCCAGTGTGACGTTAATTAAATTCCTACCTACCTTTATTTTACAAATGTAGGTTCTTGTCTATACAGTCAATCCATCTAAGATTTGGTCTTCCTCGAGACCTAACTCCAAATGGCTAAACCAGAAATATGTTTGTCCTCTAATATCAATCTGGCATTCCAATAACATACACAGACCATCTCATTCTCTGTATTTTTATAACAAGATCTTTATATAGATGGTATAACTCTAAATTATAAAACCTTCGAAACGAAATTATTAAACCTTTTTGCCCACACTTAAATAACTCTATAATCACAAAAAAAAATTCAAAGGTTCTAACAACAGCATTGGCATGGCACAAAAGAAGATCCTCTTATTTGCTGACTTCATTTTAAACAGAAATAGCGATGTGTGACAATGCGTTAATCCTTACGTTTTTGTATGAACCACGTAAATATGAGTTATTGTATTAACTTCATTCACAATCAGATGTCACATATTGAAGTTTCTCCTATCTTTGCAGGTCACTAACGGGTGAAGGCAACTTCAACTGGCGGTTCGTCTACCCCTTCGATTACCTCCCAGCAGAAGAGAAGATAGTCATATCCCGCAAGGAATCCCTTTTCTCGTGGGACGAGACAGAGTGCAAAATCCCTGCGAGGCTGGAGTTGCAAGTGTGGGACGCGGACCACTTTTCGGCTGACGACTTTTTAGGTGAGCTCTGTTTCCGAATAACATAAAATCTCCTTAACAATAGACCTATGGAATGAAAATGGATGTCGTTAACTTAGAGGGAACTTAACAGTGAACATAATCCTATTCGAGACTGGTAACATCAGTGTCGGCGCAGGAACCGTGCATAGTGTGTTTGATGTAGTAAAAAAACTAAATAACCTTGATTATCCTAGGTAATATGGACTGAGTCCACCTCGGATAACTAGAAATTCTGATAATACGAGCTTGGAAACGTAAAACAGTAAACGCGAAATATAGGAAAACAAATTATCGTATAAAATGTTACTACTACTGCTACTAAAAGATTTGTAACGCTAGGATTAAAGATAATCTTTCTCATATTTGTGGAACAATAAGTATTTATTGTAATAATTTTACAATAAATGTGGAAGTGTGTGGTTTAAGTACCTCTCTAAAAGTTCCTTAATAGTTTTCTTCTTAGCAGACTTTCACATATACAAGCTGCATCATTTCATCCATCACATCAATGAAACATCTTTTTTTAAACAACATTGTACATTTTTATGTTTATGATAAAATGTTTTCAATACATTTTTTCATGGTTTTTAAGAGTTTATTTTGTTGTTATGCTTGAATGTTTCAGCGTGCTTTTAATCTCCGTCTGGTTGTTAATTCGATATTTTTAAACAAATTTTTATTGAATTTTACACTACCTTGTTTTTGGCACAGCTTGTCCTGTTCCAGAACCAGAACCGACCAGCCTTGCCCGCCTAAGCAGTCAAGATCAAAGTGCATACACTCGTGTTCAACGTTTCATTTAAAGGTCAAAAAGCAACTTTGCATCGAATTCATCTTTGACAAAACAAAAAGGGGGAGGGCATTCGTTTAATCGGATCTCAGATAATCAAGGTTCTACTGTTCTTGTCAGTTTTAGAATATCTTTCTTGGTCTTTGCCTGGTGTTTCTTAGCGGTTATAAATTCTAGTTCATCAGATAAATGAGGCGTTCAGAACTAGAGTTGATCAAGTTCACTTTCTGGTCAAACTCTGAAAATTACACCCCCCAACTCCTTTAAGTTGAATCTTTTGTAGTACTAGGGGGCTCCGCCCCCTGCTCGCTTACGCTCGCCAACCCCCGGGGATTGCTGCGCAATCCCATTTGGTTTGCTTCGCAAACCAACATTACTTTCACAGAGTGAAACTATCTGAATAATTCGTATTATGCTGATTTCACTTTCCGGTTCATGACGTCACAGCGAGGGCTTCGCTGCGTCTCGCTTACGCTCGCCGACTCCGGGGATTGCTACGCAATCCGTTTGGTTTGCTTTCTCAAACCAATACTTCTTTCGCAAGTGATTTCACTTTTTTTGCTTTAACACTTAATGCACCCTAAACTAATAGCCGCATCAGTAAAAAATATTCTGCATCTTGTTCCCTGTACAATTTTAAGTAAACATTGTTAATATCCAAACTTTACGATCAGTACTTTGTCGGTAAACTGTCAGAGGGAAAAAAGCGAGCCTTTTTCCTCGCCAAATAAAAAGAAATCGTTTTTATGGCAATTGTTGCTACGATAAATTTGATATCTGGCAATCCCGATAGTCAAAAGTGCAACCCACTACTGCTTGCGGAAGCAGCTATGCGAACTGAAAAATACGAAATTTGTGTCACCAACTTTTGATTGCATCGAATTTATTTATGAACCAATTTTAAAAATAATTGTACCGTAAGAAAGAGTACATTCTGAGGTATACTGCAATATTTTTAAAATTAAAAACTAACAGTAATACTATACAGATATGACCATTTTAGTTTTGTATCGGAAGTTACGATCTGAAAGTTCCGAAAATTGTGTGACCAACTTTTAATTGCATCGATTTTATTTATTAACCAATTTGAAAAATAATTGTACCATAAGAAAGAGTGTAATGTAATGTATTCAGTGATGTTTTCAAATTAAAAAAATAATGGTTTTTGCCTTAGACAAAACGGTTTTAACAATAAGTAGCGAAAATATCCAAAGATTCCGAATTTTGTATCACGAACTTTTGATCGCATCCAATTTAATTATTAACCGATTTCAAAAATAATAGTACCGTAAGAAAGAGTATATTCTGAGGTATACTGCGATATTTTAAAAATTTAAAACAAATAGTAATTAGATATACATACGGCAGTTTTAAAAAAAAAAGTAACAAAAATGTCCCGATTTTTCCTGAATTTCAAAAAAATATTATCAAGAACCAAATTTAAATTTCAAAAAAAAACTCGACGAGCTGCAAAAATTTACGTTGAGAGGTACTCTTAAAAAAACTCACGACTGAAGACTGAAAATTTGAATGTGTTTTGCTCACTCGCGGAAGAAATTTCACTTCTTCAACTTTAACACTTAATAAAACCTAAACTAATAGCCGCATTGGAAAAAAATCTTAATAATTATCTAGGGAATACGATGAAGAACAAAGCATGTTAATTTCATTTTTTTCCGATCAGTACTTTCTCGGGAAACCGTCTAAGAATCGAGCTAAACAATACAGTTTTCAATCCTGCGGCGTCGGCGGAGGCGGCAACATTTTTTTAATATAGAGAGACATCTCTGAATAAGGTCCCTAGTTTCTGTGATACCCGAGAGATGGCAGTAGTATAGCAGTCGAAAAAGGAAAAGTACACACGAGAAGAAACTTTATCTCGATGTATCTCAAAATGTTATAGAACGGACTTGACCCACTCTAGTTCTGAACGCTCCAATTGTCGACTGAATATTGCTTGGTCCCGCTGTGTTTAGGTTTAAGAATGCAGAGTTTCATACCGTGTACGAGCCCTCTATACATTACTGTATATGCCAGTCTTAATGTGTAAGTCAAAGATAAAGAAACAAGCATGTAAAAATATCGTAACTATAAATGCTACACGAATTGCGTTATGCGTGGGATTCAGAAATAACCGATGATAAACTGGAAGGAAATATTTCATGCAAGAAGTGCTCTTTCAATCGAATTCTTCTCGCTATGAAAATAAATCATCCAGTAGGACTATAACGGCGAGTACAAGTTTCAAACTTTGGAAAAGGCTCAGCTGTTGAGTCTCTCGATCAATAAACAAAAGATAGAGTTAAGTTTACACAGAACGTTGAAACAATAAAACAATGGGTTGTGTTTTTCTAAGAATTTTTTCGATTGCGAGTCTTTCTACAGTCATTGAAATTTCCGATCCATGATATTTCATTCACAGCACTGCTCTTGAGAGAACTTTTATACTGAAAAGAGAACTGTTGATGCAGTGAAAGAATGTTTTAGATCTAACAGCAGCAATAATCTATAAAACATGAGAAATTAAGTTAAGAACAAAAAGATAGTGTGCCGGATATACATGTTTGAGAAAATTAAACATATATTTTCTTGAAGACTATGGGCTTGCATACTTAGGGAATGACAGATTTATTTTAATTTTATTTCCTCTCAAAAACATAAAGAAAACATGATTCGGCCGATCGATTCAGTGGGTACTTCAATTGTTTTTATCTGGCCTTTCTACCGGTAATCCATTGTTCTATGATATTTAAAATAATTAGACAGTCGAACACTATTGATACACAAAAAGGTTAAAATTTGCAATGTTTCTGTACTCTACACAAAAAAGAAGCATCGAGATAGCGGACGGTCTAGACTTTATATCGGTTCTTTCCCGATTTTTAATCAATTCAATCCAACCCTCCTTCATCCCAAAGGATCTTTCCAACCTTTTTGTTGGTTCTTTTGAGCATTAATTCAGTTACATTACAATTCAGTTTCATACACACACAATTACTAATTCTAGTTTTTTTTTTTCATTTAATAAAAAAAAAACAGTTTTAAAACAAATTGAATGTATAATAACTACCATAATTCGTATATATCTAATACGATGTAATATATCAATTAAAAAAATTAAATTAAATATGTTATTAAAATAATAAATTCTTAATTTATGTGAATTTTAAGATATGAGCCGTTCAAAAATTTTCAATCACAAATTTCATAAACCAGTCACTCCTCCTATTTCATTATTATTTGAGTTTATATCAATCTGTCCTCGGTGTTATAAAATAGTGAAACCTGCACAAGCAACATCGAAGCAACAATCTGTCACAAGCAGCGGGACATTTTCGCACCCTCATAATCGTGATCTAAACATTTTCGTCATCTTAGTTCAAAGGGCCGTTCCAGGTCTGTTATTTGCAACGTGTCAACTTAGAAAGCCACCCCTTCTAAAAAAATATTTGATTTTCAAAAAGAGCACTCGTCATCAAGCATGAATACAGAAAATTTCGGTTGGACTAGTCATCTTTCCTTCGTTTCCCTAAATCCCGTAATGTGAAATGAGCATTGCCTTTAATGACTTTGTGTCATAGTCGGTGGTGTAGTTCTTAGTATGGAAGAAATTCAGAGGAATAGTAAACACGTGTTTTAATTAGCTGGAACGACATACAACTTGACATAAACACATCATGATGAAAGATTCACATGAATTCATCAGTTCACAATCAACGCCAAGTGCCCACACATCTTCCCCAGGTGTAAAGGTTTCGTACTCTCGAAGCATGTTTTCAATTTTAGTTGACAAGGTGCAGTTAACACCAGGTCATTACAAGACATCTCATAGCTTAAAGGTTTCGTACCCTCAAAATACGTTTTAGCAATTTTAGTTTACGCCAGGTCTCTCCAAGACCTCCCTAGTTGTCCAGTTACGCACTTGTCCAGTTTAACTTGCTTGCGTTATCCGGATGTGTGCAATGTCACCAACCCTGATGACACCAGACACTAGACGTATACGAATATTTTCAAACTATTGACGAATTCAGGCGTATATTTTACCCTGCACGATTGACAAATGATATTTTCTTTGAAATAACTGACTTCAGCGTGCATCTTATATAATATAATAATTATACATATAATATATAGTTATTATAAAAGTGATATAACTTTGGACTTCAAAATCATCTTGGGTAGAATTTAAGCCCCTTAGATTCCCCTCAATACAACTCTACATCTCTTCTCTTCACGAGTGCTGTTTGACTATTCTAATGTAAAGAAGAAAATAAGCTGATTCATAACTATATGTATCATTAAAAATTGTTAATTGTATCATAACAAATTGTAAAAAGAGCCTACATAGAAATAAGTATACAAATAAATAGTATCGAAACATTCATTACTGTGCGTATTTTAAAGTCGGAGGCGTAATGGTGATTGTCTTTAGGTCACTATAATTTCTGCTATGTGCTAAAGCACGTACAGCACTTGTTTGTTTTCTAAAAGAAATCGATATGCTACTTAAATTGATGCATTCAATTTTTATGTTTATCTTTTTCAGGGGCGATCACGTTAGATTTAAATCGCTTTCCCCGCGGGGCAAAATCGTCCAAACTTTGCACGCTGGACATGCTAAAGACAGACGGCACAGTGCCCCAAGTGTCCCTTTTCAAGCAGCGCAGAATAAAAGGCTGGTGGCCCTTTTTCATCAAGAAAGAAAACGATGAAATGGAGCTCACGGTATGCGTTTTCACGGCTTTATTTTTATCATCAAAATGTCGTTTATTTATGCAGGATGCCTTGAAGCTGTAACATTCATGCAGGATTCACAAGTATTGGACGCAACGTGTGGACTTTTTTGTGGCCACATTTCATGGATCACTGGATGATTACTATCTGCCTACCACTAGAACCGCTCCAGACACAAAACCTGTCCCTGTCTGTTACCTTGTCCTCTTTCCCATTGTTAATGCTTGAAGAAATACATTCAAGTTTGTCAGATTGTCGAATCTTGATTACAAATTGAAAATATTTTTGTTAAGGATTTTGCTTGTCGCCAAAAAGATCTATTCTAGTAAACTACCTCTTTCCACCGTCAACATTGGTGAAAACCAAACTAAAATTGAGTTATTCAGAGAGTTACCCCTACATAAAGTGAACGATCCCTGTTAAAAGAGCTGACTGCCGGACTTGATGTAGGGAGTAGTTCTCATTTAAGTTCGACAGAAGTCGTTACTTACTAATGGCCTACCCACGGCGTTCGCCAGATCGAAGTCCATTGGATTTATGGTTGCGGAACAATTTAAAGAATATAGTTTATCTTGGAAATGTCACATTTCGCAGATTTAGGCCCGCTGCATGGGTCAAGCATAACAGGAGAGTAGTTGCGGTCAGCCGTTGTTTGTCCCTTTCAAATTTTAGACCTCAATGATTTGGAACTATGAATATTCCTTTGCATCCATAAACAAACTGTTCCGCAGGCATATTCAATAAAGGCTTGCCATTGGTTTTATTGTAAAGCGCCCCGATCGGAAGTTCATTGAGCTTTTTCCAGAAAGCTCTACCGCATCAACTGAATAGTCTGCATACATTTTTTTTTCAATCTGTTCATTGGGCTTAATAAGTGTTAAGTAATGCTGATTTTAATACGATCAATCTGTGTAATGATCTGATAAATGTGCTCATTCAATTTATAAGTAAAATGTAAAACTAATAACGGAATGATAGAAATGTGTGTAAGAAAATGCTTTGTATAAGCTTTTAGGCACCATGAAATATTTAAAATTTTATATATTGTAGGTGTTTTGCATAAGAATGTTTTCATTCTAGTATATCACTTGGTGTAACTAGGAACCAAAAAGTAAACAGGTAATTTAACTAAACTGAAAACGAATTTACTATTACCGTCATTGTTGGGCAATAATTTACCTAACACAAATTCATTCTAATTACTAACACTTTACCTATAACAAATTCATCCTAGCAAGGTTTCATACTAAATACAAATGCAGTTTCACTCTTTTTTGTTTATTATTTTTCTAATGTCAGCTTATGGATGTATAAATAATCATCCAGGGCTCGAACCTTGGCTAGATCGTATCAGTCTCAATTTTCATGGCGAGCACAATGGGAGGTGCTGTCACGTCACACCTACAGCGAATTGAAAGGGGGAGGTATACTTTTAGGGAGAACTTTCGTGAAGCTGAACGGCATTTTCACGGCGTCTTGAAGAAACTAGAAACTTTAAGCAGTCAGCACGCATTGGCTCATACGAGATTCAAACGCTTTAGTCTACCAGCTCTCTAAAAGCCACGTTTTAGCTGCTCTGCCACTGGTGGGTTTTTTTGCAGCAACTATTTAAGTCAAAATAACGAATTCTTTCCGGGTATCTGAACTATTATATTTTCTGCGAAACCAAAAGAGGGCTCGAAGTTTGATTTAGCTTGTAACTTGTGTATGAGTAGGCAGTAAAAGAAGCATATAAGCCTCCAGAAAAAAAAGTATCGGTTCTGTGCTTCGTAGTGTGAATAGTGGAATGAAAATTGTGTATAAATAATACCTGAATATTTATATATATATATATATTCAGCATAAAATTTTTCACAAAAAGAGGTTAATTACAATTCATCACGCACACAAAGTCATTTACATATAACGTGTACAATTTAAATTCATCTATGCAGGTCACACTATTTTACTGTGGTTGCTTTCAAATTGAGTGAGTTTCCACTCTCTTATCCGGTAATTCATACTTATAATTTTACTGCTCTTTCAAATTAATAATTTATAAACTTTCAGGTCGATTCCGTATCGCTGACATTGTTAAGCATGAGAATTTGGAAACAGCACTAGATTGAACAGTTGTTTCTCATTTCCTGTAAAGCAAAATAAAAAATCATTAATGAATAGTTTTTTATGAATGAGTTCATGTAATAAAAAATTTAAAAAATCAGGAATTTACTGGGAAAATTAATTGTGCAAGAACGAGCTTTGAAAAGTTTTCGTTGTCAAAAAATAAAATGCTTGAAATCCAGAAACTACGCATTTTTTAGAGGTTGTTTAAACATGCAAATCCAATTATCTTTTTCCGGAAGACCAATTACTTTCCGGAATAAACTTCTGATCAGTGCATACAATTTTATTCTCATTCACATTTTAAGAAGGTTTATTTCATTTTTGTGATTAGTCTTTTAACAAATGTATTATAAAAATTCCACAAAAAGTCCTTTTTAAAATAAGAAAGCAATGTTTTGTGTGTATATATGCTATTTATTATATAAAGTTATTATTCCGTTATTTCCTCTGCAGGGCAAAGTAGAAGCAGAACTCCATCTTTTATCAAAAGAAGAAGCTGAGAAAAACCCAGCTGGTTTGGGTCGAAATGAGCCAGATCCATTGGATAAACCCCAGTAAGAAGCGCATCTAGTTCGTTCTCATTCTAAAGCTGAATAAGTGGATTAAATTAAGATTTGTATTATATCAGTCACACACATAAGGATAGAAACAAGAAAGAGTCTGCCTTCTAAAGAAGAAAGCACTTATTTGTTGATTATTAGAATCTGAATATATTTTTCGTTTTGCTAAAGGATTCTCTAGAATATATAAACTACGAGGAATTGCTACACACAATCAAATAAGAATTATTACACTAAAATGTTCTGACAGTTATTCGCAAAGTGGGTCAGGGGATCCGCGATAAACATTCAATATTTCACTAGCACCGAACAATGAAATAACTTTCAAGAACAAATAAAGTATTCCATTATTTTCTCCTATTCTTTTTTTTTTTTGTTTTTTTTTGTTCTTAAAAGACACTGCAATGTTCTAAAAAATAATTATTAGAAACATCTAATATATTTTCTGAAATAAACAACTGACGTTCCATATTAAAGTGAAAATTAGGATCGTTGTGGTCTTATTCAGTCTACATACTCGTCAATCAAAGTGCAGAAGGTCGTAAGTCAAAAAATCCATTCTTTCTTTTATTATTGCTATATGTGGCATTTTGTGATTTCCACGTAGTGGCAAAATCTCTTATGTCGTCAGTGATCCAATAAAAGTTGCACCCAAATGTATATAATAACAATGAATCAAATCATAAGGTAAACTGTTATTATTTTTTTGCTCTCCTGAAAAATGCAGATTTTAGACATACGACCTTCGCAATTTGAGTGACGATATGATAAACGAAAATTTTTAATTTCAATGGAGGGTGGGTGGTTTTCAAAATATGTAAACTACGATTCTAAGCTATCTCAAAGCTATTCGCAAATAAAAAAGCTAACCGTTGGAAGTTTCGTTTATTCCAGAATATAAAATCAATTCTAAATCTTTCAAATGTATACTTATCTTGTACAGCTTTCAAATTTTAATGTGGACGAAGTCTTAGAGGAAATTTAATGGGCTTTACTTAAATATTTTTTAATGTAAAATATTAAATTATTATTAAATGTAATTTAAGTAAACTAATCTTTATTTCTGTAAACTGTATATGAATTCACCACTTTCAAGACAAGAAAACTAAACTATTTCCTTTCGGTCCATTTTCTATGTGAAAATATAACCCATGAATCTCAATTTCTTTTCCTTTTGCAGTCGTCCAGACTCCACTTTCATATGGTTCCTGAATCCCCTGAAGTCGATCCGCTACATCATTTGGCACAACTACAAGTGGGTCATTCTGAAATCCCTCCTCTTCGCTGCCCTTGTCCTTATCATACTGCTCTTCGTCTACTCCTTCCCAGGATACACCATGAAGAGAATCCTCGGAGCCTGAAGCACCCCCCTGGAACTGTCAAAAGAACGAAAGAACTCTTGGATGGGCATTGTGAAGGCAGTGAACGATCTTTCTCTTACTGCAAGAGACTGAACTTTCATTGCCGTCTTTCAATCTGTCTATTACGCTCTCCCGATTCGGAGGAAGAATCAGTCCCGTATCACATTCGAGAAAACTCGACAAGTGTGGCCAATATTTGTTAGGAAAAAAAACTTATTTTATTCGGAAAAAATTATGGCGGCCCGTTTGCGAAAAACGCCTCTACCCGTATGGTATGCTGACGAAGAAGCGAAATCAAAATTTAAAAAAACAATCTCATTTTTATATCTATTGTCCCCCAAAAGAATACCATTATTGAAATATTGCCATTGTTATTATTATAGCCCTGTTGCTCAAAGCTATTTATTGATGGGAGATGTAAACTATTTTTGAAACTTCTTAGAAATCATGTGCTTTGTTTCAAAACCCTCCGAGTGTCGCAAGATTTTTGAGCAGTATACTATTGCTTTGATCCCACAACACACATGACGACTGAGTAGCCTTGTCTGTTGGTTGAAAGAATCCTTAGAATGATATGTATTGGCTGAAATATCTAAAGCTGGTTCGAAGTCATGCAAGCAAAAAATGCAGGTTGCATGATGGAACAATGCGTGAGGGACTCATAGAGGGTGATTCCAATGAACGAATGTATGCCTATGAGATGTTGCTCACTGAAAAATAAATTCCAACCAATGTTTAGGTGAAAAAAGTGACGGAAATAGTATCAAACACAAAAGTTAAAAATCCGCACGCGGTGATTAGTTTTTGTGTTGCTGATACCTTATCCAGCAATATTTTATAAAATAGTTTTTACCCTAGCTTTGAGTGCGTGTTTTGAAGAATTATACACATTCCAGAATTCTATTAGACAGTGTGTGCAGTAACCCATTTGCAGAAATGTCATGAATCCGCCGTGTTATAAGTTTTATGCAAGCGGCTTTTTTTGTAAGCAATTAAAATTGCTTTCCCTCAAAGTAAATGTATATATCATTTATAAATATCTATCTATATAAAGAAATTCTATATAATATATTTTCCTTGTATTATATATAGGAATACATATAATTTATAAACATCCCTTGTTGTACTAATCTAGGGGTCCAACGCAACAAAAAAGATTCTAGTAAAAATGCTCCCGGTTCATTGCTTCAATCTCTAAATTCGTGGTTCTCAAACTGTTGACTAATGCGATCCCAACAAGTACAAACTATTTTCTCAAGTGAATAGCCAAACATAAAGCAACTCATATTTTGGAATGAACACCTATGCTTCTAAAAATTTATAAAAACAGTTATTTTCTCGAGTTTCAAAAAAAATATCTCACTAAAAAAATATTCAAATGAGTTATCCACGTGTGGAATGACGCATCTAAATATATTCGTTATCCTATGGATGTAAAACCACTGAATCACACAGAAACAATAATCCTGCAATATAATTTGTGTGTATGGAAATGAAGTGTTGAAATAACTGGCTTAAATAAAATGGAATTTGAGATGAATTTAACAAGTGAACTTGTAAGGGCTGTTGCAACTCCTTTATCTAACGCGTACGGTCCTTTATCTTACTCGTACGAGTTTTCGGGGACGCTACCTGACCCCAATCAGGACAACAGCTATTTCTCAACTAGCTAACAAGGATTTCCACAGCTGGAATTGGTCTAAATACTTTCGGAATCGGTCACTTACCTGTCCAAAGGACACTGTCTGGTCTGTGGGCCAGTTAAACCTATCCAAAAGGCCCTGTCTGATCTGTGGGTCTGTTAACCCTATTCAAAGAGCCCTGTTAGGTTTGCGAACAGTTACACTTATTCATTGCAACTCTTTATGTAACGCATACGGGTTTTGGGGGACGCTACCTACCAACCAGGACAACAGCTATTTCTCAAATAGCTAATAAGGATTTCCACAACTGGAATTGGTCTAAATACCTTTCGAAATCCATAACCTTTCTTGACTACTGACTTTAAATAACTTAACACAATAACCTCATTTTCTTAGTCACAACTCACATTGAGAACCACTTTTGTGGTCGTATATTTCTACGAATGAAAACCACAGGTAAACCACAGTAAAAACACCAAAACACATTTGTAGATTTTACAAAACGCACTTTCTCACTGGATTCAGAAACTAAATTTATTTTTTAAAACAACTAAGAAAAGGGGAACTGGGAGCATCCAATTTTGATGAGCTATAAATGTTTTCCTCACCGCAAAGTGTATTTCTCGTACCGTTGTTGTAAATATTTAAGAAAAGTCTTGTACAAAAGGAATTTCTATATATATATTCTCTATCCATATATATATTTGCGTACAAATATTTATCTTACACGTTGTCCGCTCTCCGCACTCCCTTATATTCTCTTATAGCAATACTACTTGTACAGAAGGCTGGATCGGAGAAAGACGCCTGTAATTTTAATTCAGTTCAGTCAGCTGTCCGTCCCAAAGTGCGTTAAGGCTCATTTACACTTGTTCGTCTATTTCAGTTCGCTCTACGTATTTGGATCCGTCGAAACTGTGAGTATTTACACTTGTACGTCTATCGTAATTCGACTTCCGTTTCTCGGATTCGACGAATAAATGAGTAACGAGTACGGGAATATGATAGACAGGTTTCCCGATCTCGTTACTCATTTGCTCGATGAATCCCAAATTCGGAAGACGGATTCTGATAGACGCACAAGTGTAACTGAGCTCTTTTCAAGCTTTTGTCTCAATGTCCCAGTTCAAGGACAATTTTCTTTTGCCGTCCCCTCTGGAAAATTCTATCTTAACTGATAATAAATTGCGATTGGAATGAAGCACTATTTTTTAAATTTCACCAAAATATTTGTGTAGCTGTAATTAATTTTGAATTTCAAAAAGGTAGTTTGGAAATAAAACTACTTGGAACTAAAATTACAAAGTTTTTTTTTTTTTTTGCTAAAGTTAACACAAAATAAATTGCTCGATTACGACTAACTAAGCAGACTCGATTGTACACTATTATTGGTTACTAATAGCCAATCAAATAAGAAAATTAAAAATAATCACCCATGAGGAGAATGGACTTGCTGGCTATATTAGGCTCTATTTTTGTCAGCAACATCTTTAAATCTTCCCAGTCCATTATTTGCAGTCGGCTTGTCTTTTTAATTTAAAAATGTATTACCACACTAAATCCAAATCGAACTAGGCAGGATGTTGCCGTGCAAATACAAACATTCAAACACTCGCTTGTTGTCTTTAGACCGATCAATAGCCCAGTGTGTTGATCCAGTGTGACGTAGATTAAAGTCCTACCTACCTTTAGGCCGATCAGTTGTAACTAGCATTTTACAACATAAATTCCTGTCACAATCCATCACAAGTAATTGAGTATGTATGCTTCAGAGGATAAGTATTTGCTTAAAAGATTTTTAGTCGATAATTCTTTTAGCATCTTGTTGCTCACTTTTGCTTCTCAGTGCCTTCCTGCTTTCCCTGGGGTTAGTATTTTCCCTAATTTTCCCACTACACTACCAATCGAAGAACGATGTGCAAGTTCAGGGACGGATAGTCGACTCATTGACTGAAGTAAAAGGACGAGGTGAAATTCTATTTTTCGCTGATATCTATATATAGTTGTTTGTGATAACCGAACAAAACGTATTTATTCTCGTACCCTTTCAAAACTAAGATGACTTTTCAGCAGCCATCTAGTACATATCAGTACCTGTAATCTTTAGATTGTAATGGGAGAGACCCTGAGATAAAGTTTATAAGGTTCCACTAAATTTATAATGTTTCAGAAATTTATTTAAATTATTATTTAAATTTAAATATTTCAAAATTAATTTTAAAAATTTAGATTTTAATTATTTCTATATATTATAAGCAGTTTCTTAAATTGACGACTGTTTTGCATTGAATTATGTCTTTCCTAAGAATCAAACCATTGACAATTCATCTCTATTCTTATATATTATCCGACATGAATTCTTATATACTATCATACTATATTAATTCTTATATATTATCATACCATTAATTCTGATATATTATCAGGTTATTAATTCTTATATATTATCAGACCATTAACGATTCGTGTATCTTCATTCTTACATGTTTCTTTGAATTCTGTAAAGTGGAAAAGGGATATTTATATATATATATAATTAATACGATAGGCATAAAAATCAAACTATATAGCACCGTATTTCATTGTAAAAAAATAGGTTACAGATTGTGTACTAATAAAATATAACAATATCAAACAATACAGTACAATTATATACAAAAGCTTATGAAGATAAATATAAAGGTTATATAAATTGGGCATAAAGACGATACTCTTCGTCTATGTACTTACTATAATCGTACTCATAAATTATTCAGTACAATTAATATTATAAATATTGCATAATATAAAAGCGTATAAACTACATATTTTTAATATATTATCTCAAAGTTTCTCCTTAGATGTATATGCTAGCTTGAAGAGCATCAATTGTTTAAAATTTAAGATTTTGTTTATGACTAATGTTGCCAATTTAATTATGATACTATTTTGAACTGGTGTTACATTTAGTGTAATCAAACGTTAAGTAAAAGTCTCTTTTTATTTTACTGTTTAGGAATGAAAATAAGTTATCGATAGAAGTGTAATAAATCTTTATATGGGTATTTGCTTGAAGGTGAGTGTTACAACTGAATGGGCCTTGAATATGTTCCTCATGGATTTTTATCTGCCAAATGAAGGTGAAACTATTTGTGATGCGTTTATAATTATGCGTATGGGCTCTTAGTTCGATGGATTCTGTACATTTGCTTGTACATTCATTACAATAAATGCAATCTTATCGAAAACTGTGTGGATATTTTCCTTTTCTTCTCTACACCTTTAGCTATTTGGAGAAACACTACAGGTGTCAGTTCAAAAAGGTTAGATTTAGGGCTTTATGGCGCAAGAGCCATATTTGGACATACTGTGCCTGACACAAGACATACAATATCAAGTTAATTAATTTCAAGTCTTAAATTTAGGATTCAACGACTTGGAGCGTTGCTATTATCACTGTCGTCATCATGGCAGATGGTCGTTACTATAATGGTTAAATCAGAAAACAGATTTTTTGCTTCTGAAAAATAACCAATATTGAGTTATGCCATGCTTCTTCTCAAATGACGATTTGCTTATTTCGAGTCTAAGGAGCCTAAGCCCTTATACTACCCGTAGTGAACCCATGAGTTGAAATTTGAGTAGTGCACACATGAGAGTAAGCCTTAAACAACTTAGTCCTACCCCTCAAATCTGTACTGCAATTAAAAAGGGGTATTTGGGGGGGGGGCTTGAAGCTCTAATATTTGCTTCATCCGTTCAGTGGATGCTTAAGCCACCATGGGTCCGCCTTTGCTGATTAGTTTTTATATTAATCCTAGCCTTATCAACTTGTATTACCGTGATTTATAAATATCACACAATATAAAAATCAAACATAAGCCTATCAAATGCCGATCAGTCAACAAATCCACCTGTTATCGGACAAATTTTTAGGTACTCCTTAATTATTAATTTCAACTGTCTTTTAAGATTTTTCTAGCGGAAAAAGTGGTTATCTAGAACATTTTGAAATTATTTTAATAAAAATGTACAATTATTAAAGGCATTGAAAATTTGATCTGCAGGAATCAGATTTCTGATTTTAAAAATTTTAGTCTACATCTTTCTCGTATTCAAAACGTATTTAATAATAACTTATTTTTTGAACTGCAGTTGGTCAAATTTTTATTCAAGTGAAGTTACAGATTTACTTTAGTTTAATCCTTTAAAGCCCTCACTTTTTTTTATCAACGGAAGAAACAAATTTCAGAACTGAGGGAGCTCTTATTGTTTGTTTAGATCAACAACTTATTCAGAAAACCCTTACATCAATTCCTTATAAAAATTATTAACTGTCACGGAACCACGTATAGTTACCACTCGCTGTAACAAAACAAAAAAATTCAAAAAATTAGTTTCAATACAAAAATAAGTACTGTATACATATTCAAGACGGAATTTGAAAAAACAACTGTCTTTTGAGGGTGAAAGCAGGAATTGTATGAAAGTAAAAATGCTTTCTTATGAAAGAATTCATTTATGCAATTATTTCTAAATCCTGGAGACCCTTCCTACCATCTTTTGCTAAACAGGAGGGAAAAAACGCTAGTAAATAGGGAGAAAATGTCTTTGGGATTATTCCAAATGGAACCACGTGGGAACAAACGATGTTGGGATCTTTCTAATTCCTGGAAATCGCGTTACCTCAAAGGATAGATATTTTGGATATTTTAAAATCATAAACAGACTTTCGAGGTGACTCCAACTCCAAGAGTCATCTCAGACTAAGCCACTGATTGCGAACCTATACCACGCGTGTCAAAGGTGACGCGCCAAGACATTATGTGTGACATGCATCATTCTACGGATGGTCTTTGCCCAACAACAGTCAACGCTGTCATAGAGTCAGGAAAGAAACCTATTGACCTTTAAAAGAAAATGCCATGATTTTTATTTTTTTCTTATTATTACATAGCGATAGTTTTATTTGAAAAATCGCCTTATTTTAGTTTTGTACTTTCAAATAATCCTTAATAACTAACAAAAATTGAAAATGGCTATAAAATTATTTTATAAAAATAAAAAGTGAAAATGAGACAATTATATTTAATTTTTATAATTTTTTGTACATTTTACATTACACTTAATAATATTTGTGTTCAGTTTTTATTAAGTTGTATTGATTTTAGGTTTGTTTTTTGTTTCTGAACTATTTATATTGTTTATAAAAAGGATTTATATCCGCGCAATTTAAAATAAATAAATATTTTAGTTATTTATTTTTATGTTGCACAGCCCTGTGATGAAGAATCCAAACAATAAAAAAATATTAATTGATAAAAGAAGTGGTAGTAGCAGTAGCCGACTCTTTCATGACATATGGACCGAGATGTACCACTGATGTACAGCGCTATCGACAGAAACAACAGATCATTGTGCATACTGTGTAATGAAACTGTTGTAAGCAGGACGTGAAATACAGAGGCTGTTCACACATTTTTTAGACAATGTACATTGTATTCACAAAACTAAATTACATAAAATTCTTGTGTTTTAAATGTTCTATTTGATAGCCCTTATTCTGAACTATCTTTCGACACAAATAATTTCCAGGATAATAAGGCCTTTTGAAATGTCAGAAGAGGTATACTATCCCATTCCTCCTGAACAGCTTTCCAGAGTCCTGTAAGGGTTGTAGGACGACGTTTGGATAATGCAGATTTTAAAAGTCCGAAAGCACAAAAATCCATAGGTGATACATCGGGAGATTTAGTAGGGATATCAGTGAAGGGTATGGCCTTGATACCGGTTTTTTGTTCCATTTCTTTTAGGAAATTTACAGTGGATTTTGATGTGGGACTGCTAGCTTTGTATTGATGGAGTTCCACAGATTGATGGCACTGTGGGTAAAGCGATGGTATTTCATTCAGAAAAATTGGCGATAAAATATGTTCCTAATAGTATTTGGAGTTAATCTTGACATTTTTTTGCCACTCTCTTTATTTTTAACTTGCCACTATATGAAAAACCAGCAACAATCATGAATCCCTTAGAAAAACTTTCTTTCGATTTTGTGAACCATGTACTTAAATTTTTTTTTCTCCCCTTTTATGATAATAAATGGCTCTTTTTTTGCTGCAAGCATTTAAATACACCCATGATTCATCTATTGTGACAATTTCATTTTTCTTTGGATAAGTGTTTCTTATATAGAATTCAGCAGCGTGTCCTGCGTTCAGCGATATGCTTTGGAGAAATACAAATACAAATACAAATATTGACGACCAGCTACAGGCTCAAGCCCAACAAGGCTGGTCCTTTGTTTATGAATTCCCCAATTCCCACTGACTATCCAATTGTATCTTAAATTCGCACACTCCCTTTGAATTAACTATATTTTCTGGCAACGCGTTCCAACCGTCTATTACCCTTATTAAAGTAGCGATGCACATTGCGTTTTTTTGCTTTCTTAAGATTTAAATCAACGTTTATCATTTTGTTTACAGTGGACACCGAGCATTTTAATGATTTTGCAACTGTCCTTTGACTAGGGGATTTTCTTTTAACATTAAACAACGTACCTTTGCAATAGTCGAAGATGTCCGTTTTTTCCTTGGATACTTGTTTGGAATTTTTGTCTCACTTGAGGCTCCAATTTGATGGGTTTTTTCTTCCTTTTTGACGATATTACCTATCGAAGCTTTAGATATCACAAAATCATGACTCTCACATCGTTTTTGGATAACGGAATATGAATATTTCTCTTCGGAAAGAGCATAAATATAGCCTTTGAACCACTGCTTCGTTAAAACCGCCATTTTGAATAAAAACAAACCTCTCAAGCCGCAGACGATAATTTTGACTTTTAAAAACATATTACAACTGCAATTATTTCTTTTGCAGCAAACGATTTTTTATTACCGCTAACCAAAATCGTCTAAAAAATGAGCGAACAGCCTCTGTATAAGTAAACATTTTGAAGCTAATAAAAAAGTAAGGATGAAAGGAAGGAATACATTTCAAGGCAGCGACACCACTAGTAGTGGTCCGAGGCCGATGGTTGTTGATGAGCTCCGTCGTGAAAGTTCAGTAAAAGACTCAAAAGACACAGAGTCTAAATTCCATATTTGGAGTATATTTTACTAAATTTAATCGGTCACGTCACGTAAGTTACATGTAGTATAAAGTAGCAATTACATTTGGATAGGCATTGAAAAGTGTAACTTTCCTCCCACCGGCTGTATATAATCTTCACTTGACCTCCCGTTCTAAAGATGGATTTTATCTTTTAGTTGTATCGGTAACTATTTATTGCTCTGACTTTTTTAATTGGCTTTTGCCGCACTTCCTCGCTTGAAATCTTGTGGACGTTTCTTTTAATTGAAAAAGCTTTGTTCTTAGGTTTCCAGCTTGGCGTTTTCTATGTAGGGTTGCCAACTTGGCGTTTCACTTCTTGCAAGATGCGAGATGGCGAACCTTACACCACTATAAGTAAGTCAAATTCCATCCTTAAATTTGTAAGAGTTTCTATAAATTTAACATCAGCAAGCTTTTGCATTGCTCACTCCATAGCTCAGCATGGAAAAGCCATCAGTGAAGGATAATTCATTCAAGAAACTCTTCTAAGATGTGCAACATATGTATTTCATGACATGCAAAATATACATATTATTAAGAGAATTACTGAATACCACTCAGTAGAAATGCCATCAAAGACAGAATTGTAAGACGAAACACAAACATACAGCTTCAATTTAAAAAAAACTTAAATAATTGCAAATATTTTTTCCATTTCTCCTGATGAAACTACTGATGTCACATCAAATGCTCGGTTGGCCATTATTGTTATATATTCTAATAGTCTTACAATGAGAGAAGAATTGATAAAGTTAAAATCAGTACCAATAAGTACATCAGGGAACGAAATATGTAAGGTCGTTATGAAAACATTCCGTGACCTACATTGATATGTATAAATTTGTCAAATAAATGTCTTAAATTGTGCTACCTATGGAAACAACATAAATAATAGTTTCGCAGATAAACAAACGGATCTAGGAACTTCTTTGGAACAAAAAATTCCTTTTTATGTTTTATATATTATTCATTTTACTCATTAATTGAGACTATATTGTATTTATAAGCACTTGATCATTTAATGCAAATCTCATTTTAATATTAATCATAATATCATAACAATATCTGTCATGGATAAATGGCAGCCCTATTCTTAAAAGGCGATGATGGTGTATTAGCCAGATAAGAGCACTTTAGCAGGTCATAGATGCTTATAAATGCACACAGCACAATGTGCAATTTTCAAACTCCAATTAAAATAAAATACGATTAACTAGGTGCTTTAATTATTTATTTCGTCGATTGAGAGATTTTGCATGTCAGGCTATAATGAGAAGAAGCGTTGTCAAAGGGAAAACTCCTCAATTTGTGTTTGCATTAACGCTCTCAAAACTGATAAATTATAGATTATTTTGAAATAATTTGCTAAAATGTTTCCAAATTAGCTAAGACTTTGTAGTAGTGTGGGTAGCAGTTTGGCTGGAAGGCTGCATTTATTAAATTGTACTGGTTTTAACCGGCTATTATGTAATACAAGATTAAACATCTTAAATATTCATTGAAAATCACCACTGTAAATAGGCTGATTACTATTTATTAATTAATTAATTACAATTTCGAATTGCTTTGTTCCGTTCTCATTCTTTTCCGCTACATATTATCTGGCATTTTTTAGCTTATCTTTTGCCCTTTATGTAAGCAGACCAGCATAAACCTTAAAACCAGGTCTTCGCGCAAAAACATCTTTCCATGAAAAATACTTAGCTCCGTGGTTCAGATCTTATTTCAAAGTATTGATCACAAGATGGCAGCACGAGTTCACCCCAAACTATATTCTCTGATTTGTCTGAATATTTTGGTAATACTGTTCGACAGTGAAATTACTTCGCAGATACAAGAACCCAATCTTGAATGATTTCAACGTGCTGAACACGAATATCACCTTAAAAAACGTTGATTGGCTTTCGTTGCAGAGATATGGACGTTTTCTTTTCCCTTATATAGGTGCTATCGCGAAATATAATGCAATTTCGTAAGATAAATACGTGGAGACGAAATTGTTGTGGAATATTTCATCATCCCTTTGCATAAATAAGTTATTGCATCATACACATTAATTTTCTGTTAGCGACTTCGCGAAGGTGATTACGCAAGAGCAAGCAATAGTTTATTTATAAACGCGAGACGGCTCAGCTCGGGTAAATTCCTTGCATTTCGTCCATATTTTTCAAACCTCTAGCATACACAAGTGATTGTTACAGTGTAAAATCAATAGTAGTAATGCCTCGTGACTGCGTTAATAGTGCTAATAACTTATGTTATATTTGAGGAGAAGCGACATTTGCTGCACAGAAAAAGACCATCAGTGCAATAGTTAAGAAAGCGTATCATTTGCACATTTGTACTTTGGCTGTAAGATAAGCGACCAGGACAAAAAATGGACCACACTTGAGCAGTAAAAATTTCACAGTAGCAAAATAAAGGCAATGCCATTTGCTATGACCATGATTTGGAGGGAACTGACCAATCCCGTTGATAACTGTTAATTCTGCATGATACCACCAGTTTCTGGAGGCATCACCAAAAAGTGGACAGTTGAATACCCTAACATACCATCTGCTCTGCGTCCTGTCTTCGCATGGCGAAGGACTCCCTATTCCAGAGCCTCCTATAGATTTTTCTATCAGTTCAGACGAGGAGGATCGTCCTGTATCCGCGAAATCTCCTAAACCGTCAAAGCCAGCTTGTGGTGGCACAATGGATGATGAATTTTCGTGTTTTAATAAAACATCTGCGTCACAAAAAAGCTCGGATGAACTGAACGATCTTGTTCGAGATTTGGATCTGTCCAAAAGCAAAGCGGAATTGTTGGCCTCAAGATTTTGACAGTGGAATCTTCTCGAACAAAATGTCCGAGTGACTTCATTCCGTCATCGTCATCAGTCCTTCGAATTTTTCTTTGAAAAAGAAGAAAGCCTTGTGTTCTGCTGCCATACTGATGGCTTACTACAAGAACTCGGCATTGCACATGAGCCCCATGAATAGCGGCTGTTTATAGCCAAAACTGAGACTAAAGGCAGTTTTGCTGCATAAGGGGAACCAGCTTCCATCTATACCTATTGGACATGCTGTCTACATGAAGGAGAAATGCGACAATCTAATGTTTCTATTGGAGAGAATTAACTACAGCAAGTATGGCTGGCAGATCTGTGCTGACCTGAAAGTAGAGTGCCTATATACCTGAAGGTAGTGGCTTTGTGGATGGGGTTTGCATCAGGTATATACAAAGTACTGCTGTTTTCTTTGTTTATAGGACAGCAGAGCAATTGAGTTGCACTACATCAAGTAAGACTGGCATTCGAGACCACCTTTTAAGCCTGGAGAAATGAATGTACAGCACCCACCATTGATAGAACAGTATAAAATCTTCATTCCTCCTTTACGCATCAAGCTCGGCCTTATCAAAAACTTGGTAAAGCCCACAGATAAGAATGGACTACCATTCAAGTACCTGTATGAAATACTCCCTCGTCTCAGCAAAATCAAAATTAAAGAGGGTGTTTTTGTGAGGCCTCGGGTTAAACAGTTCTTCAGAGATCCCAAGTTTGAGAAAGTTCTTTAAAGTAAAGATAAACAGATTTGAGATGCGTTCTGTCAAGTAGCTAACAACTTCCTGGGGAATGTGAAGGCCGAAAACTACAAGGAACTGGTCGAGGATTTGTTGGCTTTGTTTTCGGATGTCAGCTGCAATATGTCGTTAAAGATTCACTTTATTGACTCCCACTTGAATTTCTTTCCTATTAAGCACGGGGAGGTCAGTTATGAGCATGGCGAACGTTTTCTTGAGGACATTGCCAAGATGGAGGAACGGTACTAGGTCAAATGATCCACGTCAATGGTGGCTGACTGTTGTTGGACGCTCATCAGAGAAACTCCCCTCGTCTACCACAAGCGGCAGGCCAAAAAAAAGCAAAAGTCCGAAGATAAGGGTATTCTTAACATGTATTACAGGGTGGCTACAAAAAATTAAGTAAAAAGTTCCCTGAGTTTTCCCTGATTTCCAGAGCATTTTTCATGAAATTCCCTGAGTTTCTCCATCCGTTCGCAGAACAATTCTTCGGTAATAATGATAAACTTGACACTTGATGAACTAAAAAACTATAAACTGATAGATAAATAAAAATAATATAAGTAAAAAATATTTTTACTGTATTCCATAGTAGACCAAATAATATAAAGTTATAGATAGAATATTTAATTTTACATTTTTAACTATTTTGATGTGTTTGCAAAAGCAGTCATCAACTTCTGAATCCGTCAATGGCGAAAGCGCTGGGTACATCTCTACTATTATAAAAGGAAGTGTTTGTCTGTCCTGTAGGCAGTGTCCCGACGAATCTATGGCACTTACAATAGTGAAATTTGGCACACATGTGGTCCGAATTTTTTGCAATTTTTCTGTCGCGCCCGAATTTTAAAATTTAATCTAAAACATATAAGAATGAATTAATTGGAATTTAATTATTATTATTTTTCTTAGAATGGCATACGGTATAAAGACATGGCATTCTAAATTTATTTTTTCCGTTTCCGTTAGATTTTCTCAGCAACGATTTTACAGGGCGAACAAAACAAATAAAGTTTTAACTGGAGTTATGTAGTTCTTTTTTCTAT
Source organism: Metellina segmentata (assembly GCA_947359465.1). Lineage (NCBI taxonomy): Eukaryota > Metazoa > Arthropoda > Arachnida > Araneae > Tetragnathidae > Metellina > Metellina segmentata. The sequence continues at coordinate 70,709,193 of OX375874.1, forward strand.
CTCCTAAATCGTTATAGATAGAAGAAAAATTTCAACGGATTTCAAATCTGCGGAAATTTTTACAACAGATCGATACCTAAAAACATGATTTTCTTTAAATAAATAATTTTTAAATAGTAACTTTTATATTTTTTCAAATACTAATTTGGCCGCCGGCGCCGTGAAGAATTCTACCTTTGTTCATTTTGTTTTCCTGAGCAACGGATTCGAGTAAAGCAAAACAGATAAAAAGTTATGACTGGCGTTCTTCATTGCTTTTTTCTATCTCAGCGATCGTTAAAGATGGAATAAAAGTTTTAATTGATTTGAAATCTGCAAAAAATTTCACATTAGATCGATACCTAAAAATATAATTTTCTTTTAATAAATAGTTTTTAAATTGTAACTTTTGTATTTTTTCCAATACGAATTTCGCTGCCGAGAAGAAAGACCTTCGTTTGATTCGAGATTCATTCATTTTGAAAAGTAACGGATTCGGGTTAAGCAAAAGAAATAATTAAAGTTATGACTGGAGTTCTACAGTGCTTTTTTCTAACTCAGCGATTGTTTAAAATAAAATGAAAATATCAACGGATTTCAAATCTGCGGAAAATTTTACACCAGATAATAACCTTATACGTTTGATTTCCTTTAAATAAATAATTTTTCAATTAAATATTTATATTTTCATAGGAGATTGTGACGTCACGCCGATTTGCAGACGATTTTGGCCGCATTTGACAGTGACGAATCCATCACAAAAAGAACTGTAACAGACAACGCAAACTTTTCAAAAAAAAAAAAAAAAAACCCGAGTTCGAAAATGTTTGAAAAAAATAAGAACTTCTAACACATATGTATTAAAAAACATATGCATAATCTATAAATGACAACTTTTCCGTTAGCCGGACCCAACTTTGAACCAAAATCAAAATCGTCAATCTAGATATTTTAGAAGAAAAAAAAAAAAAAAAAAAAGATTTTTTTTTTTAAATGTTGATTTAATTGAAACCGGATGTTTAACTTTTGCAGGTTTTTCCGGCCGTCAGTATTTTTCAAAGCCGCAAGGCACTACGTTCCTATTATTGACATTAGGGAACGTGGCACAGTTGTAGACTTCGGTTACAGGGTTTCCGGCCATTACAGGTTAAATAAAACAGTATACAATGTATACAACTCTTTTTTTCTGGATGTTTACGTAAAAAATACACTTCTCATTTTCGGAATGAAAACAAAATTGGCGACATTTTGATTTTGGTTCAAAGTGGCGCCCGCATGTCTAACGGAAAAGTACCAAATGGGTGCCATTTGCAAAACGAAATTCCAACTTTTTCCCTGAATTAAACGAAACTTCCCTGAGTTTTCCCTGATTTTTCCAGAAAATGATTCTTCCCTGAGAAATCCCTGATTTCCCTGAATTCCCGGTTCTGTCGCCACCCTGTATTACAATATTTACATCTGTACATTTTTTTCTCAATAATGCGTACACGTTACTAAAACACCGTAGCCAATTCAGCTGTTTCTTTGTCATATTCGTATTCAGCACATTGAATAAATTAGAAAATGATCTTTTATATATCGCAACACAAATTTTTTAAATTTTGTTGCCCAGTGTAAGTTATATATTCATTGAATATACCTATAGATTTTATTGCAACTCGATTTTTCGAAAAGGAGTGCTTCAGTACCGTTTAGTGACAAAAGTTCAATCAAGACAAAATTGGTTTTCCGAAAGCATATAACTTTACTCAGGTATTGGTGCATTGAATACTGGCCATGAAAAATAGTTGTTCGAGAGATTTAAATGTGTGATTCCTTTTTATCTCTTTATCTCGTACAGTTGCCACAGCTTACAACGAAAAATTAGATCGAATTTAAAAATGCGAAATTAATTCCGAGCGAAAAAGACAGAAAATATCACTCCACGTGGCACATGTACACGAGTTTCCATTTCCTTGCAAAATATCGTCTGTCCCAAATATTCGGAAATAGTTTGCTTCTCAAAGAAAATAAATACGACTCAAAACACAAAACTGTTAGTATTTTAATTGAGTAAAAAAAGTTTTGGGGAAAATAATTGAGTTTTCAGCAATAGTAGCAAAATAATTCAAGTAACTGCAATTCTTAATATACATTCAAGCTGCTCCAAAACTACCAAATTATGGTTGATTTAAGTAAATTTACTGAGATGTTTTAGCATGAAACTTGCCTAAATGTATAGTAAAAGAAATTTTAAATAATGTATTTATTATACTACTTAACTAATTCATTAAACTAAACTAATTCACTCAACTAAAGTATGATGTATCATATATAAAACATTGCATCAACGTGTCGCACCCCGGCAAGAAAAGTGACACAAGTCAAAAAATAAAAATTTTGATGTTATATCATTGAAAATATGTATGAGGTGCACCAGCGTGTTATATTACTAACCTATAGAATATAATAGAAGTTACCACCATAACTACTAAATCTAACTACTGACGACTACTACCTAAAATTTAAAAGAAGCTTATACGATTTCAATATAAATTTTATAGTATCGTTAAAGTTGATGCTTCTCAAATTCTGCAATTTAATGTTGTGTCACTTTTTTTGCCGGGGTGCGATATGCTACCGTTTGGACGTGCATTAATCATATATACATACAGACAGATGGACAGACACCAAACGCGTAAGAGACGGATTTGGCATTCGAAGAGTCCAAAACGGATAGAACACTGAAATGGGTCGAAAATATTCAACGTACAAACACTTCATTCTTATTTATATAGTAGACTAGCAAAATACCCGACCTTACTCGGTTTGAATTGGTTTACTCTAGATTGAAGAGATAATCAAAATTTGTTATGACTTACGTTTTTTGTAGAATAAAAATTTATTTTAACATCTTTCGCCATATCTTTATATTTTCTACAACTTACTTTGGACACAAATCCTACACATACATATCCATTCATGTAATACATTTCACATACATCGCACAATTGCACAAGCTACAAAATGACGAAAGGTGATACTAAGGTTCCTACTACAAAAGACGATTTATAGGAAGTTTTGGAATTCCCTTTCTTGTTATTTTCATGTTCAACTCAATTAATTAAAATTACGATTTACGGCGAGTGCTCTCACACTCATAGTCAACAAAACAATATTTTTTTACTTGTGGCACTCTTGCCTCCGGTATGCGACATTGTGAAATTTTGCAATCTTCTCCTGTCATTATTAAAACGAATTTTTTAATGTTGGAAAAAGTTCCAGTTTGGATTAATAAACATTATTATTCATTCAATAACGGCATTATTCTTTAAATAACCGCATTGTTCTTTAAATAGCGGCATTATTCTTTAAATAACGGCATTATTCTTTAAATAACGGCATTATTCTTTAAATAACGGCATTATTCTTTCAATAATGGCATAACTACACTTAAAATTTACTGAAAATTTATACTGACTTACCTAACATTTTTAAGTCTAATACTTTGTGGTGCTGTTGCGTGTGATGAGAAGGAAAACACATTTATTAAAATTATAAATATTTAAAACAGGAAACAGCGAAGTAAAACAAAATAAAAGATGTCGCAAAAAATTGTTCTAAAGATATTAATTTGTGATTCAATTTTATCTCTTGATCTCGCACAGTTGCCACAACTTACAACTAAAAGTGTACAAAATTTAGAAATGTGAAATTAATTCAGAGCGAAAGAACCAGAAAAAATATCACTGCTCGCGCGATCTTGTTCATTCTCGTTTCATTGAAAAATATCGTCTGTCCCAAATATTCGGAAATCGTTTTCATTGCGCAAAGAATAAAAATAAGACTCGAAATAAATGAAGTATCAGAGATGAAATTCCATTAAAAAAATAATAATTTTTTGAAGAATAATTACTTTTTCAGCAGTACTGGTAAAGCAATCGAAGTAATCGTAATATTCAATAGACATTCCAATTTTTCCAAAACTACCAAATTATGGTTGATTTAAGTATACTTACTCAGGTGTTTTAGCATGAAACTCAACTAAATATAACAATAAAGAAATGTTTAATATTGCATTCACTACACTAATAGATAATGTATAAAATAAAATACAATGCAATCAAATATCTGGAATACAATTCATGTGATGTCCACACAAACACAAAATCGAGCATAGAACAGAAAGACGGACAGACAGACCTTCGCAACCAATGCCACTCACTAAATGAAGATAAGTTCTCACTGTATGCAAATTTTCATGAAAATATCTTAAACCTCGTGGACGTGTATAGGGCACAACATACATACAGACAGACAGACACCAAACGAGAAAAAGGCGGATTCGGCATCAGAAGGGTCCAAAACGGATAGAAAACTTGAAATGGGTCGAAAATATTGAATGTACAAACAAACACTCCATTCTTATTTATATAGATTACTATCAGAAATCACCGGCCTCAACTCGGATTGAATTGGTTGATTTTAGATAGAAGAAAAATTATCTGAATATATAATCACTCGTGTCTATCGTAGAATAAAATAATATGTTAACACTTTTTCGGGGCTCCTTATAATTTCTACAACTTACTTTAAGCACTGATCCTACACATGCTATCTATGTAATGCATTCCAAGTAGGACATCGCACCCTTGCTGTGTAACAAAGCTACAAAATTATGAAAGGTGACACTAAGGTTACTACACTACTACAAACTACGATTTTTGAGGGGATTTGGAATTGCCTTTCATAAGTTCTCTTCATGCTCAATTCAATTCATAAAATTGACAATTACACGGCAAGTGCTCTCTCGCACTGATAGTCAACAAAACAATATTTTTTTCTTGGGAACTCTTCCATCATGCATACATTGTCGTTTATCGCCATCTTTAAGGGAAGAATGACAAATTATTTTCATAAGATATTCATCACTAAATGTTTTAAGGCGAATAAAATTTTTTAATTGCATTTTTAAAATTGAATGCTCTTAGTACGACCCACAATGGTTCCCTATTATCATTTAAAAAATGGTATATCACTTAGACACAGTTGTTTTTTTTTTAAATCATTTTATTTTTCAATAAATTCTTAGTATATTTAATAAGTTGCTAAAAAAAAGCTTCAACTCGTAAAATAATCTACCTTAACATCTTGTCATATGAGAAAGAATCTTTTAATAGTTTAGAAATTCTAGTTCAGAATTTTTTTTTAACATTATTATTTCAATAACGGCAATAACTACATTTAACATTTGCTTTATTCTGACTTACCTCCCACTTTTCATCGAATACTTTGTGGTGGTGTTGAGTATGATGAAAAGGAAATGCAATTTAGAAAAATAGTAAGTATTTAAAACAGGAAACAACAGTAAGAAGCGAAATCAAAATAAAACTTGTGAAGAAAAACGTTTTAAAAAGATATTCGTTATTCTTCTTATCTCCTGATCTCGCACAGTTGCCACAACTTACAACTAAAAACACCACAAAATTAAGAAATGCTAAACTAATTCCGAGAGAAACTGCAAATATCACGGCACGTTATCAACCAACACGAGTTTCCGTTCCCGTTTGTTGAGAAATATCGTATGTCCCATATATTCGGAAATCGTTTGTTCCGTAACTAACAAAATAAGACTCCAAATAAATGAAGCATCAGAGTTGAAATTCCATAAAAACTAATTTTTATAAAACTAAACGCTTTTACAGCAGTACTGGTAAAACAAAATCCAAGTAACCGTAATACTCAACAAACATTCCACAGTATCCAAAACTGCCAAATTATGGTTGATTTTAAGTATACTTACTCAGATGTTTTAGAATTAAACTTATCAAAATATTGAATTAAAGAAAAGTTTAATATTGCATTTACTAAACTAATACATGATGTATAGAATAAAGCACATTGTAATCAAATACAAGGAACAAAATTCATGTGATACCTATACAAACACACACACAAAATCGAACATAGAACGGGAAGATGGACGGACAAACGCATTCAAGTTCAGTCACTAAATGAATGCAAGTACTCACAGTATACAGAGTTTCATGAAAATATATTAAACCATTTGGACGTGCATTGAACACAGACAGACACCAAACGCGCAAGAGACGGAATTGGCATCAGAAGTGTCCAAAATGGATAGAAAACTTGAAAGGGGTCGAAAGTTTTCAATGTACAAACACTATTTCTTATTTATATAGATATAATTTTAATTATATATTTCTCTCAATCCCCTGAATGAAAGATCTTAGTTTCCCTCCAGAATGAGACCCTGGGACCATGTACAATCCCTCATTAAGTCACAAAAATTAGTGTACTTCAAGTATTCAACCCATAACAAATCTTTTTTTATTAGTCCTTTCCTTTTTTGTTTTTGAAGTCAGAAAATTTTGCCTTTTGTAAGTTCGCTCAGCACATGAAAAATTCGTTTTTTTCCCGAGATCCCTTAATTAGAAATTTTCCCTTAATTAGAAAACATAGGCGTAACTAGGGTTGTTGAATGGGGGAGGGGGGTCCTCCCAAAAAGTTTGGATTGTACCCCAGTAAAAAGGCGAAGATTAAAGTAATTATATTAATATAATTAACACATATTAATTATTTATAATTGATTATAGTAATATGGTTAATATCTATTAATATCTAATAAAAATTAATTATATTAATATACTTAATATCTATTAATTATTAAAAATTAATTAATTATATTGATGCATATTCATTAATTAACACTTGATTTTAAAAAATCAAAAAAAAAAATGTATCGCTTTTTATTTAAAAAAAACGTTGCCGCAGTCGCCGTCGCATGGTTGAAAACTCGCTTTTTTGCTCGATAGGCTACGTCCATAGTGCACCGCTTCCAGCTTCCGGCTTTATCGCGGCAGTTGAGCGGGGAGGAAAAGTAGCGTAAACTGTATTGTTGCGGTTATAGTGCACCTGCTTCCCTGCTTCCGCCTGCTTTACCCGCTTCCACCCGCTTTTTCCGGAATGAATTATTAATTCTTTTTCCCGCTTGAACCGCTTACCCGCTTGACTCGCTCGTTTAGTTTGTTGTGTTATTCCGTTCTGCACTTCTACGCTCTTTGGTTGTTGGAACAAAACGGAAGCAGACAAAGATGTTTTAATTTCCAAGTGTTTCTAAAAAGTGTAATTTGGGACAAAATATTTTTTACGTGATTATGTGGATCCAAACATCGTTAAAAGAGCATTTGCAACTTTCTTCATTGATATAATTTATTTTGTAAAGAATCCCATACGTTTAATATAATTGTGCGGGTTCATTCTAATTTGCACTAATTTCAGATATTTTCCCTTCTACTTCGGAAATCAAGTTATCAAATATATTTTTCCAAACTATACTGCTCTGAAATTCAACTAATTCCATTTCTAAATCATGGATACCCAGCCACTTAAATTCGTTTTACTCCATTGTTTCGAATTTCGTTTTGTATGGATATAAAATAAAGTGAAATGCGTTTTCCATATCTTTAAATTGATTAAATATATCTTGAAAGGCCTTGTTTTATTTACTGTATATAATCATTAAATATTTTTTTTATTGTATTTTCTTAAATGTCAAAAGTATTTTCCATTGTTATTGTGTTTTGAAAATGTTTTTGTAACTGAGGAAAATATTTCATGATTTTCATTTCCAAATCCCAAGTAAAAATGTTAAGTGTCGTCATAAATATTTTCTAATATTTTCAAACGTCATTAAAACAATTTGTCCATTTCATTGAAGTTTTTTTATTTACATTAGAATGCTGAGTGTGATGTCGCATAAAAACATAAAATCATTTAACTAATCTATACTTGAAAATTCGTCAAAATTATTGTTTTTTTCATTCAAAAAGAGCGTAATTTCTTCTTATTAAATGACAAACCGATTAAGAACTTGACCCGAACTGAGCCATCAAACATTGTTGTATGTCAAAATGTTGTCGCCAAACGCGCGTTTTACGCGCCTCATATGAACGGTCTTAATAAATGTCTTTATTATTAGTATTTACCATATTGTTCATTCTCACAAGCGGTATTTTATAAATTTACATATTCTACTCAATAGGCATTCACATAAATTTTAAAACAGCATTATGTATGTATAATCAATAAATCTAAAACCAGGGTGTCAAGATCTAAATCACTATATTTAAATCAACAATTAAAATCATGATTTTAATCAAATGATCTTTTTTTAAATCACTGATTTTAATCAAATGATTTTTTTTTAAATCACTGATTTAAATCACAACTAAACACACATTTTTATAACTAAGTAAATGCACCACAGAATAATCACAGAAGCGGTCAAATGCTTTAATCTTTCTTCACTCATGGTGATTTCAGCACTAATGGCTACACCCAGCAAAGAGGGAACTGGGTCAATTACTGCATATTATAAAAGATTGCAACATCCAGTTGTAACTTAGAATATACTATATACTGGAAACAGTAATGTAAATACACATGACATCATAAATCTAAATGCCAGGAAGAGTAATGTGTAAACATTCCTGATTAACAACACTCATAATATAAACACTTAAAGGAAGTACGTAACAGTTTGATTCAAAATTATAAACTAAAGGGGTGACTGATTTCATGAACTAAAAAAAAAAAAAAAACACAGTTCGAAGTAAATTTTTTTAAGGCTCAGCTTATTCTTGTGGTGTGCAATAGAGATTAAAGAGTAGAAATATACATATTCACACAGCCATTGAAATGTCAGCAATAAGAAAGAAAGATCCAATATGAATTAAAAGTGAAAATTCATTTATTATTGCTGCTCGGCAGTTTTATTATTAGAATTTACTATTGTCTGATTATTTCTCTGTCCTCTATTCTACTTTTCACACTGTAGTTCAGGTCTGTCACTTACTCTTACTGATAAATTTGTTAACATGATGATGTAATTTACTCAAGAAAAACTATGTGGGATATCAACTTGTGTTTTAAAGTTAAACAAATGAAGTAAATATTGATTTACCAAGTCACAAACTTAAAAAAAAAATTTTTATTTAAAAAATTCATACATTTTTTTGTAAAAACAATTGAGAAACTACAGAAATTTAAATTAAAAAAATCTGATTTAAATAAAAAAAATCCGATTTAAATAAAAAATTTCAATTGATTTATTTTTTAATCAAGATTTTCTTACACCCTGTCTAAAACATTTTACAAAAATCCTTTGGGCAATTTTTTTTCAATTTTAAGTTTTTCATTAACACTGATATTTTCTTCATGTTTTTTAAAAGAAGGGTTCGAAAAATATCAAAAATTTATGTATATGATGAAATGATAAGTTTATAAAAATCAACGCGTGTGTCATTTAAAAAGCCTGTGTGGGCCAGTATGACCCGCGGGTCATAGGTTCGCCATCCCTGCAATAGATCCTCATGTGATAGCTCCATGTTGCAAACTGACAGGCGGTTCAACGCGCGTTGCACTATAACCACCCCCTGCTAGAATCGCGCGGTTTTACAACGCTGTTTGGAACTGCCGCGGTTTTAGCGGTAAAGCAGGAAGCTGGAAGCGGTGCACTATGGACGTACCCTTAGACAGTTTTCCGAGACAGTACGGATCAGAAAATTACGAAATTAACATGGTTTGTTCAAAATTGTACAGGGAACACGACAAAGAAGATTTTTTCCGATGCGGCTATTAGTTTAGTATTTATTAAGTGTCTAAGTGAAAAAGCGAAATTTCAAACGCGAGTGAGCAAAAGACGTACAAATTTTCAGTCTTCAATCGTGATTTTTTAGAGTACTTCTAAACGTGAATTTTTGTAGTTCGTCGAGCTATTTTAGAAATTTCAATTTGGTTCCTGGTAATATGTTTTCGAAAATTCGGGAAAAACCGGTACATTTTCGTTATTTTTTTGGTAAACTGTCATATCTAGCTTATTACTATTACTTACTTTTTAATTTAAAAACATCGCACAAAACCTTAGAATATACTCTTTCTTACGGTACAATTATTTTCGAAATGGGTTAATAAATAAATTCGGTGCGATCAAAAGTTGGTCATACAAATTTTGGAATATTGGTAAATTTCCGTCAATTTGTATTAACTGTCATATCTATAGCTTATACTATTATTTTTAAATTTGAAAGCATCACTGCAAACCTTAGAATGTACTCTTTCGTATAGTTCAATTATTTTGGAAATTTGTTATTAAATAAATTTTTGATTATTAAATAATTTTATTTTCTTCTTACGGTAAAATTACTTTTAAAACTGGTTCATAAATAAATTCGATACAATCAAAAGTTGGTCATACAAATTTCGTAATTTTTAGATCGCGGAGCGATAGCATTCATTCTCTTCATACATTTATCTTCACGGAAATGAAGGTTACATTTTCTGACTAACTTATATATTTTCCAGGTATCAAATTTATCATAGCAACGTTTTTTTTTTTTTTTTTGACGAGGAAAAAGGCTTGCTTTTTTAAACGGCTTCCCGTAAAAGTAGAGATCAGAAAATTAAGAGATTAACATGGTCTATTTAAAATTGTAGAGGGAACAAGATGGAGAAGATTTTTACTGATACATTGAGTGTTAAAATAAAACGGGGGGGGGGCTTATACACGGATCCGCTAATTTCGCAAAAAAACTAAGGTACATTTCCGTTAGCCGGGCGCAAGCGATAAATCGCTAACTATCGCCAAATATAGCACACAAAATAATAATTGAAACCCATTAATTAATTAGCACATAAAAATAAGAATTGGAAAGGGAACATTTTTTGATACAGCTGTTGGATTTGGATATCCCTCCGGTGACAGCAACTTCGAATTCTTTACGAGCGATTAACGATTTTTATAGCAAATCTAACGGTTGTTGGGAAAGCAACCTTTTTTTTTTAATTCGTGCCATCCGAACTCGATCCGAATCCAACAGCTGTTCCAATTTTTAAAGTATTTTAACTTACGTTTTGAATGCAGCCTTTAAGCAAAAAGAGAAAAATAAGTCATATAAATTCTTCAAATTCTGTGTCTTAATCCGAGTTTCCGAATAGTTCGTAAAATTTAGCTTCACTCATCGGGATGTCTTGATGTGTATCATCATCAGTTCCAATGCCATTTCCGTACTAGAATTTATATGTTCTTCATACACATCGCTGCCCCTTTTGAAACTTTATGTACTGCACATGTTTAAGCTGCACGGCGAAGATAAGTGGCACTGATAAAAAAAAATTCCCAAGACCCAGCCCATTCCCTTGACCATTGTTGAACTGATCATCTGTCAATCACCCAGTCAGAGGTCCGGTATCAGGTGCGGGAAACTGGGAAATATCATTAGTGGACATTTAGACCCTACCCGAGTTTAATTTAAGATCATTAGCGGTCACCTTTGAAATAGACAACCTCGCAGTGAAACCTGCGGCTTAAAGCTCAGAACGCTCATCATTGCACATCTTTACTGCCAAGTTAAATCGTGGCGAACAGTTGGAGAGTTAAATCTCATTTAGAACATACCCGAGTTTCTTTTAAGAGCCATAATGAATCCCCTCCCCCTTTTGAATCGTAATCTCCAGTACATCATCACCTGTCAATCCCCCCACCAGAGGTCGGATATCAGGAGCTGGATCGTCTGGACACTGGAAAATCATTAGCAGGTTAAAGTTAGCGTTTTACTTTACAACGATTTGGTGGGAAAATATTCCACCAGTTTTACCTTCTTGTCGATATTACGCCCACATGGCTTTCGGACGTATGGTTTGAACGTCAGGAAAAAAAAAATTTTTTTTACTCTTTGTTTCGCTTTACATAAAGGTTTTGAATTTTGGGTAAATTTTTGAAGAAAACACGCACCCTCTGCTTATACATGGATCGGCTTATATACGGCATTTATATTATGAGTGTAAAAATAATTATATTTTTATATAATCTAGTTTAAATAGCCATAAAGCTTAATACTCCGATTGCTCTTCATTAACAAATTTAACTATCTTTTATGACGAACTGAATGGGGGGTTGAACCCCCAACTCCCCCTGGTTACGCCTATGAACTATTGTACCATTGTTTCATCGATTACATTTATTTATTCCACAAGAAAAACATTATTTAAAATTACGTTATGAATAGTTTAAGTAGTTATTAACAAGGGATTAAGTTGTGAAAAACTCATTATATCTATATTAGCAAAATTTTTCTCAACTGAATGGGGAGGGGTTAAACCCCTAACCCCCACCCTGACTGCTATGTTTATTACACAAGTAAAACATTAATTAAAATTAAGTTATGAATAGTTTTTGTAGTTATTAACAAGAGATTAATTTGTGAAAAACTCATTATATATATATATATTAGCAAAAAAAATTACCCCCCCTGGTTACGCCTATGTTAGAAAATCCTTCCCATATGTTCTTATTTCGACCTTTTTCGAAACCGCGTTTCATATATCGAAAGAATTTTGTAATGTTGCCTATAGATGGCAGCACCTTACTTATACTAGTAACTGTTGTGTCCTGAGCGACCGGTCGAAAAACGTGTCTTGAGCATAGAGGAGAGGATAAGGTTATGAAGGTATTTTCGCTTCTCTAAGGTCTAGAACGGACAGGGGTTCCTACTCCATATCAAGGGCATGTTCGGAACACGTTCTCACTAACTTTAAAAGGGACGGAGATATGTCAGAAATGAAATCAGGAGGTGTCGGAAATGGGGGATAACTAGTGAGAAAGTGACCGTGGTTATAGTAAATTGTATAGTCTTTCATAAATATTTGCAGGTCATCTTTCAAAGCAGTTAGTTGGAACATTAAAAATGTCTTAATCTCATTCAAAACGGAAGAAATTTTCAAATTGCAAATCTGAACAAAAAATTGAATATGTAGTATTAGTAATATTTGTTCATTTTGTACAAAATTTCTGTCTTTATGAAATCTTTTTGTATTTCCTGAGCTAAAAAAAAGGGTCAGGTGGTATAAAATAAGCGTAGAATTATTAATTTTTTATATTTAGCTAGGTAGGTAGGTTGTAAATTAATGTTTCACTGGAGCAAAACAATGTGCTATTCACTAAGGTCCGGGATCAATGCTGAAGGGAAAGTTCGAGGACAACGCCTCGTAATTTTGAACCAGGGTCAGATGACGATACGAACACCTCCACTGGCAGTCCACTCTCTAAACTTCCAAACCAAGTCAACGGGAAGACATTTGAAGTCACGTCGAATTTAACGTGCACCAGCTCCTATGTACATGCCAGTATTTGTCTGATCCTAGCTTAGAACTTCCTTCCCTCCGATTACTAATCTTCCAACTGGGCTACGCAGTCCTAGATATTTAACTGAGCTAGCTACGTTAAATGAGACATAGCGCAGGTCCAAAAGGTTTCATACAAAACTGCGCCATTATCTCGAAAGAATATAAATATTGTAATTACATAAAAAAGAAGCAATGTTTTGTCTCAATGACAGAGAGTTGTCGATATTACTGGATCAAACGAAACTATTGTTTTACAATAATAGTTTCGTTTTATCTATTAACAGTTATCTGTCAATAATTAAAGACATTTTTTTTAACGACAGATCAATTGTTTATGCCAAAAGAGAGAGATCATTTTAATCCAAGCTTTTTCATTTCGTCTAACTTGAAATTTTCAAGTACAAATATTTAATCACAATGTATGAATATCGTATCAAATGATTTAGTCACCTGCCTCTTTGAAAACTATGATGTAATTCAAAATTACATAGGTTATTGATAAAATTGATAGATATAGCAAAATTTTTTGCCAACAAATTAAATTTTTAAAAAATTTTTAAATGTAAGTGAAGTTATTAAAATAATTAAGAAGTGATATTTGTATATATATTTTTTTTCTGAAGGGAATAAAAGAATTTTATTCTGTGACTACTTTTCTATGTTCCGAGCAGCAGAGGGATTTTTTCCAGTAATTTAATGAAAATTAGCAATCGTAAGTGATGAGACTAATATTGTGCACAGTAATAGACAAACACATAGTAATCTTGCATATTCCCATACAAAGTTATGATAGTCCAATTTAATGCTAATAGAAACAACTTTATGGATTTGAAAACACTGTACTTCATCGCTATCCTAATTGCACGAAAAGAAACATGTTACAATATAAAGCATTCAAAAGGTTTTAAGATTATTTATCCGTGATCTCTCAAAGATGAATTGTAATGAAACTTTGTTTATGCGATGCAGTTATAGCAAAACAATTTGATGTGGTAAACATTACTTCCATCAAAATGTGAAAGCTAGCAAAAAGCCTAGAAATCTATTTAAAATTGAACATTTCAAGAACATTTATGCTTAATCAACAACCGACCAACCGGTCTAGAAGTCAAGGTGTTGGTCTCTGTATCGGAAGGTTCCTGGTTCAAATCCGGGGTCAGGGCATGGATGTAAATTGTGCTGTACTATGTTAGGGGCAATGATGGTCCTCTCACTGGGTGCCATTTCATAAGTGATCATCACTTCCAGACTTTTAGTGGCCAAGGACAAGTCATAAGTGCCCGCCATTGGAAGTACTGACCATCGCTTCCGACCTAGTAGTGGCAGAAGAAAAAAGTCCAGTACACACCATAGGAAAAAAAATGTGTAATCACTGGTCTAATTTTTCTTTAATTTAAGTACAGGGTCCGAATTTTACGGATAAAAGGAACTTGAATATTTGAATACATATTACTTCAATGTTTATGTTAGCTCAATCATCGTTACACAGCGCCTCGTTGTATCGTTTTAAGTCGCAATCGAATGAAGAGAAACACAAACCTGACGAACACCTTAGACTAGCGTAATTTTTAAGGCATCGTTCACCGGACATTCATGGCCCAGAGAGCCGTTCTCCCCTTCACATTTCGGATTACTTCACCACTAACACCACCCCATGTCTCCTCTCTCAATTCCCCTCTGTTGAGTTTCCAGTTGATGTCCGCAAAGGAAACATACGATGAAGACGCGTCCGCATAGGACACGACATCAGCATATGGTTCAGCACACAAACTAAGCGAATGCAAATGATTCAGGAGAGGAAATGATCCACCCCATCCATTGCATTGCATTGCATTGTGCAATAGCTTGCGTGGCAGAAGATATATTTCTAACATTTATCCTCCACTTACACCAGGGCCGTGTGGGTACATCTACACTTTACACATACCGTACACACATACCGTACACACATACCGTACACTTTTACTATGGAAAAAAATGAAAGATTTTCCTGAAACTTTCTCAAAAACAACCCGATCAAAACATTTTTTCTCGCAAACACCTTTCAAAATTTTTTAACTACATTCATTAACCTTTAGACTACGGCCGGTACAGCAGTTGTACCACGATCGCGCCAAGAAAGAATTTAGACAACGGTCAGTACATCAGTTGTACCTTGAAAGTTATAAGAATCGTGCCAAGAAAAAATCGGGTCTTGCAGGGCCCGATTTAAAAAATTTGGTATAGTAAGCACAACACGCAGGAAGCCCCCCCCCCCATGTTATTTGTTCATCACAAAAACTAATTTTATAACAATAATTGGTTCTTACGTATTTGACTGTTGACCGTTTCACAGATGTCACCAAAAAGTTTGAGAAAATCGTGACATCCCTTATAACTCTTGGCAAAACAAAATAAAGCAGATGAAAATTAAAAACATAATAGTTAGATAATTAATGTGATTACAAGAATGTGATAGTGGGGGAAACGGTCGACGGACATTTACGTAAATACCCAATAATTTATGTAACTACTTAAAAACTTTTTAAAATTTTTAGATACTTTTGAAACTTAGGGGCCCTCTAAATTATGGGGGCCCTAGGCCCATGCCTCACGGGCCTAATGGTAAATCAGGGCCTGGGGTCTTGTTATATCAGTCAAAAAGTTAAACTAACATCAGTATTTCTTTCGGCAATCACAATTAAAAAGTGTGTGTGTGTGGCATGTTTTTTTTAATTATATTTAGATTAGATATAAGTCACTGGTCTAATGGTTGGCTATAAAGCCCAGCTGCATATCTCTAATTTTTTACCGTATTTCCAGATCCACTGACTCAGGAGTGGCAAGATGGCATGTTCCGCCATGTTCAACCGGTTCCCATTCTCTCCCAATGAATGCCCTGGTAGCCCTGTGAAATATTCCGGTTCTTTTTCTCTCCCAATGAATGCCCTGGTAGCCCTGGGAAATATTCCTCAAATTTGGCGATAAAGCCCAGCTGCCTATCTCTGACTTTTCAGCATTCATAGATCTTCTGGCTCACAAGGCGGCACCAGAATATACAACAGAAGCTCTATTCCTTATTTTAGAGTATCAATACCCAGGCTACGCATTTACGAACAAGCTGCAATAACTATAACACATTCCTTCCCCGCTTGTTATTGCTACGGTACTTCATCACTTCCAGTTACATTTGAAACATAAACCTGATCGGGTTTTTATCGTTTCGAATATTTACGTTCTTGTTTGAAATTCAATCTCGAGGTTACAACCTTTTCGGACCGAAGTGTTCTGAGACAAGAAACTGATGATTGATGAATAAAGAGTTGAGTACTATATTTTTTGAATCGCTGAGCGACTTCAAATACCCTTTCGACCTCTTGGACTACATGCTGTCGCATGATCTAACTTTCAGCTCCTCTGGCCTGTCGGTATCCCCTCATAAACTTTCACTCCAGGTAAACCCCAACCTAAACCAAGTAAACTAGTGGTTTTGAGAAGCAACCTCCATTTACTGTATTTGCATATACATGTTGCGAGAACGCAGTCGATTTTTGAAAAGGTGTGAAAGCGCATAAGGGGATGGTAAAACTTGGTATCCGCGGAGGTACTCACCCGCTGGCCGACTCGTTATCAATGATGCACCGGACGATAAACTAAGAACCAGAATCCGCGATAAAGACACCAGTTGTAGAAGAGCTTTGTTTACGTTACCACGTTTCGTATGAATCCCCTCATTTAATTTTTGATTCGTTCAATCGGACACGCTGTTGTGTCAGGTTTCATCAGACACTCAACGACACGAGATGTTGACAGCAAAATTAGTACCGTTTCTCGAAATGTCGTCGACATTTGTCGTCAGCATGTGTCTGCAACTCCGGTGTAAAAACGCGTATTAAGCGAAGCAAGAAATTATCCGAGCTAAGACGACATGCCTCTTTTACAGCTGTAAACATTAATTTTGTTTTAAGAGCTGCCACGGCTCAGTGGGTTTACCCAATGCACTATGAAAATGCGGATTGTAGGCGGCACAAGTTTGATTCGTGCAATTTACCTTCAATGTGTTTTTCTCTTTTCTTTCATTGAAACCACCCTTGTGAGTTGTGTCCACTAATTGATGTTGAATGTCTTGTTGCTGTTGTTGTTGTCGTGCGGGCCATATATGGCCCAATTGCCCAGGAGGGTTGGACTTCTTCATGCATGATACATCCATTTTACAGGAAGGTCCCTTTCACACATCCATTCACTCACACATATCGTAATTTAGACCCCAATCAGAGACCGATAACCCCCTGATCAGATACCCCCAGAGGTATTGATTTGGTATGGGAACATGGGGGACTTTGTGACCACGACCTATTTAACGTGCCCCAGTCACCATTAGTGAAGACGACGGTCTTTAGCCAGGTCCAAGCGCCGATCTCGCAACCATCAGAATTGCAGGCTCCGTCGAGTACAGAACCCACAACCCTTCCGATGCGAGCCCGACGCTCTACTGACTGAGCTACCGCGGCTGAATATCTTGTTGTTTGACCAAAAACGGCAGCTTTAACCATAAAACTCCACCTGATCAATATTTTAAGGCGATTTTTTTTTTAATTTTTACACTTATAAAACACAAAGTTTTATAAAAATGAGAAAACATACGGCGAGTGGTGGATGGAAGAATTAGAAGTCGCAGAGGAAGGAAATCCCTAACATAAATAAATCTGTATCAGTGCGAACAAAATTTTTTTAGTTTTACTCTTTGAACTATTCATTTTGTGTACTTCAAAGGGACCAAACAAATCCAGTCTAAGTACAGCTCACTCATCTTCGCCAATCCAGCGTAATCGAATACGCAATTATTAACAGAAACAGCGAGAAAAAGCAAGGCGTCAGCTGACATCCGATTCAAGGCGGGTCAGATAGGAGGGCATTAAATTCCCGATTGGACTCTGACCGAGAAAGAAATTGAAAGGTGCCCAGATATTTATCGAAGCATTCGAGTATCTCCAAGCCGATAAAAGATCGGAGTTCTCCCTCTCAGTTGCACATTTCACTTTCACTCGAGAGATAAGAAGAATTAAAAGGGGAAAATACAATGTATATCCTCCGTCGAAGGTCGAAGGGAATCGGTAGAAACGTAGTTCGTTGAATGAAACAGGCGTATAACCGAAGTCGTGTATGTTACAATTACAATCCATTTCTTATCGTGGAAACAGGTGTATCCACTTGAAATGTCTCCATCAGTCTTCGTATGGGGACGTCACGAGACACGACAATCGCTATGGAAAGTAAAGATATTCAAATACTGCGCTTTGTCTGAAGTGAGCAGGGGAACGTTGTAGGAGAGATGGTTGGCATACTGCTAAATTGGAAGACCCCCTACGGAGATTCGGAAGGGAGGAGGTCACACTGTATATAAAGGATTGATATCTATCACAGGCTGTTATTATGATCCCTTCCATCCAGCTCACACATACACTATTCTTGTTCACTGACAGATTGATCAGTCCGGAAAGTATTGGAACAATTAATAGAGAAAGACGAACTCCGGATAGGCCACACGAGCTTCCATAAAGCTTAAGAAACTATAAAGCTATGGAGAGCAAGACTACTGCTAAATTGGAAGACCCCCTACAGAGATTCGGAAGGGAGGAGGTCACACTGTATATAAAGGATTGATATCTATCACAGGCTGTTATTATGATCCCTTTCATCCAGCTCACACATACACTATTCTTGTTCACTGACAGATTGATCAGTCCGGAAAGTATTGGAACAATTAATAGAGAAAGACGAACTCCGGATAGGCCACACGAGCTTCCATAAAGTTTAAGAAACTATAAAGCTATGGAGAGCAAGACTACTGCTAAATTGGAAGACCCCCTACAGAGATTCGGAAGGGAGGAGGTCACACTGTATAAAAAGGATTGATATCTATCACAGGCTGTTATTATGATCCCTTTCATCCAGCTCACACATACACTATTCTTGTTCACTGACAGATTGATCAGTCCGGAAAGTATTGGAACAATTAATAGAGAAAGACGAACTCCGGATAGGCCACACGAGCTTCCATAAAGCTTAAGAAACTATAAAGCTATGGAGAGCAAGACTACTGCTAAATTGGAAGACCCCCTACAGAGATTCGGAAGGGAGGAGGTCACACTGTATAGTTAGGATTGATATCTATCACAAGCTGTTATTATGATCCCTTTCATCCAGCTGACACATACACTATTCTTGTTCACTGACAGATTGATCAGTCCGGAAAGTATTAAAACAACAAATAAAGAAAGACGAACTCCAGATAGGCCACAGAAGCTTCCATAAATCTTGAGAAACTATAAGGCTATGGAGATCAAGAAAACTGTTAAATTGGCATACTGTTAAATTGGAAGACCCCTACGGAGATTTGGAAGGGAGGAGGTCACACTGTATAGTCAGGATTGATATCTATCACAGGCTGTTATTATGATCCCTTTCATACAGCTCACACATACACTATTCTTGTTCACTGACAGATTGATCAGTCCGGAAAGTATTGGAACAATTAATAGAGAAAGACGAACTCCGGATAGGCCACACGAGCTTCCATAAAGCTTAAGAAACTATAAAGCTATGGAGAGCAAGACTACTGCTAAATTGGAAGACCCCCTACAGAGATTCGGAAGGGAGGAGGTCACACTGTATATAAAGGATTGATATCTATCACAGGCTGTTATTATGATCCCTTTCATCCAGCTCACACATACACTATTCTTGTTCACTGACAGATTGATCAGTCCGGAAAGTATTGGAACAATTAATAGAGAAAGACGAACTCCGGATAGGCCACACGAGCTTCCATAAAGTTTAAGAAACTATAAAGCTATGGAGAGCAAGACTACTGCTAAATTGGAAGACCCCCTACAGAGATTCGGAAGGGAGGAGGTCACACTGTATAGTTAGGATTGATATCTATCACAAGCTGTTATTATGATCCCTTTCATCCAGCTGACACATACACTATTCTTGTTCACTGACAGATTGATCAGTCCGGAAAGTATTAAAACAACAAATAAAGAAAGACGAACTCCAGATAGGCCACAGAAGCTTCCATAAATCTTGAGAAACTATAAGGCTATGGAGATCAAGAAAACTGTTAAATTGGCATACTGTTAAATTGGAAGACCCCTACGGAGATTTGGAAGGGAGGAGGTCACACTGTATAGTCAGGATTGATATCTATCACAGGCTGTTATTATGATCCCTTTCATACAGCTCACACATACACTATTCTTGTTCACTGACAGATTGATCAGTCCGGAAAGTATTAAAACAACAAATAAAGAAAGACGAACTCCAGATAGGCCACACAAGCTTCCATAAATCTTAAGAAACTATAAGGCTATGGAGATCAAGAAAACTGCTAAATTGGAAGACCCATACGGAGATTTGGAAAGGAGAAGGTCACACTATATAGTCAGGATTGATATCTATCACAGGCTGTTATTATGATCCCTTTCATACAGCTCACACATACACTATTCTTGTTCACTGACAGATTGATCAGTCTGGAAAGTATTGGAACAACAAATAAAGAAAGACGAACTCCGGATAGGCCACACAAGTTTCCGTAAATCTTGAGAAACTTTAAAGCTATGGAGAGCAATATTTAAAATCCTCCCTCGTTTTCTAACAAAGATTTATGCTCTGGACATGACGGACGCTATGGTAGCATCTGGCGGGCGAAGGACTCTCCACTAAGATTTGGAAGGGGGTCACACCTGTATGGTCAGGAAGGATAAATGTGCACAGGTTTAATGCATCTGTAACAGGATTCATTGTCATAAAAAGGGACTGAACGCTTGGAGAAGGATAGCATTTTCCCACACAGAAGCGAAAAGCAAATATTTGGACTAATACATTTCCTGCTGAATTAGCAGCAGAAACTTGGTCTTTAATTCCAACCTCATTTATCTCTTTTTCACTTATTTTGACTATAGAAATTTTATTTTCTTGGGTATACTAGTTCCAGTGGCATTCTATGCTGCGAAAGGGGTTATAGTACTAGCGATAATTCTTTTAAAAATCCCCAATTTATAAAAATTTTTGCTTTTAATAAAATACACATGAGTGCCCATCAGACTGATAAGCTCCTTCAAAGGACAAACTCGGAGGCCATTCTGGTGGTTATCTGGTCATTTTTAACAGGTTAAGTTCAAGCATGAATTATTTTTGTCCCTTGACAGATTCCGTCAGGAACAGTCCTTCAAGTATTGGGACAAGACAGTTAGGTTCAGGCAAACTCAGGACTACCTTCCATAGATTTTGAAATTATTTTAACCGATGGTAATGGTAATTAATTAACGTCGCACTGGAGACACAACGGGCTTGTTGGCGACGGTCCGAGGTCAATCCCGAAGGAAAATATCCAAGGGCAACGCCTCGTAATATTGAACAACGGTCAGATGACGAGATAACACATGAGTTGGTACTCCACTTTACGAACTTCCACACCACTCCAACGTGAGGAAATTTGAGTCCACGACAGGTTTACCAACATCACGTTTAACGCGCACCAGCCATCGTGTACACGACGGTCTTTGGCTGGATCGAGTTTCGAAATCGAAAACATACGGTTGCTAATTAGTTGCTCTTCCAAATGTACTATGCTTACCTATTAACTTTAGGTTATTGTCCAAACTGTTATACACCGACCAACCGGTATAGTGGTTAAGGTGTTAGCCTCGAGATTGGAAGGTTCCTGGTTCGAATCCGGCTACGGGCATGGATGCTTGTAAGCGTGTGGTGTAGACGCGGCTGGTGCACCTTAAATCTGTCGTGGCCGAAAGTCCTCACGTTGGGTTGGTGAGGATGTTTGGAGACTGGGGTGCCAGCTCTGGTGTTGCCTCGTCATCTGACCGTGGTTCAAAATTACGAGGTGTTATCCTCGGATCTTTCCCTTAAGAGACTGATCCCGGACCGTCGTCAATAGCCCGTTGTGTTGCTCTAGTACGACGTTAATTACAAAATTACCAAATACCAAACTGTTATACAAAGTTATGGTAAATGGTAAATTTTTAGTTAACGTCGTACTAGAGCTACACAACGGGCTATTGACAACGGTCCGGGATCAGTCCCTTAAGGGAAAGATCCGAGGACAACACCTCGTAATTTTGAGCCACGGTCAGATGACGAAGCATCACCTGAGCTGGCACCCCACTCTCCAAACTTCCACGCCAACCCAACGTGAGGACTACAAAAGTTATGGTAATGGTAATTTTTAGTTAACGTCGTACTAGAGCAACACAACGGGCTATTGACGACGGTCCGGGATCAGTCCCTTAAGGGAAAGATCCGAGGACAACACCTCGTAATTTTGAACCACGGTCAGATGACGAAGCAACACCTGAGCTGGCACCCCACTCTCCAAACTTCCACGCCAACCCAACGTGAGGACTTTCGGCCACGACAGATTTAAGGTGCACCAGCCGCCTCTACACCATACGTTTACAAACATCCATGCCTGGACCCGGATTCGAACCAGGAACCTTCCGATCCAGAGGCTAACACCTTAACCACTATACCGGTTGGTCGGCACACAAAAGTTATGAAGACATGTATTGTTATATCAAAACATCGATTGATCGCTCTGGCACCGTGTTCAACAGCCTCTGGTTGAGAATCCTAGTCGGTAAAACTGTTAGGAACCGACTTTAAAACACAGGTCTCGCTCTGATTGGCTTTCGCGTGGCAAAAAAAAAAAGAATGACCGAAGCTACAAACCAAACAGTGATGGTAATTGGTAATTTTTAATTAACGTCGTACTAGAGCAACACAACGGGCTATTGACGACGGTCCAGGATCAATCCCTTATGGGAAAGATCCGAGGACAATTCGTAATTTCGAACCACGGTCAGATGACGAAGCAACACCTGAGCTAGCACCCAACTCACCAAATTTCCACACCATTCCAACGTGAGGACATTTTAGACCAATAAAGATGTAACATGAATCAGCCCCCTTTGTACCTCGGTTGGATTCGAACTCGTAACCCTCCGGTTGCTAATACGATATTCTTCCCATCGGTCTACCGCGAGTCCGTAGTTAATTGTACAAATCAGAGAAATGTAAATTGATTGTTTTTCTTTCGGTAACCCAAACCCACCATTAATCTCTTGCGTAAACGGTGTACTCGGAAGATGTCTCGGACAGGTTCCGAGACTGACCGTGACTTCCCCGGTCCTACCCTGATATCAGTGACCTGCGGGAGCAATCATTCAAAGCGCAAATTGTATTTACTCAATTAGAATTCATCCCTTTGAGTCTGAGACACCAATACTTCGTGTCCCCAGGGCTTTTTTGCAATAAAACTGTCCTACTTGCAGAGCTCAATTGGAAATGAAGGAGAGAGTTAATTTGCATTTTCCAAGTCGAATTACCGGAGGTCTCCCCAGCGCCAGTCCAGTTTTGCATTCCGAATTATTTGTTTTGATCCTAAAAACACAGAATAATGCAATTTGGCATTATACAATGACATTAAAGCGGACGGGATTTTAATGGACTAGACTAGACTGGGCAATAATGGACTAGACGCCAGCGGATTTGCATAAAATCCGATTACTTGTTAGGGGTGTTTTTCGTGGTATGGCCTGGAACCTTTGCATGTTGTTCCTGGTAAATTGAACTCCGGCGCCCACATGAATATTTTGGACAATCAGGTTCTTCCTACGGTCTGGCAATTGTATGGAATGGACGCATGTTAATTCCAAGATAACAAAGCTCTATGTCATGTTGCAGCCTCTGTCAAGCAGTGGTATCAAGATATGGATGTAAAACGTCTTCTCTGGCCTGCTCAGAGTCCCGACCTGAACCCCCTAGAACATTTGTGGGACGAATTAGAGCGACGCTTACGGACCAGTGCAGGCTCGAAGTTACGGATATGTGCAGGCTCTCGCGCGCGAAGACTTAAAAAAGGAATTCGAAATTTCTGTGATAACTTCGCAAAATCCCATATCTTGCCCGAAATATTGTGGATGCACTGAAGTGCGGCAGGAAAAGAGTTTTGTGTGATCAGATATAGTACTATGGGTTGAACGAATCTATTTTTATCTTAAAATAGGATCCTTGGTCACTCGATCATAAAGCATAGAACTAGGCCTGCTTCATTTGTATTCCAAGTGTGTTCCGCAATGGTGAGTTAAAGGAGTGGCCCTTCATGAAATAAAAATATGTATTCCTTGTATTTTATACTTATGTTGTACGAATAAAAAGAATTATATTCACTCCCTTGGCAAACTTTAGCAAAGCTTTTTTATAAATAGTCGGTGATTGATATTTTTTTAATTAACGTCGTATTAGAGCAACACAACGGGCTATTGACGCCGGTCCGGGATCAATCCCATAAGGGAATGATTCGAGTACAACACCACGTATTTTCACCACGTTTCCACTTCAGCTGGCACCCCACTCTCCAAATTTCCGCACCAACCGAACTTTCGGCCACGACAGATTTAAGATGCACCAGCCGCCTCTACAGCATACGCTTACAAACATCCATGCAATGACCCGGATTCGAACCAGGAACCTTCAGATCTGGAGGCCACCTTAACCACCAGACCGGTTGGTCGGCTATAAATAATTGGACTGCGGCAACAAGGTCAGAAGAGTAATGTATTAGTTGCGAGTTCGAAGCGCGATCCAACCAAAGGCAATCGTGTAAGTGGGGCTGGTGCACGCTAAATCTGTCGTGAACTCATATGTCCTAAAGTTAGCATTTGAAGGTTTGGAGTGAAGAGCCAGCTAGGGGCTGACCTCGTCATCAGACCGCGATGGAAATTTAAGTGGTGTTTTTCTCGGTAATTTGTTAATTTTAGTTAACGTCGTACTAGAGCAACACAACGGGCTATTGACGACGGTCCGGGATCAGTCCCTTAAGGAAAAGATCCGAGGACAGCACCACGTAATTTTGAACCACGGTCAGATGACGAGACAACACTTCATTCTCCAAACTTCCACGCTAACCCAACGTGAGGACTTTTGGCCACGACAGATTTAAGGTGCATCAGCCGCCTCTACACCATACGCTTACAAACAATATTGCCCGGACCAGGATTCAAACCAGGAAGGTGTTTTTCTCGGATACTTCCCTTCGGAATGGATCCCGGACAGTCGCCAATAGCCCGATGTGTTGCTCCAGTACGTCGTCAATTATCTGCTTTACCTAGTATTCTCTATTAAACTTGCACGAATAAAAAATTTATCTTTATATCCTTGGCACACCTGAGCATATTTTTACTACAAGCCGGTTTTTATTTCCAATGCCCGACCACTAGCCTCTTCGGTAATGGTAATTTTAGTTAACGTCGTACTAGAGAAACACAACGGGCTATTGACGACGGTCCGGGATCAGTCCCTTAAGGGAAAGATCCGAGGACAACACCTCGTAATTTTGAACCACGGTCAGATGACGAAGCAACACCTGAGCTGGCACCCCACACTCCAAACTTCCACGCCAACCCAACGTGAGGACTTTCGGCCACGACAGATTTAAGGTGCACCAGCCGCCTCTACCCCATACGCTTACAAACATCCATGCCCGGACCCGGATTCGAACCAGGAACTTTCCGATCTAGAGGCTAACACCTTATCCACTATACCGGTTGGTCGGCTCATATCCTTGGCACACCTGAGCATAGTTTTACTGCAAGCCGGTTTTTATTTCCAATGCCCGACCACTAGCCTCTTCGGTAATGGTAATTTTAGTTAACGTCGTACTAGAGCAACACAACGGGCTATTGACGACGGTCCGGGATCAGTCCCTTAAGGGAAAGATCCGAGGACAACACCTCGTAATTTTGAACCACGGTCAGATGACGAAGCAACACCTGAGCTGGCACCCCACTCTCCAAACTTCCACGCCAACCCAACGTGAGGACTTTCGGCCACGACAGATTTAAGGTGCACCAGCCGCCTCTACACCATACGCTTACAAACATCCATGCCCGTACCCGGATTCGAACCAGGAACCTTCCGATCTAGAGGCTAACACCTTAACCACTATACCGGTTGGTCGGCACTAGCCTCTTCGGAATCACAAGGATCAAATTGATGGATTATACACGATATGGTAATGGTAATGGTAATTTTAGTTAACGTCGTACTAGAGAAACACAACGGGCTATTGACGACAGTCCGGAATCAGTCCCTTAAGGGAAAGATTCGAGGACAACACCTCGCAATTTTGAACCACGGTCAGATGACGAAGCAACACCTGAGCTGGCACCCCACTCTCCAACTTCCACGCCAACCCAACGTGAAATATACACGATATGGACTAACGTATTTGGACATTGCAGAAATTCGGAGGAGGATCCATCTTTGTGTGTGGTTGTTTCTCTTGTTAGGGGTCTCAGCCCATTGCTTTATGTACCTGATACCATGTGTGCTTCGACTGTGTGGTATAATTCGGCCTTGCCTGCACTATGGTAATACTACGGAGATGATGGTTGTTTCTTCCAACAGGATCGAGCTCCATGTCATACTGCAAAACGTGTGCTAGAGAAGTTTCCAGAAAATGAGGTGAATTTGCTTGACTAGCTGTTCAGAGCCCCGATCTCAAACCGATCGACACACTTGTGGGTAAAATTGGAGCGACGAGTAAAGACACCATCACGCAAGTCCATCTTCACAACAATCTCTTCTCACACCCTAGCAAGAGGAATGGTAAGCTATTCCTGCCCAGACTTACAGAGAACTTGTGGAAAGTCTGCATCGACATGCTGCAGCTGCAATACAAGCAAAAGGAGGCCCTATCCGTTACTAAATAGAATAGCACTCTTTCTGTAAAACATGCAGTGTCCAAATACTGTTGTCCACATAGTGTGTATGAAAGAGTATCCAGTGGGGAAGTTGCAGTTTTTCCCAACAGGAACAGCCGACCAACCGGTATAGTGGTTAAGGTGTTAGCCTCTAGATCGGAAAGGTTCCTGGTTCGAATCCGGGTCCGGGAATGCATGTTTGTAAGCGTATAGTGTAGAGGCGACTGGTGCACCTTAGATCTGTCGTGGCCGAAAGTCCTCACGTTGGGTTGGTGTGGAAGTTTGGAGAGAGGGGTGCCAGCTCAGGTGTTGCTTCGTCATCTGACCGTGGTTCAAAATTATGAGGTGTTGTGCTCGGATCTTTGCCTTAAGGGATTGATCCCGGACGGTCGTCAATGGCCCTTTGTTAGTACGACGTTTGCTCTAGTACGACGTTAATTAAAATTACCAATTAGAAGGTAAGGTGAGGTAATTTTAATTAACGTCGTACTAGAGCAACACAACGGGCTATTGACGACAGTCCGGGATCAATCCGTTAAGGGAAAGACCCGTGGGCAACACCACGTCATTTTGAACCACGGTCAGATGACGAGGCAACACCTGAGCTGGCACCCTACTCTCCAAACTTCAAGACCCACCCGACGTAGGGACTTTCGACCACGACAGATTAAAGGTGCACCAGCCGCCTCTACATTATACGCTTACAAACATCCATACACTGACCCGGATTCGAACCAGGAACTTTCCGATTTAGAGGCTAACACCTTCACCACCAGACCGGCTGGTCAGCAAACCTAGTTAGAAATCATGCATGGAAGACTGCGGGTTGCAGAACGGATTGCGAACCTCGCAGAGTGTTAACATTTCAAATCCTCCTAAGCCCGATTCTCTAGTACTGTTGGTACTCGTATGTAGTGGACATGGATCGAACATACGAATGACTGTAAGGTGTTCATAAATTGGTATACATAATTTGCGAATTGTATTCTGCTCTTACTTAGCTATCAGCACATAACGTTCAAGAGTGATCTGTGCTTCGTACAATTCCACTTAATCAGAATCTGCTACGTACAATCAAGGAAACCCAAATAGGTCAACTGACAACACTTACAAACCCTCTTGAGTGAAAGTTCCATGCAGCTGTTGGAGTTGCTGGGAAGGGGGCGAATTACTTTACGAGATATTAAACAAAAACAAAGAGTAAGAAATTATCAGAGATGACCTTGTTGTGGCGTGAAAATAAAGCTGATTGTTTCCCTCCACAAATCAACTTCACATTGCCGTTCTGAAGCTCGTTAAATATCTCATCCTTTGTGTGTTCAACGTAAAATTCTTTCATTTGAAAACGAGAGAAGTTAAGTGTTCATCATTTGAAGGAAGCTGGGGTATACATTTATAATCCAATTGACTGTTGATTTCATTTGATACGAGAACTCTTTTAGTTGAGGACTGAAAATACTTTCCAAAGAGTGAAGGAATATAGCTTTATATTAAAGTCGTTTTCAGTAAATCCTTGCGTCATTAGAGAAATCTTTATAAACTGATTCTGTCACTTCCTGCCTCTTTAATACAGCAAAGTTTTTCAATTTTTTATTTCTAATACAAATGCCAGTGGACAAATGTCTTTGGGCAATATATTTATTTTAATTGTTATATAAGCCACGGATTCTCAACCGGTGATACGCGTACCACTGGTGGTACGCGGCAACGTTTCAGGTGGTACGCAAGGATGATACGAGCGACCCAAATTTTCTACGAAGTTTGTTCGATTTTTTAGTATGTACAACCACGTTATAGGAAAAATGGGATTATATTAAATTAATTTTGTGATTAATGTTTTTATTGCATTGTAAATGACGCTAACAGAAGCACATTATTTAAAGAGAAACTTTGTTGCTTATTATCTATTTCTATTCAATGGCTATCTCGGGGAAATTAAGTTGATATTCCTCCCTGTCTTATGCCATTTGTTACTAGTTCCTTGTGTGAGAGTGGTTTTTCTGAACTTTTTTGTAAATAAAAAATAAATATAGAAACAGAGTAAGTGTTGAAGAGGACTTGCGAGTGAACTTAAGCTCCATTGCTTCTGATATTGATATTTAATAAAAGACAAATAATAAGTATCGCACTAAAAATTGATTTTTTATTATGTTAATCTTTGTTTGATTAGTTTGTACTAATTATTTAAAATTATTTGTTTTTCGACCTGTGAGTAAAAAATAAAACTGTAATTTTCAGTAATCGTTTTATTTATTTTTTTATTAAAACATCATTAATACGAAATACAAGTGCATTAATCATAAAATATGAAGCTTTCTTAGTAATTTAATTAATTTAAAACAAGCCATTGGGCACTTTTCTGACAGATATATGTTTTTAAAAAAATATAAAACTAGTGGTACGCCAAAAATTTCAAGTGGTACGCAGTTACTAAAAGGTTAAGAACCCCTGATATAAGCTGTAACGATACGGATATTTTAAGATTCGATATCTTCGCAAAAAAAAATACTTGTTTGTTCGTACTCTTGGTGACTTGTTCCCTTGACAACAACAAAATTTTTTATTTCAACGTTTAAACTTTTTAATGTGCGAATATTAGTTAACAAAAACTAAGGTTCGGTCTATCGAGATTTGTGTTGTCGCCTTATGGGAATTATTTTCTACATGAATACTACACCCGAGGCAGAAGAGTTTGATGTTTTAATACTTTGGATTGCTGTTGTTTGTACTGAACTAAAGACAGTTATTAGGAATCAAAAGGCTATCATAAAAGTACAAGTTTTCGACTCAAACTGAAAATGCTACACTTCCGTCGAAGTTTTCCTCCAATGATAGGTTGCACTGTTTTGTCGCCCCATTTTCTTTGATGATCGGCGAAATGTGAGGCTTCTGCAGCAAAAAACACCAGAACATCCAAACAGCGCATCTAATTCTCCAGGAAGTCAAATTACAGACCACAGTGCTGCTGATATTAATTTATTCGTTCCCAGACAGACATAGTGTACGTGTTCTATTAACCTCACTGAAGCGGCATTCCGTTCTGTTCGGGGAAAAGGAATTCCGGACAAAAAATGTCGCCATTGGCGACTTGGAATTAAAACCGAGGTATCGGTACCCTTTTGTGCCTACCACTGCCAGACTCCGCAGTTACGAGTTTCTTCAGCCTCAGCCACCTCGGGCAACAATCCCTTGGCGAATGCTCGAGAAAGAAGAGAGAAACTAGGTCACGGGTGATCTACGTGGATTCAAAATAAGGCGTCAGTAACTTCGACCTCGAGTTTATCTCTCTCCGATATTCTTAGACCTCGAAAATCGCTTACATTACATAATCCCGTTCTGCTGTCGTTGTCCAGGAGTTATTTCGGTGACGCAGTATTATATAATATCGTCTGCGCATTACGAGACTGGAACGAATGGGCTCTCGTAGGAGTTCTTTCCGCTCGGTTATGGCGGTTTCTGGCTCTCTTCTTCTCGCAGACGATCGCCTCCGGGCGGTTTTTGTTCTCGGTTTCGTATCAACAGAACGGCGAACCGGTAAAAACGGGGCCCCACCCTGCCCTCAGGTGTCTGGGATGATCGACCAAGCGGCAGAACAAAAGGAAGTCTTCTGCACTCCACATATTTTGACCCGACCCGTATTCTAATTCCACAGATGGAAAGAACAGGAAAAAATGAAATGCATACTAACGATTTATCTATTCCTCCCTCCTATCGTTTGCAGGAAGAGAGGTTGAAGGATGGGGACTGGTTTCTTCGAACTTATTAATGTCAATGACTTCTTATCCGGATGATACAATGCTTTGTATCGGTTCTTATCTCATTACCACTCCTTAAGTCCAGTACTGGTTGCTATGCGATTCTCAAGGTCGTTGTGAACCCCTTTTAGAAGTTTTAAATTACTCCTTCTTTAAAGTTCATTTTTTAAGTTGACTTTACCATCAGGGGTAGTTCGATACAATTTCGGTTTATTCCATGTATGGAATGTGTACGCACATTGATGACTATTCATGAGGTATTAGTAGTCCATGTCCAAACGTAACTTTCTTTGTTTGAAACAGTTAATATCCCAAACTACCCCCTAATAACAATTTTAATAAATCTTCAAAGGTTCGGATGTATCATTTACTGAAACGCAATCAGTATGATTAAAACGTTAACTCCGTCACACGACCAGTACAAAGAGGGCAGGCGCATGTTAAATCTGCCGTGGCTTCAAATGTCCTCACTTATTTCTCCGTCATGTAAATAGTGGTTCGAAATTTCGAGGTGTTGTCCTCGGAACTAAAAATTACCATTTCCGTCAAGTAAATAGCCGACCAACTAGTCTGGTGGTTAAGGTGTTAGCCTCTAGATAGGAAGGTTGCTGGTTCGAATCCGGGTCAGTGCATGAATGTTTGTAAGCGTATGGTGTAGAGGCGGCTGGTTCATCTTAAATCTGTCGTGGCTGAAAGTCCTCACGTTGGGTTGGTGTGGAGGTTTAGAGAGTGGGGTGCCAGCTCAGGTGTGACCTCGTCATCTGGCCGTGTTTCTGAATTTCGTGGTGTTGTCCTTGGATCTTTCCCTTCGTGGGATGATCCCGGAATGTCGTCGCTGTGTTGGTGTGGAAGTTTGGAGAGTGGAGTGCCAGCTCAGGTGTTGCTTTGTCATCTGACCGTGGTTAAAAATTGCGATGTGTTGTCCGAGGTAAGGGACTGATCCCGGACCGTCGTCAATAGCCCATTGTGTTGCTCTAGTACGACGTTAATTAAAATTTCCATTACCATTACCCGGACCATCGTCTATACCCCGTTGTGTAACTCCAGTCCGACGTCAATTAAAATACCTAGCTATCATCACACGGCCCCATTTTTCTATGTTCCTAATGTTTTTGCTTAAAGTTGACCGATCTCGTATTTTATTCCTACTTTCAAGATTGCACACTCAGCGCTACACCCTGGAACTACTCTGCATGCATTAATGCATCATTCCATCGCAGATATGCCTTACAACATAATAACAAAATGAGATGTGCTACAAAGTATTCAATATTTTGATAATAATAAAACGATAATAATGTTTTTCTTTCTTCAAGATAACTGATCGTAGAAAATGCCCGGCGGATAATCGGAGATCATTTCTACTTTTCTTTATCCTACTTCCACATGATTGATCATTTGAAACTATCAATCAATGTGTGGAGTCAAATCAATCACTAGCTTTATTTAATTTATTTAGATGTAGTCGCTTTCATTTCTGATTGAAAATAATTATCACACGTTAATTTTATGTTAAAAAGTATGCGGCCTAAGAATCAAAATGCCTCTAAAAGCAAAAACACTAAATTGCAACTAAACGAAAACACTACACTTTTTCCACGTTAAACATATTGCTTTCTCTCCCTTCTTAGAAAATTTTTCAAGGACCAGCATTCTGTGTTTGGTTGAAATAGCATGAAGAACCAGGGGCGTCAAGTTCTGGGTGTTCGTATCTTCTGTTCTTATCCAGTACATTTTGGTTGGGGTCATCCCCTAAATGAGGAATAAAACTTACTATAGCAAAAATGCATGTACTTTTTTCTTCTTTGGGGGTAATTAATGAAGGTTCTGATTAATACAGACAAATAACTACTAAAGGTTCTGACTAATAATGATTAATCACTAATAAATCTAATTTTCCCAGGTATTTCTATCCGAATCCGCTCTCCGTATTCGGATTCGTCGAACCAACGTACGACGAGAATGTGAATGAATGAAACTGACAATCATTCCTTATCCCGTCGCTCATTGGC
Source organism: Metellina segmentata (assembly GCA_947359465.1). Classification (NCBI taxonomy): domain Eukaryota; kingdom Metazoa; phylum Arthropoda; class Arachnida; order Araneae; family Tetragnathidae; genus Metellina; species Metellina segmentata. The sequence continues at coordinate 70,741,890 of OX375874.1, forward strand.
TCGGATAAGCAAGGCCGATTCGGATGGATGTACAAGTTTAAATTAGCCTTTAAAGTCAATAGGGTATTCGGTAATAGGTAATTTTTAATTAACGTCGTACTAGAGCAACACAACGGACTGTTGACGACGGTCCGGGTAACTAGTAATTTGTAATTAACGTCGTACTAGAGCAAATCAACGGGGTATTGACGACGGTTCAAGATCAATCCCTTAAGGAAAAGATCCGAGGACAACACCTCGTAATTTTGAACCACGGTTAGATGACGAAGCAACACCTGAGTTGGCACCCCACTCTACAAACTTCCACACCAACCCAACGTCAGGACTTCCGGTCACGACAGATTTAAGGTGCACCAGCCGCCTCTACACCATACGATTACAAACATCCATGCCCGGACCCGGATTCGAACCAGGAACCTTTCGATCTACAAACGGGTATTGGGAAAATCTCCAAGGTAGGGTAATTTAAAATAACGTCGTACTAGAGCAACACAATGGGCTATGACGAAGGTCCAGGATCAATCCCCAAACGGAAAGATCCAAGGACAACAACAACACGTAATTTTGAACCACGGCCAGATGACTAGGCAACACCTGAGTTAGCACCCCACTCACCAACCCAACGTGAGAACATTCGGCCTCGACAGATTTAAGGTGCACCAGTCACCTCTACACCATACGATTACAAACATCCATGCCCGGACCCGGATTCGAACCAGGAACCTTCCGATCTAGAGACTAACACCTTAACCACTATACCGCTTGGTCGGCAAACTTATATTTAACACCTAACCCGATAATTTTACTCAGTTGGCGGATCTGTTTTCCTCAAAAACATAAATGGGCCATTTGGCTGCTTAAATGAACTGAAGGTTCCACTCTCTGATATTTTTTAGATAAATCATCTAGTATTTTGGTAATTTTTTAGTTAACGTCGTACTAGAGCAACACAACTGGCTGTTGACGACGGTCCGGGATCAGTCCCTTAAGGGAAAGATCCGAGGACAACACTTCGTAATTTTGAACCACGGTCAGATGACGAAGAAAACACCTGAGCTGGCACCCCACTCTCCAAACTTCCACGCCAACCCAACGTGAGGACTTTCGGCCACGACAGATTTAAGGTGCACTAGCCGCCTCTACACCATAACCTTACAAACATCCATGCCCGGACCAGGATTCGAACCAGGAACCTTCCGATCTACAAACGGGTATTGGGAAAATCTCCAAGGTAGGGTAATTTAAAATAACGTCGTACTAGAGCAACACAATGGGCTATGACGACTGTCCAGGATCTATCCCCTAACGGAAAGATCCAAGGACAAAAACACGTAATTTTGAACCACGGCCAGATGACTAGGCAACACCTGAGTTAGCACCCCACTCACCAACCCAACGTGAGAACATTCGGCCTCGACAGATTTAAGGTGCACCAGTCACCTCTACACCATACGATTACAAACATCCATGCCCGGACCCGGATTCGAACCAGGAACCTTCCGATCTAGAGACTAACACCTTAACCACTATACCGGTTGGTCGGCAAACTTATATTTAACACCTAACCCGATAATTTTACTCAGTTGGCGGATCTGTTTTCCTCAAAAACATAAATGGTCCATTTTGCAGCTTAAATGAACTGTGAAGGTTCCACTCTCAGCTATTTTTTAGATAAATCGTAGAGGGAATTACGCGCGCTACTCATCTCAGAAAAATCTTAAATCAATTTCATTTTTAGATTTCCAGACTCAATGTCGAGACCCTGAATGTTTTGGGAGTAGCTTGAAATCCTTTCTTGAACAGATTCATACCACGAAGTAACGCAACAGTGGCGCCAAACGAAGATCCCTTTGGAAGTAAAATCTCCTTTTGTAGTTCTTTCAAACTCCTGAGATTTAATGTTCTTGGGAAATCTTTTTAAAACGGGAAAAATACTTTCTAGAATCGCTAGTTCAATCAAAGGGTGGGTTAAAATGGATGGTAATGGTAATTTTAGTTAACGTCGTACTAAAGCCATACAACGGGCTATTGACGACGGTCCGGGATAAGTCCCTTGAGGGAAAGATTCGAGGCCAACCCAACGTGAGGACTTTCGGCCACGACAGATTTAAGGTGCATCAGCCGCTTTTACACCATACGCTTACAAACATCCATGACCGGACCCGGATTCGAACCAAGAACCTTTCGATCTAGAGGCAAACACCTTAACCAGGGTTAAAATGGAAGAACTTGATAATGCAATAAATTGTAGCTTAAAAAATTTGGTTAAAAAAAGTTTGAAATCTGCAATATCCATAAAGCTATTATTCTTGTTTTATCCAATCAAGACTATGATTGGTGATAATGAAACAGAAACGCCTATCAACAAATCATAGTTCGGAATTTTTATAAATAAACTAGTGTGTGTTTGGCCCGGCGTTGCCAGTGATCGTGGTGTAAAATATTAATCTGGTGTAAAATTTTCCTCAGATTTCAAATCCGTTGAAATTTTTAATCTATCTTTAACGATTCCAATTTTACGAAAACGAACTTTACAATCCGAGTCAAAATGTTTTTTATTTTTTTGCTCTCATTCCCTTAAATGGAATAGGGCAGGAAATGTAATCTGTTTCTTTTATTTTTTAACGCGAAGGGCAGAAGATGCAATCTGTTTATGTTTGGAAAGAGAAAGTTTACGGTGACTTCACAATCTCTCTTGCGAAAACATAAAATATATATTCAATTTAAAAATTATTCATTTTAAGAAAATCATATTTTTAGGTAACGATCTAAAGTGAAATTTTCTGCAGATTTCAAAACCGTTGATAGTTTTACTCTAACTTTAACGGTCTAGGAGATAGAAAAAAGAACCAAGTGACTCCAGTTAAAAGATTATTTGTTTTTATCCTCTAGCTGGAAAATCATTCCTCCGCACAAAATCAAAACAATCCAGTCAAAATGTCGCTGTGGAATCGTTTAAACGGAGACTACGCATTCATATTTAATTGTGAAGAGCGAAATGAAAAAAATTTTCATGGTTTCAAAGGCTGATGTCAAAGTGACGATTGGACGTGACGTCAGAGGGAAAGTAGAAGAATTTCGTTGTTTCTTCCAATGCCGGGGACGAAACAAAGTTCCAATGGAGAAAAAATTATTAAATTCATGTTAAAAAGTTATAGATTGATTTTTAAAAATTCGCCGCGACCCTAAAATTGCAAAAAATTTGGACTACCTGTGTGCCAAATCCCATTACTGTAAGTACCATAGATTCGTCAGGACTTTGATCACAAGAAACAAACAAACAAACAGACGAACACTTTCTAATATAATATTAGAGATTTTGGTGCTGTACCTAACAAGTTCTGACCTGATTAATTTTCAAAAGATAGCATTTTTTAATTGAGGAATCTGGCGAAAGAGTTCAGGTTTGGTTGTCCTAGAGAAAACGTTCTTTATCAAACGATATTCATTAAAAAAGTTTTTAGTAGTTTTTACCAACATACATTGGAATGCGAAGACATTTTTTGCGATGTGAAGGTCAGCTTTATCATGTTTTAGAAGCTTCGGGACGAACATGCCCGCTAATGTGGCCCCTGCTGCGAGCCCTTGTGGGAGGTCGATTGAACAGTCCATCCTGAAGTGCGAACTTGGGTAGAATGCATATCCATCTTCTCAGAAAACCAACGGAAAGAGTTAGTCAAAACAGGATATGGTCAACATCAATACAGATAGAATTCCCTGCAAAGCTTTCCATTAATAGCCACGTTGTAGGAAACTTTTCAGACATTGCTTTAGAAAACCCAAAAGCTTCTCTACTCTTCTTTACTTAATCGCGATTCAACTAACCTTGATCTACTTGAAGTACTGACAAGAAGGTACACCGGCATCTACATTATCTACTTGAAAACTACGTTAGACCATAACCCCTCTACCTTAGGTGGAGTGTTACAGATCTTAAAAATACGTTAGTGGTCTTTCATTTCTAATGTGGCATAAAGCACAATTTCATGAATTCAACAATCTATGTCATTGATTACGTGGCTATAACGCTCGCTTTTGGAACAGGACGGGTTATTTTGAGTAGGGGTGACTCTAGGGAATATTTAATTGTTTTTTCGAATGCTGTTGGTGGGGAACGAAGTAGTTTAATAGTATAGATCAGTAGATCCTCACTTTCACCTTTTGAAGATTAGAGATTGAATTAAAAATTTGATATATGATTGATTATAAGATTGAATATATCACACTTGTGGTACAAAGTCCATAGTGATTCTATTTTTTTTACCTTAATAAAGGTGATTAACGTCGTACTAGAGCAACACAACTGGCTTCTGGCGACGGGCAATCCCCTAAGAGGAAGATCCGAGGACAACATCACGTAATTTTGAACCACGGTCAGATGACTATGCAACACTTGAGCTGGCACCCCACTCACCAAACTCCACGCCAATCCAACGTGAGGACTTTCGTCCACGACAGATTTAAGATTACCCCAGCCGCCTCTACACTATACTCTCACAAACATCCATACACTGACCCGGATTCGAACCTTTATAAAGGAGTAAGATATTTATGTGGAGGCCGGTTGTGAGCAATTGGTGAGATAAAGAATCGTTTTAATTAATAATTATAATTAATTAGATTTATGAATATTAATTATTATTATTTAAAACGATTCTTTTCATCACAAATTGCTCACAACCGGCCCCCACACTTCAGAAGTGGGATGGCGGACGTTCAATGGATAAACGAAGAGCTACAATTTGATTTGGATTTCAAAGCTACAGGTAGTGATCTATTTGATTTGTTTCGCGTTTGTATAACGACGATAGACGCCTGGAAAGGATGAGAAAAAGAGAGAGAGTCGGGCCTAAAAAGAAAAGAAATAAAAACTTTAAGACTTTGTACTTTAAAAAAAAAACGAACTTTGTAGTCCAGTCTCCAAGTTGCGCCTTGTTGCTAAGCATCTTAAAGGCACGTGAACATTCCATAACACAGCACAAATACTTGTATTGAATAATATTAAAAAAGTCAGCGTTGCACTAAAAAATGTGCATAAAATTAATAAAAAATTTTGCATAGATTCATTTTTGAAAATGACGGCAATCGATCGATTACTCACGCGGAAGAAATTTCCATGGCTTTAATTTCGGAACGTATAGCGAAGAATTTAACAAGAAATTGAAAAATAAATAAGATAGCTTTTCTCTAAACGAATTTATTACAATATCTAACTTGCTAAGCATTTCTTTCGAAGGCACTAAAACGGAACTTGCAAAAATAATTCTATTTATGTTATGTGACCTTGAAAACTTTGTCGAAAACGAACGCACCAAATTTGTCTGAAACTGAATCGGAATCAGAAGACATAAGAAAAACAAACGATTTTTCAATGCAGTGTAATGTTGGAAGTATGAGTCATAACTCACAGCGCGATTATATGCATAGTGGTAGAAATAAGATTGATAGAAATGATTTTTCTATGCAATGTGGTGGATTGGATTTTAAAACTAATGCTCATGTTTCTCAGTGTGATGATGGATATACAAGTAGAAAAAATATTAATAGTAATATGCTATTCAAAATGTCAGTATAAATTACTCTGATATCGAAAGCACCCTTACTAAGTTCAATGCAGAATGTTTTTCATTGGATCCAACATTTCGAGAATATTTCTCAGTTGTTTTGTTTGTCAGATTTACAACAACAAAAAATTTGGGCAAGAGATTGCTTAGTGGAAATTCTGCTTTGTTTGTCAGAAAAGAACCAGAAATAAATTATCGGTCAAAATTGAAACAGGCCTTGATCAACGAATTCTCTTTCGTAATAAACTCTGCTAATTTCCAAGAACTTTTGAGTAAAAGGAAAATGAGGGATACTGAATCCACTCAGAAGTATTTTTTAAAGATGAAAATATTGTGAAGTATCGGAAAAATCGATGACGCTGCTTTGATGCACTATGTGATTAAGGGAATAAATGACAAACAGGAAAACAAAACCTATCCTGTATGGTTGTAAAAATTTCTTTGGGTTTAAAGAAAAACTGAAAGCGTACGAAACATATCTATATAAATAAGAATGGAGTGTTTGTTTGTACATTCAATATTTTCGACCCATTTCAAGTTTTCTATCCGTTTTGGACCCTTCTGATGCCGAATCCGCCCTTTTCTCGTTTGGTGTCTGTCTGTCTGTCTGTCTGTCTGTCTGTCTGTATGTTGTGCCCTATACACGTCCACGCGGTTTAAGATATTTTCATAGAAATTTGCATACAGTGAGTACTTATCTTCATTTAGTGAGTGGAATTGGTTGCGAAAGTCTGTCTGTCCGTCTTTCTGTTCTATGCTCGATTTTGTGTTTGTGTGTTTGTGTAGACATCACATGAATTGTATTTCAGATATTTGATTACAATGTGTTTTATTTAATACATTATTTATTAGTTTAGTGAATGCAATATTAAACATTTTTTTATTGTTATATTTAGAAGAGTTTCATGCTAAAACACCTGAGTAAGTATACTTAAATCATCCACAATTTGATAGTTTTCGAAAAATTGGAATGTAGTTTGAGTATTACGATTACTTTTATTTGCTTTACCAGTAATGCTGAAAACCAATTATTTTTCAAAAAAAAAATTTTTATGGTGAAATTTTAGCTCTGATACTTCATTTATTTCGAGTCTTATTTTTATTCTTTGCGCAATGAAAACGATTTCCGAATATTTGGGACAGACGATATTTTTCAACGAAACGAGAATGAACAAGATCGCGCGAGCAGAGATATTTTTTCTGATTCTTTCGCTCTGAATTAATTTCACATTTCTAAATTTTGTACACTTTTAGTTGTAAGTTGTGGCAACTGTGCGAGATCAAGAGATAAAATTGAATCACAAATTAATATCTTTAGAACAATTTTTTGTGACATCTTTTATTTTGTTTTGTTTCCTGTTTTAAATATTTATTATTTTAATACATGTGTTTTCCTTTTCATCACACGCAACAGCACCACAAAGTATTAGACTTAAAAATGTTAGGTAAGTCAGTATAAATTTTCAGTAAATTTTAAGTGTAGTTATGCCATTATTGAAAGAATAATGCCGTTATTTGAAGAATAATGCAGTTATTTAAAGAATAATGCCGTTATTTAAGGAATAATGCCGTTATTGAAAGAATAATAATGTTTAAAAATCCAAACTAGAACTTTTTCCAACATTAAAAAATTCGTTGTAATAATGACAGGAGAAGATTGCAAAATTTCACAATGTCGCATACCGGAGGCAAGAGTGCCACAAGTAAAAAAATATTGTTTTGTTGACTATGAGTGCGAGAGCACTCGCCGTAAATCGTAATTTTAATTGAGTTGAACATGAAAAGAACTTAAGAAAGGGAATTCCAAGTCTCCCTCAAAATCGTCTTTTATAGTAGTAACCTTAGTATCACCTTTCGTCATTTTGTAGCTTTGTTATACAGCAATTGTGCGATGTATGTGAAATATATAACATGAATGGATATGCATGTGTAGGATTTGTGTCCAAAGTAAGTTGTAGAAAATATAAAGATGGCGAAAGGTGTTAAAATAAATTTTTATTCTACAAAAAACGTAAGTCATTATATATTTTGATTATCTCTTCAATCTAGAGTAAACCAATTCAAACCGAGTAAGGTTGGGTATTTTGCTAGTACTATATATAATGAAAGCTGATTCTGCATATGATAAAGGTGTTTCAAGAGAAAAAAAATTTTAGAAAGAATTTCGATAGGGTGAATTATGATTATTAGAATTTTGATACAATGAAAACCAAACATGATCATTGTAAAATTAAATCTTTTGATCGAACAAAAAATTAGTACAGTGGGATTGCGTAGCAATCCCCGGGGGTTGGCGAGCGTAAGAGAGCAGGGGGCGGAGCCCCCTAGTGACTGAAAAAATGAATCCCAGTGTATTGAGGAAAGAAATACTTTGTCTATTTTAACAATTAATTTGTCAAATGGTGACCATGTTGATGTAAATATTGAACCTGACGTTCCAAATATCTTAAAGGATAAGGTACAACAATTAGTTTCGAATTATGTACTACACAAAACAAAAACAACAAATATTGAATTGAATATTTTGGTAAAAATTAATGAACCCGTATCTCATCAGCCACTTAGGTTACCACTTTCAGTGAAAAAGATCGTCGAAACTCAAGTTACTGAATGGTTAGATCAAGGGATAGTAGGACCAAGGTCTTCAGAATATTATAGCCCAGTTGTAATTGTAAAGAAAAAGGATGGAACAGTACGACCTTTATAATACCTACTAATTACCAGTACGACCTTTTTATAATACCTACTATTAAAATACCTACTAATCTAATTCAAATCGTTTCCATCGGGCAAGGTAGGTAGTTAATTAACGTCGCACTTCATCAACACAACGGGATATTGGCGTCTGTCGGAGATCAATCCCGAAAGGAAACATTTGAGGAAATTTGGTCATTTTTAACTAACGTCGAACCAGAGCACACAACGGGCTATTGACGACGGTACGGGATCAATCACGGAAAAGATCCGAGGACAACAACACGTAATATTGAACCACGGTCAGATGACGAGGCAACACTTTAGCTGACACCCCACTCTCCGAACTTCTACAGCAATCCAACGTGAGGACTTTCGACCACGACAGATTTAACGTGCACCAACCGCCTCTACACCATACGCTTACAAATTTCCATGCACGGACCTGGATTCGAACCAGGAACTTTCCAATCTGGAGTCTAACACCTTTACCACTAGATGGTCGGCGGAAAGATGTGAGGACAACGCCTCGTAATTTTGTTAACACCTCAGTTTCTCCCCCCCCCCCACACACACACACTTCAAACTTCCACACCACACCAACGTGAGGACATATAAGGCCACGATAGATTGAACACCTTTGTACACGACGGTCCTTGACGGGACCTGGTATTGAACTCAGACGCCAGCGGATTTTCATAAAATCCGACTGCTTGTTTGGGGGTGTTTTTCGTGGTATGGCCTGGGACCTTTGCATGTTCTTCCTGGTCAATTGAACTCCAACGCCTACATGAACATTTTGGAAAATCAGGTTCTTCCTACGCTCTGGCAATTTTATGGAGTGGACGAATGCTACTTCCATGCCGACAACATGTTGGAGCCTCTGTCAAGAAGGGGTATCAAGATATGGATGAAAAACGTCTTTCCTGGCCTGCTCAGAGTCCCGACCTAAACCCCATACAACATTTGTGGGACACGTTAAAGGGACGTTTACGGACCAGGGAACCCCGTCCCACATCTACAGCTGAGCTGGCGACATTCTTGCATCAGAAATGGACACAAATACCCATAGCTGTGTATCAAAACCTTGTTGAAAGTATGCCGACCTAGAAGGGTTTATAGTGTAATTGCAGCATGTGGGGGACCATAACCTATTAAAGCATGTATTATTTCCCTTATATCAGGGGGGTGTGCCGCGGCACCCTGGAGTGCCACGTAGAGAGATTAGGGGTGCCGCGAAGCGCCCATCAAGCAGTTGCTGTTGTAAGAAGCAAATATCATTCGAAAATTAATGTCGTAAAAGAAATGCGTGTAGCTGTATCACTAGCATATCGCAAGTAGTTGTATCTTAATTCCACGATTCGAACAATTGTGCAGTGAGCAGCAGGCTCACCCGTCGCGCTAAACACACACATATACCTGCAAGAGTATGTTGAAAGCAATTTTATTTTTTCATTTAAATTTTTACCTGCAACTATGTTTTCATATTAAGTGCAATTGAAGTATTTGTGTGAATTTTAAATACGAGTTGTGTCAATTAAGTACATGTTCTTACCACTTACTTCCCTAATTTCTTCTTCAAAGTTATACAAAAATATGAAATATATCTCTAATATTATAAAAGGAAGCGTGAGTATGTTTGTCTGTCTGTTTGGGGCCGCAAAATCCTGATGATTCTATGGCACTTACAGCAATGAGATTTGGCACACAGGTAGTCCGATTTATTTGCTATTTTTGGGTCACGTCGAATTTTAAAATTCAATCTAGAAGATTTTTAAATGAATGTAATAGTTTTATTCTCCATCGCTTTTTCAAACGCGAACTTTTTCTACCCGTGTGACCATACAGTCAGAGTTTGGACACATACCAAGTTTTTTTCAACCGCAGAACGTGGAGAAAATTAATTTTTTTTTCATTTCCGCTTTGGTTTTGTGCGGATGAATAAATTTCCAGCTTTAAATCTTTCAACTGAAGTCAGTTCTTTTTTCCATCTCCTAGAAAAAAGATATACACAGATAGATATTACAATGAGAGCGACGTGAGAAAAATCTAATTCTCTAAGGGTGCCACGACTTGGAAAAGTTTGGGAACCCCTGCCTTATACCATCGCATCTTGCTGTCCGGTCCGTTATAGTAGGGTAATGTACATAATGTCACCATTTGAGTCGTTATGTTACGCGATCCAAGCTTTAAATTAAGTCCTTACGGATTAGAAATCTGCAGAAATGATTTCAATTCCTTGCGGCTTTTCATTGCCATTCTCTTCCCGCCAATTTTCCGTTCCTGTTCTTCTACGTCCTAGAGGAAATGGAGTTTTTCTTTTCTTCGGTATCTCTCTCTCTCTCTCTCTCTCTCTCTCTCTCTCTCTCTCTCTCTCTTCGGAACACGTTTTTTGTTATTGCGTCATTTCCTCCTCACAACAGGGTGTTTCTTCTTATTTTTTTGTCAACGAAGTGCGTGTGGTTTAAGAAGGAGCATGCACTTCAGAGAAAGAGTTATTAAGGTCACTCTGCATACGCGAGAGATAATAGTATCTTACGCCCTTCTCGGAAGTTTTCGTTCCCAAAGGACGGTTTTCATTCATTAAAGTTGCAACGCAGCTGTGTTTAATTATAACTGAGTTACTCATGAATCGCTCGGCAAATATGTAATTTGGGAAAATTCACACACATATTTTTTGAGACAATAGAGAGTTTTCAATAGTTCTTAATGAAGTAGGGTAGGCACTAGGGATGCGACATCGATGTATTGGGGTCGATGTTTTGGTAACATCGATGTTTATATTTATCGATGTTTTTACGTTGTCGATGTTTTATTTTTAAATGAAAAAAGTACCGTTATAAAAATTTTAAAAATAACCAAGTAGCATAATTTTTATAATCAGCAAATTGAACATAATTTTAGACCAAAGTGACCAAGGATGAAGGGTTTGATAAGTAGGGACGCGACATCGATGTCGATGTTTTCTAAACATTGATGTTTTGGAAAAAAAAACATCGATGTATTGGAGCCGATGTCGCATCACTAGCTGCTAAACCTGTTTTAAGAAATGGGGAAACAAGTTTAAATACACTGAATTTTAAAAACATCGATGGTTTGGGGGCGATGTATTCTCAACATCGATGTTTTAATTTTGAACATCGATGTTTTGCTGTCGATGTAGCATCACAAGTTGCTAAACCAGTTTTAAGAAATGGGGGAAAAAGTTTAAATACACTGAATTTTAAAAACATCGATGTTTTTGGGTCGATGTATTATCAACATCGATGTTTTAATTTGGAACATCGATGTTTCAAAACATCGATGTTTTGCTATCGATGTTGCATCCCTAGTAGGCACTACTCAATTTTCTATTATTGTTCCTGCTTTTTGAATGCTTTGCTTTCAGAACGAGTAAAGCGATTTCATCTTTTTAAATTACACAAACACAATCTTTGCATACCTGCTAACGAAAACAATGCCGTGGTCCCAGATTCACTCATGCTAAAGTATATGTGGTAATACTTGCGATTCCCCCCCCACACACACACACACCAACATAAAGCTTTTATTTTAATTAATTACTCACTCATCACTGTCACTCGTCAAGAACTAAAGTCCCAGGAAACTGACAGTTTGCAGGATGTTTCTTCTTATACCGTAAAGGTGAACTAAGGACGGATTTTGAAAAGTTCGACTCGGAAGATGCCTAAAATTGACATAAGGGGGGCCTAAGCCAAAAACCATTCTAAATCGCTATAGAAATAAAATTAAGTTTCAAACGATTGTTGTACGCAGCTTAGATTGCTTTACCAGTGTTGATCGAAAAACAATATTTTTTTAACAAATTAAATTTTACTAGGGGGCCCGCCCCTTTCTCGCTAACGCTCGCCAACCCACGGAGGATTGCTTCGCAATCCTCATTGGTTCGCTGCGCGAACCTATGTTAACTTCGCTCGCATCAATGAAGACTTTTGTCCTAGCAGAAGGAATTATTTACAAAATCTGATATTCCAAAAAAATATTTTTCAAATCTAATTTTTTTTTTTTTTTTTTTTAGAAAAGATATATACAGTACTTCTGGAATCAGAATTCAAATGAAAACTTTGAGCAAATTTTGACTCGAAATGGGAGCGCTGAGTTGTAAATTGAATACCAAGCATGTTGTTTGTGTGTACATTTGCGTACCCCTGCACTTGAGCCACCCACGCTTTTTCATTGAGTTTGTTGTCGAAAGTTGTAGTGCAAGCGTCTTGTTGAACTATAATTATTGGCCCTGAAAAAGGACCTTTTTTTATTAAATGGCCCTGAAAAGATCCTCCGCTTTCTTTGATTTCTATTATTAACTGCAACAACTCGACTAAAATTCTTTTTTTTTTTCAGTAAAATTTCATCCGATAACGCTATAAATTCAATTGAAACGCGAGGCTACGTGATAAACAAACAATCGTACAATGTTGCCAAAACGCGTTAATAAATAACGTCTTTTTTGCGTGCCACGTAAGAGAATTATATATATAGATATTCATGTTTGAACTGACTTTTTACTTCTTCCCATGATTAAAATAATATTTATAAATATTTGATTTGTGAAGAAAGAATATTTAAAGCATTTAATTTTACATAACTTACATTTAGTAATGGAACACGAAAGCCTAAACAGAAAACTTATTGATCTTTAATTTTCTGTAATTTTGCTTTTCGGTATCTGGCAACGTCAGAATTAATGTTTAACTTTTAATTTAATTATTCAGGTATTAGATTTTAATGATTTATTTATTTCATGCAAAATATCACTAGACATGGATAATTCCTATGTATATTTCGACAAACTTTCTTTAAATCCCTGGTTTAGTACGAAATGGTGTGTAGATTGCTGTATCATAAAATAAATAAAATATACACATCAAAATATTTTTAAAGCGTCCAATTTCTTATTTTAAAATAACAAGTAAATTATAAAAAAAAACTTTTAATTAGATTATAAATAGATTTCAAAATTGTGATAAAGCTTTTCATTGAAAGACGATTAAAATCAACTAAATTTCATTTGTTTTTCGTGTTTCATTGGGTGTTATTGAAAGCTGTACTTCATAGTCAAGTAACTACATCTATCATTCTAAATAGTTACGTGCTTTTCATTTTGAAACCAAATTTCTGTGAATTCAAAACAAAGAGCATAAGAGTTTAATTTAAAACTGTATGTCTGTTGGAAAAAAGAAATTTTAAACAAGACTTTGTTGTTATTGGAATAATATCACAGTTAGTAATTTTGAAATATTAAAATCTTTTGTCTTAATTGAAAGGAAATCGAAGTTGCTTACTCTACATATTGAAGCTGTTCTTGCCCAAATTAGATACATGTGAATCATTCGTTGAATACAGTGATTTTCGTTTTGTAAAAGCGCTGTAAAAGTAATCTTCTGTTCATTAAAAAATTGTTATCGATTGGGTTTAATTTGTCTGCACTGATGAGATTTTTTTCTACAACAAGCTCCGTTATTCCACGTGCCGCTGAATGGGATTTTCAGGAATAAGTGCGTTTGCTTCAAACTAAATAAGTCACGAATGCTGTAAATTTTTAGCCCCCTTGGACAAATAGAACGCGGGTGGATATGTAGGCTATCATACCCACAGGGTTCAAAAATATAAGTGTACCCAGTTTGGTGTAGATTGGTCAAAAGGTGGATTAGTATAGAGAACAGACAAATGTCAACTCTGCTATATACATCTAACAGAAGTTCCATTATTCCAACTGCCGCTGAATAGAATTTTCAAGAAACATTTGCGTCCGCTTAAACTAAATTAGCCATGAATGGAACAATTTAATTTACCATCCTCTCATATTGATGATGAAATTCGAAAATATCGCATACTAGGTGCAAGAATGGCACAAATAAAATATATTCATAGGAAAATTACGTGCAAGATTATCCGCCAAACATTCGCTATTTTTACTGAAAATGAATGGACGAGAATATTCGAACTAACTCGAAAACTCAAAATAAACTTACGTAGTAGTCACATTAGAAAAAAACTTTCAGCAGAAGTGCGACGAATATGAAATTGATTATATGGATGGATACAACATGTATGTATATTTGCGTCCGAAGTAAATTGTAGAAGCGATGGAGAAGTTCAAATGGATATTATTATTTTTTCCTTACACTTAAATGATGCTAACATTCTTTTATGAAATATAATTGATGATAACTTTTTAATCAAGGTATTATTAATTCAACCCGAGCAAAGCCGTGTATTTCTGCTAGTAAAATGAATAAGAACATAGAGGCTCATTAGGCGATGTCACTTCAATCAACGAACCGATTTCCCCAGTGTTCGTAGTTTCATTATTTGAATCATCTTCAGAGGCAGTTTCAACCAGAACCTCCACGACCTACCGATAATTTGATTTCTAGGTGTCTGGTGTGTTGTAATAAATATTACATCGAGTCCAAAGTTCGCACATCAGAAAGTTGCATGTTCAAATCAAATTTAAGTCCATTTCCAATTCTATTTTAACATCTATTTATTTGACAATGACAGGGCACTAACACAATGACAAGAAAACAAAGAGAATGGATAAGTCCATTCCAGCGTAGTCTTCCTTCGTTCACGTTCCAAATCAATCTAGCAATAGGGAAGATGCGCGTTTCAAATTCTCTTTCGTAGGGATTATCACAAGATCTGTGGCTAAGTTGCCACACCTGGTCTATCAGAGACCAATCGCCTGAAACACCTGGAGAAAATATCGAATTGCAGAGAACAAAAAATAAATCATTAAAAAAATGCTAAAAAAGAACACACAAATACAGTTGGATATAAGAGATTCAATAAAACACCTCATTGAAGCAGAATTGATATTTGTCAACCTCCAAGAACTCCATTTCATCAAAGGACGTGGAAGAACAGGAACGGAAAATTTGCGGAAAGAGAATGGCAATGAAAAACCGGATGGAATTGAAACCATTTCTGCAGATTTCTAATCCAAAAAGACTTAATTTAAAGCTTGGATCGCGTAACATAACGACTCAAATGGTGACATTATGTACATTACCCTGTAATAATGGACCGGACAGCAAGATGCGATGGTATAAGTTAAAAAACAGTAAATAACAATAATCTGCCCCATGTTAGGAGTCTTTTTAAGTGTCTTGTTTGAATATAATGATCTCAGGCCCGGTGTACACGTCCGTTTTTTCGACGTGCGACGCCGCAGCCGCAACGCAAGTGCGGTCTGAGATACATTAGGTCCAATGGAGTAGTGCACACATGCCTCCGTCACCGCTGCGGCGACGCACGTCCAACTTGCGTGCAATTTGTACCGCAGTTCCCCACGGCGCCGCACACGCGTCTCTGTTCTGAAGAACCGTGTTTTCATAAATAAATGAAATATAAATAATAATTAATAAATGGTTGTATCCAGTAACGTCTATTTTGTTTCAAAATATACTTTTTGTACACCAAGTGAGCGAAATAAACAAGTTTTCTTCGATAGAATTCGATTATAGAATATTTATCGCAAATGGCGAGTACTTGTGTCATTTCACGGCTATGTGTGCATAGTTGGGCTTCGGTGCCGCAGCGGCGCCGCACGTTGAAAAACCGAATGTGTGCACTGGGCATTAAAGTGGAAGTGTACAAACAGTATCTGCAGAGCGATGCGTCGTAGCCCATTTTTCGTTTCAAAACAAATTCCTTACTGTTACATGTTAGAATAAGACCTAGTTTCTTATTTATGAGTTCGTTTTCAAGAAACCTATTGACTTTTCCTCCGGGACGACCCGAAGAACTTTCAAGTGTAATTTTTTTTCTCACATGTCAGGGTTACTTCTAAGAATAGCAGCGCTAACCGAGCTCAAATATGTGACTCACAGACGAAGAGCTCCCCCTTAACGTGTCTCATCCAGAGGAAAAGGATGTGTTTGAATGACATTTAAACACTTCATTAATTACACCAAGCAGAGACGGTGGTATTCCGGGATTTACCTTCCGTTTTCTCCACTTCGCCAGACGTTTTCGCCTCTCTTGAAGTAGCGCAGCAAAGCGAGAGCTACAGGGTCGACCGTTAACGTCCCAAACAAGAGGAGTTTCCAAAATATTTATTTAAATATTTTATTACTTAAGCAATTTTGTGTCTTTGTCACTGAAAAGTTCAGTTTGGTGAGTGTAAAGTGAATGCTTTCGCGCTCTCCGACTTCGTAAACTATGTTTAAAATCTTACTTTTCATGGTCCTGTATACATATTGCATTTTGTGTAGTCCACTGCATTCGCGTAACTATTAAGAAAAGACAAATAAAACGATTGTCTTCTCACGAATTGTCTGAAGAGCATAAAACAAAGGGATGGCTTTTCTTACCCCGTAAGTGAAACCCATTTACAGGAGTCGTTATCGAAGCTCACACGCAGTGTGCCTTTTTATGCGTTTTCAATAAAACTGTTCATGAAAATTAATATTGGAACGGTTATAAACAAAATGCGCAAGTTATTTTAATAATACACCATATGACATAATTTAAAATGCATAATTTCATTTTTTTAACAGAGGGCAGTATTAGTCTCATTTTCCCAGGTCACAAAAGTCTAGCTGCACATCTGTTCTTCTCTATTTTAAGGTCGACCAACCGTTCTTGTGGTTAAGGTGTTAACCTCTAAATCGGAAGGTTCCTGGTTCGAATCCGGATCAGTGCATTCATGTTTGTATGGTGTAGAGGCGGTGCACCTTAAATCTGTCATGGCCAAAAGTCCTCACGTTGACTAGTTGGAAGTTTGGAGAGTGAGGTGCCAGCTCAGGTGTTGCCTCGTCATCTGACCGTGGTTCAAAATTACGTAGTGGTGTCCTCGGATCTTTCCTTTAGGGGATTGGTCCCGGACCGTCGTCAATAGCCCGTTGTGTTGCTCTAGTCCGACGCTGATTAAAAATTACCAAATTACCTCTTTTATAAGATCCAAGTGGAATGAATTATCAGGTTATTACTGTCACAAAGAACATTTCGTCGGAAACGCTGTTTGTGTATAAGATATGTGTTTTCTAGCTTTTCTAAATCAGAATGTGATGACTGGTGAAGTCCACTGAGTCATTTTTTGTTTGTATGAAGGTTAGATTTTTTTAGAATACCCTTAGTTTGGCTTAGTGAGTGGAATTTTCCCTTTTCTTTTCTTAGAACAATGTTCTTCAACTGTGTATTATTTGTATGCCGAAGATATGTTGTTATCGAAATTCTACTTATGAAACTGGTGGATATTCTGCATAATTTAAACTTCTTAAATTCCAAATAGGCCTAAGAATGCTGTATCATGCTATACCATTTCTGAGGAATAAGGTTTCCTTTTTAAAAAATTAATAGTCACAGAACAAAACATTTTGTTATCAAAAGCTATTTTTATTGTCTTTATAGAACAACAAAAATGTAAAATTAATTCCTCAAATATTTGTTTAACAAGCATACAACAAATTAAGAGAAATTTTTTCTCACATCATGTACAAACATAATTATAGTGGAGCATTATAAATTGATGTCCAAAAAGAAAAGAGAAAGAACAAGGAACCGATTTTGTGAAGCAAAATGCAGACAATTATGATCGTTAAAAGTTTGACAGCAAAAGTAATTAATCTTTAGCCAAAGAAGTTTGTTCTAAAAAAACAAGAGCTTTTTTTTTTAATGTTATTACGCATTCCTCAATTCTATTAAACTTGGGAGGTGACGACGAAAAACAAATGCACATGTATTCATCAATGTGAAATCAGATAAAGCATCCAATGAAGCTACTCCGAGGCTTTACATACGTACCAATGTTATTCAAAGATTAGCATTCTCAAAGACTGAAGATTATACGATGATTAGCAAGGTTCTTTAGGCTTGCACAAGACAAAGAACCGAATGAAAGTTAGACCGATTTCGATCCTAAGAAGCGGCTTTATTTGCCGAATGAAACGAAAAGTCGTGAAGCGGCAACTAATAATTGTTAGCAACTTCATCGTTACTTATTATTCACGAATCAGCATGGGGGCATCACCGCTACTTTTTTACGAGGCGAAAGCAGTGGAGCGGAAGCCAGCAATTCACCCTGAAAATCTCACCACCCTCCACGCGCCCCCTCCTCGTCTCTCATTCTTGAGTCACGTTTTTAGCTTTCTCTTCTCTCGCTTTCCTCTTTTTGGTCATGCAGGTTTGATTTCCATCCTTTCCAGGATCGCCTCAGCTGTTTTGCGGGGAGCGAGACATGTTGGGACAGGTTGATCCCGCGGTGAGAGGCCCTTCTCTCGTAGCGTTGATAAAACTGCGGAGACTGAAACTCGACCCAGATCCAATCTCAAGCCAGGCAGGGAAGACCAGGGAACGTATAAAGACGCGCGATAAGACGGTGATTTGTTTGAAACGCGTGTCCTTTCCCTTTTTTTTGTCTCTTTTGTACATTGGTAAAAAGTCCCCTAAAAAACTGACACCGCTTTGACAAGTGGAAGCAACTTGGGGAAAGCATTGTGGAAAGGGACAAGACCTAATCATGATATCAACAATAATGGGAGTTAGATTGGTATCCATAAACAACAATTAAAAGAGGCTGGTATATTTGATCTGAGGAACGTAACTCTTGGAATTATGTGAATTGAAATATTATTGTTGGGATTTTTAAATACCGCGACAAAATTGCGGAGCCTGAAATTCGACCCAGATCCAATCGCAGGCACGGGCACTTCTACAGACAAGCCATAAGCAAACGATTTATTTGAAACGCGAGTGCTTTTTTTTGTTTTTGTTTTTTTTTTCGTCTTTAGAATGCTAGGCTCAAAAAAACTGATACAGCTTGGATAAGTGGAAGCATTGTGGAACTTGAGAGAGATATCAACACTTTAAGGACATCAATATGGAGGGAGTTAGATTGGTATTCATAAACAACAATTAAAAGAGGCTGATATATTTAATCTGAGGAGCTAAACTCTTGGAATCATGTGAATTGAAATAGTATTATTGTGATTTTTAAATCCGTCTAAAGACAATGCTTTAAGCGTTTGATTTGTTTGAAACGCTTGTGCTTTCCTTTCTTTTCTTCTTTAGTATGCTGGTAAATAGGCGCTTTAAAAAACTGACACAGCTTTGACGGGTGGAAGCAATTTGGGAAAACACTGTGAGGCTTGAGACAGATAGAAACACTTTCAGGACATCAACATGGAGGGAGTTAGATTGTGGTATTCATAAAGAACAATTAAAAGAGGTTGGTATTTTTATTTTGAGGAGCTTAACTCTTGGGATCATGTGCATTGAAGTATTATTGTTGTGATCTCTATAACCCGCAATAAAATTGCGGAGCCTGAAATTCGACCCAGATCCAGTCGCAAGCCAGACAGGCATAGGCACGTCTTGGTGCGCGCGATAAGAGAGTGATTTGTTTGACACGCGTGCCCTTTCTTTTTTTCCTCCTTAGTACCTTTACAAACAGGCTCAGAAAAACTAACACAGCTTTGTTCAGTGGACGCAACTCGGGGGAAAGCATTGTGGGCTTCAGAAAGATAGAAACACTTTCAGGACATCAACATGGAGGGAGTTAGATTGGTATTCACGAACTCACTATTTCAAGAGGGCGATATTTTTAACTTGAAAACCTTAACTTTGAATAATGTAAATTTAATTCTACGGTTGCGATTTTTAAATTTCAAATTTATTCCTTGGAACAACAATAATAAAAGATGGATTTTAAAAGTATTGAAATGAATCATGATTTTGTCTATTTCAAATAAATGATGGAAAGCTTTGTAAATGAGATTAAAAATAATGGTAGAGAGATACACTGGTGTGCAAAATTTAAGGTAGGTAAGTAGATAGTTAATTAACATCGCACTAGAGTAACGCATCGAGGTATTGGAGACGGTCCAGGATCAACCGCGAAGGGCTTTCCCTTCGCGGTTGATCCTGGTCCAAGGACAACACATTGTAATTTTGAGACATGGTCAAATGACGAGGTTAACACCTGGCACTCCACTCTCCAAGCTCCCACACCGCATCAACGGGAAGACAGTTCAGGATAGGACTGATAAAACGTACACCAGCCCTACTTACACGACTGTATTTGATTGGATCGAGTTTCGAACTCGCAACCCTCCGGTTGCTAATCCGCTTCTCTTCCAAAAGGGCTACCATGACCCTCAAAGTTTAAGGAACACCAACGTTTTCACCTTCTACTTAGCAATGAAGTGAAGTGGATGTGGGGAAATAGTACAAAAGGTACATTGGAAAATATGGAATCGATGAGTAAAACAAAAATTTTGAAGCAAACAGTAAAAAAAATAATAATTTCGAACTGAAGTGGTGATACTGGTACAGGGTACCGTTCGACAGAAGCATAGCTGTCATTATTTTTTTTAAAGATGGCATTGTTTGTAGTTTGCATGACCATCTTGAATACTTGAACCTGAGTGCATGAACACCTTGAACTCTGATACAGGCATTGCAGATGACTGATACAGATCTAATGACGTTACAGATGAATTTCTGTGGTAGCAAACCCATTCATACGCTCTATAACAAAAAAATCGACGCACCAAGAAGGAATCATCCGATTGCTTTGAAATTTCGTATACAAAAATGTTTTGACCAAATATGCAAATGATTAAAATTTGGTGTCCAATGAATGAATAGTGCGATCTCCAGCGGATCGTAACTGCGCATCCAGCAGATGTATATAAGGAGTTGTTCTTGAGCTGTTGCTAAAAATTTCTGCTGTAATGCGATTTAGGATACCTTTCAACGACTGAAAAAATGCCTCGCCGCAGGATTCGAGCTCATTACGAGTAACTTTCAGAGTTTGAAAGAGGTCGTATCATTGGATTGAAAGAGGCAGGTTGGGCAAATCGGAGAATCGCTCGTCATGTGAGTCGAAGCGATGCGGCGATTAGAAGATGCTGGCAAGAGTGGGTGGACAATGGCAGATTTCAGCGTCATGATGGTAGCGGTCGACGTAGGGCCACAACAGATCGCGAGGACAGAGTGATTGTCAGATCAGCTGTCACAGCGCCTGATTCATCGCTATCAACCATTAGTCGTGCGACCCACACACGAGTGTCCACCATGACCATTCACAGACGGCTGAGAGAGCGAAATCTACGCTCGTACCGACCGTTACGCCACTTGCCATTCACGCCTGCACACTGTCGAGCCAGATTACAGTGGTGCTTGGCTCGATCAGGCTGGAATGATGCTGACTGGGTACATATAGTCTTTAGCGACGAATCCCGCTTCCAACTGTGTCCTGACGATCATCGAAGACGCGTCTGGAGACGCCCAGGGCAGCGTGCCGATCCTGCTTTCACTATTGCACGCCACACGGGCCCTCAACAAGTAGTTATGGTCAGGGGTGACATTTCCCTTGATAGCCGGACCCCTTTGGTCGTCATTAGAGGTACATTTACTGCACAGCGGTACGTTGACGACATTCTGAGACCTGTTTTGCTACCGTTCCTTTCGCAGTAGCCTGGGCTTATTTTTCAGCAAGACAATGCCAGACCATATCTGCAGTGTTGCTATGAACTGTCTTCAATCTTGTCAAACACTTCCTTGGCCAGCCAGATCGCCAGATCTCTCTCCCATCGAACAAGTCTGGGATATGGTGGGAAGGCGACTGCATCCGGTAGGGAATGTTGATGACGTAGTCCGACAATTGGGGCAAATTTGGCAAGAAATACCGCAGGAGACCATCCGGGAGCTTTATCGGTCTATGCCACGCCGTGTGGCAGCTTGCATCCAGGCTAGAGGCGGGTCAACACCTTATTGAGCTCGTTTCTGTAACTCTGAAATAAATCATTCCATTGTTCTGAAATTTTGATCATTTTCTATTCTGTACATAATTTTCCTATCCACCAATTTTTGTCTCCATCGGACAACCCCTTCTTGGTGAGTCGATTTTTTTTTTGTTATAGAGTGTATATTAGGAGCCTCTGATGTCACGATTCCAAAATCTGAAAATGCGCCAGACTTCTACTAAATATTTTCGATTATCTAAATCACCACAAGCTGTTTCATTTCATTTTATGTCATACTCCATAGAAACAGTGGCTTCTTTTTAAGTTTTGCGCGCCAGTTGGCACCGAAGCCCAACTATGCACACATAACTGTGAAATGACGCAAGAACTCATTTCGCGCCATTTGCGATAAATATTCTATCAAAGAAAACATGTTTATTTCGCTTACTTGGTGTACAAAAAGTATATTTTGAAACAAAAAAATAGACGTAACCATTTATTAATTATTATTCATATTCGATTTATTTATGAAATCAAGGTTCTTGAGACCGGTGAAGCGGCACGGTGGAGAACTGCGGTACAAATTGCACGCAAGTTGGACGTGCGTCGCCGGAGGTATGTGTGCACTATTGTATTGGATCTAATGTATCTCAGATCACATTTGCGTTGCCGCAACGGCGCCGCTCGTTGAGAAACCGGATGTGTGCATCGGGCCTAAGCGTCATGGACAGTGACGTGGCTAAGAATTCGAGCGAGTGGGACAGTGGCCAAATCACCATTGTGTAGAGGGGCGACACTTCTGATATATTAGTCCTGTTTCTCTTACAAATATTTTCTAAATATTCAAATATGTTTCATGTCTTCTCTTATGACTTCAGAGCAGTTTTATTAGAGCGAATTACATACGTTTTGATCTTTGGCCGTTTTCATTGCAGCTGTAAGGCACACAATGGACCAAAGAGAATCAAGCTTATTTAGATAACAGCTCGAATAGGAAAGGAAAATTTGTATGGTGAAATGTCCGCATGGGCAACCCTTTTATGGTCATTATCTAACTTGCCAGGGGCTGCTTATCAGGGCAAAGAAGGAATCGAAACGGATATGTTAGCACAGGAAGATCTTAATGACTTTAATGGTATGGTCACACATTTTGTTAATCAGTCATCCAAAGATTCCTGCAGCTGTTAATGGGTGCAGCAATATAAACTCACAGATGTAACTCAACTGTCAAAAATGCATTGTAAAGGATAATTTAATATTAAAGATATAGTACTCTGATGAATCTATATATATAATTCTCTTACGTGGCAAGCAACAAAGACGTTATTTGTTTTCGCGTTTTGGCAACATTGTACGATTCTTTGTTTATCCCAAAGCCTCGCGCTTCAATTGAATTTATAGCGTTATCGGATGAAATTTTATTGAAAAAAAAATGAATTTTAGTCGAGCTGTTGCAGTAAATAATAGAAATCAAAGAAAACGGAGGATCTTTTCAGGGTCCTTTAAAAAAAAGTCCCTTTCGGGGCAAACTATTATAGTTCAACAAGACGCTTGCATTACAACTTTCGACAACAAACTCAATGAAAAAGCGTGGGTGGCTCGAGTGCTGGGTAAATGTACACACAACCAACATGCAGGGTTTTCAATTTCCAAATCAACGCTCACATTTCAAGTCAAAAAATTTGCTCAAAGTTTCCATTTTAATTCTGATTCTAGAGGTACTGTAAATATCTTTTCTGATAAACAGCATAAAATTTAGATTTGAAAAATATTTTTTGGAATATTATATTTTGTTAACAATTCCTTCTGCTAGGACACGTGTCTTCATTGATGCGAGCGAAGCGAGCATAGGTTCGCGCAGCGAACCAATGAGGATTGCGAAGGAATCCTCTGGGGGTTGGCGAGCGTTAGCGAGCAGGGGGCGGGCCCCCTAGTACTTTTGAAACTACATTCAGACCATTGTTGACTGATTTGTTACAGAGATGGATTAACTAATTGTGCATCATCAGCACACATTATGAACTTCAAAGGATCCTCCTTCAGAATAGGGTGATTACTTGTTAGATTGTCTCAACACTCACATTAGAGCATTGCATTACAAATGGGTTGGTTGGAAAATTCCAAATCCAATCAACCCATTAGTGCAGTATCTGGACTCTTCTTATCAACTTCATCAGCAGTCAGTTGAACGTTGATTCTTTACTTTACAACCTTTTCTCTCTTGATTGTTTCTCTGTCAAAAAGTAAAGCTTTACTTCTGTAATGAGATAATTTCCCATAAGTTTCAATTTTCTTTAAAAAATTTGTTTTTGTAAACATTCATTTGCATGTGTTTATACCGGAAAGTTGAGTCCGATCATTCTATTTTTCCTAAGTTACTGAGAAAGCAAATTATATCATCACTATATTATCACAGGGATATGGACGTAATTAAAATAAGTTTTTTAACACAGCAATGTTGTAAAATTTATGTATTTAGGGTTTGTTAAATTTTCCACTTTTTTGTTCGTGATGTGTTTATGCTTGGACATTAAGTATAACTGTGCCATTGCCGTATTTCAAACCACATAATTGCACTTGAAATGTCCTACCTAGGGCAGAAACTAAACTTTAAAAATCAAATGTTTACACCAACGTGAGGACATTTAACGGATTTAGCGCGCACCAGCCCCCACATACACGACGGTCTTTGGATAGATCGAGTTTTGAACTTGCAACCCTCATGTTTCTAATCTGTAGCTCTACAGATTAGAAACTTCCACCACGACTTGATTACTTACTAGATATTTGTACTAGATCTTGTACTAGATATTTTCAATCGTCTCACAGAACGGTTTTCTCCTGATTAACCGAGCCCCCATACCTAAATATCTAACTTGAGCGATAGGGCAATGAGTGGCATTTACGACTGACGCTTTCCTTTTTATTGTATAGTTTGGCGTGAGCAGAAATTTCACTTGACGACCGTCTGCTTTCCACATAGCGTTCACACTTCACTGTCGGCAGGGTAGGGGACAAACGAACAAAAGAAGGGATCCTCTAGAAGGTCAGTCGCTGACAGCTCGTAAATAGTGATAGATGCCAGCGGACACTTAAAAGGGGGATAACATTCATCGCTACCATGCCGCTAGTGTAAGCGATATTTTAGTGGTAACAAAAGTCAATATGCCGCATCGTAAAGGTAAATGTTACTAATTGGGATAATTTATCTGCATCGGTATTATAACTATTTAACGTTTTTAATTTTTGTCTCGGACGAAGGGTGGCATCACCATCATCGCCCAAGTCTTAAAAATGTCCACTGATTAAGGGTTGCACGACACTTTGCAAGGTCGTATCCTATAATGCAGTTGAGGTGAGTTGAATCGGAACAATTTATTAAATATTGGGGTAGGGCATTGGGTTCAGACCAGCAGACCTTTGATTAGCAAAAATTGCTGGGTTCATATCACATAGAGGTCATGAGAACTGTGGCAAAATGTTTGCTGCAGCGATGAATCTTCTAAAAGCAATTCTGTAGTTTTAGGTTGCATATCCGCGTATGGTTGAAAAAATCTGTAAAATGACATGAAATGCTGCAAAATTTCGGTTTTCCACATAACTTAGGCTACATTGATTTCGGCTACGCACACCTGAACAGCAACACAGGAACTGGACTCCTATTTGGGGGCTTCATCACCCAACACTTCCTCTTAGTACAAATCATAAAACTGAATTACCATCTATTAATTCCATGAACAACGTTATCAGTAGGGCAACTTTTTTGTTGCAATTATCATTCCCTAAAGTTGCATTTATTTTTTATACACTAAAATCTAAAATAAATTATTAATAAAAAATGAAAAAATTCAAAATTTATTTATACATTATTAAATAGAGAAGAACGTTGAATGGTCGATCCTTGGTCAGTTATTTCTTTAACATTGAAAACTGCGTTTAACAGAGATTGATGTTGCCTGACATTGTTGCATTGGACTTTTTCTGCAGATGTGAAACAAGTGTACCACTCAAGTAACTTGGAGCAATCTCGGATAAAGCACCTTGAGTGTGATTCCAGCCGCAGTCATATAATATTCTGTATCGGATAGCAGAAGCGCAAAATCCTTTCGCTCAACATCAGAGATTTTAAAACGTCATATACAAGGAAACAACATATTGATGATCGAAACTCACCTCGGAAACTCTGCAGTCGATTATGCAAGTTTCCTCTGGATTATCAAGAGTGCCAACCAATGTGTTACAAGTACTTGTTGCCATTTATTTCACTTTCGTATTGGGACGAATACCTTCTTTCCATGAACTTCTTGTTTGATCCGCAATATTTCGACGTTCGCAAGATCAGACACACGTGATTGAAGGGATGAGTCAGAGGGCAAAAAATGAAATAGTAATTTCGTATTAATTAATTTTAAGCTATATTGTAAAAATTTGCAACTATGCAAAAAGTTGCATTTATGTAGAAAGTTGCATTTATGTTGCGGTTATAACTCACTTACAATACACCCCAAGTAGGAGGAATTTTGTTTTTAGTACTTTACATGAAGTGTAGAACGTGTTAATAAAAGTTGCATTTGTTGCAAAAAGTTGCCCTAGTTATCAGAGAAAGTTTCTCAGAAAACCGTAATCAGGATAAGGAATTCAAAAGTTCTATCTATTGAGGATCTAGATGTGATAGTTATCAAATGGATCTTATATAACCAGATGGTCAAATATGGCCTTTGCTCCGAAAAACCCCAACCAAACCATATTTAGAATGAATTATTTACTCCGGGGATTGTTTTCAAACTGTAATTTTCAGTTAAGAGACCTAAAAACAGTTAATCAGTACCTTAAAAGTACCGGTTAAGTAACTGTTTTTAGATACTTAACTTTTCAGTTAAGTACCTAAAAACAGTTATCAGTGAATTGGAATTAAAGATAAAGGCCGCCAGGTCCAAACAGCCAGTGTTCCTTCATGGCATCCTCCGTTAAATTTATCAATGACTTCCGGTGTGACTACAGACCGAAAACAATATTTACTTAGCATGTTGAGATAGATAAAAGTGGTAAATGTTTCCCCCTTATCAACACGATCTTATCACTCGCTCTTTCTTCGTGTACTGAATGTAATATTGTAGCAACTACTATCTTAGAGATTTTAAAGGATTTTGAGATGACTTTAGAGCATATTGAACAAGGAATGATAGGATTGCGTGTAAACTGTAATAGTAACGACGGATTAGGTTTAAACACTATGCTGTACAAGATTGACTTTGGTAAACATTTGGAAAAATTCTGAAATCTAGATTTTAAAATGAAGGATAAGCAAGGACAACTACGAAGATTGGGGCTTATAAATTAAAAATTAATTAGTGTAATTCACACACCCGTTGGTTACTTAGATTTATTTACAACTATGAACATATTTGTTTGACCTTCTATTCTGTTCAAGGTCCCAGGTGTTTTTTAAAGTTCGAAAATGGACTGTATTTTTAAATTGTGCTAGTAGAAGCTACACTGGAATCAAAATTGCATTTGAACACAAAGCATTTATTACGATCATATAATTACATGACACACAACGTTGAACTCAAGCTCCTCATCTAAAAGCTATCGCTATCTTTCTTATTAGAATTCTATTTTCGGTCGATGGTAAACGGTAAATTTTAGTTTACGTCGTACTAGAGCAACACAACGGGCTATTGACGACGGTCCGGGATCAATCCCTTATGGGAAAGATCCGAGGACAACACCTCGTAATTTTGAACCACGGTCAGATGACGAAGCAACACCAGAGCTGGCACACCACTCTCCAAACTTCCACACAAACCCAACGTGAGGACTTTCGGCCACGACAGATTTAAGGTGCACCAGCCGGCTCTACACCATACGCTTACAAACATCCATGCCCGGACCCGGATTCGAACCAGGAACCTTCCGATCTAGACGCTAACACCTTAACCACTATACCTATTTTCGGTCGAAATAATTGCAACTTTCGACAGAATGATAGAACGCAATGCAATTTGCAATTTTTAGTTAACGTCGTACTAGAGCAACACAACGCGCTATTGACGACGGTCCGGGATCAGTCCCTCAAGGGAAAGATCCGAGGACAACACCTCGTAATTTTGAACCACGGAATGATAGAACGAAACCATAACTATATTAGCACATCAAATCGTGATTTCGCAATCGCACGCTCCAACAATATTAACTACCGTTTTCAAAAAATAAATTAAACAATAAACGCTTACGAATAAACTGATTTTTTCTTCGAGTCTAATAAGTACCATCTATATACAATTCTGTGTTCTTCAAAAAATAAATGTCGAAAAACGTACTCGTTGGAAACGAATTTCTATTGAAGTTTCTTAATTTTTGCTTTCCTCTTTTTCCATTCGTGGTTATTGAACTGAAGCACACCAACAAAGATATGAAATTCCAATCCAAAACAATTAATAAATCCTTTCAAGATTCTCTATATTTCTTGTTTAAAAATCTAAATATCAATATACCTAGAATATTTAGCATTTTAAACTAGCAACCAGATGAAGTTTTATCTACAACTAATTATTATAATACACTAGAAACTGCGTGGCTAGCCCGGATTTTACCGTGCCCGTGTTGTAAGGTATTAATCTGGTGTAAAATTTTCCGCAGATTTCAAATCCGTTGAAGATACATTCAATTAAAAAATTATTTATTTTAAAAAAATTCATATTTTTAGGTAATATTCTAAACTGAAATTTTCCGCAGATTTCAAATCCGTTGAACATTTTACTCTATCTTTAACGGTCTAGGAGGTAGTAAAAGAACTGACTGCAGTTAAAAGATTTGTCGTCTGGCTGTAAATTTATTCGTCCGCGCAAAATCAAAGAGGAAATGAAAAAAAATGTTTCCAAACCCTGACTGCAAGGTCACACAGGTAGAAAAAGTTCTCCGCTTTTGAAAAAGCGATGGAGAATAAAACTATTAAATTCATTTAAAAATCTTCTAGATTGAATTTTAAAATTCGCCGCGACCGAAAAATTGCAAATAATTCGGACTGCCTGTGTGCCAAATCTCAATGCTGTAAGTGCCATGGAATCATCATCGTCAGGACATAATCGCCGTCAGAATTTTGCGGCAAGAAACAGACAGACAAACAAACAGACAAACACTTCCTTTCATAATAGTAGAGACTAGACACTGCGTGGCTAGCGTTGCCCGTGCCAGTTGCTTTTGTGGGGCTATTGGTTTGCATCGCAAACCATATGGGAATTCGTAGCCTATTGGATAACAGCCATAACGGAGTTGCCCGTGGTGATGGTTTGCTCCGCAAATGAAATGGGTGTACCCCGTGACAGTTCTTTTCGTGTGGGTCACATTGCCCGTAGTGTTAGTTTGCTTTGCAAACCAAAAAATATAAAAATTTAACTAAAAAATTATTTGTTAAAAGAAAATCAAACGTATAAGGTAATCTATCTCGTGTAAAATTTTCCGCAGATTTCACAACCGTTAAAATTTTTATTCTATCTTTAACGATCGCTGAGACAGGAAAAAAAAGGACTGAAGAACGCCAGTGACAACTTTAATAATTTATTTTGCTTCACTCGAAACCATTTCTCAGGAAATCAAAATGAATTAATTTCTAATCAAACGAAGGTCATTCGGATCTGTTTGCTACCGTTCCCATTTATTGTGAATACACGAAAGGTTTTTTTCACCTTTCGTGTCTCAAAACTGGCATGGTTCCAAAGGTTGACGTCAATAGTGACCGTCACAGAGGGAGAAAAAGTCAATATTCATGTGGTTCTTCCTTTCCGAAAGAAGAAAGAGCCATGATAAAACTTATCAAATTCATTTTTAAATGTTCTGGATTGAATTTTAAACTTCACCGCAACTCAAAACGTGCAAAAAATTTGGACTACCTATGTGCCAAATCCTTTTTTTTGTAAGTGTCATAGATTCGTCAGGACTTTGCGTACAGAAAACAACAGACAAACAAACACTTCCTTTCATAATAGTAGAGATCTACTAAAAGGTGATTCGATAGCAGATTATGGAAATGAAATAATCAGTAGAAATAATACATTTTCTCTTGTATTGTTAAAAATTGAATCTATGCAGTATTCTAGGATTTTTTTCTCACAATTACATCAATAAGATCATTGTTATAAACAAGTGATTCGGGAGAAATGTTATATGGGAATACTATATCACTTTGTTCAACTTCAATAATTGTAGGACCAACGGGTTGGCAGAGTAACGGATTAGCAATCGGAGGTTGTGAGTTCCAATCCAACCAAAAACCGCCAGGTACAAAGGGGAGGGGTGCACGTTTAATCTGCCGTGGCCTCAAATGTCCTCACGTTGGCGTGGTGCGGACGTTTGTAGAGTGGGGTGCCAGTTCAGGTGTTTTCGTCGTCTAAGAGTGGTTCAAAATTACGAATTGTCCTTGGATCCTTCCCTTAAAAATTAACCATGGCCCGTCGCCAATAGCCCGTAGTGTTGCTTCAGTGCGACTTTATTTAACTACCCACTTATCCAATAATTGCAATTCAATATGTTATAATAATTAGTTGTAAATAACTGTCGTCAGCTGATAGACTGTTATTCTTGCCACAGATGTAGAAAACATTGAGGTTACTGGTTTTTAAACAAACAAGAAATATTGACAATCTTGAAAGGATTTAAGACTCGGTGCACACATCCGGTTTTTCGACGTGCGGCGCCGCTGCCGCAACGCAAGTGCGGTCTGAGATGCATTAGATCCAACGGAGCAGTGCACACATGCCTCCTGCGCTGCTGCGACGCCAACTTGCGTGCAATTTGTACCGCAGTTCCCCACGACGCCGCAGCTCGCCGCACACGCTTCTCCGGTCTGAAGTACCTGGTTTTCATAAATAAATGGAATATAAATAATAATTAATAAATGGTTGCATCCATAAACGTCTATTTTGTTTCCAAATATAATTTTGTTTTCGTAAATTAAGCGAAATCAACGTTTTCTTTTATAGAATATTTATCGCAAATGGCGCGAAATGAGTTCGTGCTTCATTTCACGGTATGTGTGCACAGTTGGGCTTCGGTGCCGCACGTTCAAAACCCGATGTGTGTATCGGGTCTACGTATTGTTTTGAATTGGAACACTTCATATCTTTATTGATGTAGTTGAGTTCAATTTCTATAGAATTCTAATCGGAAAAATATTTTGGCTGTCCCCCCCCCCAATGCAGAAAAAACAAACATGAAAACTTCCCATTATAACCAAATAACTCAAACATAAAAATCACTAATTCTGATGTCTTTCCTGTTATCTACTCTCACGGAAGATTTGTAAGGCATCGAAAGAAAAGTTCAACATCCATGTCAACAGAATTAAGAAGAGCCCTGTCATCCAAAAATATTCGAGACATAATCGCTTCTCGCAGTTAGATTGTATCGATTCTGAAGGTGCCCGTCATCCAATCGTATCGCCCGATAAATCTCCGCTTATCAATTATGTAATATTCGTGGTGATGGGAATATTGAATAATGCGTAATACATGGCATTCACGTGAAGTCATCTCGATTTTATATCTGCTTTTGAGAGCAAAGACGTATTTAAACATATTGTTTCATATTTCTCGAAGTTTGCTTTCAGCGAAAGAAAGCAAATAAAATAAAAAATATTTTGTCTGGCATTATTTAGCTCTTTTTTGTAAAATCGGGATCGTTAAAGATAGATAGAAAATTTCAATGGATTTGAAATCTGCGGAAACACCAGATAGATACCTTATGCATTTGATTTTCTTTTAATAAATAATTTTTCAATTACATATTTATATTTTTTGGTTTGCAAAAACAAAACATCACAAGGGCAATGTGACCTCCACGAAAAGAACTGTTACGGGCAACGACCATTTGGACGGATTTAAAATCTGTGGAAACTTTTACACCAGATTAAGGCCCGGTGAACACATCCGGTTTTTCAACGTGCGGAACGTGCTGCCGCGACGCAAGTGCGGTCTGAGATACATTAGATCCAATGGAGCAATGCACACATGCCTCTAGTGCCACTGGTGCGACGCACGTCCAACTTGCGTGCAATTTGTACCTCAGTTCCCCACGGCGCCGCATATGAGTCTCCGTTCTGAAGTACCTTGTTTTCACAAACAAATGGAATATAAATAATAATTAATAAATTGTTGTATCCAGTAACGTCTGTTTTGTTTCAAAATATACTTTTTTTACACCAAGTAAGCGAAATAAACACGTTTTCTTCGACAGAA
The DNA here is from genome assembly GCA_947359465.1 of Metellina segmentata. Classification (NCBI taxonomy): domain Eukaryota; kingdom Metazoa; phylum Arthropoda; class Arachnida; order Araneae; family Tetragnathidae; genus Metellina; species Metellina segmentata. The sequence continues at coordinate 70,774,098 of OX375874.1, forward strand.
TATTTATCGCAAATGGCGCAAAATGAGTTCGTGCGTCATTTCACGGTTATGTGTGTATAGTTGGGCTTCGGTGCCGCAGTGGCGCCGCACGTTGAAAAACTGAATGCGTACACCAGGCCTAGTCAACACCTCCTAGTACCTAACATCCCGGAGTTGCCCGTGTTGTTGGTTTGCCACGGGCACGGGCAACGCCGGGCTAGCCACGCAGTGGCTAGTTAAAAATAAAACATATACATTTCAGACATTTATTGCAGAGGACACTGCTACATATATTCTGCACATACATTTTTTCCACACATTGCACAACCCAAATTTGTGAATTCCTGTCCTTTGAACTGGGGCACTTTTTTCTTGATGAATTCTTGGAGTTTTTTTGCAGAGGGTGTTTCACAATTTTTTTATGGCTAAAATTTCGTTTTTCTCGCATTTCAAGTGGTAGCATTGGTATCAAACTTCTTTCTGCAAAAGGTGGTCCTTCAAAAGTTCTAAGGAATGGTCTTTGTTAATGAACCTTCGTTTTCTGTATTAAATAGCCGTTGTTTTTGTTGACAGCTGTACTCGGGCATTTATGGTTGCAATATTCAATATACTGAAAAATACAACCATGGGCTATCTTTTGCTTATTCTAGCAGTAGAATATGTCGATGACATTTCATCTACTACATCTACAACACCCTTTGTTACATTATAAAATGTTATTATCTCTGGTTTCTTGGCTTCTTCTATCGATTTATCAATGGCACTATCATTATGCATTGTTAGATAACAAGACGACGCATTTGTTTCTCTTTGGCACATAAGAAATCAAAGTCATGTTTTTATGAAATACAAATAATAAGGAATGCACTTTTCGATTCTTTTCACATATAAATTATTTTAGTAGCTTTTATTTGTAGTTTTTCTAACAGTTCCAACAAGTGTAATTTGCATCTCTTAATTTCATAATCATAGCTCAAATAGTGAGATATTTTAAATCTGTCTGTTCTTCGCGATCTTACATGAAAATGCCAGCGCGCGCCCAGTGCCTCAAAAGCCCGAACACCTTTTTTCTGAGAAAACGAAGGGGAGGGAATTCTTGAAATGCCTGTGGTTGTGACGTGCATGACCTTGAATGCAGCTACCGTGAAGCTGGAATAATTTCATTAAAGGGTTGGTTTTCTGTGCTGCCGTTTTGTAATCCTGATAGGCCCTGCGCGAGTATTCGCGGGATTTAAGGAAAATCATATCTAAGGTATCGATCTGTTGTAAAATTTTCGTAATTTCTAATGATCACGAGGATAGAAACTTGAACTAAAGAATAAAAAAGAAATAATGCCATTCAAAAATTTTATTTGTTTTGTATCGGTTTGCTGGAATTGTCTGTGCTCAGGAAATGAAAGGAAACAAATTAATTTAGAATTTCTTCATACTGTTGCCATTCTGAGGAAAACAAATAATGAATAAATACCAATAAATTAATTTTAAAATGTTCAACATAGATTAAATTTCAAAATTCGGACTTTGCACGACATTCGCATAATATTAAGACTACCTGTGTGTCAAATTTCAGGACTGTAAGTGGTATAGATTGTCTGAAAACACACAGACATACAAACACTTCTTTTATAATACTAAGAGAAAATATTATAGAAAAAAAAAGTGACCATAAAAAGTTGAACAATTTATACATGAGATTAACTTTTGTTTTTCAAAGTAAATTGTTTTTTTACAAGTTCAAAAAAAGAAATAATAGTTTTCATCTTCAAAAAAATTTTAATTTATATTAGTAATTCGGAAAAGAAAAAAAAGTTTAAACATAATTTAGTTTAAGAATTTGAATTTTGTAAAAAAAAAAAAAAATTTAAGCACAGCTTGATAAGAAAATGAGAAAAAAACAAATAAATTTGACTGTCGCGTCAAATATTATCATTCGCATAAAAAAGTACCAATTCCCCACATTCCTTTTGTAGCGGATTCGAACCATGATCCAGAATGCTACAATTCCAGTGCCCACTCCGTGTAATGCGAATCTCCCAGGTGTTAGCCCTTATTCGAATACTTACTCTGCACTTGAATGTACTCGATTCTACCCATCACTAATTATCACTAATGTGACTTTCTACACTACATGATAAACGAAGAACTACGTCAACGAGTCGCCAATGCCGGAAGCGCTTTGTTTACACCAGTCCCCCGAAGGAAAAGACCTGAGAACAATACTCGACCTGTACTCCTGTACTCGATTCTACCCATCACTAATTATCACTTATGTGACTTTCTATACTAAATGATAAACGAAGAACTACGTCAATGAGACGCCAATGCCGGAAGCGCTTTGTTTACACCAGTCCCCCGAAGGAAAAGACCTGAGAACAATACCTCATAATTTTGAATTACAGTCAGATGACGAGGTCAACATCTGGTGTGGCACCCCCTCAGTTGCAATAGCCGTATCGGGGTTGAATGATTTCTTCTGGTGTCACTTAGACTTCAATCAATGCAACCGAATCACTGATATTCTCAATCACTACTATTTTGATAATGCAGTGACAGGTAGAACTGTGATTGAAAAATATCGGTGACTGGGAAGCGTTCTGGGATCCTATTTTCCTACAACATCCCTACTTTCAGCAACGAACGATGAACTCGGTGCCAGAAAACCACCTAAAAACGCCAAATGTGGGAACGCGTAGAATGCCTAGGAATATTTGAAATCGGCGGAAAATTTTACACCAGATCGAAACCTTAAATGTGATTTTCTTTAAGTAAATAATTAATTATTCAACAAAAAATAAAATAATGAAATGGTAAATAATTGAATAATAAATCTGTTTTTGGTTTCGATCTGGCGTAGAATTTTACGCTGATTTGAAATCCGTTGAAATTTTCACTCTTATCTTCAACGATCCCGAAGATAGAAATTTGGACTGAAGAATAAAAAAACCCCTTTGTTTTGTATCTCGAATAAAATAAACCACGACAGCCGATTGTATTGCCCAATTCTCAACCGTATTCTGTCCGTCTAAGTTGAAACATCTGGTCTCTGTTAAGACGGCCGCCTAGTTATGCCCGCGGCATCATGACGTATAACGGCTGCTAGATAACGGCTCCGCTTTCTTAGAAAACCGAGCTTTACACCACTCAGTAACTTTAACCCGTCCACTTGATACTTCTGTTGCGATTCAAAATTTTAACTTTATATTTTTTTAATGTGTAAAATTTTGTTTTGATGAGAGTGCGGGATCAGACTCAGGTTTCGAAAAGCCCAGGGCTTTGAGTTTCTAAGGACTTACACCACTGGAACTTAATCCCGTCCAGTTGAAACTTCTGTTCCGATTAAAAAAAAAATTATAACTATATATTTTTGTTTGGATCAGAGCGCGGCATCAGACCTACATTCCCCGCCTCGCCACTGAATCAAAAACAATCGTTCAACTTCCCCGCCACTGCGCTTCCATATTGCGGGCTCCTGTTTCAGCCATCCGGCGCATAGCAACGCCAATCGTCACACGGCGGCACGTTGTCGAAAACGGCGTGGAGAGGGTGAAACGCTCACCGGAAACGCGGATGGGTTTGCCTTCGAGTCAAATAAAAATAATACGACCATCCGCTGATAAATGCTCACGCAGAGAAGCGAGCTCGCTTGTCTGCCGCCCAAGGCGCAGGTGACTACTGACTCCGAGAAAATGAAAACAAAAAAAAGCCCCGTACACTGCGATGCGCATCTCTTTTTTCCTCCTTCTCTGTCGTCCTTTCATGCCAAGCGAATGAACTGTTGCGCAATGGATGGAATAAACGTCTTGGAAAGAGAAAAGCCGACAGTGGCGTTAAAGTGATTTCGGATTGTGCGCCACGAAGAGCATTAATAATTTTTGTTTCGTGTTTATCGCGCCTGCGTTGTCGGGATCGCGAGATTTTCTGTTCTAACGGTGGAAATAATTGTCAAACACTGCTCGTGAAGATCGTCCGAACTGGCGATAAATTTTGTGATTCAAGCATGAAGAGTAATTCTTTTTTCCCCCCTTTTTTTTTTGTTGAACAATTTTGACATACTTCTTACATTCTCAACACAAATAAAATATGCCTCGTTCTCTGCTCGTAAATTATTTTTTTATTTGATTTTTAATTTAGACTAATTTGAGATCATCCAAAAAGCCCACTTTCTAATTTTATTAAATTCGGGATCTTGCCCTTGCTTCACTTTTGCCGAACAATTTCACACGTTGTGCCATGGGACACTGGTGCTCAGCAATAATTGCTCTGATGTTCGCTAAGGAATGTAAAATGGCTTAAATTCTGCAATATTAATTTCATTTCGGCGGTTCAGTTTTGGACTAGTGTGTTCCCAAACAACTTCAAGTAATACCCGAGTAAATAATTTTAAGTTTCATTTTTCATTGCATAGTAAAAATAAATCGTTTGAAATGCATTGTTAAAAGCCAATTTGGGAAAAGGATAGTTTTTTTTACATTTTTTTTTTAAATCAAAATTATACTATTTTTAGTTGATCGTCAAAATACGTATTTTTTGGTGTGCCGCAGAATTCTAGTAATTAGTTTCATGCGTGTGCCATGAGACGAAAAAGGTTAAAAATCGTCCTTGTCCACTAAATTCAGTTCCATCGAAACCTAGGATTCAGTGTTCCATTTTGAGCAGCTTCTTTTTTGTCTTGTTACACCATTCTAACTCACCAGAAAGTCCGTGATTTTTAAAATGCAAGTGTGGCTTAAGGTGAGGCTAAATTGATGGTTTTATGATTAACTGTTTTTATATTTGTAAGATTAATGATTGGATGATTTATGACTGGATATGGCTTATGACATTTTGCTGTGCAGTCTTTACTATGTGTTTCAATTATAAACCATAAAATTCTAAATAACAAACATAGTCGGCAACAAAATATCAGTTTTTAGACTAATCGCTAATATTTAAATATTTGATCAATGTATTACCTTGAAATTTGAAAAATACTTTTGCTTTTTTTTTTTTTGACAAGCATTTCAAAGAAAATTACATTTTAAGCACATGGTTACGAAGGTTTTGAAAGTTTTAAAACAACTGCTTATGTAGCCAAAAATACACACACAATTCTTTCTCCCTCGACAAATTTAGTCAAGATCATCAATTCGAACACAATACGCTTTGTTAGAACTTTTTTCTTGAGTGTTGACATTCCTAACTATGTGAGTAGTTCTGTAATACTTTTGCGTAAATCACAACATGTTAGAAACGCAGCAAATGGAAAAAAGGAAAAGACATTAAATGCAGAGCAGGATACAGATTGTCTATCTAGCGTGATTTACTCAGTTGAACTTGAACATTCTAGTGACGCAATAAATTATGTAACTGCTACAAAATATCCTTGCCTCTGGTAACGTTTAATGACAATTCTCACGTACGAGGTACTAATATATTCACGCATCTGGTTCTCATTTAATAACTTCTTGAATCACTTAATTCCTTTTGGACGCTGAGGACATTGTGAAATACATAGAATTACTATAAAAGGTTTTAAATAATAAAGATAAATGGTAGAAATAGGGAAGTTCGAATTTAGAAGCCTTAATTTGTATAAAATAAGTAGACTTGTGTTGGGTCGCAAATAGGGTAGCAAACTATTGATAACTGCAAATACTGAAATTGGATGAAAAACAAAAAATACAAAAAAAAATTTTAACTCTCTTCGCCATTGTTTTTTTCCGTAATATCAAATATTTTTAGCCTTGAGTTTAAAACGGAATGGTAATGGTAATGGTAATTTTAGTTAACGTCGTACTAGAGCAACACAACGGGCTATTGACGACGGTCCGGGATCAGTCCCTTAAGGGAAAGATCGAGGACAACACCTCGTAATTTTGAACCACGGTCAGATGACGAGGCAACACCTGAGCTGGCACCCCACTGTCGAGTTTAAAACGGAAGATAGATAGTAAAGTAGCACTGGAGCAACACAGTGGCCTGGTCAATCCCGAAGGGAAAGATCCAAAGACAAAACCTCGTCCATTTTAATCACGGTCTCATGACCATGAGCTGGCACCTCACCTCTCCAAACTTCTACACCAGGCCAACGTGGAGATATTTGACACCACGGCAGATTTAACGTGCACCTGCCTCCGTGTACACGACGGTCTTTGGCTGAACATAGTTCGAACTCGCAACGCAACGTAATATCATATTTTTAGCCCTAAGTTTTAAACGGTAGGTAGTTATTAAAGTCACACTGACGCAACACAGCAGGCTGTTGCCTACAGTCCTGGGGTCGATCAAGAAAAAAAAGATCCAAGGACAAAGCCCCGCCACTTTTAATCACGGTCTAATGACCAGGTCTACACCCGAGCTGGCACCCCACTCTCCAAACTTCCTCACCACGCCAACGTAGGGATATTTGACACCACGACAGATTTAACGTGCATCAGCCTACGCGTTCACGACGGTCTTTGGCTGGACCTAGTTTCAAACTCGCAATGCTCCGGTTGCTAATCTTTTGTCCTTTCCCTTTTCTCTCACCTAATCTTTTGTCTACCGCAGCCTTAAGCTTAAAAAGGAGTCCTAAAAGCGTAGTTGGGTGGTCATGGCAACTCTGTATGGATGAACGCTTAGAGCTTGATGGCTAAGGCTGAAAAATAAGGCAAGAACGCACTGCGCATATCAGAGGCCTAATTAGACATTTTTGAGACTGGGGCAAATACTACTGATGTTGCTCTTCATACAAAACAAAGTTATGTAATAAAAATGTAAAATAGTTGTCTTCTAAATAATACAGTTAAAGTATCCTAATTAGTAGCATACTAATTTTCATTAACTAATCGTTTCTTGGTAGTCCAGTCGATAGAGTCGCAGATTAGCAACGAATTGCGAGTTCGAAACTTGATCTAGCCAGACCATCGCATATATGGGGGCTGGTGCAAGTTAAATCTGTCAAATGTCCTCATGTTGGTGTAGTGTGGATGTTAGGAAAGTGGGGTGCCAGTTTAGGAGTTGACCTCGTCATATCACCGTAGCTTAAAATTACGAGTTGTTTTCCTCGGATCATTACCTTCGAGACTGACCCCGGACAGTCCACAATATATAAATTTGACTACTTACCTATCATTAACAAATTGCTATTCACGTTGTAAACTTGGAGAGTGGGGTGCAAGCTCAGGTGTTGCTTCGTCATCTGACCGTGGTTCAAAATTACGAGGTGTTGTCCTCAGAACATTCCCTTAAGGGACTGATCCCGGACCGTCGTCAATAGCCCGTTGTGTTGCTCTAGTACGACGCTAACTAAAAATTACCAATTACCAATCACGTCGTAAACTAAGAAAAACAAGTAATTTTAATTTAGTTACTGGCTCAGATAAATTCTGTTTTCAGTTATATTACATTTTCTGAAACAAATTTACATTCTGGTGATTTTAATATAGCTGAAGACTAAGTAATTCCGACTAGTGTGCTAAAGGCGCGTTTACACCGGGGTTGATTATATACATTTCTCTCCTTTTTGTGGAGAGGACGTTTTACGTACCCCTATTCTGACCCCTTTTCGTCCCTTTTTTCGACCGACTCCAGTGTAAACGGTTTGTGGACTTCATCGGCAACCATCCGAGCTCACTCTTCTCAACCCCTTTGTAGAGAAGAGTGATCACTTTTCATCAAGGTGGCGAGTTCCTCACCCATTTCACTCCAGGCATTGTTCTTTTTGTTTTTGTCTTTGTACTCGGGTGTAGTTTGGTCCCAGAGGGCAGGCCTCTCTCTGAATAATTCTATTAATGGTATTACCAGCTCAACGTCATTTTAATCGATTAGGTCACTCACTGGCAGTTTGGAGGGAGATGTGGCCAAGGCAAGCGATGAGGGCAAAATATCATAGAGAGCGAATAAAAGACATCGTGAGCGACCACGGGAGCCGAAGGGCAGAGGGGAGCAGTTATTGTCAGGCAATCGTCTGGCGATATCTCCACCAAAAGTTGCAACCCTTTGATCTTTACCGACTCATGGTGGAAAACAAATTTGGCTCTGCAAACTCTCCAAATCCCCACCCGACTCGATATCTTGAAGATAAAATGAATGCCGTTTCTCGGAATAGCTTCGATGTTTGGAGGGAGAGAAGTTGTGCAAATACGGTGTAAACACGGCTTAAAACACTTGCCGCATTTCTGAATTGAAAAAAAAAAAAAGGAAAATCAGCTCACTAATTATTTGATGTGCAATCGACAGATTTGATTTATTCTGCTGAAAGCTCGCATACGTATTAATCTAACTTCTAAATAAAATTTAAATGAATTTAGCAAAAATATATATATATTTAATTACTTTAATAATTTCAATATTTTGAATGGTGTAAGCTGGTTTTACATACTCAGTTTTTTTTTAAATAACTCGCAATACACAACTTTTGCAATTGAGAGAGATCTACATTATCACACATTATTTATCGATGAGTTCGGTGATGAATTTGCTAGCTAATGAATTATAATAAGCAGGTTATTTTATGTCATCAAATACATTTAATGCAGAGCTTAATGTATACAACTGAGCTTAAAGTACTTTTTCTGAATGCCAAAACATTTGATTTTTGCAATTCCTACCTTAATAGGAAACGTCTAGTGCAAATATTTAGTTAGCAGTGGCATCATTTACCTGGTGTTCGAGCATGCAAAAGATCACGAACAAAAATAGTGGAAAATATAAATTTTACTAAATTGCTGTGATAAAAAAAACTCACGGGAAATAAAACTTATTACAGAAGTAAAGCTTACTTTTTAGCCCCAGAATAATCTAGTAAGAAAGCCAGTTGACTTGTAATCTTAAAAAATAAACGTTCAACTGAGGAAAGCTTCTGTCACTGAAACCGAACTCAATTAGAAGACTTCCGATATGGTACTAATGGGAGAGAGTTGAGATAATCTACCATATAATGTCCTTTTGTGAAGGAGTATCCTTTGAGGCTCATAATGTGCTGATAAAGCAGAATTCGAGTTTATCTATCTTTATACCTTAAATCAGTACAATGGTTTAAATGTAGTTTCAAATACTATATTAATCATTACTATGCCTTTAAAATCGAATTCTCTTATCGTTTTGACAAAAGAGTTGCACCTGAGATTTCATATTACTGTGCCCATTAACAACTGTAGGAATCCTTGTATGATTGATTAACATAAATTGAAGCAATTAAGATCTTCCTGCAATAGCACATCCGTTCCGATCTCTGAATTGCGCAGAAAAATGCCTCTGGCAAGTTAGATAAGCAAAACATAAAAGAGAGTTTTCCATGTGGACATTTTCTCTTACAAATATTCCTCGTAATTTTATTTTAAATAGCCTTATCCGGTTTTTATCCAAGGTGCATCATGTTTAGCTTTCATTACAAATTTACGTAAAAATGACCTTCTGATACCTACATATGTAATTAAAACCAATAAAACTTTTCTGAAGTCAGAAAAGAAGACAAAAAATATTTTCGGAAATTTTTTTGTGAGAGAAACAAGACTTTAAAATTTCAGAAATACCACCCCCTTAGGCATTGGATAACACCCCCTCTTTCCTCTTTAGCAAAGAGACCTGTGCTTATTATCTGGACTTTATGCCGGTCTCGGTTAGAAACCGGTGGTAGAAGATTCGGTCCATAAGATACCCATTGCGAACGAAAAGTACCATTAAGTAATTGTGATCAGAAACCATCTGTAAGGATAGGGCATCCGCATTCCCTGCTTGAGGTGACAATCAATGAAGTTAATATTGATAGGTAGTTTGCGTAGTTGAATTTACATCGAACTGGAGCAACACATCGGGCTATTGGCGACGGTCGGGATCAATCCCGAATGGAAATATATATCCGAGGATGAAATCTGTTAATTTTGAACCGCGGTCAGATAACGAGGTCAACACCTGAGATGGCACTCCACTCTCCAAACTTCCACACCTCGACAAATTTTGAGGCCACCCACAAGCGGTCTGTCGTTGAATAGAGTCTTGAACTCGCAGCGCACTAGTTGCTAATTCACGACTCTACAAAATGGACGACCGTGACCCCGAAGTTAAAATGGGAACCGATGTCTTAGATTTATGTTCAAAATATCGTCAAGTTTTCTACAGGTTTTGTGTTTTTATTTTTATTTATTTGTTTTTCCCATCTAAATATTCTAAATTTAAATTAAAATTTTTTTTGTATGAATAGAGGCTTATCTTTTGGACTTTTTTCCATTGACGTGCAAAATGTTGTGAGAAATAACACTAGTACACGCCTCAGTATTTGATTTCCTGTTGGAATGTACCCATTTCAATATTTTTATATCATACCCTTTGTCTTATAAATATCCCAATTAGACTTAAACGAATCTCATCAGCGTTGTAAGTTGTATCCAAAACACAGAGGTCTAAATGTGTTCCTGGAGGACTTTGGAGAAGATGACTCGCATTTATGTGTTGACGTTAAATCTGCTGTCCCGACATCGGCAAGTGTGAGGATCGAACTCACCACCAAACGCCTCATTCAATGTCGCTATTTTAACTAGTTCGGCTTCTGCGTTGCTAACAATTGAGAACAACGAAATCAAATTTACAAAATGCTTCCGAGATCAAAGAACCCCGAGGTAACATAGACTTGTTCTCCCCTTCGTTCAATACTCACCAACCCTCCTACTTATTGCTTTTCTTCCTCTTATGCTGATTACTTGACGTTGTTTGTCTTGTGTTTGGCGCATCATGACCAAACATGGCATATTCGCCATAAAACCCAAACCAACCAATCGTCCGAGATCGACTTGAAATTTTCATTGTTCACACTGACTAGGTGAGGATTGGTTTGTCGCTCTGCAGTCAGTTTTTGCCATATGAAAGCTAATTAGACCAGAACCTACAGCTCAAAATTACGAAGCACTACGAAGAACCATGCCTAGACCTATATTCGAACCCAGATCCTGTTTAATCAAGGGTCTGAACCGTAATCATTCGGCTACACTATCGGCACAAGTGTATGACACAAAGAAATCAGTTATGTCCGGTTCCGATGAGAAGGTCAACCTTGAGTCAGTCGATATTTGAAAAGGGGTGAAAGCTGGTTAGAAGGACGCTTATATGCAAAAGCATGAATGGTGAATGCCCTACATGCCACCAACTCGTTATCACTGCTATCGTTTTCGGCACTGAAGGATTTCCTTTGTACCATAATCCGCGCTGAAGAAACCAGCTGAGGATGTGCTTTGTTTACGTTTCAATCTATTATTTAATTTAAATAATAGATTAATTCAAAACCACGTGATGAGCCGCGGTAGCTCAGTCAGTAGAGCGTCGGGCTCGCATCAGAAGGGTTGTGGGTTCTGTCCTCGGCGGAGCCTGCAATTCTGATGATTGCGAGATCGGCGCTTCGACCTGGCGAAAGACCGTCGTGTTCACTAATGGTGACTGGGGTACGTTAAATAGGTCGTGATCACAAAGTCCCACATGTTCCCATACCAAATCAATACCTCTGGGGGTACCTGATCAGGGAGTTATCAGCCTCTGATTGGGATCTAAATTACGATATGTGTGAGTGAATGGATATATGAAAGGGACCTTCCTGTAAAACGGATGTGTCATGTATGTCGAGCTAAGTCGGACTTCCTCCCAATGGGGCTCAATAACATGGAAGGCGCACCCCCCTCGCCTCTTGCCATCTTTGACGGGCCTGACACTCCTACGGTCTGCCAGTGTAGGCATAAGAAACAACAACAAAACCACGTGATTTGACTGTCTTGTAATAGCCGGGCTATGATGGGATCGGAATTTTTTTTTTCCGTCAAACATCCTTTCTTTCCAATCTTATTTCTTTCTCTTAAGCTCTTTTTCTTATTTTCCGTCATCAACTACGTTCATGTTGATAATTGATTGTTAAAAAGAAGTTATTTGATAGGATTTGTGATGTCACGAACACTCAAATGGGAAGATCAAACAGGTTAAATAAGCTACCTTGTCAAAAAAAAGTTGTACGATTCTGCATCGGAATCGAGTATTCCCAACACAATATGTCTTTGTGTTTGATGTGGAACTGACATTTTCGACTCGAAGTGTAGCTGGGTTATACGACTGCTTCTGAAATGGTGGTAGTATTCCAAGGTCCTAAACGAGTACATCTAGCGAGAGCAATTGCATCGCGGCACTTATTAAGTCATCGCACCCGTAGCACGTCTGACACACGTGCCAAGTATTGTCCGTAGGCCGTAAAACGAATCGAAGACCTCGATTTTACGTAGCGAGAGCGAATTTTACAGGCTTTTGTTGCTGGGTAGATGTGATACTACAAAGGGGACAACTGCTCACGATTACCAAGGTTGTCCCTCCGCGGTGCTCAACCTAGCGTGATGGAGATCCTTTGTTACCGTCCTACCGAATTTGTTTTGACGCTCTTTATATCTATCCGATCTACCGCTGTTTTGGAATGAACGGATTCATCGCTGGGATGGCGGCTTTCTCAGTTCGCTGCCTTCGTAAAATTCGACCCGTCTCACGGTCAGGGACATTCCTGAGTAGTGCACTTATACTGGGGATGTACATATACATCGCCAGAAAACCGAAAACAGAAGCCACCGAAGACGCAGTATACCTTCGACTTTAGATAAACTGATTGAGCCTGACTGTCTGAAAGCATACTTACATTTTATTCTAATATTGTTGACTCAACTGACTGTATTTTATGTAATAGTAGACAATCAGTGACGGCTCAACATTTTACAGTGCATGGCACTTAATGTTATTAACAAAGCAGAGATGTATAGGGAAGCCAGATGGCGAAATACGGTGCATGGTAGTTGGTTTCATTCACTTTAAATAAACAAGGCTAGCAGAAAATGTTCCGAAAAATTAGTTGTATACTTACTAGATCTTGGTGAAGCGAATCTCTCTATATTAAAAATAATTTACTGCCGCCGCAGGATTGAAAACTCGCTTTTCTTTTCGCTCGATTCTCAGACGGTTTCCCAAGAAAGTACGGATAAGAAAATTGCGAAATGAGCATGGTTTGTTCAAAATTGTACAAGGAGAAAGATGGAGAAAAGCATGATGAAGTTAATTTATATAACAGAGAATCGTAAGTTTCGTGCAATGCAAGTGTCTGAAAACAGTGTACAAAACCGTTCAACGCAATGGTCACTTAACATAACGGTATACAAGAAACCAGGAGAAAGAGAAGGAAGTCATTCGAAATTATTTTCTGAATACGTGTTTGTTTGATGAAGGGTGTTCTGTTGGAAAAATAAAATGTTTTCGAGAGGATGGAACTGTTGAGGTTTGCCGTGGGCAGCTCATACGTCACGAACCGTCCAAATCGCATTGGTGCTCATCAAAAAACGATCATGGAAATTAGTGGCGTTTAGCTACGAAGGTCTGGTTTTAAAGCAGTGGTCACTTAACATAACGGTATTCGAGGAACCAGGAGAAAGAGAACGGGGTCGTTGGAAATTATTTTCCGAGTACTTGTTTGATGAAGGGTGTTCTGTTGGAAAATCAGGTGTTTTTAAGAAGATGGAACTGCTGAGGTTTGCCGTGGGCAGCTGATACGTCACGAATGGTCTAAATCATATTGTTGCTCATCAAAAAGCGATCATGGAAATTGGCGTTTAGCTACTAAGATCTGGATTTAAAAACTATTATTAAAAGTTATTTATAAAGAGCTAAAGGTACCAAGGAGTTAATGACAATATTTGTTGAAAACAATTTTATAATCAAATTTCCCTCCCCCCTCCCATCCATTTATTTCTAAAAATTCGCTTTTTACTTTTGTATTGCTGTTGGAGGATTGTTACAAAAGTAGAAACAGCACAGAAAAATGCTTATAAATGCTTTCATACCCCATTCCTGAATGAATATTATTTCACTAAACTATTATACATATAGTGATATTAATTCATAAAATACTACTTATAACAGGGTTCGAAATACCCGGGTGCACAGGTGCACTGTACACATGAAAATAAAATTGTGCACATTGCACCTAACGTTAAAAAAAGAGGAATGAAATGTGTTTTTATGTTATTTTGACGTTTGAACAAAATATTAGTATCGACCTCTCTCGCTGAAAAGGAACGTAATTAAAATTCCTAAATACACACTATGCGAAAACAAAATCGCTGGGCCGTAACGGGTTTATACAGGAGGAAGGCTTGCTTGTGCCACTGCCACCAGAACTTTCCAAAAACCGAAACATTTTATAGATGGCTCTGTTGAAGCGACTGTCGTGACAAACGTGTGCCAGAGAAGGAAGAATTTAGATGTTTAAATATTTATATTTACTACCTACTACTAACCCAGGCCTCGAAATAGATTTTTTAATACAGGTGCACCTTGTGCACCTAAGTTTTTAAATTAGGTGCACCTAGTGGGAAAAAAATTAGGTGCACAATTATATTTTATTTGAGGAATACAAAAAAAGTTTTTGTATACTTTGGGCAAGATTTTTATTATTTCATTTGTAGAAGTATTTTAAAAATTAGAAGTCTGGGCAGGTTTGTACTCATGGAGGTCCTCTCTGACTACATCATTGCATGTACACACCGAATACAGTATTCAACGTTTCATGTTAAATAATATCGATAATTCGATTCAATCAATAATATACTAAAGTTGAAGAGTTTAAACTTCAACGAATCACTTGGCGGAAATATTAAATGCATTCTGGATATGAAAAAGATTGTTCGTGAACACCAATAATGTTTATTTTCGACACACGCGTACATTTTGCCCTCATTTGTTCTATATTATTAGTCACATGGTACTTTTAATCAGAGATTCGTACCACGCTTTTCTCTCTCTCTCTCTCTCTCTCTCTCTCTCTCTCTCTCTCTCTCTCTCTCTCTCTCTGGTATAGCATAAACAATCCTAATACCCTGTGACAACTTCAAAGAAATTCATCAAATATTCTGTATTCAAAATTAATTTCATGCAGATAATCGCATGTTTTTCCAGAACGCATGTCTCCCAAAGTATTCATGTTCTACTTACTAAATTGAATGGATAAAGATGTTTTTGGTCATTGAAATGGATTTTCGGCTATTAGTGGTTCTAATGAGAAGAAACATTGGTTGCAAAGGCCAAATCTGGCCAAACTGCGCCAAGCAACGTATTTCAGTCAAGTGAATGAATATTACTTCACAAGGAAAGTTTTTTTTCTGACGCAGAAAAGAGAAATACATATATTATAGTTACAGAAATCGAAACTGTCTACCTACAGCTCGCAGGCTGCTAAAGTGGTAGACAAACTCGTTCAACCATGGCCGTCTCAATGAGAGAAGAGAAACGAAAAGGTTGAGCAGAGGATTAAAAGTGCTTACTATTTACACTAACATTCATTTCTTGCTAAAAGTATTCATTTATCCAAGCATATTTAACTGTCTTTGTTCCTGTAGTGTGTACTATTCACTGTACGGTACAAGGGTTGAAAATAGGCTAAATATATGATCTCCATATTCAACACTGAAATGAAAATACGTTTTAGCGTTTCGCTGCACCTCGACAATCCGAATCTGGCATGAATGCGAGCAGGTGTTTGTGATGGAAACTATAAGGGAGTGAGAGGGAACATGCAGGCAAGTCAGGGCAGGGCCATCGGAAAGGAGGCCTAATTTAGGTAAATTGTGTTTGGGCGTCTAAGAAGGTCTATGACCATCATTCCATTGACCTTGTGTGACCGTAACCCTTAACTTCTTCCGGAATCATTCGATCAAAGCTGTGTTAAACCGACTCTTATCTATTTGGGTTTTACCCGACGTTCCTAAATATGAATTACAAGTTTTATGAATATGTCATCTTAATAAAAAGAGAAATATAGCACCGTAAGTAGGATAGCGTAATATTGATAATTTGAACGTCAAGATTGGATCAAAAACATACACAATCTTATTCACATGTTTCGACAGCCTGAAGAGGTAACTAGATTGGACGTAGTTTCTTTTCATGAATGAATTTTAAAACCTAAGTAAAAATAAGCCTCAAAGGGGAGCAATTACGCCTAATCCTGGCATTTCTGTGAAGATGATCCAAGTTCGGGCTTAGGGAGGCTGACGAAAACGGGAAAATGATAGAGGACAAGGAATGAATGATGCCCATGCCCATGGACCAACTGCGCATATAATCTATACTGGATATTATCTTCAGTAAGAACGTAATCTGATTTAAAAAAAAAATTAAATATCATAGCTTAGCGCGTAACATTAATAGTTAAAATTTCGAGATTGGGTAAAAAGAAAAAAAAACTATAAAGCTTAGCTTTAGACAGGCTGTAAAGGCAACTAGATTGACCGTTGTTTCTTTTCCTCTAGGGCAATTTTTAAGCCTATGGTAAATTAGAGCCCAAAAAGAGCAATTCTGTGATGATTATCCAAGCGCTGTCTTCGAGGCTATCTACTACAAAAACGCTAAAATGAATTGGTTGATTTTGGGTTTTATGGCCATAGGTTCGTATTTGGCCAAGCAGTGCCAAACACAAAAGAGGCAATGTCAAGTACTTGTGAAAAGAAAGGAGATGAGAAAGTTTGCATGGACAACGTGTTGTCGCGACCCCCAAGTTTACCATTAAACCTCTTGGGAAAAGACTAGAATACTAGGGTGCCTCAGACGGAAAAATGGCAAAGAACAAGGAATGAATAATAGATCATGCACATGGGCCACCTACGCGTATAATTTGTACTGGCTGCTGGTCTCTGTAGAAAGTATAGTGTATGGGAGAATAATCAATGCTAAAGGTACCCATTGTTCAGGACAAACACCATTAACCATTCGTAGTAAGAAACCATTTGAGGCTATAAGAATGGGACATCAGCATTTCCTGGTAGACTTTCTGCAGTAAAACTCTGGGACATTAAAATAGAAACTGACGCTTCACTACGATTTATGCTAAGAAGTCGTCGTTTTTGTTTCAGGCTTACGATTATTTTTTTCCACTGAACTTTAATTATTTTTGCTTTCTTGGCTTCCACGTACTCTGGCAACCAGTTAAAAGGTTTGACAAAAGCGAGGCTGAACTTGACCTTTCTAAGTTTAGCGTTAAAATCACATTTTTGTTGCTTAGTAAAGGTTGTAATTTCTAAACCATCGTAGTTCATACTAGCCAAATGTTACTGTATAAATATATGTTGGTAACCTATACATTCAAACATGGTGTGTTCAATGTTAAAAAGTAATAGTAAATTGAGTCATACCTTTACCCTTTACTGTAGCATTTGTATAACGGTACTCAACAGGATCTGTTGTTCCAGATCATAAAACCAACGAACTTTCCAGTTGTTTGCTCATCTGTTTGAGGTTTGATTCGATGTGTTTGCGAAAGTCTTCTACTTTACAAGGCAATAAAAGTGCAGCATTTTGTATTGAAGAAATTGTTTTTTGGTTTGATAATGATTTCTTTAAGCGTTTCCTGGTGCAAAATAACGGATGAGTCTTACCATAGAATATTCATTCAGAGTGAATGAATTAAAATTTCCGTAGTGTGGGTTTGGTTATAAGAAGGATTTAAGAAATAACTTATATTTCATTGAAAAGAGCATGGGTCTGCAATTCAAAGATACTAGCATTCTGACAAATTAAGACAACTAACTGACAGTAGCATAGACTAATTACTGCAAACTGAACGAAATCGCTGATGAACAGAATACTGACATTGAGAAAAAACTTTTTGTACTTCACAAAGCATGCATCTAAAGGAAAATATCAATATTTATGGAAACAAAAACTAAGGAAGGATGTAATAAAATTTGAATGATCAGAAGGAATTAGATAATGTTGGTTAGGTTTTATGGCGCCAGGACCACATTTGGTCTAAAAATGTCCATTAAACAATATCATATAATGGACATACACACACAAAGTTTTAATGACACAGAAGTGAGAAATACACCCAAGAAGGAGTCAAATCCATGCCACCAAAAACTCGCAGGTTGCTAAACCACGATAACCCCGATCAGATAAGGATTTTAGTTAAAGATAAAAAAAAGGGAATTTGATGAATCCCAGAAAAAAATATATCGCTGCTCGTATAGTTATTACATGCTCTAAGACAGGCATTCCCAACCGGTGGTACGCGGTAACGTTTCAGGTGGTACGCAAGGATGATACGAGCGACCCAAATATTCTACGAACGACTTAAGAGTGAAGTTAAGCTCATTGCTCCCAATATTGAAATTTTAATAAAAGACAAACAACAACAAGTTTCGCACTAAAAATTGATTTTTGATTGTGTTAATCTTTGTTTGCTTAGTTTGTACCAATTATTTAAAATTATTTGTTTTTAGACCTTTGAGTAAAAAATAAAACTGTAATTTTCAATAATCGTTTTATTTTTTCCTTTATTAAAACATCATTAATACGAAATACAAGTGTATTAATCATAAAATATGAAGCTTTCTTAGTATTGTAATTAAAATAATACAAGGAATTGGGAACACTTTTCTGACCTTAGATATATGTTTCTAAAAAAATATAGGACTTGTGGTACGCCAAAATTTTCTAAAAATTTCAAGTGGTATGCAGTTACAAAAAGGTTGGGAACCCCTGCTCTAAGATTTACGAGTAAAGTAGGCAAGACGTCTGAATATCTAAATAAATACGTATTCTTTAAAATTCGCTTTCAACTGGTAATAATTACCAGAATAAGGTAAGACAGAAAAGCACTGCTTTAACTTTCAATGCAAAATTAACACATACTGTAAGTACTGATTCCTAAATTAAGTAGTTCCGCGCGCGCGCGCGCGCGGATCAGACCAACTTCTAACTTACAGACCATAGTTTCCGCAATCATCGATTAAAACGATGTTTAGAAACTCAATTTTGAAACAACTGAATACTGTTGTTGTTGTTGTTTCTTATGCCTACACTGGCAGACCGGAGGAGTGCCAGGCCCGTCAAAGACGGCAAGAGGCGAGGGGGGTGCGCTTTCCTTGTTATTGAGCCCCATTGGGAGGAAGTTCGACTTAGCTCGACATACTTGACACATCCGTTTTACAGGAAGGTCCCTTTCATACATCCATTCACTCACACATATCGTAATTTAGAACCCAATCAGAGGCCGATAACCCCCTGATCAGGCACCCCCAGAGGTATTAATTTGGTATGGGAACATGGGGGACTTTATAACCACGACCTATTTAACGTGCCCCAGTCACCATTAGCGAACACGACGGTCTTTAGCCATGTCGAAACGCCGGTCTCGCAATCATCAGAATTGCAGGCTCCGCCGAGGACAGAACTCACAACGCTTCTGATGCGAGCCCGACGCTCTACTGACTGAGCTACCCAACTGAATACTAATGTACCCAGCCTAAGCTTTTGGAACAGAAACTATTTTTCGCAAATTTTAGATGAGCCTGTCTCGATATGTGATCGAAACGGCTCATAACAAGCATTCAGTCTCACTTGATCCACTTTTGTCGAGTGTCAGGCTCAGGTGTCGAAAATAGATAGTGTGATGACAGGTGTGTTGAGATCCCATCCAAGATAAGGGGACCCAATAGCAGAGACCTCTTTTTACAGTAGTCTGATGGAAACCCAAGGTGGCGGACGAAGAGCGCATGAAAGTGAATTACGGTTGATGAGATCTTCCTTCATTTGTTCTGGTTGCTTGGGTAATCGTGATAACAGATACCCACGCTCCCTTGCAGAAAAACGATCTTACTCTAGGAAGCGAAAACAATGTAAGCAGGTGTCTGGAATCAGGTGGAAAAGGGAGTGCGGTTTCTTCATCTTGTGCTGACGCCCCCCCCCCGTTCGGTTAAAGCGACTCCCAAAACAACCCCCACCCCTAATTTGTGTCTGCTGAAAACAAACAATGCCATTTTCGGGATTGGTAAACAAACTGCCGTTCATAAATGCAGCAGACTGGGGCTAGTCCTTCCACTTGTGATTTCTAGTCGGGCGATTTTTCAGTCGCAAAAATAAAACTCATTTTTCAAATACAAGTACACAAACTTGCGACTAAACAATCGCAGCGATTGAAAAGTTGCAACCGGTCCTATTTTCGCTGTTGCTCTACCCAATGAATCACGCAGACAAGCATCCACTTATAGTTCAGTCGCAGTGCTGAAGCAGTTTTGTTATGGACTCTGTTTAAAACACTGCAAATACTTGTCTAAAATGTCTGACATCGAATCTACCTGAGGTGATGATGGACGAATATTTATAGAGTAATTGATACCGGATTTATTTTTAAAAAATTGAAAAGAAGAAGAATTTCAAGAAATTGAAGATTGTTATTGATGGACCAATTATTCCCAACAATTCATCAAAACTACTTTTTGTCATTCGGAAATAGAGAAGAAGGGGTTAATGTGGACTATTTTTATAAATTTGGCACAAAAGTGTACTAAATATCATTTTTGACCCATCAATTATTATTTTTTTTACAATAATTTGCTCTTTTACGTTTATTTTGATTGATATAGTTAAGTATTTGGTAATATATTTTTTAAATAATATTTAGTTTAAGAAAAGTTGCCTTTGTCCACACAAGCCCCATGTCAAGGGGACGGACATGGGCATACGGACCCGTTCATATGAGGCGCCTAAAACGCGCGTTTGGCAAGGCTAGCGAGGTCCCGCTCTTCAAGCTCTCAAAGCTAGTAACTTGAATTTGAGGAATAAAAAAACAAAATAAACGACAATTTGCACAATTATTAGAGGAAGTTGAGTGCCAGTATTCAGGGATTTTGACAGACAACATTGTTCGATGGCTCAGTTCCGGTCAAGTTCTTAATCAGTTTGTCATTTTATTAGAAGAAATTAAGCTCTTTTTGAATGAAAAAAAAAACAATAATTTTGACGAATTTTCAAAAATAGATTGGTTAAATAATTTTATGCTTTTATGTGACATCACTCAGCATTTTACTGAACTGAATAAAAAACTTCAAGGAAATGGAGAAATTATTTTAATGATGTTTGATAATATTAGGATATCCATGACGAAACTTGACATCTTTACTAGGGATTTGGAAATGAAAATCATGAAATATTTTCCTCAATTACAAAAACATGTTCAAAACGCAATAACAATGGAAAATGAAATCAAATAATATTTAATGATTATACAGTAAATAAAACACGCCTTTGAGGAGAGATTTAATCAATATAAAAGTATGGAAAATACATTTCACTTTATTTTATATTCATACAAAAAGAAATTCGAAACAATGGAGTTAAACGAATTTAAGTGGCTAGGTATCCATCATTTAGAAATGGAATTAGTTGAATTTCGAAGCAGCATAGTTTGGAAAAATAAATTTGATAACTTAATTTCCGAAGGGAAAATGTCTGAAATTTGAGCAAATTGTAATGATCCCACACTAAAAATTGAAAATATTATATTAAACGCATGATTCTTTACCAAATAGTTTTATATTAATGAAGAAACTTGTTAATGCTCTTTTAACGATGTTTAGATCCACATATTCACGTGAAAAATTGTTTTCTTCGATGAATTTTGTGAAGTCTACCAATAGAAATAAATTAGGAAATGAATTAACTGCAAAAGGCGTTAAACTAATGAATACTGAATTATTAAGAAATTATTTGGCCTATCTATCTACCTAATATTAACAAATTATAAGACAAAAAACAACAGATTTTTCATTACATATACTTTAAGTTTATTGTATATACAGATTTTTCATTACATATACTTTAAATTTATTGTACATACACCTGTAACTATATTATCTATTAAAATATAATATTTCATTTCTATATATGTTTTTTTCATGTTCATTAAAAACTCAGTGCAGGGAGCCGGGCATGATTTCTCCCTTTTTATATCGATATTTTGCTCTTTACTTGCAAAAGTAAAAGTTGTAAAACACAAAAAGAAATCGTTAATTTTTTTAAAGGATTAAAAAATTGAGGACCAAAAAAAGTAGTTTCTTACCATGCTCCCTTCCTTCTGCCCAAGTGATCCACGAGCTAGTACTAAAAAAATAAAGAACAAAATTTGACCATCTTCTTAAAAAGGTTCGCCGTCCTTGTTCTATACTATCCAAATATTTTTAAGTCACCTGACTGTAGTTCCAAAAATTGAGGGTATTGTTCTTGGAATTTTCCCTTCTGGATTGGTCGAGCAGCGTCACCAATGAGTTCGTTGTATTACTCCAGTTAGACGTATAAATTCAACTACCTACCAGATATTTTTTTACTTTAGAGAGTTCTTCAGCTATGCACATTTAATGAACCGGGAATTCGAATGAGTGGACGAAAATTATTTTACATAATTTCTGTACAGAGATATATATTTTAAGGACTTTGTTGTGCACCGTACAACAAATAACATTTTTTTAACGAATGGAGACGATTGGGGATTGATCTTGGACCCCGTCGTCAATACCCCGTAGTGTTTCTCCAGTACGACGTTAATTAAAATACCTACCTATAGAATGGAGACGAATTTGCCAATTGGAGATCTGGGAAAACGTCCAAAGGATCTGTGCTAAAATGGCCACGGAGATTGAAAATTGAACGAATGAATTTAATTTATCAAACTTAAGAAAACATTGGTTTTGAATTAATTTGTCGAATTTAAATAACAGTAAAGGGCCGATTTGGCTTGAATGCAGTTATGTCTGGGAAGTTCCAAAATTAAAACTATGAAATTATAAGAGATACAAAGTACTTTTGGTCGATTGGATGGTTTGGGTTTTATGGAGCAAGAGTAATATTTGGATATGTTACACCAAATACAGGACAGACAACATCAAGTTTTGGACAGACACACACAAGGAAAGTTTTACTAACTAAGAAGAGTTAAATACACCAATGGAGAAATCGAACCTATTCCGCTTACTTCTGGAAGATTGCTAGCGAAGTGG
The DNA here is from genome assembly GCA_947359465.1 of Metellina segmentata. Lineage (NCBI taxonomy): Eukaryota > Metazoa > Arthropoda > Arachnida > Araneae > Tetragnathidae > Metellina > Metellina segmentata. The sequence continues at coordinate 70,796,873 of OX375874.1, forward strand.
GCATACCCACTGAACCATCCCCCCCCCCAAAAAAAAAATACTGTTGGAATGTTGACCTAAATATTCTTCAATTATACATCCCCGACAAAGAACTGGCAGTTGTAACTCAATTATCATGTTCACATTCATCTAAAAAATTCGTATAAAACTAACCAAACACACGTTCAAGTTCCCTTCCTCTAAATCTATAAATTACGATATAGTAGTCAGTTTCATATTCACAGCTGCCCACAACGGTTCAGAATCAGTTATTCAAAAAACTTTATTGGTAGGAAAAATGGCGAATGTATATCCGTTTCGAATTTTTTTTTTTTCGGTATACGGGAGTACTTTGAATTACAGATTGTACCCAGAAACGGTTATTCGCTCATTTTTTCCGATTAATTAATGTGTACAATGTAATGATACGTATCTCCGTGATGTCATCGTAAATCATACAGCGGGAAATGGAGCTAATTGTGCAACTGTATCCTGCCATACCATCGGATCAATTATTTCCAGAAATATAGCAGATGATTCAGAGCATGTTGGTCCATATTGTGGCTGATGACGAGTACTTAAAAATGATGTGATCTTCAAAACAGTTCTGAGTAAAAACGATAGCTAACCATTTCAAGAGTAAGGAACTATCTTGCAGTTACCAAACTGTATCGTGACAGATTGCTTCCTACATTATGTCAAGATCTTCGTCTAAGTTAACAATAAAATAGGCATATTTTCAATTTACGTGTAGAATTTTAACACTTGTACAAAGTGGACAAAACTTCTTAACCTCTTAATGCTTCCTATCAGTGAATAAATATGCGTTATAAAATTAACGGTACATATGTTCCGGTATATATGAATAGTTTCTGTACTGTACTGTGCTTAGACCATACTTTCTAGGTCCAAAGGTTTTTGTTTTTTAGTAATGTTTATAATAAAGACGTGCAATATATATATATATATATATATATATATATATATATATATATATATATATATATATATATATATATATATATATATATATATATATATATATATATATATAAATTTGTACGTTAAAATTGAGTACTTTGGGTTCATAGTTTACTCCATTTTGGGCCCTTCGTGTTTACAATCTGGTATGGGGCTGCCCGTAAAACAGAATAGCAGGCTTGGTCCGAATACCCTTAATTTCAAGCTACATTTAGTTATCGTCATTGCATTTAAGTTAGCAGCGGTTCAGTACCCACTTAAACAATTGGCACAGGTCTAATCAGCCTTCGTATAACAAAAAATGGCTTTAATGCGACAAATCAAAACAATAACTATCAAAACAATAACTATCATTACTGCCGACCAATCGGTCTAGTGGTCAAGGTGTTGGCCTCTGGATCGGAAGGTTCCTGGTTCGAATCCGGGTCAGGGCATGGATGTAAATTGTGCTGTCCTTTTTAGGGACAATGATGGTCCACCTACTGGGTGCCCCTTCACAAGTGACCAGCGCTTCTGGCCTTGTATAAGGCTACAATGACTTCGGTCAATTCTGTACTGTATTGTATTATGTATTGTATTTGTCTTTGCAATCTGTACCCAGCCTTGCCATTGAAAATATAAAAAAAAACTATCATTACTTATTAATTTTAAATGCTTTGTGAGTATGCAAATTGAAGGGCTTCTGACAACATTTTAATGATAAGCCGTTTTCCAAAACATTGAGGCTAGCTATATGCACGTTTCACAAAAGCTTCCCAAACATAATGGTTCAAATTCTATTCAAGAGTTTATCTCAAAATTTCAAGGTTTATAACCCTCCAAGTGGTTTCAATGAGATATATCATCCATAAGATCTGACCAATTTTGCTAATGACTATATACCTCGTAAAGACAACAACCAGGAAAGTTACGCACTCTCATTCAAACAATCAAAAATTATTTCGATCCTCTTGAATATTTTGATTTTAATTTGTTAACCGCGGTACGCATTTTCAGTGGCTTAAAAATTGCAATGTTGCCCGGAGTCCTTGGATTACGTAACGTGGTACGATCATGCCTGGAAGTTTCCGTTTACTTCTAACGCACTCAAGGATACTATTTGAACACCGGCGCAGCGCACATGGACAAACCATCCCGCTCACGTGCCTACTAGTCGAGCAAACGAAAAAGCAACGTCCTAGTCTCTCGGAACACAGAGGTCAAACACCACCGACAAGTCACGCTCCGGCCCCTCGTTACACACAGATGGGAACACATAAATTCGAATTAACAAGGTCAGTCAAAAAAAAAAGAAATGACGCAAGAAAACAAAGCAGCTGGCCCCAGTCCGCTTCGATTTTTTGTTTCATATTTTCATTGTCTCCTCAACCCCAGATAACATCAGACCCCCGTGCGTTTCGTTGCCCGCGGCACTCAGCAAGTACGGGTACGCGGCAGCGAGCAGGTGCCGGAATCGGACAGCTGTGAACACAGCGCTGCCGCCACGCGACAACCACCTGCTTCCCTCACGTGGTGCATCAGGTAGTTTTAATAGTAGAAGCGGCGTACAGGAGACTACTACGAGAGAATTTCGTCTCTCCTCCCCGCCCTCTGATCGCTCCTCCACATCCGCATCCCTGCCCGCCAAACGTAGCGGAACTGCAGCCTGTGTTCTGGGAATTTTCGGACACTCTCTCTTTTATGGGATGACGATTTCCCCGTAAACGTTTATTGCAATAAAAAGAGAATAATTATTACTCCAGCCGTGGCTCAGACTGAAGCGGTATTTTTTAGGAGTGGAAGTTTTCCCTGTCATGGAAGAGGGAAGGGGCTCACTTCCATCTTCTCTAAAAAATAAACGTAATCCCGCTACATAAAAGACAAGACGTGGATGACTCTTTATCCTCTCTCTACCGTAGTTAAAGTTAAATAAAATAAGTAAATACTTTTACGCGAAATTGCTCTTACACACCATAAATCATAATATAGATGGATATGAAAGAGTAATGCAAAGAACATAGTCCCCCGAGAAGGCGGCCGACCTTGGCTCGGTTGATTTATGAGTAGGTATGAAAGGTTTTCTCGGCTAAGGACAGCCATACACGACATATGCGGCGAACGAAAGCCATAGATGATTCATCCCTTGATAAATTTGAAATCGAGCTATAAGCTTGGTGCCAGAATCAGGTAGGCAGGACTTGTGACGATGTGGATATGCCCCTTTATCCTCTCTCTACCATAGTTAAATAAAAATAAGTAAATAATTATACGAGAAATTGCTCATGAACACCATAAATCATGACATAGATGAAAGGGAAAAAGTTATGCAAATAACATAGTCCCCCGAAAAGGTGGCCGACCTTGGCTCGGTTCATTTCTGAGTAGGTATGAAAGGTTTTCTCGGCTAAGAACAGCCAAACACGACATATGCGGTGAAAGCCATAGATGATTTATCCCTTCCTAAATTTGAAATCGAGCGATAAGCTTGGTGCCAGAATCAAGTAGGCAGGACTTGTGACGTGGATATGCCCCTTTATCCTCTCTCTACCATAGTTAAATAAAATAAGGTAAATATTTTTAAGAGAAATTGCTCAAGCACACCATAAATCATGACATAGATCGAAGGAAAAGAGTAATGCAAGGAACATAGTCCCCCGAGAAGACGGCCGACCTTGGCTCGGTTGATTTCTGAGTAGGTATGAAAGGTATTCTCGGCTAAGGACTGTCATAGACAACATATGCGGCGAAAGCCATAGATGATTTATCCTTTGCTAAATTTGTAATCGAGCGATAAGCTTGGTGCCAGAATCAGGTAGGCAGGACTTGTGACGTGGATATGCCCCTTTATCCTCTCTCTACCATAGTTAAATAAAATAAGGTAAATATTTTAAAGAGAAATTGCTGAAGCACACCATAAATCATGACATAGATCGAAGGAAAAGAGTAATGCAAGGAACATAGTCCCCCGAGAAGACGGCCGACCTTGGCTCGGTTGATTTCTGAGTAGGTATGAAAGGTATTCGCGGCTAATGACAGTCATAGACGACATATGCGGCGAAAGCCATAGATGATTTATCCTTTGCTAAATTTGAAATCGAGCGATAAGCTTGGTGCCAGAATCAGATAGGCAGGACTTGTGACGACGTGGATGCCTCTTTATTCTTTCATAGTTAATTAAAATAAGTAAATACTTTTACGAGAAATTGCTCTTACAGACAGTAAATCATGATGGAAGGGAAATAGTAATGCAAGGAACATAGAGTAACTCCTCCGAGAAAGCGGCCGACCTTGGCTCAACTGATTTCTCAGTAGGCATGAAAGGTATTCTCGGCTAAGGACTGCAATACGCGTCGAAAGCCATAGATGATTTATCCCTAGCTAATTTTGGAATCGAGTGATGAGCTTGGTGCCAGAATCAGTACTAGAGACGCCAATTAAGGAAGGATTTGTTTTCGTCAGCACTAGTTCCCTAATCAACAATTCATTCAGAACCACGTGACTCAACTGCTTTCACGCGAGAGCCGCACTACTATATTTCTGATATAGAGGAAGACGCAAGCTGTATTTATTCTGAAATTTAGTGAAAACGCGCATGTGGTAGCATAATTAAATTATTAATAAGTACGTATTCTTCTACACCCGGAAACACCAATAATGTGTTATTTTTTTCCGACCTCATTTAGAGTTATTAATTGTGATGTGTTTTGAGCTGTGGGTTTAATTGAGATGTGTTTTGAGCTGTTTGTTTAATTGAGATGTGTTTTGAGCTGAGTTTAAATGAGATGTGTTTTGAGCTGTGAGTTTAATTGAACTATTGAGTTCGGAGTTTTTGATGAGATAATTACTGAGACTAGGATTGAGATGTTAGAATATAATTTTCTTTTGGCCTAACCAACCTGTCGATACTAATGAGATTCGGGTATTGCCAAATCGGAGATATTGATTCGAAGTATAAGGCTATCTTAGGCACCATCTTGGCCAACCTTTTACATACCATGCGCCAATTTTCTTTCACATACGAGTTCAGATGCGCCATATGTCACGCACCTATTCTACCTTCTTACATTCAAGATTGGGGTAGGATCTGCTTTACTGAGTAGTTAACTAAATTAGTTAATGTGAGCCAGTTCAAAAGACACGCATTTATTGGAGCATCAACATACACTAGTAAGAGATGATCTCTTGGACGTGAGGGCGATCGTAGTCATGGAGCCCGCTGATGGTGCTACAGCTGCCATCTCGATTGGTGAATATAACTTTGGACCACAGTTGATGGATATGATGAGAGAGAGAGAGAGCCACCTCTGCCCTAACATCTTACAACTGCATCTAGCCAACCAACCGGTCTAATGGTTAAGGTGTTGGCCTCTGGATCGGAAGGTTCCTGGTTTGAATCCGGGGTCTGGGCATGAATGTATATCGTGATGTCCTTTGTTAGGGGCAACGATGGTCCACCCACTGGGTGCTCTTTCACAAGTGGCCATCATTTCCGGCCTTGTAGTGGCCAATAATTAAGTTCATATGTGACCGCCTTTGAAAAAAAACTGCATCTATTCAAATGGATACATCTCAATAGAAACCTAGTATCAGGTTTGGTGATATGAACGGATGTCTTTTCTTTTACATTTTTGTTACACAAACATGTTTTCCTGGGTAAATGTATTTTGTAATCCTTAATGGGAGCAAAAGGACCCTGACATCTTATAAATATATCCATTCAAATCAGAATTTCTCAATAGGTACCTAGTTCTGTGGCTGGTAATATGAGCGAGTGTCCTATTTTTACAGCGTCACGTTCCCCCGGATGGAAGAGCAACCGTCAAGCAACTGGATGACTTCGAGTTCGAATCCAACCAAACACCGCCATGTACAAAGGAGGCTGATGCACGTTAAATACGTCGCGGTCTCAAATGTCCTCAAGTTGGCGTGTTGTTGGAGAGTGGGGTGACAGATTAATCATGACATCGTGGCTCAAAATTACGTGGAGGTGTCTTCGAATCCTTCCCTTCGAGATTGATCTAGGACTGTCGTCAATAGGCCGTTGTGTGCCTCCAGTGTGACGTTAATTGACCATACCTTTTTTTTTACAATATTGTAACAAATTTTTTCAGGCAAATGTATTAATCATTATTAGGATCAATAAGAGTCATGCAGGACGGAGAACTTTATAATTTAAGATACTAAATCAAGTATAATCTGAGAGAATGTTCAGTGCCTCAAATTATTCCAAATGACACACGGAAGCGTCGGGAATAATGGGACAATCTGCCCTTTTCGTAACCAGTCACGTGACCGAGCGTTGTAAAAGGTACAACTCGACTTGTGGCAATTCCAGCTTAATGCACAAAGTATATTTTTCACGTCACGTAATCGGGGATCATCAAAATCGCGGCTCGCACGGTATGGAGCGGAAGTTGTTTTTAGGACGAGAGAAAAACGACGCACGCTTTTTCCTGATATCCAAGACCATCTGCATCCTTTGCACACTAATCTATCCCAGTTCCTGAAACATCGCAGCGCCTTTTGAAGAATCATCAAAGGGTTGTAATCACGAAAGTCGGAAGAAAAAATTTTTTCACCAGGTGGTTCAGTTCCTAATTGCGTGATGATTTCTTTTGTAAGAAAAATCTGGTTTGCGGATGAGACAACACAGTACTTTTGCGATAGCTCAGTTAAGAGAGTAATGGATTGGCAAATGGAGGGTTGCGGGTTCGAAACACGGTCCAACCAGAGACCGTCGGGCTGGTGCACGTTGAGAAGACGCAGTACTTTTGCGATAGCTCAGTTAAGAGAGTAATGGATTGGCAAATGAAGGATTACGGGTTCGAAACTCGGTCCAACCAGAGACCGTCGGGCTGTTGCACGTTGAGACGTCGCAGTACTTTTGCGATAGTTCAGTTAAGAGAGTAATAGATTGGCAAATGGAGGGTTGCGGATTCGAAACTCGGTCCAACCAGAGACCGTCGCGCTGGTGCACGTTGAGACGACGCAGTACTTTTGCGATAGCTCAGTTAAGAGAGTAATGGATTGTCAAATGGAGGGTCGGGTTCGAAACTCGGTCCAACCAGAGACCGTCGGGCTGGTGCACGTTGAGACGACGCAGTACTTTTGCGATAGCTCAGTTAAGAGAGTAATGGATTGGCAAATGGAGGGTTGCGAGTTCGAAACTCGGTCCAACCAGAGACCGTCGCGCTGGTGCACGTTGAGACGACGCAGTACTTTTGCGATAGCTCAGTTAAGAGAGTAATGGATTGGCAAATGGAGGGTTGCGAGTTCGAAACTCGGTCCAACCAGAGACCGTCGAGCTGGTGCACGTTGAGACGACACAGTACTTTTGCGATAGCTCAGTTAAGAGAGTAATGGATTGGCAAATGGAGGGTTACGGGTTCGAAACTCGGTCCAACCAACGACCGTCGGGCTGGTGCACGTTGAGACGACGCAGTACTTTTGCGATAGCTCAGTTAAGAGAGTAATGGATTGGCAAATGGAGGGTTGCGGGTTCGAAACTCGGTCCAACCAACGACCGTCGGGCTGGTGCAGGTTGGGACGTCAAATGTCTTCAAATTGGTGTAGCGTGGAAGTTTGGAGAGTGGGGTGTCAGCTCGACGTGGTTCAAAATTACTGATCGTGGTTTAAAATTACGAAGTGTTGTCCTCGGATCTTTCCCATCGGGAGTGATCGCAGACCGTCCCTTATAGCCCGTCCTGTGTAGTGTGACGTTAAGTAACTACCTAACTGCTTACCCTGTTATATGACAACGAAATAAGATCAACATGACTGAACATGCAACAGACAGATAAAAAACAGTACACTTATAAAGCACCTAATTGCGTGATTAACTTCCTCATTTTACCCAAAAACGAAAATAACAAAACTGACGCGTAAAAGTGAACATCACAATCGAGGTAAGCAATTGATCATTCTGACACATCGGGCTATTGGTTGATTTTTTAAAATACTTTTTGCTGAAAAAAGTTTCCTAAATAATAATTGTATTGCTAGTGTAACAGGGTATCTGAGTAGAGGCTGGTACAATTTGTTATTAATTATACAATAAATCATGTAAAAAAATTTAACACGATGATGTCTTTATTCGACAGAGGACATATTGTATTTGGATTACAAGAAAGAATAAGACAAGTTTCTGATTTTCACAAAAACTATTTATAGATATAGTAGGATTTAAAAGGATATAGTAGGATTTAAAAAAAAGATATGGCATAGAGATCTAGTTTGAATTTTTCAATATTATAACAGATGGATTCCATAGGACACAGCCATGCTCTGAAGTAGATCTTATCTCAAGGACTTAAAAAGACAAATAACTACCTATGTGTTTTCGAATTTTTGACACATTCCTTTCAAAAACCAAAGTCTTTTATGCGCTTTTTTGGCAACTTCAAGTATTTGCATTAAAATTAAATTTTGATTCGAACCTCGAAAGACATTACTTAAAATAATTATCTCCAGAGAACATGCAGTTGTGATCACAGTACCACATAATAATTCTAATAATAAATTTATCTTCACTTTTAAATGATATCATATAGGATTGCTGTTTCACTACTCTAAACAAACTCTATTTCCATAAAGTGCTTTAGTACGCTGCTGATATTTTTATTTGTTACTCTACCTTCTCACTTCTACACATTGTGCAATTCGTTTCTCGTATCATCAATCCTTTCTATCTTTCTAATTTACCTTTCATCTTACTTCAAATTTTCCTCCAATGCAGTTCAAGCAACAACTGCATAAAATGGGGGTACAGACATAAACACCCTTTATTATAGAAGTACTTGTTAATTCGTGTTTGATATCGCAGAGGCTCACATCGTATATTTAGGTTAATCATTGGTTAACAGAAAGCTCTTTGAGAAGTTCATTTATGTTGGTAAGTTGCAAATTGCTGCTTTAAAGTGCATTGGTTTGGTTGTGACATGACTCGTGATAATTTTTTGTTGTACTAGGTATGGAATACTAAACCAGGTGTGAAATGAACTTACAGTACAAACAAACCAGACGGAAAACGATTTTTCTTCCGCTACCCAATATCTGGGTTCCTTTAAAATGTAGTTTATCGCCATTTTGGCGACGTTTGGCTTTTAAACTAATCGGCCTTGACCAATCAGCTATCATAAATCAGTTCGGAATTCATTCGTTGGAATTTTTTTCGGCGATGTGCTTGATTCGTATTCGCAAAACAAGCAGAGACATCACGTCCAATGGTAATGGTAATGGTAATTTTAGTTAACGTCGTACTAGAGCAACACAACGGGCTATTGACGACGGTCCGGAATCAGTCCCTTAAGGGAAGGATTCGAGGACAACACCTCGTAATTTTGAACCACGGTCAGATGACGAAGCAACACCTGAGCTGGCACCCCACTCTCCAAACTTCCACGCCAACCCAACGTGAGGACTTTCGGCCACGACAGATTTAAGGTGCACCAGCCGCCTCTGCACCATACGCTTACAAACATCCATGCCCGCACCCGGATTTGAACCAGGAACCTTCCGATCTAGAGGCTAACACCTTAACCACTATACCGGTTGGTCGGCAGACATCACGTCCAAAAAAAATAGTTAGTAAGCATGTTTCACCGTAAAAACAATACCACACGTGCGTCAAAATGAACTGAAAAAGTTCTTAATACTTTAGGAATACACCACCGTATAATAATGGACCGGACAGCAAGATGTGATGGTATAAAGGAAATATTACATGTTGAAATAGGGGGATGGTCCCCCCACGTGCTGCACTTACACTACCAACCCTTCTAGGTATACTTTCAACAAGGTTTTGATACACATCTATGAGTATTCGTGTCCATTCCTGCAGCAAGAATGTCACCAGCTCAGCTGTAGATTTCGGACGTGGTTCCCTGGTCCGTAAGCGTCGCTCTAACTCGTCCCACAAATATTCTATGGGGCTTAGGTCGGGACTCTGAGCAGGCCAGGGAAGACGTTTTACATCCATATCTTGATACCACTGCTTGACAGAGGCTGCAACATGACACGGAATGTTGTCCTGGAAGTAACATTCGTCCATTCCATAAAATTGCCAGAACGTAGGAAGAACCTGATTGTCAAAAATGTTCATGTGGGCGTCGACGTTCAATTGAACATGATGAACATGCAAAGGTTCCAGGCCATACCACGAAAAATACCCCCAAACAAGCAGTCGGATTTTATGCAAATCCGCTGGCGTCCGGTCCGTTATTGTAGGGTAGTATACTTGAGTGCATTTAAGTAAGTAAATAAGAACATCCTGACTGTCAAAAATTTTCATGTGGGCGTCGACGTTCAATTGACAAGAAACAACATGCAAAGGTCCCAGGCTATACCACGAAAAACACCCCCAAACAAACAAGTAGTCGGATTTTATGCAAATCCGCTGGCGTCCGGTCCGTTATTGTAGGGTAGTGTACTTGAGCATTTAAGTAAGTAAATAATGACATCCGTATATGAGAAGGCATTTCTGTGAAACACTAAATATAGGTGGACGGTAATGTTTCGGTGGGGGACATTTCTTGTTTTCTGTCGCATTCTGAACTTGACGTCACTTGGTTTACTTTTCGAATGCGATTTCGCCAATAAAATTGCCAAAGAATGGATTATGCATTAAAATATGGAAGTTCATTAGATCCACACCACTTAGATTAAACCCTAAGCGGCCACAAACTACATTTTGAAGTAATCCCGTTTTATCATGTGGGACCATTTCGATAGAAGTGAAACATTCTCACACCATCTGGTTTGTTTATTGATACTGAAAATCCCGCTTATATACTAACCAAGTCTAAATAGATCGTTAGTTTGAAACGATTCAGCGAGCATTGATTCATCAAATGGATTCTCTACATCCTGGCCAATTAAAGAAACCGTAATCACAGAGGGAAATCATTCTTGCTCAGTGAGCAACCTCAACGACATTGAAGTAACTACTGCAATCGCTTGAAAAGATCCTTAACCGCAAACGTCTCCTCCATGAGACAAAATCGCAGCCCCAAACCGCAGAAGAAAGGAAACGCCTATATTTGGGATAGCTTAATTTAGACCAGACCGTCGGAACCCAACTTCCTATTATTATTCAAGACTTCCCTTCAAGGACCCTGAACGGCATCTTTAATGACAGACTTCCTAACATTTCCTTTAAAAATTTATATTGGCTTTTGAGAGTAATTGTCACACACAAATCCCGCTTCTTAGATTTTGAATGGGCCTTAATGGCGTAAGAAACTCGTGGGCCTTGAAGCATCTAAACATTACCTTCAAGTTATTAAATAAAAGGGTAGTTCTCCTACGAAGCACAGCACGCGAAAACGTACCTAAACGAGAGAATAAATACTCGTACGTTACTATGCACTACCCACAGCTTGTTCTCGGAAAATAATTTCCAAGCTTCTAAATTAGAGCCAAATGCTATGGTGTCGAGTAGAATTGCAGTATATTATATCCGCTTTTACCTTTTCGCACTCCAAACAGGTTATTTTTCATTTAGAAAAATTCGCCATTTCTTTTTTCGTCTCTTCTTTTCAAAGCCTGAGTTTTTTCCTTTCAAAGGGTTTCCGATTTTAATGATACGTTCTCCGGAGTTTTCTCTCTGGGCAGGAATCGAAGGGGATTTTGCCTATGCGTTCACCTCCTGCACCCATAACCATGAGCTCCGACTCATCATGCGTCTATTTTTTTTTTAATTCTAACTTTCGTTCTCTCTTCTGATTCTCACGGAGACCACCCGTGCGTGAAACTGCGTACGCGTCCAGACGCGTCCACGTACGAGAAGGGTTCCTATCAGTCGATCGTAAGTAGGCAAGTCCAGACGAGATTGAAGAATAGATCGATCCGTAGAATAGATCGATATGTAGAATAAGAGTCGATTCTTGTCAATGGAGATATCGCGTGAAGTGAAGAAAAGGGCAATTGAAAAGTGAACGTTGCGAAGAGGCAAATGTGAAGCTGGACTTGGGGTAAAAAAGGCTAATGCCGCCTTCCGTCCGATACAAAATCTACTTATTTAAATGAATGTAAAATACAGTTATTTAAATACAATACATAGGATGAAATATACTGATTACTATCATATTTATTTTGTTTATAAATCGGGTTTTGTTTAATACCAGGCCGCTGACTTCTTTGATTTCGGCACTACGAGGTACGAACTGATATCAGCTTATGGAGGAACACCCAGAAGATGATCCATTGCTACTTCCAACAGACACAATCACCAGCATCCATGCACTTATAAACCGGGATTCGAACCCGGGATCAACTGGGCGGCAAACTAACGTTAGGACCGCTCTACTAATTAAGCGGCTGTGTTATTATTGCTCTTTCCGTTAATTGATAACTGAGTATACTGACCGTGTACAAAGTAGGGATGCGACATCGACAGCAAAACATCGATGTTTAAAATTAAAACATCGATGTTGATAATACATCGCCCCCAAAACATCCATGTTTTTAAACATTGATGTTTTTAAAATTCAGTGTATTTAAATTTTTTCCCCATATCTTAAAACTGGTTTAGCAACTAGTGATGCGACATCGGCTCCAATACATCGATGTTTTTTTATAAAACATCAATGTTTTGTAAACATTGATATCGGTGTCGCATCCCTACTTTTCAGACCCTTCACCCTTGTACACTTTGGTCTAAAAGTATGTTCAATTTGCTGATTATGAAAATTATGCTACTTGGTAATTTTTTAAATTTTTATAACAGTACTTTTTTCATTTAAAAATAAAACATCGACAACGTAAAAACATCGACGAGTATAAACATTGATGTTACAAAAACATCGACTCCAATACATCGATGTTTTGAAAACATCGACATCGATGTCGCATCCCTATTACAAAGGGGAAAGGAACCTTAGTAAACTAAAAATCAATAAATAAAAAGGAAGCTTTCCAATTGTTCTTACAAATATGAACCCTTTTCTAGAGCAGAAAACAATTGAACTTTTGAATAAGTATTTCTAAAATTCTGCGTCTTTAGATATTGACCTCCTCTGATGTTGGTGAATGTGTAACCAATTATGTGCACACGCATATTTGGAAATATTTCCTTTGTGTTATACTACGTTCACACATGAAAAGTTAAACTAGTTTAAGTGCTAATCTAGCTTAAGTCGAGCATGTGTGAACGAACTGTCTTAGATTTAAACTAGCTTAGCGAAAAGAAACTCTCTTAACTTTAAACCAGTTTCCCAAACTCACTTAAGTGAGTTCTACAGTGACGCCACCTAGAGGTGTCACGCGAACTTCATTCCGCGCGCTTTTGTTGACGATCTTTCATTCTGTTCGCCGTGTAATCGTTTGTGATGGAGCTTAGCCCTACCCCTAGTTTAGAACTTCCAAAAAAAAAAAAAAAAGAGTTAAAGAAGGAATAGAAACTGGTCCACTCAAGAAGTAAAATGTTTATTATCCATTTGGGCGGACAAGTATGCGGATCTGACAAGAATCAAAAGAAACAAAGAGATTTACGAAAATATGGTGCAACAATTAAAGGAAATGGGATTTTCCAGAACCCATGCCGAAGTTCAGACGAAAATTAAAAATTTGACTTCAGAATACAGGTAATTTTATTCTTATTGGAAATTTGTTAAGGATAAAAGAATTCTTTCTCCACATTATGTTCTATCCATTTAGAATGAGAAAATTTAAATGTCACCAACGGCATAACTTTGTTTAATTATAACTCCTTTATTTAACCATTTATTATAATAAATTTACAAAGTAGGTTACTTTTATCATACCAGAACATAGAAATAAATGGATTTTAGTAGAGGATATTAATATAATATATCATTCAATTATCAAATAATTCATGAGCAATTGATACTGCAGCATGTCTGAAATTTTGTATGAATTCTTTATATCAGATGTATAAAAATACTTCCCAATTTTTCTTGCACAAATTAAAACTTTATCATTTGTTGATAAATGTTATTCTAATCTATCTATTAGGTCTAAGAAAACATTACATGGATGCACAGCAACTGGCACTAGTCCTTCGGAGTGGCTTCATTTCCGGGAAGTGCATAAAATCATTGGGAACTCCCACCACCATTCAGTCGATGTCATCATCGATAAAATAACATCGATAAACCGATTTAAGCTAGTTTAAAAGCTGCCGTAGTGTGAACGCATAAAAATAAGATAGCTTAAGTTAAGATAGCTTAAGTTCTCTCTTAAGTTAAACTAGTTTAACTTTTCATGTGTGAACGTAGTATTACAGCCGTTTAAAATTCAGTTTTGAAAATAAGTATCAGCTATCTATTAGAACAGGAAAATAAATGTTTAAATGTCTTATTTTCCAACTCAAATTTATTAAATTAATGTCAGCCTCAGAACCAACTCCAGGTTGAGCAAACTTCGTCGAAAATTTCTTTTGTGTGACTCCCCATTGTCCTCCTTTAATTTTAACTAAATTTCTTCTTTCGATGCAAAACTAAAAGATAAAAAATAGAAATAAAGGATTCTAGAAATTGTTAAAAAATGAGAACGACTTATTTTTTACCTCTTCAACGCTCCACAGAATTTTCGGTTGAAAAGTTTCACGTTGGTGTGAATTCTAGAAAATGACTTTAAAATAAAAATATGTGAATTCTTCCAATTTTGAATTGGAATTTATGGTGTATTGGCCATCAATCCTTTAGATTAACAGCTATCGATTAGCAGTACTGCGAGTGATTAACAGTATTGTGAGTGGTTAACAGTATTGCGGAAACCAAAGAACAGAAATTAAATTATATGCTCTAGCCCCACTCAGTATCGCATTGTAAACACGAATATAGTCGCCCCACCATCTGTGACAAATGCGATCCCATGAAACAGCATTGAAATGTTTTTTATTTAGTTATATCAATGGTACGATTTTTTAAAACAAATAATAGTGCAAACACATATACAGTAAAACTCCGATTATCCGAGTTTCCGCTTTAACCAGGCAATCAAATATTTCAAGGATTTTTTTTTCTATATTTTCCATTTTTAAAACTACCGCGCGCGAAAAAAAAATTCTGAAAATGATCCCACAAACACTACAAAACGAAATCCGCGACATGATAAACACTGACGAACAACAAGAGATTACAGATAAAATGTTAGTCAGTAAGGAAAATGAATCTAGCGATGATGAGGAAGACAGTGACGATGAAAATCGACATATGAAAATATCCCATAATGATGGTAATGGTAATTTTAGTTAACGTCGTACTAGAGCAACACAACGGGCTATTGACGACGGTCCGGGATCAATCCCTTAAGGGAAAGGTCTGAGGACAACATCTCGACCATACGGATGGACTAAAAGCTATCGAAAGTGGTATTGAATATATAGAACAACAAGAAGAAGCGACGATAGCAAAACACAATTAAGGACTTTTTTAAGTTCGAACACCAATTATAGTAACAATATGAATTGCATGTGGTGTATCTGTATAACTTTTGTATTCCTTAAAATATACATTTAAACCTGCACGATTTATTTTATTTACAATTTTCGCTTTAACCGAGTTTTTCGGTTATCCTAATTAGTCTTGGTCCATGTAGTCTTAGGATTCCTCGATAGCTGGATTTTCAAAGCGGGTAAACTAAGTTCAGATTTGCGGTGCAACAAGTGAGAGTGGACTGTATATTGAAGAGTTGATTGCGGTGAGAACACAAATGATGCAGTGATGCCTTTTAGAGAAAATTGCTGTTTATTTCAAAACGAAGAAGGAGCATAGCATTGCTCCGCTATGGGAGAACATCACATATCAAGGGCAAAATTCGTTCTGAGGTTTTGGCGGGCAAAGCCGGTTACAAAAGAAGGCAACCCCTCAGTGAGTGAGGGCGCGCCAAGCATGGGGCGTTAGCAGCAAGTACTAAACAGTCCACATTAACTCGGATAAACGGGACTCTACTGTATTAACAAAGAGTCTGTGTGTGATAAAAATATAAAATTTTTAGAACTTACTGAAACAGTAGTAGTTGGTTCAGTAAGTTGGGGGGTTTGCGCGTTTGCCCTAATATACCCTGTTCTGTTATTAGATTTTGTTTTTTATTACTTGATTTTCCAATTTATGGTTGGTGACACAGGCTATGAGAATTTCAATAGCTAATTACGATACAGAATTCGAAAATATTTTAGAATCACCAACGCTTTACTTGCATTAAAAAAAAACAATTACTTGTGTTATATTTTTCCTTTGTTTCAATTCCCAATATGAAAACATTAAAATACTTATTTAGGTGAGATTTATCCACAGCAGTTTGATGCTTTTAAATCGTTCAGTGCACATCTATTTGTTCAAGTGTTTTATTACATACTAGGGGGCACGCCCCCTGATCGCTAACGCTCGCCAACCTCCGGAGGATTGCTTCGCAAACCTCATTGGTTCGCTGCGCGAACCTATGCTCGCATCAATGAAGACATGTGTCCTAGCAGAAGGGATTGTTAAAGACAAAATATGTGATATTCCAAAAAAAAATTCAAATCTAAATTTGCTGTATTACAGAAAATAAAAATATAGTACCTCTGGAATCAGAATTCAACTGAAAACTTTGAGCAAATTTTGACTCGAAATGATAGCGCTGATTGGAAATCGAATACCCAGCATGTTGTTTGTGCGTACATTTACCCAAGCACTCGAGCCACTCACACTTTTTCATTGAGTTTTCTGTCGAAAATTGTAGTGCAAGCATCTTGTTAATCTATAATTGTTGACCCTGAAAAGGACCGTTTTTTAAATGGACCTGCCTTCCTTTGATTTCTATTAACTGCAACAGCTCGACTAAAATTTTTTTTTCAATAAAATTTCATCCGATAACGCTATAAATTCAATTGAGGCGCGAGGTTTCATGGTAAACAAACAATCGTACAATGTTGCCAAAACGCGATAACAAATAACGTCTTTTTTGCGTGCCACGTAAGATAATTATATATTTATACAGATATATGCACACAGCGTTCTAAGAGATCAAAGCTGTTTTTCTTCCTCGACTGTTCAATGAATGCAAATTTATTTGTTGGCTCTCACTCAACTAGGTAGCTGAAAAACATAAATTTGATGAAGTATAATTCATTGAATCCTTTCCACTTCTTTCTACGGAATAACTATATATTCTGGTCAAGTTTTCCTCTCTATCCAGATAAACGTACTTAAGGCTGTGTCAATGGCATTGCGCGGTTTGTCCTTGATGATGAAGAGACAGGTCGGTGCTTTTTTTTGCAGATAAGCTTATCCAAATTAGTCAAGTCTGTTTTTGTTTCTATTATACTGTTGAAAAAACAAGGATAGATGGCAAGCAGGCGCTCTAACTGTTTAATATAAAACTGTGCTCTTTCTGAGGTTTCTTACTTTGGTTTTCAGACTTTAAATTAGTAAAGCTATCACGTCTGTTGTATAATTTAATACAATGGATTGTTTCCAAGTACAAAAAATTGAAAGAGTAGAAAATGCTTTAAGTAAGGCTGTCGTCGAAAAAGAAGGCACAAAAGGTTTCGTTCCACTTGTTTACAACTTTTTTAAGTGGGAGGGGGACACAAAAAACCTTCACAATATCCTTTTTTGTTTTATATTTTCAAAAAATTTGAAATTTAATTCTCTTTTGTTTGACACCAATTTTATGATGATATCTTGAGTAGAACCGAAGTTATAAACAAAAGAACATTTTGATAGCTGTCAAAGTTTTAAACCGAAAAATATGTCTACTTATCCGAAAAACTGGTAACAAAAATACAATTGCATACAAATTGTACCGTAGAAAGGTACTATTAGCCAAAATAAACCTAAATCAAAGGTCTGAAGACAACGGATTTACTTACGTACTCGTAGGGAAAAATCCATCAGGTACTAAAATATCACCTTTTGTAACTGATTTTCAGTAATGAAATTAAGGTGATTTTTCTCCATGATTGATTTTTCACACTTTTCCCAACTTTAAAATGATATAACTCAAAATCTATTCAAGATAATTGCATCAAATTTGGTATGTATATTCTTCATACACATTTAAGTGATTTGTCTTCAGCAATTTTAAAAATTATTGATAACTTATAAAATATAAGTGTTATTATAATATAATATAAGTGTTATAAATTATAAAATAAAATATACTCATTTTTAATTTAAAATTTTTAATATTTTTTATTTGCATGTATTAAAAAACTGTGAAGACAAATTTTTAAATATAATATCTGCTTTTAGAAAATATAAATATTATGTATTTTCCTAAATAATTTCTCAAGTTATATCAAAAGTAAAAGCAGTCGCTTTTTTGAAAATTTTAAAATTTCTTGAACTGATATCAAGTTAATTTTTTATAATTTTCTATTTGTAAATTAGGTGCTTTGTCTTCATTAAAAATTCCAAAGCAATATCTTTATTAGCAAAAAAAATAGAAAATTGTGTCCCCCCCCCGCCCCTTAAGTATTAAAATAATTACTAAGGCAGTTTTCGGGAATATATAAAAATACCAGATGTATACAATTTTATAGAAATAAGAGGCATTCCGTTAAAAGAAGTGCTATAATAGCACAAGTTTTGTAGTAAAACATTCGACCGGATCACCTGGGAAATTCTCACAACACATTTTTAAATTATACATGGCGCAGTTTAGATACAACGTAAGAAGCATCAATGTGAATAAGATTTTAACTTTCGGTGGAATTTTTTTAACAGGAATATTAAATATTGATGTAACGAAAGTTTGGAAAAGAGCAATTTGGAACATTGCGTTTGCCGTCCGAGTGGGAAAGTTATATAATATCAAAACTAAAAACCTTATTTGTTTACCATCATATTAGTATTCAATAGCCCTTTGTGTTGCTCTAGTACGACGTTAACTAATAATTATTAATTACCGTAATGAGATGTATAAAATAGTCTATTGATATTTATTGATAATTTTTCATTTTTTTTATTTGCATTGCAAATATGTCGAGCGCCTTTATTTGTATTATTTTTCAATAAACAATAGCTCTCATTCACTATAACCTCTATAAACGTACATATCTAAAATCTAAACAGTTCATCCCATTAGTTTATTCTGGAGAACTATTATCCTAGTAGCTTTAAGTGTGAATTATAAGGATTCATACGTAAGATCGTAAGGTTTACAGCTATTGTATTAAGTAAATAAAAAATATTTTGAGCGGTTATACTTTTGATACAAACTAAAATACACATTTTTACCGCTTTATTAAAAAAGTAATAGGATGTTAAATCTGGTACCGAAATTTGAACTGAAAGCATAAAAAAAAATATTACCCTGGTCGGAATTTCAAAAAAGTACCAAAACGGTCACGACTTTTTCGCCATTAATAAATCAAACTATGATGATCTGTCATGACAGCGGAATCCAAAATAATTTGTATGCAACTCAAAGACTGAACTTCTTGGATGGATAACTGAGGATAATCTGTTTCATTTGAAAATTCTCTCCGTTAGCCAGCAAATTTCCCAAACTTCTCAGACACCCATCCCTAATGTCTTGTTCACGAAACCCTCATTTATGGGGAAAAAAATTCCATCTGCGATATTGAAGTTCCAGGGGCACCAGATAATTACATCTTCGATTCCTTTAAGTACAAGACGTCATCTGGATACCTGATGTCTTTCGACGCACTTCAGTCGCGTGTCTTAGTGATTTCGATAAACGCCCTGACCTTAAAATTTCCCCGTACCCCCAAGTGTGTCTGTTGCACCTGTCTTTATAAAAGCGTCTTCTGGAAATCTGAGGTACAATTCCGATACGGAGAGACTCTGTGTGTGCCCCTTGGACTACTAGCGCGTCTTTCTAGGAATGGCTCTTCGTTGCGTGGACGATTCTATTTTGGAACGTAGGTAGGTCGGTGGATATTAAACTCGTAGAAAGTAGAGCCTTAACAGTTAGTGAACTAATACATGCAGATATATATGGACGCAATCAATTGAAGATGAGAGATTTTTACTTCTTAAAGAGGAAAATGAATCTGAAGTGGGAAATATTTGAAGATACAGTTAAAAATCGTCGAAATACAAACTTGTAGAAAAGTGTTACGTTTAAGTGTTGCGTGGTGACAACAGTACAAGAATAGCCAACAGAGCTAAGACGGGAGATGCACAAAAAAGTATTGAGGTTTCCTTCAGTCCGGTACTGGTAATATTTTAAAAAGTAAATAATCAATCATAGCTCACTGTGGATCAAAACAAGTTACGAAAGAATCGAACTGAAGAATGGATTCACTTATCACGAGTTAATATCTACCGATCAACCTACGGTCCTGAATAGAATCGTCCACGTAACGAAGAGCCATTCCTAGAAAGACGCGCTAGTCCCTTGGACTAGGCCTCTTCAGATGTCCAGATAAGGCCCCACCTCTGGCACCTCGTGAAGGGGGGGGGGGGTAACGGTTTCGAAATAGGTTCTCTTGTATGGCCATTTTCAATGGTAATTAAAGTTGGGGTCGCGTGGATTGGGTTCAAAGAGCAGGTGGTGAAGAAGATTTTCGAATCTGCTACCGCACCGTGAATCTTTTTTTGTGGTCAAAATCTAGCACGATGTCCCAATAAAGGCGAAAGTGGACAGATGTTCTGCGACTTTAAGAACAAAGGATAAACTTTTGAACCTTGATGTAATGTAACCTACCCCGTCGGGTTTGCGGACTGTGAAATATTAACTCGATGAAACTATCCTTCGAATAAACGTTCGGGAAAGAAGTGAAATATCAACAATTAAATCACAAGAACGTCGAAACAAAACGCCCAATTGCATTTGGAAGAATGACTGCCCTGTGATTGCTATTTAATATTCTAAAAGACAAATTATTTGAGCTGCTATAATTTGAAAGACGAATGTTCGTCTACCACACTCCGTTGGAAATTATCTATCAGAAGTTTATATTGCGTTCAGATTTTCCTTGAACAATGATTATTTTTAACGTACCATATGCTACATAGTATAAAACTAGTTTTAGGATATCACACTGAGAATAACTTTAGTCACCAATTGACAAGACTGTACATTCGTTTTCTGTCAAAAATATAGAAAGTAATAAGTATTCATTACACACATTGAAACTTATTGAATACAGAAAAATGATAAGCCAGATATGAGTAGAATTTTTCGTGCGTAAGAAAAACATTATTTGTAACAATTTAACTCTGAAGTATTTCTCTTGTGTTCAATTAACTCTGGCAGTATACCAAGTTTTATATACTTTCTGAGGTCAATGTCGCTAATTCAATTAGTTAAACATAAAACTGGCAAACTTTTCTTTGAATATTTATTGAATTTTAGATTTATTTAACATATATTACATTAAAATCAAATAAGTATTCAAAGATTACTGCAAATCCTTCAGAAAACACTATTTTTATTATGATTTTTGAAGATCGACAAACTGTACCGTTTGGCATCAAATAAAAATATTTAAATTTTACGCAGTGTTTTTATGATATTTTACACTTCGTTATGATTGTATTTTTAAATATTTTATTGACATTATATATATTATTAAATAATCTTATTTTATAATTTTTAGAATTATGGAAATTTAAATTTGATACATCTTTAGGAATTTTCAAAATATTGAAAATTACATAATACACTTTATAAATGTCGCTTATTTTCTTTTTACGTGTTCTGAAGATTTGAGGAGGAAATATTTCAAGGAAGAAATGGTTTTCATTACATCAAAAATTGGCTTTAAAGCTTTATAACGATTCTATAATTTTACAATAAATCTACGAATTCACGATTATTTGCGCATCATAATTAGCTTTTAATTTTTTGAAGTACTCTTCGTCAAATCAGTTTTATCTGTTTCAAAAATTGTCACATCTCCAAAGCAAGTACCCTAAATTTTAAAAGAACATACAAATAAGAAAGAACGAGAAATCTGAAAATACTTTTCCCTGCTCCACGCCTCTTCTGACTGGAAAGCAGCTTTTACAGATAATTAGTTTGTATAGTTAGGAATCTTTATTTTTGTATAATTACTATTTATGTAAATACTTTTTACCATATTTTCGTCTGTTTGCCATTATTATCGCTTATCAAAGTTCCTTTATGCATGTTTCCCCCTATCAGAGATGGATTAAACTTAAACTTTTCTCGGTATAGTTCAAAAGAAACACTTGAGTATTTGAATAAAAACTTTAGTTTACCATCAAAATTTAATAATTTTAGGCGAAATTAATTCCTTACATAACTAAACATACCAAAAATAATGAATCAGAGGACTTTTCTTAAGCTTTGCAGTGAGTATAAAATCCTTGGACCTCTGTTCTTAGAATCAAAATTCGCAGCAATTCCCCTATCATTCATCTAGCATCTCACAAAAAAGTTGATAAATTTTAAAATGTATATCACATTTTTTTCGAAGTTATTAGTTTCTTAATTGCGAATTGTAGTCTTGGGGCTTTCACAGTAAGATGCATCCATTTTATAGCAAACACTACTGTGGAAGACAATGAATATTTGTAAAAGAAAAACGTAATTATTCTTATGCTTTTTTTGTATGTTATGGAAAAATTAACTAATCTGTAGCTTGATCTTAGGGTTTATCTTGTTAATCTTTCGAAAACTAAAATTTTTCTCAAAAGCTAACTTCTTAAATTAATTTATGAAAATTTAGCCAAAAAAATTTGATAAAAAAATGCAATACGTGGAATTGTGAGAGCCGGAATAATAATTTCATATAATTTGGTGACTAATTGAATGTTTGGAGTAAATAATATGACTTGTCAGTCCTAACTTAACAGTATCAGGTATAAAAAATTTCATAAAACCTATCAACCTTGGGAATATGTTTTGTTGCTTTTTATTTAATTGTATACCCCAATATAAACAATTTCAAGATCTTTGACTCGCTTTAAACGCTCATTGATAACCTTGAAAGTTATTAGTTAAATTTCAATGATTATTTCATCAAGAAAGATATGCATAAACGTTACATAAATTCCTTTGTATATCAATGAAATATATAATCTACTCGAAATATCTACCTCTGAAAATAATTTAAACTATTTTTCTAAACTTAGTGGAAAAAATCTATAATTCCTGATTCAATTTGTTTAAAATATTATTTGATGCGTAAAAAATTTTTGGGCGTCATCTTTATCATTGAAAAAAATGTTTTAACCCTCTGAGGGGTTCACAATCATATACTATATGTTTTTCAGCCTTCCCTGAACGACTCATTTGAAATTTTTGACTTTCTGCACCAATGGAATCTTTCATATGATTCTTTCAAACAATCGAAGTGGTTATTTAATTATTATGTTGTTGAGGGGGAAAGCAATCCTGTGTTACTCTGAAATCTAGTGACGCTCAGAGTGTTAAATGTATTGCACAATTATATAAAGGAAATTATCTTCCTATTAAATACAAATACAAATTTTGACGACCAGCTACAGGCTCAAGCCCAACAAGGCTGGTCCTTTATTTATGAATTCCCCAATTCCCACTGACTATCGAATTGTATCTTAAATTCGTACACTCCCTTTGAATTAACTATATTTTCTGGCAATGCATTCCATTTGTCTATTACCCTATTAAAGTAGTAGTTTTTCCTTAAATCCCGATTAAAATGTGTCATATTCAATTTATACCCATGGCCCCTTGTTCTGTTATCCCTATTGAAATTTAAGCCCTCTGTGTCCCCTTGTTTTACCAAATTGAAAAGCTGAATCAAATCCTCCCTCATTCTTCTTTCCAGTGTATACATGTTTAGCTTACTTAAACGTTTATTATAGTCGAGATTTGCTTTGCCCTTTATTATTTTTGTAGTTCTGTGCTGAACCCTTTCAATTAATTCTATATCCTTTCTCATATATGGAGCCCAGAATTGTACAGCATATTCTAGATGTGGTCTTACTAAGCCCTTATATAACGGCAAGATTATATTCTTATCCCTTGAAGATACAGTCTTTTTACACATAATAACACGAAATTAATCACACACAAACTCGAGCAATGATGGTAATTTCATTTGTTTAGAACCAGAGCATCCTTCTCTTGTACATATGGATGTATTTCCTTAAATCTTCAATGAACCTCAATCTATTTCACGAAATACATCAACCGCTTGCTGCGGTTGGTTAAATGAGCGTATCCTCCTTTGAAGACCACCTAAGCTACCTGGAAGAGCCCAATTGGACCCCTACGAAAGAGGGGGCTTCATGCGTCTTATCAATTACTCTTTCATATTTTCATACACAAGTGGAACAGTCAAGTCTGTGTCGCAGGACTAGACAGACCTAAATTACACTCATCAACCTCCCTCAGTGCAAAAAAAAAAAATAGATTAAGGGCACACGGCAAAAAATGCAGGGAGTAAAAAAAAAACAAGAAGAAGAAAAAGTGAGCCTAACTAACTGTGAAAATGAGACTCGTATTTCACTCTTCAGGAAGCCGGCCTGCTTAAGGGCGTTTCACTTATCATTGAGCTGCAATGCATACCGTCCGTTACTAAACACATGCAATTACGGTCTATTATACGGGAGGCCCCCTGACATAAGCTTTACCCCACCCTCATATTTGCAAGGGAATGAAAGCGCTTTCCATATATGAAGGGTTATTTCCGGTTGATTTTGGGTAGGATGACTTCCTCGCAGTTATGTAACGCTAACGGGTATTAACACCACTCGCAACGATACTCGATACACTTGACGTCACATGCACGACATCCTGCTTCCTAGACTGTGACCATGATAAAATTTCGAACTTGTCCCCCTTCTTCTGATTCTGATAACGGTGGGAACGAGGTTGTCATTTCTCTTGCCTTCGTTCCGAGGGTCCGTTTTTTGTTTCTGTTTTGATTTATTATGTTCTTTGGCGGCACTACGATTAAGGCGCAGTTGATGGTAACAGCAAGGGTGGGGGGTTTCTCGTACTATTTTTATCGGGCCCCTTCCCACCCAATCCTATATGGGAAATTTCGGCAACCGTGTGGGAGATAAACGAAAATAATTGCTTCCTCTTTTTGCGCTTAAAAGTTATTTTCGATTTCTCTCGCTCGGTAAGTCCCGAAGCGTACCCCAGTTGTGACGCTCTAATCAGTGCTTTCGTCAGTGTGTTTTGATCCCGTCGATTACTTGCTTGTGATTGGAATACAAAAGGTAGACGTTGCATGAGGTTTTATTTTCTCACGGTTGTTGAAACGGATGTAAATTTTTTTACAAAGGCGAGTTGTCAGAATTAATTTTGAGAAACACCACAGTCTGATCCTCTTAGTCGTCCATCAACAGTTCGATCAACTTTCATCTACTAATGTCCAGGATGTCTCCCAGATGGACATTGATGTTATGACATGATTTACTACGCAAACCAATATTTTTTCAGTTTTCGGATCCCTTTTAAAACAGTTGAAAGTACAGTCGAGCCCGCATATAGCAAAGTCGCACTAAACACTGAAAATTATATTCGTTATATCTTATATTCATTACATCCGATATAATAAAAAATTAACTTACCCGCATGTTCTAAAGCAAAAGAATTTTCACACGAAGGCTAAAACTTTATTTCATATAAGTGGGAAAAAGTATGTAACTTTCTCTTGGACAGTTGAATTTTCAATGCAGTTGCATAATTCTTTTCCAGTGCACTAAAATTAGCACGGCAGTCAATGTTATGCGATTCGAAGAACGCACGCAAATTTTGAAGACTGTCCACGGCAGATTTTGATGTCACTAATTGTCTTTTAACTTCAATTTCAATGTCTTCCTCTTCGGAATCATCATAAGTATTTTGTAACACTGCTGCAATGATGTCATCGTCTGTTTGTTGTGGTTCAATTTCTACGATGCAATCGATATCAACATAATCAGAAAAAGTAACATCACCATCCAAAATTCTTTTTTCCTTTAAGGTTTTCCACAGGTAACTTTCTTTAGGCTCAGAAATGAAATCTGAGTCCCCAAGTCCCCCTAAAAATCCTGCATGTTTCCAGTAGTTATGGATGGTTTTCGATTGAACCAAACGCTAGGCATCATCTAAAAATTCGCAAGCAATTTTAATGTCCGAAACAAAATGCACAGATCAGTTTCAAGATTCAAAAGAACACGTCAAACAATCTGAGATCTGTAATACACTTTCGCGCATTTTATAATGCCCATATCTAAAGGCTACAGTTTTGATGTAACACATTTTGATAAAAACACTTACTAAACCTTCCCGAAACAAGTGACCCAAGTAACCAATAAATAACCAACAAGCAAAACCTCTTCTCCAACCAATTGGGAAAAAAAAAAGGGGGGGGGGGAGGGGGTTCCTTTCCAGAACCCAAAACTTCGCAGTATCCGATATTCACAAACACTAATTAATATTGCAGTTCCAAAGGGACAGAAAAAAAGTCGCAATAACCGATACTTCGCTGTATCCTACCTCGCAATTAGTAGGCCCGACTGTATTAACATACATGCCTAATATAACTTGTATTTAATGAGATTTTAAAAATCTAGTTTATCTCCCGCAACCATTTCAAAATATCTCTATCAATACCGTTCGTTATTTCTCTTAGTCGTCCATCAACAGCTCGACTAACTTTCCTTTGCTAATCTTTTGTTTTCTTTTCAAGACCATTTATATCTCCCAGATGGACATTGATGTATGACATGATGTACTACGCAATCCAATATTTTTTCAGTTTTCTGATCCCTTTTCGAATAGTTGAAACTGTTAAAATACGTGCTGAATATAACTTGTATGTAATGAGATTTTAAAAATCTAGTTTATCTCCAGTAACCATTTCAAAATATCTATATCAAAACCGTTAACTTTGAAAATAATTACAGATTCAAATATTACCGATCTAATCCGAATTGATAATATCATTAGTATGTTTTTGTACGGTCATTTCGCAAGTTTCAAGAAAGACTGTACTGTCTGAAATAATTGGCAATATCATTCCTGGCATCAAAATAATTTTTTTCAGCTTTTTCTTTTTATAATTTTTTTTAAACTTGAAAGTAGAAACGAATTCTAATTCTTCCAGAAAAAAACATATCTTTAAAATATATAAAACTTCATTCATTTACGATGATTCTAATTGAAGTCCAAGCATACTGTAGATCAAACAAAATTGAATGCAGTTTTTCTTAAGATTTAATCGAACTCGATTTATTGCCTTTTGAAGAAAGAGGCATAAGAAGAGCGCACTTTCTCAGAAATTGTGTTTGATGTAGAATCGGAAATAAATAATGGGTTAAATAGTGAAAATGATATGTTAAATCTAAATTTAATAACAAAAATTAAATTACAATAACTAAAAATTAATATAATTTTTCTCTCCCTCTACCCCTCCCCCTTACTCTACCCTCCCCCTCTGAATTCAATGACATTCTACAAAGCATGTGTCATCTTTGAAAGTCATACTTGTTATGCATCATCAAGCTCGCAAAAGCATAAAAAACACACTTTATGATTAGATCGAGAAGGTATTTTTACCAGTTTTAAGTCTAACAAAAAGTATTAGAGTTCTAAAACACTAAAGATGAAATCTTTAATCTACATTTCCGATTAGGTTACGATCATAATTGCTTACTGATATATTCTTCCAAGGCAATATCCATTTCCGTCGGTTATTTCTTGCATAAGTCATTCCATCTTTCAAATAGAATCTTTTTGCCAATTACACACCCCTTAATGTCACCATTCGTCTCTGGAGTTTAAAGACTTCCTTTCCCTTTCTCTACATTGCTTCGGGCAAATCTCTTTTTGAAATATCACCAATGAGGCAGGCATTGTTTTCCTTTGTTCCCAATCCGGACATTCTATCTAATCGTAAGACATCTCCGACTCATTCCCTTTGCCGAAAGAGTAGCTGTCTTTGCAAGAAGATATAGGAAGAAGATATTGATTAGTCAATGGGAGGATCTAAAACGTGTTCTCAAAGAATAAAATGTCGGCATTCCTTTATGCTCTCGATGGTAAGGCAGAGGCTTAAAGAAGTTCAACTTAAAAAAAGATGTCAAAGAAACTTATGTCAACATGATTCAATACATACCGAGATCTCTGGAAGATGCAAAACTAAACGGTGTAAAAGAGTATACAAATAAGTGATTGTTCTAAGGTGTGGCAAGTATACAATTTCATCACTTATAGTACCAGCAAGTTTTAGTTGGTTGAAAGGGTTTAATGGGTGCAACGTCAAAAAATGGTTCACTCTTTGAAACATCACGAATGAGACATTATACATTGTTTTCCTTAGTTCTCGATCAAGACATCCGAAGTAATCTGTGTAAAAGAGTGCAGAAACAAATGTTTGACATTTATGACTATTCTAAGGTATAGCAAATAAATAATTTATACCACTATTATTAACAGCAAGTTAAAGTTGGTTGAAAGGGTTTTAATTTCTGAGATACACGAAATTTCCGAATAACGAAGTATTCTTTTTACATTACGCTATTCAAATGGCTAAATAACTGCATCAATTGTTTCAAAGAATCCAAGTTAGAAACTGGTTAGAATTGAAACAGGGAAAACTGCAGGCTTTAAAACTTTTTTTCTGCATGTGAATCTCTCAGAGATACAATGTCAAAAAAGCTCCAGCAAGTTGTTAAATAGCGCTAATAAAATACAAAAAATCAAGTTGCTTCAGAAAAGTGCTTGTATCCTGCGATTTCATTAAAACATTTTGCAGTTAAATCATCAACGATTTTTTCAATGTCAAACCATTTGCTGCAGCTGACTTATTTTATGATGAGATAAGCACACACTAAAGTAATCTATTTGAACACTTGGAAACGGAAAGATATGAAAAATCTAGTTTTGCACGTTGATTATCTCTTAATGGAGTTATTTGTATGCAATTCTTATACAATGACGTAGTTCTGTGGCGTGGCGCTAATAATAAACTAGGTTCTCAAGATCAGGTTTATATACCCTTCCTTTTTCTCCGTCTTTTAATAAAGTATCTACTTCTACTACGTAGCAGTCACTAATATCGAAACGAAAGTAGTATCAAGTTCTTCAAGACGATGGGTAATATCATTGATAACCCTGATCACGTACGTTGGCTGATCACGACATATGGTACTGGAGATCATTGATCTTTTAAAAGATTGGATAGCTCATCTAAGTTTCATTGTTAATTTATTTACCTCCCAGTAAAATGCACTCCGTGGTCGTGTGAGTTTCGGAATTTCATTCCTGCATTCCATGGTTATGAAATATTTCTGTCGTGAAAGCATTCGACCTAGAGCAGAAAAAAAAATACTTATTCATTTTCGTAACCTATTATCTCACAGCAGACAGATAGAGTGCAATGTTTTCAGTTTTTGCTCTCCTTGTGTCTGATGGTTTTAAAAGTAGATGAAAAAGTTGGAAAATGCTTGTAAGACAGAACAGTTCGATAGGCCATAAGAATACAATGAGGTCAGCAATGTTCAATCAAATACGTAGTACAAAATTTCGCAGAACAAGAAAATTCAGGAAAATATCTTTTGAGAAATTTTCTCTTACCTACAGCTGGTAGAGATCATATAGTGTGATAGAGATCAGCAGACTGTCTAGACTCGAAAGTGAACATTTTATATCAGTTTATTTTTATCAGGGCTTAAAGGCTTTTCATATTTAATGAAAATGAAATATGGAGCAGGCCTATTCTGGTTGCCTCCTTGTTTGTCTGGGACTGTCCAGGAGGGATCTGTAATTTAATCATTTGCTCACCTTGGACTTTTTGAAGGTGTATGGACCGCGTCGCCAATGACCGGGTGTGTTGCTCCAATGCAACATTAGTTCAACTACCTACCTACCATATGCATTTAAAGTTATAAAATAGAAAAGGCATTAACGAAATCCTTTCAATCACAATCGTCAATATTGTTCTTTTCTATAACCCGGTAGCAATGGTGATAGTTGTTGAAATAGGCGCTCTAAGGGCGCAAGAATCCTTGAAGAAGAGATATGAGAAACCACAAAAAGTGACCTAATAACTTAAATCTTCATTTTTCTTTCAACATTTCATTCTCCACTCCTGAGGCCGATAGGTGGTATCATTTTCCGGTCCTATCACTTACGGTCACTGGAATTAGCACGTTTCTATGTACTCAGAATGTATTCCTTGACTGAAAGTCAGACAAGTCTTCGTGTTTTCCTGAACTATTCCTGATATTTATTGGGCAGTACACATTGCTATCTTTTTGAGTTAATCTGTATCAGTGCAGCATTTTGACGTAAAATATTCAGAAGAAAGAAAAGAAAGACGGATAGAAATCCATCACAGCGGGTGAATAGTAATTCGAGCTTCCGGGTCACATGCAATAACTCCATTGTAGCAGGAATGAATATACCATCCATTGTTAATGCCGATGGTTCTCCATTGTATCGATTTTGTTAATATTGCAAAATATACGTGAAAGAAATTTTTTTAATACAAAACAACAATAAAGCAAAGGGAAAATGTGTGTGTGGTAGCTTCTTCGTTACTTAAAAAATTTGAAAGAAAACAGAACAAAGGAAAGGTTTCCTCAAACTTTACATCAATTCCATTAGTCAATGGCTTAATTTAGCTACATAAATTATGTCTTCAAAAGTTGAGTATTTCTTCCAAAGAGTATGCGTATCATCAACTATCAATAATTGAAATGTGAATAAGCCCTTGCTGAATTAAAACGGATCACATATAACGACTGCGGTAAGTTAAGTCACAAATCCTCTAAAATGATAAACTGAGTTAGCACAAAACTCCTGTTATCACTCCTGGTGATCGACAAACCAACGTGTCATCACCAAAACTTACCAGATCTTAATGGACGAGATATCTCGTCATTAGAAGAAAACTTACCAGATTCTCATCTCGTCATCATCAAAAAATCAGATCTTCAAGGTGAAATATCTCGTCATTAAGCAAAACTAGTCATATTTAGATGGACGAGATATTTCGTTGAAGCCCCTCGGAGGGTTTGCAATCTTCTCAATGAATATTTTTTAAACATTCAAAATGATTGACCGGTTGGCTGAATGATTAACCAGTTACCGTTTTAATAACTCTCTCAACATAAGATGGTGAAGCGTAATGAAAGAATGAGACACATAATATCTAGTATGAGATATTTCTATAAGGCAATGACGTATGTAAGCTCAGGAGTCCGCCTTCCCATGTTGAAAACAAAATTGTAAGACATCGACATAATCCCGAAAATTTTATATTAAGAACCAAGTTTATTTTTTATACAAATTCTTCTTAAAAAAGATTAGAAATCGAACATCAGTTTCAATTTCCATTCTGCTAATTTCGTCGGCACTTATCGTCACGAGTCAATGTGGGCTTCTTGCCATTTAACCACTGGTATGATGCCCGAGTGTCTCGACGTTTAATGAATTATGTATCTGATTGGCTAGGGGTTTTTGTTACGCGCCGGTCGTCCAGCTGATAGGCGGAGTTGGTTCCTGCTCAACTTCCTATTTTCAACGCCAAGCTTGGGTGGTGGCGGTCGCTTTAGCACTGAGCTTGTTAATTTTGAGAAAGAGTGACTATCAGAGGTGACTTGAATTTATTTTGTTCTTCGCGAATGTTGGCAAGAGTTAATAATATATCTTCGTGGCAAGTACAAATCTTTTCAAAAACATTTCTAATTTGTCATCAATATTGCCGAAGTGACAAAGGAAAACATTTCTTCCAGCATCCACTTGGAAAACAAAATAAGGTCCGTTTCTACTGCGAAAAACGGAAGCACTCTCAGCGTCCTGAGCAGTTCCCGTTGCAGACAGACATTACTACTAACATTCACCCCATAACTTGAGAACCTTCAACCAGCTGATGCTGGAGTAGATATGAAAATGTCGGTGCACCGACCCTTCCTGTCTCATCTGGAAATTTCGGCACCAGAATGTCGATCATCGAGTGAGATGGAATGTATCTTTTTGTTCGTCTGACTTTTATAAAATGCTAATTGGCCCACTTCAAGTGGCCCGCCGCGGTCTGCATAAAAAGCTCAGATAAAACCGATATGGAATCAAATCAAAAACGAAAAGGAGCCCAACACAACTGGAATGAATAAAAAATACCCCCACGAAACTATTCCTACTCTCGGCTCAGCGTTTATCATTCCATCAGCGCTCCGATGATATGTCAGTAGGCTGTCATTAAAATAGGCAGTTAAGCGTTTTTTGTGTTCTAATGGATGGTTTTCTCAAACATTTTCGCATCACGTCAAGCGCAAAGTTGATTTTTACTGCGATTTATTTCCCTATTTAAACCATTCGCTCAATTCTTCACCAGACTTATAGTATGGAAAGTGAAACAGAATCACATTGAATAAATTTTTTTAATGAGGTTTAAAGGTATTTCTAAAATTATCTACACACTGTCCATTGCCCGTGTATATTTACACAATCAAATCAAATTTTTAAAAAATTACAAACGCGACGAGTTCTATATTTGGGTATTTCAATCAGTATGTGAAACAAATAAAAATGTAAAAATCAGTGCTAGCTAGACACTTTTATTTTTATTTTCTTATGCTGCGCTCCTATAGATATTAATCCTGACCATAAAGGTGTGACCTCCCCTTTTTCAAATGTCTACAATTGTCTGTGGAGAAGCTGGTCAAGTCTCCCCTTTTTTTCTTTGGTCACTTTCCCCCCTCCTCGGAGGAGGAAAAGTGAACCCCCGAATGCGTTTCAAAGATACCCCCTCCAGCGACCTTGAGCCATCCATAGTCTGCAGCTTACATACAGAATGTGGTAGATGAATGATGAGACCCCTACAAGCATCCCTAGGGCATCCACGGTCCGCAGCTTACGTACAGAAAGTGGTAGACGTATGTCTACCATTTTCTGTGAGTTGTGACGTTTAGGGTACCACAGCAATACAATGGAGTTGGACTAAGCTGGGTACTATGGACTTATGGATGCAATTGGAAAAATATTTACAGAATTATTTACACTCGCAGAAACAATAGCTACCCTGCACGGTTAGTTTTTTTTCCGGTGTTTCACCTCACCGTATAGCTGTCTCAACGAGAGCTTTTTTCCACCACCTTTCCCAGTGACTTCTACCCCTCGTCTCCCCTTTTTGTTTTTCACCGGGGGAGCCGCCTCACTCTTGGAATGTTGATCATGTGTTTTCCAGTGACACCTGCACCTCAACTCCACACGTATGAGCACGGATCTTGGAATCATTAGAAAGTGATGAATGTGACAGGCATGTGCAAATAGTTGGACGGCTACTATATGAGATTTAATGTCTTTCTGGCATGACACACGTGTTCATTTTGAGGGCCCGTCCACTCTTCTCTAGGGGAAAGTCAGACGTCACAGCTTCGGGTGACCTTTCAAGGATAACCCCGTTCTGTCCCTCCGTCAACCATTCCTTCCTGTGTTGCCAAGAGAACTTCATAGCCTTAATAGCCTAAAATACACCGACACTCAATATCCCCAAATATATACTAAAGCAGGCCTCGAAATAGATTTTTTAATACAGGTACACCTTGTGCACCTAAGTTTTAAAATTAGGTGCACAGGTTATATTTTAGGAGCACAAATTTAAAAAACGTAATATAAGAGCATTAATATAATGTAAACTATTTAATAAGTTGGCTATGTTTAGATAGGTTAGTAGTAGATAGCAAATAAAAATATTTAAACATCTAAATTCTCCCTTCTTCGGCGCACTGCTGTCGCGACAGTCGCTTCAACAGAGCCATTTGGAAAATGTTTCGATCATCGGAAAGTTATGGTGGCAGTGGTACGCCACAAGTAAACCTTCCTCCTGTATAAACCCGTTACGGCCCACAGCGATTTTGTTTTCGCATAGCGTGTATTTAGTAATTTTAATTACGTTCCTTTAGAGCGAGAGAGGTCGATACTAATATTTTGTTCATTATACCTACCTACTGTGCATCTACCTGAAAAAAATTAGGTGCGCAATTTTATTTTTATGTGCACCTGTGCACCCAGGTATTTCGAGCCCTGTACTAAAGTTTCAAAATTGTAAACTCGCCAATAATTTTGCAGATTTTTGACATTGGCATGGTTCTGACGACATAACCCCATGAGAAACAGAAGACATTTATAAAATTGCATCTTTCGTCTGTCTGTTAAACTGATTTGTTGTTTGCAATTGATGGGCTGAATTTTGGTAAATAGTTAACAAAACGGATAAACATGGAAGTGGATGGGTGACATACGTATGCAAGAAAAATCGAAAACGTCTTATAATAAGTCTTGATAAAATAGTGACCTTTTGAACTTCGGAAAAGAAATTTGTGAAGAACATTTTGTGGTAGATTTTTTCTAATTCCTAATTCAAGAGTTATCTAACGTAACTAAAGATTACTTCTCTCTATTTCCTAGCAACCTTGTGATACAGATTCTATCCTGCTCCAGAATTTCCACTGCCATCAATTATTCAGCACGAATAATTACATCAATTTGGACCCTCGAAAAAAAAATAATAATTAATAGACAGAGAGCTTGGATAACTTGAATATATCCATTTACATTGACGTTTCCAGATATGTACCAAAATATCCAAACAATCAGAATACCCGGAATCCGTGAAATTTTCTCAAGCATTTAATACGGAAGCAAATACATTAATCTATATCCTATTCGGTGCGTAAACATTATGAGATATTTCACCATCCCCTGCAGCTGCCGTGATTATGCTAAATGTATACTTAATCTAGGGGGCTCTATCTCTTCCATCTCCGTCACCCCTGAGAATTACTCACTAATCAAGTCATTTCAAAATGAAAAGTATAAATTTACGAAATATATTTTGGTCTTTACAGAAAGAAATTTAACAATTTCTGAGCAAGGAGCCAATGAATTGTAGGCGCGTGGACCAGCCCAAGTTGGTAGATTCACAAGAGAGCGATCGAAACTCGATCCAACCATAAACAGCCGTGTACATGAAAGATAGTGCACGTTTCATATAACTTGACTTCAAATGTCCTAATGTTGGCTCTGTGTGGAAGTTTCGAGTAGGGAGACAGTTCAGGTGTGGACCTAGTCATCTGACCATGGTTCAAAATTACGAGTTGTTGTCATTGGATCTGTTTCGTCGGATTCATTGACAATTCCAGTTTACGTAAATTCTCTTACCAACCACCGCGAATTGTAGGGGGCTTAGGTTCGTTTCTTATAACTTATACTGAGTGTTAAATCTCTATATATTGTAGAGGGCGCTGTGTGAGCGCGTGGGTGTCATTGAGGCCTGAGAGACGGAGGAGAGAGGTACTCTCCTAGAGCTTAAGAAAACGCGGCTTCCTTAGCCCTAATTTGTACTAGGCTTCCTTAGCCTAGATGAGAGTGGTCGATCCACGACGTTGTTAAGTTTACTATTAATAAAGGCTGTTTTTGTTACAACGATTTGCTTACATTCTAATACAGTCCACTAAAGAGTTATCGGACCAATTCACTGGGTACATTTACCTTCTGTGGCAGTAAAACTTTCCTTGTTTGTGTGTACGTCCATTACTAGACCTTTTATTTCTTGTACTTTGCTAAGTATGGCCCTTGTACTATGAAGTCAAACCAACCACATTCTGGATTTCAAGATATAACCATACAACCAGTAAACAGTATGCCCCTATTCCAAAAGAATCCCATACAATTCAAAGTCATTATACCATCCTATACCTAGTGGTGTTGCGGATAATGTTTTTAGTAACTTTGTCAAGTATTCCCTTCCGCTAAATAAAATTCATTAAAACGCCAGAACAGACCAATTATTAATTTTTTTCGGAAGTACTAAATCATCTTCTTTCTGTGTTCTCTATTTTTACCTTTCGCAACTTTCCTCGACGGATTCATTTGCTTGTTGGTTCTACCTTTGCTTGTAAGAATGTAGTACTTGACAGCAGAGCTTATATTTATTTCTAAAACACGAATTCGAAACCCCTCATCTTATTCATTTTGTTTTGAATGCGGTGAAAACGTTAGTGTAACGGCAGATTAACTTATCGATTGTAATCTCATCATGGCTGATCCATATCGTCACCATACAACAAACACAAAACAAATATTTTCCCCCGTCAAATAAGAGAAATATATAAAGAAGTATTTGTATTAGGTAGAGGAAATGGAAAATTTGTTTTTAAATTTTGTTGGATAAGGGAATATTTAAAGTTTAGTTTCCTAAATAAACTCCTTAATTTCATTTTACGAGGTGTTGTCCTCGGATCTTTCCCTTAAGGGACTGATCCCGGACCGTCGTCAATAGCCCGTTGTGTTGCTCTAGTACGACGTTAACTAAAGATTACCAATTACCTTAATTTCCTATTAAAATTCTTCACTATAAATGATCACGCTTTGCATACTTGTTAAATGAAGTGAACATAATAATGTTGTAACTGCAACGAAAACATGTCGTTAAGATTTTTGTCATATTTTTTAACGATCATTTAACATCACTTTGTTAAAAAAGAGAAGCAACTCTTCATAAAGAAACTAACATTACCATCCACATTAAATCATAAACATCTTTTCATTATCAATGAATCATGATTTGAAAGACATTGGAATGCACAAGCAAGCAATAAATGGACGTCATGTTTGTTGTCTTGCAAAATATTTCAACGACCTATCGAAATCTGATTTTATTGAGATTCTTAGCATTATAAAAGGAAATTATTTAAAGCAGTAAAATATCGGTTGTTTGTTAAATAATAAAAGTGATTTTTATGAAATATAAATCCTATTTTATTTTCTATTTTAAAACAACTTTTAGGAATGCCAGAATTGGCGAGTTTCAGCTTTGGAAGAAATTGGCGAACCATTTTTAAACGTTCTAGCAGATACAAAACTCATACTTTTGTAATACGCTATTTTATTCATCTTATTTCTCCAATGAACACTGAGAAACATAAATCTCTCTATATTAAAAAAAGTTACCGCCGCCGACGCCGCCGACGCAGAATTGAAATTTTTGTTGTTTAGCTCCATTCTTAGACGGTTTCCCGAGAAAGTACTGATCGGAAAAATATGAAATTAACATGCTTTGTTCTTCATCGTATTCCCTGGATAATTATCAAGATTTTTTTCCGATGCGGCTATTAGTTTAGGTTTTATTAAGTGTTAAAGTTGAAGAAGTGAAATTTCTTCCGCGAGTGAGCAAAACACATTCAAAATTTCAGTCTTTAGTCGTGAGTTTTTTTTTAAGAGTACCTCTCAACGTAAATTTTTGCAGCTCGTCGAGTTTTTTTTGAAATTTAAATGTGGTTCTTGATAATATTTTTTTGAAATTCGGGAAAAATCGGGACATTTTTGTTACTTTTTTTTAAACTGCCGTATCTATATCTAATTACTATTAGTTTTTAATTTTTAAAATATCGCAGTATACCTCAGAATATACTCTTTCTTACGGTACTATTATTTTTGAAATCGGTTAATAATTAAATTGGATGCGATCAAAAGTTCGTGATACAAAATTGCAAACCGGGGGTTGGCGAGCGTAAGCGAGCAGGGGGCGGAGCCCCCTAGTTTAATAAATAAATCCAAGCTCTCATTCCAATGAAATTTATTCAGTTGCTCCACATTTCGCGAGAATTTTGAACAGAGGTATTTATTAATCGCCAAACCTGAAAAAATGTGCAAGAAAAGTTATAGGACTAAAGCATACATACAAACTAATATTTCGAAATAAAAGTAACGGAAAACTTTTAATGGCTTTATAGCAACTTTTTATCAATAGACGTCTAATAATTAACTTATACACTATGCTTTTAATTAATTTATTGATAGGCATAGCCGACAAATTAGTCTAATGGTCAGTGTTCTGGCTTCTGGATTGAAAGGCTCCATGCTTGAATCCGAGGTTAAGGCATGGGTGTTTGTATAGAATGAATGTGTGACATCTCAATGGGGGTTGTGCCCCCTTGAGCAAAAACAATTTTTCCTTAATTTTATCAATGTTTGGGACAAATTTTTTTTCAATCATAAGGTACGATGTTCTGCAATGCAAAGCACGTTCCCTGCCACACTTTTTTTCTTCTCTAGCTACGGAACAACCCTACATCGTCCCAAATTACCAAAAACACTTTATAAATAACACATCTTTAATGTCCAATGAAAAAATATTTAACTTCAAAAGTTATCGCCTTGGTTTCAAATAAATAAAGCAAATTAATTAAATTTGATGTTTTATAAAAATATGTAATACATATAAAGCCGATAATTGTGTTTTGCGTCTGTTTTTGATTTTACTGCAGTTTTCAAAATTCGGACAAAATGCCTGCAGAACAATTGCAATTGCGTGGAGTTGTGCTGTAGAACACTGAATATAATTCTGTATCTGGGGTTGTGCCTAGAATTTGCGTATGTCTGTGGCGTGTGACATGAGCAGAAAAGGAAAGCTAAGTGTCGTTCAAAAATCCGCCCTAAAAGAAAATAATAATTATTCATTACATTTTTCTCGAAAATATACGATTCAGCAGATCGATCACTGCATCTAGTTTATTAATTATTCTAAGAAAAGTTTTTCTTTTCTACTCTGTAAACATCGTATTATTACCATAGATCGAAATGTTCTTTAAAATGTTGCACTGAACCCTCTTACTTTCATGGTATACAAGCTTATTAATCTGAAAAACTCATGCATATTTGGCATGAAGATCAGATTAGATGACGGGCCATCCTGAAATACAAATGTGAAAGGATGTATCCCAAAGTATTCAAAGCTTGTCTTGGATATAATTCTGTCACTTTTCATTCATACGTTCGTTGTAGTTTTATTATATAATAATGAAACTATACAGATAATATAACTATGAAGAGAATATTACTTTTAAACAGACTGGGTAACAATTATTACACATGGAGATGATCTGTTATTCTGATGAAATTTAAAATAAAGTGTTAATGAAATTTGAAATTAGCTGTTAACAACTGGTATCGAAAATATTGACAGCTATCGATAAATATCACCAAACGTTATAAAATAAAATGACTATAACTCTTTGCAAAAAAATTATTAAATACAAAAATGTTGAAAAGCGATAAAAAATTAAAGTATTAAAAAACACATGTTTTAAGTTTCTCACACAACGGTTTAGTTTAAACAGATTAAAAAATTAATCGTGACGCCATTTCTAACAATCATTGGTTAGATTCCAACCTGGGTGTATTTTATTCTTCTATGTCACTAAAGTTTCCTTGTATGCATGTCCATTTTACTTGACGTTATTTGACGCAACTTAACTAAATGACTATTGTGCAATGAAACTCAACCAGCCATCTAACAGTCAATAATAACTCGGGTCTTTTACCAACGGTTATTGTTAGTTATTAATTTGGAACAAAACTGTTAAGATTAG
The DNA here is from genome assembly GCA_947359465.1 of Metellina segmentata. Lineage (NCBI taxonomy): Eukaryota > Metazoa > Arthropoda > Arachnida > Araneae > Tetragnathidae > Metellina > Metellina segmentata. The sequence continues at coordinate 70,836,052 of OX375874.1, forward strand.
TGCATTTAATCTATCGAAATCGTCATAACTGTATGGCGATATATGAGCAAATACGAAACATGAGTTCACCCACTTTTGGAAAATATGAGTTTTGTCATTCCATATACCTTTCTGCATAAAACTTTCCATGTTTTCTATGCTTGTCCTTTTGCCCTTGGGCAAGATTCCTTTCCCAAGGCGAAAGGAAAATAAACAATAAAGTATTTTCCTGATCTTTCCCTATCCTTGTTTAGACTCCACCCCTTTCAGGGTTAGAGTTCAAACAAGATACGAGGAATTTTAGGAAGTCCGAAGACAACTTCTTGCATAAAGCTTTTGCATGAAACCACCTCCTTCCCGGGGGGTCAAACAAGGAAACCAGAAATTTTAGGAAGTCAAAAGTGGACATTGGATTTTTTTGCTAAAATTCCTCCTATCCTTATTTCATATCCTTATTTCCTCGTATCCTTATTCTTAGTTTCCTATGGGTAAACCTCCTATGGTGAAATGGATACGGTGGAAGAAACATTTTGGAGCCTAGGCTATGCTATTTTTTTTATAAATAAAGAGAAGGCTGGCTGAGTAGAGTTTTATACATCTGAAGTCAGACTACAGCTTTTTCACCATAAGGCGGCCTAATGTAGTATAGGAACAGAAATAATGTACTGTACTGGCGAAAGTCGCTGGACACCTGGAGTAGAAACAAAGCATAGCATTTATTTTGGTGTCTGACTATAAATTATAAAATTTCAATTGCAGAGTTAACATCAATATGGGTAGCTAAAGCTAGCTAATAATGAGCATAGACTGGAATTTAAGGAAGAAATGTTCTATAAAAACGTGCAAGTGTTTTATATTAATAATCTAATTAACTGAAGTCACTTTCCCTAAATGTACAAGTTCTAGAGGACTGAAATGGTCCCTTCATTAAATTACTCACTATCCGAAGTGATTTAGTTTCTTAGAGCTTGTGCTCATGATGGTATGTAATTTAAAGTTATAAATATGAATATTTTGAGATAATAAAGTGATTGCGACTTCAGTGTTCAGATAATGACACAAAACATTTGCGCATTTCTATAGACATTTCATCTTTAAAATTCAATCAATAGTCATTAGTGTATAGTTAATCCATAGTTATTCATGTGGATGTGGACTCTAAAATTGAAAACAAAATTTTATCTTATGGTCATATTCCAAAACACAAATACTGTTTAGTTTCTACTTCAGGAGTCCGGTGACTTTTGTCAATACAGTATATTATGTCGCTCTATTAGCAGTATCATTCACTGCAATGTCAGTTAGATCAGGACAACAATTGAAGTGTGTTTCCGTCATATCAGCAACAGATGGCAATAGGGAGAGTTTGGAAAGTCGTCAGTATAGATGATTTGGTAGGCAGTCGATATCCATGACAACACGAAAATAAGCGAAACCTATAGCTCTTGGTAAATCCTGCGGTTTCTGAGACCTTAGCAAGTTTGAGTCTCTAACTACACCCTTTACAACACAAACCAAAAATTTTCAATGAAAGTCAATAATTATGACACGGTTATCAGAGTATTCATTGAGAGTGAGTTGTGCTATTTATATCGAGATCTACTACTAAACAGTAAATAAAGAGTGTTCAGAGACATAGCCTTAACAACAGAACCATAGCTGTTACGGCTTTCCATGTTTAATGGCGTTTCTGCCGACTAACCGGTATAGTGGTAAAGGTGTGAGCCTCTAGAACAGAAGGTTCCTCGTTTGAGTCTCTAACTACACCCTTTACAACACAAACCAAAATTTTCAATGAAAGTCAATAATTATGACACGGTTATCAGAGTATTCATTGAGAGTGAGTTGTGCTATTTATATCGAGATCTACTACTAAACAGTAAATAAAGAGTGTTCAGAGACATGGCCTTAACAACAGAACAATAGCTGTTACGGCTTTCCATGTTTAATGGCGTTTCTGCCGACTAACCGGTATAGTGGTTAAGGTGTGAGCCTCTAGATCAGAAGGTTCCTGGTTTTAATCCGGGTCCGGGCATGGATGTTTGTAAACGTATGGTGTAGAGGCGGCTGGTGCACCTTAAATCTGTCGTGGCCGAAAGTCCTCACGTTGGGTTGGCGTGAAAGTTTGGAGAGGGGGGTGCCAGCTCAGGTGTTGCTTCGTCATCTGACCGTGGTTCAAAATTACGAGGTGTTGTCCTCGAATCTTTCCCTTAAGGGGGACTGATTCCGGACCGTCGTCAATAGCCCGTTGTGTTGCTCTAGTACGACGTTAACTAAAATTACCATTACCATTACCATCATAACTTTTGTAGCCGACCAACCGGTATAGTGGTTAAGGTGTTAGCCTCTGGATCGGAAGGTTCCTGGTTCGAATCCGGGTCCGGGCATGGATGTTTGTAAGCGTATGGTGTAGAGGCGGCTGGTGCACCTTAAATCTGTAATGGCCGAAAGTTCTCACGTTGGGTTGGTGTGGAAGTTTGGAGAGTGGGTTGCTTCGTCATCTGACCGTCGTTCAAAATTACGAGGTGTTGTCCTTGGATCTTTCTATTAAGGGATTGATCCCGGACCGTCGTCAATAGCCCGTTGTGTTGCTCTAGTACGACGTTAACTAAAAATTACCAATTACTAATGGCGTTTCTGTACTAGCTGCTTTATGTTTTGTGTAAGGTTAACTGTAAGATTAATTGTTCAGTGGAAAAGGTTGTTCAGGGTTATGAATTTTTCAATGGTATTACTCTAGTTTCTGATTAAATCTTGGTAGGTATATAGGTATTTTAATTGAAATCACACTGGAGCACCACAGCGGGCTATTGGGGACGATATATCGGGGATCAAACCCGAAGGAAACAACTCGAGGACAACAACACGGGTTTTAAACCACAGTCGTATGTCGAGGTCACATATGAGCTGGCAACCCACTCTCCAAACTTCCCCACCACGCTAACGTGAAGGAGAACATTTGAGGACACGACAGATTTAACGTGCACCAGCCCTCTTTGTACACGAGAATGGATTCGAACTTGCAACCGTTTGGTTGCTAATCCGTTACTCTCCCATCGGGGTACAGCGGCCCGATAAAATCTCGAATTGGATTTTAATTTGGGGTTTTATGGCGCAAGGTCCCAATTAAATCTAGAAGTTATTAAGAGTTGGCTAAGTGTTTCAAACCAATTTAAGGTCTAGGTTATTCGGCTTTTTCCTGTTTACTTACCTTTATAAGTGAGCTGCGAAAGCGGCAAGTGTAATAAAATAGGTCTAAGCTTGGGGGAAGCTTGCTAGTAGTAGGCCATTATGGAGGAATAAAATTAGATATAGAAAAAAATTATCCCTCACAACACTTCAAAAGCAACCAAATATCAAATGACTGCAATAAAAATTTTCATCTTTTATTTGGACTGATAACATTCTACTTTAAGAACATACATGTATGTATGTGTGAATTTGAATTAAATAGGGTAACAATATTTCTGAATATTATTAAGAACATATTCAATATTTTAGAGTGAACTGCTATTTCGAAATTATTTAATGTATTTAGTTGTGGTTTTATTTTGTCTTCTTCTAGATACAACTTCATCTTTTTTTTTAATCTTGGGCTATAAAACCCCAACCAACCCAGATTACTTCCAATCTTTGAATCTTACGAATGTAAACCCGTCGATTCTTTTTGAATTTAGTACTAGTACTAACATGCCGAGTTAAAATAAAAAGCACTTGAAACTTTCCAATGTTGCTGTACACTTCTGACCAATAATAGACATTGAAAACGAGATTCATCTTCAAGAAAAACACACAATAGAGCAATGGTATCCCATTGACGGAAAACAAAAGGGTGGACAGGGAATCGGTTTGGGGAGGTGAAAAAGAAAAAACCTGCTTAACCACCCCTTTCAACAAATTCCTTTCCCCTGTGCAGCATCCGGACTTTGAAATGGACTCGGGAAGTGGACTTGGGAAGTTGACTTGGTCTACTTTCAAGGTCAAAGAAAGATCACAGCTTTCGCTAAGGCCAATGGAAATTTCGCCTGGAAAATGCCGAGGGGTGCGTTTCTAGGAAGTTCTGCCGGACCTAGCTGGAAATTCTCAACTCGTTTCCTTTTATGGAAATAACGAGCACTCGAGTGCTGCTGCTCTATATTCTTGCGTGTTGTTTTCTTCCTTTTCCTCGTCGAGTCTCAGCTACTCTGAAAATGAATTGCCATTGAGGATGATCTTCATAAAACCGATTCGCTTTTGCAGACTTATTTAAAATTTCGTTGTCGCATCATTGTACAACTGGTCTAAGCTTAATCTCTTTTACGAATTTGCCATTTCGATCTGATTTAAACGTATTCTCAAAAAGGACATTAAAGTTCATATCATATTTTCCATCACTCTTTAGAGACCAACCGTGGATAGTTTTTGTAATTCTCGGCCTTTTTTTTTTTTTTGCATTTCCACCATGGTACCACAATGGCGGATTTGTTAACCATTTTGCGCTATCCTCCCTGATTGATATTGGTTTTGTTTTCACGGCCTTTTTTTTTAACTATCTACACCACGGGTGGATTTGTTAAAATCTTTGTTTTACCCCGCTGACACAACGTCAAGTAAACTGAAATGCACATGGCAAGGAAAGTTAGACAAAAGAAGGAGAAATACGTACACGCAGGAACACCGAATTCGAGCACCTAAATACACCTAAAATCGAATAACAAGTATAACTCGCAAGTTGGTAGCGCAGTGAACAAACACTGCGATAAAATCTTTCAATTTCTTAAATATTTTTCACTTCTGCAGCACATATCAAAGCTTTCAAATGTAAAATAGAATGAAAAAAATTTAAAGAACTCTAAAGGGACTAGGGGTCAATAGTAACATCGTCCGAAATAAAAAAAAATCAGGAATTATTTTTAAAAATAACAACAACAAAAAAAATCTAAAATAAAAGGGTTGACGGTTTCACTGATATCCACTCACTGGCTCCAGAGACATTTCGGCATAATTATCTTTACTGTGTGACGTAGACGTAGTTACTCGAAACTCATTTTTGCTTCACAAATGATCATAATGAACATTCAATTTGTGAACGATCTAGAGTCCTATATTTAGGAACGATTATTTTTGAGCGAAGTACTTTTACTAGTCGTCAGTATCGGATATTTGATAGCTCTTTGAGAAAGTTAATCTATTTATTATTTTAACCCATGAAAATACACATTACACAGCATCTATTCTTATACCAGGACCATGATGTTGTTGTTTCTTATACCTACACTGGCAGACCAGAGGAGTGCCAGGCCCGTCGAAGACGGCAAGAGGCGAGGGGGATGCGCTTTCCATGTTATTGAGCCCCATTTGGAGGAAGTCCGACTTTGCTCGACATACATGACACATCCGTTTTACAGGAAGATCCCTTTCATACATCCATTCACTCACACATATCGTAATTTAGATTCCAATCAGAGACCGATAACCCCCTGATCAGGTACCCCCAGAGGTATTGATTTGGTATGGGAACATGGGGGACTTTGTGACCACGACCTATTTAACGTGCCCCAGTCACCATTAGTGAACACGACGGTCTTTAGCCAGGTCGAAGCGCCGATCTCGCAATCATCAGAATTGCAGGCTCTGCCGAGGACGCTCTACTGACTGAGCTACCGGGGCTCACAGGACCATGGTAACTCGGTTGGAAAAGCATCGGATTATTCAACCTAAGACCATCGTGTACAAAGGGGACTGGTGCACGTTAAATCTGTCGAGGCCTCAGATGGTGTGGAAGTTTGGAGAGTGGTGTACCTGCTCAGGAGTTGCATCGTCATCTGACCATGGATCAAAATTACGTGGTATTGTCCTCGGTTCTTTATCCTTGACCGTCGTCAATAGCCCGTTGTGTAGCTCCAGTACGGCGTTAATTAAAATATCTATTTACCTACCATTATTATACTTTTTATGGTTTTTTACATGGAATAAAACTTTTTTCAAAATGTCATTTTAGTCATCAAATTTGTAAAAACCTTTTTAACAAGGGAATAAAACAGCCTTTTTTAGATTTTTGTGAAATATCGCATTTCAAATTGGACAAAAGTACTTAGACTACGACAAATTGCATTTACAGGCTTCGTGAAACGCACTCTTCAACAAAGCTGAAAAAGGAAAAAAATCTTTAAAATCTGTTTTTTAAATTGAGAGCCTAGTACACAAAAATTTTTTTCTGTGCTTTAAGGTATTGGAAGAGAGAATTGTATACATATTATTAAATATTTCGAAATGATGTTTCTTGTTAGACACATCGTCCGAGCTGAACTGAAATTTTAAAACTTTCATTCAAATCATCATATATTTTTGTAATTAAGAAAACAGCAATCTCTTGGGCATCAAAAGCAGTCGTTCACAGAATTAAAAATAAATTTACCAGTTCTTAATCCTTCATTCGAAAAGCTATGCTCATAGGAAATTTCACGGATGCTTTCTTTTGCGAAGAAGTTTCTTCATTCACCATTTTAAAGAATTCCGAGGGGTCGGAAATGATTTTGATTGATTGATTCAGCAATATAACTAGAACTACCTAACTACAGTTCGGTCAGTTTCTACAAATGGCGGTCATTTTAATGGCTGGCTTAAAGAAGAAGAAATAACACTCAATTTTCTAACCTTATGAAAAACCTAAATTTACTTAATTGATTTGCTTTAACTTTGCTTGTAAATGTATAAATGAAATCAGTATAGGGGCTTAAGTCTTTAGCGAATCTTAAAAAAGCAAAAATATCTTCTTATCTGATTAATTATTTTGTACTTTAACAAGTCGTGATCGAAGACACCTTCGTTGCAACCTTTTCTCACTACTTCAAATAACAAATCGTCCGCTTAGAGCAGAAACTCATAACGGCCAGAATTCTTTGCTTCTCAGTTATCCCCTGCTTCAAGAACTCTTAGTTCTTAGATAAAAAAATTAAATTATGAGCTTTTAGATATTAGTATTAAAAAAAATTTAAGGGGGGTTCTGGGATACAAAATTCTAAAATCTTCAGTTTTAAAGTTTTTGTTCTGAAATTTTTTCTGTAGGTATACATTGTATTTTGAAATTATAATAACTATATTATGTTTTCAAAACTTTAAAATTTTATTTATTAAAATTTTAAAATGTCAAAATTTTGACGTTGGGAAAAATTGAAGTATCGCAAAATATTTTGTAACAAATAACTTCATTTTTGCATTAATTAACTTCTAATAGTTCATACTATAAACTGTCTTCGGGATTTTCGTTTAAAACAATTAGAAGAAATTTAAAAAAATATTTTGTTCAAAAACTTTATAAGAAATTAAAAAAAATATTTTGTTCAAAAACTTTATAAATACATAGTACACAAAGTTCGAAAAATTATTAAAAAAAACTAATATATAAACACACAATTGCTGAAGACAAGTTAAAGAAATGTATCTGAAAAGTAAATGTTGAAAATTTTGTTCATTTATGACAAGTAGTTTTAAGTTACATCGATTTTTACTAGTGAAATCCCATTTTACACAAAAGGAGAAAAAGAGCGTTTAAAATTATGAAGGCTCATTGGATTTGCAGCTGTCATGTTTATAGAAAGTTGAATATTTTCGGTTCTACGCATGGTAAAAACAATTCTGAGGTGTCATTTTATTCAGAAAGATTTATATTATTTTTTAATATAATAAAAAAAAATGGACTTTTTTTCATATTTTGAGTCCTAGACCACATTAATCAAATTACAATATGGCTGTATTTCTCATCATCTTGGAAACAAATATTTAGTGTCTCCAAAAAATGTTAACGAGTTTCATCTCTAAGCCGGAGGCCACAGTAGCCCGGTTAAAAAAGTATCGGATTATCAAGCGGCTGGTAGCGATTTGGAAACTCGATCCAATCAAAGACCGTCGTGTACGTGTGAGCTGGTGCATGTTAAATCTGTCGTGGTCTCAGTTTTTTTTTTCTTACGTTAGCCAAGTATAGAAGTTTGGAGAGTGGGGTGCCAGCTTAGGCGTTCCCTCGTCATCTGGCCGTGGTTCAAAATTCCGAGGTGTTGTCATCTGTATCTTTCGCTTGGGAACTGATTCTGGACCGTCACTGATAACCTGTTGTGCTGCTCCAGTTTGATGTAAATTTAAATGCCTGCCTTCTGTAAACCAACAAATATTTTTCTCCGTTATTTTTTATTACTTTTACATAAGCGTCTAGCCACTTGTTTCCACTAGTTGAACAAAATAGTGAAAAAAAATTTATATTTTGTTTTCTTTATATTAATAACAACAGTAATGATGACATCTTTTGCTACCATTTCAGGATCGTCTTAGAGCAGTAACTTTACAACTTGTCGTTATTAGCACGCTATTTAGCTGCTCTAAACTTATAAAAAATAAGGTTCCTCTACAATTACGATAAGCTTGGTTCTGCGTACTGCCCCCAAAATACAGAACTTAATTAACCAGTGTTGGCCGCTCCAGATGGATACCCTGTTGGGGGCTACACCTGGGTGAATCCCTGAACACAGTATAAAATTTACCCACCAGTTTACGAGAGACGGGTAAGGCAGTCTCAAATTGAACTTAATTGCTCTTCGTCCGCTGTGGCGAAGGCTATCCGAATGCACTCATTTGTTTGCCGTAGTGAAATTCTGTTATCTCTACTGTTATAAAAAGGAAGTGTCCGATTTCTGTTTTCTGTTATCAAAGTCTTGACGAATCTATGACACTTACAGTAATGGGATTTGGCACATTGGTAGTCCGAATTTTTTTGCAATTGTTGGGTCGCGGCGAATTTTAAAATTCAATCTAGAAAATTTTTAATGAATTAATGAATTTGAACTAATATTGATTCTTTGAAATGGCAACAGCATGAAAGATCATAGATTCTAAAATTATTTTTTGCGTTTCCGTTTTCAATTTGCGCGGAGGAATGATTTTCCTGCAGACGATAAAAAACAAAGTTCAAAGTTCTTTTTTTCTATCTCCTAGATCGTTAAAGGTAAGAGTAAAAATTTCAACGGATTTGAAATCTGCGGAAAATTCATTTAACATGAGAAGCCACTTAGTTAAACGATTTTCTGTTGGTCTGATGAGATGAAATCTTTAGTATATCTTTGAAATAACTGCAGGAGAGAGAACAAAACACAGCAATTGCTTTGCAGCATCTCGACCCCTGGCCGCTGTCCTCCGGAATCACCAAATTAGCCCCATGGACAAAAAGGAATACTTTAAGTTTTGAGAATCGGCGGAGAAAAGAAAGAAAACTATCACAGCTATTTAAGGGGTCTAAAACTCAAAATATTAAAAAAAAAAGGTCCAAATTTTTTTTAATCTTAAAAAATAATATAGATTTTTCTGAATAAAATGACACCTTAATTTTGTTTCTACGATACATTGAACCGGAAATATTCAACTTTTTATAAACATGACAGCTGCAAATCCAATGAGCCTTCATAATTTTATACGCTCTTTTTCTCCTGTTGTGTAAAATGGGATTTTACTAGTAAAAATCGATATAACTTAAGAACTACTTGTCATAAATGAACGAAATTTTCAACATTTACTTTTCAAATATATTTCTTTAATTTGTCTTCACCAATTGTATATAGATAAATTAGTTTTTTTTTAAATAATTTTTCGAATTTTGTATACTATGTGTTTTATAAAGTTTTTGAACAAAATATTTTTTTTTCTTATTGTTTTAACCGAAAATTACGAAGACAATTTATAGTATGAACTCTTAGAAGTTAGTTAATGCAAAAATGAAGTGATTTGTTATAAAATATTTTGCGATTTATCAATTTTGCCCAACATTGAAATTTTGACATTTTTAAATTTTAATAAATAAAATTTTAAAGTTTTGAAATACAATCTATACCAACAGAAAAAAAACTTTAAAATTGAAGATTTTAGAATTTTGAGTCCCAGACCCCTTAAAAAAAGATTAAAAGTCTATTGGTAAAAAAAATTTAATCCGAGAGTTTTGATATCAGTAAAAGTGCTGTGGACAGTGGTCGAGCGACTGCAAAGCAATCGCCGTTCTGTATTTATCTGCAGTTCGCATTGAAATGCCCTCAGCTGAGCTTTTTCTGAACTATTTTTTGGTCTAGAAACCCTAGTTAGAGAGACAGATTTAACAAATAAACCCGCCCCCTGATCAACTGTGGGTGAAAACGAGCGCAACGAGCGAGCAATGAATTGCAAACGGCGAAGGACACTTCCGGTGAATCAGCTGGTAGATTCCAATTTACCGTGAGTCAAAAAGGCTCACAGTAATGGGCGAAAACCGCTTCCAACCATGATTACTGTCTAGCAGAATCGTGACGTCACCGACGGGAGAATCGAAGGGTTTCTCCCGTGAACTGGTAGAACGTCACTAACGGAGCATGTTTTTACGATTCATCCATCCAGCTGGACTGCGCTCAATGGGGAAGAAATTAAACATAGATGTTAAGATTATGTGTGCAACAGGCCGAAAAAAAATGTCAGGGGTTGGTCGATCATTTCCCACATCCCGTCTGCTGGGGAGTGAAAGTCCGGGGGAAGGTTCGAATTTACCACCAGGGTGGTATATTGGCGAGACTTTATTAATATCGTTAATCTCCCCCCACATCACGGGTTCGAAAACAGCTATTGGAAGAAGGGGAGGATATTTATTTCTGTTTACCGATCGAACGGAAGGGAGTATCCTTGCTCTAAAACCGGACCATAACTTCGAGACCGGAAGACAAGCCTCTGTTTGCTGTGATCAGGTTTTGGAGTTATGCGAATTCGTTTTTTATAGCAAGCAGGAACAGATTAAAACCTAAGCTAGTTTGTCAACATCGAGGAGCTCAATGTGAAAGAAGTTGGAGAACGATTTATGATATTTATTTGGATCAATATTTTCGAACAATACAAGCTGCATTTCAATTATGTGAACCAATTGTACCAAAAGAGACAACTTACGACGTTGTTTAAATCGGCTTGCCATTTAGTATTCGGGTGAAGTAGTTTTTAATAGATAGCAAATAACTTTTCTTGTCATATTTCTTTCGGATTTTCACCAAGAGAGTATAGTATGAGTAAAAACGTGGATGGGAATGTTGAAGTTTGTGTAGCTGACCACATCCCGTCAGCACTAACATTGCCGCAAATTCTTAAAATGCACAAAATTATGAAACATTTTAATTAAATTCCTTTTACCTTGAATCCAACACGTTTATAACCTTACAAGTTTTCCTTATCCTTACGCCTTACTCCCAAATCATCACCACAGCCCATGCATTTCTCCACTTCTTTTCGATACTGATTGCGTACCCCTCCTCGATGTCAACTCCCCCTTTGGAACATGAATTGGACTCCTAATTGTATCAATTATTAAATTCTATCGTCTATCTAAATTATTTACCTTTTTCATAGTGCATTGTCACTACCTTTAACTTTCTTTCTTCCCTCATTTTTAAGTTTACAACCATTAAATTCTCCATTAATTCTGATATGGAGGTTCGCAGTTTTCTGCAAGGTACTCCGTAATTGATACGTCCGTTCCGTTATAAATACGAAAAAAAAGCATTTCTCCCTTTTTTGCCTATCACTAACATTAAATTCCTAAAATAGATCTTCTATAGTATGTTCATTTGAAACTACATGTGCACCTTCCATTTATGAGATTCCGTCGGAGGTCAAACCATTTATAGTACAAAAAATCGCATTCAAAATCTGCTGAAGCGAATAAATACCAGAAGTTAGATAAACCGTTATCAATTTCAAAGGGTATGTGAATTCGATACTGTGCTGACAACTTCACATTTTAAAGCAGCCTTGAAAACTTAGCATTTTGTTCCATTGAGTTTTCTGTGTCAGTCGTCGTTTCTATTTCCTAATACTACCGGCTTTACAAAAAAAAAACACACAAAGTCAAAATTTAATGTTTTTTTGTTCATTTTTAATCTGTAGAATATTGAAGTGTGTCCATTGTGTAATGTTTTCTTTGGATGGAGATTAATTTCTTCATGAGAAGCAAACTTAGCGAATAAAAATTTCCCCTTCATTTTCTTAGAACTATGTTTTTGGCTTTGTGTTTCACAAATCAATATCAGAGAAGCTTTGTGTCATTTTCATTATAAACATAATTTTATACAGAAAAGTTAACGTTGATGTGCTGCTGGAAATAGAGGATAATCAAATCAACGTAACAATGGGAAAACATAGAAATATCATGGAAATAAAATTGAAACGCACAAAATTTCAAGGAAACGGATGCTCATTATCTAATTCAAAGAACCGGTATAAAGCAAAACAGTCTTACATTTTTAGATTCTAATTATTTTAACACGTAATTCCTCTTTAAGACATTTCAGAGATTCCTTGAACATTTTCAATTTATTCTCACTAAGTTAAAAAAACGTATTTGAAGCCTGTTGCAGTTACACTATTCCCAACGAAGATTTTTATCGGTTTTTCCATGATATTTTGGCCACTTCTTCCCAACGGTTTTCCGTTGCGGAGGGAGAAGCAATACCGCTTCAGAATATTGATGAATCATATCTCCTTTGGAGAGTCTAAATTATCTGGACTCCGATCGAGTACCCATTGTGGACCTGAGATGGCAATATGGTTCGGCTCCCCCTCCCTGGAACTCCCACGACCACTTTATTCATATTATACGCGGTCACCGTTTATTATTTTTCCTCTTTAAACAGCGAGGGGGAGTTCGACTTCTCTGGCTTTCAGGTGCTGTTAGGCTTGAATAAACGGCAAACGCTACAGAAATTTCAGGACTAGGTTGATTGTGTGCAAGGACTCTTGATACTAGTTTCTGCTCTACGTTTTCCCATGGGTAACCATATGTAATGAAATTCGCATTTATTGGTCATACGGCGCCAACAGGGTCATATGACCAATAAATGCAAGTGAAAATGTTAAATGAATGTGAAAAATTTTGTATATCCCGAGAAAAAGCTTTGCTAAATTTATAATAATAAAGCTGTGCAATAAGTGTGCAAAGGAACAAGAAAAGATGTACATTTGAGTAATGCATACTTGAGATATAAATTGGTATTTATTACATGTCTTTACAACATTGTATTTATTACATGTGAGGCCCTTCAATTTAACTGTATTGCGGCTCAAAGTGCCCTTATGCCTAGAAACTGAAGTCAGTTCAGTGAACCGAACATTAGCAGTAGCTGCTGACATTGAGTCCAGACCTCTTTACATTACGCAATGGGTCGAATAGCTCCTTTCAAGGCTTTAAACACTCGAACTTGACTTGGGAGTATTCAAATATAGAGATGGGTTTTTTCTGAATACTTCAAATAATTCGTTGTTCTTTCTTCGGTGAATTCCAAAGTATTCCTCCAATGTATTCGGTTACTAAAGTATTCAGACATAAAGGTATTCATCCTAAGTATTCGAATAACTATTATACAGTAGCCTTATACGTTGTCTGATTCTCACTATCGATTGTTTTTTGTACATCTATTCGAATACTTATAATTATACCAAGTATTCGATTCATTAAAGTACTCGATTTGTTCTTTTCCTGATAAACTGAAAGTCCTGATCTGGTAACGAAAAGATACTATTACTGTTCTAAGATTGCGTATAGACGTAGACAAGTCACTCTCAATGTGAAATGATTAATGAATAAATTGTATTCTTTTGATAGGTCGTCACCTTCCTAAATCTTTAAAGGGACATAATGATTTTGTATACTTAAGGGTCTCTTGTCCAGTTGGTATTTTAACAATCAGATTGGGTCACATTGTTACTCAAGTGAATCTGTAGAGGTTGATTAAGGCTTGAGAACTGACTTGCTTATTTGACCGAAGAGACATATATTTTTCTTTTGAACGTTTCTAAAGAACTATTGAAAAGACTGTTGATTGGCATTATTTTCCTAGTTTTTATTTGATGACATTGCTTTGGGATTTTGTAGTAAACACCGTGAAATTGGAGCTAATAGCTCCGAACTCAGACAAAAAGTTGTATTGTTGTAAACAAAGTGTACTAGAGATTAATTCCTATTTATTTCACGAAAGACCGTCATATACTGCGTAATACTTTGTACTGCGACCCGAAATGCCCTGATAAGTAGAAAGTGAAGTCAAAATCCTATGAAAACTGTTCGTTCGGTCATGGTATTAGTTCTTCTCAGGGCAAATCCAAAATAATTCCATGGAAAAGTCAAGGTAATGTGATTAAAATGAAACGTCCACAAATTAATATACAGAATCAAAAGCAAGTTGTTTATCCAGGTTCGTGGCTTAAATGTAATTTTGATTGAAATCCAACTTCTGAGATGAACAAAATCTGTTATTTTGAACCGTTGGCTGGTTTGGCCATCTTTGACTCGCAGGTTGCATACGCAGCGGGCATGCTCACTGACTCAATGAGATCTCTCGTTTAAACCGTAGTTCGAATTATGAGTGTACTGAACTCTCGCGTAAAGGTAGACGGATACTTAAAAAGACAGCATATTTAAAAATACATTTTTTATTTTTTTATTTATTAAAATTTTAAAATTACAGATGTATATGTGTTTGTAGAACATTCGTAAAGATTGTATTAAGAACTCCTAAAAAATCACCAAAGAAAATACCACAAAAAATAACTGCTCAAGTTTAATTAGCAGAAGTATATTTTTTATTGGAATTTTGTGTACCGATCATGCTTTTATTTCTTCAATAACGGAAAACTATACATATTTAGAACATTGAACTATACAGGAATAGCATCAATTATCATTTTACCTTTTCACCTATTTCACATTCTTTGTGGAAATAACCTGGGTACAACATATTGGTTGGGGAATTATCAAACAAACGGAAATTCCACGATCTTATTTTCGCATAACAGCAATTCTGTTTCCCACAGTACAAAGCCAAATATGACGAACCTGGGGGTTTAAAAACAAACAATCCGCTGATTTTATGCGATCATTATCCACCAAGGACGTTGTTTCACAGGTCAGACTCTCCCCATCACCACTTATTTGCGTTTTTTACAAATTGCAGCCGCTTTTCGGAAAAATCGAAACCAGATCCATAATCCGCAGCAATGTAGCGTAGGTAGAGTTCTCCCAAACCGGTTTTCGTGAGATTCGCGGTCACCTGTCTACACCAAAACATCTCAAGACGGTGTACCTTCCAGGAATGAATGAACGTGTTTTCGTCTGGATCCATGAATGTGAAGTAGCCAGAGAATGGAATTCAGGGGCAATGGAGGAATAGTTTTTGGGGTGTCAAGGTGATGATATTTAAATAAAAAATCGGTATTTTCAAAAAGAACGTAAATTTGCAAATTATTCATTTTTTAAAGAGTATGTTAAAGTTCAATTTGTTCAATGGAAATTACGGAAAATTCTGTGTTATAGCCCCTTTACACCAACAGAATACGGGTCAATCCGGATTATTCAGAAACTAACGAAGATTCTGAAACGCAACACCCATAAGAAATAGCTTGTTCGTCTTAAAACCCTTCACACTGTCTGTATCCGGAACGTTCCACTTCTATGTATCCGAATCTGCGTTAGTCAGTTTCTACTGGATTCAGATTGATCTGGATTGAATTGGTGATATGGGGCTGTTAGGAGTTTCCTGTCACCAGTTATGAAATTTGCGCTACGATTTTATTTGTGGTACTGAACAAGCCAACACTAGTGGAGAAGAAACAAGGTGAAAAATGTAATAATATGGCAATAATTCGCTAATAAAAATATATTTCCTCTAGGTCTAGATAATATATGCATCGAAAAATTCCGAAGGATAAACATCATCGCCAGCAATCTGCCATTGATGTTTGAACTAAAATTATGTAACTCTCCAAGCTACAGCAAAAATTTTAAAGTAGTGAGTCCCAGTAATATGCGTAGGTCAACGAATGTATTTTTAATCAAACCTAAATTGTTACAGTTTCGTTGAAACTAAAATTATGCCTTCTAAAAATTATCAACACTTCTGAAATAAGTACGCGTACAATGGGTGTGTGTGGATCTTCCTTTTCTTCTCCAAACTACATACCCTCAAATTTCTGCAGTATGACTACTTGTGATATGCACAGTAAGTTATTTAAATGGCTGATGAAATATCTTACATGTGAAACAGGTGCTTTGTTTCGATGCGTGCACTATCAGTTGTATGATCCCACTTCAATAATAGGGGACATTTATGCATACTCCCAGCCCCCTCGCCCAAATTGCTCTCTGGGCCCTAATATCTAGTTATATAATGTATATTAGTTTAGATGAAGTGGCCCTCATTAAATAATATATGCATTCAGTTTCCACTGATTAGCACCAGAATACAAATTACATATTTTTCTACTTTCCTTTATACATAGCGGTACACCTTATACAGGGTGACAATAATTGAGCTGTATGAAATAAAAAATGAAATTTTCAAAAACTACTGAGTTAAAAAATGTGATACAAATTTTAAAAGTAACTACAGATATTCGGATTTAGTTTATGACATTTTCGCTATGCTTGCCATCAATGGCTATGATGTGGCCCAGACGAATAGCAGAATTCTGCAAAACTCGCTGAAGTGTCGAGACTTCGATGCTTTCGGTGACTTCCTGAATGGCAGTTTTGAGCTCAGCGATGGTTTTGGGATCATTTGTGTAAAATTTATCTTTAATGTTGCCCCTCAAAATTGAGTCACAAGGGTTGAAATCAGGAGAATGGGGCGGCCAGCGATTCCCATTCCAGTGGCCTCTGGGTACCCCATAGTCAGAATGCGCTCTCTGAAGTGATCTTCCAGGACTTCAAACACTCTACCGGTCCGATGAGGCCGTGCTCCGTCCTGCATGAACCACATCTTTTCGAAATCTGGCGATTACCAACATTGCCAACACTGTCATCATAAACACATCAGTTCTTTTGAACCAAATTTTTGATTGTTGTAACACTTGGACCGGTTGTCTTCAGCTTGTACTCGGTCGAAAATTTCCTTTGAACCGCAATCGAGCAGTTATTGCTCGAATAGTAGGCCTTTACTATCCATATACGCTCAAAAACGCTGTATTTCGACATTTTCACCAAAAAATGAACAACAGAGTGCGCAATGCGCATGCTCAAAAAATCCCAACATGCCCTGTATTCAACCGCTACGTTTTTACTGAATCTCGCCAACGGTTCAAAAGTTGTCAAGGTTTTTTACCCAAAAAGCACAATAATTGTTGTTGTTGTTGACGTGTGTCTCCTGAACTGTGAAACACGAGATCAGGCCCATCTGAAGTAGGACAGACACAGAAGAATACAGGTTTTATTTTACAAACACACAAATTATTGATCACAGGTAAAGACATAGGGGGTGCAGTTATCCACTTTTTTGGTGAAGAACCACTTGTGCGGGAGTCTGACTTCTTCCTCGGACATCACATACAACCAGCCCTAGTCGGGAATCGAACCACGAACCCAAAGCTTTATCCACTATACCGCTTGGGCGGCGCTCAATAATTGTCACCCTGTAAATGAACAGAACAAGAGAGAACAGATAAACAGAATGAAGAGATTTATGGTCTTTTTGAACCTGGAAACCAGACGACAAGTTCACATTTTCTGATCCCCTTGAAATGCTGTACTATTTTACAAAGGATCAGAGGTAAAGAGGGGAAACCAACAGTAAAAGTCGTGGAAGTAAAACCTTTAGGAACTGCAGCGTTTTCCTTTCCGAACCGCAGAATGCAGTGTGGATGTGGTAATGCAAATGCGATGCGAAAGATACAAATGTTGTGTCTATCATTCCAAAACCTGGTGTCACATGCGCCACGTTTATATATCAATACCGGAAGATAAACTTTTCCATTACAATCAAACAATAATAAACTCTCCGTAAACGTGGACGGAAATAAGAAAGAGTATTTTAATTTAATCCAAGTTAGTTAAGTTTTTAGTTTTGACAAAGTTTTTAAAACCATTTATTACGCATAAACGCTTCTTTATGCATACAAACATGAAGATAATGTACTTTAATTTTTAACAATATTGTCAAAAAAAAATTTTGAAATCGTAACAATAAACACAAGTAGATAATGTTTCGTCTTTTATGTTATTTCTTCGGGTCAACCTTGAAAATTCACAATTTTTTTACCGAAATATCGAATATCTATCTATTACCTATATCTTTGATATAGAAAAATATTACTTTATTGTAAGTGAGAGGTTTTACATTTTTATCTTTTCGTTTAATAAGCTCATTTCTAGAAATTTAAATTTCACAACTATATTTTTTTAATCTTTTTGACTGTTAAAATAAATATATGAGACTTGTTTCCGAATTAGTAAAAATATATAATTTTATAATATATATTGAAAATTGCAGATAATAAATAAATATTCCCTAATATATCAAGGAATAAACTATATTCACGCATTTTCGCATTCGTTACAGTTGACTAAGATCTTAATCCAAACATCTATAAATCGGTACTGTTGATAAATTTCGAATAACGTTATTTGATAAACTTGCATGCCCCCCAAAAGGTGCTTAAATGAATGCAGAGTGGAATTTGAAACATTAGGACCAATTGTTTACATGCATTCTACCGATAACACCATCACATGAACACATCAGTTGTACTATGTATTACTTTATCAATGAATTGGACTTATCTGATATTAATGAAGTTCTATCTGTGTGTGGCAACTATTATGTAACACAGTCGAAGATTAATGACATCTTTTAAAAACATTACATAAATATAAGTCTTAAAATAGACCAACTCGTCACTAGGTACTATAGTTAAATAGGAAAGCAGATTCGGTAAATAATTCAAATACAAGTAGAATAGCAGTACGTTACCCATAATAAAATGACAAGTAAAATAGCTTGATTGCAAACACTCACCTTCAAAACTACACAAAAAGATCAACGAACCCAAAATTTCTGAAAATCAAATTTTGATAATTATTTTTTAAACCGTTTGCACAGAAATTGATGTTCTTAAAGTAGTCTCGTTTGATAGAAGTATAGTTGGTTTTATTTAATTCCACTTAACAATAACTGTGTCAGTAAAGTAAATTATTTATTTAGCAAACGATAAACTGATCATTGAGTTTTTGCAACTAGAATCAAACAACCAAGGAAACCTATGTACAAACAATTCTAATAAATCGTTAGTAGATGGTTTGAGACAGACTGAAAGTTTAATTTTTTTTATTATTTAAACTTGTCACAGTTTCAAGTAGTTAAAACAGCAGTGCAAAGTACGATATCGTATTTCACTTTAAGTAAGAAAGCGCACTTGAGAAAAAAACACCTATCCTTTATTGTTTCGCTCTCTCCTATTATTGCTTACCTTGAAGATCGATAACAGAAATCTGAAATATATCTGCAGAAAAGCAAGTGAAAGATGAAATGACGGTTCAAAATATTTTTTTAAACCAATATTATTTATTATGAAACAAGGATACTTTTAGCTTTAAAAGAAAATAGCTTTTTGTTTTGTACTTACTTTAATATTATGGCATGGACATCTACAATAGAAAATATTTCTTAGTGGAATAAGAAAATCGATACACCCATGCATATCGATAAAAACGTCACGAATTTGAACTCGAAGTGAATAATTAAAAAATGCGAAAATTTCAGTTCAAGCATGAATTTTAAATAGGACCTTTTAAAATTCCCATTTATTCATTTCTTTCGTGAGCCTAAAATTTCTTTCCTTTCCCACAAAATCTACGAGAAAAGACTAGGGTGAACCAGTCAGGCTTAGAACACCTTCCAGTAATTGACCATTTCCTTATATTTGTCATTTAAGCAAACAAATTAATCAATCCAACAATCATAATGGTATTCTTACAACCAATGAGTGATTAGAATAAATGTTAACCTATGTTCCCTAATATGTCTTTTTTTTTTATCAAAAATAAAAACAAAAGCCATGCGTCACATTTTTACGATCTAGAAACTACATTAATACAGACATGTTCTGACGACTGATAACTTGTTATTAATCCATCTCAATTCTATTTGTTATATTGAAATAAAATTTGCCATGGAGGTAATATCTCTCTTTTTTTTTATATTCATCGTAACTATTGTCCAACATAGTATCCAACAGTATAGTACCCAACATTTAAATTAATTTTAAGCCAAACATTTTGCTGTCAATTCAATGATAAAACAAAAATGCTCCCGTAATTGACCGAATTTCTCAATTATGCGTTGATTTTAAATTTGAAATTAGATGTTACACATGATTAGATTTTTGACAATTTTGTTAGGTGAATAAAAAATAAATAAATGACCAAGTGGTACATTTCTGGAACAGACACAGCCCCCATATGTGGATTTTTATGCAGCCAAAGTATTTGCTCAATTTGTATACAAATGAAGCACACATTCTCCTTTGAAGTTTGAAACATTTAAATTAACAAAATTAATTTTTTGACACTCCAGTTGGCAATTTTCATTTAAACTAACGCAGACAATTTAGTCATTAGATGTTTCAGAAAAAGTGTGGAAAAATCCAATTTAATTGTATTACCGTTTTCTCCCTCCCATCTAGGTAGACAGTTAACAAAAGTCCCACACAGCGGGTTATTGGCGATGGTTAGGGAGCAATCTCCAAGGGAAAGATTGGAGGACATCTCGGAATTTTGAACCACGTTCAGATGACGAGGTCAATACCTGAACTCTCACACCACTCTCCAAACTTCCACACCATGCCAACGTGAGTACATTTGAAGCCACGACAGATTTAACCTTTACGCTACTGCAGTTAAACAATTATTACCGCTAAAATTTCGTTTACACCAGCTACATGGTATAGATTTGTGTACTGTGGATGTTATCCCCCTTTTAAGTGACCGCTTGTACCGATCAACATTTACGAGCAGGCAGCGACTGACCTTCTAGAGGGTCTCTCCTTTTGATCGGTGATACCTCTTCTCACGCCACACAATACTATGAAAGGAAAGCGTCAGTCGTAAATGCCACTCATGACCCTATCGCTCAAGTTTGGTAATTAGGTAACGGGGCTCGGAGAATCAGGCGAAAGAACTGTTCTGGCAGACGATTGAAAAAAATATTTGCGCCTCAGCGTAAAGGTTAACGCGCACCAGCCCCCACGTACACGACGGTGTTTGGCTGGACCGAGTTTCGAACTCGCAACTAGAGATGCGACATCGATGTCGATGTTTAAAAAAAAACATCGATGAATGGGGTCAATGTTTTTGTAACATCGATGTTTATACATGTCGATGTTTTATTTTTAAATAAAAAAAAGTACCGTTATAAAAATTTTAAAAATAATCAAGTAGCATAATTTTTGTAATTAGCAAATTGAACATACTTTTAGACCAAAGTGGCCAAGGGTGAAGGGTCTGAAAACCCGGTATTCCACATCGATGTCGATGTTTTATAAAAAAAACTTGATGTATGTTATGGAGCCTATGTCGCATCACTAGTTGCTAAACCAGTTTTAAGAAATGGGGAAAAAAGTTTAAATACACTGAATTTGACAAACATCGATGGTTTGGGGGCGATGAATTATCAACATCGATGTTTTAATTTCGAACAGCAATGTTTCAAAACATCGAAGTTTTGCTGTCGATGTAGCAGCACTAGTTGCTAAACCAGTTTTAAGAAATGGGGGGAAAAGTTTAAATACACTGAATTTGAAAAACATCGATGGTTTGGGGGCGATGCATTATCAACATCGATGTTTTATTTTTGAACAACAATGTTTCAAAACATCGATGTTTTGCTGTCGATGTAGCATCACTAATTGCTAAACCAGTTTTAAGAAATGGGGGGGGGGCGGAGTTTAAATACACTGAATTTAAAAAACATCGATGTTTTTGTGGCGATGTATTATCAACATCGATGTTTTAATTTGAACATCGATGTTTTGCTGTTGATGTCGCATCGCTACTCGCAACCCTCCGGTTGCTAATCCGTTGCTCTTCCAACTTCCAACTGGGCTACCATACTCCGCTCTCTCTCAGGAGTTACAATTTCCAACAAGTGGCAGATACAACAAAAAAAAAGGCAAATCTTTTTATCAGAACCTCTTCATCTAATCACCCTCTCCAACGAGCAAATGTTTAATTGACCCGTTGATACAGATAGTTTTTTCATGCACCCAATACCCTTCGGGCGTATGCTCACCAAGATAAATATTATGCAAACAATGTACTTCCCAAGGGGAGATAGTACAGGCGTTTACTCTCTTCCATTTGCCAAGGCCTGGAAGTTGATGACTCTGTTTTCCAGCTGAGAGTAAAATTTATGCATCACATTCTTCCGATGAAGGAAAAAAGAAATCTCAAGGCCAAGAACGTCAGAGCCCGTATGAGTCCACATTTCATCCAGAAAAACACTCTCAAGCGCGCGCTTTTCTTTGGCAGAGAGCCCGTTCTGAGATGCTGCTTAAACTTCATAACTTGTTGAATGTCACAGAGCTCCCAGTAAAGTTACATTTTGTTTCAAGTTGTAGTTAACGGCCCCGCTCCGGTGTAATATTTATGACTGGGTCTTTTCTTGGAGTTGGAGCTTGCATCACTTTTCTTCCGCTCGGCCTCGATTTATTTTCGCCCGAAGGTCTGTTAACTATAACTTGAAACAAAGTATAACAGTTTCAGCACGTCTGCGTAGTTAAAAGGTTCCAAGAGCACTTAAGATCCCTTAAATATTGATTGTACGTCTTCGTCGTAGAAGAACAGCTGTTTTGACTATAACTTCAGTCCTTGCCCTTCTCTGTCAGGTTAGATGGATATAGACCATTGATAAAATTAAATCCAAAATCTTTAACTTTCTCCAACAATTGTTGTATACTTTTATTGCTCTGGCGTGCAAAAATTAAGAAACACTATGATTTTCAAAAGTTACAACTTCAAATTAAACGGAAAAATCATGTGGCCATTCTCTTAATCGAGTATATTCAGTAGAGATCTGCTACTTATTCGGATTGATTTTGGTGTCGTAAAATAACATACCTCTAACATAGGAAATGGGTTCTGCGACAACAAAGCCTGCATCAGTTTTTGAGGTGGTCATATCTACAAAGGATAAACGCTCTCTTTTTATATTTTCACAGTTACCTTTCTGTATCATGGCACATAGTGCAGTCACATTACTTCAATAAAAAAAATGTTTTTTTGATGTTCATTTCTGCTCTTGTTATCGTTTTGTTTTATGACAGTTGAAAGATTTGGTTCGTCAATCCGAAACCAGAAGTTTCGATCACAGGCTCCTTCATACATCATCCTCCAAACAGTTATATAAATATTCTTCTACATCAAGAAATACAGCATGACTTGATTCAAAAATGAATAGCTGAATGAAAATAATGGATGAGAAAGAAATAAGAAATGCGATAGTATAATAAACAATAGAAGGCACAAGAAAGTTAAAATAACTAATATTTCATAAAACTTGAACAGTCACGAATTCAATGCTTTTTCAATGACGACATCATTTACTCCTTCTCTAAATTTCTTACTTGGTCTCTTATAGTTTTCTTTTTCCCTAATTCTGAGGGAACCGGGGCACACCCACGGGAAAGTCTATGAGAGCCTAAGTCATTCCAAGACCCTGAAAACCTCTAAGCATCTTATTTTATTAATTAAACTGTTTTTAAAAATCGCATGTTTGTGTCGTAAATTGTTCTATTTAACATTTTCTAGTTTAAATCGAAAAGTATATTTATCCATTATTTTTGTCTCATTTATTAAAATGTCGTTTAGTGAGTGTCTCAGTTTATCATCTCGATCAAGAGATAATCTCTCATTGAATTTCATAAAAAAAAATCATCCTTTAATGTTGCGGTCTTCCAATGAAACACACTTTTTCTCAAAGGTTTAATTAATATCTCTCATGTTTTACATTCTCATGGGCTTGATCATGATCAGTTTGATGTAATTTGACCGAAATACTTCACATCATTCTTTCTTCATCCATTGAAACCTTCTGTAAGCAAAGTTTGTCGACAGAGTAATTTGATGTGTTCAAGGTGGGATGTGATACTATCAACACTTTCGGCATAGCATGTTCTTTAAAAATAGCTACTTTTCCTTTTTACCAGAATGTATTTAATGAATGAATCTATATTAAAAAAAATTTTGTGCGATTTCGTCTAAGGTTAGGCGATTTGGTGTTGCATATTTTCCTAGTCAAAAGTGGCAAGCCCTAAAACGCGATTTTCTCGAAACAAACTTGACTGCACTTATCTGAGCAGACGCTTCATTTTATGTATGTAGTTCAAACAGCGGAACATATTTATCTTACGTACTTCCTTTGACAGATTATTATTTCTGTACACCTCTTATCAAAAGAACGTTAGGCTAAAAAGATTTAAAAAAATATTATTTCACATTCAAATATACCTTTGGTAATTCATCACATGGTATATGGTAAAGAATTAACAAATATTGAACCACTTGAAATTCTTCCCATATACTGACGCATAAGACAATATTGAAGAAAGGAAACTTCCAAACTATCAAAATTCTTGTTCCTTCAATGATTATACAATTCCACGATGTTCGTCCGAAATCTGGAAGTGCCAAAGAAATGGGATGTTTCTGAGCAAAGATTTCAACAATAGAATCTGCTATTCTGAGTCAAAGTAACAATGTTAGAGTGGACTCTACTGGCAACAATTCAAAAGAGATATGACAAAGAAGAATAGTAACTATTTATAAATGCCTCTTAAAGGTTTTCACTAACATCATTATTCTCAATCATAGCTTCTATGGCCAATTATTTAAGTTATCTTCATGCATTTTTTATGAGAAATAAGCGCAATATTCTATTTTATCATCACTTTCATAGTTGCCGTCCCAAACTAGGTAAGAAACAACTCAAAATCCATAAGAAAAACTTCCCATTTATAGCTCTAGAAAACAATTTGATCAGTGAATGTAGTTTTATTCACATTCACAGCAATTTCTTAATAGCTGATCAGTAATATGAATAAACTTTATCCATAATCATTTTCATACACTCAATGTTCATTATCTCCGAGAACTGTCCCAGAGTTGTTACAAAATAAACATATATTTTTTTCTAATGCCTGACCATTGACATTTTCGGAACTTCAACCCCATTGGGACCAACTGGTAGCAGACAAAAGTCAAGACTACTATACCAGCTAGGGGGTCCAAAAGAATCATGTGAATATTTGAAAAAATTGTGTTCAGTTATCTACTTTAAAAACTGTTTTTAAAACCTTAAAGTAACCCCAAAGTATTTTTTTTTACATTATTATCATTATTATAACCCTTTCTCTTTGTAACTTAGACGTAAATTTAAAATATGTGACATTTGTTTGAAATTAAATTTTGCATTTTCAGTGTGATAGATTAATACAAAAACTAATTGTTTAATTCTGTCTTTATTTAGTAGAAATAAACAAATACTTCTTAGCGAAATGAACTTTATACATTTTCTGAGAGAACTTAATACAATACTTAACTAACGTGAAAGTATACACGCCCTGAATGTTGATGTGAGAACAAATTCACTCACGAGTCTAGAAAGCAAAATCAAGATAAGCGAGAGAGAACTGCATTCCAAGCAAATGTATTTGAGGAAAATAAAAAGAAGCCCTCAAACTTGCTTATATGCCGCGCTGATAAAAAGTTAGCACGAAAACACAAGTACAAAAATAAAGGAAGCAGTCCCAGAGCGAAGAGGGGGGGGGGAAAGAGTCTAAAACTAGTTTCGGCAGAATGACCATAACTGAATCAAGTGAAGCGCTACGTATTCCGAAAGTGAAACTACAGGAGAATAATGCTTTTCGTAAAAGAAAAACTTCGAACTTGACCCTTAAAAGGTTTGGTACCCTTCTGTACTGCCCGTCGTCATGGAGTGTAGGAGACTCAATCGTTCTCATATTATTTGTAATGAATGCAGCTAATGTAATTAAAATTATAAGTTAAATGAAATCAGCAACCAGTTTTAAACGATTTTTTGGAAAACATTATTAATGGTTAAATAAAAATCACGTGCACCGTCAAACAACAAATGTAGTTCTTTGTACTGTCTACAACGAGAACTGCACCTGTCTGTTGCCATAGAAACGGACCTTTTCCGATTTTCATATGAGATGCTTGAAGAATTGTACTTCAGTTTGTCACATTGGCACACTTGATGACAATTTGGAAGTATATATTTGAGGAGAATTCTACCTCATCGGCACACATTCTATAGTCACCGAGATCCTTGCTAGTAAATTATATTAGCCCCGAGAGTAACCTCCACTCAAAATCTATGAGCCTTGTTTCTGAAGCGACCACCGACACCCAGACTTGACTTGGTGTAGAGATCAAGTTTCGTAATAGCAGACAGTACAATCTATAGAAAGTCTTCATTAAGTTGAAGAAAATGAACAAAAAAAAATGGTTCATTATTCGTCCTTACAAAGCAATGTGCCTTTATTTTTCATTCGTACAAGTACTCAGTGAATTGTTGACTTTTCTAAAAAAAAAAGTTTTACGCCAATTCCAAATTATATCTTCTTCAGGTAGACGCGTAGGTAGGTATTTGAATAAACGTCACACTGAAGCAACGCAACGAGCTATTGGAAATTGTCCGGGATCAAACCCGAAGAGAAAGGTCCGAGGACACCACGACAACGTGAGGACATTTGAAGCCACGACAGATTTAACGTGCACTAGCCCCCTTTGTACATACACAAAGGTCTTTGGTTGGATTCGAACTCGCAACCCTCTGGTTGCGTCCGTTATTCTTATCTTCTTCAGATCAAATTGAAAACATTGTTCACTCAAGAGATATTTTAGAAACATTCTTCGATTGTTAATTATGTAAAGAGTACTTAAAATGCACGAGAAGCAAACAGAAATTTAAGTTACATCGAATTCAAATCTTGTTAAAAACAATGGTTTGATTCAAATGATCATTTCGATGTTGTTCTATTTAATAACAATTGTGAATTCTCTTTCACGATTTGGTTCGATTCTTAAAAAAAAAAATCGATGTGTAATCTGGTGATCCGCATTATTATAATCGAATCCAAAAATCTATTAATGGCCCGAAATACTTTTTTATACCCTCCCACAGTTTACATAGAAGCAATTACATGTACACACGGCGGTTTGATCTACCGCTTTTCTAAATTTCAACGCTGTTTAAATGCATTACGCAACACCGCTTGTAATCGATGGGTTGCTCATTCTCCGAGCAATCCTCACCACAGTCGACAAAGAGAATTCTCCCAGCGCAAACAGCGCTCTGCAAAAAGCAAACAAGATAGCCTAATCTCCGCAGCCACGAAACGAGAGGCGCGGGGAATAAAGAGCAGAAGGAAACTGAAGTTGCGCTCCTCTCCGTTTTCCCGCCATTTCTTGGTCACGGTCATCAAAGGAGAGGAATGGGTGGAATGGAACTGCGATCAAGGTCGCGGGTTAACAGAAACGGAACATATGTTGAGTTATGGGAAATCTGTAGCCGCCGACTGAAAACATTCGCGAAAGATAAAAGATGGAGCTGTTAGAGTATTGGGAAGCAAATCATTGCAAACGATAAAATAAGATTCCAAGAGAAGTACTAGTTGATTACATCGAGCCAATCGGAATCTTTCTGCGGGTCAATACAGACGAACTATTTTCCCGCAGTGACATACAGTAAATATAAATGTGCTTTTGTTTTCTTGGTCAGAAATCCATCAATGAAATTGTGTACAATCTGATAATATTGGTCGGTTGTTTGGTTTCTACGAAACACCTCCACCACCATTCCGCATAATAGAGGTATAGATAGAGGGGGTATAGTTTAATGTACTTAGCTCAATGCTTGTACTATGTTGTCACGGTCAGAAGACAAAGGAGAAAAACAGTTTAAGAACATACTTTGACTGAAATGTGTTCCAAAATTTAAATGACATATTTATTGCATTTATGATAATAATACTTCAAGGTGAACGGAAATTATTAAAAATGTCTACATTTGTGCAATTTAAACACCAAGCCCTTCGCATATATAGTTAAATCGACAAGAGTAATGAATTATCTTGCTTGCGAAAGGTGTGA
Organism: Metellina segmentata; assembly: GCA_947359465.1. Taxonomy (NCBI): domain Eukaryota; kingdom Metazoa; phylum Arthropoda; class Arachnida; order Araneae; family Tetragnathidae; genus Metellina; species Metellina segmentata. Next base: position 70,863,992 of record OX375874.1, read on the forward strand.
ATTTCCTAAACGAATGGATAATCATATGATACTATGAAGCGATTGTAGGCAGGATATAACTAATAGTAGTAAAAATAATAAACGAATACTAAGGAAATTAGAATCGATATAGACTGACCACACAGGACTTTTTTTGGAAAAATAGTACATTTGGTAGAATTTTGGGTGCATACATGTCTACCTGCAGTGATGAACGAGTATTATTTTTATTAAAAAGGAATGGCAAGAGAAGTGAATAAAAAATCGCCTAGTTTTCAATAGGGTAGGTGTTCCAAATATCGCCCCTGTACTTAATAACGCCTACTCGTGTTTACAAGGTACTATGCGCGACATCTGTGAGTTTATGTATTTACCTTGACGGTCTAGGGTTTTGCCACACAAGTTTCCTATCAGATATATCAACAACAATATTGCATCTAAAGTATCAGAGGTTGTTATCAACGTAATTTTTTGTCTCCAATCCATTCAGGGAATATACAGGTGTTTCCAAATCATAATTTCGTTATGACTTGAAAGTACATTAGATACTAAAGTTAGGTATATATGCGCTGCTATCGACTCGTTTTTAATAGCAGCTCCTAATTTCGCTTGGTGGGTGGTAATAGGAACATGTGTAGGCGATATTGGGAACCCACTCTTGAAAATTCTCTTGGGAAACTTTTTGAAATTTTACTAGTTAACTCAAACTGACATACGTAAAGAAGGTATACGATCTCTGGAAACCAAAGAAGAATAGTTCCTAGTGATATTAATTTAGTTTCCAGGTTAATTTCCCAACCCAGGAGGCTGAGAAACAGAAATAGTTAGGGTAGGCGATATTTGGAACACCTACCATGCCTTTTATTCATTTGTGAAAATAAATTTTGCGAATCTTCTGACAACCTTCTGCAAGTCGGCCAATAAATACACGCGTGGAATTTTAGTTTCGACTCTACCAGTACGTCACCGCCTGATCGGATTTGTTACGTGTCTCGCAACAGGACTTTTGGACCAGCAAAATTTCAAATGCTGTGTAACAAGTGCTCAACACTTGCCCAATCTTTGTCATTGGGCATTGCCTGTGCCAGTACACTCGGATCTTAAAGCAAAACCAAGCGAACGGGGATTGTAAACAAGGAGTCGTTCTGTTTACCAGAGAGGAAAGCCACCCAGCGAAAGTGAGATGTAATGACCTTCTTGTCACCGTAGACAACAATAGATTTGTTCGGGTGCTCGATTAACGGGAACATGCCGAGACTTGCGTGACGGAAGAGCGCACTACGCACCATGGTAATGGAGCCAGCTTTCCATTGATCTCTTACGGCAAGAAAACGCTGCCCGGAAAATAAAACGCGAATAGGAACACGGATAGCAATGAGTTGAATTAAGATTTGAACATTTGGATGGGTTAATGATGGAAGTATTCGCAGAACTGCTACAGCCAAAGTACTTGTAAAAAAGCAGTATTGCTAGCATCAATTTATTTGTAGTCGCAAAGAATTATCTCTTAAACATAATTATGTTCCAATTTTAGTAACTGAATCGATAGAAACCAAAAATGTGCAATTGACATTCAAAAGGTTAAGTATGAAACTGACTGACGATCTCGTCAAGAAATTGAAATAAGAAATTAAAAGGCTAAATATTTCCTTCGCAAGATTTTCACGGCAATCTAACATCCATAGATTCCGTTTGGTTTTTATGGTTACCAGTTCCTGGTACCGAAACTTTGAATTTGGATTCCATTGGAACATTCCATGGAAAATTTTCTCCCAAAGAATAATCCGAAAAATATTTTCCTATCCGCTGTCAGTAAAAAATACTACATTTTTGTTGATCTTTGGTTGCAATTTTAAGACTCCAAAAGAAGCTTTGGAGACGATTTTGCTTCAAAAGATACTGTGTCGCCAAGATTGGAAGATAGTAACAAAAGTCGACTTTCAGTCGCATGCGGCAACAATGTATCCTTTTCGCAAATCAAAATGCGTTTAAATCGCGAAAGTCATCGATAAAAGGAACAAGAAATTTAAGCTACTCAGAGCAGTAGTTCCCAGACTTACCAATCCAAGGACTCCCTCAAGAATTAAAAATTTTAGCGAACCACACACTTGAGATTATAAAATTAAATAGGGCATGTGAAGACCTGCATAAGACTACAACCTATATATAGGGAGTAAATTATTTTTTTCATCTATTTCAAAAAGATTATAAAACGTTGAAACCACGTTAAGGCTTAGTGATAAAGATTTAAACAAAAGTGAAAAACAAAAGCTCCGAAATAAATTAACTGTAATTATCCTTCAAGCTTTTGTTTTGAAAAGTATTGAAATTAAAAGGTCACAAAACTTGCTAAATTATAATATTAATTAAATGGGCCACACTTTACGAACCCCAGACCCAAAAGTAAATGAGCTCGGGAGCCGTTTTTGGTGACCCACATGCTGGCCTCAACTAGCTGCCCACTTGGCCTATCTGCCCAAGTGTGAATCTCAACTAGCCCTCTTCAAAAACTATTTCTTAATACAATGCCCAACATCAAACACGGGCGCAGAAATTAATTTTGGATGACTCAGTCTTCTTCCTCATGCTTCGTCGTAACGTGGAGCATATAAATAACGTGACCACTTATATTTTCCCACGAAACGAGGCATCTAATTTTTAAGTAATAGTATGAGTATTCAAGAAAACACATTTCTTTACAGTTTTTATTTATTAATGAAACGAACAGGAATGAACACGTGAAAGTAAATAATTTATATTGAGTTCAATTATTAAAACAAAAATGAAATTCTTTGCAGAATTTTTCTTAAAATTTACTTTTGTTTTACAAACGGGTACTTAGTTTGCAAATGCGCTTACGTTTAGCCTAACGTAAGCGCAGTACTAATTTAAATATTCAGTCTATAGCATTTGAATAAATGCACCAGTGCACTCGTTTGTTGACAAAATCGGGCCTGTTTGTTGTAAACATTACCAATTTGTTGACCCGAATAAAAGTACGCCTACTTCTGATTGGCCCAGACACCCATGATAGACAGTTCGTCTTTTGAAAGCGCATAACATCGAGAGAGTAAGCAATATAATCTAGTTTTCTTCTGTCAAAAACAAGAGGTCTTATGGATCTTCACCAATAAAAAAATCGTTGATCGCGAAAACGATAGCAATAATTTTTTGTGCTTAACATTTTCCTAAATTATCAACAATAAGTACTTACAAAAAGATGAGGTGTCCACAGAATCTGGGCCCTGTGTGTCTACCACGAAAACTCCCGCAATAAAGGTGGCGGTTGCTATAGGAACAAGGCTCTTAAGTTGAATGCGAGTACAGTTGTGGGGAAGAACAATTTAACGAACAGGAACGGAAAAGAACAGTATTTTCCATCCCTATTTCTGACCGACTTAAATGTAAAGTGTATTGCTGTCATCGCCGTTTTTTTTTTTTTTTTTTTAATTTTTCGCGTCTCTTCTTGAAATTGTTACCGTGGGTTGAACACTTTCTGAAAACGGGACATTCCGGCGTACCTTGGGGACAACCGAACAGCCTACCTAAAAACGGGACGTATGGTCGCATTATTTATGAACAGCATTGCATTTTTTTAAATTGTTTCGACTGTTTTCAAATACATTAAATACATGTGTCTCTTCAAAAAAAAAAAAAAATAGTCTCCCCCATTAGTATAAAAATAAATATTGTGTGTCTGTTGAGTTGTAATTGTTGGTAGTTGGCTGATTAACGTCGCACTGGAGCAATACAATGGGCATTTGGCGACGGTCAGGAATCAATCTCGTAAGGAAAGATCCGAGAACAACGTCTCGTAAGTTTGAACCACGGTCAGATGACGAGGTAACCTGAACTGGCACCCCCACTGTTCCAACTTCCACACCACGCCAACGTGAGGACATCTGAGGCAACGACATATTTAACGTGCTCGATGGTCCATGGGATCGAGTGTTTGTTGAAAGGTTTTGATAAAACTTACAAATTTCAAAACCAAGTACTATTTAATTTTAATAAAACTGAATTTATAATAATGGATAATAATTCGACAAATTCAAATCTTCCTTAGACCTAGGAGCCGTAACTCATCAGAATCAACAAAAAATCTATCAAGTCTGCGAGACCATTGAGTTTGGTTTCGATAAGACATCAGTTTCGTTAGCTTCAGTCTTAAATTAAGTACAGCACTACTCCAACGATCATGGAAATTTCGAAATATATCACAGTTGTTGAAAACAATACTTATTAAGAAAGCCAACAAATTGACCTTTCCTTCTTTTTCATTTCAACTTCTGTTTTAAAACCCGCGGGTCGTTGAACGAGAATAACTTCTTGTTTTATTCTTCACAGTAATATATACTTAATATTAGCAATGAAACTAAAATAGGCCTTTTTATGTATATAAACTTAGAACATTTATTGTTATTATTAAGTATTTATGCAAGGATATACGTACAAGTTTAACATTATAGTTAAGCATCAGCTGTGACATAACACATTCTCCCGCCAAAATAGGGCCGACCAACCGGTATAGTGGCGTTAAGGTGTTAGCCTCTAGATAGGAAGGTTCCTGGTTCGAATCCGGGTCCGGGCATGGATGTTTGTAAGCGTATGGTGTAGATGCGGCTGGTGAACCTTAAATCTGTCGTGGCCGAAAGTCCTCACGTTGGGTTGGCGTGGAAGTTTGGAGAGTGGGGTGCCAGCTCAGGTGTTGCTTCGTCATCTGGCCGTGGTTCAAAATTACGAGGTGATGTTCTCGGATCTTTCCCTTAAGGGATTGATCCCGGGCAGTCGTCAATAGCCCGTTGTGTTGTTCTAGTACGACGTTAACTAATAATTACCAATTACACCCCAAAATAGGAGTTCAAAGCAAAGTCAGTTTTCGCAGCAGTGTTGGCACCTACAGTCAGCAAAATAATCATTTTAGTTCGCGACAACAGTATTCATAACAGTATATTAAATGAGTAAGTTTGTTTTATCATCTAGTTCTGTCATTTTTGACTATATTATATTAAGACTGGAATAAAGGGTAGTTATAAATTACCCTTTATTACCTTGGATTATACCTTGGAAATATACCTTGGATTGCCGGACGTCCGGAAGGAATTAGAGTGCGTTAACGGATTCCTCCGGGAATTTTAACTATTCAGATTTGCCAGACATCAATTCAATCCAATGGTGTATTACTTGAATCACTTTGTGTGAAAATATGCTATATTGGTTGGTCATTAATGGCAATTCGTAGAATTCTAGTTTGTAACAATGTTTATTTGACCGTTTGAATGCAAAAGCTTTCTTTGGTACCTCATTAAGTTTTATTTGTCCTGAAATATCAGGAAAAAAATCGAATGTGTTACGAACTTCCTTTTTTAAGTCTGGTAACCCTAATCACAATAATCCATGACATCATAACACCAAGGGCCATACGTACCGTGCCATTGGAATAGTGAGCTGAACTTCACTTTACTTGACACAAAAGGAAAAACTAGACTAAAGCTTACAAACTATTGTTGAAATGAAAGGTTTTAATTTTGGAAAATATTTCTTGTGCAAGTTAGACGGATGATGTTTCGATTGCAACTTAATGGAAATAAAATAGTTACATACTGTTTCGTTACAGAAATAGTATTATCAACATATGTCTCAGGTTTTACTTGGCTAATGCGTTGCCAGTAGAGCTTAATTATTATGGTACTACAAGGGCGGATTTGTGAACTACTTAAAAGAAAGAACTCTTGTGCTTCACTGAGGGTAGATTCACATCCATATAAAAAGTCTCTGTTGAATGGTAATATTCTATCAAAATGAACAATTAAAGGTAATCCGCAAAATGAATAAACAAGTAATGAAAACCGAAAGAATAGATTTTCTGGACAGGTTAATCTGTTTGAATACCAAGCCGGTTTATAAAAACGCACATTTATTTGTCATATCTACCACACACATGTATACCCGCTAGGAGAAAAAACTAATGTTTTTTTTTGTCAACGCAAAAACTCGTTATGAATTCAGTTTTCATGTTAAAGAAATCGAAATTTCCGCGGTCAATGCCGTCTGAGAATTAGGAAATGCGGTAAATAATTTAGTCAGACAATCCAAATTTAATAACTCGTCGCTTTTCTGAGTACATGGCGAAAGAAAAAGTTCCAACTCTTTAGTTTCGAATATTGTGTGCCAAAACGACTTCTATTAAACCCGCTTTCACAGCTCTCCCAATTCTTGCCAAGAGAACAAAACAGCCAAGAACGCAAGTTACCTGATATAACGAAGAATGAAAACATTTACCCGAAGGATATTTACCTCGAAATCCCTTCCCCTAAAGCATTTAAAGAATTTGCGCACGCTTCCCACTGTGCAAAAACCACTGGATTCTTCCAAAAAAAAAAAGGCAAGCAAACGATAAAAAAAAAAATCTACCCATTGTACGGTTTCCCGCCATTTTCTGCGTGGGAAACGGGAGTAGTATTCTTCGAAAATAATGGAACTCCAGCACTGCTTTCTCCCTTGCCACCGAACGGAATTTTTTTGAAGGTAGTACGAACGAGGGGTCGAGGCTTCTTCCACGATTTGGTCGATCTAAGAAATATTCATCAGATTGAATCGAAACTGCTCGCAGATTGGGCGAATAGACAAAGGACGGCGAGCAGATCAGTCGATGCGAAAGCGAAAGTGAGCCTGACCTTCAACCCAGTGAACTCAATTCGCGGCTGCGCTGTTCTTCCGGAGCCGACAGCGACCGGAAGTGATGATAGCGTTGTGGCTGGCCTTGGAAAAGATATCTAGGAAGCGCATTTTATAATTGGGGGAGAATTCCAACGTTTTATGGCAGGTGCATATTCAATATTCGTCGCTACCGTATCCGTTTGAAACGAAGGGTTAAATTCTATGCGTCTTCTAGAGAGTTCGAGAACACTGAACTGAATCTGCAATTCCCGGGATACTCCCATTTTGTTCCATTTCCTTCGCATTGAAATAAGTTCATTCATATCAACCGCTTCTCAATAAATTCTTTCGATTCTTTGTAAAATATGAGGCTAAAAAATGTGTCAAACGACAGTAAATTTTATATTTTAATAAACTTCCTGTAGGTCCAGCGGTGGATTTTTTGTTGTGGACGAGGCCCAATTAGATTGGAAATAACATCAAGGATGAAAGATTGGGTTTGCAAATTGCTGACATTCTCAATGCTGGTAAATAAACGACGGAAATTCTCGACTCCGGATTTTAATTTTTTGCAGAAGGGCACTGATTAGGCGTGAAAAAAAAAAATCTTAAATCAATAACTAGTTTCGTACTGAAACAGTGAGAAATTTCTTCAAATGTGTAAGGGGATCACGGTATATTCTGTGCTGCACACAGGAATAGCGTCATAGCAATATTACTAACAGCGACATTCAGTTGAAGTATTCTTCTGTACTGGAAGTATATAAAAATTTTCTACGCATTAATTCCGGTACAGTGATCCTTTTGTCGTAAAACAATTTCGGATGAGGGAATCGCTTTTTGTGGAATTTTTCGACCTTAGATTTCACGGCGAATATTGCTGGTTGGATTCGATTTTTGTAGCATTTTTTTGCCCCTTACTAACGGTTTAGCCGCTCGTATACATTCCTGAAGCACAATTTCAAAAATATAAAGCAGATTTTTATTAGAAATATTAGGAGAAAGAAAACTTGTATCTTGATGTTTCGATGACTGTAATTTTCACCCAACTCCCGAAACCTGTTTAAAACATTTTAAACCTTGTAATGGAATTAAGTTTACTACTGGTTCAATGTTAGGTTCAGTTTCACGACTTCGTTGGTCACAACATTCAAAATTTAAATGCTGTAAGATGTTTGAACTTCAGACATCTGATTAAACCAGCTCGAAAACAAAAACTACTTATGTTGGAATCATTAAGCGTTTCCATTATAGCTGTGCGTTTATGTGTTACATTATGCATATTGGATTCAAAAGACAAATCTATTTAGGTAAGAGAGCACGTGGAGAAAGAAAATTTGTATGAGAAACTATCTAAAATGACATGACAACCCTCCATCATCGCATTTCGTGTCGTTGTAGCACAGTTGGAAGAGCAAGTGATTAGTAACAGGTGGGTAGCGAGTTGGAAATTCAATCCGCTCAAAAACAGTTGTGTACACGGGGCCTGGAGAACTTTAAATCTGTCGTAGCCTCAAATGTCCTCACTTTGGCGTGGTGTAGAAGTTTAGAGAGTGGGGTGGCAGCTCAGGTGTTTTCGCCATCTGACCCTTGGTTCAAAATTACGAGGTTGTCCTTGATTCTTTCCATTAGGGATTAATCCCGGACCGTAACCAATAGCTCGTTGTGTTGCTCCAGTTAGACACCAATTAACTACCTATCTTCACGGGAGGAAGAAAGCAGTTTTTAGTTAAGTTGGATTTTTCGTTTTTTTTTTCTGAAACTTCTGTAGATTGTTCATTTGTAATTAAAAAACTAGATTCTCCCATTGACAATAACAAAATTATTAAAATAATTATTAAATATTTATATTAATTAATAAATAATTTATATTAAACTAATTAATTTTCTCTCTCTTGCAAAATTATTTTAATATTTTGATTTAGAAATGTCCTTCATGAGAAAACGAACTTCAACAGAATATATCAGATCAGCCGATTGCATTACAAATACTTGCTGTACTGAATTATCTTTTTTTCAATTTGAATAAATATATGGATTTTAACATTAGTGAAAATTGCTTATGGCCAACTATTTTAAAATAATATGAATGTAAATTCGTTCCAGCAAGAGTAATGTATCAGTGAATAGAAATTATATTTAAAACTAGCCACTGAGTGGCCTGCCCGTGACAGTTCTTTTCGTGGGGTCAGGTGTGATCACTGCTCGCTTATCATCGGTGATTGTGACTAATTCCCATTTGGTTTGCGAAGCAAATAACAGCCATTACGGTTCTAGGCTCATTGTCAAATGCGGCCAAATTCGAATTGCGAAGAGATCCAATCGGCGTGATGTCACAATCTCTTGCGAAAATATAAATATTTAATTGAAAAATTATTTATTAAAGGAAAATCAAATGTAAAATAATGTGTTTGTCTGGTGTAAAATTTTCCGCAGATTTAAATCCGTTGAAATTTTCTATCTATCTTTAACGATCCCGATTTTACAAAGTCAAATTTTTTTTATTTGTTTCCATTTCCTTGGCTATTGTTTGAGTGCAGGAAATGTAATCTGTGATTTCTCGAACACGATCGAGGTCAAATTCGTATGGGAAAAAATATAAAAGTTACAATTTAAAATTATTTATTTAACGAAAATCATATTTTTAGATATCGATCTAATGTGCAATTTTCCGCAGATTTCAAATCCGTTGAATTTTTTACTCTATCTTTACCAATATAAGAGGGAGAGAAGGATAAAAAGAACTACATAACTCAAATTAAAATTTTTATTTGTTTTGGCTTAAAGTGTTTAAACGGAAACACGGAAAAAATAATTTTAGAATCTGCCATCTCTTTATACGTTGCCATTCTAAGAAAAACAATAATAATCAAATTCATTTTAAAATGTTCTAGATTAAACTTTAAAATTCGGCGCGACCCAAAAGTTGCAAAAAATTCCGACTACCTGCGTGCCAAATCCAATTACTGTAAGTGCCATAGATTCGTCAGGACTTTGATCACAGAAAACTGACAAACAATTCCTTTTGTAATAGTAGAGTTGACTAAAGAGTGTAAAATTAACTGTAATCGTCTTTTAGTAACATGAATAAAAATTATTTAATGAAAATTAATATGATCTAATAATGATAATTTATCTTTTATGAGACTTCAGCATAATTCGCCCCAGTCTCTAAAATCTAGGTACTCTTCAGACACATCCCAGCTGCAATTATCGTCATAACTAAAGGAATGGGTTTCTAGTTTTTTAAGTGTAGAAACAGTTTAATTAATGTATGCATCTTGTCAAAAATGCATCTTGCAAAACTGTCTCAACTGCAGAACGAGAAATAATTTTTTTCAAGTTCGACTGCAGTCACATGGAAGTATTCCCTCAGCTGCAAGTGTAATTGCTCGTGTTTTAGATTGGTAATTATCATTGTACTGGAGCAAGACAACGGGCTATTGGTAACTATCCTGAATGAATATCGAAGGGAAACTTCAGAGGACAACACTACACGCAATTTTAAACCACGATCCGATGATAAGGTCCACTTTTTTTTAGAAAATGATTTTTAGAATGCAGCAGCGTTAGAACATGGAGGAATCCAAGAAAATGGTGGAAGATTTTTGATTCTTGAAAGTAATCTTGTTAGGCTATAGAGGAATATTCTGCGGATTCCCTGAAACCTTCTGGCCCAAGGGGAAATTGGGCGTAGTCGACAACAAAGGATCTTGAGACGCTAAATGCGCGAATCTCTTTCGTACCCTCTTGCCCTCTTCATTTTTGCCCTAGTAGAAATCTTGCTTGCTTTGGCGGAGTCTCTGGAATCGTATCACAGTCTCCTGACGGTCAATGACAAAGCCCGTCCGTCTGCCCAGAGGGTAAATTGGGCCAACAAAGGATCTTGGCATGTGAAATGAGTGAAACAGAACCCTTTTGTTCTTTTCAGTACCATTTCAGACATGGAGACCAAGAATGGTAGCCCCAATAACAAGTTATTAAATTGTACATATTCCTACATTAATGAGTGATTTCAGGCTGGAGCACTCTGCCCTCAAAAAGTGTCTCTTCGTTGGAAGTTTTTAAGTTTTCCACCAGGAGTCGGTAAAGATAAAAGGACTCCAACTTTTGTATGGACATTTCTCCGAGACAAAATTTGGGATGGAAATGTAACACTATTTCGTACCCTTTAGGTATAGCAGACAATAACCTCTCCCTTCTGCCCATCCCCACCGCGGTCGTTCAATTCGTCTTTTGTTACCTCTCAGTGACATTTCACCCTCCTCTTTTGCTTTGACCACATCTCCAACTGTCAGTGAGCAATGGTCTCTTGAGCTAAGCTCAGTCCATGAGCTCTTCCATATACGTTTTACAAGCAATTCCAAGCAATTCAATACGATTCATAGTCACTCTTTCAATCGTCAGTTTCTGTCAACCGTTAGTAAAAGTTAATTAATGAAATATTAAAAGTTATTATTACGTACATGTGCTCTATGTACAGTAACCAGATTGCGAACATACACGTATAGTTAAATAGTGGCGGTACCACCGCTCTGAAATCACTGGTAAAAACACAAGAACAATGTCAACTTAAACCTTATGCCAACAGCCGACCAACCGGTCTAGTGGTCAAGGTGTTGGCCTCTGGATCGGAAGGTTCCTGGTTCGAATCCGGGGTTAGGGCATGGATATAAATTGTGCTGTCCTTTGTTAGGGACAATGATGGTCCACCCACTGGGTGCCCCTTCACAAGTGACCATCACTTCTGGCCTTGTATAAGGCTAAAATGACCTCGTTCAACTCTGTACTTTGGGGAAAACTATCACTAATACTTTCATTGTGAAACTGGAATGAATTCTAATTTTATAACAGATTATCTTCGTGGGAAAGCTTTTGTACAAATAATAGAAAACAAATCTTAGGTAATGGTAATGGTAATTTTAGTTAACGTCGTACTAGAGCTACACAACGGGCTATTGACGACGGTCCGGGATCAGTCCCTTAAGGGAAAGATCCGAGGACAACACCTCGTAATTTTGAACCACGGTCAGATGACGAAGCAACACCTGAGCTGGCACCCCACTCTCCAAACTTCCACACCAACCCAACGTGAGGACTTTCGGCCACGACAGATTTAAGGTGCACCAACCGCCTCTACACCATACGCTTACAAACATCCATGCCCGCACCCGGATTCGAACAAATCTTAGGTCTTGCTAAAATTGGATTGAAATCTCCTTTCAAGTTGTAAAATTATTTCGATTATTGGAGTTACATTTAAATTCGATTTATTTCAAAAGAAATTCCATCATGTTCCTTCATTAGAGCTACAAGCATAATTCATGCCCAGCAAATTTTATGGTCAGACAGCTAAATATAATATTCCGCAGAAGCAAGATGTTAACTCAACATTTTAAAAATTGACGCTGTTAATCACATGCCTCTCCCGTTTTTCCTTTGTTGTGCTTTCTGAAACGATTTCATGTGCAAATGGGTAGTGGCCTTACTCTGAGAAGTTTTCAGAGAAACAAAAATTCAAATCGTTTAACAAGAATGCCCGGCATCGAGCGAGCCATTTCTAGTCAAATTCAACAGCTGAGTAGAAGGCGAAACTGATTTCATAACATTGCTTAAGACCTTTAATTCTGGGATTCCAAGTAACAAAACATCGCCGCATACAAGAAGTGAAAGAAACTCTTTGATTGGTTGTGTAATTAAGCCCCGCCTTCGCATTTTCCCGCCACTAGGAGACTGTTTACTTCCAGGGACTACCCTACTTGCGCTTAAAATATAGTTTTACATACTTCAGTAATGAATAGTTTATTTTCACTTTAATATGTAACTTAAGACAAATTAATAAGTTTAATTCCTCTATTGAATTAAATGTACTGCTATTCTATTCACATACATGCTTACATTGCGAGACCGGCAAAACGACGTCATTGACTCATGCTTTATCTGCGGAAGGTTACACATCGTAAAACCACGAGAATCTGCTAGCAGACCGGCTCTGTAATGCAGTGCGTTTAGTGTCTGCGTGGCTCTCAAATCGTTCAAATGCATGACTGTGTCGCTCTTCCGTTCAATACAATATTTTCAACTTGTTCTTTTTCTGGATTATTACACAACAGGATGAAACCCATCGGTAAGATTTGCTCATATGTTCTCAGAAACTTGAAGCGATTTAGTTTTGTTTTCGCATCTTAGATTTAAAATAGGATGCCGGTGTTACATATGGCATCTATTATTTTGTATATTTCATTACTAGCATTATTAACTTTCTTGAACGATATTGCTTATATCATTCTCCCTCGGCAACGTTATCCCGTTTCAAATTCCTACGTTCAGAGTTGCATCTCAAATCTTGGGAAGTTCTTGTTTCGGATGCCGGTCTGCCGCAGAACATTTTTCTGATATTTTTTCTGATTATTTATTTAAAAAAGCATTGTATTGGAGATTGCCAAATAAGAAAACTTGTTTTTGTGTCAGATTACAATTTTTGATATTCCCAAAGTATTAATAAGTAAAAGCCACGTTATCTATGGGCGTTTTCACGTGAAGGTGCTTTGGCGCTACTTTCGCTCGCCAAATCGACCTCGTTTGTGGTTTCTCAGGAGCGATTTTCTGCCAGGTGTGTTGGCTCGATCTGGTAGTCCTCTTAACTTGCATTTTAGCCGGCTGCCGGTCAGGATAATCAGACGAGGCCGGTATTGTTTTCATCTCGTCACTCGGCTCCTGTTTGACCGCAATCGGTTATTTAAATAATTTTGGTATTTCTGTTACCAAAATGCTTCCAATGTATTGGAGTCTTAAAATCAGTTATCTTATAAATTTTATAGTAGATTTAGATGTAAAACTAGAAGGTTTTATAGGAAAAAAACTAAAAAAAATCTGCTTTCAGAATGATTTATACTTGCTATGGATAGACAATGGTTTTTAATTGAGGTATTAGTTTTTCATTGCACTGTAAAATTTTGTCTTGGTGAACTCCTAAAATTCCTCCAATTCGCAGGAATTCAACGAAATTTTCTTGATTAATGTCAGCAATCATGTTTCATCAAATTTTAATCTCTTTTCTAGAAATATATCAACAAATATTTTCATGAAAATTTATATTTAACCATAGTGCGCGTCATATCTCATTAGTATAAGTTGCGATGCTTGTTCTCTTTGGATATATTATGAGTTAATAACAATGTAGAGGCAACCAACCAGTTCTTGACTATTTCCTCATATTTCTCATTAAAAAGCACATTAGCTTGTTCCACTTGTATTGAAATTAAATTTTCATGAAAATTTATATTTAACCATAGTGCGCGTCATATCTCATTAGTATAAGTTGCGATGCTTGTTCTCTTTGGATATATTATGAGTTAATAACAATGTAGAGGCAACCAACCAGTTCTTGACTATTTCCTCATATTTCTCATTAAAAAGCACATTAGCTTGTTCCACGTAAAATTAGATTTCTATTCTTATAATCAATAAACCAATGAAATAAAATTTTAACCAATCTGAAGTTCACTCGACTTGTGAGGTGATGTCTCCATCTTAGTCTCGTTTACATTTTAAAAATTTGAAATTGGGCCTAAAAGTATAATAGATGTCTAATTCTTTTCATATTTATATAATTCCAACAAATAACTATCTGCTATCTTTTAACTGAAAATAACTGGCTTCTTTGAGGACATTCAAGAGATAATAGTATTGATTGGGGAATGCTTAAGTTGAGCACCACTTTGAAACTATTTTGTATGTTTGCAAAATTGGGCTCCCAGGACATGGCTTGCCTTTTGTAGTGAATCATGAATAAATTTTGATTGTGGCAAGTGTATTTAGGTAGATACAGCTTTGAAACAAACAGCACATCACAATGTTTAAATAACTTAAGGCCACATGAAAACTAAGATGATGCTTTCAAACGCAAGCGGTGCCTCCATTCACACTTCCTGACTTCAACAGATCTCTCTGTGAAGGGGTTAGGGAGGAATGTCACTGCTCCTCCAGTTCAAGCAGGGAGTTACCATTAAAGGGGCTGCTGGAGACCTCTAAATTCCACCCAGTCATAAACTCTAGACATTTCTGCTCAAGACGATTTACCTATATAGTTCAAGATTTTACAGGGGATCAGAAAAAGTTTTAGCTTATGTGAATGTAATCCTAAACTATGCTATAATATAAAGCGCATGTTTTCCACAGCACAGTATCTCAACCATACCAGGTTGTGATATTTTGTATAATTTTCAATAATCCCTTTTACTGGAATTAAATAAACAAATAACTTACGGATTAACAAATATAAAATTTAGCTACCAGTGCACTTACCCAGGAAAGATCGTGTTTAGATCGACTATCAAACACAATGCACACTAAATATGCGTACATTTTACATGGAAACCAAAACTAGGAGAATGTACTACAGGTTTACCTGTTAATTTTCTTTTTAGCTCTTGTAAAGCTTCCTCACATTCATTGTTGCAGGTTGATGCTTCCTTTTTTTACCTTACCCTTCAAAGCATCAGTTGTAAGGCAAGAGGGCATGGCTATAACAGGGTACATAGGAGTACATCTACTATAGAAGCATCCAGGGGTGCAGAAAATGATTCAGGGCCCAATATCTCCCCTTAACACAATTTGTTTTGTCCGAAATTTCCCCGAAAATGTCCTTGTATTTTCATTCCAGTTTAAGTGACTATTAGAGTACATTGTTGATGATTAAGAACTCTTCTTAAGACTATTACTTGGCAATAAAAAAAACTAATCTTTATATTTTTATTTTATAAACTTGGGCAAAAATTTCCCCACAGCTGCCTGGATTTCCCCCAAACCTTGTTGGCTTATTCGGATATATTCTGCACCCCTGAAAGCATCAAGAACCCCAAATGGCAGAATTTTTGTTTTTGTTCAAGGTGTGAAGATTTGCATGTTTTTCACCTTGGCTTCTGCTGGAGAAGTAAAGTGGTGACTAACTATATATTAATGATACATTACAGGACATGACCATGAACAAATATGCATTTTGAAGGTTTAATAGAAATGTTTGACTTTAGCTTTTCGAATTAAAACATCTAAATGCTTCGAATGTAATTTCCAAGTGTGAGAATTCAGCAATGTCATCCAGATGTGGTACTACAAATTCCTTACATCCCTATAATAAGCCTGGTATTAGCGTGCTAAAATATTAAGGTGTATTTTTTAATCCTAAACTCATGAAGTGATCTAGAAGCTCCAAAACTGGTGGAAAGTGCAGTAAACCGCTGAGCATTTGAACTTAACAGAACTTTTTCGCTATCCCTTTGCAACTTCTAAAAGAGTGAAAAATTTTGCAGACTACCTGTTCCACACACTTCTCAATGTTAGGCAAGCGAAAATATTCTGTGTGATTTCATTTAAATGTCAGTAACGCACAGCCTAGAATCCTTCTCAGAGGCCTCTACTAAAATCATGGGAGATGTGAAGTTGATTTTCTAATTATCTTTAAATCTAATTTTATAATGAATTCAATATGATCTGATTATTACTAATTAGTTTGTCATGTGTGACAGTCAAACCCAGTTCATTAGGAAAGGATTTGAGTAACCGTGTAGCAATCTTTATAACAGATTGATTTGTTGAGGTTCTAATTGTTTGTGCAGCTCAGTCGTCTGAGTAATCTCTTGAAAATCGTAAATAGTGGGAGTACTGTTTGGACATCAAAAGACTAATTTTCTATCATGTTTCCTTTGCTCAAAATCTAGTAGTTTTACTAATCCTTAGACTACTGCTGGTACAACAGCTGTACCTTGAAAGTTATAAGAATCACACAAAGAAGGAATCATGCCAGTTATATCTATAGCTGTAGTTGAAAGATTATTTTGTGTCCTATAGAATTTTTCTTTATACTGGAATGTCTACGATGTAGTTTGTTTCTAAATTATCTGGCAGACTATTCCAGGAACTCCATTAAGTTTCCAATTTATTTTGTGTAAAGATTGCTACTACTCCAAGAGATTTACAGTTGCGTTTCACAGTATTTGTATTATTCCACGCCTTTTGTTTGACGTATTGCGCTTTCATATATTCATAGCAACTTCTTGACATAACTTTAATTATTCATTAGTTTGAAAACATTCTATTATAGACTTGTTTACTTCTCCCAGATTAATCCAGTGCTCTTTTAATAATCTTTGGAGTTCTGGAATTTACTAACTGCAGGCACAAAACTCGTATTTTCATATATAACGTGAAAAATGCTGGTGGAAGATGCCTTTCCCAATCTTAATCGACTTAATGCCTGCAGTAGTCTCTCATAGTATTGTTCTGTGAAAATGTTTCATGGATTTGTTTGCAAATTATAGAAGAACCTGTGAGTAATTTTTATGCCCACATATGGGAATCCTTTACATCAAAATATATTCAGTAATGCTGCAGCTGTAACAGTTACTGAGCCAACGTCGGGGACAGGTATTTTCACTATTCAATTATTGAATATTTTGATGATATGCATATGGCTGTTATTAGGTATATATATGTTTACATTTGATGGTACTGATAAAGGCTTACATTTATCAATATTTATTGAAAAATCCTCCTGAAATACAGGTGCAATTTAAAGTGGGGCATTTTCTTTTAATTGTGTCAAAATGTGTTGAAGTTCCTTTGTGACATGTTCCTTTTATTTTATCCTGTATTTCTCCAGGGACAACTAATAATTTCTTCATTGCTTAATCGATCTTGTCAGTTAAGTTATTATTCGTTTTCAATGCAATAGAACCAGGCTCCCTTTTTTAAGATGGAACATTCCCTTGTACAAAGTCAAACATTTTTCAAACCTGAAGTATTTTATTGACCCCATTTGTAATCCTTGCTACTTATTTTATGAGATTATTTGTTTTCATGTTTGGAATTTCTATTTGCACCAACATTTTCATTTGCATCTATTGCTCTTTCCTGTTTCTCCCAAGTTTTTAGACTTCTCTATTTGTCTTGCTTGAAATATGGTTTGGATGGCATTAAGGGAATTCCCTAATGGACAAATAATTTCCTGTCCTTTCTTCCATTATAAGCTCAGTGGTCCTATTCCTTAATAAGTAATGACCCCATCTACCTCATATTCTCCAATCTGTGACTCATAAAAGACACTAATGAATCTACGACCTTTCCAAAGCCTTTTAAGGTATTTACTGTTTCAGTGTATGCATGAAAACATGTCTAGAACTGTGTGTAATGTTCTAAGTATGTAGTTTGTTATATATCTAATCAATCGTTTATCTATACTCCGTATTCTTGCCTGTTGTTTCCTGAAAGAAAATTAAACATTGTAATAGGAAACTAATACATGTTTGAATAATCCTGTGCAAATTCTGAATTTTTACGAAAAAGTTTAAAAACCTTAACACGGCATGTCCAAGATATGCTTGAGAACGGCATCACCATTTGAAAATGTGTCGAACAAATTGTTATGTATCAAATAAATTCTTGTATTTATATTGGGCTTACAGTTTAGCAAGGAAAACAAGGTACAAAAAAAGAAAGCTATTGAAATGTGATTTAAGTTGAAGAATGCAGCAACGTTCCCTTTCCTTAAAATATCCTAAATTTGCCTTTGTTTATGATTGAGAAGTGACATTTAAATCTAGACTGAAAAATTAACTGTATGAACTTGCTTATTTGCCATTTGAGCTTGTCAGATTTTCTAGTAGGAATTATTTTGTCTGGAACTGGTGCTTTGAAATATTGGTATGACTATCATCAGACGCCTTTAACTTAGTTAGCAGTGATATGAGACATCACAAAATATTGCCAAATCATTTTTTTAATAACTGATCTTTTATATTCATCATTTCATTAATAATGTTATAATAATTTTTTTGTATCATTTATCATGTATATCAGCTGACCACACCATACCCCCAAAATATAAATTGATGATGTGTATCAAAATTATAAGGCTTATTTTTTAAGTTGAGTATCTCTTAGAACTAATTTTATATATAGCACTACAAATTGTTTTAAATATCTATTCTTGGGGCTGGATTTGAAAACCAAAGCAGTTAGAATCAGTTGTTTCTAAACAAAGAATAAAGATGTATCTTAAATTTTTTAAACTTTTTTTTTTTCTTCTCATTTTTGTTCTGCTTTTTGATTAAATCACAGCTATAGTTCAATTTATTATTTCAGGCGCTGTGTGTTAAAGGTAGTGATAAAATGCTTCACCCAGGGGATTTCGAGTTTTTCGGCATGGTAAGACTACTCAAGTGTAATATTTGGCTTTTAAAAGTTATACAACTTTCTTTACAAAGAAAATTAATTATAAACCTTGATTTAACAAACATTGTTTTGTTGTAGCCATATATTGCTGATTGGACTTATGATGAATTTTGGAGCAATTTTGGAATGCCACTAGTTGATGAGTGGAAACCGCCTACTCCTCCACCTAATGATGTCCATTTTTTGAATGATAACAATAAAGATGTTATGTTTCCTGTTGATCCTGCTATTAAGCGTCGGATTGAGATGGAAGCTCTACCCATGACTGGAGTATATCATTGTTTTAAGGAGCATTCTTATTCAAATGGTAATTGTCATTTTTAATGTTTTGAAATAAGTTGAGTTGCATTGTTAAATGTTTAAATGAATCGTCCTTTTTGAAATCTGAAGTACTGCAGTTACATTATTTTTGGTTGCCCAAGATGTTAAACTGAATAAAAATTCCCTTATATGTATAAAGATTACTTCAATTTTGGATAGTAACTTGCGACTTTCAATGCAATAGCAATATTACAATTATTAGCCTTGTGTCAAAACCCAAATTCTGGATTTTTTTGTTTCACAGAAAGACTGTTTATAGACAGTTAGATATTTTGTCATGTCAAAGGTGTGATTGCTCATGATTGTATATCGAGAAACCAAGGTTTTGCAGATTGGTTTTCATGTTATGCCATCGATATCAGAACTGTTTCATCTCGTTGGCTGAGGGACCTAATTTTTGGAATTATGACAGTATATATTTTGATACATCTATCTTTGTTTTATTTTCAGCAAGCGTATCGATTTTGGATAGAGATTTTCTGGATCCTCTTAGCAGTGATGATTGTATGCCGCCTGATACTACTCCCACTCCACATCGTAGAAGAAATGCAGGACGAATGGCCAAGGTAGCCAAGTCTGTCAGCATCAACATCGCTGCAAACAACGCTTTGAATTTCCCTCAGCGGATCGAGCCTCCTAAGAAGAGGCGGAAAATTGATAACAGTGTTGAGACCACCCCGTCCAGCTCAGACTATGAAGACGCACGGTCTAGACACCGTCCTGCTAAGTGCACAGCAATTAGGGCCATTGGCTTTAATTCCAATGCAAAAGCAGGCAAGTCAGAAGTTCAGAGGACCAACCATAACAGGAATGAGAAGAAAAGACGTGAGGTAATGAGTAATATGATGAAAAAGGTGCGGTTTCTTGTCCCTGCAGAATTTTATCGGGAAAGAACTGAGAAGGCCAGGGCCAAGGCATCTAAACAGAAGATTTTAGTTGCATGCAAAGCCTATATTCATCATCTCAAAGAGACGGAGGCAAAAAATGCAAATATTCTAAAAACTGAGAAAAAACAAGTACAAATCATCAACCGTAGACTAATTAAAAAATGGGAACAATTAAAATGCCAGTTGAATGCTCTTTCTTGTTGACTTATACTAATTTTATTTAATAATTTCATAGTGCGATCACTTATTTATACTGAATACTTTTATGGAAAACTAAGTTACTGTACATCGATTAAAGTTGTCTTCGTGCGCATTGCCACACTTCCATATATGAATATCCATTCCATAGTATTTAATATAAATCGAACTTGTAATGAAATCAATAATGTAGTATTTCTCAATCTCTTCACTCCCGAAAAAACTCTTTGAGCATTAATTTTACTGTCTATTTATGGTAATTGGGGACTGACATTTGTTTTGGGAAATGGGTATCCATAGTGGGTTGTATCCATTTAATCCCCAAGAGTTGGGACATTTGGATGTACCTGAATGGGGTTAGCATTAATTCAAACACTTCGAAAATGTTTGAAAATAGGTACTCTTGTGTCTTCTAATTCAGACATTTTTTAAGTTTAGTATCTGTAAAGCCCAAGAGGGTGATTGTACATATGTTAAGCTCTTTGCCAATAGATTGTTTCTCCTGTGCGACGTAATTACAATTACCTACCATATTGTTGAGCTTTCAGTAAAGAAATGTTTTATAGAATTAATGCTGAAGAAAAAAATTTAACTTCTACTTAACAAAGAGAAACTCAGAATGTCCTTGTGTTTAGATTGGGAGGATTTGATATTTGAGTTACATCAACTTTGATTAGTAAAATTTCTAAGTTCTTAAAGTAATTGAAAGTTTATTCATAGACCAGTAGTATGCACTGCGCTAAATTGTGATAGTATATTGTCCTCTTGGAATCGACATTTGTTGTGTACATTGACTCATTGTATATTCATTTGTGTTTGATGTCTAGTCAACATTTATTTCTTATTCACCTGTGTTCCCATTGTATACATTTAACAGTTAAGGTTGCAGTTTCTTTTTAAGGAGTGTTAATTTTTTAAGTATTTAATTTAATTGTTTGCTTTTATTACTTTTATGTTCGCATGTACTTTTTTTTTCTTGGACAATTGAATGACAAAGAAAATGGAATTGTCTATTTTCACTGGTTTTAAAATGTTTCCAATCTATTTCCATTTTAGAAAGTTAAGTCTTTGATTAATGGAGCAGGAAAGCTTCCTTGATTGTAAAAGTATATACTTATTATTGAAAATTCTAAGTAAAATCCTATTGTATTAAAAACATTTACTATAATAATCGGTTACATTTCTGTCTTCAACAGAAGCGTCATTCAAGATAAAGCATCCAGGAAAACTGCAATTACTAAAAAGATATTATTTTAAACAGACAATTCAACTTTTTTTTCTAATTTTCACTTTTTTTTCTAATTTTCACTTTTTTTTAATCAATTAATGTAAGCTAACTATGTAGCTAAAATATATTCATTATATTTGTGTCATGTAAGTAAGGGAATTGATAATTGTTATTTAAGTAGTAATATCCAAATTGTTATGTATTTGGTGTTAGAATTAATGTGTTTCTTCCTTACTTTTTGCCAACCTTTTATTTACTATTGCAGTAGAACTTCGTTAAAACGGACAACATTTATCCCCTATTAGTCCGTTATAATAAGGTTCTACAGTAATTAAAGTTACCTCTGTTTTGTTAATATATTTTTGAACTAGCTATAAGTTTCTTTGTATATATCACATATGTTTCAATAACTTCCTAACTGTTATGAAGAGCTAACTCATAACTTGGGAGAATTGGAAAATAATTCAAACATAGTGGATGAAATATAGTTATTGCATTTTAAAATGTTTGAGACAATAATGCATTTAGGTTTTTTTCTGCCTGTATTTTAATAGAATGTTTTTTTGCATGAGACTCGTGTTTTTTTAATTTTTTAACTTCTAAGGACACATGCCGTTTCTTAAGCTTTTGTTTTGCTCAAGATAAAAAAAAATCATTTTGTTGAAAAATTACACTTTGAAAATCATTTGATTGCTCAATATTCTAATTGTTGTGCAACTGGACTAATTGATTGGTTTCTGTTTTACATTCAGCAATATATTTATGGATACTGTCCTGGTTCTGTTCTAAAAGAGGTAGACATTTTGGGTTTTCAATGTATGAAAAAATTTTAAGTTGAATTCATATTTCAGTAACTTGTGTAAAAATTATTGGTATTACAGTGAAACTTCACTTAACCGTCGTGGCCTTAACCTTGGCGGTTAATTGAATAGACGGATAACAGAAAACCTTAAACAGCATCTCATTCTCATCCATTGCTTATGAATGAATGAAGGAAAAGTGCTCGTTTGTGAACTGGAAATACACTGTATATGCATGTATTTTATTTTACAGAAACGAATGCGATTTACTTTAAGTACAGTATAGGACATAATGTGCATATTGTTACTGGAACTTGCGCTTGATGTATTTTAAAATACTCTCGTCTTTTAATTTAATTAACTTTTATTAATGGACTGATGGTTAAAAGAGTGACGGTTAATTGAAGTTTCACGGTCGTTAATTTTGTTTCACTTTGTGATTGAAGAATAGGACAAATTTTAAAATTTAACTTTAATTACAAGCAAAAGCATCTTTGACCAAAGTAATTTTTTAGACGAAGTTTTGAATTAAACGAAATTGAATTTACTGCTGTATCGATGTTTCCCACAGTGAAATTGTGTGCATTTTGTATAATCTTTTTGTATTAGTTTCTAATATTCTTTGCATATGTTTCACATTCATTTTTATAATTTTGTATGTATTTCACAAGTTTTTTAACTGATGAATAAAGCTTAAATATTTTGATTAAGTACTGAGTATTGTATTCACTTTTCAACTGTTCTTCATGTTTCTTTTTATTCCGTCTAATTGAGGATTTTACCTTTTTTATAATCAAAATCATAATATAAACTTCTTGATTTTGACATTTTCCCTGTAATGTTATATTATCAAAATTAAGTAGAACCTTAACCTCAACAATTTTAGTGCAGTACAAATTCCCAAATCCAAGCGTCCAAAATCAAGACGTTTTGCTAATCGTCGTATTTTTTCTTCTTTTTTTTTTTTTTTTGCTTTTCTCAGTTTTTATTTTTTTGCCAAATTTTTAAAGAAAAGAGTTAAAATCTGGACCTCATTAAGTAAATACCACATGAAAAAATTAGAAGATTTGCAAATAAAATTTATTGCATTGTATTAAAAATTTTTTTCCTTTTAAAAATGATTTTATTTATATATCTGGTATTTTACTGTTGCATACGCAAATTTCACATGGGGTACTGGTGTTAGATTAAGTTTTTTTTTGGCAAAAAATGCAAATAATCCAGAATGGCAGAGGTCTGGAGGATTTTGGACTTTGTACTGTATAAGACAACGTAAAACGGTGCTCAGTTCATACTTAAGCTTTTGAAGCGTAGATATTTTCTATGAACTCTTTTTATATCTTGCATAATACTCAGTATCACAAAATCTAATTAAATGTGTACTTTATATAGTACTGGGAACATTTTGTACACAAGTTTCCACTAGCTAGCTTTTTAAAGTACTGTGCTCAATGAGGGTAAATAGCAGTCATGTGCAAATAAAATCAAATATGTATATAAAGTCATATCTGTATGATGCATATGAAATTTTTTGTTTTGGTGTTGGGTCGTAATTTTTGCATAATTTACTGATGTACTGTAAATCATTCAGGTTATAAATTGTAAAAAATGTTTGTACATTTTCTTAATGTTACCATTGCTTTTATAGACAATAAATTATGCTTAATGTATCAAGTACTGTTCCTTGTGTGCATTCTTAGTTGTAATTTCATTTACAATCTTAAAATCATCAAAAAACACTAAGACTTGAAAAGCATTTTTATTATCCTACCAAGTGAAACACACCAAGTTTAAATCATAGTTCTGATAAAGGGAGGGGATTTTACTCCCTAGTTAACTAAGTGTTTCTTGACAAGAAATGTACTCTGCAAAGAAAAAAAAATTGTGGGCATCAGTCTTAAGATAACACAAGCTGAAATACAGTATGCACAATTATTTTTTACAATTTATGCACAATTTTATTGTTTGCACTAAACTACTAATTACATAAAATTATAGTTATATAAAAAAATTTAAAAAAATTTTCCTGCAAATTTGAGTTTCTAACTTAAGTTTTTGCTGTTGAAGAGAAACTGGAAATTCATTAATTTCTTTGAAACAAATTAACTGGAATGGAATTTGGTTTGTGAACTAAATGTGCACGAAGGCCATTATGCTGCTTAGAAAATGTAAATATAAAGATATAAAGGCCAATAAAATATAAAGGGATACAAAGAAAACTGCTTTGAACAGATGGCTCTAGTATTCTGTTTTAAAAATATAATAATATGGATTTCTAGTTAAATGGGGGGGGGGGGTTAGTTACCAAATGAAAGTGTTTTCAAGCAAATGTTTTAAACTCTTTAATTTATAATCAATTTTTCACCATATCAATGCCTGGCTAAAAGTTGGTCTGGGGTAATTTGGTGTAGAGATCCATATCATTAATAACGCTGTCTCAGTTAATCTCTGGTTTATGGTTGTATTACCAACATGTGTGGAGGAATTGGGGATCTGATAAATATAAGATTGTTCTAAGTATATCGCAAAGATCCAATGTATAATAGCGTTATTTGAAAGAACGAAACTTTGTGATTATTTGTCTTACCTCGGGTGCTTGAACCATTGGTCTAGACCGGGGGTGGCCAACCTTTTTGGGAAGAGTGCCACTATCTAAAGAAAAAAAAAATTCGTGCCACTTCCAACTTTTCCAATATATTAAAAAATATAAAAAGATTCTATGTCCTTTCTCATATATGGAGCCCAGAATTGTACAGCATATTCTAAATGTGGTCTTACTAATCCCTTATATAATGACAAGATTATATTCTTATCCCTTGAAGTTACAGTCTTTTTAATATACCCCAATAACCTATTAGCCTTTTTGCCCGCAGCTGAACATTGGTGACCCATATCCCTGTGAAAAATCCCTTTGAATTATCACCCCAAGATCCTTGACTGTTTCTCCCTCCTTTACCTTTACTCCCTGCAGACAGTACTCGGCTCCACTGTTCCTGTAACCCATATGCAGAACTTGACATTTCCCTACATTAAATGACATACCCCATTTTACAGCCCATTCGGATATCTTATCAAAATCCCCTTGTAAATTTTCTATCTGTAACTTGGTATCCACTGTCCCCCATATTTTTAAGTCATCTGCAAATATACTAATTCTATTCTTGATCCCCTGACCTATATCATCAATGAAAATTATAAATAAAATTGGTCCCTAAACTGATCCCTGAGGAACACCACTTATAACTTCTGTCCACTGTGAATAATTTCCTTTTACCTGCACTCTCTGCTTTCTACCCAATAACCAATTCTTTATCCATATTAATGTTTTCCCCTGAATCCTCAGCCTTTCCAATTTAAACAGTAATGCCTCATGAGGTACTTTATCAAAAGCCTTTTGAAAATCTATGTACATGATATCCACACTGCTCTTATTATCCAGCTCCTCAGTAATTTTTTCGTAGAACTTCAAAAGGTTTGTAGAGCAGGATCTGCCATTCCTGAACCCATACTGATTCTGTGATAACAGCCCCTTCCTCCAAGTATAACATTGTATGCTTTTTTAACAGAGATTCAAATATTTTGCAAATTACTGATGTTAGACTTACTGGTCTATAGTTGCCCGGATCACTTTGTATTCCCTTTTTGAAAATTGGAGTTATGTTGGCCAACTTCCAATCCATTGGTACCCAACCCGTGCTATATGTTGAATTAAATATCGTGTGAATTACTTCCCCCAATTCTTCCGCGCATTCCACTAGCCTTTTCCCTGTAATCTTAAAATTAAATTATTTAGGAAAAAGCTAAATCCCATAGCCAATTTTCATTCGTGAGTATCATGCAATCACTGGACTGTTCATTGTTTTCTTTCAGATATTTTAAAACACACTCCCTCAAATTCCAAAATCTCGCGAGTGCACTTCCTTTGGAAAGCCAGCGCATACTACAATGAAGGAGCAACTCGCCATCTTCTTCCGGGAAAAGCTCACGAAATCGTCGTCGATTCAGAGCTCGAGCTCGTAATTTGTTGATACAGCGCGCTACAGGGTCAACAACTGAAGACGGTTTAAGTCCTTGGCACAAAGAGCTTCTTGATGGATAATACAATGATACTTGAAAAAACTTTCTTCCCAAATAATTTTCAAGCAATGTAACAAAATATTTTATCCTGCCAACCATGCAAGGCACTCCATCTGTGCAAACACTATCTAATTTTGTCCACTCTACTTAGTCAACTTTGATTGCATTTTTATATTCTTTAAAAATGTCTTCACCTGTAGTTAAAACTAGTTGCGCAAATCAAGAAGTTCTTCCAAAATATCAAAATTATCCTTCGAGTAAAGTACAGTATGCTTAACTTGCGCATTGTCTGTGATGTCTCAGCTTTCATCAAAAGTTCATGAAAAGTATTTGCAATATTGTAGTCCATTGACAATTTGTGAACCAACATTCTGGCCCCTGTCATCTATACGACGCATGACGGTATTTCTAGACAAAGCTATTTTATCAACCATATTTTTGACGTTTAGGCAAAAGGCTATTTATTTCCTCTCCGTCAGAATAGGGTTTTTCTTCTTGCGGGCTAACAACAGAGAAAGTTCTTAAGAAGTCTGTTTCCGGACCGTCGTCAATAGCCCGTTGTGTTGCTCTAGTACGACGTTAACTGATAGTACCAATACCATTAAAAATGGTGGCCTCGGTAATTGGTAATTTGGAATTAACGTCGTACTAGAGCAACACAACGGGCTATTGACGACGGTCCGGGATCAATCCCTTTTGGGAAAGATCAGGGGACAACACCTCGTAATTTTGAACCACGGTTAGATGACGAAGCAATACCTGAGCTGGCACCACACTCTCCAAACTTCCACACCAACTCAACGTGAGGACTTTCGGCGACGGTCAAGAGTAGTGAGAAGGTTGCGTAATCTGTTGGGTGTGGAAAACGTTGGATCTTTCGTCTGTAGCGTGGCCGTCACTGGCGACCCAACGCTTGAAGAAGCCGAAACCAAAACAATGGGGATGGGGATGAATAAAATGCTCAGTTATGAATTTCAAAGTTAATGGATACAAATTAATACTCTTCATGAAACACGTACAGTTTATCATTTTGCGCATAATTTCTTTCTCATTTTGTTGTCCTGATTTTCTACATTAGGTTTCTTTCTTTCCTGCTTTTCCTGTTTAAATACTTTATTCGTATGGTAGTTTTCATTTTGATTAAGTTTTGATAACTTCTTTGGCAATTTCCGGAAACATGGACGAAACTTATCCTGTCAAAGCTTTTACGATTGCAGGGATTGTATGCAAATCTTCTGGAGGTCTTCTATTACTTTGCTGATTTCGCACCACTTGGATGAGGTTACATCACTTTAATCTGCATCACTTAACTGCTCCACCCGCCAGTTTTAGAGCATCTTTCATTTGATAACGAAAATCCTGAATCGGAATGCTTTTATATTTCATAACGACCACCCTGAGAGATTTTCTTGCGTAGAATTTTCGGGGCTGATGAAAAATAATTTTTATTTAATGTATTGTTTTCAATTCCATTTACGTCAGTGTTTTCAGTTGAAGCTTTCCAGTTTTGATTTTTGAACCTAACACCTGCTTGTAACTAGCAGTCTCAAAATTATGCAGTTATTTCTTGACTTATTGTGCTCGGATTATTTTGCAAAATATGGGGATTTCTACGCAGAATAATCATTTGTAATCTGTACTAGGCGTTTAACAGTATAGGATGATCATTGACCACCTCTGCATCGCACTTGAGTAAAACGTTTTCTACTGAATACGGATTCAATCTGAGACAATAGACAGTAAATAGACTGCGTTTTACTCATGGAAGACTTTTGAGGGATTTAATTGATTGAAAAATCTCCTTTGAAGAATGTTGCATCCCTTTTTCTAATTGCACTTCCTTTCCTTTATCTTCACCCCTTAACATTGGATCGATCCTGGATCTTTCCATGATTGTTCCTAGACCGTCGCCAATAGCCTGTCTATTGCTCTAGTGTGACGTTAGTTAACTATGTACCAACACAGAAAACCTATCGTATGTTCGAGTAAATGCGTTCCAAAAGCATTTTTAGAAGGAATTTAAATTTAGTTGAAATTAATGCAACTGTTCAAATATGTAGTTGAAGAGAAGACAACTTATTGCATCAAACTGTTCATTAATCATCTGACTTCATTCCATTAAATCATTTGCTTACCACATAAATGGATTCCAATAAATTCGTGGCATCTTGTGAGGCTGAAAAGTTTTATTACGGATGCTGTTGTGTGAGAGTAACTGCTGCCGTATGAACATTTTGTCTGCTCCTTATCACCTTGAGTCATATCTGACCGTGGTTCAAAAGTACGTGGTGTCAGGCCTTGATTTACCATTAGGCCAGTGAGGCACGGGCCTAGAGCCCCCATAATTTAGAGGGCCCCTAAGTTTCAAAAGTATCTAAAAAATTTAAAAAGTTTTAAGTAGTTACATAAATTATTGGGTATTTACGTAAATGTCCGTCGACCGTTTCCCCCACTATCACATTCTTGTAATTACATTAATTATCTAACTATTATATTTTTGATTTTCATCTGCTTTATTTTGTTTTGCCAAGAGTTATAAGTGATGTCACGATTTTCTCAAACATTTTGACATCTGTGAAACGGTCAACAGTCAAATACGTAAGTACCAATTATTGTTATAAAATTAGTTTTTGTGATGAACAAATAACATGGGGGGGGGGCCTTTCTGCGTGTTGTGCCTACTATACCACATTTTCTAAATCGGGCCCTGCGTGGTGTTGTCCTGGGTTCTTTCCCTTTGGGATTGACCCCAGACCGTCGTCAATAGCCTAGACCGTCTTCTAGATATAACTGGAAAGATTCTTTCTTGGCGCGATTCTTATAACTTTCAAGGTGCAACTACTGTACCGACCGTAGTCTTTCCAGGCGTGATCAAGGTACCACTGCTGTACCGGCCGTAGTTTAAATTCTTTCTTGGCTCGATTCTTATAACTTTCAAGGTACAACTGCTGCTGTACCGGCCGTAGTATAAAATCTTTCTTGGCGAATCTTTCTTGGATTTTTATAACTTTCAAGGTACAACTGCGCCGACCAACCGGTCAAGTGGTCAAGGTGTTGGTCTCTGGATCGGAAGGTTCCTGGTTCGAATCCGGGTCAGGGCATTGATGTAAATTGTGCTGTCCTTTGTTAGGGACAATGATGGTCCACCCACTGGGTGCCCCTTCACAAGTGACCATCACTTCTGGCCTTGTATAAGGCTACAATGACTTCGGTCAATTCTGTACTGTATTGTATTTATGTATTGTATTATGTATTGTATTTTTGTCTAAGCAATCTGTTCACAGCCTTACCATTGAAAAAAAAAAGAGGTACAACTGCTACTGTAACGACCGTAGTCTAAAATCTTTCTTGGCGCGATTTTTATAACTTTCAAGGTACAACTGCTGTACCGGCCGTTGTCTAAAATCCTTCTTGGTGCAAATCTTATAACTTTCAAGGTACAAGTGCTGTACCGGCCGTAATCTAACATCTTTCTTGGAGCGATTCTTATAACTTTCAAGGTACAACTGCTGTACCGGCCGTTGTCTAAAATCCTTCTTGGTGCAAATCTTATAACTTTCAAGGTACAAGTGCTGTACCGGCCGTAATCTAACATCTTTCTTGGAGCGATTCTTATAACTTTTAAGGTACAACTGCTGTACCGGCCGTTGTCTAACATCCTTCTTGGTGCAAATCTTATAACTTTCAAGGTACAAGTGCTGTACCGGCCGTAATCTAACATCTTTCTTGGAGCGATTCTTATAACTTTCAAGGTACAACTGCTGTACCGGCCGTTGTCTAACATCCTTCTTGGTGCAAATCTTATAACTTTCAAGGTACAAGTGCTGTACCGGCCGTAATCTAACATCTTTCTTGGAGCGATTCTTATAACTTTCAAGGTACAACTGCTGTACCGGCCGTTGTCTAAAATCCTTCTTGGTGCAAATCTTATAACTTTCAAGGTACAAGTGCTGTACCGGCCGTAATCTAACATCTTTCTTGGAGCGATTCTTATAACTTTCAAGGTACAACTGCTGTACCGGCCGTTGTCTAAAATCCTTCTTGGTGCAAATCTTATAACTTTCAAGGTACAAGTGCTGTACCGGCCGTAATCTAACATCTTTCTTGGAGCGATTCTTATAACTTTCAAGGTACAACTGCTGTACCGGCCGTTGTCTAACATCCTTCTTGGTGCAAATCTTATAACTTTCAAGGTACAAGTGCTGTACCGGCCGTAATCTAACATCTTTCTTGGAGCGATTCTTATAACTTTCAAGGTACAACTGCTGTACCGGCCGTTGTCTAACATCCTTCTTGGTGCAAATCTTATAACTTTCAAGGTACAAGTGCTGTACCGGCCGTAATCTAACATCTTTCTTGGAGCGATTCTTATAACTTTCAAGGTACAACTGCTGTACCGGCCGTTGTCTAAAATCCTTCTTGGTGCAAATCTTATAACTTTCAAGGTACAACTGCTGCACCGGCCGTAGTCCAAAAGGATAATTATTAAGTCCAAATACCCTCAAATGAGGAGGATTTAAAAACAATTGCAAATTTTGATGAGGGAAGCGAACATTCCCAAGCGTGCCCCGCCCCCCACTTGGAATTTCCCACGCACCCAGTCCGCTCCTGGTCAGAAACCAAAAGCGGAGTCGGGGAAACCGAAAGTCTCCGATTGGAGTGCGCGTTCTGCGAGAATGAGCAGACGGAGAGAGCAGCAAGAGCATTGGAGAGAGAGAGAGAGAGCGACCGCTCCCAAGGCCACCGCCGAGTTCAGGGGCAGGTAGTGGCGGCGCTCAAGGTCTCCGGATCGCGACGGAGAAAATAAAGACCTTTTCGAAAGCGCTAACGCGAAGCAACGCGTTTACCAGGAAGGAATGATCCGGAAACCCTTCGGCGGGACATCTTGTGATGGGCGAAGGGGGGGGGGGGTCGCGGGAAAGCGCCTACGCACGGGATGGGATTCTTCCGAGAATGAAGGAAAACAAGGGATTTACACCGCTTCTCTCCATTTGCATGTTTGTTGTTGTTGTCAGGTGCTCGAGCCTGGCCAGAGGTAAACGCAGGTGTCTGAAAAATGCAATGCTTTTGTAGATGCATGCAAGGGGGATGTTTGGCCGAAATGCGCCAAAAGCAAGAAAGACACTCCCAAGAAACAGTAACCGGTATAGTGGTTAAGATGTTAGCCTCTAGATCGGAAGGTTCCTGGTTCGAATCCGGGCATGGATGTTTGTAAGCGTATGGTATAGAAGTGGTACGCGGCAACGTTTCAGTTGGTACGCAAGGATGATACGAGCTACCCAAATATTCTACGAAGGACTTAAGAGTGAAGTTAAGCTCATTGCTCCTGATATTGAAATTTTAATAAAAGACAACCAACAACAAGTTTCCCACTAAAAATTGATTTTTGATTATGTTAATCTTTGTTTGCTTAGTTTGTACTAAGTATTTAAAATTATTTGTTTTTAGACATGTGAGTAAAAAATT
Source organism: Metellina segmentata (assembly GCA_947359465.1). Lineage (NCBI taxonomy): Eukaryota > Metazoa > Arthropoda > Arachnida > Araneae > Tetragnathidae > Metellina > Metellina segmentata. Next base: position 70,895,839 of record OX375874.1, read on the forward strand.
AAACAGTAATTTTCAATAATCGTTTTATTTTTTCCTTTATTAAAACATCATTAATACAAAATACAAGTTTATTAATCATAAAATATGAAGCTTTCTTAGTATTTTAATTAAAATAAAACAAGCCAGTGGGCACTTTTCTGACATCAGATATATGTTTCTAAAAAAATATAAGACTGGTGGTACGCCAAAAATTTCTAAAATTTTCAAGTGGTACGCAGTTACTAAAAGGTTGGGAACCTTAGCCCTAAGGGAAAGATCGGAGGATAACACCACGTAATTTTGAATCACGGTCAGATAACGAGGTGACACCTGAGCTGGCACTCCACTCTCCAAACTTCCACACCGACCCAACGTGAGGATTTTTGGCCATGATAGATTTAAAGTGCACCAGCCGCCTCTACACCATACGCTTACAAACATCCATGCCCTGACCCGGATTCTAGCCAGGAACCTTCCAATCTAGAAGCTAAAACCTTAACCACCAGACCGGTTGGTCAGCAACAGTCAAAATGAACGTTGGTGAGAAGAAAGTTTGGCAGGTGTCACACTGAAGCAACACAAAGGCCTATCAGTGACGGTCCGGGATCAACTCCAACGCCTCGTATTTCGAACTTCGGTCAGATGACAAGAACGACACCTGTGCTGGCACCCCACTCTCCAAACTTCCACACCACGCCAACGTGAGGACATTTGGGGTCACGGCGGATTTAATGTGCACCAGCCCCGGTGCACACGACGATTCACTTGTCTCCAGCTTTCCAGTGAGTTTCTTGAGTAGGATCCTTTGCAGGCCCTTGACTTTTTGAAGGTGTGGGGACTCATGGATGCTGTCTAGCTGTTGCTAATCAGTGAAGGACTAGTAACATCAACAACGACGGCCTATGGCTGGACCTTGTTTCGTACTCGTAACCCTATGGTTGCTGAACCTGTTGTTTTTCTAACTGGGTTACAGCGATTCCTTCATACAATTGGACACCTTTGTTGTTATGAATACATCGCATCTGCAACACCTGGAAGACAGACATGATACAGATCGACGAGAAAGCAGTGGACCGTCTGGGTCAGCAGATTTATGGTCATTGGTTATTTTTTTAACGTCGTACTAGAGCAACACAACGGGCTATTGACGACGGTCCGGGATCAATCCCGTGTGGGAAAGATCAGAGGACAACACCAGGTGTGAAAGCGTATTAGAAGAAGGCTGCTGTAATGGGGTAATGGTAATTTTAGTTAACGTCGTACTAGAGCAACACAACGGGCTATTGACGACGGTCCGTGATCAATCCCGTGGGGGAAGATCCGAGGACAACACCAGGTGTGAAAGCGTGTTAGAAGAAGGCTGCTGTAATGGGGTAATGGTAATTTTAGTTAACGTCGTACTAGAGCAACACAACGGGCTATTGACGACGGTCCGGGATCAATTCCTTAAGGGAAAGACCCGAGGACAACACTACGTAATTTCGAGCCACGGTCAGATGACGAGGCAACACCTGAGCTGGCACCCCACTCTCCAAACTTCCAACCCAACGTGAGGACTTTCGGCCACGACAGATTTTAGGTGCACCAGTCGCCTCTACACCATACGCTTACAAACATCCATGCCCGGACCCGTATACGAACCAGGAACGTTCCGATCTAGAGGCTAACACCTTAACCCTATATCGGTTGGTCGGCAAAGGCTGCTGTAAGCAAATCCCATGAATTGCGATCGCCTATTATTCTTTCTAATGCAATAAACAATCCGCAAGATTTTAAATTTTCTTCGTTTCTTCGTGTCCATCCCGCATGCTGTTTTATTCCGATTGGACAGTATATTGTACTCTCTGGCCGTGCAAGACTTAAGGAATAGTAAAATTCCGAGCTGCTATTTGGCAAGTGAAGTGACCTGGATGCTGGAAATTGATACAGAAGGCACACGTCGAGTGTTAGCGAAAATACGAGTAAAAAAGAAAACGATGACAAGAACGAGAAGCGAACAATAAAAAAAAGTCTTTGAACTGAATTGGTGACACTGTAATGGGTGCCCTGAGACAGAAGGCTGTCTGTGACAACTTAAAAAAGAGAGGATGGGTCCATTACAGGTTGTATGATCAGCTCGAGCTTTGATTCAAACTTTGTACCGTGCTTGCATACAGAGAATGATGTTGCAAACGAATTCCTGCAATGGCGGAACTCATTCCTATGCTAAGAGTCTGATGTCACGATTCCAGAATTTAAATGAATATGCTCCAGCTTTCTACGGAATGTCTGTCAAGCCAATCACTAGTATTTCATTTAATTTCGAGGATGTAATCTTTCAGAATAACGGCGTTCTTTTAAGTTTTGTACTCCAGCGTATTTTAGTTGAGCAATTGTTGCAAAAACCGCAAATATTTTGCGGTTTCAATTTATTTTTAACAAGTTAAACTTTCTTATGCCGACCATCAACAAGGTTTAATAAAGTGGATACGCCCTCGGAAAGGCGTAAAGTGGTTTTTCCCATAGGAGCGATTTGTAAAGTTTGTCGCCATTCGACTCACTCAGCGATTACCACCTTCCATAATTTGACGGGAAAAGATTAATTTTATTTGAGCAATGCGTACTCATCTGCGCTAAACGATGTTTTCATTGAATGTTTAAATTTATTAGTAGAATAAAACAAAAAGGGCTTTTAGGAAAGACGGGTAAAATTTACTCGCGATGTGCAAATAACATACAAAATCATTATTCGCAAGCAGTAAATAAAGACATTATCTATATATATAATTCTCTTACGTGGCACGCAAAAAAGACGTTATTTGTTATCGCGTTTTGGCAACATTGTACGATTGTTTGTTTACCACGAGGCCTCGCGCTTCAATTGAATTTATAGCGTTATCGGATGAAATTTTATTGAAAAGAAAACGAATTGTAGTCGAGCTGTTGCAGTTTATCACAAAAATCAAAGAAAGCGAAGGATCATTTTAGGGCCATTTAAAAAAAGGTCCTTTTCAGGGCCAACAATTATAGACAAGACGCTTGCACTAGAACTTTTGACAACAAACTCAATGAAAGAGTGCATGAGTGGCTCGAGTACTGGGGAGATGTACACACAAACAACATGTTGGGTATTCAATTACCAAAGCAGCGCTCACATTTCGAGTCAAAATTTGCTCAAAGTTTTCATTTGAATTCAGATTCCATCGGTACTGTATATATCTTTTCTAAAAAATAGCAAAAAAATTTAGATTTGAAAAATATTTTTTTTTTGGAATATCATATTTTGTAAACAATCCCTTCTGCTAGGACACATGTCTTCATTGATGCGAGCGAAGCGAGCTTAGGTTCGCGGAGCTAACCGATGAGGATTTCAAAGCAATCCTCCGGGGGTTGGCGAGCGTTAGCGAGCAGGGGGCGGGCCCCCCAGTTTCAAATAATAAAGTAAGCATTATTCACTTCCATTCTTCAACAAAGAATAATCTGTAAACTTTGTTATTTAATATAAAAATTGTTTGTTCAAGAGCATCACATTGATTATTTTTTAATGATCTTTATGATTATTTTAGTGATCTTTATGATTATGTTTTTTAGATCTTTATTCAGGAATAAAAATAATTTGAATTAAAAATTTATGTGTTCTAAACGCAAACAAAAAGATTATGAGTTTAAGTGTTCTACAAACATTAAAATCTTCTGATCTGAGTGCCACTTGCTAAACTATAAAATTTAACTATGCACAGTATGTCATACCATATTCAGGTAAACAAAGAATATACTTGAGCTTTTTAGGATTTATTTTGTTATTGGTGTTCACAATAATTTTTAATGAGGTATATGTTCTGTGTTTTTTCAATAATATAATTCTCATTCTACAAATGTATAAAAATAAGATAAATGTCTACAAATAAACTCCATATACGTCAGTTATATACAGCCTTTATAAATTCTCAATAATTTTTGAAGTATTATGTAAGTAAGAGTGACAAAAAATACTAAACGAACGCTTGAATAACTCTGACATACTTTTAATTAAAATGTTTTTAAATGGCGTATTACACACATTGGAAGCTCTTGGCGGCAATTTTGTACGAGTTTTTCCTTGAACTATTCATGAGGTTATTTTCAATTAGAACTTAGTTAATTAGTTAAAATGAGCTCATTTGTTTTAAACTTTTATAGCTTCACAAACTGAAAAAGCATTCTTTTTATATACATATCCTTCACTTCTTTAATTCTCATTATGTGACATTATAAACTACCTGTAAATGAATTCCTCTTTTAATGGAATGTTAGTTAGGACTCATTGGGAGCCGCTGGGATTTGTTTACGGAGGGAGGGGACTTGAGATTAAAATTAGATGTGTTACAAAAATCAGTTTACATTTGGTGAGAAATGTAATTTTCATTCGAAATGTCATCATCGATATAAATAAAATCGAGTGTTTATAGATTATATTTTAGACCCATTTCAAGTTTTTATTCGTTTTGGGCCATTCTAATGCAAAATTGGTGTCTTGCGCGTTTGGTGTCAGTCTGTCTGTATGTGTGTGGCCGTACTTTGTTCAAACGACTGGGTGCGCTTTCAGGAACTTTCGCATAACAGGGGTATTTACATTCAACTGTTGACTGAACTTGGTTACGTTGGTCTCTGTCTTTCTTCATGTTTGACGTCTTGTCGTTATGTCTGTGTGTTTGTTTATATATCACATTCACATTTAACATAACAACCATGAAACATAACAACTATGACTGAGGCAGAAGGAAAACAAAATTAATGAAAATGCCAAAAGTTGTACAAAAGGATTTAAAATTATAAGGAAAAAGTTTAAAATAGAGTTAAAAAGCATCACTTTTTTAAGGAACCCCAAAAGGGAGTTTAAAGAAAGAAACACATCAATTAGTATTCGAAATCATCAGCTTTGAGTAGAGATAAAGTAGATAAAATTATATAATTTTATGCACAGATGATAATTACCGAATGGATTCTGGACGTGAAGACTTTACAATTTAGGTAGCATTTGGTACTTTTAATAAACGTCGTACTAGAGCAACACAACGGGCTATTGACGACGGTCCGGGATCAACCTCAAAGTGAAAGGTACGAGGACAACACCACGTACTTTCGAACCACGGTCAGATGACGAGGCAACACCCGTAGCTGGAACCCAATCTCCAAACTTCCACACCACGCCAACGCGATGGCATTTGAGGCTACGACGGATTTAACGTTCACCAGCCACCTTTGTACTCGACGGTCTCTGGCTGGATTCGAGCTCGCAACGCTCCGTTTGCTAATCCGATGCTCTTGAAACCGGGCTACCACGGCCACGTTACTGTAGTTACGTTAGTGACCCCCCTTAAAATAAAAATAAAACAAGCTAATCATCTTATACTAGCCACTGCGTGCCTAGCCCGTGCCCGTGGTGTTGGTTTGCCTCCCACAGGCAACGCCGTGATGTAAGGTATAAAACTGGTGTAAAATTTTCCTCAGATTTCAAATCCGGTGAAGATGTATTCAATTGAAAAATTATTTTTTTAAAGAAAATCATATTTTTGGTTACAATCTATAGTGAAATTTTCCGCAGATTTTAAATCCGTTGAAATTTTCAATCGATCTTTAGCGATTCCGATATTACGAAAAAAAGCTTAACAATCCCAGTCAATAGGTTTAATTATTTCTTGATCGCTTTCGTGAAAATGGGACAGGAAATGTAATCTGTTTTTTTAAGGGGGTCCGGGACACATCAGAAAAAAAAATTTTATTAATTAATTTAGAATTTAGAATTTTTTTTGCACTGATTACCCTTCTAACTAACAAGCAAAATCACAACACAAAATTAAATTTTTTTTTAAAATTTAAAATTAAAAAGTTTTGAAAAAAAGAGGGGTCATTTCAAATTGCTAAAACTCAAAATATTCTTGGTCAATTTTCAAAATTCTTGCAGTAAATTATTCACAAATTTAGAAATTTTAATTCTGATAAGGAAATTTAAAAATATTAATTCAATAAAAAATAAAAAATATTTGAATGAAAACTTCTAAAAATTTTAATTTACTTTTTTTTTAAAGTTATATTTTTAAAAGTAAATATTTGTTTCAAATTTGCTGAATCAAAATTAAAGTATAGTGTTTGAAAAAGATGTATTCCAAATTTCAACACTTAAACTTTATCGGTTCTTGACTTATAACAATTTGAATACAGGAAATCTTGAAAAATCGCATCATGGAGAAAAACGCATTTAAAGTTTTAAAGACAGATTTACAATTTATAAAATGTTTAAATGCACTTTAAGAGCATCCAGATGAGTATCTAACTCCTTCTTTCCGCTTAATTTTTATTTTAAATTGATTTTTGTAAGATCTACCTTTTTTCTGCAAGTTTATATATATATAAAGGTTTCCGTAGACTTAAATAGCGTTTTTCACAGATGTTGTTGCCATGACAACAGCTATATGAGTGTTAGATTTTCAAAACAACGAACCACAAAATTTATTCTATCTCTCGTTCTAATTAAGATAGAAACATGATTCAGACGTCATTTTAAACAGAAAGATACAGAGAATTTTTTAATATAAAATTTTTTTTCTCTAAAATTTGACGATTTTTGTGTTTTGGACTCCTCTTAACGTGAACGGGCACGAAAAGAATTTGTTTATTTTTGGAAAGGGAAAGTTACCGTGACGTCACAATCTCGTTCGGAAAATATAAAAGATGTATTCAATTTAAAAGTTATTTATATAAAAAAAATCATATTTTTAGGTATGGATCAAATGTGAAATTTTTCGCAGATTTCAATTCCGCTGAAATTTTTACTCTATCTTTAACGGTGTAGAAGATAGAAAAAGAACTAATTGTCTCCAGTTAAAAGATTGTTTTTATTGTCTGGCTAGAAAAATTATTCCTCCGATCAAAATCAAAACGGAAATGAAAGCAACAAATTAAGAATACGTGATCTCTTCTATGTTGTAGCATTCAATAATGATTAAATTTCATTAAATTAATTTTAAAATGTTCTAGATTGAATTTTAAAATTCGCCGCGACCCAAAAATTGCAAAAACTTTGTACTACCTGTGTGCCAAATTTTAATGCTGCAAGTGCTTTAGAATGGTCAGGATTTTGCGGCCACGAAAAAAAAAAAAAAACAAGCACTTCCTTTTATAATAGTAGAGATGCTCATTGAAGGAAGTGTTTGAAATGTGCAAACTGGTAAATCGATCAGAACTTGGTAAGAGCAAGATATTTGAATTGCGACCAAAGCATGTTCATTTGAATGAGATCTGAGAAATACGATTCCGTATAATGCATAAGAATTTCATAAAGGTTCTGGAAATACACTATACTTCAAAATTGAAAGTGTTTCCACAAACTACTATTCATTCACAGAAAAAGTATTGTGGTGTTTCGTGGACCTAATTTGCAACATCACATGGTAAGGATCCAGTAGACGGTATTTGAGGCAGTGTGAAACGACAAGTCTTCGACCAAGAAGTGAAAGAAATTGAAGCGGCTCAAAAGTAGAAATGAAGACTAATGTTTTTGATGCAAAGAAAAAAATAGCGAAATATTCAGATCGAAACAAAATTATAATTTATTTCCCACTTTTGATACACATGAAATATGTTTTTGGGGCATTACTCAATTTTATAAAATTGCAGTTTGTTTCATTGATTCGCAATTATTCTCAAATATGTATAAAAATGTTAATTTTGCACTGATTTAAATTTCAAAAACGTTATTAATAAGCATTTAGTCCTCAGTATTCACAAATGTAACGTGAATCATAAAAATATCAATTTATTTTATTAATTAATGCAAGAATTTCATTTTTCTTAGTTTTGACATGACCTACAACTTTTAGTGAAGCAGTTTTGTGTGCCAGCTCAGGTACGGTTCACGTCATCAAAATTCTCGTGGCTCAAAAGTACGAGTTGTTGTCCTCAGATTGCCCGATAGCCCGTTGTGTTGCAACTATACGACGTTAATTCAACTACCTTCCGTCATGTCATGTTACTTTTACCATCAAAACAATTTTGTATTAAATATTCTTTGTTCACATTGAACCAATTACTTCTCTATCTCCCCAGTGATTTTCGAGTTCTTATTTTTACATCACACTCTCAGACCTTTTTTTTTTTTTTTTTTAATTACGAGGTGTTGTCCTCGGATCTTTCCCTTAAGGGACTGATCCCGGACCGTCGTCAATAGCCCGTTGTGTTGCTCTAGTACGACGTTAACTAAAATTACCTTACCTTACCTTACCTCAGACCTTTTTGCTGATATATCTAATCTCTTATTTGTTTGAGCCGACCAACCGGTATAGTGATTAAGGTGTTAGCCTCTAGATCGGAAGGTTCCTGGTTCGAATCCGGGTTCGGGCATGGATGTTTCTTCTTCTTCTAGACCCACCCCAGACCCACTCACCGTTAGGTTTAGAGTGTTATATGGTCTAGGGGGGAAGGGGGGAGAACCTCCACCGCAGCACGGAGGAGGGCCAGAAGGCCCAACACCAGTCAGTCGCTCAAATTGAGTGCCGAATTAAAAAAAAATAATAATAATAATACATGGGGAAACAAGCCCAAAGAAGACATAACACTTCCGGTGTAACCGGGAATTTAAGTTATGGAGACAAACAACTACACAAACCTCCGGGAGAAAAAACCGGGTAAAAAATAAACTCTGGCAACACGCCAGGAAAACATCAATACAAATTAAAACAATAAACCAAATACATAAATACACAAAACGACAAAAGAACACAGCACAGTACAAACACATAAAACACATATAGTTAAAAGTTGGTTTTATATCTTAAACAATTAACAACAACTCAAAAAAGAAAAGAATAATGATTATGTTTAATGTTGAGGAATGAAATAAATATTATATGAGAGATTTAATGACTATTTTAATGTACAATGCAATATGAACGAAAATAAATTTAAAGAAAAAATCTAAAAAGGTTAAAATTCTGTAAAATTTAAAAAGGTTAAAATTTTGTAAAATTTAAAAGTTTTAAAATGTTTTTAAAATCTTAAAATAGAGGATAACCTAGTTCCACCTCTCTATCTAAAAATAAAAAAAAAGTCAACCAAATGGGGGTCCCAAGGAGCCACCACATTTTTTACTTATGGGTCGTGGGGACCGGCCACCATCTCCATGGCCGCCATCACGCAGGATTTTATTTTTGCAATAGAAGTTTTGCTTCTAAGGACACTTTCCAACCAAATTGGCTTGTGTCTCTCATTTGGTTTTTTCACATGATTTTCCTTTGTGAGTGGACAGAGAGTCAAAGAGAAAGTGGTAGGCATCCCCCACTTCCCCGCAGCTACAGAGGTCCGAATTTTTGAGCCCAAACCTGCGAAGGTAAGCATGGAACGGTCCATGACCCGTGAGAAACCAGACGAGCTGGCGATCAGCAATGAGTCTATCTCTTGTAACTCTAGTAATGAATCCCCTGAGCCTGAGACCCTTATTTGATTCTAAGTAATGATTTTGCCAGGTCTTCTCAGTAAAATCTACAATTTTCCTTTTAAGTAGGCTCAGGGGGAACGGAATGTCCAAGACCTCACCACTGATCGAGGCAAGTTTTGCGTTTTCGTCGGCCAGCTCGTTACCAGTAAGACCCGCATGAGCCCGAACCCAACTCAGGCCAAAGATGTTAGTAAACTTTGATATTTTCTTTTTTATTTCGTAAAGGTAATTGGATTTATTAGTTGCGGTTTTAAGGGCCTGAATTGAACTGAGGCTGTCACTATAAATGTTTATCTTCTTTTCCTTGGCTATTGCCCAATCGATTGCTTTATATATTGCCGACAACTCTGCCTGAAAGACAGAGTTGCCGGGTAAAAGTTTGAATTGTAAAATTTCTATTAAATTATTATTTTTAAAGATGCACACCGCGGCCCCGACATTGCCATCAATGCCCGAGCCGTCGGTGTACACCTCGTATTCTGCATCTTTGATGGCGTCCTGGAAGTCCAACCTTAGTTCAGCCATCCGGACGCCACCAACCATGATATTGTAGTCATAATGTACTGGTGACAGCCTCAGCTCCGGGTCGGGGAGCCGCCTCTTGATAACATTACATTTTTTGTACAATGACAGCAGGGTCACATGGAGCGGCGGAATTCCGCATAGTGTATTAAGGGAGACGGTCGGAGAGGTTCTATATGCTCCAAGAATTTTTAACAGAAATGGCCTCTGTATAGTACTAAGCTTCTGGATCTGAGCTTTAGTTAAGCTGCCTCCCCAAATGCCAGCTCCATAGGTGACGATCTTTTCCGTGACGGTCAGATACCACACCTTCTGGAGCTGGCCACCGACTCCCCAGCCACCTCCTCGAAATTTTTGGAGTGAACCTCCGAGCCGCATACAGCGGTCTCTTAATTTCTGAATGTGGTCGCTCCATGCGAGCCGGCTGTCAATGTTTAGGCCTAAATATTTTAAATAACTGACTAGTTTTATTTCTTTACTATTTAAGTTTATTTTTATACTGTCTTTTAATTTTGGATTTTTAGAAACTATTAGGGTCTGGCATTTGTCGGTCGAGAGAGTCAATTTCATTTAATTTAATCTATTGAAAACAATAGCCAATGAATTATTTGTATTTCTCTCCAGCAGCCCCGCGGAGGACCCATGCGTTATTAATGCCAGGTCATCCGCAAAGGCCTGGAGGTAAATCCGATCAGAATTTAAATCAAGTATACAATTAAATGGGCATGGATGTTTGTAAACGCATGGTGTAGAGGCGGCTGGTGCACCTTAAATCTGTAATGGCCGAAAGTCCTCACGTTGGGTTGGCGTGGAAGTTTGGAGAGTGGGGTGCCAGCTCAAGTGTTGTTTCGTCATCTGACCGTGGTTCAAAATTACGAGGTGTTGTCCAAGGATCTTTCCCTTCAGGGACTGATCCCGGACCGTCGTCAATAGCCCGTTGTGTTGCTCTAGTACGACGTTAACTAAAATTACCTTACCTTACCTCAGACCTTTTTGCTGATATATCTAATCTCTTATTTGTTTGAGCCGACCAACCGGTATAGTGATAAGGTGTTAGCCTCTAGATCGGAAGGTTCCTGGTTCGAATCCGGGTCCGGGTACGGATGTGTGTGAGCGTATGGTGCACTTTAAATCTGTCGTGTCCGAAAGTCCTCATGTTGTGTTGATGTGGAAGTTTGGAGAGTGGGGTGCCAGCTCAGGTATTGCTTCGTCATCTGACCGTGGTTCAAAATTACGAGGTGTTGTCCTCGATCTTTTCCTTAAGAGACTGATCCCGGACCGGCGTCAATAGCACGTTGTGTTGCACTAGTACGACGTTAACTAAAATTACCATTAACTTATTTGTTTGAACGCTTCATTGATGCAATAAAAAAAAATACTTTTCAATGTGTTAATTTATGGCGTCGTATTTTCCCCAAATGATGAGATATGAAATGAACTGTTTTGTTTGAAATGGGATAGCATTGTGAGTGGTGGCAAGAGCATATTAGTTAATATTTCATGACGTTTGCTCACTCATGCTTTGGACTGTGCAGTTTCCTTACCGAAATTCTAAGCGCTGTAGCGATGAAGCGAATCTATAGCACATAATCCTCTTCAAGCATTTGTAGGAGGTGGCAATCTCTTCTTTGATGAGACACGTTTTACGCATATGCCCCCACCGTACCCTATATTTTCGGTTTTCCTACATTTTTTCGTGAAAGTTCTTTACATTTCAATCCTTTCCTTTCAGAGGGGATAGCCCCGCTCAAAACTTTCGGTATATGAAAAGGCCTCTCGGTATGATTTTGTCCCTGTACGCCCATTGTTTGTAGTACGAGGGTTTATTTAGACTGGAATCTAATATTTGAATGGTACCGCGAACATCCATTCATCCGATGGAATTCGAACTCAAAATTTGCTGAATCGAAGGTAGGAGACGGATTCCTTGTGTTTGCGCCACTGTACAATAACAAAATATTACCGTTTTTAAAAGCTTAAAATCGTCAAATATTAAAGAAAACTAAGTGGGATTGTCTTCTAGCCCCTCTCATTGTGAAACCTGTTGCGTTGCGAATGCGAAACAAGCCTATGCTCCTGAAACTGATTTTTTTTACCATATATCCGTGTTATCAGAAATATCCCCCCCCGTCACCAGTGAGGAATATAAAAATTTACCTATTATTGTCATCAGCGCCATCTATTGGAGAACGGCAAAAGTGTTTTTGAAATTGTTTCTTAGTATTACAAGTTCCAGGACCTTGGATAAGAAATCGTATCGCAATGATCTTATTTGAAATTAACAACTTTGATTCTTTCCCACGGGTATTCTGGGAAATTCTTTTTCAACGGAGGATATTGGGTGAACTCTGCGTTTGAAAACTTTGACACAAAGATGTTTTATCAAGAAAGTGAGATCGTTTTCATTAGCTTAATAGATTCAATATCAGCACAAAGTAATCATTCATCGCAGCAAAGAAAAGGATTCTTTTTGATTTGTTAAAATTCCATTAAAATTTCAAACATGTAAAAATATCCAAAGCTTGTAAAAACAAATTAGTAAAATTTTAATAAATAATAATGTTTTATAAAACTTTTAATGTTGTTCTTTCACTTTTGGACTCCAGTAATCAGTCATGAAAAATGCTTTCAGTCCTCATGAAAAACAGCTTTGAGAGGATCTTAAATTTCATACCCGCACCAAGCTAGATGAAGATATACTGGCAACTCTCTCTTATCGTATATCTTTCTCTCAGAAAATTTAAAGGCCTGTAAGTTGTATTGCCTAACCGAAACAGAGTACACAGAATCGGGCTCCACATGGGAATGGGTCACCAGTATCACATCATTGGGATCATAGATCAAGCACCGTATCGTAAAAATTTCATGTACTGTACAGTACTATGTTCAAAAGTTAAAACTCGCCATCTATTAGCCTGGTAGTGTGGTCTGTCTTTTATCACTTCATTGGGAAACTTAGTGAGTAGTAAATCTAGGGCATGCTTGTATACTTCTGCGATCGTCATCCAATTTGGTTCTGGCTGGTTGGCTTGGTTTTGGGATGTGGGTGCCACATTTGGACAAGCTGCCCCAAATACAAAGCAACTCCAAGTAGTTAATAGACACACAAGAAACGTTTCACTGACACTGGAAAGAGAAATCCATCCAAGACCAGTTACGGGAATCGAACCTGAGTCGCTGGTTGCTAGCGCTGTGGGCAAACCCACTGAGCCACGAAGACCTCAACTTGGTTCTGGTAATTGGTAATTTTTAATCAACGTCGTACTAGAGCAACAGACGACGGTCCAGGATCAATCCCCTAAAGATCCGAGGACAACACCACGTAATTTTGAACCACAGTCAGATGACGAAGCAACACCTGAGCTGGCACCCCACTCTCCAAACTTCCACGCCAACCCAACGTGAGGACTTTCGGCCACGACAGATTTAAGGTGCACCAGCCGCCTCTACACCATACGTTTACAAATATCCATGCCCGGACCGGGATTCGAACCAGGAACCTTCCGATCTAGAGGCTAACACCTTAACCACTATACCGGTTGGTCGGCCCACGGTCAGATGACGCAACTTGGTTTCTGAAGCCCAGAGTGAGAATAAAGATACGCAATGGGGCAACACAACGGGTTATTTGTAACAGTCCCGGGATCAATCCCAAAGGGAAAGATCTAAGTACAACACAACGTAATTTTGAACCACGGTCAAATGACGACACGATCATTAGGAGGTAGGTAGGTATTTAATTTATGTCAAGCGGGATCGACACAACCGGCTATTGATGACCGATTATTACGAGTATCTATAGGTAGGTAATGGTAATGGTAATGGTAATTTTAGTTAACGTCGTACTAGAGCAACACAACGGGCTATTGACGGACGGTCCGGGATCAGTCCCTTAAGGGAAAGATCCGAGGACAACACCTCGTAATTTCGAACCACGGTCAGATGACGAAGCAACACCTGAGCTGGCACACCACTCTCCAAATTTCCACACCAACCCAACGTGAGGACTTTCGGCCATTACAGATTTAAGGTGCACCATACGCTTACAAACATCCACGCCCGGACCCGGATTCGAACCAGGAACTTTCCGTTCTAGAGGCTAACACTTTAACCACTATACCGGTTGGTTGACACGATTACCTATAGATCATAATAGTTACAACTACATAAATACAAATTTTTAAATTGCATGAAAGTTGTTTTTTGTTCATCTATGCAGGCTCTGAGACGTATTACTGAAGTGCGAAATTAGATAAGAAGGTATTTTAATTAACGTCACACTGGAGCAACACAACGGATTATTGGTAACGGTCCGCGTTCAAACGCGAAGAGAAAGACACGATGACATCGCCCTGCAATTTTGAAACACGGTAAGATGACGAGGTCACACCTGAGATAGTACCCCACTCTCCAAATTTCCAAACAACGCCAACGTGTGGACATTTGAGGCTACGACATATTTAACTTGCATCAGCCCTCTTGCCCACTTCGATCTTTGGTTGGAACCGGCCTGGTCGAGAGAAATTAGACATTGTTTCCTTAGAATAAAGCTCAGGTGTTGCTTCGTCATCTGACCGTGGTTCAAAATTACGAGGTGTTGTCCTCGGATCTTTCCCTAAAGGGACTGATCCCGGACTGTTGTCAATAGCCCGTTGTGTAGCTGTAATAGTACGTTAACTAAAATTACCATTACCATTACCTTAGAATGAAATATTTAATTGATAAATATCACAATAAGAATGTTCCAAACATATATTCCTTTCCTTTTTATCATCGCAACTTGATAACAGTGTTGAGGACTAATTCTACTTTTTCTTCAGTTATCCTTCGTGCTTATTGATATCGCGCGTACTCGAAAGGTTGCTTTGTCAGTGGGAAAAGGTCCAACAAAAATCGAATGGGAATATTGTAGCGAAACATACAGTTGTTTCGCCGATAATGTTTCCGCACATCGTTTAAACTATCGAATTAAGTATTAAATTATCTTACATGATACGTAAGGTCTCTCTCCTTGTGTTCTTATTTTTCTCTTGCCTCTTTAGATCCATTCATTTGTTATGTCTTTATTCTTTGCATCTTCAAATTATAAAAAATATTAGAAAAAGTGAGTAATACGATATTGGTAAATTTATAATCACATAATGCTTTTGTTTTAAATTAGAGTTACATTTACAGGAAAGATTGCAGATACGAAGAGAATTTATAAATGATATATTCATTATACTTTTTAACTTGCAATTGTGTACTGGGGAAAAAAAATCCATGTACAAGTTCAGTTCATATTTCCTTTCAAAAATATATAACCGTAACGTATTTATATTGTTAAATTACTTTTTCAGAAGTGAACTTCGTCTGAAAAAGATTGTGATATTTAATTTATTGTCACATAGAATAAACATGTTTACATGACATTGAAAAATTCACAAAAAATAACAGAAAGCCAAGCGCAATGCACAATAAAGTCAGAAAAGCAAACACACACACATGGAGACAGCAAGAAATAAAACAAACTCAAATAAAATTCAAAAAATGCAATTTTAGTTTTTTAAATCAATGTTACAAACTTCGGTGTCGCCATAGAAAATGTGGACTCTCAGAGGCAAACTATTTGTGATCTTTATATAAATTAGAAAAAAAGTGTTTCATTTGAAAAGTAACTTGATAAAAATGTTTCCTATAAAATGATCTTATACCAAGACACTCAAATAAATATCTAATCCAGCAGTCTTGAGAAATTGTACTAAGAGTGGATCCTGTTGGAGCATCAACACACTTGTCTTTCTCAAATATGTTCTAAACAGTAGAAACCAGGGAACCCAATGGTTCCCTGAAAGTGACGATTAATTTTACCGTGATTTGAATTAGTGCATACGTCTCATATATTGTAACATTATAAGATATATCCAAAGGGCGTTCCATAAAAACTGAGAGTGAATTTTTAACGTAGTGGCAACACAACGAAACTAAAAAATAAAAGTGCAGTCGATTTTTTCAAACTCTTAACTGTACAATTATAAATATTCTAAACGAAGCAGGCGATTTTATCTTCCTAGTTTCGTGCTTGTTTAAAGATCTGTGTTTACTTGCCCTACAGAAATGGAGGTGAGTGATTCAAAGTTAAAAAACGAAATGCGTTCTGCCATAAAATTTTGCTATCGTTTGGGCAAAACAGCTCCAGAAACAGTTAAGTTAATGAAAGAAGCTTACAAAGACAAATATTTTGGTGAGTCTACGATTTTTAGATGGCATGGTAATTTCAAAAAAGGACGTTTGTCTGCAGAACTGGCTCCTAAGCCTGGCCGACCAGAAAGTTTTGTGAATTATCGAAATTTTAACACTGTGAGGGAAATCTTGCAAGAAAATTGGCGAATGACATGTGAGGAGATAGCGGCATCAACTAACTTTTCGTAAACGTCGATATTTCGCATTCTACGCAACAATTTACAGTTTCGCCATGTTTGTTCCATATGGGTCCCTCATCACCTTATTAAAGAACAATTGCAATTAAGAATTCACCAATGTTGTGAGTGGAAACAGATGCTTCAAAATGATCTGAATTTCCTAGTGCAGCATTTTGATCCCCTTACCAAGTCCGCAGAAAATCTATGGAAACACACCGATACTCAGACTCCGAATAAAATCCGACAAACCAAATCTGCTGGAAAGGTCATGATGATTATTTTGTTTGTTCATAAAGGTGTAATCTATCAGCATGGTGCGCCTCCAAAAACTATTGTGAATGGTGAATATTATATTTCAGTTTTGAAACTTTTGCGACAACACATATCGAGAAAGCGACATGAACTGATAGGGAATTGGATATTACATCACGATAATACTTGCCAGCATGTCGCTATTTCTGTTCAGCAATATATTAGTAAATGCAATATTAAAATCATTCCACATCCCCTTTACAGTCCAGATCTCGCACCATGCGATTTCTGGCTGTTTCCGACGTTTAAAGAGAAGCTCCGTGGTAGAAAATTTAATTCAGATTCTGAAGTTATTTCAGCAGTGCAGGGTTCTTTGAAGCAGCTTCCAGAAAAAGGCTTCTTTACTTGTTTTGAAAAGAGGGTTGAACGATGGGACCGTTGCATATCATCTGAAGGAAGGTATTTTGAAAGAGAATCATGTATTTTTTTCTGTAAATATATTTTTTGATTTGACCAGATTTTGATGGATGAGATTTCTTGTCATTAAAAGAAAAGTGACCAGATTTTGATGGATGATATATCTCGTCAATAAAAGATAACTGACCAGATCTTGATGAATGAAATAACTCGTCATTGAAAGAAAACCGACCTGATCTTAATGGATGAGATATCTCGCCATTGGAAGATAACTGACCTGATCTTGATGGTATCGGGTCATTAAAAAATACTGACCTGATCTTTATGGATGCGTTTCACGTCATTAAAAGAAAAGTGACCTGATTTTGATGGATGAGATATCTGTGGTTAGAATATAACTGACCAGATCTTAATGGGATATCTCAAACATAAAAAAACTGACTCTGTCTTGATGGATGAGATATCTCGTCATTAAAAGAAAACTGACCAGATGTTGATGGATGAGATACCTCGTCATTACAAAACACTGACCCGATCTTGATGGATGGCATATCTCGTCATTAAAAGAAAACTGACCTGATCTTAATGGATGAGATATCTCGTCATTAAAAGAAAACTGACCTGATCTTGATGGATGAGATATCTCGTCATTAAAAGAAAACTGACCAGTTCTTGATGATAGATGACGTATCTCATCATTGGTAGATAACTAACTAGATCTTGATGGATGAGATATCTCGTTATTAAAAGAACACTGATTAGAAATATATGAATGAGATATCTCGTCATTGGAAGATAACTGACAAGATCTTGATGGTTGAGATATCTCGTCATTGGAATATAACTATTTTGATGGATAAGCTAGCACGTCATTGAAAGATAACTGACCAGTTCATGATGAATGAGTTATCTAGTTATTGGAAGATAACTGACAAGATATTGATGATTGAGATATCTTGTGAGGAAAAGAAAACTCACCTGAACTTGATGGATGAGTATTTTGTAATTAAAAGAAAATTGTCCTGACTGTGATGGATGAGATATCTCGTCATTGTTAGATACCTGACCAGATATGGTTCGATCAGATAACTCGTCATTCAAAGAAAAGTAAACTAATCTTGATGGATGAGATATCTCGTCATCAAAAGAAAACTGACCAGTTCTTGATGGATGTAATATCTCATCATTGGAATATAACCGATCACATTTTGATGGATAAGATAACTCGTCATTAAAGGAAAACTCACATGATTTTGATGTATAATATAACTCGTCATTAAAAGAAAACTCATATGATCTTGATGGGTGGATATCTCGTCATTGGAAGATAATTGACCAGTTCTTGATAGATGAGATACCTTTTCATTAAAAGAAAACTGATCGGATATTGATGTATGAGTTATCTCGTTATTAAAAGAAAACTGATCAGATATTGATGAATATCTCTTCATTAAAAAAAAACTGAACAAATCTTGATGGATGAGTTACTTTATCATTGGAAGATAACTGACCAGATATCGATGGATGAGATATCTTGTTATTAAAAGAAAACTGACCTGATCTTGATGGATGAGATATCTCGTCACTCAAAGATAACTGACCAGATCTTGATGCATGAGGAACTTCGTATTTAAAAGAAAACTGACCTAATCTTGATGGATGAGTTATCTGGTAATTGGAAGATAACTGACCAGATCTAGATGGGTGAGATATCTCGTCATTAAAAGAACACTGATAAGATCTTGATGGATGAGATATCTCGTCATTAAAAGAAAAATGACCAGTACTTGATGGGTGAGGTATCTCATCATTGGTAGTTAACTAAATATATCTTTATGGATGAGATATCTCGTCTTTGGAAGATAACTGACCAGATCTTGATCGATGAAGTATCTGGTCATTAAAAATATACTGACCTGACCTTGATGGATGCGCTATCTCATTATTAAAAGAAAAGTGACCTGATTTTGATGGATGAGATATCTCGTTATTGGAAGATAACCAGATCTTAATGGGAAATCTCGTCGTTAAAAGAAAACGGACAATAACTTGATGGATGACATATCTCGTCATTTAAAGATAACTGTCCAATTCTTGATGGCTGAGATATCTCGTCATTAGAAGATAATTGGCCAGATTTTTATTGATGAGATAATTTGTCTCATTAAAAGAAAACTGACTTGATCGTGATGGATGGATATCTCGCCATTGGAAGATAACTGACCAGATCTTGATGGATGAGTTATCTCATCATTGGAAGATAACTAACCAGATATCGATGGACGAGATATCTCTTCATTAAAAGAAAACTGACCTGATATTTATGGATGAGATATCTCAGCATTCGAAAATAACAGACCAGATCTTGATGCTTGAGGTACCTTGTAATTAAGAGCAAACTGACCTGATCTTGATGGATGAGATATCTTGTCATTGAAAGAAAAATGACCAGTTCTTGATGAATGAGATATTTCTTGATTTAAAGAAAACTAATCAGATCTTGATGGATGCGATATATCTTTATTCGAAGATAAGTGATCAGATCTTGATGAATGATAAATATCGTCATTAAAAGAAAACTGACCAGATTTTGATGGATGAGGTATCTTATCATTGGAAGATAACTAACTAGATCTTGATGGATGATATATCTTGTCTTTGGAAGATAACTCATAAGATCTTGATGGATGAGGTATCTCGTTTTTAACAGAAAACTGATCATATTTTTATAATGAGTTATCTCGTCACTGAACAAAAACTGACCAGATGTAGATGGATGAGTATGTCGTTATTGAAAGGTAACTGACCAGTTCTTGATGGATGATATATCTCGTCATTGCAAGACAACTGACCAGATTTTTATGGATCATATAACTCATCTTTGAAAGAAAAGCGAGCTGATCTTGATGGATGAGATATCTCGTCATAAAAAGAAATTTGACCAGATTTTGAGGGATGAAATATCTTGTCATTGAAAGAATACGGAACAGATCTTGATCTCAACAACAATTTGACGATATCTTGTAGTACACAGCATCTCATTTATAGAAACTTGACCAGATATTGATCACGTCTTAAAAAGAATAGATGATATCTTGATGATTAAATATGTGGTCATTAGCACGATTGGTTAGATGAACGAGATATATCGATGATGTGATATATCGTCGTGTGATATATCGATATGTGATGAACGAGATATATCATCCAAACCATTAAAAGAATGTTAAAGATTTGTCAATCGTAAAGAATTGCGCTTTCTATCAGATTAACACAATTACTTCTGACTGCAGAAGAATTGAATAAGTCACGTTAAATAAACGTGAAAGATGGTACTATGCGTTCTTCGCCGGCATCTACGTTTCAATGCGCCAGTGTGTTTGAAATGACTCGCATAAGTATGTTTATCCAGTGTCTTGTACGTGGTATTCCTATACGCTTCTTATTTGCGCTGTAGTCTCCTTGAAAGTGTTATCTTATACGTTAAGGAGAGTACAGCTGATCTGTATCTTGAAACGTTGCAGTGAATTATTCATAGATCTTTATGTATTTTGTACTGTTTGTGAATAATTGGTAGTTCAGACCTTTTAAAGTGGGTCAGGGAATTATGTCGATAGATTTGCTTTATTTTTGAATCATCACTTAATGTTATGTGTTAGCTAAGATCAGATAATGTGTTTTTTGAATTTCATTTAAATACAAGTACAGAGTCATATAAAACCTACTGCGACCCTCTACCCCGCTGTAATACTGCCATAAATAAAAAAATTAATTTATTGCTTTATGTTGGAATATATTGGTATTGGTATTTTCAAATAACGTCACATAGGAGCTACACAACGGGCTAATTAAGTTGGAAGGAATAAATGCTCCTGCATGTGCAAACTGCCGTAACTGTAGCTTTCAGTAGTGGCAGTTAAGGTTTCAGTAGAGGACAGTTGTGACAGCTTTGGAACATGCACAGAAGAATGCATATCGTCTTTTTGAACATATTAAAATTTTTTAGATATTCATGTTTTTAGTTGTGTCGATATTGTAACCGGTTGCCAAGCTGCGTGCTTTTTTAAGAAAAGTGGCACAATTCAAAAAGTTAATTTTACAAGCCTAAAAAAGATTGTAAATCCTTAAGCATATATTTTGAACTCCATGGTTACTTTAAAACTAACATTTACATTTTGAGCTGTGTCACTTCTTGATATCGTAAGTATCTCTTGTTGAGTATAATAAAAGACAACCGTGATAAAATTATCTAACTTAGAATCGGTAAAGTTGAGGGGAATTATACTTCTAAAATAGTTAAAATAGGTGTTGTGGTGAGCAATTTTATTCGCTGAATCTTAGTTATCCTATACTCGAAATTTATAAACACGTGATGAACCTTGAAAAGGGCTTGGTACTATAGTATCTAAAACAGTTATTCACTCTTTATGTGCATTGCATAATTAGTTATTTCAACAATGTTTTTCGTTGGATAATATCTTACGATTGTTACATTCTTTGTGGCTTCAGATAGAAATGAGGTTTCCAGTAATGTAGCTTAACTTTTACCACTGGAAATGACAAGACTAAATTTGCTTTACTTTGAACGATTAGTAGAATATAAGGGATTCCCGCTTCTGTACATCTAGTCAGTCAAGAAGCTTCTCGTACCATGATCATAGAAATTTCAACACGTGGTTCTTGAGCACAATTTTTAGATGGGTAGATAGACATTTAAAGTCGCACTGAAGCAACACAACGGGTTATTGGCAACGGTCCGGTATAAAATCCGAATGGAAAGTTCCGGGGTAAACACCACGTGATTTTGAACTATGGTCAGATGACGAGGTCACATCCGAGATGGCGAAACACTCTCCACACTTCCACAACACGTCAACATGAAGACGCTTGAGGCCATAACAGATTTAAGGTGAACCAGACCCATTGCATACGACGGTCTTTGGTTGGATTCGAACTCGCAATCCTCCGGTGTGAAGGGAGCATTCTGTTTTTAAGTTAACGTAAGTGTTAGCAAGATAATGGGCATTCAAAATCGTCATATAAATGTAACATTTCTTCCGGTCTCAAAATATCACTCATGTTAAAATAGTAACACCAAGAAAACATAAGGACACGAGCCTCAGACACATTACGACGTTATTTCAACTACGTATAAGTGAAATAGGGATAGAATAAGGAATCGTGTTGCATGTTTGGATAATTTTTAATCATATTAAAGTTCGCACAGAAAACCTTAGATTATGTATTTATTATCAGTAGGGCAACTTTTTGCAACAAATACAACTTTATTTCACGCGTTCTACGCTGCATGTAAAGTACTAAAACCAAAATTCCTCCTACATGGGGTGTATTGTAAGTGAGTTATAAGCGCAACATAAATGCAACTTTCTGCATAAATGAAACTTTTTGCATAAATGCAACTTTTTAAAATATAGCTTAAAAATTATTATCAAGTTACAATCTCATTTTTTGCTCTCTGAATCAACCCTTCGATCACGTGTGTCTGATCTTGCGAACGCCGCAGTATTGCGGATCAAACAAGCTCATGGTAAGAAGGCGTTCGTCCTAAGACGAAAGTGAAATAAATGGCAAGAAGTACTTTAACACATTGGTTGGTACTCTGTATAATCCAGAGGAAACTTGCGTAATCGACTGCAGAGTTTGCTAGGTGAGTGTCGATCATCAATATATTGTTCGCCTTGTAGATGACGTTTTAAAATCTCTGAATGTTGAGCGAAAGGATTTTGCGCTTCTACTATCCGATACAGCACATTATATGACAGCGGCTGGCGCAGGTTTTCAATGTTAAAGAAATTACTGGCCAAGGATCGGCCATTCAACGTTCTTCTGTATTTCAGTATGTATTATAATACTGTTGTACACGACTAAAATTGTCAATATATTTTGAATTTTTTTCATTTTTAACGAATAATTTATTTTAGAACTTAGTGTATAAAAATAAATGCAACTTTATTTTCATAAATACAACTTTAGGGAATGATAAATGCAACTTTTCCTATTTTTACTGCAACAAAAAAGTTGCCCTAATTATCAGTGGTCTCATCTTACACAGATTTTTTCATTGTTGAGTGGTCCTTTATTCAGTCTACACTCTATGGACATCCGGCAAATTAACGTCGTCGCATGTGCGTATGACCAGGTTTTCTGAACGAAATATGCGAGGATGATCGTGTCGTATGTCGACGAAATAGGAGAGTCACCTTGTACCTGAGTGTAGAATTTCGAATGCAAGGATAAAAGCATTAGTATTTTTAGTTGGTCTTTTGGTTATAATTTATTTATGAACTTTGGAATGGATGCTGCAACATAATTGTAACAGGGTGTCATTCGATCTGGGACTGTTTCGGCTCTTGGATTGCATACACCAGGTTTCCACATGGGAAGTCACCTTTGGACACGAGTATCACGTGGTGCTGATTGCTCGGTTGATGAGAGGGTACACGTTTAAGGTAATCTATTCTAGACAGCTGGATTTCGTAGACAAATTACCGTGTGTGCAGAAAAGGGGTTTATACGTCGAAACCCCTGTCATAGAGACGAATTTCTTGTTCTATTGAGATCACTACGTCTACTGTAGATATTGGCAGACAAGAACAATCCAAGAACCTATGTCCAATAAGAAATGCAATGCTCATAACAGAATCTCATAAACAGTCTTGTTAACATATAGCAGCATTAGGAGAACATACAGCCATATCATATACAGTCAGTACCGGCTATATGGTCACCCCGCTTATAAGGTCAATTTTCTCAAGTCCCGTCTAACTTAATAAGGAACATGTGTTAAAGCGCATCGCTTATATAGTCATTTTATTTTCCTGGTTATCGGTTATAAGGCCGTTTTTTAATCTTTTCAATTAGGTTATCGTTTTTTTTTTTGTTGAAAAATAATAATTGTTATAACATTTCTTGAGGCAGGGAGCAACACAGGGAATGACCAGAAGAAAAAAAGTCCTCCAAAGATATGAATCTGCCAAGGTGTTCAACGTTGATGAATGCGGACTTCTTTTTTATCGGATCTCGCCAGACAGAATTCTTTGTTTCAGAGGTAAAAGATGTGTAGGGTGAAAGAAAAGTAAGGAACGCTTAACCGTGTAGTGCAGTAAGCCTTGGCGTTGAGCTTACCATGAATTTGGTCCAAGGTCCCAATCCATACCAGGAGAAACACCACAGACCATAATTCCACCTCCGCCGAACTTTACTGCGGGCACAATGCATTCTGGCAGGAGGCGTTCTCCAGGCAGGCGCCAGACCCTGCCATTCGAACGGTACAGGGTGAACCTTGATTCGTCGCTCCAGAGAACCCGTTTAATAGAATTAATTTTTAAAATGTTCTTAATAGTTTAATTATTTGTTTATGAGCACTAGGGTGATAGGTGAATATAACCCTGCCATAATTAAATAGAGTAGTATTGTTCCGCATATACGGTCACCCCGCTTATAGGGTCTGATTTTTCTGGACCGCTGAGCTGACCATATAACCGATACTGACTGTAATATGTAGTTACTAACTTTTTATTCTTTACCCGTTTTAAATCCCCGCAGTTGCAAACTTTTCGTGTCTATATATGGATGGTATTGTTGATTTTAAAGTAATATTCCTACTACACACTTAAAATATCAGTGGCGTAGCATCCAATGTAAGCTCCCTCGATAAAAAAATTAAAATGAAAAACATTTGATAAAACCTGAAACAAAATCGAAGATTTTTTAAAAATGTAAATCTGTGTGCCACCTCAAGAGGTCAACCAGAGACGCACGATCATTTAAGCTTCCAATGGTTTCTTACTATGATTGATTAATGGTATTTGTCATGCTCAAAGAGTACCTTCAACACAGACTCTGTCTCCCTTCCCTATGCCTTCAATTGAGGGATTGAGACTAGCAACCAGACGAGATAATATATTCGGTTTGTCTATGTTCACGACACTATCTTTCTCCTAATTTTTCAACTTTGAGAGACTGTTTCGGTTCGAAGACATATTTTGGATCCTCCATATAGAGTTGACAAGATTAGGCGCGATTGCGTCCCTTTGGGTCTTCTTTTTAACTCAGGGTTAAAAAGTATCTTTATTGCATTGGCTTTGCGGAAAAGAAAGAACGACGAATGGAGTTTAAAAAGGTTGTCTAAAGATGAGGATGATTTTTTTTTGTTTTCGATCTAATCTCGCCATTTCCAGTTATCAACCTTACGCTTCTGACATCTATCAACATATTCTGTACCATGAGAGAAATACGTTGTTTTTAAAGATAATGTTATGCATGCGTAGATTTCATGGTGTCACTTGATTTACTGCATTCATTATTAAACTATTCAGAAAGAGTATTGAAATTGTGTGAAATGTTAAGACTAACAGCTACGTCCAGCTCAAATATTTTATCACATTTCCCTCGGAAAATGAAGACCGATTCGCTTATTGTTCTGTGATCATTTTTTGTTATTCTAGTAAATATAGAACCAGGAGCCAGAAAGGGCAATTGTCGATTAGCCCGTGGGCCAATATGACTCAGATGGAGAACATTAATGAAATGGGATGATGTAAGAATAATAAAAGCAAATTAAGAATCGATAAGGAATGACTGTTATTGTTCGTTAACGAGTAGATGGAAAAACAATGACCTGCATTCGCGACCCATAAATTGATTAGTAAAGGTGTTGAATATTTGTAAAAGCTGTTTTTCTGCTAAATCCACGCTCCACAATTTAAGTTCATTTCCCGACATCACAACACTTATTACACTGTGGAAGTTATTTGAATCTTAGATGGCGCTACCGTCGTTGACGTCATGCGCCTTTCCTGCTATCCTACACCTGCAGCTTTTGTCAGTTGATTAGTTGAAGTTCGACCCTTGATTCGATTTCGAAAGAACCTAAGTGTTCTTAATTCGATTGTGATTCGATTTGCATTAATATGTAATCTTTTCTGTGCCTGTAAATAGTAATTAAACTTTACTTTAACGGAATAATCTCTCTAATCGTCATTATTGTATAGATCTAAAAACACCACTGAACCAATTCGATATTAGAAATCCTGCCATTTTGCGTCATACACCGGCATTAAAACTTCCGAAGCATAAGATCTTCAACAGCTACTTTGCAGTGAAGTGCCCTGGTTGTTATAAAAGGATACACAAAAGTTACATCGAGAGTTTACGCACCGATAACTAAACACTAAACGACAAGAACAGGAGCGAACAGTAAATATGGCTTTGAACTGAAGTAGTAACATTGCACTGGATGCCATGAGATAGAAGGGTAACTGGAAACTTAAAACAAGCCGTCTTTTGTTCACAGTATGACCACCCCGTACACTGATGCAGGCTTTGCACCGCGTTTGCGCTCATAGAAATGAAGTAGTGGATGTTTTTCTGGGGCAGTAGCAGAGCCCATTCCCATGTTAGAGCCTTTGATGTCACCTTGTCAAAATTTGAATATGACCAGCTTTCTACTGAACATACTCGGCTATGAAATTCACCACAGGTCATTTCGTTTAAATTTGAGGTTGCAATCTTTAAAATAATGGTGTTCCGAAAGTTTTTTTAAGCAAGTGTATTAAAAATACGATAAGAACATTTATTTACAATTTATTTATCTAAAGAAAACCGTCTGCTCACTGAGAAGCCATCCAAGGATGCAGGGTACACCACCCACTCTCGCAACCATCGATTTCTCTACGGGGGGAACACTGAAACTCACATTCAGCATTCCAAACCTAGGCGCACGCCGGATATGTCGGGAACGAAGCGAGCAGACGAGATCGCCAAAGGAGTCACTCAGCTCCCGAATATAGCTATAACGACTAAGAGATCCATAGAGAACATAAAAGGACTTCTGAAGGTGGAGCAGTTAAAGGAGTGGCAATTACGTTGGGATAATTGCACCAAGGGAAGAACAGTGCATAACTTATACAACAAAGTCTCAACTAGGAGACTCCAAGGTTCATTCGAGATGAATCAGCTACCGACGGGGCATGAAGCCCTAGGAGAATACCATCATAGTTTTTTGCAAGGACTAATATGTGTAAATGCGGAAAAGAGGAAGAGAGACAGTGGATCATATTATCTACAGGTGAAGACAATGGGACCCTATTAGATAAAAAAAAAATTCCACGGAGTTACAAACATTCTGATAGAAAGCTATTATTTTCTGATAAAAGAACTGGAAAAGGCCTTAGATGCACAATGAAAGGAATTTTGGACAATAGATTACAAGAAATGGGAGAGACAGGATAGTGAAGTTGATGCAACACAAAACAAACCATATGTCTGTGTATTTGAACCAAATCGTATATTTGAGCCAGGGGTTCTCAAAAGTGTGTGCCGCGGCACCCTAGGGTGTCACGTAGAGAGATTAGGAGTGCCGTGAAGCGCCCATGAAGCAGTTGCAACTATAAGAAGCAAATATCGTTCGAAAATTAATGTCGCAAAAGAAATGCGAGTAGCTGTATCTTAATTCCACGATTCGAACAATTGAATAGTGAGCAGCAGTCTCACACGTCGCACTAAACACACACATATATATCCGAGAGTATGTTGAAATTAATTTTATTTGTTTTATTTAAATTTTTACCTACACCTATGTTTTCCTATTAAGTACAATTAAAGTATTTCTGTGAATTTTAAATACGAGTTGTGTTAATTAAGTACATGTTCCTACCACTTTCTTCCCTAATTTCTTCTTCAAAATTGTACAAAAATATGATATATATATATATATATATATATATATATATATATATATATATTACATGACAAGTGTGCCGTGAGAAAATGCTAATTATCTTAAGGCCCGGTGCACATATCCGAAATTTTCAACTTGCGGCGCCGCTGCGGCACCGAAGCCCAACTATGCACACATAACCGTGAAATGACGCAAGTACTCATTTCGCATCATTTGCGATAAATATTCTATCGAAGAAAACTTGTTTATTTCGCTTACTTGGTTTACAAAAAGTATATTTTGAAACAAAATAGACGTTACTGGATACAACCCTTTATTAACTATTATTTATATTCCATTGGTTTATGAAAACAAAGTACTTCAGAATGGAGATGGGTGTGCGGCGAGCTGCGGCGGCGCCATGGGGAACTGTGGTACAAATTGCACGCAAGTTGGACGTGCGTCGCCGCAGAGGAATGTGTGCACTACTCCATTGGATCTAATGTGTCTCAGAACACACTTGCGTTGCGGTAGCGGCACTGCACGTTGAAAAACCGGATGTGTGCACCGGGTCTAAGGGTGCAACGACGTGGATGAGTTTGGGAACCCCTGCGAAAAGCGGGGTGGTAACCAAACCAAACCCATTTGAAACCCAGGCACTTCACCAAATCAAGCACCAAGTCTGCGAAATACTCATTCTAAAACCAAAAGCACAAGTTTCCTGCAACAGAAGCGGTTAGTAACACAGCTGTTAATTTAAGAATTCCTGGAAATACATTTCCATTGTGTATCGTGTGACAGGACGAGCGTAGACTCCTTTTCCCAAAGCGTGGCGCCGATCCAATTCTGGGGTTGTCCCAGGATTGCGTCATCCCCTGGTGTCCCGGCTTCCACTCTTCCGCCTTTTGCATATCTCGTGGCTACGTCACGGGGCTATATTTAGCATCCCACAGAAGAGTACTACTCTCCCCACCGGTTCCCCAACAGCTTGACTGGCCGTACGTTTCACGGGAGTCTCCTCTACCTCTTCCGCTGCGCAGCTGCAGGGAAGATGCCTTTACGGAATTCTAAGAGTCATCGTCTTCCGCGTGACGCTTTTTTCTTCGGTTCTCCTACCTACGTAGAGAGAAAAAGAGTAGCGCCGGTGAACGCATCCAGTTTGAGGTTTTCCTGCGCTTCATGCATCGAAGTATTCAGTGTGTACCGTCGGCACCACGCCAAAGACACACGAATCTGCAGTCTGGGGTGTTTTCACCCTAAATTCATTTCCTAGACCGGCGATTTTCAACTTATTTCATGTCGTGGCACACCTAATTACTAATATTTTGGGGACACATAAATTAATCTTTTTATTTTCCCTACTATTTTTGCTCTGATTTGACTTTTTAAAATTGAAAGAATCACTACTTTGAAGTAAAAATAAAAATTATTTATGTGGGTATTACTTGTCATTCTCTGTGAATACACCAATTATCAGTGGTTGGGTTTCATGGCAAGAGCATCTATCTTACTTGGCATGCTGCGCCAAACAACATAAATGAAATTGGCATATTCCCAAGGAAGACCATACTGACCCAGGAGAGAGTAAAATACCTAGGTAGGAATCGAAACTGCGATGCCTACATTTCGCAGGCTACTAGCGCAAGGAGAAAACCCACAGTGACCCCAGTACACTTGTCAAAAGTTCAATATATATATATATATATATATATATATATATGTATACTATTATTCTCCTCCAATGTCCAACTAGTTTGTTACATCTTTCTTAAGAGTTCTATACTAAGTCTAGTTCAAGATTGTCCAGTTCACGGGGGCTGATGCACGTTAAGTCCGTCATGGCTTCAAATGTCCGTCACGTTAATCCGTCATGGCTTCCACTCACGCTGGCGTAGTGTGGAAGTTCGGAGAGTGGGGTGATGTGTTACCTCGTCATCTGACCATGGTTCCGAATTACGTGATGCCCTAGAATCTTTCCCTTTGGGGTGATACCGAAAAAGTGCACGAAAGAAAAAAAAAACACTCCAATCTCTTACAATGAAGGAGCGCTTTTTTAATTCAAAGCGTTTGGAAAAAAAACGTAACGAGAAGAATGATACATTTAAACAAGACCAAAGAAAGGTGGAGTGGCTTAAAATCCAGTGGCTAAGGTTTGAGAGCTTCGAACCTTTTTGAGAGAAATACAAATATACAAACTAGGACGGCATACCCTTTAATGAGCTGGACCTACAAAAAAGAACATAGCAAGTCTTGAAAATTTTAGAAATGTTGTACCCAAACTGAAACTGATTAAGAGTAGAAAAGAAAAAGGACATTCTACTTATGGCTTATGTCCCCCATGACTTTTATAAAAATCCTCATAACTGTCCCAAAGCTGCTAATGAGGTCCAAGTATGTCTGGTGGAAAGCGACTGTTGGAGTTTTAAAGTTTTATTTTATGGAATATCATTTTAGACTACCAACTTTGAGATAGTAATTTTATTTATACAATTTGGAAAAGTCTAGTAGAAAAGTTGTGAGTTGTCATTAATTGTCAAACAAATTACAAATTCCTCACTATGTGGTAGTGTGTGGCATAAGTGACTTAACCAACAGCCATGTCAGTCATTTAACGAACAATAAAATTCAACAGTGGCCTTACCCTCATTTTGGTTTTATTTTTTTGAAATGTGCGGATTCAAATCGTTTAAAATTACAAAACAACTTACTGTCGATCACTGAAAAACAAAAATTTTGGAATTTCAAATCATACTGTGGATAAATAAAAATATTAAAAAAATGTTGCCAAGAAAATCGTAGTTATCTCCATTTGTTATGTTGGTGGGTTAAGCCATTCTTGCTCTGATAGCCTCAATTAACTACCGAGTTCCTTGGGGCGAAACTGCAGAATCATTGTTTCGAAAAAATCGCTTTTGAAAGTTTAACGCCGTGGGAAAACTATATTCCATCAGAAGTTCAGCCATAAGTTAAAATTATTTAGGTTTGCTACGAGAATTTGGATTTTAGATTTTATGATGCAAGGTCCTAAACAGGACAAGCTGCACTTATTTATTACCAGAGTTTGGCCTTTTGCATAATAGTATAAGACAGAACTCGAAATACCCCCGGGTGCACAGGTGCACTGTGCACATGAAAATAAAATTGTGCACCTAATTTTTTCCCGCCTAACGTTAAAAAACAAGGAGGGGAAAGGAGTTTTATGTAATTTTGATGTTCGAACAAAATATTAGTATCGACCTCTCTCGCTCTAAAGGAACGTAAATAAAATTTCTAAATACACACTATGCAAAAACAAAATTGCTGGGTCGTAACGGGTTTATACAGGAGGAAGGTTTACTTGTGCCAATGCCACCAGAACTTTCCGATGATCGAAACCTTTTCCAGATGGCGCATTTGAAGCGACTGTCGCGACAGCCGGAGAAGGAAGAATTTAGATCACTTGACCACCCGCGAACGATAGGCATCCCGCATTTCTGTAAACACCTTGTGTTTCAAAAAAGTGTAAAGCCGTAGGAATTCTTGAAAATTGTCTGGGCCCCCCACTGCGTATCGTAAACAAATATTTTCATCATTTATCTTTAAATTCAGATTTTATCTGCTTAAGATATAAAGTATTCGTTTATTTTTTATGTGTGTTTTGCCCTCCAATGTCTGATGATGACTGAATATTTGTAAGTAATAATTTTGCAGATAAAATATTATTTAAAATTTTTTATTTAATATCTACTACTAAACTATCTAAACATACCCAAGTAATAAAGTAGTTTACATTACATTAATGCTCTTACATTACGTTTTTTTAAATGTGCACCTAAAATATAATCTGTGCACCTAATTTAAAAACTTAGGTGCACAAGGTGCACTGTATTAAAAAATCTATTTCGAGGCCTGGCATAAGACACATGTCTACAAAATATATTTAGGTTGAAAACAGCCAAGAATACGATTCGTGGTAACGATGATACGAGTATGTTGCAATGTATACAGGGTGGTCCCGAATTCATGGTACAAACTTTAATGGTAGGTACAGGACATTGTAACAATGATTTATTGTATAGGAATGTATAGTCGCAAGTGACGCGGTGAGGCGTAAACAGGGGAAATAAAAGGAAAGAGAAATGGAGTGATCGGTTGGTATCATTGCCGGTAGAGGGCAGTAGATGTCTAGCCGCTGTTGAACATGATGCATCGCAGTAGGGAAAAGCGCCATTCACAATTGTGCTGCCGTAGACGATGGGTGACTTTACGTATGCAGAAAAAGCAGACATGCATTACATGTACGGCCGTGCAAATGGTAACGGCAGAGCTGCGTTACGAATGTATCGCGCGGAGTATCCTGATCGACGAATGCCGGATCATAGAATTTTTCAACGGTTACATCGTCAACTTTGTGAAACAGGTGCGTTCGACGTCAACAGACATGGCGCTGGTCGAGTAAGAGCTGTACGCACTCCAAGGCTGGAAGAAAGCATCTTGAACATTGTGGCTGATAGACCCGAGTCAAGCACAAGAACTGTTGCGCGTGACGTAGGTGTGAGTCATCAGACTGTATGCAGAGTGTTAAACGAAAATCGCTTACACCCCTTCCATTTTCAGAAAGTACAAGCATTGAATCCGGCAGATTATCCTCGCCGCGTGAACTTCTGCCTGTGGGTGATGCAGCAATGTGCGTTGCAGCCGGATTTCGTAGATTATGTGCTATTTACAGATGAAGCGACATTTTCACGCGAGGGTGTCTTTAATGCGCACAATTCCCATGTGTGGGCAACCGATAATCCACATGCAACGCGTCGACATGCGTTTCAACAACGTTTCAGTATTAATGTGTGGGCTGGTATTGTGAACGACTTTTTGATTGGCCCATACTTACTACCCACGCGGCTCACTGGCGGAAGCTATCTTATTTTTCTGAAAGAAGTGTTACCACAACTGCTGCATGATGTTCCGATCGCCATTCGTAACCGCATGTGGTTTCAGCACGATGGGGCGCCTGCACACTTCAGCATTGATGTACGGAATTACCTGAATGCCACGTTTGGTACTCGATGGATTGGGCGTGGTGGACCAGTCCCTTGGCCACCCCGATCTCCCGATTTATCGAGCCTCGATTACTTTTTATGGGGACATCTAAAGCATCTTGTTTATGAGACTCCAGTTGACTCAGATGAGGATCTCGTCGCTCGCTTATCTGTAGCTGCTGCAGGTGTGCGTGAAATACCAGGCATCTTTGAACGTGTACGCCAATCGCTCCACCGACGCTGTCAAGCATGTATCGATACTGGTGGACGCAATTTTGAACAATTACTGTAAACATGACACTTGTCAACAACGCTTTCAAT
The DNA here is from genome assembly GCA_947359465.1 of Metellina segmentata. Taxonomy (NCBI): domain Eukaryota; kingdom Metazoa; phylum Arthropoda; class Arachnida; order Araneae; family Tetragnathidae; genus Metellina; species Metellina segmentata. The sequence goes on from OX375874.1 coordinate 70,928,881, forward strand.
AAAATCTTTGTTTTTCCTTTCGGCCGTTATTTCCCCTGTTTTCGCCTCACCGCGTCACTTGCGACTATACATTCCTATACAATAAATCATTGTTACAATGTCCTGTACCTACCATTAAAGTTTGTACCATGAATTCGGGACCACCCTGTATACAGGGTACTTCCTTACTTATTCAGGGTATTTATAATTTCCTATACATACTTTCACGTCATTTTAGTATCGACCTTCTGATGTAATAGACGGAGTGTGCGAGTGCAGCTTCATACTAATTTCTTCCGGTTGCTCGGTTTGAAGATATGTCTCTTGGTTGTGGGAAAAAGCATAAATCCTCTTGTGGGACGATTGATTAATTCAAAAGTGACTGACTATGAGCATGATAACATTAATCTGTTCTTAGATAGCCATTCGGCCCAAATTGGTTCGTAAGTCCGATCTCAGAAGGGTATGTCAAGTGTGACAAATCTTTTGTGATCTTACGATAGCGACTTCGCCCACCAGCTCGATCTGTTTCATTAGAGGGTCGATGCATTTTAGACGCTGACTTCGTATGTTCAGCATATATACTCGTAATTTCACGAAGTTGATATGGCTAACATACACCTAGAAAATTAGGCGGCTGACAGAAACGGACGAGACGATGGTGAAATTGTATCGTGATCGGTATCACGGTAGACATTGATTCCAACTTGTCTGAGATTCCTCTCAAATGTATTGTACAGGGCTGTTCAATATAAAAAATTATCATACATTAATAAGCCGACCAAACGGTATAGTGGTTAAGGTATTAGCCTCTAGATCGGAAGGTTCCTGGTTCGAATCCGGGTTCGGGCATGGATGTTTGTAAGCGTATGGTGTAGAGGCGGCTGGTGCACCTTAAATCAGTCGTGGACGAAAGTCCTCACGTTGGGTTGGCGTGGAAGTTTGGAGAGTGGGGTGCCAGCTCAGGTGTTGCTTCATCATCTGAACGTGGTTCAAAATTACGAGGCGTTGTCCTTGGATCTTTCCCTTAAGGGACTGATCCCGGACCGTCGTCAATAGCCCGTTGTGTTGCTCTAGTACGACGTTATTCGTTTATTACCAACTACCATACCAACCAAATACCATTACTACTACGTTACTAAAAATTACCAACTACCAATTACCATAAATTATTAAAAAATAATTTTCTGTACTAGTCTTCCAAATTTTTATGGTCTATCTCAAAATACTCCCCATTACATGCAATGCACTTATCCCACCTCTTTTCCAGTCTTCAAACACAAGCCATTTTTTGACAGGTCCTTCAAAATCGCCTACGTAACTTTTACCATTGCCTGTGATGATGAAAACCTCTTTTCCCGGAGGTGGTTCTTCAAATGCGGGTAAAGAAAAAAGATCGCATGGTACTAAATCAAGACTATATGGAGGATGGTGAACACACATGACCCTCCCCATAATCTTCCTGTAGCATCACATAGACTTCAGCTGACGATTTTTTTAAGGCGAAAACAAAATTTCAATGCAGTGTATTGTATTCGCGTGTCACATCCATTTTTGTCGTAGGCGAAAGTAAAACTAGGCGTTCTTGGCCGGCTGCCAAGGCCTCAGCAATGACGTCATGAACGTGAAACTTATGCTATCTATTCTTCACTTATCCCGCTACATATTCAATATGAATTTTATTTTACTTGATTTTTTTAATCACCTTTAAAAAAATTATGATCATTCTTTATTGAACAGCTCTGGTATCTTAAACCTCTCTTTGACTCCGAAGCTAACCTCGCTGTTGTCACAGCTCAACTGTTCATTAAAGGTCACAGGTGTTAGGCGTGCTGTATTGTTGATGGTCGCAACTTTGAGCGCCTACTGTGAAAGTATAAAATTAAGGCCGATAAAAATGTTGCTTACATATTTGCGGTCTTTCATTTCTCAATCTAGGTACACCCTCTAGCATATCAGGGTGCTTTCCGATGCGAATACGATTCAATTTTGTGTCCACTACCTCTCAAAGTTTGTGCAGGAAGTTTTGCGGCTAAGGAAAATAAGGAGTAACCATTCCACTGAAGGAGCAGCGATCTTCATTTTACAATGCGTGAATGGGGTGTCTACGGGAAATAACCTCATTCTTTACTTAGACGGGGTGTCACGCCCTTGCCTCGGTACATGACCAAGTCTGCTTGCTGATGGCTCAAACCAATCTCGCTTTGTGATGATTTCAATTAACTACTCTCGGTCGCTCGGCAACATATTAGCGGCAACGGTGGTCTTAGAATAATTGCGGAATTTCGACACACAGAGAAGACACATTTCCATGTAAGCGTGTCATTTGAAATTTTTTTAATGGACCTTTTTACTTCATGCATCTGACAGATCCGGGGCTTTTGATTACATTAATCAAACAAATTAAAGTTTTTTAGTATAAAAAGTGTTTCAAAAATATCTGTAAAAGGTTATAAAGGGGCCAAATATGGACCTTTTTATGCACTTATCATAGACCTTTTTTTTACTTCATGCATCTGACAGATCAGGTTTTTTTTTTTAATTTCTCTATTACCGGGTTACATTAATCAAACAAAACTAATTTTTTTTAAAATATACTAGGGGGCTCCGCTCCCTGCTCGCTATCGCTCCTCAACCCCCGATGACTGCTACGCAATCATATTTAGTTCGAACTTCGAGAACTATACTTTTCAACAGTGAGGGGGAGCGGATTGCTTCACAATCCATCCCCATTTGGATTATTGCTGGATTGATCCCGGATCCATTGCGATATTTATCGCAGCGCCCGAATAACGGAAAAGTGCCTATTTTTTTGCGAGATTAGCGGTTCCGTATTTAAGCGGACCCCAATACTTTCGCTTTTGAAAACGTACCAAAAATTCTCGGCTTATACACGGAAATATAGAGTAAATAAAAAAAAATTAAAAAAAAAAATGTCAAGAACAAAACATCTCATTTCCACATGAAAAGGAAATTCAGAGGAAATCTCATAATTTTAAATGTTTTAGCTGATCCATGTTGTTTGTTGCAATAGTATATTTTAAGATTTTCATATTCGACTGTTGCTATGGAAACGGCGAGCGAATTGGCCGGTCCTTCTGAAAACATTGCAAACTTTCTAGCGCGGGCTCTCAAATTTTATGAATGAACTAGCAAATTACCTGACCGTACGGTTTGAATTGTTTTACTCTTGATTGAAGAGAAGATGAAAATATATAATGACTTACGTTTTTCGTATTATAAAATAATATTTTAACGCCTTTCGCCATCTTTATAATTTCTACCACTTACGTAGGTTACAAATCCTACACATGCCTATTCATTCATGTACGTAATACATTTCACATACATCGCACCCTTGCTGTATGACAAAGCTACAAAATGACGTAAGGTGGCATTAAGGTTACTACTACAAAATACGATTTTAAGGGAAATTTGGAATTCTATTTCTTAAGTTCCTTTCATGTTCAACTCAATTAATAAAAACGATGATTTACGGCGAGGGCTCTCGCACTCATAGTCAACAAAACAATATTTTTTTACTTGTGGCACTCTTGCATCCCGATTGCGACATTGTGGAATTTCGCAATCTTCTGTCATTGTGACAAAGATTTTTTTAATGTTTGAAAAGTTCTAATTTAGATTTTTTTAAACATTATTATTCTTTCAATAATGGCATAATTAAACTTAAAATGTGCTTTATTCTGACTTTCCTGTCACTTTAAGTCGAATACTTTGTTATGGTGTTGCGTGTGATGAAAAAGAAACACAATTTATTAAAATAATAACTATTTAAAACAGAAAAAACAGAAGAGAAAACAGCGGAATAAAACAAAATAAAAGATGCCATGAAAACATTGTTCTAACGATATTAATTTGTGATTCCTTTTTATCTCTTAATCTCGCAGTTGCCACAACTTACAACTAAAATGTACACAAAATTTGGAAATGCGAAATTAGTTCAGAGCGAAAGGAACACGAGTTTCCGTTTCATTCCCGTTCGTTTAAAAAATTCGTCTGTCCCAAATATTCGGAAATCGTTTACATTGCGCAAAGAACAAAAGAAGACTCGAAATAAATGAAGTATCAAAGCTAAAATTCCATAAAAAAATAATTTAAAAAAATGATTGGTTTTTTAGAAGTACTGGTAAAGCAAATAAAAGTAACCGTAACGCTCAAAATACATTCCAATTTTTCCAAAACTACCAAATTATGGTTCATTTAAGTATACTTACTTAGGTGTTTTAGTAAGAAACTCATCTAAATATAACAATAAAGAAATGTTTAACATGGCATTCACTAAACTAATATATAATACATAAAATAAAGCATAGTGCTATCAAATATCTGGAAAACAATTTATGTGATGCCTGCATAACACACAAGCACAAAATCAAACATAGAACAGAAAGACGGACAGACAGATTTTCGCAACTAATTTCACTCACTAAATGAAGATAAGTACTCACTGTATGCAAATTTCCATGAAAATATATTAAACCGTGTGGACGTGTATAGGGCACATACATACATACATACAGACACCAAACGCGCAAGTGGTAGATTTGGCATCAAAAGGGTCCAAAACGGATCGAAAACTTGAAGTGGGTCGAAAATATTCAATGTACAAACAAACACTCCGTTCTTATTTATATAGATAAATTTAAAAACATAACTGTGTTTATCGTGTGCGCGTGCTTCAAATTCATTAGCTCTTTGAACCACAAGATTCGCTATCTAGCAATCACAAAGCGAATAAACCTGAAAAAGACAGAACATTTTTCTTTTATAATAGATAGAAAGGTTGTTTAAAAATTATCAGTGAAGGGTGGTAAAGGGTCCAAAATGGACCTTTTATGGACTTATTATGACCTTTTAAGGACTTATTACGGTCTTATTTTTTACTTCATGCATCTGACAGATCCGGGGTTTATGATTACATTAATCAAACAAATGAAAGTTTTTTAATATGAAGAGTGTTTCAAAATTATCTGTAAAGAGTGGTAAAGGGGCCCCAAAGGAACATTTTAATAAATTTCAAAATAAAGTTTTAACTTTAAAAACCTTTTAAAAAATACTCAATCTTTCATTTTCTTTCTCAGTCCATACATCAGATGCATATCTGCACGCTCCGAATCGTGTTGCGATGCATGCCACCTACCACCAAACGCACTATTTCCGGTAGTGCATTCTTTGACAAAAAAAAAGTGTTTATTTTGGGCCCCTCTACACCCTTAACAATCTGGTTAGCTATTTCCAAACCACCCTGTTTAAATAATAAAATTAATATTTAATTTTCTGTAAAACTAAATGGTAGAAGGCGCTATTGTTTTATAGTTAAAACGTCTCTCCTGTGCCGTTTCCGTATTGGATAACTATAAGTAAAATCCTCGTGTTCCTATGGTTTGTTTGGTTACAATTAAAATCCCTCTAAAACAATCCGTAGTAAAAAACACAACGAAATAAATGTCCAATAAAATAAAATTATTACCTAATAAAATGTAACGTATTATATAAAAAGTTTCATATTATTGACTTCTTACCCAACTGCTATTAATAGATTATTCCATCATAGGATGATATGGAGTTAGGTGCGAACCTAACTTTTTAAAGTTTATATTGAACGGATTAAGTTTTAGTATTTTTTATATTTCATATTTTTACACCAAACACACACACTCCCAGACCTTTTACGACTTCTAGTTCACTGATTTTATTTACTAATGAGTTTACAATCGTAATTGTTCACCCTTACTCCATTGCTCTAATTAAAAAAAAAATACTTTTCAATGATGATGGGATGATATGAAAATCTATGCAATGGACAGTTTTCTTGTGTTGCAATTGTGATAGATGTATTGGGAATGGGGCAAGAACATATAATTTCATTTATGATCTTTGGTCTGCGCAACTTTCCTGCCGAATTCAAGCACTAGAGGTGAAACTAATCTATAGGATTCTCTTTAAGCATTTTTAACAAGTGGCACATCCCCTGCTTTTTATCATAGAAAAGTTTAAAAATCAGTGGACTCACTCTTACCCTACGAAAGCACTTGCCCAAACACATCATACCATAACAATTGTTCTTTTATATTTATTTTAATGTTTATATTCAAACTTATTCGCATAATTGATTCGATGTTTCGGGGAATTCTTTCCCCCAAGAACGAACTTTATCCCTTCTGATGGTTCATATTCGTATAGAAATCTGCCCTAGAGTAACCAGCTTCATCTGAGAAAAATTTGTATATATAATATATATATATTCGTGGTATGGCCTGAGACCTTTACATGTTGTCCCTGGTCAATTGAACGCCGACGCCGAAATTGACATTTTGGACAATCAATGCAAAATAATCGCTCTGTCAATTTTTTGGAATGGACGAATGTTACATCCAGGACGACAACGCTCATGTCATGTTGCAGCCTCTATCGAGAAGTGGTATCAAGATATGGATGTAAAACGTCTTCTCTGGCCTGCTCAGAGTCACGACCTGAACCCCTAGAATATTTGTGGGACGAATTAGAGCAACGCTTACGGACCAGGGAACCCTGTCCGAAATCTACAGCTGAGCTGACGGCATTCTTGCAGCAGGTATGGACACAAATAATCATAGTTCTGTATCACAACCTTGTTGAAAGTATACCCAGAAGGGTTGCTAGTGTAATTGCAGCACTTGGGGGTCCACCCCCCTATTAAAGCATGTATCATTTCCTTTGAACTATCACATCTTGCTATCAGTTACATTATTGTAGGGTAGTGTTTTTTTTAAAGATTATTTTCTTACATCTACATAGTTTAGAACTTAAATTTTTACCATTGAAGCAAGAAGGAAACGATTATTTATATGATGAGTTCTTTATATTTTATGGCAAACATATTCTACAAAATGGATAAAATTTTTTATTTTATAAGAATGGTTGTCCTTTTGAATCGAACATTGGATCTGAATAGTCGACATAACTAGAATATAATGACGAGACGGGTGAAACATCAAATAAGGATATATCCTTGATCTCAATCTTCCGTGTTAAGTCGTCCACTTTATGTGCATCCATAGTGTATTGGCAGCTGAGCAAAGACAAACAACACGATTTATTTTCTAGGTCAAATCCGTAACGACAGTCGCAAACTACACAAACCACAAGAGAAAGTAATAAAACGTTAACAACAAGTAATAAAACGTTAACCAACTCAGTTTTCCGCATTCCAATTTTATTTTCATGAATAAAGGTGCAATTTTTAAAAAACGAAAATCCGAAAAGGCGCGCAAGTAACACGTGAATATGCAGTCACCAAAATGCAAATTTTATCTCAAGCTTTAATAAAAATACGACTTTTCGAAACATTCATTCGACACGAAAATATTTCGGAAACGAATCCTGGAAACGGACGCGTTCCCACAAAGACAAATATGTTTTAGCTGTGGTGTTATAAAATAGTAAAAGGGCGAGGGTGAAATTTTGAAAATAGTATTCGTCAAGATTTGAGCAGCACTGTGTACGTAAAATCCGTATGATCCACGGATCCAAATCCGCCTCTCGATCGAAATTGGATATGTAACTCTAACCACACATATCTGAACTGGTGATGTTATCATATGGATTAGATGCAGTGTGTGTGTTCTGGTGTGAAGCAATGTTAGATTTTGTGAGAGTGAAAATGTGATAGCTGTGATTGAAAATATTTAGAACTTCAAATACTCCCTACCGAAAAAAAACACCCTTAGAAATTTAATGTAGCTACTAAAGTTGTTGAATCTTAATATATTTTTTATGAAAAAGTGTAACTTGAAAAGGCAAAAATATCGCACTTAAATTCAATTGAACGGATGCTGCAAATGTACGATTAATGCACACATCAATTCATCCTCCTCAATTTGCACTCCGAGCAGTAGTACAAAGTTAGATGGGCCTCTGATGAAAGTTAAACATGTCTGCTACATGCTTTATCTATAACCTGTACAAATGCATAACATTTTCGGTTTTCCTACAACTTTTCTTGTACACCTTGTTTTAAATATTGTCGAGTAGAAATAATTTAAAAATTTGAAAGAAGGAAGTTCAAAAGATATGATTCAAAAGGAGAAACACAGCAAACAACAAAGTATAACAAATGGAAAAATGGTTGGTAGTTGCACTGAAGCAACACAACGGACTATTAAGAAAAGGAGGAGTGAATGAATAAAAATAAATAGTAACCAATGTTATATAGAATAATAAACATCGTTTGAAGTTTTATGATTGATTTGTTACAAGATCTTGAAAGTTCTGGGACACCATTACTAAAAATTCAAATTTAATGGAAAAAATAATTACGAAAAAAAAAATCGTTTGCTAAGTCGAATAGGGTTTTTGAACCTGGAACTTTCCTTGGTTTTCTTTCAATTATTTATCACCTGTACAGTTCGCACCTGGCAATGCAACGAAAAAAATTACTTATTATCAACTATCGTTTGAACAAGATAATTGGATGAAATTGCAGTGCAAAAGAGCTAATTTATATAGCATGACTGAGATGCGAACATTTTGCCATGCATTTTATTGAAAATAAGAATTAACACAAGAGAAAGAAATACTGATATATTTTAGGATAATTTTATTTCAGCTGAAGGTATGAAAAGTAAATGGTGGATGCCATGATCATTATAAATGACTTTGAATAATGTATGACATGTGAGTAATGACACTTTGCAATCAATACATATACGTAATTGATAAAGGTTAACAGATTTTATGCGCGGATCTACTAGTTTTGTAGACAAATCAAAATTGTATCTTTAATTTTGTCAGATCGGGAAAAAAAACGTAAAATTTTAGAGGAGCTGTAAAATTTTAATGATTGTTTTAAGTGTGTCATGAAATGAAAAAGGTTTAGAATCGCTAAATTAGGTTAATTATTGAAAAAGTATAATTTATTTCGGTCGATAGATTGTTTATTTCAAAAGTTAAATTCCCTGCATGGTGGCAAAGAACTTTAAAAGTTGTTAAGTGTTTCAAACCGTTCGGTTTTAGGAAATTTTTAATGAACGCCGTATTATACCAACACAACGGGCTATTGACGACGGTCCGGGATCAATCTCCCTAAGCCGTTCGGCCTTTAAGTTTTCTTTTATACGGATGCACATTTTCGATGAAGTGACTCTTCGAATAAATATTTTATGATGAATACAACTGTCTCTTTTCTGAAGTGAGAATCTAAAAAACGCTTTGAAACGAACTAGTGCAACGTTAGGCCCGGTGCACACATCTGATTTTTCGACGTGCGGCACCGAGGCCCAACAATGCACACATAAGCGTTAATGTCGCAAGTACTCATTTCGCGCCATTGGCGTTAAATATTCTATCGAAGAAAACGTGTTTATTTCGCTTACTTGATGTAAAAAAGTATATTTTGAAACAAAATAGATGGAGGGGTTACTGGATGCAATCATTTATTAATTATTATTGATATTCCATTTATTTATGAAAATAAGGTACTTCAGACTGAAGACGCGTGTGCGGCGAGCTGCGGCGACGTGGGGAACTGCGTTTCAAATTGCATGCAGGTTGGACGTGCGTCGCCGGAAGCATGTGTGCACTACTCCATTGGATCTAATGTATCTCGGACCGCTCTTGCTGTTGCAGCAGCGGCGCCGCATGTTGAAAAACCGGATGTGTACACCGGGCCTTAGATATATTAGATCCAATGGAGTAGTTCACACATGCCTTCGGTGCCGCTGCCGCGACGCACGTCCAACTTGAGTGTAATTTGTACCGCAGTTCCCCATGGCGCCGCACACGCTTCTTTTGTGTCTCAAGAACCTTGTTTTCATAAATACATGGAACATAAATAATAATTAATTAATGGTTGTATCCAGTAACGTCTCTATTTTGTTTCAAAATTTACTTTTATTACACCAAGTAAGCGAAATAAACACGTTTTCTTCGATAGACTAGCTATCGCAAATGATGTGAAATGAGTTCGTGCGTCATTTCACGGTTATGTGAGCATAGTTGGGCTTCGTTGCCGCAACGGCGCCGTACATTGAAAAATCGGATGCGTGCACCGAGCCTAAGCCGTTCGGCTTTAAGTTTCCTTTCATACGAATGTACATTTTCAATGAAGTGACTCTTCGAATAAATATTTCATGATGGTTACAACAGGCTCTTTCCTAATGTGGTAATTGGTAATTTTTAGTTAACGTCGTACTAGAGAACACATTGACGACGGTCCGGGATCAGTCCCTTAAGGGAAAGATCCGAGGACAACACCTCGAAATTTTGAACCATGGTCAGATGACGAAGCAACACCTGAACTGGCACCCCACTCTCCAAACTTCCACACCAACCCAACGTGAGGACTTTCGGCCACGACAGATTTAAGGTGCACCAGCCGCCTCTACACCATACGCTTACAAACATCCATGCCCGGACCCGGATTCGAACCAGGAACCTTCCGATCTAGAGGCTAACACCTTAACCACTATACCGGTCTTTCCTGATGTGAGAATCTTAAAAGCGCTTTGAAACGAACGAGTGCAATGTTAGCGACGGAATTCCCACTACCACCTCCACCCCATTTTATCCGGGGTTTGGGTAGTCTGCATCAATTTCAAGGTCAAAAGACCGTGACCGACATCCTTAACGCAAGTTCTTCCCTCCCCGTCCAACGGTCAGATCCGCAATCGATACGAAGATCAGAAGACGCAGAACCTATCGATATAAAACCCTCTCTCGCTAATTTTATTAAGACGGCAATCTAGACGCGCAAAGTCGCTGATTGCGCCGGGTGGCACCCTCCCCAAATCCCAGTGCTCCGCGAGCTCCCGCGGAAAAGGAGAAAGGGGGTGCGAGACGAAGCGTCTGCCAGCGCCACAACTACCCGTCTGTCTGTACCTGGGTCAATGGCCCACTTTCTGCGTCTCGAAACGAGGTCTCCCGCCTATGCGCTCTGCTACAGACAATGCCTCTACTCGCGCTGCTTTTTAACTACTTTTAACAAGCGCCAGATCATTATCGGCTGTTTCGTCACGTGACGGATCGCGCTGCGCTTCGACCCCCCCCCTCCCTCCTGTCAAGGTTTCGGATTTCGCGTTTGGTTTTGTTTTTCTGGCGTTCTTTTTCGACGTTTGATTCTGCGGTTTTGTTCGAAAAGTTCGGTTTGTGGCCACACTCGGGGTTCGGGGAAATGGTGTTAGGGTTGGTTTCATGGAATGAGCTTTTTATTGATTTGGAAACTTTCCATTTCGTAGGAGCAGGTACATATACCGGAATGTTAAACCAATTCAGGATGACTGAAGACCTAGTTGAAATTTCGATGTTGTGGAATTTTTTTTCTTTTCATGGCGCTGGATGAAATATGTAAAACGTTGTATTTGTAAAAATTGTAAATTGTATGAAGGAAAAAAAATGTAAAATTTGTAAAACGTTGTACCTTACAATAATAGACCGGACTCTAAACGGATTTGCATAAAAACCGACTACTTGTTTGGGACCGTTTTTCGTGGTATGGCCTGGGACCTTTAAATGTTGTTCCTGGCTAATTAAACACCGACGCCTACATGAACATTTCGGACAATCAGGTTCTTCCTACGCTCTGGCAATTTTATGGAATAGATGAATGTTACTTCCAGAACGACAATACTCCATGTCATGTTGCATCATTCTCTGTCAAGTAGTGGTATCAAGATATGGATGTAAAACGTCTTACCTGGCCTGCTCAGAATCCCGACCTAAACACTATAGAACATGTGTAGGACGAGTTAGAGCGACGTTTACGGACCAGGGAACCACGTCCGAAATCTACAGCTGAGCTGGCGACATTCTTGTACCAGGAATGGGCACAAATACCCATAGCTCTGTATCAAAATCTTGTTGAAAGTATGCCCAGAAGGGTTACTAGTGTAATTGCAGCACGTGGGGAACCATCCCCATATTAAAGCCTATATTCTTTCCCTTTTACCATCACATCTTGCTGTCCGGTCCATTATTGTAGGGCAGTGTATTTTTAAAGCATGTAAAAAGTTTTTAACTACTTAAAAAAAAAAAAACGCCAGATGATTACCGACTGTGTCATTGCGTGACGGATAACGCTGGATTTTCCTCTTCCTCCACTCAAGGTTTCGGATTTCGCTTTTTGTTTCTCTGATGTTTCCTTTCACTTTTAAATCCTGCGGTTTTGTGAGTTTGTGGTCGCTCTCGGACAAAAAGAAGTGGCGGTGTGGTTTGTTTCATGGAATGAGATTTTTATAGATATGAAATACTCCATCTTGATTTCAGCAGGCACATTTACTAAAAGGTGAAGCCGATTCAAGATAACTAACGACTAAGTTGAAAATTCGATGCTGTGGATTTTTCTTTGTATGACGTTATACAAGTATAAACATTATATACTTTAACATAACAGTATTTATCTACTTTTAAGAACCGCTATATCATCATCGGCTGTGTTGTCACGTGAGTGAAAGCGTTGCTCTTCCCTCCCTCAAGGCTTGGAATTTCGAGTTTGGTTTTGTTTTACTTCCTAGAAAGGGCTCTTTTTTTATCTTTCAATTCCACGGAATCGTTTGAAAAGTTCGGTCTGTGCTCGCACTTTTATCGTAGGGCTTAGGAAACTGGTATTATGGTTGAATTCATTCATGGAATTTTATTGATGTGTAAGCTTTCCATTTGATATGAGCAGATACATAATCTGAAATGTTGAGACGATTCAAAATAACTATAGACAAAGTTGAAATCTCAATGCAGTTGATTTTTTTTTTTTTTTGGCGTCAATAAAGAATACAGGGTGGTCCCGAATTCATGGTACAAACTTTAATGGTAGGTACAGGACATTGTAACAATGATTTATTGTATAGGAATGTATAGTCGCAAGTGACGCGGTGAGGCGTAAACAGGGGAAATAAAAGGAAAGAGAAATGGAGTGATCGGTTGGTATCATTGCCGGTAGAGGGCAGTAGATGTCTAGCCGCTGTTGAACATGATGCATCGCAGTAGGGAAAAGCGCCATTCACAATTGTGCTGCCGTAGACGATGGGTGACTTTACGTATGCAGAAAAAGCAGACATGCATTACATGTACGGCCGTGCAAATGGTAACGGCAGAGCTGCGTTACGAATGTATCGCGCGGAGTATCCTGATCGACGAATGCCGGATCATAGAATTTTTCAACGGTTACATCGTCAACTTTGTGAAACAGGTGCGTTCGACGTCAACAGACATGGCGCTGGTCGAGTAAGAGCTGTACGCACTCCAAGGCTGGAAGAAAGCATCTTGAACATTGTGGCTGATAGACCCGAGTCAAGCACAAGAACTGTTGCGCGTGACGTAGGTGTGAGTCATCAGACTGTATGCAGAGTGTTAAACGAAAATCGCTTACACCCCTTCCATTTTCAGAAAGTACAAGCATTGAATCCGGCAGATTATCCTCGCCGCGTGAACTTCTGCCTGTGGGTGATGCAGCAATGTGCGTTGCAGCCGGATTTCGTAGATTATGTGCTATTTACAGATGAAGCGACATTTTCACGCGAGGGTGTCTTTAATGCGCACAATTCCCATGTGTGGGCAACCGATAATCCACATGCAACGCGTCGACATGCGTTTCAACAACGTTTCAGTATTAATGTGTGGGCTGGTATTGTGAACGACTTTTTGATTGGCCCATACTTACTACCCACGCGGCTCACTGGCGGAAGCTATCTTATTTTTCTGAAAGAAGTGTTACCACAACTGCTGCATGATGTTCCGATCGCCATTCGTAACCGCATGTGGTTTCAGCACGATGGGGCGCCAGCACACTTCAGCATTGATGTACGGAATTACCTGAATGCCACGTTTGGTACTCGATGGATTGGGCGTGGTGGACCAGTCCCTTGGCCACCCCGATCTCCCGATTTATCGAGCCTCGATTACTTTTTATGGGGACATCTAAAGCATCTTGTTTATGAGACTCCAGTTGACTCAGATGAGGATCTCGTCGCTCGCTTATCTGTAGCTGCTGCAGGTGTGCGTGAAATACCAGGCATCTTTGAACGTGTACGCCAATCGCTCCACCGACGCTGTCAAGCATGTATCGATACTGGTGGACGCAATTTTGAACAATTACTGTAAACATGACACTTGTCAACAACGCTTTCAATAAAATCTTTGTGTTTCCTTTCGGCCGTTATTTCCCCTGTTTTCGCCTCACCGCGTCACTTGCGACTATACATTCCTATACAATAAATCATTGTTACAATGTCCTGTACCTACCATTAAAGTTTGTACCATGAATTCGGGACCACCCTGTATATAAAAATTATATATTATGTAAGTTATACATAGAAGTTTTTTGACTACTTTTAATAACTGCTGGATCATTATCGACTGTGTCGTAACGCGACGGTTTGCGCTTCCACCCTCCCCTCAAGATTCAAGGTTTCGCATTTGGTTTGGTTTTACTCCACCAAAAGAACATTTATTTTTCAATTCTTTGAATTTGTTTTAAAAGTTCGGTTTGGTAGTCATACCTGGGTTTTAGTGAATGGTGTTATGGTCGGTTTCATAAAAAATATTTACATTGATGCTACAGTTCACGTTACCTTAATAAATCTTGGCTTACTTGGAAACTCCCATTTTGATTTGAGCATGTATAATATAATCTATAACAAAAAAAAATCGACGCACCAAGAAGGAGTTGTCCAGGAGTTGTGCCGGGCTCGATCAACTTGTAACAGTGCTGACTGGGGACGTATAGTCTTTAGTGACGAGTCCTGTTTCCAACCGTGTCCTGACGACAACCACAGACTAGTCTGGAGACGTCCAGGGCATCGTGGGGATCATGCCCTTACTATTGCACGCCACACATGCCTACAATAGGGCGTTATGATCTGGGGTGCCATCTCCATTCATATCCGGATCCCTTTGGTAGTCATTTCTGGCACACTTACAGCACATCGGTACGTAGACGACATTCTACGACCAGTTGTGTTACCGTTCCTTTTGCGACACCCCGGACTTACTTTTCAACAAGATAATGCCCGGCCGCACACGGAACGTGTTGCTATGAATTGTCTTCAAGTTTTCCCAACACTTTCTTGGCCAGCTAGGTCTGATCTCTCCCCCATAGAGCAGATTTGGGACGTTATGGAAAGGCGAATGCAACCATCTCACAATGTTGACCATTTAGCACGACAGTTGAAGACAATTTGGGAAGAAATTCCGCAGGACATCATCCGGGAACTTTTTCAGTCAATGCCACGCCGAGTGACAGCTTGCATCCAGACCAGAGGTGAAGCTTTATTGACTTCCTCCCTTTGTAACGATCGAGCTCTGAAATAAATCCTTCAACTGTTCTGAAATTTTAATCGTTTGTTTTTCTATCTATGTTCTTCACATTCACCAATTTTTATCGCAATCGGACAATTCCTTCTTGGTGCATCGATTTTTTTGTTATAGAGCGTATATGTGAGACATTTTTCGTCAGGCTAAATATAAGTGGCGGTAATGTTTCTGCTGTGATACGAGTATCCTATACTTTATAACGTCGTTTTTTTTTAATGCGCTTTTTAGCACTTCTTCAGTAAAAATTCCAAAGTTTTTATTTTTTTTATTTCATGGCAAGGCTGGGTACAGATTGCAAAGACAAATACAATACATGCTACAGTACAGAATTGACCGAAGTCATTGTAGCCTTATACAAGGCCAGAAACGATGGTCACTTGTGAAGGGGCACCCAATGGGTGGACCATCATTGTCCCTAACAAAGGACAGCACAATTTACATCCATGCCCTGACCCGGATTCGAACCAGGAACCTTCCGATCCAGAGGCCAACACCTTGACCACTAGACCGGTTGGTCGGCAAAATTCCAAAGTATGTGAATTTCGAATTGATATACTACAGTTGGCGCACGCCAATTATAGATTAAGCGCCAAACTTTGACAAGACGGCGATAGGTAATCCCGATACGTATTACGACAGAGCATTGAGATAGTGGAAGCAAAATCCTCGCTTTTCATCTGACTTGTAGGCCCTGAAAACATCTCTTCTACTAAAATGAACTCCAAGGTACAGAGGAAAGAGTTCGTTCGTTAAAAGGGAATTAGAATTTGTCCTGTTTCGTCGGAACTGGGTGATATTTCATCAAGACGTGTGTGTGCATCCCAAAATGGAAGTTCTTTAAAAGGCTGTATCTATGAAATGGCTGTATCTATAATATCTATAAAAGGCGTAAAAGACAGTATCTATAAAATGACCGTGTTCTGATATATATACCGTATAACTACCCCTCACAATCTGAAAGAACACCGGTCTGGTGGTTAAGGTGTTAGTCTCTAGATAGGAAGGTTCCTGGTTCGAATCATGGTAAGTGTATGGATGTTTGTAAGCGTATAGTGTAGAGGCGGCTGGCGCACCTTAAATCTGTCTTGGCTGAAATTCCTCACGTTGGGTTGGCGTGGAAGTTTGGAGAGTGGGGTGCCAGCTTAGATGTTGCCTCGTCATCTGACCGTAGTTCAAAAATTATGTGGTGTTGTCCTTGGATCTTTCCTTTAGGGGATTGATCCCGGACCGTCGTCAATAGGTTGTGTTGCTCTATTACGATGTTAATTAAAAATTTACCAATGTATTATCTGAAAGAACATATCGCACCCCGGCAAGAAAAGAGACAACTCAAAATTGCAGAATTTGAGAAACATCAACTTAAAGGATACTGTAAAACTTATATTGAAATGGTATAAGCTTCTTTTAAATTTTAGGTAAGTATTTTTTTTTTTTTTTTTTTTATGGTGGTAACTTCTATTATACTCTACAGAATAGTAATTTAACACGCTGGGGCACCTCATACATATTTTTCAATGACATGACATTAACATTTTTATTTTTTGACTTGTGTCACTTTTCTTGCCGGGGTGCGATATATTAGGTAGGAAGACTTTGTGAGTGTTTGATACTTGACAAAGGCATTCTATTCTATAGAAACGGCAGAAAATTGTAGAAATTACGTATTGGCCCGACACGAACATCTAACATGTGCATGCATATCCCATCTTTGTGCAGGAAACATGGAAAAACACACTAAATGGCCGATGTTGGACCAATATGTAGCTTGTCTTAGACTTTTAATAATTTATGTACTCAGGGGCACATCTCCTTTAAGTGTGTATGGGATTCATGGACCAATTGCTCTTTTATTTTCCATGGGGTTTTATGTATACAAACAAGGGTGACGTTTGCAGGACACCAATGTGATCATTTTCTGCTTTTATTTTATTCCACTCTTCTGTTCGCCATTTTATCCTTTTTTTCTCCTCAGGACATTTTTTACTTGAAGTTGTCTGTTTTGAGTTTGGAGCAGCTTACACAAATATGGCCATAAAAAAACCCCCAAAACCTCAACCAACTATTAATTTAAATTGACACGGAAAGCAAGAATTGGATTGGTTTGTCACTGAACCTCATTTGTCGCTGTGCAATAGACAAATAGACTTTATGGAAACAAGATTGTTTCACTAAAGGGCAATTTTAATTTAAATATTAACACGGTGAAACCATTTAATTATTAGATGAATACAAACAAAGAAAATTTTTGCAAGGATAGTAAAATCTTATATATGTAATTAAATTTAACAGTCTCCGACCATCAGGCAGATAATAGGTTTATCTGGTTTAAGGTTCACGGAGCGGGAACGAACGAGCAGACGAGATCGCCAAAGGAGCCACTCAGCGCATGAATATAGTTACGTATAACTACTAAAAGATCAAAGAACTTCTGAGGAGCAGTTAAAAGAGTGGCAATTACGTTGGGATAACTCCACCAAGAGAAGAACAGTACATAACATACAACAAAGTCTCAACTAGGAGACTCCAAGGTTCATTCGAGATAAATGAACTGTTGACGGGGCATGGAGCCCTAGGGAATTACCAACATATGTTGTTTGCAAAGACTAATATGTGTAAATGTGGAAAAGAGGAAGAGAGACAGTCGATCATATAATCTACAGGTGAAGACAATGGGACGCTATGAGAGAAAACAAATTTCCAGGGAATTACAGACATTCTGATTGAAAACTATTATTTTCTGATAAAAGAGCTAGAGAAGATCTTAGATACATAAAAATTGGAATTTTGGATAACAGATTACAAGAAATGGAAGAGACAGGGTAGAGAAGTTGATGCAACCCAAAACAATCCGCATGCCTGTATGCGGGATAACCAAAGCAAACTTTCATATGGAACTAAACTTACAATTTATTCTAATGTAGTTTCTATAAAAAAGAGCTGAGATTTATTTTCAGGCAATAGGAGCCGTCGTCCAATAAAGTTAGAAAAAGATTAATACTAACCAAAGCAAATAAAAAACCCACTGTCGGGATTTGACATAAAAGAGTGAGATACAAGCTGTCTTTAAGTGATATATCAAGACTTCGTGGGAACGCTAAATACATATTCGTGGTAGTACTAAAACAAAATGATCATTCTCATGTGAAAAGCAATGGCATTTCGTCAGATAGATGTCTATCTCAACTTACCGAATCAGCTTAACAGAGATCAAATACACGTTCTACCATTTTCACATGGAATCATTGTTTTTTTTTTTGTGATGATGGGAACGTCATGAGGAAATTGATTTGTTTCTTTTGCTACGTACCTAATGACCTAAATGCTCTAAATTGTAAAGGAGAAGAAACAGTTTTTGTTTTAATGCGGCTTATGCTTGATCTCGTTTAGTATCGACCACATTTGAATGATGTTGGGTGAGGTTAAAGGTAGGAGTTAGGCAAGGGCGAATCCAATGTACTCTTCCTACATTCACGCACTTCACTTTTTTTGTTCTTAACAGTGTAACCTACAGAAATTGTATATTGATTATTTTTCGGGAGTGGTGGAAACTTCAGATGAAAAGTAGATATGCGTTATGAAAACCAGTGTACTTAGCGATAAATATAGTTTTAATTTTCAATATCATCATCAAAATTAAAATTGAATAATTCACTAACTTCACGATAGATTGCGTGTCATATATATATATGCCATGATGTTTTTTTCTTGGATAGCAGGAATTTTCTTATAGCGAGAAGAAATATTGTAAAAGCTGAATATGGCAACAGATGAGCGAAAAATTCACTTTTACAAGCGTCACAGAATTGGTAAAAGTGATTTTAGTTTGAGGTGGGAGGATTGGAGAAAGTTTATTGGTGAGCCCTCTCAAAAAGACCAAAAACTAACTGCACTGGTTTACGTTCTGTGTTAGGTAGATTGGTTAAGGGAGATTTCTGTAAGACATGTGTGTGTTGATCAGCGAACAGCAGTTACTGCTTTGTTGTGAAGATGTGTCGATCAGAACTTGAGACCAGTTAACGACGCAACCAAAACAGATTCAACATAATACCTCCTTTGTTTCCATCATATTCTTTTACCATCAAAACAATTTTATACTAAATCTTCTAAATTCATATTGAATCAATTACTCCTCTTCCCCCCGGAGATTATCAAGCCCGAAGGGAATAATCCGAGGACAAACATCTCGTAATTTTGAACCACGGTCAGATGATGAGGTCACACCTAAGCTGGAAACCCTCTCTCCAAACATTTAAGTCACGACATTTTAAGTCACGACAGATTTAAAGACCAGCCTCCTTTGTACACGACGGTCTTTGGTTGGATTCGAACTCGTGACCAACCCTCCGGCTGCTAGTCAGTTACTCTTCCGTCCAGGCTACCGCAGTCCTTGTTGAGTGTTGGATAAGATCATATGATTTCATCTATGTCCTTCTTTGGTCTGCGCAACTTTCCTGCCAAAATTCGAAGCGTAGTTGCGGTGAAAGTAATCCATAAGATTCCTCCAAACACATTTCCTGTCAGATCAAGTGGCAACCCTTACTTTAATCACAGACACGTTTTATATTCATTGGATGCCCTACGAAATCACGTGTCCCACTTCCTTCTAAAACTTTTCGAATTAGTACCTTTTATACTTTCAATGTTTTTATCATTCACGACTCAAAAATATTGCAATTTCGACTTATTTCCTGATAGATTTCGGTCTTTTCAACATGCGGTAAATTCGAGTAAAATGAATTGGGATCATGAACAGTAAACACACAATAAAACAATTTGTTTCTTTAGCGAATTGTTTTCTTAAAAAGTCTGTGAGTGTCTTAAGTCTGTTAAAATGAGACTGTTGAGTTAGTGAATTTTTAAACCATATGAAATTTTATTGAACAAATGCACTTCCATTTTGAAATTTATCCTTATATATAGTGGTTGAATGCATATCTTAGCCTGCAGTGATATCTTTAATTGGTGTTGTAGCTTTACAAACTAATATGAACTCCCTTTTTAAAAGGTCGGTATCACCAAGTTTTGTTGGATTTTAACTCACTGATCTTACATGCTGAGGTATCGATCATTGTCACATTCCTCCTCGAAGATGGACAAATGCCAAGAAACATGAGCAACACGACGAAAATCTTTCACATTGTTTGTGAAGTACCACATAAAAATATTTTTGTCTCAAAATAAATTTTAAATAATGTAACATAGTACATACACGTATCTACATGAAGAACATCTTATCCCATCGTTTTATATAAAATTCGGACTTTTTTTTCTCTTATTGATACATACACTGTAGTAAAATAGTTAAACAATAATGTTTTGAATATAATATTTCACTAGATGACCAAATCTAGTTTTTCATGAATTAGTTCTCTAATTTGAATTTATGGTGACTTTGAATTTTGGTCCGTACTTGGCTTTGTTGTAAACTGTGGGTCGTAAATTAAAAATAGAAGTAATTACAAATCCTATGTATAATGGAATATTTTTTTAAATATGCACAATAATACCGAATATTTTTGTCACCTGTATATCTGAGCAAAACTCCATGGTGGCTTTCATTGGTACTAGACTAGAGATTTCAAAATTTTTATTTATTGAGCTCATCTTCATGGTGAATAACTCTTGAAAGGTTAGTGGGAAATGCTCGTTCGTGGCTTCCTTGTCAAGTCGTTTCGAAATTTCATTGAGTTTGATATTTACATGAGATGTAATCAATTGGATATGAATATCTTTGCGAATGGAGCATGCCTCAAGTTTGTTTAAAATGTCAGCTCCCAATTTTGACGCAAAATTTCCGCCAACGACTAAGATATCGGAATATTGGATGAAGCTACGACTATCTGAAAGGGTCCATACATCTGAGAAAGGTATGATTAAGAACATAAGAGATGACCTGAAGGGTATTAATTTTTTTTAATCCTCTTAAGTAAATAACTCACTAAACCTTCACCTTCCGATGTGAAATAAAAAGGGGAAACCTTCAGCAAAGTAATTCAATTAAATCAACTCAACAAAATGCGATGCATTTGAATTATTTCTTTCGAATAATTAATGAAGAGCATTTTTCAATTGAATTAGAACAATAAGAATGCTTTCTTCTTTACCCTTAAACTGTATTTACTTAAGTCGAATGAGAAATAACCAAGAGTGCGTCTAGAGGTGAAGTAAATGTCGAATATTTTTTGTTTCGATTCTTTTCTCTTAGACAGTTATTGCAAATAAAACCAGTGCTACACAATCAGATGTGATTTATTTCACGTTTCATTGTTCATTACGAGGTTGATGGTTGAACGGAATCTGAACAAAAAATACTTGCAAGACTTTATTTTGATAGATACAATACATGTTCTAAAGTTTATTCATTTAGCTTTTTGTAGCAAATAAAATTTATTTTCTATCAAGATCGTGCAAGAGGGATCAAATCCCCTACCTGTTTTCTATTTTTTAAAAGCGCTCTTTTGCAAGAAATTCTTGGTCAAGAAAAGTAGAGAAAAATTACATAATTTATAAAATATCTAGACATTTTTGTTTAGTAGTCTTAAGACTCACTAAGAATTCTCAGTCACCAAGGAATTCATTTGCCCATAGCATTGTTCAAGTATGAGTTCATAGTATGCCGAAATTGGAATATCTGTGATAGTATGGACTGTCCCAAATCCCCAACCAGTTGCTTAGATTGATAGCATGGGGATACCGAGATTTGACAGGAAGCAAAAAAATATGCTTAGCTAAAGACAGTCTTATAAACTTCCCACACATTCGCCTCTTCATCAAAGTCTATACAATTAAAATAGTTTCAACTCTTTGAAAAAGGAGTCCAAAAAGAGCAATGGAACTCAATCTCGGTAACTGCAAGGATGAGGCAACCTCTGTCTTAGAGCTCGATGCCATAAGAGCCAAAAAGGCGCAACTGAGCCCAATCTTGACATTTCTGCAAGGATGAGTCAACCGCTGTCTTAGAGCTCGATGCCATAAGAGCCAAAGAGGCGCAATTGAGCCCAATCTTGACATTTCTGCAAGGATGAGTCAACCGCTGTCTTAGAGCTCGATGCCATAAGAGCCAAAAAGGCGCAATTGAGCCCAATCTTGACATTTCTGCAAGGATGAGTCAACCGCTGTCTTAGAGCTCGATGCCATAAGAGCCAAAAAGGCGCAATTGAGCCCAATCTTGACATTTCTGCAAGGATGAGTCAACCTCTGTCTTACAGCTCGATGCCATAAGAGCCAAAAATGCGCAATTGAGCACAATCTTGACATTTCTGTAAGGGTGAGTCAGCAGCTGTCTTAGAGTTTGATGGTTTTTACAAAGGCGGGAAAATGAGCAGATAATAATAAATCATGCGCAAGGACCAGCAGCGCATGTTATCTGGGCTAGATACTACCCTCAGTAAGAATCATTGGGTAGGGAAAAAGAGTCTGTTTTGAAGTGAATAACTCAAACACCATTAACCAGTCATGGCAAGAAATCATTAGAGACAAAAGGGATCAGGTATTAGGAATCAATCCCTAGTTCGCTTGCGATGAAAATCAAGCACGTTATACGGTAGAAACTAGCGTCACTATGATTTGCGTTAAAAAAATCGTCATTTTTTACAGACATTTCCGCCGCTAGGTGTCGAGCAGTGTGCGTCGCGTTTTCGGAGCTCCCGCGAAATTCAAGTTTTTTTTAGTTATTCTTCATTTATTTAGTACTAAGCAGTGTATTACTTCTTTTTCTATCAGTTCAAACATTTTTAATCGTTTTTAAAGTACTTGTACTTAGTTTTTGACTTGTCAAATAGTCCTAAGTCAAGTCTCGTTAGGCCTAATTCACGTATGTCTCGTTAGGCCTAATTCACGTATGTCTCGTTGGGCCTAAATATTTTGTCTTGTTTGTTTTCATTCATTTCATTCAAGTGCAGTGCTTTTTCTGTGTAATTGACTTAGTGCTTTTTCTGTGTGTTTGATTTTGTGTAGTGCTTTTTCTGTGCATTGAGTGTTACTTTGCATAAGCATGGGTATAGTTAGAATGTTCAAGGAGATGAGGACAGAGGGAGCCAGTGGGGAGTTCTATGTGGAATGTGACTTGTGTGGGAATATGGTTGAGGCAGGAAAGGGGTGTGTGAGCGGGGTTAAAATGTCAGAGAAGGTTGAATTTACATGCAAGAGTTGTTTAGAGGTGGGTGATTTGAGGAAGGAGCTGGAGGCTTTGAAGGTGAGGGCTGTAGAGGGAGTGGAAAAGGGTGTCCAATGTGTAAACTTGGGGCATGTTGATCAGGGGGATAAGGTAACTAGAGGAGTAGTGGTTGGTGATTCAATGGTCAGGGTTTTGGGAGAAATGGTAGGGCGTAAAAAGCGCAATTTTGCAAGGTGTTGTTTGCCAGGTGCCAGGGTAAAACATGTAGTTGAGGCAGTAAAGGCAGGTGTGGTTAAAGGGGAGGAAAAGGCAGTAGTGTGGGTGGGAACAAATGACGTAGAGAGGACTACAAATGTCGAGTTTAAGAGGGAAGCAGAAACACTTTTAAGAGGCATTAAGTCTCATGGGGCAGAAGTAACAGTATTAGGATTACTACCTAGGTATGGGTTAGGCAATGGGTGGTTAAATCAAAGGGCCAATAAGATGAACGGGTTGTTAAGGGATTTGTGTGAGAGGGAGGAGGTTAGATTTTTAGATGTTTGGAAGGAGTGTAGGAGGGATTGGATAAGCAGGGACAATTTGCATTTAAGCTTGATAGGTAATAGGGAGGTTGGCAAGCGGGTTTTGAATATTCTGGAGTCAAAAAACTAGTATACAAGCAGGGATGGGAAGGACATAGAGGGTTGACAGTACACAGTAATTGCTTAGGAAAACTAACAGGGTCTAAATTGCAGGAGACAAACAATACAAAGGGAAAGTGCAATGTAAGGGAGAAAAACAATACCAAAACAAATAATACAAGGGGAAAGTGCAATCTAAGGGTGAAAAATAAGCTAAAAGTATTTTATTGTAATGCTCGCAGTGTGAGAAATAAAATGGATGAGCTCAAGGGAATTGCACAAGCAGAGGATATAGATATCATTGGAATTACTGAAAGTTGGGCAAGCAGTGAAGATGCACAAATTTTAGAATTAAGTGGATTCACAATGTTTAGGGAGGACAGAGAGAATAGGAAAGGGGGTGGGGTTTTGATTTTTGTGAGAGAATTCTTAAACTGTACAGAAATAAAGTTAAATAGTAAAACTGAGGGTATAGAATCAGTCTGGGTGAAACTGAATACAGACAAAGGCAAAGGACTAATTCTGGGTAATATATATAGACCTCCTGTTTGTAGTGAAGAGCAGGAAAAGGGCATGTGCAATCTGATAAACGAAGCATGTCAAAAAGGAGAATTAATTTTAATGGGGGACTATAACTATCCAAATATTGACTGGACAAACAATCTAGCTACAAATGGGAAAGGGGCAGAATTTTTGGAAGTGATACAGGATTGTTTTTTGTACCAGATGGTGTATGAGGATACTAGGGACAATGCAATATTGGATTTGATTTTAAGCAATGATGAGGATAGGGTGCAGGATTTGGTTATAGGTGAGCCACTGGGAGAAAGTGATCATAGAAGTATCAGATTAAGTATACATTTTCAGTCAGCATACACAATCAATAGTAGAATAATTCCAAATTTCAGAAAGGCAAATTTTCATAAGATAAGGGAAGAGTTAAAGGAAACATTCAAAGGGGGATTATTAGCACTGCATCATTCTGAACAATGGGAGGAATTCAAGAATAAGTTAGACATGGTGTTAAAAAAACATGTAACGTTCAGGAAAAAAGGAAAATCTAGAAAATTGCTCCCTATGTGGTTTTCAGGGGAAACACACAAAGCTTTAAAATTAAAACAAAGAACATACAGGGTATATAAAAGCACTGGTAACGACAGGGACATGGAGGCATATCAGAAAGCCAGAAAGGAGTTTAAAACTATTAGTCGGAAGCAAAAGGTGTCCTTGGAGGAAAAATTAGCAAGGGAAATAAATATAAAACCAAAAGAATTTTTTGCATATGCAAGTGGTAAAAATAAATTTAGCAATACACTGGGACCGTTAGAGGGGAAGGGAGGTGAATTAATTCAAGACGAGGAGGGAATGGCAAACGTGTTAAATGACTTTTTTCTGGGGGTTTTCAATGGTAACTATAGTTTAAAAAAGGACCCCAAGGATGGAGCCTTTGCAGGGGGTATAATTAAAGAATGCAAATTCAACAGGGAAGAAATAGTACATCAGTTGAAAAGAATTAAGCCATCTAAAGCACCAGGGCCAGACGATATTTATCCGAGAGTACTAGTGGAATGCGCGGAAGAACTGGGGGAAGTAATTCACACGATATTTAATTCAACATATAGCACAGGTTGGGTGCCAATGGATTGGAAGTTGGCCAACATAACTCCAATTTTCAAAAAGGGAATACAAAGTGATCCGGGCAACTATAGACCAGTAAGTCTAACATCAGTAATTTGCAAAATATTTGAATCTCTGTTAAAAAAGCATATAATGTTATACTTGGAGGAGAGGGGACTGTTATCAGAGAATCAGTATGGGTTTAGGAAGGGCAGATCCTGCTCTACAAACCTTTTGAAGTTCTACGAAAAAATTACTGAGGAGCTGGATAATAAGAGCAGTGTGGATATCATGTACATAGATTTTCAAAAGGATTTTGATAAAGTACCTCATGAGGCATTACTGTTTAAATTGGAAAGGCTGGGGATTCAGGGAAAAACATTAATATGGATAAAGAATTGGTTATTGGGTAGAAAGCAGAGAGTGCAGGTAAAAGGAAATTATTCACAGTGGACAGAAGTTATAAGTGGGGTGCCTCAGGGATCAGTTTTGGGACCAATTTTATTTATAATTTTCATAGATGATATAGGTCAGGGGATCAAGAATAGAATCAGTATATTTGCAGATGACTTAAAAATATGGGGGACAGTGGATACCAAGTTACAGATAGAAAATTTACAAGGGGATTTTGACAAGATATCCGAATGGGCTGTAAAATGGGGTATGTCATTTAATGTAGGGAAATGTCAAGTTCTGCATATGGGTTACAGGAATAGTGGAGCCGAGTACTGTCTGCAGGGAGTAAAGGTAAAGGAGGGAGAAACAGTCAAGGATCTTGGGGTGATAATTCACAGGGATTTTAAAATGGGTCACCAATGTTCAGCTGCGGGTAAAAAGGCTAATAGGTTATTGGGGTATATTAAAAAGACTGTAACTTCAAGGGATAAGAATATAATCTTGCCATTATATAAGGGTTTAGTAAGACCACATCTAGAATATGCTGTACAATTCTGGGCTCCATATATGAGAAAGGACATAGAATCAATTGAAAGGGTTCAGCACAGAGCTACAAAAATAATAAAGGGGCTAGCAAATTTCGACTATAATGAACGTTTAAGTAAGCTAAACATGTATACACTGGAAAGAAGAAGGAGGGGGGATTTGATTCAGCTTTTCAAGTTTGTAAAACAAGGGGACACAGAGGGCTTAAATTTCAATAGGGATAACAGAACAAGGGGCCATGGGTATAAATTGAATAAGACACATTTTAATCGGGATTTAAGGAAAAACTACTACTTTAATAGGGTAATAGACAGTTGGAACGCGTTGCCAGAAAATATAGTTAATTCAAAGGGAGTGTACGAATTTAAGACACAATTGGATAGTCAGTGGGAATTGGAGAATTCATAAACAAAGGACCAGCCTTGTTGGGCTTGAGCCTGTAGCTGGTCGTCAATATTTGTATTTGTATTTGTATTTTGCTTTACGTTTTTCGACTATTATTATTGCTTGCAACGGAATTTTAGGAATTTATTAGGGCCAGGTGGCATAAGCCATTTCCATGGCCACTACGCCACTAGCTGATACCTTTAGTATTTTTGTAGATAGTCTCATATTATCTTCCCCGGTAAACATAGTTACATGTGTTTTGTTTTTATTTTACACTAGCCACTGCGTGGCCAGCACGGCATTTCCCGTGACCCCAGTGATTGCTACGTATTTCCATTTGGTTTGCTTCGCAAACGAACTCTACAAGCACGCTGTGATGGCCTTGAAGTGGCTATTGTCAACAATGTAAATCAAAACATGCTAGAATGGGAAAACTTGGCAGGGTTCCAATTTTTTTGGACGAAAAACGCTTGTGACGTCAGCGGTCGAAAATCGCAAAATTCTCGCCTTTCTTCAATGACGTCATATTCCGGAGAGAAAAAAAGAAAGGCGAAATAAACTAATAGATAAATTTTTAAATGTTTTAGATTAAATTTTAAAATTCGGGCTCTACACATAAATCGCAAAAAATTCGGACTACCTGTGTGCCAAATTTCATTATTGTAAGTGCCATAGATTCGTCAGGACACTGCATACAGTATACAGAGACACAGACAAACACTTCCTTTTATAATAGTAAGATATAAGCTGTAATTGATTGTGTGTAGGGTACGTAGTTAATTCCGCACTGGAGCAAACCCAACGGGTTATTGGGGACGGTCCGTGATTTTTCCCTACCAGAAAGATCCAAGGACAACGCCTCGTAACTTTGAACCATAGTCAAATGACGAGGTCAACACCTGAGCTGGCACCGCACACTCCAAACCTCCACACTATGCCAAAGGAGGGATATTTGAGGCCACGATCGATCTAACGTGCACCAGCTCCCACGTACATGAAGGTCTTTGGATAGACCTAGTTTCGAACTCATAACCCTCCGATTGCTCTTCCAACTGGGCGACAACATGTGTGTGAGTATTGAAGTGTGTACAGAAGTTATAGAGAAATTTTAATGGGATAGAAAACTGCGCATATACTCACTGTGCATCAAAACTGTGCATCACTCGCAAACCCCCGGAGGATTGCTTTACAATCCTCATTGGTTCGGAGCGCGTACCTTGCTCGCTTCGCTCGCATCATAGAAGACATGTGTCCTGTTGTTGTTGTTGTTGAAATTTGAATTTGAATGAATCAATCAATGAATGAATCAATCAATCAACGAATCAATCAATCAATCAATGAAATTTTCAGAAGGATCAAAGATCTTTGAGATTTGTAACAACTGTTCCACTGAGCAGGCTTCGCCTCACCACATCCTCTCGTGCCTGGGGCTCTCCAAACAGGACTTGACTGACGATCCATTGACGGTGTTGGATTTTTTGAGGGTGTATAACGTCATGGACCTGCGATGCCTGGTCTAGCACTGCTGGCCAATGGGGACGTGCAACAACAACAACTCGGAACAATTTGGAATTCAAATGAAAACTTTGAGCAAATTTTGACTCGAAATGTGAGCTCTGCTTTGGAAATCGAAATACCCAACATGTTGTGTGTGTGTACATTTCCTCAGCACTCGAGCCACCCATACACTTTTTCATTGAGTTTGTTGTCGAAAGTTGAAGTGCAGGCGTCTTGTTGAACTATAATTGTTTACCCTGAAAATGGCCGTTTTTTTTTAATGGCCCTGAAAAGAGCCCTCGTTTTTGAAATTTTGAAAAAAAATTGCAATTGACCTTAATTATTCATTTTTTTCCAATAAAATTTCATACGATTACTTTTTTAATTCATTTGAAGCGCGAGGCTTCGGGGTAAACAAACAATCGTACAGTGTTGCCAAAACGCGATAACAAATAACGTCTTTTTTGCGTGCCACGTAAGAGAATTATAAATATAGATTAATGGTAGTCATAAGTTAATGATCTATTACTAAGCAATGAAACGAATTATTTTAAATTATACTTTTATGTATTAACAATATCCACAAATTAATCAACTAGTACACCGTTATTAAATGAGTGATGCAGAAAACCTTTATAAAAAAGAAAGCACGGGTATATTTGATTGGAAAGTTAAATTCACAAGTACAAATGTGATTTAAGTTTATTTTTTTATTGTTAGAAATGATAAGTAGTCTATAACGTGAAGTAAGTAAAGTAAGGACCTTCATCATATTTTCCTCAAAGTTAGAATTAAACTTCCTTTTAATCGAATTCACCCCAGAATCAAAATAAACGACTGCTAAAAATATAAAGTAGAGAATGGCCTCTGCAAAAAGGAAAGACGGCATTGTTCGTTTGGAACAATCGAATGAGTTAATTCTAACTTTAAAGTGACGTAAGGAGGCATAATGGAACACAGTTGTCATGTTCGAAAGTTAAGTAGATTAAAAAACTGGAACATCCTCGGCAAAAAAAATACAATCTATATGCTGCTGGAGAAATATAATAACCTCGTGTCAAATAAGATCGTTTAAGGTTACTTAGCAACTGGAAACAATGCGTTTGACCTGAATTTTTATTAAATTTTATGTTTTTTGTAGTAAATATTTAGGGTTTTTATTCTTGTTTTAACCAACGGGAAAGCATTCAGTTTGATACGAAGTGGTTCAAAATTTTCTTCGTAAACCATTGCTAACTATACAGGGTGTCCATAAAGTCTCTACAATTTCAAAATTTGATTACAACGGCAAACGAAAAGAGAGATAAGTGGAAATTATTACAAAATGAGACGTATATATTTAAGATTTTTTTTGCCTAATTTAATACACCTTTATATGGTCACCGTTAGTTGCACGAAGCACATCAAGACAGTACTCGATTTCTTGCCATGTTCGCTCTAGCATCAATGGTGGGAATGGCATCAGTGATCACCTGCTTTAGATTAGCGATGTCCCGTACCTTTGTTCGATACACCACCACATTGGGGACTGCATGTTCGTGGGTTCCTAAATGCAACATTTCCAGACCGGTGGATTAGAATTAGGTGGATCATTTCGTTGGCCACCTCGTTCACCAGATATCACTCCCCTAGACTTTATTCTATGGGGTCATGTTAAAGATATCGTGTATGCCATTGCCATTTCTACCATTGATGGGGTATGTTTCAGCGAACATGGCAAGAAATCGAGTACTGTCTTGATGTGATTCGTGCAACTAATAGTCCCTATATAGAGGTGTATTAAATGAGGCAAAGAAACTTAAATATATACGTCTTATTTTGTAAAACTCTCCACTTATCTTTCCTTTCATTTGCTTTTGTACTAATTTTTTTAATTGTAAAGAGACTGTATATCAGGACTGACACCCTGTATATCAGGAGACAACATAGCAATCCCTTTTAGATTTAAATCAGAGATGCACAGACTTGTTAAGATCAAGGCCCACATAGAAGCACTGTGACTTATGGGAAGACCGACAAAAACTTGAAAGTTATCTATCTTATATTATTTATACTTATCCCATATAGAAACAAAGAAAGAGTTTAAAAGTAAACAAAGAATTTAATTTGATGCGTGACATTGCATTGGGTTTTTTACGATTGTTTTAATATTGGGTTCGATTTTTGTTGTGGCAAGCGTAAAATTGGGACAAAATTTTCATTCTTCAAGCGATTACTGTATTTCGATTTTGAAGAAGTTGGTTTATAGATGAGGCTATCAGAGAAAAAGTGGCCTAGCCAACAAAATCCCGAAAATTTAATTATTATTACGACCTTTTACTTTCTTTGAAATACGCTGGTTCAAGCCTTCTAAAATTTCAAAATAACTGATAATTGATCGCTGATGAATAATTTTTCAGAATCTCAAATCATACTGTAGATAAATTAAAATATATAAAAAATGGGAATAAGAAAATCGCGTTTTTCTCCATTGAGTTTGTTGGTGGGACCACAAACTCAAGGCCACTCTTGCTCCGATAAACTCCTATGTGCCACAAGCAACTTCGTAGTTCGTATGCGCAATTTTAAAAATTATTGCAAATTGTGTGATTTGTTAAAGTTTAAATAGCACATAAGCGGGCCGCCAGCAAATCAACGGAGGGCCGCATGTGGGCCGCGGTCTGCACGCCTGATTTAAATGCATTAATCTATTTTCCGACGTGCCATCCATTTAAATTCTATTTTTACTCTCACCGTGCATTTTTGTTTTTTGTTCGTATTTACCCCATGGCTGAAAACCTCACTTACGGTAATTAAAATACGCTAACATCCCTTACAGATAAAGATAAACAGTGAAACTCGAGTACTACAATTCCTGCATCGAGTTATGCCGGATACGAGTGCGGGGGGGAGGTTAGGAAAGCATGCACAACTATTTCTTTTCCTTCAAAGACACAGGCCGCGATTATTCAATGGGTGGTCTAAGTTTAGAAAAGCTGGGACGACGCGAAAGCTGTACTCGAAATGAGGGAAAGAAAAGAGTTTCCCGAATTTCCACTTGGATTCTTACCAAGAGTATTGTTTTCCTTTGTTCAGTTTCAGTATTCACAGAGCGGGGTATTTTATTTAATTGTAGGCGTTCTCTGTGTTTTTGGCGCGGTTCAAAATTACATGGTCTTGTACACGAATCTTCCCTTGAGAGATTGATCCCGGACCGTCGTCAATAGCCTGTATGTTGCTCCAGTACGACGGAAATTGAAATACCTACATACCTTTGGTTTTTAGGGGCCACCGTGGCTCAGTGGGTATGTCCACTGCTCTAGCAGCCCACGAGTTGTAGGCGATTCAGGTTCGATTCCTGTCAAGTGCAATAATCTCTGGGTTTATTTATCTCTGAGATATGTACATATAGGCCAAGTAATGTATTATATGTCTATTACTTGGTATCAGGGCTGTAGTGGAGGGTATATGGCGGTATACGCCGTATACCCTCTGGTTTTTCCAGCAAAATCCGTATACCTCTGCTTTTTCTTAAAAACTACGTTCATTCCTAAAAAAACAACGGGAGAAACATCATGTGAAACGCAGATAGCTGTAGAAGCAAAAGAAAAGTTTATATTTCAAGATATCTCCTTGGTACATAATTCGAAAATCGTACCTATTAATCAAAAGCAATTCATTCAAAGTACTGTCGATAGAATGAAATCCAGACTTTGTTTTGATGTTAATGAAGAAAATCATCAACTTTTGAGCGATATATCCATGTTTAATCCAGAAAATATAAATACAGGAGATATTCGCCATAGAGAAAAGGATGTAGAAAGGATCTATATTGACGCTTTGGTATGGATGAAATGTGCACTAGTCAGGTTTTGAGAGACAAATGAAAACGCCCAAGTTGTTCCAGAAAAAAATCCTCTTTTAAGAACAATTGAAATATTTCCACGTTTCACAGCCGAGGGCGAGCGCGGTTTTAGTTTAATGAATAACATAGTGTAATAGATTTGAGATCATCTTTATTGATTTCAAACGTCTCCAATCTAATGTTTATTAATGCAAATTTACCACCTATAGAACACTTTGAACCGGAAAAAATTTGTAAATTTTTGATTGGACAACCATTGCTTCTTCAGTAGACAATAGATCAAGAGTATGCGATACAAAAAGAAACACAGAGATAAGCAGTTTCGAAAATAGTTTAATGAAAATGATAGAGGTACGCCTTAAAATTTGTTTTAAAAAAGTTCCATCCCACTTTATATGTGTTTAAATATTTTTCTGTTAATATTTCCTGTAATTATTTTATATTATAGTTAAATATTAAGATAGTGATATTTTTCATATTGGAATATAACTCGATGCTAGTCTGCATATTTTGCTTCGCATAAATACAATAAACTCCCAATAACTCGAACCTTGTGAACACAAATTTGTGCCTAGGTCGAAGTTTCTTCAAAGTTCCACAGTTCCTTTTTTTCCTGTATAATATAAAATTAATATAGGCTTCTTTCTCTCGCTAATTTGAACACAGAATAATTCGAACATATTCCCTGGTCCTTTGAGTATACCCCATGGACGCTCGGTGGGGGTGGGGGTGGGGTAGCGGGGGCGGTTAACACGCTGGCTTATGGATTTCGCATATATATACATGTATGTGCGTGTGTGTACATGTTTTTTGCCCTCCCCCCCCCACCTCCACCGTGGAAAGTGTAAGTACATGTTTCGTCTCTCCATGGTAAAAATTCTGCAGGCGTCCATGGTATACCTTGTTTTTTTTACGACTACAGCACTGCTTGGTATTTTATGTTGTGTCTGGCATAGCATGGTCAAATATGGCTATAGACTATTTTATTCCTTTAAATAATTTTGCACACGGCACTAAAAGCGTGAATGTTCCTTTTGATTGAAATATAATAGTGACTCAATGGCCAATAATCAAATTATAAAGTAAAAATATGACAGATTTCCGTGAACGTGTGAAATGGCAAAATTTATTTTGTCGCTCGGTGGTCTCTTTTTGTTTCAAGGGCAAAGAAGACCTGTACCTACGGCTTAAATTAGACTCCAAACCCATGAACCAGATTCGAACTCACAGCCTTTTGAATCAAGGGTCATAGCACTAAATTATGAGTTAACCGGACGGCGGAACGACTGGAAGCTGAACCAATTTTGCATTGAAATAACCATTTCATTGAATCACATATACGGCTATTGGAAGTTTTAAGGTTTTGTGCAAGATACATTAATTGTGTTTTTTCGTATGTAATCACTACTTAAAAGACGATCTATCAGTGGGATTGTTTTTGAGTTCAAATAATTGAAATGGAAAAATGGCTGAGAATGCCAACTCTACAAATTGGAATGCCGCACCTTCGCGGGAAAAGCACACACTTCAGATCGGGATTTTATTTTCAATTTAAAAAAATACCCACTGGGAATTTAATTCTTAATTTTGTAATAAAGATATGAATTCAATTTAAAATTTCGGAAGAAACAGTAAAGTTTGTTTAAATTAGCAGATCCTCAAATTCCATCTGATCTAGTTTTCTTAATTGTTTACATCTAATGCCGGAAGCTTACTTAAATTCGATACATTATTTAAATCCATTTATAAAAAATATACGCATCACAATGCACGTTTTATACCTCCTATTGAAATAAAATTAATCGAAAATGTAGAAAGATCTCTTTATAAAATACTAGTGCTAATTCGTATTTTCAATCAAATGCATGGTTAAACGGTCAAACCTCAGTCATGTTACCAAAATTAGCCTCGGACCGTCTACTTCAACTGCATCACATTTACTTGTTGGAGGCGATTTACTTTTCAACTTATCTCAACCTATTTTAACATGCACCAGTCTCCACGTACATGAGGTCTTTGGTTGGATCGAGTCTCGTACTGGCAAGCCTCCGGTTTCGAATCTACGACTCTATCAACAAAGCTGCCACGATCCAAGTGAAATTTTTAATTTGGCTTTCACTGAACAAATATGACAGAAACTACAAATGTCCACTTCAGTTTCAAGAAAACAGTTCTTTTTGGTAGATAAAAATGGATATTTCTTGTGCACCTCAATCCAAAATTTCACTAACAAATAAACATTTAAAAAAATGGACATTTCTTGTACACCACGATCCAACAACGGAAGAATCGCATGCATCTGCATATGATTTCAAGCTCTCAGCAATGCCTTGCATGTATCATCCATGTAAGGAGGTATCATCGGAAGAATACTATTTATAGAACGCTACCTTCGGCGTTAGGCTGTTAATGGGAGCACCAAACAAAACAAAGACGATCATAAAAGGATAACGTGAAGTTAGATTACTGTACTTAGGAGGCGGAACAAAACATTTGACGACGAAGTGGTTCATAAAAATCAGGTTACGCGAGAAGCGTTCCTTTCCCTGTCTAATTTGTGTCATTTTACTTTGCTATTATAGCAATTAAGCGTATGTAAAAGACCATCTTATACATAGTAGGCGATCGTTTAAAAAATATAACGGCCTTACGTGGCATTAGAATTGATTCAAGAGTAGAATAAGGCGCAGTAGAAAGGAGGAAAACTATTTCTTTTATCAACCACTTATAAACAAAAGGTTTTGTTGATGCCAGTACATTAAACTGAGGAAGTAAGATGCCAAAATAAGGGCGGAGTGTTTGCCAATTGATCGAGAAGTCAGGATTGAAAATGTTTAAGGAATATGTGGTTTGATTGGTTTGGATCGTCGCCTCTTCTGTCCTTTTTACTACATGAAGGCTTTTTTGGCCTAAGTCCTTTATGAATGCACATTTCATAACGTTTTCTTGAATTTAGAAAACATGAGAAAACTACAACGTTTGGAACATCAGACGTATACTATATGGACAAAAGTATTTGGACTCTGCCGAAATTCAGAGGAGGATCCATCCTAGTGTGGAATTTTTATTGTTGGAGTTAGGACTCGGCCCATTGCTTTATGTTCCTGGTACCATGACGTACCATGATGACTTTATGTACCTGATCCATGACGTGACCTCGACGTTCTGGATAATTCGGCCCTGCCTACACTATGGCAATACTACGGCGATGTTAGTTGTTTCTTTCAGCAGGATCGAGCTCCATGTCATACTGCAAAACGTGCGCTGGACTGATTTCCTGAAAATGAGGTGAATTTGCTTGATTGATCTGTTTAGAGCTTCTATCTCAATCCGATCGAGCACTGTGGGACAAACTGAAGCGACGAGTACACCGCCAGCCCATCTTCGCAACAATCTCTTCGCACAGCCTTGCAAGAGGTATGGCGGGTTATTCCTGCCGACTTACAGAGAACTTGTGGAAAGTATGCCTCGACGTGTTGCAGTTGTAATACAAGCAAAAAGAGCGTTTAAATAGAATAATAAAGCAATTTTTCTGAAAAACATGCCGTGTCCAAATACTTTTGCCCATATAGTGTATTTCAGCGTCAGGGCAAAAGGGGCTAAGTCTTAGTTTTAATAGGTTTATAAGATGACAAGCGGGATTTAAGGGGAAAATGCTTAAAATCAAAATTAAATGTGTGTGAATCTACTAAATCTAAATTTCAATTATTCGTATTATGCCACGCTTCTTTTTGTTTCTGAATATTTGTGAAAAGGTGAAATTTCAAACGTAGTACGATTCCAAAATGTAGCCTATTTGACTTAACTCCTTTTGCTCTGACGCTGAAGATGTAATGAAGTCACGAGATTTATGAGTTGTGTAATATTACTTTTTCGCCACAATCACTGAAGAACCACACCCATTGCTTAAACGAATCTTAAGATCCTATTGGTCAAGGTAAAATTTTTTATTTGAGTGATGCAGAGAGGATTGCTGGTTTCAGAACGGATAT
Organism: Metellina segmentata; assembly: GCA_947359465.1. Classification (NCBI taxonomy): domain Eukaryota; kingdom Metazoa; phylum Arthropoda; class Arachnida; order Araneae; family Tetragnathidae; genus Metellina; species Metellina segmentata. Next base: position 70,965,178 of record OX375874.1, read on the forward strand.
ATGAGTGCGAAACCCAAAGATGGTCAATGCCTCACCATTGTCCCACTTAATGGGCGAACAGGTGGCTATTTGTGAAAGAGCACCCAGTGTGAACAAGCCGTTGTTACTTCTAATAGGAACAAACATCAACACATATGCGCTTACAAAACGAATTTCGAACCCTGACCCCAGGAAGTTAGCAGACAAACAATTTGAACACGGAACCAATAAGGCAGCTTTGAGTGATTTCAAGTCGTGTTTTATAACTATTATTCCATGTCAAAGAAAAGCTCAGCAATTTTTTATTTGTCTTAAATTTGTATTCGCATTTTAGGGATGCTTGTGACATGAAAGTCATAATATATCAATAAAAATTGTTTGCTATTGTAAAATACTGACAATACTTATATTGCCTGCTCTATTTACTAGTACTATAACGTTTTCTTTCGAGAGTAAGTTTTTCGAGACGTATTCAAGCATTATTGCAATGCGTAAAATGTCTTGACAAATATTAACAGGTCCTCTATGACTCAAACTGATAGCAACTGGTTAGAAACACATGAAAAACAAATATGGCTTACAAAGAATGGATCGCTCACAAGAGTTCGAATTCTGAGCATGATTATTCTTAATCCTTTGAAATCTATTTTGAGATGTGGGGTCACCCATGTGGTAATAACACTTTATCAGCAACCGTACAGAATTCGAATATTATTAATGTTCTCTACAAATTACAAATAAAAGAATACCCAGTACGACAATCTTCGACTCATTCCCGAATGTTCGAAACATAAATTTATACGAGAATTTCATCTTCAAATTCCAAGTTAATATTTGTGAATCGATTTTTCATCATTTATTTTAAACGTATTCGTTGGATTGTACTATAAGCATTTCTCTTACGCTTCGCTTAAAAAGAGCGCCATTTTGAAATTGATCCTAGAGTTGTTACCTCTAACAGACTTTTAAAATACTATTAGAAAAAAACTGATCAGATCTTGTCATCATAAAAAATTGGCAATATCTTGATATCTTGACGATGTATCTCGTCATTAAACGAAAACTGACGAGTTCTTGATGAACAAAATATTTCACATTTAAAGAAAACTGATCTTCTAGTCAGCATAAAAAATTGGCATTATCTTGCGGACGAGATATGTTGTCATTAGCAACCGTCTACCGAGATATCTCGTCAATCATTTAAAAGTCTGTTACCTCTAATACACTTTTAAAATATTATTGGAAGAAAACTGATCAGATCTTGATCATGACATCACAAAAATTGACAATATCTTGATGGACGATATATCTCGTCATTAAACGAAAACTGACGAATACTTGATCGACAAAATATTTCACATAAAAAAAAAACTGACCCTCTCGTCAACATAAGAAATCGGCAATATCTTGCGGACGAGATATCTCGTCATTATCAAAATTTATCAGACCTTAATGGATTAGATATTTCGTCGGAAACACTAAGGTTGTCAAAGGTTTAGGAAAACACTTGAGTGCTAGCTAAGGCGATGTTTACTGGTTGCTTATTTTAGCATGGTTTTCCCGACTCTCCTTTAGTTCCATTTGATGCAGGATGTAGATAAGATGTTTTTTCCGACCCTAACTTCGCTGAAGGAGATTCCAGAAAAGGTGGGACACCTTATCATCGCTCGATATTGTAACTTTGTAGCAACTCGAGAGGAAACTCGGAAGCTAATTTCAGCGAGTTATCCCGGAATTCCCCGAATCCTATCGTGGTTTAATTAAAGAAATAGAGGACAGATTTCCAACCGCACCAAAACCGCTGAACATAAAATCTCCTAGAGAAATGAATTCTAGTTTGCCACTTATTTGATGAAAATATGTAGTTTGAAATGCATTTAATTTATCATCCACTCCTTTTTGTCATTGATAAATATTATAACCCTAATTCACTTTCAGATAAAAACCAATTTGGTTCGTAGTAGGTAAATTGATTGATTGATTAAACATGAGTGGGGTTTTTTCATTAAAGTAATGTAAGGAAACTGGCATTAATATAAGGAATTGCATTCTAGCGACATGCCAAATTACGCCATTAATTGCAGAAAAAGTTACCAAAATAAAAACAACTTATGCCATCTGTGTGTGCATTTGGCTTTACAGGAAAACCCTTATATCTGAAACCCTCTCTCTCTCAAAGATTAATGGCTACAGCAGATGCCCGTTAAGTGACCGGGCATTGCTTTTTTTTTAATAGATAAAAAAGATAATACCAAAAGTAACGTAAGAAAGTATATTCACGTCATAATGGTGCTCTGAGAAAGCTTTCTAGATGATACAGCTACTTCTAAGCAAAACTAATGGAACATTTTTATCGCCTAATGCTTTTTACAAATATGATATGTTCTGACCATGAATCGCTTATATTCAGCCATTTGTAACAAAAACTGTTCTGGTCAATGAAAGTTGTGAAGATAAAAAGTTAAAATATTCAAATTGTTCTTTTGCAGAATGTTTAAAAAAAAAATCAGAATTTTTAATGTCCTGAAAATTACATTATACTGTCATCTTATTTTCATATTTGAACATTGTATTAGCAATTTTAAGACCACAAAATTTTAAAAAGTCAGAATTTTGAGATTTTTGTCGCATGATGAAAACAAAATTAAAAGCAACAATTATGAAATTAAATTAGAAATTCAACAGGACAAGCAGTCAAAATACAAAATAACATCTTTTGTTTTTGTACAAATACCTTTTTAGGCTTAAGAATTTGAATTCTTAAAATTTCCATTTTCTCTGAAAAAAAAACCACGAAAGCTTCTGAAGTATTGAAAACAATTTAAGTGTGAAAGGTTGATATCTCCAAGCATAAGCACGTGAGGTCTTTACATGGTTTTCCCTTTCCTTATTAGGTGCTTTGATTTTTAAACTGTTTCGGCAGGAAAATAAGTTAGGGACGGCAGTGCATGTGTGCGAATCAAGTTTCTCGAAAGCACATGGGGGACTTTGTTGCTGAAAGGGTGGCCGTTTATTTTAGTACAACTTGCATTTGGTGAACAGGAGATCTGTTTATAGCTAGGGTAGAATATTTCTGTTTCAAATGCTACCCGGCCTTCAAAAAGAAAAATACCCATTACTTTTCAAGTTCCCCAAACGTATTACCTTTTCAACGAATTCGGGGTGCAGACTCCTCTTACCAACCATTTTCCAAGGCGAATCACTGTTCTATTTTTAACTAATTAATTAACACCAACACCCCAAATTCCAAGAGTTATCAAGTAAATATACTTAATAAATACCGATATTTGATGAAAAATATTGGAATATTTTTATATATACTTAGATAAATTTTGCCGATCTTTACCGAAATTTATTATTTGTCTATCAACTAGGGTAAGTTATTGAGAAGAGGCCCAAGTAGAAAAGTGACCTGGGTTCCAATCATATCACTATTTCAGCCCAAGGTGTTCGGGTTGATTGTCTGCATTATGACCAGTGGCCATATTTGACCAAGCAGCGACAAACACAAGATAGACGTCAAATAATGGACATACACACAAGGTAATTTGATAATTTTTAATTATAGTCATACTAGAGAAACACAACGGGACGGTCAGGGATCAATCCCCCATGAGAAAGATCCGAGGACAACAACACGTAATTTTGAGCCACGGTCAGATGACGAGGCAACACCTGAATTGGAACACCACTCTCCCAACTTCCACACCAACCCAACGTGAGGTGTCCTCTGATCTTTCCATTTGGGATTGATTCCGGACCGTCGTCAATAACCCGTTGTGTTGCTCTAGTATGACTTTATTTTAAAATATCAAATACAAAAAAATACCTCGGATCTTTTCTTTGGGAGATTGATCCCGGATCGTCCCGTTGTATTGCTTCAGTACTATGTTAATTAAAAATACCAAAACCCAAAAGTTAGAGGTTTAGCAGCCGGAGGGTTGCGGGTTCGAATCCAACCAAAGACCGTCGTGTACAAAGGTTAATTGGAAATTTTTTAATAAACGTCGTACTAGACCAACACAACGGGCTATTGACGACGGGTCACATGTTTGGTTACTCATACTATATGTGAATATGTAATATTTATACCTCTTCTTTTGAGACCCTCAAGGACACATCTATTTTAATTCTGTACGAGTTTCACGGATCCAAGGCACTCTAGGGATCCATGGGGTCTACTGTCTTTAGTAAGCACGGGTGTCGGAATCCTGCGATACCCAAGCGGTCTTTTTCTGTTTTCATCCCATTATTCTATTCCCCAATCCCTCTCTTCCCCCCCCCCCAAATTTTTTTATGTGAAATTGCCTGTCTTGTGTTTTACGTAGCTTGGCCAAATATGTGACCCTAACAACATAAAACCCCAAAATAACCAACCTTGTTTTAAGAGAGAGAGTCGGATCCGAACCTTAAAAATATTGGAGCCCAAGAGGGGCAGACTTCTAGGACATGGTGGCCATAGACAGGCGTAATTAGGGTTGTTGAATGGGGAGGGGGGAGGGTTCTCCTGAAAAGTATGGACTGTACCCTAGTAAAAAGAGGGAAGAGATTAAATTGATTATATTAATAACTATTCATTAATTCTCACATGATATTTAAAAAACATAATTTCTTTTATTTATAGAATATTTACCAGATGACTTTATGGTGAATTTTAAAACTTACAAAACATTTAAATTAGGAATTAAAACTCGATTTTTTGGTAAACGTTTCGATTTTTTCTGAATTTCTTAGATATAAACTTGATTTGCTTGAAGCACATCGATAAACATTCTATCGATCCTGACTCTGCCGCCTATGAGTGCTCATATTTTTTTTAAAGTGTATTAAGTATATACTTATATATATGAATAACTACATGCAACTATAATATTAATGATGAGATTAAGATATGAAATCATTCATCAGTGTTGGTTGATATTTAAAGAGATATTACTGTTGTAATATCAACAAGAAGAAAATTAACTTATACTTATCACAGTAACGTTTCTATTGAATTTTTTTAGTAAAAAAGTCATCTCCCGAAAGTATTATTTAAATTCTAACATAAGTGCATTAAATATGTCTTATCTTTAAACTGCAATAATGTTTTCGCAATGTTATTTTTAATACTCAGCCATTTGCTAAAGCAAAAGTACAGAAGATGTGCTGCAGACTGCTGTTTGTAACAAAATGAATCACAAATTCTTGAGCTGACACAAGGAAAGAAATAGCAAAGGAATACCATATTGCTTTTGGTACAGCTACACTCTACGTTTATGAGTGATGGCAACGGTTTGGCGATTTTTTTTTGGCGCACTTCTAGTAGCGAGTTACGATAAATTAAGGCAACCCATCTTTCGTTGCTGTTGTTTTCATGGCAACCTCGGCAAACGGAAACTTTCAATTTTCATTTTGAATATTCTAGAAAGTTCTTTCAAAATCCGTTAAAATCGTTTGATTTCATTGATTCGTTTGAAATTTTTTCTTTCCTCCCATTGGTTATTTTGTTTTTAAAATATCCTTTGATTTGCATTGGTCCTTTTAAATCGTTTTCTGTGATACCATTGGTCCTTTTATTTGTATTTTGACAGTTGTGGAATTTTTATTTTGTTATAATAGTTTTCACGACAGGATTAAGAGTTTTGTTTTTTTGACCATTTTCGTTTTCATTATTTTTTTTACGAGAGAATTCTGACTTTATCAGGTATTATTTCTTGCTTTTTTTCTTTTGTAAATCTTTTTTCTTTTTCAACATGCTCACTTTATTCAGTGTAATTGATAAGTTTCAGGGTATTCTTACCATTCGTAGCTTAGTTTCTCTGCTGGTTCACAAATGTGTTTTGATATGTGCTTAAGCTTACTACTTTTTGTGAAATTTTTTTTAAAATATACTTTTTAAAACGTTCTGAAATATGCTTAAAAAGTGTGTTGTAAAAAGAAAAAAAAATTGTGACATTAAAAGAGTTAGAAAATAATTCTTTCCTTGGCGACTTTAGAAGTGCGCCAAGAAAAATCGCCAAAGCCGTTGCCATCACTCATAAACGTAGAGTGTAGCTGTACCTTGCTTTTCTACCGCGTTTAATGAAGCTCAATTTTTGCAGAACTAAGTGGCTTGTGTGAATGCACTGTAATCAATCTAGCCGCTTTAAAGAGCCCCTTAAGGAATTTAGACTTCTAATAATATGCAGGCTGTTAAGAAACCGTGGCTGTAGAGTGAAACTAGTAGAACTTAATGAGAAATAAATAAATGTATGTAGAAAAGGAAATGAGCCACAAAAGATCTCCCTATTCATTGACGAGTAAGTATCGTGATTTCGTTTGCGCGGACCCTTGTTGTACACAGAGGCATAGTCGTGACTAGGGTTGATGAATAAGGGGATCAGTCCCGAGAAGTTTGCACTGTACACCAATAAAAAGGTGAAGTATCTGGAGACCTCTAAGAAAAATTATTGTATTTTTATGTTAAAAATCACATGATAATTCACATTAATAAATTATCTCGTAGTATATTGATAAAATTATTAAATATTTTGCGTCTAGCAAATGTTAGTCACTTTCATTTCAAATAAAGTCATTTTAAACAATGTTGTTTTATTGTATCAAACATGAGAAACACATTGTTAGGTTTGACAGCAAGCTATTTAAGGACAGTCTTGATTTACACTAAAACCCTGTTAATCCGAGAGTTACGTTAATTCGAAATATCTGTTTTTACAGTTTGTAAGACAAAATACAGTAAATAAGTAACAACATAAAATATTAAACATTATTGAAATAAAAAACATCATTGGAAAGAATGCACATACTTTTAGTTATTTAGATTATCAATAAATTAAGAAGAATAGTAAAACAGTCGCTAGAACTTCATTTTTTTCATTTGGACAAAATTAATCAGTTTTTTGCAGTGGTAAGTACATAAAAACATCTTCAAACATTCACAAAAAACAGTTGGTTCTTCAAAAAAACATATTCCAAGTTAAACGTAAAAATCAATTGAATAAAAATTTCACTTATATGCCGTGCAATTATTTATATTATGAGTGTAAAAATAATTTGTATTAAATATATAATCTAGTTTAAATAGCTATAAAGCTACGATTGCTTGTCACTAACAAATTTGACTATCTTGTCCGACGAACTGAACGGTTGGCTAAACCCCCAGGTTACACCTATTAACTAATGTACCATTGTTTCATTGATTGCATTTATGTATATATACATATTATATTGCAAAATTTTTCTCAACTGAATGGGGAGGGGGTTGAACCCCTCCCCTGATTACGCCGATTTCCATAGTGCGGGTGTTTTGATGAAACAATTTATTTGGCTACCCATTGGTGATGTTTTGATATAGATTCAGGGGGTCCGGCATCCCTTGCTAAGGTCATTTGAACCTGGATACCTGCCCTTGGCTAAAGGCTTACAGAACTATACAGTTAGAAAGATCACGTAGAAAATAAATTCAACTTGGAGGGACAATAAAGATGTAATTTGTAAAAATGCCAGACAATAAAAAAATCATTCTTTCGAGTACCACCGAAGAACAGTTCATGCGTTCTTCGGTTGAAAACCGCTGTGCAAAACATGTCCATTTAATATTTCTGAACATTTGATAACATCAAAATAGAAGATTTTACATAAGCCTGTAAAACTTGAATTTATTGTATTTAGTGTACGACCGGCCAGTTTCAAATTAAAAGAATTGAAACTAATTCACGACCACACACACATCGATGTAAAAGAATTGCCTTACATCACCCTTCTCTCTTCTAAAAAAAAAAGAGAAGAATATTTATTACTTATAACTCCTTTTACGTATCAGACCTCAAAATACATCATTAGTTCTCCGCTCTTCAATTATTTTCCCGCTTATTTTCTCAAAATAAAAGGCCATAATAGTCATTAATTTAACAGGCATGATAGACTTCCTAATAGTGTGTTTAGGTAAAAAAACGAACATCATTTAGAATATGAACAAAACAACAATTTTCATACGTTGACTAACAAACTGTTATAGATTTAAAGTCCAATTGTGTAAAGTTCGAGAATCCCTTCTAGAAAATTGGATGCGTATTTGTGTTTTCTAAGTCTGAATCGCGTAACTTAAAAACTGTTTCAAAACTAAGAACATTATGTTTATCGTTATTTAAGTAGTCGACCCAATATACCGAAGTTGCGTGAAAAGAAAAACAAAGCATTTTATTAAGAGTGATGCTATAAATATGTAGAGGTTGAAAATAAGTGGGTTTTTTTATTAGTCAGGAGGTTAATAGCAACAGAATTAAGTAGTTTAAACTGGGACACATATATTGTGTAATTCCCTGAAAAACCCACAAAACTTAAACAGCTATCAAACTCGAGGGCAAACAATTAACGCTAAAATATTTATAAGTTAAGAAAAATCTTAACAAATGATAAAAACTGAAACGTTGCATCCAATGGATACATAAGAGAGCAGGTGGCACATCAGAGATGACGAATTCATCTTAAAATTGAGATCTAAAGTTTGACTAAGGTTAACTACCGCAAATTGACCTATCAAGATAAGACTCACTTCAAAGACTAAAACGATATATTTGAACAATTTTCTTCATTTGATAGAAATAACACAAAAATGAATAATGAACAGGGAACAAAGCGTTAAAAAATAATTGGCATTCGATGTGAGTTTTTGTTGATCTGGGCTTGTTATTAAAATCGATGGAAATATTAAAGTTTTTCTTGATATCTTATTTGTCGATCTACATTAATTTTTGCTGATGGAGGGCAGCAAACAAATACTGTTATGTACGATGTAATCTTCATGCAAGAGTGTTTTTTCCAAGTGACGGAAATTAATAAATACCATCGACCTTATAAAGAAATGAACGGCGCATGTAGGCTGACTCGTTGTCGTAATATCTCAGATGTGTAGGTTACGTGGGCTTCGGGATAGACTTGAATCAATGGGCTATCGAAAGGCAAATAAATGTTTTTAATCCTGTTCGTCAATTTGTACATTTGGATACCATGTCATCTTCAAACCAAGCGGTCGGGAGAAATAACAAGTTACGGACACATGAAATAACAAGTTACGGACACATGCTCCGTCTATTTCATTAGGAGTTAAATGATTTGAACATTTTGACGTTTTTTAAAATTGTTTCTGCATACTATTCTACAAACTATTAGTACTAGTGAAAAGGTTTTACTTTGCACTTTATGCAACTTTAAAATATTTTCTTTTCCGATTCCACCTAAACGCCAACTGTAATATCCCCTTTACTACCTGAACTCAAAAGAAGAAACACATATACAACAGATTCTTTTAAGGAATATCCTTTACTGAGTATTCATGCAAGGAAAACTCAATATGCTTTACATTTAGCTTTCTTCTCACTTTTATTAGACACGAGTTCACCAAGCATGAGGGTATGGTTGAATTTACGTCAGTGATGCAACACAACGGCCTATTAGCGAAGGTCAGGGGTCAGTCCCAAAGGGAAAGATCCGAGGACAAATCTTCATGAATTTGAACCACGATCAGATGACGAGATAAGTTGGAACTCCACTCCCACACCCCTCCAACGCGAGAACACTTGAAGCCCCGACAGGTTTAACGTGCACCAGTCCTAATGCCCTGGCCAAACTCGCAACCCAGGACTCTACCAACTAGGCTACCGCGGCCCCAGAAAGGAACAAGTTCTATTAACTATCGACCTTTGACAGGGTAGTATTCAGGAAGAGATATAATCAGAGGGTAAGTTGGAAACGTAGCCAAGAGTTGTGGTGTTTCAATGGAATGGACAACAGGCCCCCACATAGGGAAACTGGTAGGCCATGGACCCGAGGGCACATGAAAAGTTAAAAATAATTACATGCCTATTTCTAAGAATATTTAGTGTGTAGAGTAGGCCGACACACTCGTTCTCAGTACCAGCTTAGATGACGGGCTTGTAATAGAATAAACAAAATGTGAATTTCACATGAATGCTTAATTTGCAGTTATAAAGCTGACTTTACCCCCTTGTATATTTTTAATAAAATACGATGAAAAGTAGTATATTTGACTAGTAAAAAGTAGTCAACTATAATTGAATAGCAGTATTACAAAACAGTAGTTTTTACATTTCCTACGCCTGTCTAAAACAAATTGTGTTAAATATAAAAACCCCTCCAGCAATACTTCTAAAGAGAAAAAGTTTAAAAGATGCAAGCGAATGTCAGCAAAGTCCGAGCTTTATTTATAACAATGTTTTTAAACATTGGTGTAACTGTGGCATATTTATTTATATATCCGCCAAAAGCAATAAGTGTACTGAATTTTAGAGAAACAATTGAGGGTTCCTTGGCAACCTAGTGATAAGTCACAGGATGAAAAATCCAAAATGAAACAAACTTACAAACAATGTTCAAGATGATCACAAAATTTTTGATTGTTTGAGTTCGTAACACTTGAAAATTTAAGATAAAAAGACATCTAGAGTACTGGATAAACCATTAGTTTCAGAATTTCTTAAAATAAGAAATTTTTGAAAAGGTGGAGGATCATTGTTCCCCGAAGTTTGCTTTTTAATCTGTAGATATAAAACGAAAGTCGGTGCATATTTAATGAAACAAATGACGACAAAAAAGACACCTTTAGGCCCGGTGCACACATCAGGTTTTTCACCGTACGGCGCCGCTGCCGCAACGCAAGTGCGGTCTGAGATATATAAGATCCAATGCAGTAGTGCACACATGCCTCCGGCGACGCACGTCCAACTTGCGTGCAATTTGTATCGCAGTTCCCCACGGTGCCGCAGTAAGCTTCTCCGGTCTGAAGTACCTTGTTTTCATAAATAAATGGAATATAAATAATAATTAACAAATGGTTATATCCAGTAACGTCTCTATTTTGTTTCAAAATATACTTTTTGTACACCAAGTAAGCGAAAGAAACACATTTTCTTCGATAGAATATTTATCGCAAATGGCGCGAAATGAGTGCTTGTGTCATTTCACGGTTATGTGTGCACAGTTGGGCTTCGGTGCCGCAGCGGCTCCGCACGTTGAAAAATCGGATGTGTGCACCGGTCCTTAGTCAGCTATTTACGAAGAACAATGACGAGGAAGTTAGTGTCACACATGCGGAGAAACTTTCAGCAATCAGGGACCATGGGAAAATAAGACGAGCTGAAATATGACGTTAACAAGCGCCCTGTGGAGACCCATCAAAACGTATCTTTCGATTTCAACATGAGGTAAGTTAATTGAATATGTTGAAGAGCTCTCACAGCTTGGTGTCATCCTGGTATCTATTTCCCATCAGATGAAATAGAATGCAATCGAGATTTACAAAGAGAGCATTTTCTATGGGGTACAATCGTTGAATTAATTCACTAGACTTCAATTACTACAGGGATGGGCCAAAAAAATGCATCAGATGTCATAAAAATGCAAATGAGAACACCGTAAAGTTAAAAGTAATCAAAAAAGCTCTCTGGAATGAGATCACAATTAACCAATATTTTTTAATATGTGTAAGTTAAATAAATAAATACAGGGGAAATTTTTCAAATTAATTTTTTTGCTTTGTTATTGATGTAACAGATGGAGAAAGAATTAAAAAAAAAATAATTTTACAGTATTGGACGAATTGGTCCATTCTATATGTAAAAGTTGTAATTTATGCAAAGAGATGGCGGTACAAGTTGAGCTTAGAGAAATATAATACCTAGACATACGAAAGAGATCGGAGAGCGAACCCGTTTTGTTATAGTTCCAAATTTGTTGTGATGAGGGAGAGCGTCGTATCTGGTGTACTTCCGTCGAGATGAGCGTTTGTAAATCTCTTCAATTTGCAAAATCATTGGAACGCAGGGTAATTTTTGTTAACGTCGTACTAGAGCAACACAACGGGCTATTGACGACGGTCCGGGATCAGTCCCTTAAGGGAAAGATCCGAGGACAACACCTCGTAATTTTGAACCACGGTCAGATGACGAAGCAACACCTGAGCTGGCACCCTACTCTCCAATGGAACGCAGGGAGTTTAAGAAGAAATTTCATCAAAAAGCGGCACAATAGGTAAAATTTGTGCAGTTCCAGTACGATGCAAATTCATTATCTACCAGAAATTTCGATATTGAAAAGCAACCTTAACAAACAATGCGTTACACTTTTTGTTGCGCGTGTTTTAATGTCTATGTATTTGGTTTGATTCTTAGTTTTGTTTTCAAAGAAAGAGCAAAACTGGCCACGCAAAGTTTGTAAGTTGTCATGAGTATATATTTGCTTCAATTTAAGTGAGTTACGCCACATTCGTGCATAAATTCAGCCGATTTAACTATCAATAGCAGCTCGATTTTTAACTTCAAACACAAGACAGTATTTTTACTACAATCCATTTATTTGAAAACTGAAATTTTTAATTTTTTTTTTTTTTTTAGAAAAAATGCTTTTTATGCAATGCAATATATTAACAAAAATATTTGTGTGAATGTTTTTTTGAGAATATGCTACTTAATAGATTAAACAGTCATAAAGTCGATTTTAAAAACAATTTCTGAAAGTTGTGTACTCTTCGATTTCTAACAGTGTCTCACCGCGCAAGCAGATTGATCCCGAGCTAACCAATACCCCATTGTGTTGCTCCAGTGCGACGTTAATTCAACTATCACCACCACTAACCATGCTGTTAGCCTTTGAGATCTAGGTGGCGCCGATTCGATTTCTGTAACAACCCTAGGTGCATTTCTCTTTTCTGTCAGTAAGCCGACCAACCGGTATAGTGGTTAAGGTGTTAGCCTCTAGATAGGAAGGTTCCTGGTTCGAATCCGGGTCCGGGCATGGATGTTTGTAAGCGTATGGTGTAGAGGCGGCTGGCGCACCTTAAATCTGTCGTGGCCGAAAGTCCTCACGTTGGGTTGGAAGTTTGGAGAGTGGGGTACCAGCTCAGGTGTTGCTTCGTCATCTGACCGCGATTCAAAATTATGAGGTTTTGTGCTCGGATCTTTGCCTTAAGGGATTGATCCCGGATCGTCGTCAATAGCCCGTTGTGTTGCTCTAGTACGACGTTAACGAAAAATTACCATTACCTTCTGTCAGTAAAACCCTTTTTTTTATGTGTGTATATGTATACATTTTACTTCACTAAAAAACATTGCTTGGCCAGATCTGGCCCTTTCAAAAAACAAAACAGAAAGATTAACGCATTGTTTGGTAGATGCTTTGTAATTTCAAAAATTACTGGTATATATATGAATTTGTGTCGCACAGGAGGAACACAACGGACTAGGCTGATTTTTACTGAAATTTCTCCTTAACACACACACACATTTTGCCTCACGTTGGGTTGGTGTGGAAGTTTGGAGAGTGGGGTGCCAGCTGAGATGTTGCTTCGTCATCTGACTGTGGTTCAAAATTACGAGGTGTTGTCCTCGGATCTTTCCCTTAAGGGACTGATCTCGGACCGTCGTCAATAGCCCGTTGTGTTACTCTAGTACGACGTAAACTAAAATTACCTTAACATTTTGACTACGGCAAAAGATATAACAAGTGCGATTCTTATAAGTTTCAAGATACAAACTGCTGTAACGAAGGGGGGGGGGGACAACGTTTCAACATGTTATGAACTGACCGAAGCAGACATCATCCAATCCATTAAAGACAGCTAAGATGAGGTCAATGAAAGTAGTGAAGATGAAGAGGCTGTGGTTGTAGATGATGTGCGCAATGTCGCTTCTTCAGAAGCCTTAGCAAGTTAGAAGACAATGCGGACATTTATTTTGTCACAAAGCAATGTGCCGGACTTTATCTTTACAAACATTCACCAACTGGAAAATTATTTACTCTCAAATACAACAGCAAACCTTGGTCAGCAGAAGAAAATCGTAGATTTTCTGAAATAAAGTTTCGTTTCCTCGCATTTTGTTCATTTATGTGATTAATGTTTCCCAAAAGAGGCAAGTTAATTTTTTTTTCAGATTTTAGAAAATGCTATAACAATGGATTTATTTGAAAAAATTATTTTTCTCTGGCTGATTTCAATGAATTGCAATAAACTTTCTAATTGCAGCAGCTAATCATACTATTATATGTAGTCTTCTTTCGAAACAAAATCCGAATTTACGTATGTAAAATGTTCGTTTTTATTCGAATTAGCAAAATTTCGTTACAACGAAATTTCCGTTATAACGAAAACATTTTACGGTCTCGTGAAGTTCGTTGTAACGGGAACTCACTGTATTAAACAAAGGAAAATAGATGTATTGCTTTCGGATTTGACCCTTCAGAAACAAATTTTATCTGTTAACGTTCAATTCGAATGAGCGAACACGACGAATACGAAATATATGGATAGAAACAAAATTATTCTAATTATAAATAGTTTTTGTTGCAAAGAGCCTAGTGTCTAAAAACACGTAATGGTCAACAGAACTGCTCTCATAAAAAAAATGACGAGAAATTGTTCCATTTGGTCGCAACTTGAAAAAACTGTCAATGCCATTTTGTTATGCAAACTAAACGGATGGCTAACTAACATAATCGCCATTTTCCGTTCCTCGAAGAAAAGCGCTTCTTCATTATCAAAACCGAAAACCAAGCTCCTCCGAACAAAACCGAAACCAACCTCCCGCCTAGAAATAAAACATTCCGAAAGTGGTGAATAACTCTTCTCCCCGTGTGAGTGAACTACGCGCCGAATATATCGGTCAATAGCGAAGGACTCCCCCTCCGAACTAGAAGTTCAAGTGCAAAATATGCGAAAAAACAAGAACGCACAATCGAGACATTCAGTGCCCCCTAGCGAAATACCAGACATTCACTCGCTCTTACGTCACTAATCAATCCGGGAGACGCGACTCGCATTTCACATCTCCCACTGAAGAGACGAGTCGAGATGAGCAGCAGCCAAGTCTGCGGTTCCGTCTGTGGGAAAGCTATTGTTAGAGCCACACGGTTTTTGTTTTACTTTTCGTTCTTCCGTTTCCAGTACCACAGGTGAACGATCGAACTCCGGGATCAGTCCTGTCTGGTATGCTCGTTCTGCATAAAAAAAAAAAGGGCGGGAGGGGGAAAAAAAAATAAAGAATTCGAATTTGAGCCAGTTGATGCCGATTCAAAACTGGCTGGAAAGGGTTCAATCCATAGTGTGGGATGAAAAAAAAATTCCAAACTACGAAGAAAGAGAAAATGAAGTGCAAGGGGAATGAACGAGGGGTGAAAAAAAATCAGCTGAAAAAAATATGCCGGTTAATTAACCTTGGCAGATTGCCAGCTATGCCGAAATAACATTACGCATCTAATAAGTAATTTTACGAGCCACTTTCCCGCGCAAATTGTTCCGCAAATTAAGCGGTTTAGCTTCCTGTATGAGACACAGGTAGAAGGGATTTCAGCAGAACTGGATCAAAAATAGATAAGTTGAGATTCTATCGTGTAATTTACGATGCAACCGACGTGCTGGAATCTGGTAAAGAGCAACCTTATCCAAGTGGTTTGATAAAGAGGTATTGCATTTCTGCTGACAGCCAGTGATTTTGAATGGAGCTTAACAAGTTCTGCATCAGCGTAACCTTAATTTAAATATGCGCTGAAAAACTGGCTGCAGTTGGAATGCTTTGGGAGAGCAACTGGTTCTTTGAGGCAGAATTATTTTCGATATCTTGCAATCTAGGAAACAAAAATATCTATGCAACTAAATATTTAATAGTATTTGCTCTTGTGATTAAAATTCATAACCCTATGGTTTTCTGGGATAAAGTTGAGCATGGAATTGGAACAAATGGCATGATTTTGGTGAAACTTAAAAAATTTAAATTTTTAAAGTGGTCACATTAAATTATTTCCTTCTAATTTGTATTACAATTGTTTAAAAAAAATGATTTACATAACTAATAATATTCATCTACACATTTCTATTCTCAAGTTGTTGCAATTGATTAAAATTATACAAATTCTCTTTAGGATGGAAATAGGAATCAATTCAATTTCCATGGATATAGTAGACAGATAATATACTAGCAAAGTTAATCAAACTATCATTTTAAATCGAGTAATATCCTTTTGAGAATATTTATGCTAAATTAATTTTCTACATTAATATATCTATCATAGCCACTTAGACACTATAATCCTGTTGCAAAACAAATATACTTCCCAGTAAATCCCAAAATTATATCAAAACCACCTTTCTCATAGTTGAAAGTGGACAGTTTGGGTTACTTTTTTCATGCATGGATACCACAACATGGAACTAACAAGAAATTTGTAAAAGCAACTAAGAAAATAAAAGTAATTTGCAATCCCAATTTGTTATCCTTAGCCACTAGTAACTAGGTATTCCAATTGTTTTCAGATATTCCCGATGTAACTAAATATAAATCATCAATATATATTTTAATTCCATAAATGGAAATAAAGCTAGGCATAATTTTAGAGTATAAAACTAATATGGCATTTTGAATGGATGGTAAAATAGTATTTATAATTATGAAAATTGAAATGCATGTAATTTAAAATGTGCTGTGTTCTACTTGTTTACATTAAACCTCTTGCTCTGGAAGAGGAAAATTAACTTCTAAAGTTTCTTTTGAATAAAACAAAACGTTTGTTCTTTTTCTCCTCAAAGGGTGTAGGAAACAATAATTTTGATTGGTATCTATTGCGTTGCCAGTGTTTAAAAGTGTTGATATACTTTTTTTTACAGTACTAGGGGGCTCTGCCCCCTGCTCGCCAACCCCCGGGGATTGCTGCGCAATCCCATTTGGTTTGCTTCGCAAACCAACACTCCTGTCACAGATACCATTTGGTTTGCTTCGCAAACCAACATTACTTTCACAGAGTGAAACTATCTGAATAATTCGTATTATGCTGATTTCACTTTCCGGTTCATGACGTCACAGCGAGGGCTTCGCTGCGTCTCGCTTACGCTCGCCGACCCCGGGGATTGCTACGCAATCCGTTTGGTTTGCTTTCTCAAACCAATACTTCTTTCGCAAGTGATTTAACTTTTTTTTGCTTTAACACTTAATGCACCCTAAACTAATAGCCGCATCAGTAAAAAATCTTCTGCATCTTGTTCCCTGTACAATTTTAACTAAACATTGTTAATATCCAAACTTTACGATCTGTACTTTGTCGGTAAACTGTCTTGAAAACAGAGGGAAAAAAGCGAGCCTTTTTCCTCGCCAAATAAAAAGAAATCGTTTTTATGGCAATTGTTGCTACGATAAATTTGATATCTGGCAAACCCGATAGTCAAATGTGTAACCCACTACTGCTTTCGAAAGCAGCTATGCGAACTGAAAAATACGAAATTTGTGTCACCAACTTTTGATTGCATCGAATTTATTTATGAACCAATTTTAAAAATAATTGTACCGTAAGAAAGAGTATATTCTGAGGTATACTGCAATATTTTTAAAATTAAAAATTAACAGTAATACTATACAGATATGACCATTTTAGTTTTGTATCGGAAGTTACGATCTGAAAGTTCCGAAAATTGTATGACCCACTTTTATTTGCATCGATTTTATTTATAAACCAATTTGAAAAATAATTGTACCATAAGAAAGAGTGTAATGTAATGTATTCAGTGATGTTTTCAAATTTAAAAAATAATGGCTTTTGCCGTAGACAAAACGGTTTTAACAATAAGTAGCGAAAATATCCAAAGATTCCGAATTTTGTATGACGAACTTTTGATCGCATCCAATTTAATTATTAACCGATTTCAAAAATAATAGTACCGTAAGAAAGAGTATATTCTGAGGTATACTGCTATATTTTAAAAATTAAAAACTAATAGTAATTAGATACAGATACGGCAGTTTTAAAAAAAAGTAACAAAAATGTCCCGATTTTTCCCGAATTTCAAAAAAATATTATCAAGAACCACATTTAAATTTCAAAAAAAACTCGACGAGCTGCAAAAATTTACGTTGAGAGGTACTCTTAAAAAAAAACTCACGACTAAAGACTGAAATTTTGAATGTGTTTTGCTCACTCGCGGAAGAAATTTCACTTCTTCAACTTTAACACTTAATAAAACCTAAACTAATAGCTGCATCGGAAAAAAATCTTAATAATTATCCAGGGAATACGATGAAGAACAAAGCATGTTAATTTCATATTTTTCCGATCAGTACTTTCTCGGGAAACCGTCTAAGAATGGAGCTAAACAACAAAAATTTCAATTCTTCGGCGGCGGCGGCGGTAACTTTTTTTTAATATAGAGAGATTTGGACATTACAATAGTTAAATTAACTTTGACCCAAAGTTATGAAATAAATTAAAATTTTTTAATGAAATAAGAGTGGTTGGATGATTAATTTAAATTCATCAATAAACTAACATGTACTTTGCACAGTTAGATACAAGAAACATTGCTCCCCCCATTCCAATGTTGAAAAGTGCAGTTATCTTCGAAAACTTGAGAACATTTCAACTCCCAGGCATTCTTATTTATAGCTATGTGCAATCATGCATGACATTGACAGATATGCAATGGTAATAAACTGATCCGAAAAAATTGAAAGTTAAATGATATTTCAGATTTGAGAGCCAGTGAACTCTTCTCAAATTTCTTATAGTTTAAAAAATCTGGGATTTTGAATATCAATAAAAAAATGCTGGTAAAGATAAACACAGCTTGTATATTGTCATTTTACTATCAAAACCTCACAATGACAATTTTTTGGTGAATGATGTTTGAACATTAGGTGGTTACAAATATGTTTATTACACTTGATCAAAAGCTTTTGAATCAATATCAGTTACAAAGCCTGATCAGAGAAAACTTTTAAAACTTGAACTCAAAACTGTTCCATAATTTGCTATCTAGTTTTTCATAGCCTTTGAAACAGTTTGAATTCAAGACTTCACCAAGGCTTTGATAATAAAATGGCACTTAAATGTTTAAAAATAGTCAGATATTTTCAGTTCATAAGCATTATCAGTTGTTACGATAAAGTTGAGTGTATCTTTACCAAATAATTTATATTAAGTAATTGTAATAAAAATGAAACTATTGCGCAATTGCATTAAAATGCTTACAATTGCAAAGTATTAAAAATGTGATGTTTAAAACATGTTTAATTTTATCACTTGTTTCAAAATTCTTAATACTGTAACATCAACTTTATAAAAAGATTAACTTTTACTTAAAAGGATAGCTCATAAGGTTATACCTTTCTTTATCCAAGTTTTCCTTTGCAACCTACAAGATTTCACGTTATTTTCATTCTTATGTTATCTTTATTACCGTTTAAAGATTCATTTGAAACTTGTTACAGTACTATATTTTAGAAAGAAAGCAAAACTTATTAATTAAGGGCTGTTTTATTGCATTCAAATTTACAAGATAATTTACAAGTCCTTTGCATTAAATTTAAAAATCTGGTGCACCCCAAGTAGGAACCTGAAAGAAAAAACATATTTTTTTTAAAACACTCACAATGTGACATAAGAAAAAATTTTATTCTGAAATTCGAAACATACAATAAAGTTAACAATTAAAAAATGGATGCCCCACATAAACAAAATATTTGATACTTTAAAAATTACCCAAGTATTCAAAATATTTAATGAGTAGGTAGTTTTATTTTAACAGTGTCCCAACCAAAAGGTTAGGCTTGTATAAATCTCCTTCATGCTATATGTAAATGAAATTAGCGTGAACTAAGGATAAAATGAGGATTGTCTGAGTTATTTCTAACATACTTGCCAACACTTGCTAATACAAAACAAAACATAACCTCACACCTATGAAAAGCTAATGCCAAATTTACTTAGTCCCAGAAGAGATTATCTGGTGTACATATATTTAATAGTAAAAAGGCAAGTTAGGGAAGATAATACATTTTATACCAGATAAAGATTTATAACTTTCAAAAAATTAAAAAAACCTGTCATAAAATTAAAAATTGATATCCAAGATACATCTCGTACACAAGGTGAATCACAATGTGACAAAGAACTTTAGTGTTCCATTGCACCATAAAGTTGGTTGAATTGGGATTTGTGACATAGTCTATATTTGGCCATGCTGCATTACATTGTAAAGGGAAAGGTCATGATAACATAATAAATACATTCAAAGCATATCACAGAAATTACAAATGCTCAATATGTCTGCTTTTAGAGTTATGGCAAATGTCTTTGGCTCACAATTGTTATAGCATTGCACGATCTACACTAACGTTTGTTTTTAGTACATTAAATCTTGGGTTCAAGGTTGAAAATGCTGGTCCTGAACACCCCCAAGAATCTGCAGAGTCAAGTCCAGTGATTCAGTTGCAAAACCAATCCACATGGGGACAACTTTTCATTTTAGTAGCTATGAATTTTTTTAAATGGAAAAATGCCTCTTAGAAATGGAGAATGAAGTCAGCACTGATATTTGAATTACTTCAAGTGTTTTATCTCCTTTCTAAATTGAATATGAACTTGCCCTTGAAAAACGATAATGGATGGTTTTCATGTGCTTCAAATGTACATTATACCTTCTCTTCATCTGATGCTGCACGGTTTTCTTTACATGTCAGAGGATGTATAAAAAAACTTTGGAGAGAATTTCCCTATCACGGTTTCATACACTTTATTTGTTATGGTGTCCAAGGTGGTCAAAATTCTAGAGATCTTGACTCAACCCTATATATATTTATGATTTGTATCAGATATTCAAACAAAATAAGCAGCAACTGCACGATGTAT
Organism: Metellina segmentata; assembly: GCA_947359465.1. Classification (NCBI taxonomy): domain Eukaryota; kingdom Metazoa; phylum Arthropoda; class Arachnida; order Araneae; family Tetragnathidae; genus Metellina; species Metellina segmentata. Next base: position 70,985,821 of record OX375874.1, read on the forward strand.
TTACTATTGCATTTTCAACACAAGCCATGATTTATATTCATCAAATCATTTGATTGTAAGAATGCTAAAAAGTTAGAAGTTTCACAGTTTGTGATTTCCTTTATAATATCAATCCAAAAGGAGGGCAACTTAAAATGGATGATAGAAGCATTTGAATTGTATTTTGGCATACAAAACCAAAATACATAAAATATTCAAGACAAAATACAGAATTAGTTTTCCAACGAAAAAAGCAAAGAAAAATTCATAACCTCGTTTTTATATAAGAGACAGAAAATTTTTCATTATGCAAGCATTTTACTTTTACTCAGTACAACAAAAAGGAAATTAGATGATCAGAATGAAGATTTTACCTTTCCATAAACAGGGTGGCAACAAAATCTTTGAAAAAAAGTTTCCCGATATTTCCATGATAGTCTCACAAAAATTTCCCTGATTTAACAATTCTCTTAAGAAATGTCGTGATCCATGATTGGTATCCATGTACAGTATCCACACAACACTATTTTTAAATATTTAGGGTCAGAGGGTGTAAAAGGATCATTCTCCGCAAATATTTTGTATTTTTTCTCTACAGATATTTTAATTGCTAATGTAAGGGTTGGAAACCTTAATGGAACTCTTATCAGTGCAATTGAAAAACAGGAGAAAAAATTCAAATTATATTGATTATGAACTTTTTACACTTGACCCTACATTGTCATACTATTCATGGAAACCAAATGCAATTATGCATAAAAAATTCTACAAAAATGTAATTGCAAACAAAAATAATTAATTTAATACACAAAAAACATCATTTGCTACACAAATTTCAAATTGTATCCCACAAGTTGTATTGCTAGCCTCACAATGACTAGACGCTGTAGCCGCAAAAAAAAAAAAAAAAAAAAAAAAACGGCAGCGGTTGTCAAAAATTACTGCACTATGGTTCTTTATTCTAATTACAATTTCGTCTAATACGATTTATTCGATTCTCAGAAGCACTTGTAGGACAAACAATAATTGTAGCCATTTAAGTTGTCAAATTTTCCCTGATTTTTTTTTTAATTTGAAAAATTTCCATGAGATTTCCCTGATTTTTCCAGAAATAAAAAGTTTCCTGAGAATTCCCTGATTTCCCAGTTCTGTTATCACCCTGATAAAACAGTGATAAGTATAAATTCCTTTAAATTTCAGAGGTAAAAGAATATGTTGCACTAGTATTTTACAAGAATGAAATCAGAAATGATTGCTGTATGTTATATCCATACAAAAGATATATGCCATGAAATATCCCAACAGTGTGAACAGAATTTAAAAACTGCCTACCCTTTCTGGATGGTTTGCAGCAGCTTTTTTTTCCACACTTGTGGTCAAGAGCTGCGATCGAAGAGATAAAACCTTTGTCTTTTCAATGAGTTGCTGATACGGGGAAAGTTTTTTAGTACCCATTATAACATGACCCTGAAATAAAAAATTTTAAATATTAGTAAGGAATTGTGAATAAAATAAAAAAACTTTCTGCTCACAATCCAATTTGTGCATATCAATTTTATGATGTAATAACATATCTGCCAACTGGATAAGGTAAAAAAACAGAAGAATTTGGGTAAAAAACAGAAGACTTTATTATTCATAATTGGCATCGACATTTTATTAAAAATATGAACCGAAGGGCAGAAATTTATGATTTAAATAAAAAATTTTAGTAATACCAGTAATACAATCCTTTAGAAAATTTAAAACTAACCTCAATTTAAACTAATTTTAGAAAATAACTATAAACCTTAAGTTGTATACATAACAGTTTAACATACATCAGGTTTCTGTTTGTATCTTAATAATAGTATAATTTAAATGCACAATTCTTGATTATAATATTTCTATTCTTGGCTATAATATTTATTTACGCATTACTTGGGTAACAAGTAAGTTGGGAATGCTCGGTAATCTATAATCTAGCAATAATCTTTAAAAAATGCAAAAAGCGGAATAAACTTGTTTCCGGCCGGAAAACCGGAAAAATTATGAAAAATAGGAAAGTTTCCGGGTAATCCGGAAGGATTGGCAGCTATGTAATACCATCAAGATGACATCACTTGATGTTGTATACATATATTTGTTTTATGCCACAAAATAAATGTCTACTTTTGCTTGCTTTGAAACCTCGATTCTAATTCATCGGTTAAGACTTGATATTGGCGAAATTAATATGCACATATCGCAACACAAACGACACTCTACAGAGTTTAATACATCACAAAATCCATGGATCATGAGCTAGGAAATATGTTTTACCAATTGCGAATCAATTTTTGCATCCAAGCGAGCATTCCTAATTAGATTTACAATCCATTTTTCAGCATCCTCAGGAGTCATGTTTAGTTTTTCTGCAAGCATTCTGAAAAGAGAAATTTAAATTCGGTTACCAATTTTAGAGCATAATCAATAAATAATAAAAATACATTTTTTGATACCCATAAACCACGGAACTTGCGCTAGAGTATACAAAATTTAAAAATCATCAGTAAGATAGTTGAAATTTCATTTGTGCAGGCAGTGTACATCCAAGATAATTCCTTTTTTATCTCGAAATAATGCAAACAAAAGTGTGCCAAATAAGACTTATAGAATACAATAAATTGTTTGAAATGTAGTAACATTGATCTGTGCTAAAACAATGTCCCTAGCGTTAGAGAGTACTTAGTATTACCACTTTGCTGTCACTGGTGATTTTACTTTGCTACACAAGGACTTTTAAAACCAAACACCATGGCATACACAGTGAACTCCAAAACACTAAACATTCATGTCAAAACTTGGATTCAAACCCACAGCAAATACGATCAAGGGCCAAAGTACCGATTTGGTGATATTCTGTGCTACAATGGCACTAACTTTTGGTAAACATTGTTTGATTAGTAATCAGATACTGATTAACACAATAGAAGTGTGGCATTGGCATTGAAAGGTTACAAACAATCCTTAATGCTTTGGATTAGGACTGGAAATTTTTTAATTGGAAATAAAATAAGAAAACAGAAGATCTGTTAATTGTGGACACACTAGGATTCATCACATGACCAATGCTAAAGAGTCTGGATTCCGAATTAGGTTTTGAAAACCAACTGTTCAAAATTTGACAATCTCCTAACACAATGTATTGAAAGGAAGGATACCATGAAGATTAACAGTAGGTTAAACTAGCCTTAAAAAAGAAATTAACATCCATGGACCCTTGGATGCTGTTAATTCCAGAAGACAGTGATGAATATACCGATCATTTATAAAATAACTATACAATTGAAAACATAATATAAAAGATCACAAATATCATCTACCGAGACATACTTTGTATTTCATACTGTAATCTGCAGTTTTCCCTAGAATGGCTTCTAATCAGCATTTTTTGAGCTGTGGCAATTTAGTCATTCTATGTTCATTTAGTGTTCTAAGGTGAAAGTGATAGTAAAAATTTTATGATGTTCAGAGGGTTAAATTGCGAATTTTCTAATTGCAGGTTTTGTACGACACTACCCAAAACATGTTTTTAAATGCCATATACAAAATGCATACAGCAAAATACCTTGATAAGTTCCAACTCTCAAGGGACCAAGAAATTATTATGACATAAGGTGCATAACCACAGAATGTACTCCATATGTATTACTGTAATTTTGAATTGTTTATAAGGCTCCAAGAACTTTTATTTTATTTGGTGGTTAAAGAATTTTTACACATTCATTTCTTTTAAAAATTATTTAGTTAAATCTTTTACAATCCCTTGAACATACTCTATAATGTTGTTATCGATATCCATACAGTCATTTATATCAGGAAAAGTACACCCACTTTCAATTACGATTTCAAACATTTTTATAATAGAATTTGGTTTAGAATCCTCATTTTCAAATAAGACACAAATCCTGCATGTTTAAAACCTTTAAACAACGACGAATTATGCGTGGTAGCATTTGAATTTGTGGTGAGTAAATGAGGGTTTAATTACAGAGTCATTTATGATAGCAGGGCGAGACAAGAAAATTTGTCACTTATCCAGGGTGACAAGATATTCAGGTGATGACGTATTGAGGTTTCACCCAAGAATGATTATTGCAAAAGTTTTAGACATTTGAAATGATTGATCACTATACCTGAAACAACCCTAACATGTCAATATATGGGACGCCTGTTCAGACAATAAAGTCAAAGATTCAAGATAATTTTTAATGATAAATTTTGATTATCCAAAATCCTTAAAATGCTCATAATCAGAGTTTTACTAAAGTGAAATGTAAAACGTTGCACAGTTAATATGCAATTTAAAAATAATTTTTTTGAGTTTTGCCCTAATACTGTCAATGTAGGTCAAGATATTAAGTACTATGGCGAGACAGGTCTTCCAGCAAAATTGTCCTGCCACAGTACTACCTTTCTTTACCTCAACTTGAAAGGAAATTATTCCAAGACAATCTCTACTATTATAAAATGAAGTTTCTGTGTTTATGTGTGTGTGGTATATATGGGGTGCCCTGACGAATTTATGGCATTCACACTAATGAAATTAGGCACACATGTAGTACGAATTTTTTGCAATTTTATATACCAGCCCGATTTTTAAAATTTCATCTAGAAAATTTTATTAAAATTTTATTAATTATTAAATAATTAATACGATATTGAATTATTATTTCTTTTCCTCTGAATGGCAACACTCTTGAATCGGTCTTGCCTCTGATTCAAATTGTGACTGTTAAGTGTGCGTCTATTCGCACTGCTGACGCCAGTAAAACGGTAAACAATTTTATTAAATTTCTATTGTTTTTATTGCTTTTCTAAAAGCATAATTTTAATTTTTCTTTGTTTGTTATTGTTAATGTGTGTTTTATAGCTTTTTTCATAAAAGCAAAATAACATTTTTCCTTTGTTTCTTATTGTAATTTGAAATCGTAACTAATTTTTTATTAACGGTTTATTCTTATTTATATTTTTTTTCCTTTGTTTCTTATTGTTTTTGTGTTTTTCTTCATATTTTCAAGGCATATCTTTGTTTATTATTGTCATTTTGTAATCCTAACTATCGTTTTTAAAGTTATATATATCAACGGTTTCTAATTTTGGTTTGTTTCAGCGATTTTTTAAAACCATAATATTATTTGTTTGTTTCTTACTGTCATTTTGTAATCCTAACTATCGTTTTTAAAGTTATATATTAACGGTTTCTAATTTTGGTTTGTTTCAGCGATTTTTTAAAAGCATAATATTATTTGTTTGTTTCTTATTGTCAGTTTGTAATCGTAACTATCGTTGTTAAAGTTATCTTTATTTTTATTGTTTGTTATTGTCATTTTGTAATCGTAACTATCGTTTTTAAAGTTATATATTAACGGTTTCTAATTTTGGTTTGTTTGAGCGATTTTTTAAAACCATAATATTATTTCTTACTGTAATTTTGTAATCCTAACTATCGTTTTTAAAGTTATATATTAACGGTTTCTAATTTTGGTTTGTTTCAGCGATTTTTTAAAAGCATAATATTATTTGTTTCTTTTGTCAGTTTGTAATCGTAACTATCGTTGTTAAAGTTTTCTTTGTTTGTTATTGTCATTTTGTAATCCTAACTATCGTTTTTAAAGTTATATATTAACGGTTTCTAATTTTGGTTTGTTTCAGCGATTTTTTAAAACCATAATATTATTTGTTTGTTTCTTACTGTCATTTTGTAATCCTAACTATCGTTTTTAAAGTTATATATTAACGGTTTCTAATTTTGGTTTGTTTCAGCGAATTTTTTAAAGCATAATATTATTTGTTTCTTATTGTCAGTTTGTAATCCTAACTGAACTTTCCAATTCATCAACGCCATCCCACAGTCGTTCATTTAAGCATCCACCTTGAGAATGGCCAGAGAGTCTACTTCACAACCGAAAATGCTGCAGAACGTGCCCAATCACCTCAACAAACAACACTCACGGCTTTCTTCCGACTTTGCACCTAAGATGACTTTGTGCGCACCCTTTTGTACAACCAAGTACCAAATTACTACACTTGGAACACCAGAAACAAGACATGGAACCGTCGAAAGCAAGGACAAGTTGTGCCCGAACAAGCGGGAATAAGGTTCAGCGACGCACTAGGCCGTGTTTGCACCGTCCATCCAACCAACTCGGAATGCTTTCACCTTCGACTCTTGCTGCATGAAGTACGAGGGCCTGTGTCATTTGCAGATTTGAAAACATTTGAAGGAAGAATCTGTACAACCTACAAAGAGGCTTGCCAGCTCAGAGGACTTCTGGAAAACGACGACCACTGGAACAAAGCATTGGAAGAAGCAGCTGCAGCTCGATCACCAAAGACTTTACGCAATCTTTTTGCCGTTATGCTACAAACATGCGCAATGTCTTCTCCCCATCACTTATGGATAAACCACAAGGAGAACCTTTCTGAAGACTTACTGCACCAAGCACGCATACAGCAACACAATATGGATTTGGACTACACTGATGACATATTCAACAAAGCTCTAATCTACATCGAGAATAAGGTCGCATTGTTGGGTGGATCTGACCTCAAAAGTTTTGGACTACCACAACCCAATCGAAACTGCGATTCAGTACTACCGAGTGAGGAACTCGCTGAAACAACCTATGATGCAAATGCAATAACAGCATACATAGAGGAGAATGAGCCAAAAATGGTACAAGATCAAAGGGAAGCATTTGACAACATTACAAAAGCAGTTTTTGATAGGCAGAGTGGCATATTCTTTTTGGATGCTCCTGGCGGTACGGGTAAGACCTTTCTCATCAATCTTCTCTTGGCTAAAGTACGACAGAGAAACGACATTGCCCTGGCTGTTGCTTCATCGGGCATTGCTGCAACACTATTGACGGGAGGCAGGACTGCTCACTCGGCTTTCAAGTTACCGTTACATTTGGCAAACGTAGAAAGTCCTACGTGTAACATTTCAAGAAATTCGACAAAGGCAAAGGTTTTACAGCATTGCAAGCTCATTGTCTGGGATGAATGTACTATGTCCCACAAAGCCGCATTCGAAGCACTTGATGTCACGTTGAAAGACCTCAGACATACCAATGAGATAATGGGAGGCGTCACTGGTGTTAGCTGGCGACTTTCGCCAGACACTTCCGGTTATTCCCCGCGGAACCAGAGCGGATGAAATGCAAGCCTGCTTGAGATCATCTCACATTTGGAATGGCATCCACATACTTCGACTCTCGACAAACATGCGAGCTCATGTAACAGGTGATCCCTCTGCCCACATTTTTGCACATAATCTACTTAAAGTGGGAAATGGTGCCATTGTTTCTGATAAAACAGATGGAAGTATACCAATGCAAAGCATTGCAAATATTGTTAAAACACAACAAGAGCTCAAAGACGCAGTGTACCCAAATGTCGCACTACACTTTACTAATCACACATGGCTATGCCAAAGGGCAATTTTTGCTCCAAGAAACGAAGATGTAAATGTTATTAACAAGCAACTGTTGCAACAATTGCCTGGTAGTGTTCAAATTTACAAATCTATCGACACTACGTGTAACACAGATGAGGCCGTAAACTACACTACGGAGTTTTTAAACTCACTAAAACCATCTGGAGACACATCCTTTCACATATTGGAACTAAAGATTGGGGCACCGATCATGCTTCTAAGAAATCTCAATCCACCTTCACTCTGTAATGGCACAAGACTGTCTGTCAAGAAACTCATGCCAAATATTATTCAAGCCACCATCATGACTGGACATGCCACAGGCGAAGACGTTTTCATTCCGAGAATACCAATCATCCCTTCTGATATCCCATTTCAATTTAAAACACTTCAGTTCCCGGTTCGTTTAAGTTTCGCTATGAGCATCAACAAGGCACAGGGACAATCGTTGAAAGTTGTAGGACTCAACCTCATTAAACCGTGTTTCTCACACGGTCAACTGTATGTGGGGTTAATTATTTCACTAATATATCTTTTGTATCCATTATCTATTTTTCTTATTGGTTGTGTTGTATTAATATTTTTTTAATTTCACTTATTCTTTTGTTGTTTATAATGTGTTTTTAAACCACTCTTATTATTTTGTCTTCTATTAATATTTTTTTATTTTCAGGATTATTTCTTTTTTATCTATTTAAATGTGTACAAACCCAACCATGTAATGTCTGATCGTTAATTTTGGTTTTGTTTCAAACACACCATCCATATTCTTCAAAACTTATTGCCACCACCAAACTGTGTTTTATATTAATAGTACATTTTTTTTCTATATTAATCTTTTAGCAATAATTATTTTTAAAACATTTTTATAAATTCAGGTTTTTTTGGTTTCTATTAATCATTTCTCAATTTCAGCAATATGTTTTTTTCTATCCATTTTATCTTTTATTATTATTTTTTTTTCCCTCATTTTTTTTTTCTATTCATATTTTTTTTTTCAGTTCATCTTTTGCTGTTTATAATGTGTTTTTTATACCACTCTTATTTTGTTTAGTTTTTATAATTTTTTAATTTCAGTAATATTTATTTCCTATCTATTTTAATATGTACAAAGCCACATCTGTCATGTCTGGTATAGGTTTGGTTGGGTGTTCAATTTTGCTTCTCTTTAAACACATCAACAAAAAGTTTTAAGGCTTATTGACACCACCAATCTGTTCATCCATACAGCAAAAGTCAAATCTGTGCAAAGCCACCACTGTCATGTTTAAAGGTAAATATGCCATCATCAAAATAAACAATACTAAATCCGGTATTTCTTTTAAGTCACCATCAACATTTTACATGCAATGTTACTGCCACTGTCAAATCTTTCCAAACCACCCGTTTTATGTCTGGTTCTAAATCCAATGGCTGTTGCAATAAACCATCAATATTTCCACCAAACTTCAAAGCCAACACCTTCGAGCCTTATTGCTACCAACAAACTGTTTCTTTTATAATTAGTATTTTTTTTTTATTAATCTTTTAGCAATAATTATTTTAAAACATTTTTATAATTTCAAGGTTTTTTTGGTTTGTACTAATCATTTCTCAATTTCAGCAATATTTATTATATCCATTGTATCATTTGTTATTACATTTTTTTCTTATTTTTTAAAATTAAATCAAGAACATTTTTTAATTTATTCAATTGTTTTATCCTTCATCGCTTTACCAAACGCGTAGAACTTTTTCTACCCACGTTACGTTGCAGTCAGGGTTTGCAGACATGCCCATCCACATAACGCCGATTATTTTGTGCAAATAAATTTCCATTCACACCATAAATCTTTTAACTGGAGTCAGTTCTTTTTTCTATCTCCTACACCGTTAAAGATGGAGTAAAAATTTCAATGGATTTTAAATCTGCGGAAAATCTCAGTTTTAATTGTTACCTAAAAATATTATTTTCTATTAATAATTTTTTTTTATTCAATATATCTTCAACGAATTTTAAATCATCGGAAAATGTTACATCATATTAATACCTTACATCACGGCGTTGCCCGTGCAACACCATGGGCACGGGCAACGCCGGGCTAGCCACGCAGTGGCTAGTGTATTATAAAATGTGAATTTTGTGTCATACAGATAGAAAATACTTGTTATGAGCATTGCAATATCATTAACATTGCAAAACTTACTTGATTGATATGCACTGGTGAATACAGCAGAAAGTTTCAAAAATCACTAAACGAGCATTTTCAATAAAAGCTCTCAAGCAGGAAACAAGAAAAAAATCACTAGCCAACACTTCTTTACATTCTCTTAATTTTTGTTGTGCTCCATCAAAATCAAAGTTCACATATAAACATTCCACAAATTCCGTGATTGGATCCTTGTATTGATACGATTCCTGAAAGATGCAAGGAAATATGATACAAATAACTGCATAAAGAATAGCGCCATTTACACAGCAATTGAAGTAATAAATGTTTAGAATGAATCATTTATTTCAGAAACACACAAATAAGTTTATTTGAGAAATCTACTTCAGAAAAGGGAAAGCTACTCTTTGAGTACAAACAGCTTTTTATTGCAACTGTATGAGTCGGGTAATAGAAGTGGGAGAAATAGGAGAGCAAAATTATATTTACTTATTGAGTTGATATCCCGAAAGAGTAATGGCGGAATTTACAAATATCAAGTTAATGCACTGATCAGTAAATCCACACAGTCAGAGTTAAACTAGAGATTATACAAGAACAGTATTAACAAAACAAGAATTAAGTTATCCACCAATTAAAGAAATCAGCTTGCTGTGATTGGCTCTAGTCTACCCTTTCTCTCTCAATCACATGATGTTTACATTTCTTACCATGCCCGGATCTGAAAACATTCCACAATGGCCAAGTATTTTTTCAGCAGAATTCAATTCTGATTACTTTTATACTTGTCAGTATTGGTATATTGTTGCAGAGTGAAGTAACGTGTAATTTTCTGATATCCATAGTAAATCTGCAAACCATTTTTGTTGTGCGACGAATTTGCATCTCCAAGTGTAAAAGCAACTGCATGGTTACAAATCAACTATATTCCGAATTATTAAAAGCGATTCCAAAAGCTGATAACATCGTGAAAGTTTTATCACACAAATAAATTTTATGTATTCGATACCAATATCAGCTATCATCTCTACTATTATAAAAGGAAGTGTTTCTCTGCATTTTCTGTCTGTGTGTCTTGATGAATCTATGGTAAATTTAGCACACAGGTAGTTCGAATTTTTTTTTTGCAATTTTTCTATCGCACACGAATTTTAAAACTTTATCAACATTTCAAAATGAATTTATAAGGTTTTTTTCTAACTTCCCTTCTGGAGTGAGGTCAGAAAGAAGAAGCCAGCCGATTTTTCTATTTTCGACCTCTGACGTCACAAGTGTCTTTCGTCCAAATTGTCTTTGGTGCCTTTGGAACCATGCCAAGTTTTTCGATTCTAGCATGTCTTTTAATCACGCTGTTAATAACAGCCACCTCAAGGCATCATGGCATTTTGTTTGCAAAGCCAACCAATTATATACATAAATGTCTGGCGTTCTTCAGTGATTTTTCCTATTTCAGCGATCGTTAAAGGTAGAATAAAAAATTCAATGGATTTGAAATCTGTGGAAAATTTTACATTGATTACCTTATATATTTTCTTTTCTTAAAAAACAAATTTTTAATTGAATATTTTTATATTTTTGCAAGAGATTGTGACGTCAAGCCTATTGGATCTCTTCGCAATTAAATGGGAATGCGTAGCAATCACCGAGGTTGGCAGTGGTCACACCTGACACCACGAAAAGAACTATCATGGGCAAGGAAAATTTTACATTAGATCGATACCTTATACATTTGATTTTCTCATAATAAATATTTATATTTTTGCAAGAGATTGTGACGTCACAACGATTGCATCTCTTCGCAATTCCAATTTGGCTGCATTTGACAATGACGAGGCCCTCCTAGCGTTGCCCGTGATGTTGGTTTGCGAAACATTGTAATCCTCTGAATTTTGGATTGTCATTCTCCATTCCTAGCAATCACTGGGGGTTAGCGAGCAGTGGTCACACCTGACCCCACAAAAAGAACTGTCAAGGGCACCGCTGTGCTGGCCACATAGTGGCTAGTACCTAATATCCGAGAATTCTTAGCCAGAATTCTATAGTTTAGCACAGAATGAAGTGAATCATCCACTTTGGTTTGTTGACAACCTGCACAGCATCATTTTGAAAAAGAATACTGTGTATGTGTTAACCCTCAACTGAGTGTTTAACATTGTGAATAGTTTTTTCAATTATTGGAGGATTATCATTCATCTGCGACTTAACTTGGACTTGTGAATACGGCTGTAAGTCTCTACTATCTCAGTGTTACATAGATTAGATTTTGTTAATATCATTTGTAGGTCAAAATAGTAACTTACGAGGCCCAAGTTTGTTATTGAAATTGTTTTGGGAACTGGGGAATATCAATGTGCAAATAATGAATTCACAAAAAGATCAACTAGTATGTTTGTATAAATATTAAATTAAGACAAGCCATGTCTAGAAAGCAAGGATTGTTCTCTCAGGAAGACGGTTAATATCTTGAAGCAAACATAAGTAACAAAAGGCTAGAGCTTATACTATTTTTTTCAAACAGAACTTTTGCAATAAGTAAAACATTGATATCTAAAAGCTTGAACTAAATTGCAGGAGTTTGGAATTCTACAGTAAAAACATAAACTGGTGCACCCAAGGTAATGACAGATTAGATATGAAGCTGATCTATAATGTGCTATTTATTAGTTATTTTTATTTTAAACATACTTCAGACCATTAGAATTGACTGTTTAAATAAACCTATGATGAAGTGAATAAAATTCCTAATTTATGAAATTAACTAAATAATTATAAACATATTTAAAAACATTTAACATAAATAAACATATTTCAGCACTTAAGAATAGCATGTGTTAAAAGTTTAACAAATAATCCATAATAATTGTTTGAATTTAAAAAATTAACTAGCTTTTGCTAAAATATAATTAATAACCATTGATAATCAATGTCATATTGATACATCTCTTCACGAAATAAGAGGTTCATGGAATTTAATTACAGTAATTTACTGCAAGAGTAAAAATAGTTTTCATCATTTTATCTTCTCCGAAGAAATATGTAGACAAAAGATAGTTTTATGCTCTGACATTGATCATTCTGCTATAAAGAACATCAAATATTTCACGTATCCATTAAATTACCTTATCTATTGTTTAAACTTAAATTTTTAGTTCACTAATGCAATGTTGACAAAATTGCCCACCATTTTAATGATGCGACGTAATGCATTACTTAGGATTCTGACAAAATGGTTACATAAGATAAATGAATACAAACCTGTTGAATGACCTTCACCAATTCCTTCATCACAGATGGTCTTTGCTTGTTCGTTATAACTGCTGCTGCTAAATATCTCAATAAGTGTGGACAGGTTGTCTGAATAGCATTCAAATACCTGAAATATAAAATATTAATCAGAATGTATGCAGTAGAAAGTTTATTTTAATGAACTGAGCATATTTTTAAATAGTGTTTTTATAAAACTGATATATGGAAAATTTCCCACAGTCTGGTCTGGCAGATTTGGTCAGTTCAGCTACTGACACCAACAAATGCAGTTGGTTTTGAACTTGACAAATCTTATGTCAATGTAATCTTGTTTTATAATAAATGACATGTTTTGCTTGAGATAAGTGCACCGTGTCATTTATTATCCACTGTTAATGCCAGTGTGCATGAAAACGCCCCAAGTGCTATTTTTAAAGCTTAGGTTTTTAGAAGTTCAAAAATGTCTTAAGACATAGGACGCTGTAAGACCCCCATTGGCGCACCCCCTCGCGCCGAACGGGAAGAAGTTTCACCCTTGCACGGGTCGGCCAGGAGAAAGAATGCAGCTAAGAAGGAAGGGGATATTTTCCCCCTTGTCTTTCAGAAATCAACAGTCTTTTTAGGGTTTTTTTCAGCCCTATACCTGTGGTTGAGGCACAGGGTTCTTCAGTTTGAAGGCAGGAAGCCACTGACAAGATCATGCTTTGACAGCTCTCGCTGTTTTTATTTAATCATTATTTTTATGCTATGGTGTGATGAGATAACGTGTAAATATTGTAAGATGAAATAAATGTGCTGTCCTTAAAAGTAAGATTCGGCCAGTTTTTGTTCCCTTATAAGAAACCCTTTTTGACAGCAGCAGCCAAAAACAAAATGGATTACCACTCGTCCGTGAAGGAGCGGACTGAAACCATCACAATTTCGCTGCTAAACATGATGTATTGCTAAACTTTTCATACTTGAACAAAAGGCGTTGGTATATAGAAATAAGTAGAGCAAATATTAAATAAAATATGAATAAAGAATTTCATTTGGCACATTGATACTACCAATCAAAGTAAATCAAGACAATATTAAAATTTTTAGATGTTTAACAAAAAAAAAAAAAAAAAAAAAAATCCATTAAATAAAGCTTACTGTGGACTGAAGAGGAATGTTTCAATAATAAGATCTTGTCCTTTAGGGTGATTGAAAAACACAAAAAGACTCCAATGAATCAACCACGTCCTCTGTTGCAGAGCAAGAAGTTCGGATCCAAATGGCTGAAAAACAAATTGTGAATCATTAAGGGAACAAGAAAAGTCAAAGCCTAACCCTTTCACGAGCAGTTGGATGTCTAGCATCCCACCTCCTTGAAATGTATAAGGCTAGGTATTTCTACTATTACAAAAGAAAGTGTTTGTTTGTGGCCGCAGAATCCTTACAATTCTATGGCACTTACAGCAATGAGATTGGCACACAGGTAGTCCAAATTATTTGCAATTTTAGGGTCGCAGCAAATTTTAAAATTCAATAAAGAAGATTTTTAAATGAATTTCATAGTTTTAGAACGTGCAAATCATAACGCGGATAACTTTTTCTACTCATGCGACCTTGCAGTCAGCGTTTGGAATCATGCCAAATTTTTTTCATCCGCATAGCACTGAGGAAATTATTTTTTGTTGTTTCCGCTTTGATTTTGCACAATTAATTTCCCAGCCAAACGATAAATCTTTTAACGGAAGTCAAAGTTCTTTTTTCTATCACCTAGACGGTTAAAGATAGGGTAAAAATTTCAACGGATTTGAAATCTGCAGAAAATTTCAGTTTAGATTAATACCTAAAAATATGATTTTCTTTAAATAAATAATTTTTTAATTAAATATATCTTCAACGGATCTGAAATCTGAGGAAAATTTTACACCAGCTTAATACCTTACATCACGGCGTTGCCCGTGGTGTTGGTTTGCTCAGCAAAAAAACATCACGGGCACGGGCTAGCCCCGCAGTGGCTAGTATACAGTAAAACCACAATAAGTAGTCAATTTTCTCCAGTCACGTCCAACTCTCATAAACAACAATATAATTAAACTTTCGTTTTCTCATAGCAAATTCAAATGCTACCTCAGAATAACTCATAACTATGAAAAGGTCTTAAAATATGAAGGATTTGTTTGATGACAAACAAAATGAAGTCGAAAATGGGGACTTGAACCCTGGTTCTATAGGGAATTCATGAAACAAATGACTTCATAGATATCGACAACTACGTTGCTGTACATACTCAGGTACCATTAAAGATTTAACTCCAGAATTTCTAGAAGAAAAATGTGAAAAATGAAAGCAAAACACTGAGGAAACTCTTTCTCCACTTATAAAACTCAAGTTCGTGAATCTTAAACATTGAAAGAAAAATTACCTTTCTTCAGTTCAAGGTACTGAATTAAAATATTTATCAAGTAATGAAAATCATGATAAATTAAAAATTTACATGATCACTACAGTAATGCATTTTGTGATTACACTGTTTAAGCTGTCAAAATTTCTTGGTCCCTGGAGTGACGACTTATACAGGTTTTATTGAAATATTCATTCAATACTATGTGTCTAGGAGTCCAAAATGGACAGTGACACATAAGGGTGTTCACCATCCCTTTAAACTAAATTTTGGTTATGATACAAAAGTTTTTCTCCCAAATATGTTTTAGCTTAGTGATTGTCAGAAGGTTAATCATGATTACTGTATTTTTCAACATTTTTGCCATAACGCATTTAGCATTTTAGTCTAAAACAGCATAACTTTTAAGATAAGTAAATAGCTATTGAAGTACCTAGTACAAGTAGTTCGCATTCTTAGATTATGGTTATCAAGACAATATAACAAAATACTACAAACATAGATATGTACTTACATTGCTGTCGATAAACTCTTTCAGGCGATTGAAATCATCTAAAGCAGCTTCCCAATTTTGCATTAGAATTTCAGAAGCTAATTTACCCCACATTCCATTTAAATAGTTTTTGTCTGTGGATGGTACCTAAAACATGAAATACATACGTAAACCAATCAAAATGCATAAAATTATGAACAGAACAATAATTCAAAAACACCTAAGTTCACATAAAATGGTAGAAATAAAAATTACAATAGATAAAACAATGTGTAAAACTTCATTCAAGTTGAAAATTAGCAAACGATTTAGGTTTTAATGAATACAAAGACACCAAAATTGTTTAAAAATTATAGTGCAATCTAAATCAGATTTATTTTCATCCAAAATTTCTGACCAAACAACCAAATTAAACAATGAAATCAAGAGTGCTTTGTAGTTCATATATCATACCCTATGCACAAATGGAAGAATGTGAGATTTAGCATTATTATTTCAGTATTTAAGAATATAGTTCTTTGAAATTTAAATTTGTGAACAATGTATCAATCATTAAATTTAGCTGTCTACTGCCTTAAACAAAAGAAAAAGGAATAAATTTTAAGATTCATGAAAGTCAGATCCTTTATTTTTTTATGTTTCCAACTTTTTGGCAACCTATGGCCTTCTTCTATCAAAAGTCATTTTAAAATCACATGACCATGTCAGAGTTCTCATATTTATTAATATTTCAAAGTTGCATAAATTATACAGTAAAGACTACTTATAAATAAATAAGAGAATGGACCCAGCAAAAACAAATTTTTCCCATTTACTGTCTTCAATTAAGGGAATGACCTCATTGGTAAAAGAGACAAAAATAGACATAGCTCTTCTCATTTCCTGAAATTTCCAACTTTAATAAAAAATAAGGTGGAAAACTAAATTAAAATTTAAAGATCAAAACGACATAACTAGACTTTTGACGCCCCAAATCAGATCTTTTAGAATCAGGTTTTAATAATGTTCTGCAGTTTTGACTAAGCTATCTATAATTCTGAGATCAGTTGCTGGAAACTATTAAGGACATTCTGCAGTAGTTGGAATGTTTTTGTTAAAATTAAAAAACTATTAATCTAAAATGGGAAATGCTAGAACAATTTCATAATGCATTTCCCACTGAAACAATTAACTCCTATCACCTTTTTTATAATCAAACAATTCACATCCGGAATTCTCCTTACAGTTCAAATATTGAATACAAAGATAATTATGAATTCAGTTGCATAAACTTAAGAACTGATGAAGCAGCATTTATATGGGACAGATGCCCTTCTTATAATTCATTGAGTCTTGTTGTTTGAAGTATTTGGGAATAATGTCTGACTAATCTTGTTTCTCTCAATTGAATCGCTAAATGTAAAAAGGGGTCATTTCTAATTTATTTTCAAATTTCATATTTTGATGGATTTGTGAAACTGCCAAAGCGTTGTCAAATGGTAAAATGAGTTAAGTCTCACCTCTAGACGTATCTGTATTCCACTACAGCACAGTACAGTAAAACTCGTTTATAACGAGCCCTGTTTTAACGAGAACCTAGATTTAACGAGGAAATCGGAAATACTTGGATGGTACATTGTTAAGTCTATGGGAGCATAACTCGCTTTTAACAAGCAAACCCCGGTTATAGCAAGCAATATTTCTATTATTCATAAAATTTCTATTCACTTCTACCTCTCCAGCTCAGCTAATTCTTTCTTGGAACCGAATTCTACAAGTGTTATCCAGCCTATGGACCAAGGGGTCATCATAAGTTTTAAATCAAACTTTCGTAAGCACTTGATTTCGAAGCTTATCGATCGAAGAGAAAAAACAGGAACAACCTCAAATGCTATAGTAAATTAGTAAACGTACTCGAAGCGATACGTTTAATGAGTGATGCATGGGAAAATGTTACATCAACATACATTAACAATTGCTTCCGTAAGGCTGGATTTGAGATTTCTCAAGAGGGGCAAGAGGAGGAAGAAGTATACGACTTGGAAAATTTGGAAATGAGTAGAGATTAATTTGAAAATTATGTATATCTGTTGATGGCCAATGTTATCACTTCCGAGATACCTACTCCCAAGGATATTATATGTAGCTGAAATTCAAGCTAAAGCAGATGAAAAAAATAACGAAAACGACGAATATGAAGAATTTTTTAACTGATAACTTTCCCATCACGGATGAATTGGTTTTTGCAAATCAGTTTATAATCACATCATAGTAATATATTTTAATTTCCATGCTTTTATATAATCAATAAGTACCATTGGTAAATTCGTAATTAAATCCTAAAACTTCCAAGTATCAATATAAAATATTCTTATACTTGTGATTTTAGGAAATACAGAAAACTTCATAGGACCTAGTTCAACCAACGGGGCTCTCCAAAGCATAATGCATCCAAACCCTCAATGTGTCCAAATGCCATTGCAATTCAGAGAATTCAAATGGTCTAAGTATAACCATAATTAACCATCTTAGAATTCAACAGAAAACAAACAAGTAAATTCTAAAATACTCTATTGAAAATAAATTGAAATGTGATCTTACCAGCAGGCGATAAAGATATAAATACTCTGTAGCTGCTGAGTAGTTACCACATTCATATTGACTTTTTGCAAAAATATACACTGAGTCCATCCATTCAATATTGAACTAAAAATATTAAACATTATCAGATTCCTAAAGTTAAGGTAAATATTCACACAACAAATAAAAACACATGAATTGATTACTTAAAGATGCAGTCAACAACTGAAAATTATAAAACTAAATGTTGTTGAACAAGCATTTATTCTTAAGCACAATTATTTTGCACTCGTTACCAAAATTGCAATGCAATTTTTTAAAATTTTACATGTATGTTGACCCACACGTTTTGTGAACTAGTATTAACTCATAGATCAAGATTATGTGTCCTCAGTCGGGACAACCAAAACTGGATGGCTTATGGATGCAAATGGTTGGTCGGGTTTTTATGGTTGTGCAGGTACCATATTTGGCCAAACTCAAGACAGACAACTTAAAGTAAAGACCACACATATGTGGCGGCCTTTTTTCATCCAAAATCCTAAGATCAGATAATTAGACAGATAATTCAATGTATCTTATGACCAATCACCATCATTTAAAAATCAATGGAAAGATAAATTTGGGAAAATGAAAGCCAAACCAACTCTCCAAACAAAACTTTAGCAAACTATTGATGTATGATTTCTCTTTCAAGTTGAACTGTGACAGGAATAAAAAAAATAAGAAATAAAATCTTTATATAAATACAATCTTGCATAACTACATGGATAACATCTTAAAGGAATCCCCAAGACAGTACTCAAGGAGTATCTTAAATGCTAAAATAATAGCATTGTGATGACTGATAGTTGGAATTTTTTTTACCTAACAAAACTATTAATGCTAATATGAAAAGCTGAATTGATTCAAGACCAACATTGAACTTGAAATGACCAGCTCGTGTTAATTAGATTTTTTATCATATAACACTCACTTGCATACAGCAGGGATGACTGAGACACTGAAGAATTTTTCATTGGGAAAAGAGGTACATCCACATTATTCTGCAGACATTCCACTTTCAAACTATGACTTCTAGAACTTATTTAATTAAATAGTTGGGTTTTATGGCACAAGGACCATATTTGAGCGGCCTGCGACACACATGATGTTTGACACAGCAAAGACATGGCACATGACAAAGTAATGGTTGGTTGGTGTTGGATTTTTTGGCACAAGAGCAAATGTTAAGTAACTGCGAAAAGAAAGGATGGAGAGTACAGAAAGACCACTTGGGTATTCTGGTGTGACATCCCCATGTTTACCAGAAGCAAGAAAACTCTTGGGAAAATAATAGATCACATGGGTACTTTGGGTTCCAGAAGCCCTTACACACCTAGACATGTCCACCAAGAGGCATCACAAGTAATGGACAAAATCACAAGGTAGGTTATTTTGGGGGTTTTATGGCACAGGAACCATATTTGGCTAAGCTGTACCATATGCAAGACCAAGAAGGGTGTAATTATGTTTTCCTTAGAATGGCAACAGTATAAAGAAATCAGATTCTAAATTTTTTTTTTTGCCCTTTCACTTTCTGAGCAACGATTTCAGCTGACAAACGAAACAAATAAACAGTTTTAAAGGGAGGTTTTTTTTCTATCTCCTGGATTGTTAAAAAAAAGAATAAAAATTCCAATGGATTTGAAATCTGCAGAAAATTTTACACCAGATCGATACCTAAAAAATTGATTTTTTTGTATTCTAACTTTTTTAATTTTCCCAATAATACGAATTTGGCCTTTCCAATCGTAAAAGAGATCAAATTAATTTCCTACACACAAACAATTTGAGCGAAGGGAAACAAAAAAATAAATATTTTTGACAGGCATGAGTTAGTTCTTTTTTGTAAAATCGGAATCGTTAAAGATGGATTGAAAATTTCAACAGATATGAAATTGAGAGAAAATTTTACACCAAATCGATACCTTACATTTGATTTTCTTTAAATAAATAATTTTTCGATTGTAACTCTTTTATTTTTGCAGTATGAATATGGGCGCATTAGACAATGGCATCACGACCTTTTCGTCCTTTGGAATCGTCCTCACGATTGTTTTTGGTAGGTAGGTATTTAATTTACTTCAAACTGGATCAACATAATGGGCTATTGGGATCGTTTTTGGATTTGCGTAGCAATCACCGGGGGTTGGCGAGTGTTGTTGTTTTTTCTTTTTTATCTCAGCAATCGTCACGCAGATTGTATCTCTTTACAATTCGAATTTGGTCGCATTTGACAGTGAACATTGCCCATGGTGGCTTTTATCCAATAGGCTCGTTCCATTTGGTTTGCAAAGCAAACCAACAACATGGGCAACAGCGTTATGGCTGTTATCCAATAGGCTACGAATTCCCATTTGGTTTACAAAGCAAACCAATCTCTTACATGCAGCATTTAAAGAAACTTTTGTATAAATAAAATTAGATCCCGAAAGAATACTATCAAAAGCAGAAAACATACAAATTTATAGCGAGTCCCAAATAACAATCAATTTTGAAAATTTTAATGAATGAACCAAGAGTAAAACTCATTTAAACTGTTCATTATCAAACTTAAATTCATTAAGTTAGGATTTATCATGATTAAGTAAGTCAATGATAAAAGTAAAATTCTTACATTATAGTTCTTAGTAAGATACTCAAACAGCATCCGTCCATCTCTAAAAAGGAAATAGGTGAAATTATGTGTACAACCATATTTTTACTGTTAGTCTATCACAAGAACTGCTTCAGACACCCAGTCTGGGTAGTGTCCATCACAATACAAACAGGGTTTGTACATTTCTGAGTAGGGGGTGATACAATTTTATTTTGTTGTCTAGGAATGTTGGTGGATATTAATCTGGGATAGATGATAAAACAGCAGGACAGAGTGTTATGCTTATTGGTATTGATTTATAGCCATGTAGATAAATCCCAATAGAAACTAGGTTTTAGGGCATGTATTGGTGTTCATATAATAAAAGCTTAGCTGTTACATTAACAATGGCTAATTCAGGAATGATGAAGAAATTTTCAAATAAATATAGTTAAACTTTTTACACATACTTCAATAAAAACAGCAAAATTCTTGTTTTGACACAAAAAAAATCATTGCAATACATTGCTATGCACTAAAAGTTATATAAATTTAAATGATTAATTTCTCTAAATAAACTGCACATCAAAATAAAATTGTGAAATTAGGTATTGGTAATAAATACATCTTTTGTGGCAAAAAAAAATGTAAATTAGCAAGCTTTTGAATGAAGGTAGACATTTAGAATGCTCAAGTTTCCAGTTTTAAGAAATACAATCCTTGTAAATAAGGTAAATTACTGAGAAAAAAATTTAGATTCTTAAAAGTGCATAAGACTGTCACTCTAGCAATACTTTTTTGTGTTTGTATATTACATGGTTCAGTCTGATGGAATAATTTGATTTCTTTTAAAAGATTTTTGTGTGTTTCTAGAATTTTAAAGCTTGTGAATGCATTTCAGGTATAATTAAACCTGCTCTTAACAGCTTAACCCCTTCCAGTATGATTTAATTAATCTTTTCAGAACTACTAGAAATATAACTAATATGATTCGTTCTTATAACTTTTGAGGTAAAACTGATGTACTGTCCGTTGTCTAAATTCTTCCTTGGCATGATTCTTATAACTTTCAAAATACAACTGGCTGTACTCGTTATTACAGTAATTTTAGTCACATGACAAGTGTAGATTGTGCCGTATGGTACGAAAAACCAATCACGAGCTAGACTCGTCATTTTACCGGAAGGGGTTTTACCGGTTTACTACAAACATGGATACAAAAGTTTCACTAGAAATTAACATTAGCTCTGGTTGAGAAATGTAGAACTTGAATGAAATAAGAACAAATACAATAATGTCATCATTCAGAAACAGACTAGTAAATATCAAATTGTCATTCTCTTTCAGTTCAAAATGATTAAATTTATTTCCTAATCAAAAATTGAAAAACAGTACGTTTTGCAAAGCCAACAGTTCCATAGCAACTTCTATGAACATTATGAGATTATTAGGTGTATAAATGTTTCGTACAGATTGATTAATCAATTTGAAAATCTCAAGCTGAGCAATTTTAATGCAAATATAAAAGAAAGTATCAATTCAACTGAAAATTTTGCACTACATTTCAGCTGAAAATTATTAGGATGTATTACAACTTTTAACATTAAGAAATCAAAAATATTTAAAATGTAAAACTTACTGAAATGAGCAGAATATAAAATGGATATAAGTAAAGCATTTGACTTGTTATATTAGAAAAACAACTAGCAAATAAACCATTTGTCAGAGAATTTATATGGAATTTAATCACCAAAACCTTAAAATGTTTCCTGATTGTTGGCAATAAATCCCACATTATAATTGCAATCAAATCAATTAATCCCTGAAAAATGAAATACCTGGTGGTTTCAATTTGTTTCACCACTTCGTCAGCTTCAAATATTTTTCTTATATGGTTAGTTTCTTCTTGATAGATCTTCAACTCAGTAACAATCTTTCCTCTTTTATCCAGTAGTTCTGAGGGAAAAAATAAAGTTCTTAATTAAGCTTCTCAAACATAGTTAACTGAAAAGAAGCAATTCATTTTGTTAATTAATACTTGAACAATTCATCGTGTGCTGGTCAAGACAGCATCTCAAAATGTTTGCTTAAGAATTAAAAATTATTAAAATACTGTGTGTGCAAAAGCAACTGTTGCCTTTCATGCTTGAAAACAGTACATTCAGGTCACTCAGAAAATTAGTACCATTAAGTATCAGATATTTACCTTATGTATCACATAACTGTCCATTCACAAGGACCAAACTTGGACGTTTAGTCCAGCCCCAAGAGCTGGTAATTGAGTCACATGTTTCTGAATGAGCCTGTTAGTTATTTTGAGACTGTTGCAGGTACGTGCCAACAGGAAGGGGGGGGGGAGTATTTGGCCCATCCTGTCACTGAGGAGAAGGAGTGAAAGCCATATTTTCCCCCCCCCCCCACTTTCAAGGAACATTATTAACATTTTAACTTCAAAAGTAACATTAAACAGAACAGTTAAAGCAAAATTTAGATTACTTTTAAACAAATCAAACAATTGTTTCACAAATTTGTATTTTGGTTCACAAGTGTACCTTTCCTCCAATTTTTGTTAAAATTGGATACATTAATGTTCAATACTGTGTGCTGAATGATCTTGCCTTAAAGTTTATTTGAAAATAGCATCATTGTATAGGAAAAAATCGAAACTGCCACCCTTTTCACATTATACTTGGTGACAGTAATTTAATTTTTTTGTGAAAACATGTACCAATTTTTACACTAGCATACAAAAATATCTTGAACCCACACCAGTAAACATTTTACGTTTCATGTTAAGAATTTCATATTAAAACTGTTTAATTTTTCAACTAAATAATTGATTCAAAAACCTTATCAGACCCACAAGCATGTGAATTTCAGAAATATTTCAAATTTTGAGGCTTATGATAAATATGTACCTCCAAAAACTATATTTTAAGCATCCACAAAAAATCTTTAAATTACAGATTTTGTTAGTTTTATTACATTTTACAAGTTTGTAATAGTCTGATTTATCTTTCCTCTTAAAAAATAATTTTCACTGGTTACTAAAAAAAAAATTATCTCCATTTGTTAATACCAATCCTGAACATTTTAAAGAAGTTAATTACAATTGTACTACATTAAAAAATTGTCATTAATAAATTTACATTTTAATCTCAATATAGAATAACATTTTAGTCAAAAAGAGAGGAAAATGTGTTCTTCTCACCTTCTGGAAGCTCATGGCCAGAGTATAGGTCTTTGTATATATCTATTGCATAATCAATCATCTTTGTATTTTTTACTATATCCAGTTTTCCAAGTAGAAGTTGTTTTTCATCATACACCTAAAACATGGAATAAGTATTGATAAAAGAGTGGAGTAAACTCATGCAAGCCAGCCACTGAATACTATTGGTTGATTCCGATACTTTAATCAAAAGAAAATATTTTGGAGAATGAACATAAATTTCTTTCAATATCAGTCCTAGAACAAAGAAAAACAGCAGGCAATTAGATTTTAAAATATAAGCTGTGCTCTTATATTCCATCCAGTTCAGTGGATTACAGCAGTATATTACTTTAATTATTTTAAAATATACTTTTCAGAAAATTGAAAACTAAATTATTGAAATATGAAATAAATCTAACACAATATCACTCTACTAACTTATCACCACTTGTATGATCTGATCCTAACTTAAAAAATTCATAAATGTTAGATAATAATAAATTTGCAATTTTTTTCAGAATTTAAATAAAAATTGTCTTTTAAAATATTTAAAATTCATTTAAGTAATAAAAAATTAAACTTCACTATGTTTTACATGATTTATAAACAGCCCATAAAAAAAACTATAGGAGATATTACCCAGGTCAATATCTCATACTACAGTTCCTAAGAAAATGAGCTATCTCAAGATTCGAGAATTTTCATTATAACTTTAACAAATTAAAGCTTAATAACTTTTGGATAGGAGACAAGAATATTACTATTTTTCTTTTAACTAGGTTAGTTAATTTGATGCACCAAATTTCATAAAAATCTGAAGTCATGGATTAATCAATGACATGGAATATGAGTATTAATTTGTAAATCAAAGTAGGTTATTAAAAATTTGCTTAGCCATTTCTTCTAGCAGAACAATTAAGAAATCATGTTATTCAAGGAAGGTTGGTTGTTTTGGAGTATTATAGAAAGCAAGAGCCTTACTTGGCCAAGCTGAGTAGAACATAAGATCAAGTAAACAATTTCGTAAATGGAAAAAAGAGGTATTGTGGAAGAGAGTAGTGAGATGAAAGATGGAAAATATTTTTTGGGTATCGCAGGAACAGGACTCCAGTATTTATTTAAGACAATCCCATTGAAAAAAGTAAGATTACTAGAATACCCCAGGTATGTGAAGACAGTACACACCTCAAGGAAATGTGCCCTTGAGAGCATGCTTTTCAAGGAATCCAGGTCAACAAATACAGCATTAAACTTTATTTAATTGAAATAATTTTTGTAATAATTACTTAGAAAACTTTATATTCCTTTGAAACAGTCAATGTACTTGGGTGTTAATTTAAGTGTAGGTTAAATTTTAGTTTTTGCAGTAAAAAAACATTTTGAAGCTAATAATAAATCAGGTAGGGTACAAACTGGGAAAATAGACATGCTCACCATATGTACAGCTAAAACAATAATAAATAAGATTTGAATGCCCACAACTAATGTTCTGAGAGCCCTATTCCACTTTTTTTTAACCCGATTTGCAAATTCAATTCATATTGAAACACTAGAAAATATTTATAAAATGTAGGGCACACATGTTTCATACCATAAACTACCAAATTAAAATGATGTACAAACCTGATTAACCGACAGAAACTCGTATAAAGGAAGTATTAAATGCCGATCTAAATGGGATCCAATCCTCGCAGTCAAATCCCACTGAGCCATTGTTGTATTTTTAAAGTGAGTCGAAATATTTCGCATATAAATTATACTTCATTAAAATAGCAAAACACATCCATGAAATTCACACTTGCAGGCATGGAGACATGTGGCAGTTAACAGTTAAATCCTTGATGTTTATTACATTTTAGTTGTACGCTTGTTTGCAGTGGCTCTGACTTAACAACATGGAATATAACAAGTGTACTCCATAACTCAATATATTACAAAACTTATTGTACTTATGTTAAGTACAATATATACTTAAGATTATTTTTCAAAGGAAAAAAAACAAAGTACATTTGCCCTTTGCTAATATTGCTGAGAGGCCGCAATTGCCCGTTTGGCAGAGCATCGAATTCGCAACCGGAGGATTGTGAGTTTGAATTCAACGATAGAACGTCATATACTAAAGGGCTATTGTACGTTAAATCCATCGTGGCCTCAAATATTCTTGCGTTGGTGTAGTGTGGATGTTTAAAGAGTGGGGTGCTAGATCAGATGTTGCCTCGTCATCTGAGCATAGTTCAAACTTACGTGGTGCTGTCCTCGAATCTTTCCCTTCGGATTCTATCCCGGATCGTCTACAATAGCCCGTCGTGTTGCTTCACTGTGACGTTAATAAAATACTTACCTATTAAAGTTATCATTATTATCACATTGAAAACATAAAACTGTTAGTGGCATGCACCATAGACTTATAGTGCTTATAGACGGACTATTGATCACTTTATCAATCCGAGGCCAACGGAAAAGAATCGAGATAGACACAACACAATTTTGAACCAAGGTTCGATGACAAGTAAGAGTCAGGGGTTTAGCCAGGATTCATAAACTAGGGGTGTGTGTGTACTAATCCAGTTCCACTATGTGTTCGCGTGTTGCATTGATTAAAAAGGTAGCCTCGGTTAAGTTCCCTTTGGATGATTGGAGTGATTTCCTTAACCGAACTTCCTCATTAGCAACAAAAGTCCAGCTTACATTTTCATTAATCTGCACGATATTTGAGGAGTCTTTTCCCTTTTCTCCTTCTTCAACCACTTATCCGTTTCCTCTAGAACGCAATTAACAATAAACGCTAGTGCTATTTAGATTCACCACTACGAGAAAGTAAAGCTTATATGAGATCAGGATACTTTCTTCTACGAGACCCACTGCTTACGGTGACAACAGACACCTACGAAAAACACCCCAAATATCTAGGATTCATTCTTGATCCTGAATTCAACAGCAACAAACATATTAACTATACTCTGTTTCACCTTAACTTGTCAGTATTGGGAAAGGCAGAAATGATGTTCATCCGCATGAAAAATAATTCCAACTTGATTTGGAATTTAAAATAAAGAAAATGCATATAAACGTGTAAAAATTGTCCTACAATGAAGGAGTGATTTTTGAACCTTTATAATAGGTTATTTATTTGTAAAAAGCATTTTTTTTTGACCGAAGCGAATGAATATATCCGAAACGGAATTCTAAACCGGTTTCCATGGTAACATTTCTGGCGAGCTAAATACGCTTTCCGGCCAAGTCTGCGCCATTTCGCTCTGCGTCTTTGCTAGCGTGTGTATTTACGTTCATATCTCTCTTGTGCTATTTTATTGGAGTGTGTTTGATACTCTGAACATGGCTGAAAAAGGAACGTCACCATCCAAGCTGTATACGCCATCAAAGCAAGGAAAATCAATTGGTAGTGGAGCTCGCAGGAACATATTGAATGTTTATTCTAGACTTCGAGAAGAAAACCATAGTGATTCCATTAACCAAATCGTCGGAAAGGTGTCTCAACTAACTGGTGTTTCCAAAAGAACTGTTTTTCGTTTGAAAAAAGAAAAGAAGACGACAAGTCCTTTGAGTACTCCAGGAAAAAAACGACCTTATGCCGTTGGAAAAAGAACAAGAATGATGAAATATGACAACTTTACTTTATCGTGCATCCGACGAAAAATTCATGATTGTTTTCGTCGAAATGAAATTCCTACATTGGACAAAGTTCTAAATGAAATTAACAATGATAAGGATATTTTTTCGACAAACATTAGCCGAAGTACACTGTACAGGATACTGAAAGATTTGGGATTTTCCTTTGAAAAGCGAAAAAGGCAGGCTATGCTTTTAGAAAGACACGACATAATTTTATGGCGAAGAAATTATTTACGAAAAATTAGAGAACTGAAGAATGAAAATGCTTCAATCTATTATTTAGATGAAACATGGGTGAATGAAGGACACTCACAAAGTCGAGTATGGCAAGACAAAAACATCAAAAGCACCAATGAAGCTTCCTCTTCAAGTTTGACAACAGGCTTGGCTGCACCAAAAGGAAAAGGAAGAAGACTCATCATTACCCATATCGGAAGTGATGAAGGATTTGTACCTGATGCGGCTGACATTTTTGTAGGAAAAAAATCCGGTGACTACCACGAAGAAATGGATGGTAACCATTTTGAGAAGTGGTTTGAAGATATCATGCCTAAATTGAAACGAAACAGCTTTGTAGTGATGGACAATGCCCCCTATCACTCGGTGAAGAAAGAAAAAATTCCGACGACATCTTGGAAAAAAAGTGCAATTCAAGAATGGCTATCGTTGAAAAACATTACGTGGAACCAGGACATGATCAAGATTGAACTGTTGAAAAAAGTTAGCGAAATCAAACATATGTTTGATAAATACAGAGTTGAAGAAATTGCCGAAAAATTTGGACATAAGGTTTTGAGACTTCCCCCGTATCACTGTGAGCTTAATCCCATTGAAATGATATGGAGTCAAGTAAAAGGACACGTTGCCAGGGAAAACAAGACTTTTAAACTGAACGATGTGAAGGATTTAGTCATCCAAGGGATTGAAAAGGTCTCTGTACAAAATTGGAAAAACTGCATAAACCATGTTACTGAAAAAGAGAAATACATGTGGGAAGTAGATGGACTTGTGGATGATATTTGGGAAAGTAAGAACTTGGTAATTTCTTTTAATAGTGAGTCTGATAGCGATTCGGAAATGTTAAGTGATGATGATGTGTAAATTCATGTGATGAATAAGTATATTATAATGTAAATAGATTTGTTATGATGTTTGCTATGTTTTACATATATTGATGATGTATAAATGCATGTGATGAATAAGTAAAACGTAAATATAGTTTTCTCATTGTAACTACTATTCATGAAAGAGATTGGTTTCTTCTGTACACTTTCTTGTAAACTATTTTAAATTATTCATAAAATTAATAATTTACTACTAATCAACCCGACACCGTTCCGCGAGTTTCAGAATATGTTTCACACATATAAGGTTTATTTTTTTTAACTCTAATTTTTAAAATGGTTTCATTTTTTTTATTATTGTATGTGTATTCACTATATTTGTATTTTTTATATTCTATTTATTTATTGTGAATGTATTTTATATCCTCTATGTTATATGTATTTTTATTTGTTATTTACTTTCTTTAATATCAGAATAAATTTGATTTAATTTGGAGACTATATTTTGCTGTTAAGAAAAACACATATTTTAGCAGACGACGCACTCTCCCCTACCTTGTCCAACCAAATGTAAGACCAAAGGAGTAATTAAATTGGATTAATTTCCTTTAATAAAATTATTAAAATTGAAAAAAGAAGTATTAATCAAGGTGTTTAGCTTTCAGGTAAGTAAATTCAAAAAATGAATTTTATGGTTCATCACATCTTTAAATAGACTGTTTTTTTAAACAACATTTATTGTAAAAAAATTTTAAATATATATATTTTTAAATAACTAAAAATAATACTCATTTAGAAAAATCAAAACGCATTTATATTAACATAGAGTAGCTTTTTGTTTAATTAACAAATGTAATGCAAGAGCCATTAGAAATTAAAGATCTGTGAAACGTATAGAATTTCCACGTGCATTTTATCTCTCCTTGCCAAAAAGGGCGAATTTCCTCGCTTATAGCTGACTTCTTCTGACATTGTAACCCTAGTTTCTACGACAACGGCTGTGATGCGGTCAACGTAGCCTTTACTCTACTGACAAGTTAAGGTGAAACAGAGTATACCTGGTTTCAAAGGGTCGTAAGCGCCTTAACATACACTCTATAACAAAAAATCGATGCACCAGTTGTCCGATGGAGACAAAAATTGGTGGATAGGAAAATTATATACAGAATAGAAAATGATTAAAATTTCAGAACAATTGAATGATTTATTTCAGAGTTACAGTAACGAGCTCAATAAGGTGTTGACCCGCCTCTAGCCTTGATGTAAGCTGCCACACGGCGTGGCATAGACCGATAAAGCTCCCGGATGGTCTCCTGCGGTATTTCTTGTCAAATTTGCTCCAGTTGTCGGACTATGTCATCAACGTTCCCTACCGGATGCAGTCGCCTTTCCATCATATCCCAGACATGCTCGATGGGAGAGAGATCTGGTGATCTGGCTGGCCAAGGAAGTGTTTGACAAGCTTGAAGACAGTTCATAGCAACACGTGCCGTATGTGGTCTGGCATTGTCTTGCTGAAAAATAAGCCCAGGGTACTGCGAAAGGAACGGTAGCAAAACAGGTCTCAGAATGTCGTCAACATACCGCTGTGCAGTAAGTGTACCTCTAATAACGACCAAAGGGGTCCGGCTATCAAGAGAACTCGCACCCCAGACCATAACTCCTTGTTGAGGGCCCGTGTGGCGTGCAATAGTGAAAGCAGGATCGGCACGCTGCCCTGGGCGTCTCCAGACACGTCTTCGATGATCACCAGTGTAACGTACACTTCCGGAATATCTTTTAAATGTATTTCTATAGTATTTCTTTTTCCTTATTCCAAGATATTGTGATACTTCCTGTGTTTATTTATACTTCTTATTACTCTTGGAAAGGATATCTTTTCTTTTGACATATTTATGTGAGCTTAAATGGTTTTCCCGGAAGTTCATTTTTTTTCTTTTATGTATAACGTTGGTGAAAAGATATTTTTTTGTAACGGCTTTTTTTAGAGTCGATTGGATGCTTCGTTGAAGTGTGGACTGAGTGCAGTGTTCGAATGGCGTGTTTTAGCCGTTATGTTTAAAACGTATGATGAGAGGTAGTTGTAACGGTGATGTCGCTACCATATTGTAAATAAATTTTTCTTTAATTCTTTTAAAAAGGCTATTTCTTTTATCACGACGTTACAGCTACCTATTAATGGTGGCATGCACTGCGATCGTTCCCATTAAATTGAAGTCTTGGACATCCCGTCCTGATTTGAGAATAAACTGTGGACATCTCGTCCTGTGTTCAGCGAAAATTTGCGTGCGTCCTGCAGCAACGAAGAAGGCCATCCGGTCTGAAGTTTTTGGACATCCCGTCCTCGTGAGTGGAATATTTGCGTGCGTCCTGCAGCAACGAAGAAGACCATCCGGTCCGAAGTTTGTGGACATCCCGTCCTCGCGAGTGGAGAATTTGCGTGCGTCCGGCAGCAACGAAGTGGGCCATCCGGTCCGATGTTTTTGGATATCCCGTTCTGTTTCTGTGTATGAAACGTGGCCTGTTACTGCGTGTGTCCAGCAACGAAGCTTAGTCCGGTCAGTAGAATTGGGACATCCCGTCCTGTTCCTGTGTGTGAAACGCGTGTGTGTTCAGCATCGAAAGGGCCATCCGGTCCGAACTTTTTGGGCATCCCGTCCTGTCATCGTCAGCAAAGTCCAGTTCGAACTTTGGGTTCCTGCTCAAGGACTTCCTGTGTACCATCAAGCAACTATTCCAGATAAGTGGTTTCGGTTTTAAATCTAAAGTTTTATGCACTATTATATTTAATGTACAATTTTACTTCTGTTTTTGTGATAACTTCCATTTATCGTAACAGGTTTCGAAACAAAAAAATTTCTTAATTGCAAATTTTGCTTTTATAATAGAAATTAGTATTGATTTGGAATTTATGTGAAATAGAAATTTAAGAGATTTTAGTTGTCGTAGATGATTATTTATCTTAATTAATAATTTAAATTTGTTTTGTATTTGAAATGGTATTTTGATTTAAATTTTTTTTTAATTAATTTTCTTTTGAAAGTCTTTGGGTTACAAAATTGGTTTTTGTACATTTATTTCTTTTCTATTGTTCTATTATCTTTGAGTTATATTTCTTGTGGCTTGGCTATAAGGTAAGTCAGAATTCTGGACGGTTTCGGTTTCGAAAAGTTTTCATTTTGTACCTTACGTTATATTTGAGTCCAAAGGGGGAAACTGTTTAGAATTTAATCATGACTTATTTAGTTAAGGGAAAGAAAGAGGACTTGATCAAATTGGTGGAGGAGATAGATTTAGAAATCACCGTAGAAAAATCCATAAAACAGTTAGTGAATCTTATTACTTCAAGTGAGGGATATGATGAGGAATTCACCAAAGCACTTTTTGGTAGAATTATAGAAACTCGAAAGAAAAATGAAGCCTTTGAAGTGGAAGAAAAGCGGAGAATTGAAACCCTTGAAGTGGAAGAAAAGCGGAGAATTGAAGCCCTTGAAGTGGAAGATAAGCGGAGAATTGAAGCCCTTGAAGTGGAAGATAAGCGGAGAATTGAAGCCCTTGAAGTGGAAGAAAAGCGGAGAATTGAAGACCTAGAAGTGAAAGAAAAGCAGAGAGAACGAGAGTATGAGTTAGAAAAATTGAGAATAGAAGCAACTAGACAAACCCAGCAAGGTGCAGTAGATCATTCTAGACCATCGAATCGAGACTTGACCAAGATCCTTCCGAAATACGACATGAAAGATGATATGAGTCTTTATTTAATCTTGTTCGAGCGACAGGCAACTTTGCTGTCGCTGGGAAAAGAAATGTGGGTATCTCACCTATTAAGTTTGATCCCCCAAGAGATTGCTCATATAATAGCCCGTGAACCAGCTGACCTAGCTACAAATTATGATCACATCAAAAATATTCTGTTAAAAAGGTTCAAACTAACACCAGAAAGATTTCGACAGTTATTTAGTTCACACCATAAAGCAGTTGATCGGAACTGGAGGGATTTCTATCATGAATTGTCTACTTATTTCGATGGATGGATTGCAGGTTGTCAGGTCCTTACTTTTGAAAAACTGAGAGATTTGATCATCACAGATCAGATGAAGAAAAAAACACCATCCGAATTCAAAGATATGTATCTCAGAGAATGGACAGAAATAAACTCCCCTACAGATTTGGTGGAACTGTTGGAGAAGTTTGAAGACGTTAGACGAACTGTGAAACGATACCCTGTCTTTGCGAAAGACAAGTTCGAGGGTCGAGTTCAAAACAAGTTTGAAAAGACCGATAATCCACCAAGGAGAAGTGATACCATAAATGGTAAAGGGGTTAAGATAGAACGAAGATTTTCCGAACAAGACCCAAATCCGGAATTCGACCGCAGGAGACAGATGCGGTGTTTTCATTGCAATCAGCCTAGTCATATCCGACCAAATTGTCCAAAGTTGAAGAAACCTTCGGAAACTGTAAATTACATTTCGGACAAAGAACCTGAGAAGTACCTGGAACCGTATATCATGAAAGGAAAAATAAACGGTCAGGATATAAATCTACTAAGAGACACCGGAGCGACCATTGACATTGTGTGTCGGAAATTGGTGAATTCAGCTGACATGACTGGTGAACATGTTTGGGAACAGCAACCTTTGGACTCCAGCTCAACTTGTTTACCTCTTGCCGAAGTTCTGGTAGAGTGTGAATTGGGAAAAACACTCACTAAAGCTGCTGTGATTCCAGATGAACTAGACCGCGGACGATATCTTTTAGGGAATCGGACTGCTGCCTTGTTAAAAAGGGAAGATTGTCAATCTGTGGATCAACTAAATGCAGTACTGACAAGGCATCAGAAAAAAGTGAAAGAAAGGGAAGAATCTCAATCTTTAATTAAAGAATCCGAAAACCCTATCCCAGCCGAAGAATTTATTACATTGGAAAAAAATGAAATGGAAGCAGGGGAAGTAAGTGACGAGTTCACTCATGTGGCAGAAGATCAAGATATCACTGAATTGTTAAAAGTGGACACTGAGCAGCTAATCAAGGCTCAAGGTGAAGATCAAGAGATGAGCTCTCAAGTAAAACAAATCCAAAATGGAAACCCTCCTAAAGATTTTGAACTGGTGAAAGGCCGACTTTTGGTAAAGATTAAGAAAGACAAGAGTGGTATCGAAAGGAAGCTCATCGTCGTGCCCATAGAGTATCGAGAAAAGATACTGAAATTGTGTCATGAAGGCACGTCAGGTCATCTTGGGACCACCAAGACCAAAGACAGAATGACCAAGTACTTTTTCTGGAAAAACTGTTACAAAGAAGCAGAGGACTTCGTGAAGGCTTGCGATTCCTGCCAGAGAGCTGGAAAGGCAAGGGACAAGAAAAAAGCGCCCATGACTCTTGTTCCAGTGATTACTGAAGTTTTTTCCCGTATTAATATTGACGCTGTAGGACCTTTGCCCGTGACGGACTCAGGCCAAAGATACCTGATTACGGCAATGTGTATGTCGTCGAAGTACCCAGATGCTGTGGCAGTTCCAAACATAACATCTAGATCCGTAATTAATGCTCTCCTTCAGATTTTTAGTCGAATGGGTTTTCCTAAGGAGATTCAACACGACCAGGGAACCTCGTTTATGAGCGAACTCACATCAGAATTTTTTGAACGTTTCGGCATCAAGGTGGTACTTAGCTCTGTGTATCATCCCCAGAGCAATCCGGTAGAAAGGTTTCATCGTACCCTGAAACGGATTTTGAGAGTTTTGTGTACCGAAGAAGGACCAGATTGGGAGAAGCATGTCCATGCAGTCTTGTTCGCCTTAAGGACAGTTACTCATGAATCCACCGGATTCAGTCCAGCTGAATTGGTTCATGGAAAAAACTTACGGACTCCCGTCACTCTTCTGTATGAAAACTGGTTACAGCCGGAAGAAGGAAATTCTTCAGTTGTTGAATATATCATCAATCTTCTCAGAAGATTGGAAAAATGTCGCAGCCTAGCCATTGATAATATGGAGGAAGCTGCCAAGAAAAGAAAAAAATGGTACGACAAAAATACCGTGAAACGTGAATTCAATGTTGGAGATAAAGTACTGGTACTAGCACCCTCACCTGTAAATAAGTTAGCGGTTCAATGGCATGGTCCTGGGACCATTGAAAGCAAGATTTCGGAGACGAACTACTTTGTTGCCCTGCCCAACCGGAAAAATTCGTCACAAATATATCATGTAAATTTATTGAAGCCTTACTACCAGAGGCCGGAATTCATAAATCTGGTCACTACTTGTGAGGATGAAGAATCAGAGTTGGAAGAAGAATTCCCGCCCGTGGAAAACAATCCCAATATTTTTGATCTCGAGGAGATATTGAGAAACAGTGAAGTGAAAGGAAGACTGGATGACGACCAGATTGACCAGCTCAGTTGTATTATATGTAAATATTCCAATTGTTTCTCAAACGTGCCTGGCCTCACAGATCGTATCCAGTTTGATATCGAACTTTCTGAAATAAAGCCCATCTGTGCGAAGCCATATCGAATGTCGGTCCGACAATCTCAGATCTTGAAAGCCGAAATTGAAAAGATGCTCCAAATGAAAATTATTGAAGTGGGTGAGAGTGATTTCACTTCGCCTATGATTTTAGTTGAGGTACCAGGGAAAGACCCAAGGCCCTGCATTGACTATCGAAAGCTGAATGAAATCACGAAAACTCAGTATTTTCCTATCCCTAACATCGAGGAAAGAGTGGAAGCCGTCTCCAATGCCAAATTCATCACTGTTCTGGATTTGTCAAAAGGTTACTGGCAAATTCCCATGACTAAAGGTGCTCAACGGTATGCCACTTTCGTGACCAGTTTCGGGTCGTTTCGACCATTAAGGATGCCGTTTGGACTAAAAAATGCTCCTTATTACTTCAGCAAAATGATGTCTGAGCTCTTGAGAGGGTGTGACATGTTCGCAGTACCATATCTGGATGACGTGGCCATATTCTCTTTGGATTGGAGTTCTCACCTTAAACATCTAAATTGTGTCTTGGAGATAATAAGTAAAGCGGGCCTTCGTCTGAAAAGTAGCAAATGCAAATTTGCCCAAGAGAAAGTGATGTATTTGGGACATTATGTGGGACAGGGGGAGAGGTCCCCTAATGAGTTAAAAATTCAGGCTATCCAAAAATTTTCTATTCCAACCACCAAGACAGACATTCGAGCATTCCTTGGATTAGCCGGGTATTACCGCCAATACATCCCAAACTTTTCTGTTATTGTTGCTCCTTTGACCGAACTCCTGAAGGGAAAAGTCAAGAAGTCCGAAATTCAGTGGACCAATGAATGCCAACGGTCTTTTCAAGAACTGAAGAGGAGGCTAACTCAGAACCCTATTCTGTATGCTCCTAACTTTAATGCCCCGTTTTACGTTCAATGTGATGCCTCAGATTTAGGCATGGGTATAGTTTTATCCCAGAAGACAGAAAAGGGGGAGGAGCATCCTATTCTGTTCCTCAGCAAAAAGTTCTCAACAGCAGAGCGAAAATACGGAACTACAGAAAAAGAATGTGCCGCTATTGTGTTTGCTGTCAAGAAGCTACGATGCTACCTGGATGAACCTACCAAGTTCTTTATTCAAACTGATCATAATCCTCTAGTATGGTTAAAAAAGAACTCTGGGGTAAATCCACGTCTCATGAGATGGGCTCTTGCATTGCAGCCCTGGAACTATGAGGTAATCCATCGTCAGGGCAGAAAACACCAGAATGCTGACAGCCTTAGCCGACTGTTCTGAGTTACCAAAATGTCCTTTGAGTTTATTTTTATTGTTTTTTTAGGTAACTTGGCAGTTGTATATATTTTTGTAAATATTTGTATGAAATTTTGTAGAATTTAGTTTTTCTTAAAGTTATGGTAACTTTTTACATGGTAAAAAGTTATTCTAAGGGGGGAAGAGTTGTAACGTACACTTCCGGAATATCTTTTAAATGTATTTCTATAGTATTTCTTTTTTCTTATTCCAAGATATTGTGATACTTCCTGTGTTTATTTATACTTCTTATTACTCTTGGAAAGGATATCTTTTCTTTTGACATATTTATGTGAGCTTAAATGGTTTTCCCGGAAGTTCATTTTTTTTCTTTTATGTATAACGTTGGTGAAAAGATATTTTTTTGTAACGGCTTTTTTTAGAGTCGATTGGATGCTTCGTTGAAGTGTGGACTGAGTGCAGTGTTCGAATGGCGTGTTTTAGCCGTTATGTTTAAAACGTATGATGAGAGGTAGTTGTAACGGTGATGTCGCTACCATATTGTAAATAAATTTTTCTTTAATTCTTTTAAAAAGGCTATTTCTTTTATCACGACGTTACACCAGGATACAGCGGAAGCGGGATTCGTCGCTAAAGACTATACGTCCCCTGTCAGCATCATTCCAGCCTGATCGAGCCAAGCACCACTGTAATCTGGCTCAACAGTGTGCAGGCGTGAGTGGCAGGTGGCATAACGGTCGGTACGAGCGTAGATTTCGCTCTCTTAGCCGTCTGTGAATGGTCATGGTGGACACTCGTGTGTGGGCGAGGCCAACGAAAAGATAAGGCCTGGGAAGTATTTCGTGACGTCACAAACGGCGGCTTAGAAATCTCACATCGCTGTTTTCTTGAGTAGGACAATTTATTACTTCAGATAATTTATTTTAATTCTATAAAAGAACTTCAAAAATAAATCTGGAGTTAAAAGATAGCATTTTGTTGTTCATTTTTCTTGAGTTTGATTAGTAATATATATTCCTATTAATTTTATTAAAAACAGAGAAAAAAAATAACCTTTATTTTTAAAGAATAAATCTGATTGCATACATATTTTATACCTTTTTCACACACAAAAAGCATTAAAAAAATTTTCCCAACGTTATTTTTGTTAATAAAATATTCATATTAAAATTCTTTTCTTGAAACAGTATTGAATAACAATATATACAAATTTTAATTCCTTCTTTTGAGTTGAAGTCTTTTGATAAGATGTTGAAATAACATGATTTTAAATTGATACTGAACTATCACAAGGAACACAATTCCCTTGAAAATTTAGTACACAATACTTTTTACCCCCTTGGAATAGTTTAAGGTTTATTTTGAAATTTATTTACTTATAAATGAATTATTTTTACCTGTTGTGTGAAATAAAGAAATCTTTTCATAACATAACATTCTTTCATACTTCTTTTCAAACATTTCACCAAATATTATTTAAAATATAGAACAAAACACATCACATAAATTAACTATTCATTATCCCACATTATATTTAGAAATAAGCTTATTATTATTTATATTTGAAGTTATTAAATGAACACATTACTAAATATGTGATATTTTTCATAATATTTTTTAACTTAAAATTAATATACTTATATTTTTATTATTAAAGTATATCAAGCTGTCAACTTTCTTTTATCAGTTCCAGAAGTAAGCTTACAATCAGAAGAACACACAAATTTTCCCCCTAGTAAATTTAAAGTACACATGTTTTTCCTCTTGGAATATTTTCTTATAAATGAATTTATTTTACCTGTGGGTATGTGAACAAAAGAAAATTCAACAAATAAAGCAAACTATATTTATTTTTAAAGAAACAATCTTTTCATTACATAAAAATTTTTTCATACTTGTTATCAAACATTTCACCAAATATTATTAGAAAATAGAACAAAACACATCACATAATGAGACTCTAAATATTCCCAAAACATATTTAGAAAAAGCTTATAACTCATTACATTTGAAGTTACTGAATGAATATTACTAAATATTTCAATGTGATATTTCTAATTCATAAAATTTTTGAATTCAAAGAAATTTGATCTACACACAACTTAATATATTTAAGATGTTTTAAATTTTTTCAACTTTCTTTCATCAGTTTTAGATTTAAGCTTATCGCTCATTACTTTTGTGTAGTTATTAAGACAAATATTGCCAATTATTTGAATTATATTTCTGACTTTTAAATAGGTATCATAACCACATTCTGTGCATATTTCATGTGTAGCTAAGTTTGTTTCAGTCAAATACATTTCAACTATACTTACAAACAAAGTGTGTTGCTTGATAGAATATTTTAAAAATAAAGTTTCGTATTCCTCAGATAAAAATTTTTGGAAAATTACGTAAGAATAAGAAACAATATCAATAACAAACGACGAGGGAAATTTTAAGCCCCCCCTGTTTACTAAGGATAAATAATTCTTAACATCAGCTGTAGCTATGGGAATATCTTTATATTCAACAAAAAAATTATCAGATTGCAAAAATAATGTAATGCATTGTGCACATGACAAATTTAACTTAAATACACAGTAACCAGCAATATAAATAAGAATATTCAGCTCGTGTTTTGTAATGGTATTTAAATCAATGTCATCTGCTAGAAAAATAAAAGGACTAATATCAATATCACTTTTGTCACTGTTACTTACGGATGTTAAAAATTCTTTTAGTGGAATTTTTCCATGTTTATTTGAATGTAGCTGCAAAATACCTTGGACTCTCAATTTTCTTTCAGATTCTAGAATTTGTTGGACAGAGATATGATAATTGGCACCAGACATTTGTCTATACTGACCAAACCTGGCTTCTAGATTATCAGTTTGAAACTTACTAGTCAATACAAATTTTGCACCAGACTGTAAGAGGTATTTAATCACTAATACTAAAGTAGATGATGTGTGTTGCAATGCAAAAAAAGTTTCATTACTTAAACAGCCACTTCGAGGTTTTTGGTTCATATCTTTCCATTCATTTAACCACTTTGCAAATTTTTCTAAAAATGACAGTCTGCTATCAGTTACATATTTAAATGCATTGGAGTTTTCATTGTGAGTGTTACGACCTTTATTTAAATGGCTAACATTTACAATATCCCACCAACACTTAATTAAGTTTAAAAAACAAGCCGTGTCTTTCCAGTTAAAAAATGAGGAGTTTTCTTTAGAAAAAATTTCAAGTGCTAGGTTATTAGATTCATGAAAAATATTTAAAGCCGAATTAACGTTCTGACGCTCAATATTTTTAGGATACAATGTTTTATAGTTTAATTTTGGAGCATATTTTATTAAATTTTGACTTTCTATTTTGTAAAGTTTTCTAAATAAGGCAAAGTGAGCTTTTCTTACAATGTTGGTACCATCAAAATCAGGATATTGTAAAGTTTTTTCAATATCACATTGATTGATCCAATTGTTTCTAACAGACTTAATCAAATGTACAGTATCGAATAACAAATATAAAGACTTAGTATTATTTATAGGATTTTTTACATCACGATCAAATATTTTACCACCAGCAATTTTCTCAAACATATTCCTATTAATTCTATTATTATCTGAGATAATACACAAGACATTATAACCAGCATTTTCTAACATTTTTAAAACTGTACATGTAAAATTAAACAAATCATCTCCTGTCAATTTAGTGACAGGCACTAATGCAGCAATTTCTTTAAAATTGGAATAAACAGATGAGATCATAAAGCTTTGAATACTTTTTGCTTCTTCTAAAGGAACATTTTCAGCAAATCCCACAACAGTTTTTCCTTTATATGATACATTTGGTTTAACATGAATTTCATCTAAAAGCAAATTTACAAGTTTATCTTTTGTTTCTAACTTACTACATTTCATTTTCATATATGCTTCACTATCTGCTGACAGAGAACATTCATTTATTTTAAAAGGATT
Organism: Metellina segmentata; assembly: GCA_947359465.1. Taxonomy (NCBI): domain Eukaryota; kingdom Metazoa; phylum Arthropoda; class Arachnida; order Araneae; family Tetragnathidae; genus Metellina; species Metellina segmentata. The sequence continues at coordinate 71,026,319 of OX375874.1, forward strand.
TAGTCGTTTCAAGGTATCGACAGAAGGTAAAGATAATAGATTGGAACGATATAGAAAATTATATGCTGATGGAGATTTTATGTATAAAGAATATGAAAAAGTTACAAGATCTGTACTATACCTTTTTCCAAGTGTTGTCTTTGATGACAACAATATTTGTTCTCTGATGAAATGTTTGCAATCATAAACATTTTTATCACCATTATTACTTGAAATATATTTGTTTCAGTACTTTATGGATTCTTCATAAAATATCTTGTCCTCCTTTTTATCCGAGAAAATGCACGGGATTCTACTTAAAATGTTTTCAAGTTGACTCCACAAAACAAGACGATTCTTTGAATCCAAAAGATAAAAAAAGGTTGATGGATTTATTTCCATACCTTCTACAAATACACGGACACACATTTCAGAATCAATTTTAACAGATCCTTTAACGGCAGGCACATCTGTGAAGTCAATAAAAAGAATAAAAATAGCAGTGCTCTCTGCATGTACAACTATATTTTCAAAATGAAAGTCCTTAATTTTGCAATGGATAGCATTAGAAAGATGCTGAAAAGATGATATTAGATCATAACTTTGAAATTTTTGAAAATTTCCCTCATCCACTTCTTTGAGTTTCGAATCTCTGTTTTTTCTTTCTGGTACTTTCTTTTCTGTGAGATAGCTTGGGCATCCAGGAAATATACTAGGGTATGCAGATTCTTTCAGCTTCGGAATTTTTCTCGGGATTTGAATGATTTTTCCATCTTTGGGCAGCTCATCAAAACGAATAATCTCTTCCTCCTTGAAATGTTTACTGCATACAACAGTTCTTTTTCCCAGCTGCAAGTTTTCCCGGGGAATTTTCTTCAGCCAAACATTTTTAAGAGCTTCCGATTTTGGGAAACGAAAAACAGTCACATAATCAGTTGTGTTATCGTAATTTGAACTGCAAAAGGGAACACAACATTTGTCTGGCATTTTGATTCCTCTTTTAGTTCAAACACGACCGTTTTATTCCAAGATACGCTAACAAAACAAGGGCTAAAGTAGAGTAGTAACAGATAGAATTCTCCCGAAGTCAGCCGGCGATTGTGACGTGGGATCACGTGACGACGCGAGCTCCCTGGCCTTCTCTTTTCGTTGGCCTCGGTGTGGGTCGCGTCGACAGCTGATCTGACAATCACTCTGTCCTCGCGATCTGTTGTGGCCCTACGTCGACCGCTACCATCATGACGCTGAAATCTGCCACTGTCCACCCACTCTTGCCAGCATCTTCTAATCGCCTCATCGCTTCGACTCACATGACGAGCGATTCTCCGATTTGCCCAACCTGCCTCTTTCAATCCAATGATACGACCTCTTTCAAACTCTGAAAGTTGCTCATAATGAGCTCGAATCCTGCGGCGAGGCATTTTTTCAGTCGTTGAAAGGTATCCTAAATCGCAATGCAGCAGAAATTTTTAACAACAGTTCAGGAACAACTCCTTACATACATCTGCTGGATGCGCAGTTCCGATGCCCTGAAGATCGCACTATTCATTCATTGGACACCAAATTTTAATCATTTGCATATTTGATCAAAACATTTTGGCATAGGAAATTTCAAAGCAATCGGATGATTCCTTCTTGGTGCGTCGATTTTTTTGTTATAGAGTGTACTTAAATATCTAGCCGGCAGGGACTGGGGCGCTGATGCAAACACTCTTAGAACCACATATATTTCGCTTATAAGATCTATTCTGGAATATGGCTACCCAATCTATTGCTGCGCGTCTGAAACCAATCTTCAGAAATTGGAACGAGTACAACTGAGTGCCGCTCGAATCATCCTCGGACTCAGAAATAGCTGCCTTTCTGGTATAGCCCTGTTCGAGGCCAACTTACAACCACTGCATATTAGAAGAAGAGCCAACTTAGTAAAATACTTCAATAAAATTTTCAGCTACGGCCCCCAACATCGCACTTCCTTGTATCTGCACACCTGGCATAACAGTCAAAGACTAAGGAAATTAAGCCCTTTTAGCTTGGCGGAAACTCAAAACCTGATCTCTCGTGTGGTTGAACCACAATCTTTAAGATCTTGTATAGACCCCTCAGAGGGGATGCCAAGAGTTTTCTTCCTTTTTGATCTAAACTCCACTGCAAACAAGCAAACTCATATTGACGACCATCTTAGGAAGCTGGCCCTGGAGAATATTAGTTGCATTCCTAAAGATGCAGTGCAGGTATATACTGATTGTAGTCGTACAGAAGATCGTGCTGGCAGCGGTATTTATATTAGAACCCCTCATCTTGAGACTTCACTAAAACAACGTAACCCTGACACTTGTTCTGTCTTCAGGAGCGAGTTAATTGCGATCAATGTAGGGCATGACGCTATCATATCTTATGATTATAAAGTTGGTGAACTTTGGATATTATGGGACAGCCGCAGTGCTCTTCAACATCTTAGTGGCTGGTCCTCTGCAGACGATGAAACCAGCATATCTATTCTGCTTAAAGTGAAGAAGGTTTCTCAGAACCACCATCTCCAATGCATTAAATCACATGTAAACGTTAGTGGTAATGAGGTAGCGGATAGATTGGCTAAAGAGGGCAGCGAGGACGAAACGGCCACTGACTTCGCTTACTTACCAAGAATTGTATTTAAATGAAAGAACTAAGCTAAATTTAAAATGGCGTACTCCACCTGCACACCCGGGGTACACCGGAACATCCCCTGGCACTCTTCTGGAAGTTAATTGTGATCGTGGCTCCCAGACTACACTAGCTAGGACACCTTAAGTGTCTTTATTTTGAACGTGACAGAAAAAATCCATCCCACTTGCAGAAAATGCTGTGACCATCCAGCCTCTCCGGAGCACATACTGAGTTGCGTCGGACTTTCCGAGGAGGACTTGACATCTATCCCCCTTATTGTTATTGATTTTCTGGGGGTTAACAACCTACTGGAGTTGATCTGACATCTGAGCGCAAAAAGCACCCAAACTGTAGTTGTCCCCTATTCAGCGCCGACCAACCGGTAAATGGTTAAGCCTCTAGATCGGAAGTTTCCTGGTTCGAATCCGGGTATGGATGTTTGTAAGCGTATGGTGTAGAGGCGGCTGGTGCGCCTTAAACCTGTCGTGGCCGAAAGTCCTCACGTTGGGTTGGTGTGGAAGTTTGGAGAGTGGGGTGCCAGCTCAGGTGTGACCTCGTCATTTGGCCGTGTTTCTGAAATTCGTGGTGTTGTCCTCGGATCTTTAGCTTAAGGGATTGATCCCGGACAGTCATCAATAGCCCGCTGTGTTGCTTAGTACTACGTTAACTAAAAATTACCAATTACCCCTATTCAGCCTTTTTAATGCCAAATAGCGCTATTTACGACTATATTTATTGATATCTAACAAACTCAAGTGATTTTGGATAACTTCTGGCTGATTTTCATTGGAATTTCCCGTTTTGTTCTGAAAAATTAAATATGCCTCGCAAGACTCCAGTCATAAAAACATTTGTTGTTGTTGTTGCACATCCCCCTGGTGTAGGAAAGCCTACACCAGGTCCAGAAGGCCCCGTCGTGCCAGATCCCCATATACTTGCAAAAAGTCCTGATCAACCAACAGCTGCTTATACGAAGCGCCAAGACAGAGAAGAAGGTGATCAGGACTGGCAGGTAGGGAACAGGAACAAGGAGGCAAAATTCTCTCCCCGTTGTGAAATTTTATACTTTTAAGATGGCCACTTCGAAATCTGGCCATGGCCGATTGGAAAGACCGAGGGCCACAGCATGAGATTGATAGTCCAGGACGATTGCCAGCATACCAATGGTGGGATGGCGTACGGCGCCACACGGAAAGCAAACGAAGTTTTCCCAGGGAGTGGACCTCAGTGGGCGTGAGACGATTCAAACAGTCCATAGGGAGATCACAGCCATTCTTGGCGAGTACATCGGCTGACTCGTTGCCATACACCCCGATATGCGATGGAATCCATTGGAGGCTTATTTGTGTTTTCTGGCCAATCTCGCAGAGAAGCTTCAGAATATTCTGGTCTGGAATATCAAATAGTTTAGGCCAATTTTTGAAATACTGTATAGCACTCCTACTATCAGTCAAAATCCAAATACAATTTTTATCAGTGGACTGTGCATAATTAATGGTGGCTCCACACCAACGGCGACAGCAACAGAGACAGGCAACATTTTGTCGCTTGTCTCTGTTGCTGCTAAAAGAGCCTTCACACCAGCAGCGACAGCTATTTCTTTGCGCATGCGCATAACTTTATTTTTCGAAAGCAAAACATTTATTTCTGATTCTGCAAGATGTGTGGCAGACAGATCACGTATATCCGCCTTTAATAAAACTCCTTTTATTCTTGTTAGACGAGCTTAGCGGCCTTTATCTCCGGTAGAACAATTTTGGTGGAGTTACTTAATTCTAAAATAGAATGCCCAAAATTAAAAAAATAGTAGAAATAAAATAAGTTGTTTGGAATTAAATAAGTAGCTATGAAGTGGTAATAAAAGTTTAAAAAGTAGTATTGCATCAGTAAACAGATTGCCGGTCGAGGGAGCTTGTGTGGTCACCCTCCCAAGTACTGACCGCGACCGGAGGTGCTTAAAAATAAAGACCCATATTTGGGACGTTGCTGTGTTGACTGTTCAAACTTATAACTGTTACCAATTGAATAGTTAAAAACTACTTGTTTTTAGCAAGGAAAAAATAGCGCTGAGAGTGACTTTATAATGTCTCTTCAAAGAGGGGTTAGATTTTAATCAGCTATCTGCATTAAATATCGTGGTTTATTTTTTTCAAAAGTTTAACGATATGGGTTTTAAGGGAGGTAATTCTAAGAACGTGTCTTATAATTTCTGTTTTTCGTTGGAACCATCTTGCTTTGGAGATGGTTCGGTGTGTAAAAGTTTGAAGGATTTCAAGTGAATTTATATTTTTGTTATTAGTAGATCCCCAAATTTGGCATGCGTATGTGATTACTGGTTTGAGATAGCTTAGGTACACGAGTATTTTGTTTTCAATAGCCATTGGCGAATTCCGAGCAATTAGGTTGAAAAGTTAACGTTTTACGTCTCGGAATTTATGGATTACGTTTTTTGTGTTCTGATTCCATGTGAGTCTTCTGTCTAGGATAATACCTAGGTATTTAGCTTCCTGAGCCCATGGGATTTCGATATTATTAATTTTTAACTTGCTGGGTGAAAATCATCAACCGAAACCGGATTAGGCTTTATTCTGATTGGCTGTCAGCACGGCGAAAGAGACAAAAGTTGAACTTCCTCCAAGACTTGAAAGTGCAGCGACAGCGACAGAGACGAAGCGGGAGAAACAAAATTTGTTTGTAATACGCATGCGCAAAGCGAAGCGACAGCTGTTTTTGTCGCTGTCGCCGTTGGTGTGAAGCCACCATAAGGGCTGCACCAATTGCTATAATCTCCGATCTAAAGACTGAACAATGGTCAGTGTTTCGGATGCTGCATTTGACCTTGTCCTCAGCGCGGTTGATGAAAACACCACTCCCGGTTCTACCGTCTTCAAGTTTGCTACCGCCCGTATAGATGACCAAGGCATCAGAAGGGATGCTATTGACAACCTCCAGGGCCAACTGTTTCAAAAGGTCTGGGTGATCCGTCTGTTTATTGGCATGAGTCTTCAGTTCATCATTAAAACTGACGTTCTCAAGGGACACCGTGGGAGGCAAGCAGTTAAAATTGGTCGAAGGAATAACCTCAAAATTAATAAAACCCTCCTTCCTCACAAATTCCATCGGGGTGTCTCTCTTTAAACGCTGATTACTCCTCCACTTCAAAGTGAATTCAGCAGTCCTGTTAAAATCACCAAGACGTGACAATTTATTAAAATATTTAAAAGAACCAATCCTATATCTCGTAGTCAGAGGTAAAATGTCAGCTTCGTATAGAACCACTTCACTAGGACAGCTATACCTTAACCCAGTGATTATTCTTGCTACACTCAATTGAACTCTGTCCAAGATCTTTAAGTTAGAAGCAGAAGCCGTTTGAAATATCTGGTAACCATACTCAAGAATGGGACGCACGAGGGAACAAACAGTAAGTCTGAGGGTGGAAGCATCAGCTCCCCAGTCTCTACCTGAAATATACTTCAAAATCTTTAGACGCTTTCTAGCTTTAATAAAAACATTTTTCCTATTTCATCAATTCAACGGAAGTGGATTCAGATTTCATTAAGGGGTGCATCATAAAATCTGTGTGTATAAATCCCTGGTTGGAGTGCAAGAGGATTGCGCATGATGTGTAACCGAACTTGGATGATGAGTTTCGTGCTGTAATAAATATGTGTTCGTTAACACTATACTTTTCAGAAGCGGCTCAATCCCATGATAGTACTTTACGCAAGTCCAACTTGATTGGCTAGTTTCACGGGCTTGGCTTCACTTGGATATCTCGCCAATCTGATTGTTGCAGTAACCATTTGATTTTGAATATGCGCGTTGTTTCGTAGAAATACAATACATACACTAGCGCCTCAGCGTACGTGTCCGACAAGTTGACTCTGATTTGCTCCTCATATATATGTTGTATGGTTGTTGTTAGTAGTATTTCTTGCCAACTTATATTAAGGGTACTTATACTTTAAAGAGCTTCTTTTCGTGAAGCAACGTTGGCCTAATGGCTAAAGTCACCCACCTTCAAATTAGCGTCGGTAGCGGAGGAGTTCGGAACCCAGCTGGCGGAAAATTTTTTAGATCCTCCAAATTATTAAAAAAAAATTCCAATTTAATTCCTTTTCATTCTAATTTACTTTTCCTAATTTTTAATACCGTTTTCATATTTTTCCAAGCTTCCGTTGATTTTACATAAATAATCTAAGAACCACTCCTGAACTCACTACCAGCTGATATTTTTCCGCCCCCTTTGCTTTAGGATGATGGTGTCGTATCCACCGCTGGCTTAGGACCATTCTGATGTAACAAAAAGCATACATAAAACACTAACTTATATAATTATTAACTTATATAATAAAAGGATACAATTTTCGGCTCCCACCTCTACCCACCCATAGCCATGGATCTGAAAAGAAAAGAAGAAAGCAGAAAGGAAGAGATAAATCGCCAACAACTATAAACCTTGATGACATACGTATCTAGGTCATGTGATACGATTAGCCAATCAAGTTGGACTTGCGTAAAGTACTATCATGGGATTGAGGCGCCTGTATACTTTTCTCATTAGTCTGCTACATCTGGGATATCCGGCCTGCCGTAGATTTGATGACATTAGTTTCAATTGTTAGGTTTTAACACTGGCACACCACTCTCCAAACTTCAACACCCCAGACATGAATACATTTGATGCAAAGATAGATTTAATGTGCTTCATTGGGCACGACGGTCTTGGGTTGGATTCGAGCTCGCAACTTTTCGGTTGCTAATCAGTTACACTTCAAACGGGGTACGGGGCAACCGCGTTGTTGTCCTTGAAAACTTCCCTTCTGGTTTATCCCGGACCGTCGTTCAAAAATACGTGGTATTGCCCTCGGATTAATTTTGTTGGGATTGATCCCGCACCGTCGTCAATAATCCGTTGTGTTGCTCCAGTACGCTATTTAAAAATACGTTTGGAGTGGTTTGACAACGCAGGCGTTGCCTCGTCATCTGACCGTGGATCAAAATAAAGTGGTCTTATCCTCGAATCTTTCCCTTGGGGTTGATCTCATACAGTCGTCAATAGCTCGTTGTGTTGCTCCAGTATAACGTTTATTCGTTTGGAGAGGTGTTGCCTTGTCATATGACCGTGGATCAAAATTGTTATCCTTGGTTTTGATCCCGGACCGTCGTCAATAGCATATGGTTTCAGTTCGTTAATTTATTACCTACCTTCCCGGCTACTTCTGGTCTTCTTTATATAGGATAAACTAGCTTTTTTTATGTTGCAATATAGCTTTGTCCCCTCTCTGCATTTGATTGCAAGTAAATGTCAAATTAACATGCAACCAAACAAGGATGTTACAATATTTCCATTTATGATTCTTCTGTTTTTTAGTCATGTTAAATTTTCCACATTATTCTTATCAACTTTGTCTAACTTATCAAAGTGCAAAATCTTCAATAGGAAAACCAGAGTTTTGACCATCAAAATTGTAATTATGTTAGCTCTGCATTGCAACGATGGTAAGCATTGAAAATTGGCCCGACATATGGTGGAAAGTGCCACCTGGTGTAACCGTCAGTTCATCCAGCATTGTAAGACAAGTTCTTGAATTCCCTGAATATCCGGTTTAGAGATAAAACAGAATTCCCTAGATAAGACATTATGAATAGATGGTTTTGTAGTCTTTGGTCTCATATTGCTTTAAGACTGATTAGACATAACACTTATAAAAAGGCAGAGAATTTCAACTGCATAGAAATAATTTATTAATGAGTGCTATTACAATTTAAAACAGCACTGCACTTTAAAGTTAACTATTGAAGAGGTCAACAATGCTCCTAGGTATTGTAAAATATTTGTATAATTTTTTTTAAAACAAATACTTTTGTTAAAACCTATACACTAAAAGCACAGCTTTAAAAGCCTCAAACAATTAAAAAACCGAAATTAAGACTTTTAGCACTCGAAAGATCCAGGTCCAAATAATTACTACACAGAAGACATGAGTTTAAGACTTATTATTCTGAAACTAAAAAGTGAAGGCAATTTAAATACTTGGCAAAATCCAAATATTTATCAATTGAAACATAGCTCACCCTCTAAACAGCTCTGGAATAAAAAAAAAAGCATGTAAATCAACATAATTGTTGATCAAATAATCGAATCATCCATTGTACAACATAAAAAATCTTTTATTCAGGAAGGAAAATGGTTCTTTATACAGTGAAAGTAGTCAACCAATAAACATTCCTATAATAAAAATTAGTATATTGTTCAAGGTCACCCAGTGCCTTAACAAATACATCATACTCGCAGTCATACATATATTTAAAAAAAAGTGTTAGTACCATAAATATCAAATACATGGGATTTTACTTTTTCAAATAAAACTAAAAATATAAATTCCTGAAAATTTAGGAAAATGATCAAAAATAATTTGTTTATGCACACAATCAGTATAACTTAACGTATACAAACTTTTACTTGTTCAAAGTTTTAGATTTTTTAAATTTTAGGACTTAAAATTATAAAAAAGATAAAAATATACAAAAAATATTTTAGTTGAAGTGTTGTGTTTAGGAATAATGGAGATAATTGTATAAATGCTTCTGGTCCATTCTTCATGGAATTAAATTTGAATTTGGCCATATACTTCATCCAAATCTAATACTCTGGATCAACTGGAAAACAGCTGTAAATAAGTATTACATTAAATATAATTTGAAATCAGATGTACAATTAGAATTTTTAAAAGAGAATTGTCATAGAAATGCATACACACACATATATATATGCGAATAATCAGATATAATTCCACATATTGTGCAATTATTCTGAATTAAACAATGGAATATCAAGACAAATTGGAAATAAATAAATAAAAGTATCACAAAAGAAGTTCTTGTTTTAATAAAGAAAAGTAAGAAGGAACACTGCACCCACCAAAACATACATGTGAGATTTTTTTAAAACTATGACTTAGCTATGCCCTTTCTAAAGTCCCCACTTTTGAGAAGTCTGACATATACAGTGTAATTAAATAAAGACACTTGAAAATCTAGCATGAGACAGTGTATTTTAATCCCAGAACTCGTAACAGAAATCAAATTCGTCTTAATACCTATACTTGAAAATATTCCCAAGCTGAATTTGCAAAACAATACACAAACAAATGCTAAAATAAGCATTGGAATAACTAGGAAAGGTTAGTAATTCGCAAGCATCTTGCAATAAGAAAATTCAAGTAAATTATTTTCTATTTTCCTTAAACTTTCTGAAGATAAAAGAGGTGGATTTTTGTGTGTGTATATATCACTAATTATGTGTAATCACAACTTGTGAAATTTTATCCATACATGTTGCACTTTTCTATAAATGATTATTTGATTTGAATCTATATGGCATAAGAACCATACTTGGCAAGGCTAATGTCAAGTAATGGATACACACACAAGGAAACCGACACAGAAGCGAGAAATACACCCAGGGCAATACAGGAATTGAAACTACACTGCCTACAACTTGCAGGCTCCAAGTGCAGTGGGCCAATTAAGCTAAAGAAGCCTAGAAGACTTTTCCAAAGAAAACAGTTAACAAGTCACTTTGTAAAATATTCAGCATGCTCAGCTTCAGACATCTGAAACTTGTCAGCATCATAACATATTGCAAATAACTGTCATTTAAGTTTTTTTTTTCTCCGTAAAAATCCTTTAGGTATTGTATGAATTTTAACTCAATATTTAGAACCTATGTTTCAAATAAAACTAACTAGTTTCAAAGAAACTAATTTAAATGCCTCAAATTTATAATGAAACAGGATATGAATTGTATTTTCCACTGTGTTAGGAATTGTAATTATTGTGATATCACATTCAATTGCAAGTTGCCACCTTGTCAGATATGATTATAAACACGCACTATACGATTTGTGTAACATTTATATTAACTAATGTTTGATGCTAACTAATCTGATCTGAATAACTTAATTCCAGATACATTTAAAGATATCTAAAAAATTCCTTTCTTTAGATAAAACCAACATGCATTGAAGTCAAGTGAAAATTTTCTAGAGTATAAACTAATTCTCACCAGAGCCACAGACTACAAAGATAAACAATCCAAGAAGCCATGGTCCGACAGCATACTTCTCATCTTGAGCTTTCTGCAAACAAGAATCTACATTACACTATCTCATCAATGAAAGAGTAAACACTTCAAAAAGCATATTTTTTGCCCAGAAAGAAAAAAACTCAAAGAAATCAACTAATTTGTAATAGAGCACTGCACAACCAATGTAAGAAAAAAATATTCAGGAATGAGATGTAAACCAATGCTAAGAACAAACTTTAAATACAAAGTAAAATAGTTGGGGAATGATCAAAGTAAATTGATTTACTAGTTCATTTTGGTTCTAGAACACCGTTATCCTAGTTAAGGGAAGTAATTTACATTTTCAGTGGGATTTTCAAATAACTTTCTAGTGGTAATACACGACTCCTTAAAAGTTCACAATAATGTATCAAAAATGAAGGTAGGTTGTTTTAAGGTTTTAAAGTGCAAGATAATGTTTGGTAAAAAAAAAATGTTGCGAAAGTGGAAAAAAGGATTACGAACAGAGTAGTGATATGAATGCAGAAAAAGATAATTTTGATACCCAGGAAGCATGACCTATGTTTACTAAAGGGAGTATACTCAGTTGGTTGGTTTTTCTTTTAATGGTGCTAAGGTCATTTTTGGCCAAGATGAACCAAACACAAGAAAAACAATGTCAAGTAATTGGAAAAATGAAAGAAAATTCCACTAAAAATATAAATTACTTCCCTCAACTGGGATAAAAGTGTTCTAGAACCCAAAATTAACTGGTAAATAATTTTACTTTGATCATCTGTTAACCTTTGTTTTGTTGCAAGTTGTATTTGAAAACGTAGTTCACAAGACAATTTTATACAAAAAAAAAGGATTGAAAACGTAAAACATGATCCAAACTAAAGTTCCTTGAAGAGGAAAAAGGTCCCAAATGCAAATGGATAGTCTAAGTTCATAACACAGCATTTTCACACATACCTGTAAAATACTGCATTGAAGAAGTTTGTCGATTAGAAAAATTATTTAGGTGCCATTGCCATGACTTTTGTTCCTAATATTTAATTCTCTACTCATACTTTTTATAAACCATTTTGAAGTAAATAAAGCAATTTTGTGCCCTATTCATAATTAAATTTTGAGAAAGTTTTTAACACAAAAATCAACTGCTTTTTAATCACAAAATTACACACAATTTTTATTTCATCCATGCTTTTTTAATATTATTTCATTGCTAAACTTGAATGGCAAACACATGTGTATATCTACTGTGGGTACCTGAGAAGGCAGTAATGTGGTTTTGAAGTATAACATTTACACAAAATTATTAAAATTAGCAAACAGTAACTAAATGTGGGCTAGTCAATTTATAGGAAAGAATATTCAAAAGATAACTATCAAATTTTAAAGTTACAATCGTGTTTCTTTGACAAGCAGAAAAAGAAATATTATATTTTAACAAATATAAGAGTCTAAATCTTAACGGCAATTAATCATTTATGATTAACAATCTTCAAAGCTGAAAGTTGATTATAACTATATGAAGATACTGTTAAAAAACTTGGAAAATAAACAAACCAAAATTTAATTTTAGGATTTTTAAAATTTTCAATCAAGTAGCTTTCAAAATTTAAAATGATGTATCACTTTTCTTTTATAGTTGCTCAAAAAGCATTTAAAAAACAACAGTTCAAATAAAATATCCTCATTTTAGAGGTTTCTAATGGCTAATCAAATGGAAACACTTGAAATTTATAGGAGGACAATCTTGGCACAAGTAAACATTTTAGGCCGCTTTTAGGGGCATAAAAATATGTATGCAAAATAAACTTCAAAACTTTTCATTTCCATAAACCTTGGCAGTGTATCATTTTACTAGTATCCCATAGTAGAAACATTGTAAAAGTAATGTACAATAAGCTGGTTAATATATCAACCATTCATTGATTATATAGTATAAAAACTACAGTATATTATATTCTGAAATGGAAACATCAAGTATTACTCATATTAACATGGAAGCAATGAGGATTACTTTAAAGTTCGTGCCACCTCCCTATAAACTTGTATAAAAAAAATTATTGGCTGTAAAATCTGCGTTCAGCAATGTTTTAAAGTTTTTTCAGTGCTTGTCATAAAATGACGTGTACAATTTCAAAAGAAAAGTCGAACTTGGAAGTTATATACGTACCCAATGCATATATTAGGTCACTTATCTAGGTTACAAATATTCAAGATGTAATATAATAAACATTTCATTCGAGAGACGATACCCTAGAAAGTAAGGATGAAAAAAGAAGAGCAAAATAATTGTTTTTTAACTGTTTTTAAAATCTTCAAAGGAAATTTTAATTGCGTCAGAAACATCTGATAAACAAATGCCACGCAACCTCTAGCATTTAGAATTTTATTTTAATTTTACAAATGATCTGATATTTTTCAATGTCACGAATGAATCAACATCAACTTAAAGACATAAAATATTAGAAATTCTCAAGAAATTTAACTTAATTTAACGAACACATATGTTCGATCCAAGAGATGAAGCTACAATACTAACCGTTGTTTTTGGAACATTTCCTCTCTGAGTAACGTTTTTACTGGCTTTTTCGTTAGCAATACGCATTCTTTGAGTGTTGACCATTTTTAAGCATTAAATTAAATCCTACTCTAGCAACCTAAACACAACAGATAATTTCTACAATACACGTCACGCAGACTCGGTATTTTCTTAATAAGTGCCAAGTGCGCGATGTTGACGTGTTTAGATGGGGAAAGAGCAATTGTGTGCGGTTACAGATACTTTAGAACTTAACTGGTGACTCTGAAACTATAGGCTTGTCATACGTCCAGGCCCTGCCTGGATTTTTGACTCGGTCATAAGAAAACTATCAATTTTCCATTTTCGCTTGTCAGGTCTGGAGATATGTAACTAAAACACCCACCAACCCAAATTCTACCGTCAGAATTATCATGAACAGCCCCTGGTATTACAGATATACCAAAATAAGTGGTAGGTATTTAAATTGACGTCTCACTGAAGAAAAAACCACGAGCTATTGATCATGGTAAGAGATCAATCCCGAAGAGAATGGTCAGGGAACAATACATTGAAATTTAATCTGCAGTCAGACTACAAAATAAGATGTAAATTTGAAGTTCTCGAACTGAAAGAATTTTTCTGCAAAATATATAAATAAAAAAAATTGCAATGAAAATCAAACTGCTCCGCAGATCCCCAGGTGTGACCTTGTCATCTGACAGTGTGGTTAAACTACGTGGTTTGTCCTCGGACTTCCCTTTGGGATTGATCCAGAAACGTTGTTAATAGCTCGTTGTGTGACTCCAGTACGACGTCAATTAAAAATATTAAATACCAAAATACCCCTGGTATGACCATCGTCTACCAAGTAATAGAAATAGACCAAGGGCTATGATGAATGATGTTAAAAAATTGTAAATATACTACTATTTGAAAAAAATGCAACACCATGAAGGAGTCATCAGATTTAAATGAAATTTAATACACAAACGGCTTGTATTAGTACAAATAAATGAATAAATTTTCAAAGCAAAAAAAAAAAAAAAAAAAAAAAGCAATATTAAGTGTCCGAAATCAGTATTTGGTGTAGCCAAAACGCGCTGCAATAAGTGCTGCTATACGACGTGGTATGGAGTGAAACAGATGTTGAATGTCTGCTTGTGGAAGAGAATTCCATATTATTTGTATGCGCACCCAAAGTTCGTCTTTTGAAGTTGTAGGACGCGGATCACGAGCGAGACGCCGACCAACCAAATCCCACACTTGCTCAATAGGCGACATATCCGGAGAATAAGCAGGCCAAGGTAGAAGTTGCATGTGTTGGGCTGAAAAGAAGTCTCGAACATTCATTGCAACATGTGGGCGTGCATTATCCTGTTGAAAGATAGCTCCAGGGATGCCTTGAAGGAAGGGAACGACTTAGGGCTCTAGCACTTCATGGACGTACCTATTGCTATTCAGATTACCCTCAATTCGTAGCAGCTGAGATCGTCCATGATACGAAATCGCACCCCAGACCATAACGGCCACTATGACGTTCGGTAATGTACTCTGTAAGGCAGCGTTCACCAGCATAGCATATAACACGAATGCGGCCATCATGGTTCCACAAATTAAAGCGGGATTCGTCTGAAAAGATAACTTGTTGCCAATCAGACCGCCAGGCTCTGTGCTCACGAGCCCATTGCAGACGCAGCCGTCGATAGTTTGGCATGAGGGGGATTCTGTATAAAGGGATCCGTGCACGCAGTCCACGGTGCAACAAACGTAGGCGAATTGACGAAGCCGACATTAGTACACCTGTAGCAGTAGACCAAAGTGCTGCCAACTGACTGGAGGAAGCTGTACGGTGATTCACCGCCATGTGGACCAAGTGTCTATCATCGCGCTCTGACGTCACCTTCCGACATCCACTCCCAGTTTTTCGAGTTGTCCGGTGCTCGTCTGTCCACTGCTTCCAAACTAGTATAGCTGTGGAACTGTTCTGCTACCCACGAGCTGCTATTGTGCGATATTAAAATCCTCCTTCACGAAGGCTGATGATTATCCCCCGTTCAAACTCCGTAAGTTGTTGAAATTTCACCCTATTTCGTGGTGGAGGCATACTGAGGTCTCACTAAACGTTCACCATTAAAAAATAACCATGCACTATATTCAACGTCCCTCTACAGTCCTCTATTTATACGCTTTTAGCATCAGTTCAGAGGGCGCTGCTCACACCACGCATGCGTGGTGGCTCTGAAACTTTACTACTTTGCATAACATCCTATAATTGGCATTTGCTGCAAATTTCATTTTATTCGGATGATTCCTTCATGGTGTTGCATTTTTTACAAACAGCAGTGTATTAATACTTAAATTCCTAATTTACCTTATCTCTTCTAAAAACTTTAAATTTAAAAATTTCTAACTTTGACCTTCGTAGCCACTGGATATCTTTGGTATATTTTATATTATTTATTTTTTTCATTGGGGTGGTGGGAACTTGTCATAAGCTCGATTTCCAAGTATCTATTTATATTTCCTTTCAGAGGTTGATCCCGGAACGTCGCCAATAGCCCGTTGTGTAACTCTAGTGGGACGTTAACCCTACCTACAAACGACCGTGTGCGACTAAATACCTACCTACCAAGTGCCTATATAGATCTATGAAAAAGGTTCTGTAAACACTACATCAATTCTGACATTAAAAATTAAGAATTTCAGCCATTTCTTTGGTCAGAGCCAACTTTTATAGGTACATATTCCTCGATTTATTACAACGAAGAGTGTCTTTCGCAATTGAACGGCTGTTCTCAATAATGAATAATATATTGTCTAAAAAGTTTATTTCTGTTGTAAATAACTCTAAAAAGTTTGATGTTGAAGTTTTTAAAAAACATTCAGGTGTGATTTAAATAGCGTATATACTAGTTTGGGGCTTTACATTTTGATGAAAAGAGGTATTTTATCGGCAGATTTCATTGATGGCATCACCATATGGTCCCAGTTTGAACGAATTCCCATCGCATGTCCCACTACCAGGTTTAAACCAGGCTGCTAGGACATTGTCATCTGACCGTGGTTCAAAATTAAACGATGTCCTAGGTGTGTAGGTAGTTACTTAACGTTGCACTGGAGTAACACAATGGGGTTTTGGCGACGATTCGGGAACTATCCCAAAGGAAAGATATAAGGGCAACGACTCATAATTTTGAATCGCAATCACATGACAACATCTGAGGTGGCACCTCATTTTCCAAACTTCAGCACCGTTATAACGCGAGGACATTTGGGGCCACGACAGATTTAGCATACAACAGGCCCGCATGTACACGACAGTTTCTGGTTAAATAGTTTAGAGTTCCCAATCCTCCGGTTGTTAATCTGTTGCACTTCCAACAGGGCTACCGAGGCCCTCGAGATGACCTAGGATCTTTCCTTTGGTATTGATCATAGACCATTGCCAATAACAAGTTGTGTTGTTCCATTATCACGGCAATTCAACTACCAACCTACTTTCTTATAATACTCTTAATAAAATTATATTTCAGGGTATTTTTTCAGAAAAAATTATATGAAATACCTACAATCAGTCCAATTAATTTATCAGAACAATCAAATATTTTACTCCAATTCTAGACATTTTCTTTGTTGAGCTAATATATTTTAATAGTTTTGTAATTTTAATCTTCAAAATCTTTATCATTTTGACTAGGTGGTTGCGTTTTGATTGAGATTTTTTCTTTTATATGTCACTATTGTTCTAAGTAATTTTCGTACTGTGCTCATATAATGTGTTTATGTTGTGTAATATTTTATGATTTCTTTCTTCAAATCAATAGAATAAAAGCTTAAAAAAATGACTAATAAAGATATAAATACGAACTGGTCAATTACTATTTTGGTAGATCAAAACGTCCAATATCATCAGGACCAATGTTAACAAGAGGAAAAAATCGAGTTTAATAAGCTAATTTTAAAAGTGTGGCCACCACTAACTTTGTTAATCCATGAAGTTTTTTTCTCCTCTGGTTTGTTTTGATTCTGATGATAGACTTTTTATCCACCAAAAGAGCCATTGATCACTTTGTTCTTATCATCTTCACAAACTTCATAATCTAATTATAATCTTTATTAGTTTAATTTAATAGCTAAGGTTTTTATCGTTTACTCTAAATTTCAGTAGATTTTTAACGGTACATGAAGGCAAAACAATTGAGCTTTTGTATTAGGTATATCTCCACCAAAAAGCTTAGGACGTTTTTTCTGACAATTCGTAGCTTAATGGAATTTTTGACATGAAAAATATGTTTATTATAATTTTAAATATCGACTTAGTTGAATATTTTCAAAAAAATTTATAAGAGAGAAACCGTGTGTTGAATTGGCATAAACAGTTCTTCATTAAGAAGTTTATGCCAGTGGTTTCCAATGTAAGACCCGCAGACCTCAGGGTTCTTTGACAAGGTTTCAGGGGATCCTCTGAAAATATGTAATATTTCACTAACCAAAATAGAGAACTAACAAAAGTGAAAACTTTTATTTATTTTCTCCGATTCTTCAAAATACACTCAGGAACATTGAAAATAGCGCACCAAGAAGAAAGAAAGGTACAATCGTGAAACTTTGCAAATAAGTACAGCGAGATCCGATATGCAAATGATCCAAGTTTGGTGCCAATGTGCATGACCAAACACATTGCAGTGGCGCTGCAATCACGAAGTGGGACCGGCGCATAGTGGAAGATTCATAAAGTCGGACTTCAGTCTGCGAAGAATGCCAGGTAGACGTGTGAGAAGACATTTCTCACAGTTATGCGAGTTTGAAAAGGGCCTCATCATCGGCATGATAACTGCTGGCAGGTCGAAGCGCTTGATCTTTCGGAATGTGCCGTCTGAACATGTTGGGCGCAGTGGACAAGAGACGGTATCCACGTGCGACGTACTGGGAGACGACAATGCGAGAGGATCGAAGGATCGTACGGCAAACTCTTGTGGATCCCACAGTGACTCGTTCCACGATACAATCAGATGTAGAGGTGCCAGTTGTTCCACTAACCATTTCCAGACACCTTGCGGAAGCGAATCTGTAATCCAAGCCATGCCAGAGCGACGTGGAATGCCCCAGATTGGCAAAACGTGGTGTTTAGTGATGAATCCTGGATCGTTTTGGGGACAGATGATAACCGCGTACGGGTGTGGAGGTGCCCTGGTGAACGGTATCTTTCTACCCAACTCCACACACACTGTCGCGCTACACACTGCCCGCATAGCAGGCGTAATAGTATGGGCGCCATAGCCTACGATAGCCGGTCCGCTCTAATTGTGGTATGTGGAACCTTAATGGGCCAGCGTTATGTTGATGACATTCTTCGGCCTTACGTGAGACCTTTCCTAAATGGTTTTGCAGGGGCAATTTTCCAGCAAGATAATACTCATCCGCATACAGCTCTAGTTGCTTAAGACTTCGTCTTAAGACCTACGTCATGTTCAGACTCTTCCATGGCCGACCCGCTCCCCGAACTTGTCCCCATTAGAGCATGTGTGAGACCAACTGAACCGTCAGATGCCACCATGTCACTCTGTACGTGATTTGGTAGTGGCTGTTCAAGATTTGTGGGCCCATTTGCCTCAGGACAACATCAGACATCTAATCAACTCAATGCCGGACCGTGTTGCGGCATGTATTGCAGCAGCAGGCGGTCCAACGCGCTATTAAAGTTGCACTGCATTTGTATAACTGTACCCACTCTATTTGTTTAATTGTCGTGATTTTGAGAATCTCTCATCTGTATCATTATGTGTATTAATTTTCATTTTAATCCGATGCTCCTTTCTTGGTGCGCTATTTTCAATGCTTCTGAGTGTATTTGAATATAAAACAATTAGTTTGAAAATAGACTCGAAGCTGTGGAACTGAGAATGACTTGGATATGTTTCACAGCTTAAAATTGTCATCATTAATCCTTTATGTAAAGTTCCAGCATTTTAAAATCTGCCAGCAGAGTTACTTGACCTCACTTGGCTCGAATTTGTTAACTATAGATTGAAAAAGTAACCAGATTAATCACTTTCATATTTCGTAGAAAATTGCCAAATCCTTTAAGTGTGAGCAAAATAATTTTTCCATCTTTTTCGACATTTAAAAAATTTCTACCCACTACTTTGGATACAAATCCTATACATACATACCCACCCACATAATACTATTTTACACATATCACACCCCTTCTGAAGGTATAAAATAATGAAAGGGGATAGACACGAAGGTAACTACTACAAAATATGATTTTTAAGGACGATTAGGAATTACCTTTCTTAAGTTGTTTTCCTGTAAAATTTCCCAAAAGAATTCGTAAAAATGACGAATCTAAGGCGAATTCTCTCATACTCATAGTTTACCTACCAAATATTTTTTGACCTGTGGCACCCTTGACCATCGACTAGCCAATAAAGTGTGTTTAGCTAGTGTTCAATTAAAAATTAGTAATGTGTTGACTAATGAAAATTAATTATTTTCATGGTGATAATGTTTATTATGTAATGTGATTTATCTTAACAACTATCATTGGAAATTGAATCATTATATAGTGTCAATAAGGGATGAAGCAACTAAAACTTATTTTTCTATTAAGTATTCATTTGTTAGATGTTTTCATCTTTTTTGTGTTCTTATCTTTCTACCCAATCCTTAACTATCCTAAAAACCTAAATTTTTTTTATGGTGTGAGGACACTGATGAAAAACACTTCTCATCAACAATCTCTCATTCAAAAGATTTTGTTTCAATCTTTGCATTTATTGATAATAAAAATGTAATAAATAATCGAAATTCCCCATACACACAGTGATGACGAAACCCATTGATTTAGAAGTTAACAATAGTTAAACAAAACTTCATCCACATACAACACATCACACACATTTTCTACTCTTCAGGATGCTTGAAGCAAGTTTAGAGTTTACAAGAAGTATTTACTAATTTAGAAGCATACAAAGGTCATATTTAACCATCTTACAGTAATGCAACCGTGAAGTTGTCCCATTGCCCATATAAGTACCTGAGTTCTTTCATATTACTTTTCAAATTTTTGTCTTGTTAATTTAATTAATTACAAGTAAAACGAAAAAGGCATGTACGTAAAAGCTTTTTAAGTCATATACTGAATGTAGAAATTGTTTAATGATATGGTTATGGTATGACATATGGGTCATCTCACAAAAAGTTGTTTTGTTTCTTTTGTCACTGCGCACAGAAGAATGTTGATGCAATATACGAATTATTTGAATATTTTATTCTTCGGTTAACATAAAATAACTTAAGAATGTTTTCGAAGTAAAGAAAAAAAAATAAATAGAAGCATTTTTTTAAAGTCCTTTAAAAGAGGACTTTTACTATCGTTAAACATCCACTATTTAAAATTTACTAACTTATCATATATCATAGATGTGTATCAAGTGTTTAAGAGTATCGTATTTTGTTATGTACTACCATTTTATATCTTCGTTACCGTGTATAATTATACTGTTCAAATTTAGTGAAAACTTTTCTGGAAGTGTAAGACATTTCCTTCTATGTGGGGAAGTATATGAAACGATACATGAAACTAACCTCTAAAAATACAGGGTGGTCACAAAATATTACTTTCACTCTTTGGAGGTTTCTGTAAGTCTACCATAAGACGCAGAAAACCTTTGTTTACAGAAGTAGCTCGGAAATTAACAGGTGTGTGCGTGTGAGTTTATTGTAGCTTATCAATTGAATGTAATCTCAGTTTGAATAGCGTATTTAGAAAATAAGTACAAAAGGATGACTCAACTGCGTTTTATGTTTCTGATTTGATAGATTAGCCTGTATATATAAAATACATTCGGAGATCTTCAATATTATCAAACTGTTTAAAGAACATTTTATGTTAATCATAATTTCGCTAAAAAGCAGTTACATACTCTTTGTGCAGTGTATTCCGCTACATCGGATTTAATTTTCTCGGCTGAATTCTTTTCTTCTTGAAAAGATAAGAACATATTAAAATACGAAATATCCATTTTCATTTGTCCTAGTATATTCTAAGCTTTTATCAGTAGAAAACGCAAAGGAAAACATTGAGACAAAACAAGAAACAAAATGTTTTTTCAACATCTGCAAGTTATTCTCAAAGTTAGTTTTTTTTGGAAGTTTTAATACTATATTAATCCTTTCTTTGTAAGTCATCCCAAAATATTCTCAAAAGGACTGAAACCTGGAATTAATTCAGGAAATTCGATGATTTTGGACGTGGTATAAGGTCCAATCATCTACATATATGAACATAATGCGTCGGACCGTTTTGCTAATAAAGCTTAGAATTTAATAATCTGCCCAATTTGAGCCTTTCTTTCCAGAATTCTTTTTAATATCAATCAAATGTCAATTTCTAACACAAAGATAATATTTACTCAGTTCCAGACAAATCTGCTACCATCTCCATGTTCTATTGTGAGAGAAAACGTTTTCAGTTTAAGAGAGTTCCGTATAGCCACCATCTACTTCAACACTTTTGAATATATTGAAATTAGAGTAATCTACAGACATAACCGAGTGTTAGAATTATTGAAGCCGAACAATAGACTCTAGCAAATTTTCTTCGTGAAAGTTATTCGATCCACTTTCTTTGTGTACGATTTTCCACTATGCACTCAACCACAAAAGTCTTGTTTTCTTAAAAAATGTGTGATTTTTTTTTTTACAATTTTAACGATAGTGGACTTTTGGTTGGGGTTCAAAAGGCAATTTATATTCTATGGTTTTTGGAATACACAGAATATTCTTAAGATCCACTTCTCTTCTCATTCAATAAAATTCATCGGACGTGAACATGAAGACATTTGAGGCCACGACAGATTCAAGGTGCACCATCCACCATGTACACGACGGTCTTTGGCATTGCCGAGTTTCGAACTCACAACCCTTTGATTGCTAATCCCTATATTATTCGGTTAAACTGATGCATTTTTACAGAAAAAGAAATCTTACACTTTTTCGGATCCATACTAGCCAATTTGTTGTGAATACTTGAAATTACAAATTTAGGAATTTAAATTTCTATAGTATCATATAGAGTTAATAGATAGTCCCTAATTTGCATATTGCTCTTTTCCCCAAAGGACAATGCTTTTTTGACTCATACTTTTACTGCAATTCCAAAGAGTGCATAGTATTTATTTGTTGATAAATTAATTTAATTTTAAGCTTCGAACTATACTTAGTATATTCGTAAAACACTAAATCTGACTCTCTTGTGCCATATAAAACCCAACCAACCCAAAACACAACGATATAAAAATTTGTTTTCGAGAAATAGCTACTTATTTTTAATCAAATGTTTAAATATTTGAAGGGCCCACTATTTTCTTGATTTACTGTAAAAACAAATAAATCAAAATATATATATTCTTTCGTTTGAAGAACACTCGAACACAGTCAATATTCAAGCAACGAAGAGTAAATTGGACCTCATTAACGAAGTTCTACACCAATCAATTCCGAATTATATTTTGGAACAGAAAGATATTTTGGTGCATTACTAAATCATTCAAACTTTAATTGAGACGAAACATATTGGGAGTATTTTAACCCCAAAACGATGCTTAAAGAGGACAAATATCTCGAATGATGCTTTCAAAGGCCAATTTATGTTAAATATGGAATGCCGTCTTGATCTGATCCTTTGCGGCATCTTGCATTGACATCATTAACGATTCATCCCTTCAATCAAGTGATCAAGAGCAATGGTAGCAACATCAGTTTGCATTTCCAGGGCGAGGGCAGGAGGGAAGTATAGCATTGCTCAGGGCCAGATTTTCGATGTAATTAGCAAGGTAGTGTCTCACTTCATCGGTTCAATATTGTTTAAAGTGGTGTCGCAAGAGATTCGCTGTACGTGAGGAGGGTTGTTCAGTAAAGGTTCAGTACTTTTCTCTCTCTCTCTCATTGCGACTAATTTTATTCTTCAAATAGCGCATTTATTGTTTTATAGTAATCAATCAGTAACTAGAATTGAGCTAACGCTGTCTCACACGCTTTCCCGACGATGGTCTCTGAGTCTCCCGTCTCCAGGTGGTATTATTTATTATATACTGTAGGGTGAACTAAAAATCACTCGAAAAGAGTCGTGCGGTGAGTTCGAAAAGAAAAAAAAAAAAGAAAGGTCGTCTATGAGAGGATAACATTTTGTATGTAGTGTGTAAAATGATACCTGTAAAGCAAACTGAAGTATCGGCGTGTTGCCAACTGCACCATCGAACTCTCAACCCTTTTTTGGCACGTTGCCATTCACACCCTTGGACGCATAACCATTTTCTTCTTTTTCAAAAGAAGATAAAGTTATGTCGGTTGCTTCACGGCGCGTGAATGCGCTGTCTAAACACCAACAATATGTTTTCTCCTATTTTGTAAAACTTATAAGTGTTCATTTTAACCCCGAAATGCTTACTCCCTTCACCAACTTGTTATGGGTCTTGTTTTTAAC
This sequence comes from Metellina segmentata, assembly GCA_947359465.1. Classification (NCBI taxonomy): domain Eukaryota; kingdom Metazoa; phylum Arthropoda; class Arachnida; order Araneae; family Tetragnathidae; genus Metellina; species Metellina segmentata. Next base: position 71,050,049 of record OX375874.1, read on the forward strand.
ATGGTTTTCAAGTCTGTTAATTCTATCATATACCAGGGTGTCTGTTGAGAATTGGATTCAAAAGAGAAACCTCTTTATCAGATTGGGAAAACGGAAGCGTACTGACCATTAGGCCACGTTTACATCAGGCGTTTCAACGCGCGTTTGGCGAGGCTAGCAAGGTCCCGCCATTAAATTATGTTTTTTTATTCCTCTAATTCAAGTTTCTATCTTTACGACCTTGAAGAGCGTCACCCTCGCCAAACGCGCCTCATGTGAACGGGGTCTTAGAAAACTACGTCCGTTATACCAATTGGTATGGTAATTTTAAGTAACGCCTAGTATCCGATAATTTACTAGAGCAACACAACGAGCTATTGACAACGGTCCGGGATCAATCCCCTAAGGGAAGATTCCGAGGACATCATCAAGTAATTTTTAACTGCGATCAGATGACGAGGCAACGCCTGAACTGAAACCCCACTCTCCAAACTTCCACACCAACCCAACGTGAGGACTTTCGGCCTCGACAGATTTAAGGTGCACAAGCCGCCACTACATCCTACGCTTACAAATATCCATGCACTGACCCGGATTCGAACCTTAAACATTTCGATATCGAGGTTAACACCTTAATCACCAGACCGGTTGGTCGGCGTTACACAAATCTAACCGAATACAGGTACATGAAGTCTGAAATAGTAAATAGGACTTTTCACTACAGCGCTTGAGAACATATTAAGGTCGGTAAGTTGCCAAATGATAGGTAGATATTTTAATTAACGTGGTACTGGAGCAACACAATGGGCTCTAGAGAAAGATCCGAGGACAATACTACGTAATTTTGAGCCATGGTCAGAGGACGGCGAAATGATGAGAAAGTCTATATTCACTCACCATGTACAAAAAATGATATTCAATAAACGTACTAATCAGGTTGAAATGAATGAATTACTCGTAATAATAATAGGAATGCTGTTGGTGGTGTTCATACTTGGGACATATTGCCCATATTTTATTAGCTCTTCCAAAAATTTATGCATCCACAGTTGATTTTAAAAATTTGATAGAACTTTTAGGGTTGGTTTTTTGGTGGTACAAGGAAAGATCAAACCAAGCTGAACCAAGCAATGTTTTCATCCAGTAGACATTGAACATACTAATAATGAATGTTTTAATGACAGAGGAGAGAAATACACCCGTGGCAGTCACATGAATCGGAATTGGGTCGCAGGTTGCTAGCGCAGTGGAAAAACCAATGAGCCAAAAATGTGATTTATATTTTGCATTTATATCTCCAATTGATGAATAAATATACTTGTTTGTTGTGTTTTTATTCTTCACTCTTGCAACTGACGAATGTATTGCGTGTAGCAGCGACTTCGAAATTTTGTAGCGCCGACAGCTTATGACTTCCCTGATGTGTAGAGATAGGAAAATTTCAAAGTAAAATGCTTGCCACTATTGAAACAATGTATTCATGTAAGTTTATTCATCACCGTCACTTTTTGTCAAGACTATTACTATTCATTCATTACCCTCCAGGTCATTTAGCTTCGTGTCGAAAAATATTCTGTAGTGGCCAGCCATTGATGCAAAAAACTTCATAACTGTCACCAGTGCTAGGCAAGAGATAATTTGTTTCTCCAATTTGCATCTTCATTTCCTTGGAGTCACAGGGCAGTTTGGTATAGACTAGGTATCAATCATGTCATTAGCAAAACTGACCTATCTTCATTGACTAGCTATCTCCTCATGAGCAAAATTGATCATATCTCGGATGACATGCCTCGTTAAAAGCACTTGGAGGTTTAAAAACTAATTTTCAGATTTTGTATTACGATGGTTAAAACTGGGAGAATACTCCATCTAATTTTCTTAATTTCAGGCCCAAGAGTATAATATCTGGTGCAACTATACGCGAATAGCATAGGTTGAACAAAACATATTTTCTCACGTACTCCCCTCCCCCATCACAGAACTGAAAATAAATTTAACTTGTTATTTTCACAGCATGAATATTTTATTCCTGCTTAAGATTTTTTTGTCCTATCGACTTTCAGAGAACGAATGAATTGCTAAGTAACTGCTCTAGGAAAAAAAATTCTGTATAGAATCGGCATCCTCCTCTTGAAATGGAAAAGAAATTGAATTGAATATAAGAACAAGGCTCCAATTCCAGCTGAGAACAATAATGTTCTAAAGCAAAAAGCTATTTTTTTATTTCTTACTGCTGCTGAAACTTGCAAGAGAATCTATTATCGATTGTTTTTTTTCTGTATTATGTTTTTTATGCCTTGTGCTTGGAACAGCTTGTTCATACTCGAATATGCCCCTGGTGCTATAAAATCAAACGAACCACCCTACATATATTACGATATCGGAAAAGCATTATAACCTAAAAAAGCAAATTGAGTTTTTAAAAGAGTTAAATTAATGTTTTAAAAAAAGATTTTAGTATTTAACTTTATTTTTTGTTAACATTTTATTGCTTTAAGATTTTGTCTATTTCTCCTATCTTTTTTTTGTTGTTGCAAAAACTGACTGAAGAAGTGACCAAACCAACCATTTCATTTTCTCGCAATCTGAAATTTCCGAAAAAAAAAAAAATTTACCTTTGAATTAAGTTCTAGCTGATTTTCCCGTTTATGACGTTAAAATAACAGTCTTACTTTTTAAAATTTCGTTACTGTTTTAATCTTAATTTAGAAAATAACTTGATCTCTATTCTATTATTATTTAATAATAGAATAGAATATTTTACTGTTTTGATCATGCATTTTCTTTTACACAAATTTTAAGAGGTTGGTAATTGAACTGACAGTACAACGGGTCAGTGGCGAGATCAATCCCGAAGAGAAAAGTAAGAGGACAACATCTCGTAATTTTGATCCAGGGTCTGATGCTGTTACCCCACTCTACAAACTTCCACACCACGCCAACGAGAGGGCATTTGAGGCCATCACATATTTAACGTGCACCAGCCTTCACGTACAGTGTGGTCTTTGGTTGGATCGAGTTTGGAACTCGAAACACACGGTTGCTAATCTGCCATTCTATCAGTTGGGCTATCGCTGCTACAAAATTTTAAGAGGTGCTGGGACACTGTGGCCATCTATATATATAATTCTCTTACGTGGCACGCAAAAAAGACGTTATTTGTTTTCGCGTTTTGACAACATTGTACGATTCTTTGTTTATCCCAAAGCCTAGCGCTACAATTGAATTTATAGCGTTATCGGATGAAATTTTATTGAAAAAAAAAATGAATTTTAGTCGAGCTGTTGCAGTAAATAATAGAAATCAAAGAAAACGGAGGATCTTTCCAGGGTCATTTAAAAAAAGGTCCGTTTCGGGGCAAACTATTATAGTTCAACAAGACGCTTGCATTAAAACTTTCGACAACAAACTCAATGAAAAAGCGTGGGTGGCTCGAGTGCTGGGTAAATGTACACACAACCAACATGCTGGGTTTTCAATTTCCAAATCAACGCTCACATTTCGAGTCAAAATTTGCTCAAAGTTTCCATTTGAATTCTGATTTCAGAGGAACTGTAAATATCTTTTCTGAAAAACAGCATAAAATTTAGATTTGAAAAATATTTTTTTGGAATATCATATTTTGTAAACAATTCCTTCTGCTAGGACACATGTCTTCATTGATGCGAGCGAAGCGAGCATAGGTTCGCGCAGCGAACCAATGAGGACTGCGAAGCAATCCTCTGGGGGTTGGCGAGCGTTAGCGAGCAGGGGGCGGGCCCCCTAGTCTATTATAAGAGCCGAAAATATCAAAAACGTTACATTGATAAGTATTTTTATTTCTAATGTTACTTTTATAATTGCCATTACTGTTCATCTGTGAATCAATAAATAATTAACGTGTTTAACTCTTTGAAGGACACCACGTGAAAAAGATTATGAAAAAAAAGAAAAGATCACGTTTGAAGATCTTTTCATATGAATGATGTATGTATATTCTGCACACTAGAGAAACATTTTAATGTTTCTTAATTTTTTAAACTTGTAGTGGGCCCTTTATCTCTCACTTTTAAACATCAAAATATAAAATAAGAGCATATTTATATTTTCTGCAGCATTAATACATCTAGAATATTCGTGTTCAAAATTTAACTATTTCAAGATAGGATTTCAAGGGACTTCATTGAAACAGTTAAACGACAGTTTGGCATAAACGTACATTTCTATTGAAAAATATCAAAGATATTCCTTAAGTGACGAGATTCTCACTGTCAAAATATATTTATTCAAGCAATTCGCGTATAGTATATTTTCGTTTATAATAGATTTAAAACAGCACACACAACCAACACGGAGGTAAAACAAATCCGTATAGATCAGTATAACTCAACCACCTGAACTGTCTTAGAATTTGTCTTTTTTTCTTCTTATTTTTATGAGTTCTTATGAATAAATATCTTAAGTTGAAATATTCTGAGAATGTTCGAATACAAGCACATACATGTACAAAAGGCCTTAACAACATCAGTGTAACAAATATCAGCGACCAATTAGCAAGAAACATTTTCCACTGAAATTGGAGATCAAGACCTTGTAGTCATTCTCAGAGAATCACTCCTTGACTGTTTCTGAGCTGGCGATCAATTAACACTCTAATTGACGTGCATAAACACTAAACGACTATTTACATAGTGGACACAACACACACTTTTACATGTTTTCAGAAACATTTGAAATATCCGACTTCTAGGATCCCACGCCACGCACACATATTCGCTAGCTAACTCTTTCTAAATATATTCTTGATGAGTAAAGATCAACAATATCAATGTCATGTTGACTGTGCTGACCTCTATTGAGCGAGTGAGACATTTATTAGATCATTGCTACAACCTAGACAAATCCATTGCTGGTTGAAGCTATTTTATAGAAGAATTGAACGAAGTGTTTCTTGTTTCGCAACAGTTCCAAGTCTTGATGTAGAGTTGTTGGCAATTAATGCTACTTTAATGCGTTCTCTCCTTGAATGACCTCCCTATTTATGTTGTGACAGACTCAGTATCTGTTCTTCACTATCTTTGTCATCATTGATTTGGCAAGTACTTTTTTAGTTGACTAGTTAAATTATCAACCACAAAAGGTCCAATCCCTTTGTCAGAAATTACCCTCTATAGGAGTGATGGTAGGATCAGGAGAGAGGCTCGATCCCTTTGATATGCTTTATGGAGGAACACTGAAAATCACTTTTTTTTTAAATTCCAAAGTAAGCCTAATGACCTCCGTTACTTCAAAACAGAAATCCTTAGAGAAGTTATCATTTATTTTGTTGAAACCAGAATAAGCCACATTGTTACTCAGGCTTATTTGAATCGTTTTAATCTGACTGACTCCAACAAGTGTCTTATTTTCTTTGATGAGGAAGAGACACTGGAGCATATCTTTTTCGACTGCATCGGATAGAACATTTTTAGAGATTAGCTTAAAGAAAATTTATGATTCATCTTTTATTCTTACTGTATTTTCTAATGTTCATTTTATGTGTATTGCTTCACTGGTTTATAGAAGAGATCGTGAAATTGGAAAACCTACACCTCCGATCTCAAATCTTTTTTTTTCTGAATAATCTTTCTTCAAAAGTTTTCATTGCTGTGTGTGTTGGTTGGGTTCTTTCTGTTGCTTCCAAAATCATAGTAAGTCAAGCCAGCAGTTTTTAGTCCCAAGATAATTTATTACATGAAAAGGGACACGATACATAACATATAAATTACATGACCAGAAATCATTATCTGTTAAGTAACGACGGTAGCGCAGATTAACTTAATCCGGAAGAAAAACCAATCGGTCTCCTCCCGCTCGTCTTTCTCAAGACTCTCTCCGTCATCTTGGCAACCCTTCCCTGGGTTGTCGCGCTTGTCACTCGCCAACCGCTCCAGTTGGCACTCGCTAATCTCTCCACTTGGCGACAGCTTCTTGACAGTGTGTAATAGCTATTAGTTGTCTTAGACTAGCGCGTCTTTCTAGTAATGGCTCTTCGTTACGTGGACGATTCTATTTAGGACCGTGGGGAGGACAGGCGCCTCAATCCCATGATAGTACTTTACGCAAGTCCAACTTGATCGGCTAATCGGATCACATTACCTAGATACGTATGTCATCAAGGTTTATAGTTGTTGACGATTTATCTCTTCCTTTCTGCTTTCTTCTTTTCTTTTCAGATCCATGGCTATGGGTGGGTAGAGGTGGGAGCCGAAAATTGTATCCTTTTATTATATAAGTTAATAATTATATAAGTTAGTGTTTTATGTATGCTTTTTGTTACATCAGAATGGTCCTAAGCCAGCGGTGGATACGACACCATCATCCTAAAGCAAAGGGGACGGCAGAGGGGCGGAAAAATATCAGCTGGTAGTGAGTTCAGGTGTGGTTCTTAGATTATTTATGTAAAATCAACGGAAGCTTGGAAAAATATGAAAAGGGTATTAAAAATTAGGAAAAGTAAAAATTTGAATGAAAAGGAATTAAATTGGAATTTTTAAAAATAATTTGGAGGATCTAAAAATTTTTCCGACAGATGGGTTCGAACTCGGGAAGTCAACCTCCGCTGCCGACGCTAATCTGAAGGTGGGTGACTTTAGCCATTAGGCCATCGTTGCTTCACGAAAAGAAGCTCTTTAAAGTATAAGTACCCTTCCATCAATCATACGTTCCATCAATCTGCTTCAAAAAATCATAGAAGACACACAAAAAAAGACTACCAGACAAGTAAATAATCATAGCTCACTGTAGATCAAATGATCAAAACAAGTTACGAAAGAATCAAAGTAGGGAGGTCTACCGACCTCCCTACGGTCCTAAATAGAATCGTCCACGTAACGAAGAGCCATTACTAAAAAGACGCGCTAATGTTGTCTTAGTGCTTGGGAGGAATCAATGCATACTAAAAAGGCTCATGCGCTTGGATCTTTCCCTTCGGGATTGATCCGGACTATCGCCAATTGCCCGTTGCTCCGGTGCGACGTTTATTAACTTCCTACCTCCTTCCCTTAAATGATCGATACCAATTTAAATGTAATTTTACAGTCAATATACCACACCATATGCATATACCAATACAGTTTATGACTATGCCATAAGTAATTAATTATGTTACTTTAATGTGTGCTAGGTAGGTAAGTTGTTTAATTAACGTCCCATGGTCAGATAATGAGGAAAACACATGAACTGACCACCTCAATCTTCCAACTTCCACACCAACGTAAGGAAATTTGAAGCCATGACAGATTTAACGTTCACGAGCCTCATGAACACGACGGTATTTGGTTGGATCGAGTTTCGAACTTTCAAATCTCCCTTTGCAATTCCGCTACTCTTCCAACTGGCCTACCGCGCCATCGTCCATTAGTTGAAGATAGTTTTTGAGTGAATCCTAGTGATCAATCGATTGATTTGGGTTTTATGGAGAAGGAGCCACATTTAGCAGGTTTTCCTAAGACAGATGATGTCAAGTGAAGGACACACAGGAAGTATTACTGACAGAATACGTTGATGAAATACATCCAAGGTTTTACATTTTTGAATCTGCGCCGCCTACAACTCCCCCAATGCACGGAAAAATCTACTGAAATGCGACATCCTATTAAGCAATGGAATATGTCGGACAAATCGATGAAAAAATTTTACACATAATATTATAATCTTGAGACTTTTATTTTAATTCTGTGATCACGCGTAACACCGGAAAAAAAAATGCAAACTTTGTATCAATCTAACGGTTAAGGACAATTTATATTTTTAGAAAGAAATATGGAACCATTTCTAAATAAAATCGGTAGTTTAATATTTTGAACTTTTTTTCCAAAAAGGTAAAAAGTTTTTATCCGAGTCAGTTTTCGCTTCCCGTTGCTGATTTCCAATCAAAATATCTCCCCACCTATGAGTGGTGGACGTAAAAAGCAATCAACAAAAAATGTTCAGCAGAAAATCCAGTTTCCAGATCAATAATTTTTGATTACTTAGATCTTAAAGTTTTCGTGCAATCGTCGTGTCAACATGAAAGAAAATTTCCGTTAAAAATATTTTGGGCACATCTCGAAAACAAAATGGTACTACAAATAGTACCATATATTAGGGGTACGCATAAATAATATCATTTTTTATCGTAAGATGCAGATTTAGTATATTATTTTAAAAAACGGCATTTAATCAACTATGCACTCTTCATAGTTTCTTACAATCTTCCCCTATGTGGTTATCAAGTTTTCTAATCCCAGTTTTAACACATTCTGAGGTTTCGGAGTCAAAATACTCAACCAATTCGTTTTTGACCTCCTCAAAAAAATTTTTTTTTTTACTAGCAAGAGAGTGCTGTTAGGATCTGAAAAGATTGGAATCGGATACGGAAATATCAGGTGAGTATGGAGGACGGGGAGAACTTCTCACACTAGTACCATAATATTTTGTTGAGTGATCCTCTCAACATGTGGTTTTGTATTATCATATTAAAGGAGTGCGCCTTTTCTGTTGATCAAAACAGGATGTTTTCTGCAATGGTCATGTTGACGACAATAAAGGCCTGCACTGACAGTTTCTCCAACGTTAAGCAACTCAAAGTGAACCACACTATGAATTTTCTTACCAAACACACAGGAGAATCTTGCTTCCATGGATATTGGGCTTCAAAATTTTTCTCGGTGATTCTCCTGTTATGAGCCATTATTGTTCTCATCACTGGGTTTTAGAAAACCCAATTCTCGTCTTCAGTAATGGTACGGTCAAGGAGTGTTTATTTTTTTTTTGGCGGTTTTTGGAACAATTTGCACACGGAGGAGCTTTGCAGCTCGTTCTCATCATTGAGCATATATGGGGTACCCATGCACTGGCATGTCGAAATTTACCAATAGATTTTAAGCGGCGTTGAACTGTTGATCAAGAAATATTCATCCTTTATGAAATTTTCCTTAATTGTTTGTCGGGGATTTTCTTTGTCTTCATTAGCGTCATCATCATTCTTTAGCGTCTTAATAAAATTAAACTTAAGCAATGGAATATATTTTACACATTGAAAAATTACAAAAGATCATGTCTTTTGTAATCTTGGGGCATCTTCAAGGTCACAATTGCCACTACAAAATCTGTTAAACCATCGTTGGCATTATGAACGTCTAAACATTTTATATAAATTGCATTGATATTCTCCGCTATAGTATTTGCGTTATGACAGAAATTATACTGAAAGAGCAGACAATGTCTAGTATGAGCTCCTCCAGGTTTACCGTTACTTATTTCGCAAATGATATACAACAATCTAACAAATCTCTGCTGAAAGTACAACGGTATACACTTAAACAACCAAAATCAGAATGAGCTCAATGCTATAGAAACCCTAAGAATCACGCCAAAAGTATATGCTTATAAAAACTTTACGAGTATCCCTAATAATAATTTGTAGGTCTTTTAACTCTTTGCAGAATGCTAAGTTAAGCATCTGAAAAAACTTTATGGGTAACGGCCACATTATGACCACATGAGATGGTTTATCAAATGAAATGTAAGTAGCCTAAAAGAAAACATACTTTCATTTAATAGCTAATTGGGTTTATCATTATTTCTGCGATGTTTTGCATTAAGTTGTAGTGTAAGCGACATGATGAAATTGCATTCGAGTAATTGACAAATTACGAAAGAAGTTATCAGAACACTAGCTTTCTCTGTATTTAGCTTTACAGAAAACCCTTCTCAATCTAATGTACTTTGCACTTTAGTATGAGAAGTAAAATTTAGTTAAAATATTTTTTAAAACGGGTAGTAAAACTTTGATTCACAATCTATCTGGTGCATCAGAATATTAAATGCGGGAATATCTATAAACCTTAGCAATATGGATTCACCCAAAATATTTATGTGCTTAGCCATAACCATTTCATGGAGGTGGAACATCAGACGCTCCAACGCCCTTAAAAGGTTGAAATTTCCTATAAGGATTCAGGTTCGAGTTCTATGTTTTCGAAATATAATGACCCATTGATCAAAATATACCTTCATATTTGAGCACAGTTTAGAATAGACCTCAAGAAAATAGGTAATCTTTACTCAAGTTAAGATTTTTATGCAGATGGACTCAAACTTAAAAATAATAATGTAAAATTCACAACGAAATTGTATTTCTCTATGAAATTGCAGACACTGCTATTGTAATAAAAAACATACTAGTTTCAAATACGTTTCATGGAGGGACAAATTACAGAGAAAGACTGCTTCCCTTATCTTTCATCAATCAACCTTCCAATGAATTAGACAGAGTATGTGTGGCAAATTCATTGGCTATTTCTACAGGTCGCCTGGTTTGAAGATCTGTCTCGTGGTTGTGGAAAAGCACGATTTCTTATGCCTAGAAAATCATTGATTGGTTAAAGTGATTATCGAGTGTGATCAAAACCACTAGTCTTCACTTCGATAGCCAATTGGTAATTGGATCATAAGCCAACGCGATTTACCTTACTGAGATCTTACGATAGCGACTCTGCCCATTTCTTTGGGAGGTCGATGGTCCCTCTTCCGTGACGTCACAGTAAGTCGCGTTACAAACGGAGATGCAATTTCAACTCTGAATGATAAATTTTAACATACCTACGTTTATATATTAGATTATTCTTGAGATGTTAAATATAGACCTGAGCTCTCTGTCAGATTCAATAAAATTAGTTACCCGGTCACTAATTAGTTCTACAGGTTTTCCTCTCCTTGAAATGAAGCGTTTCAAAGCTGCAATGAAAGCTTGTGTAGTGAGGTCACTCACTACCTTTAAATGGATCCCTCGAGTTGTAAAACAAACAATAAGGCGATATACAGAGGCTGTTCACACATTTTTTAGACAATGTATATTGTATTCACAAAACTAAATTACATAAAATTCTTGTGTTTTAAATGTTCTATTTGATAGCCTTTATTCTGAACTATCTTTCGACACTGTAATTTCCAGGATAATAATGCTTTTTGAAGTGTCAGAAGAGGTATTCTATACCATTCCTCCAGAACAGCTTTCCAGAGTCCTGTAAGGGTTGTGGGACGACGTTTGGATAATGCAGATTTTGAAAGTCCGAAAGCACAAAAATCCATAGGTCCATCCATCGGGAGATTTAGTAGGATATCAGTGAACAGTATGGCCTTGATACCGGTTTTTTGTTCCATTTCTTTTAGGAAATTTACAGTGGATTTTGATGTGTGTCTGCTAGCTTTGTCTTGATTGAGTTCCACAGATTGATGCCACTGTGGGTAAAGCGATGGTATTTCCTTCAGAAAAATTGGCAATAAAATATGTTCCTGATAGTATTTGGAGTTAATCTTGACATTCCCCCCCCCCCCTTCTCTTTCTTTTTAACTTGCCACTATGTGAAAAACCAGCAACAATCATGAATCCCTTAGAAAAACTTTCTTTCGATTCTGTGAACCATGTACTTAAATTTTTTTCTCCCCTTTTATGATAATAAATGGCTCTTTTTTTGCTGCAATCATTTAAACACACCCATGATTCATCTATTGTGACAATTTTTTCCCATTTTTCTTTGGATAAGTGTTTTACATATAGAATTCGGCAGCGTGTCCTGCGTTCAGTGATATGCTTTGGAGAAAGACGATGCACATTGCATTTTTTCGCTTTCTTAGGATTTAAATTAACGTTTATCATTTTGTTTACAGTGGACACCGAGCATTTTAATGATTTTGCAACTGTCCTTTGACTAGGGGGATTTTCTTTTAACATTAAACAACGTACCTTTTGCAATAGTCGAAGCTGTCCGTTTCTTCCTTGGATACTTGTTTGGAATTTTTGTCCCACTTGAGGCTCCAATTTGACATATTTTTCCTTTTTGGTTGACGATATTATCTATCGACGCTGTAGATATCACAAAACCATGACTCTCGCATCGTTTTTGGGTAACGAAATATGAATATTTCTCTTGGGAAAGAGCATAAATATAGCCTTCGAACCACTGCTTCGTTAAAAACGCCATTTTGGAATAAAAACAAACCTCGCAAGCCGCAGACGATAATTTTGACTTTTAAAACACAGTACAACTGCAATTATTTCTTTTGCAGCAAACGATTTTTTATTACCGCTACCAAAATCGTTTAAAAAATGTGCGATCAGCCTCTGTAGATCTTAAAGGACCTTTTCCCCTTTCCACTTCTCTCTTTAGCAAGGAATGTACCAGCAAAGTCAACTCCGGATCTCGAAAATGCTCTAGATGGTGTCACTCGAGAAGCTGGAAGGTCACCCATAAGCTGACTTATGGATAAAGCAGACAGACGAAAACAAGTGATACAGTTTTTGACAAATCTACGAACAACATCCCTGCCACAAGGAATCCAGTATTTCTGTCAAATGACAGATAGCAGGAGTTGAGGTGCAGCATGAAGATGTAATATATGAAAATTATGAATTATTAGGAATGTGATGTGATGACTCTTAGGAACGATTATAGGGTGTTTTACGTCTTGTGAGACATTGACATTTCGAAGCCTCCCAGCTACACGTATAACTCCATCACTGTCTAAGAAGGGACGTAATTGCAAAATCTTGTTTGTTGATTTTAAAGATATCCCTGAACTTAAACATCGCAACTCTTCGCTAAATTCAGATTACTGTACAATTTTTACAGTAGATAGCGTTAGTGTTGTCAGTTCATCACATGTAAGATGACCCAAGCATCTTTCTTCAAGCGATTTAGAACAATTCTTCAGAAAACGTTGACACCAAGCCAAAACACGACACAATTTTGAGAAAGATGAAAACTTTAAAATGATTGGATCAATCTGAACCTTAACAGCAGCTGAAATGTAACTTTTCTTTAGCTCTCTTAAATGTGACTCATCAAAAGGAAGGTTCAAAGGTGCTTGATCATCAGGTTGTTGTTCGAATGATTGCCATAAAAAGTTAGGAACACGTGAACATAATTCACAATTTATAAATTCAGATGGGAGAAGACCTCTAGTAGCACAATCAGCTGGGTTTTCAATCCCATGCAAATGATTCCACTTGACACTGGGGAGAGCCTCCTGGATCTTTGCAACTCTGTTGGCAACAAATGGAAGCCAACGACAAGGAGCAGATAGAAGCGATCCATACAAGTGCAATCTTTGAATCAGACCAGGCGAAGGATTTATTTACTGGCATCTCTAAAGTTGAGAGAACTGTTTCTAATAAAGATGACAACAATAGTGCTGAGCATAATTCAAGTCTTGGGAGAGATTGAGGTTTAACTGGAGCAACTCTGGTTTTTGATGTTAAAAGTGACACGTTAGTAGAATGATCAGGATCAACTGTGCGAATATAGACTACAGCTCAGTATGCTTTCTCCGAAGCATCACATAAGGCGTACAGTTGAATATCTACAGAATGTGCAGTGAGAACGTACTGAGGAATTTTAAAATTTGCAAGTAAGGGTAACGGGGACTGGAAATTTTTCCAATGGGTTGCAATGGGTTCATTGATTTTATCATCCCATCCTTAATTGTAGATCCAAAGTTCTTGTAGATAAATCTTAGCAAGGATGACAGTGGGTGCAAGCCATCTTAGGGGTTCAAATATCCTTGCAATCTCTGAAATTATTTTACGTTTAGTCAGTTCTTCATGTTTATATACAGATATAGAAAATTGAAAAAGATCATTGCTTGAATGCCAAACAATTCCAAGAACCTTGATTGTCTTGTAATTATCAATTTTCAATGAGTGATTAATTGCCTTGGACCTCATCTGGCACTCACTGTAGCACAGATGGATAGTTTGAAAATCCATTAACGTAGTGGAAAACCTCCTCGTTTCATCATTTCTGACATCTGCTTTGTGAGTTCTAAGGCCTCTTCTTCAGAGCTGGATCCAGACAGTATATCATCAATATAGAAATATCTGAGACACACCTTTAAATCCAAAGGAAAGGTTTATCTTTCATCTAAAGCAAGCAGTTTCATCGCTCTAGTAGATAAAAATGGGGTACATGCAGTTCCATACGTAACAGTAGTTAAATGAAAAATACCGATTAGCTTTCTTGGATGGTTTCTCCAAATGATTCTTTGTAAATCAGCATCACCAGGATGCACTTTAATTTGGCGAAATTTTTTTCCCCACATCTGCACAGACTGCAATTTTAATGTTTCGAAACGAAGAAGAATTGGAAATAATTCTTGTTGGACTCTGGATCCAATCATTAGAAGATCATTTAATGATACACCTAATGAAGACTTTGCAGAAGCATAGAAGACCACTCTAAGCTTGGTTGTAGTACTTGTTTCCTTCAACAAAGCATGATGTGATAAATAATAGGTTGGTCTATTTTCAAATACTAACTCTTGAATTTTTTTCCGTATGTCAAAGTTCATTGTAGTCCTTCATAAAGTATATAGCGGTTGTATAAATCAGGTTTTGATGACAGCATTTTTTCTGAAGACTGGAACCGATGCATAGTTGACTGCTTTGAATCTCCCAATTGACAAAGAGATGAATGAAAAGGTAATTTTACAGTACATTTTCTACTTATATCTCTAGAGTGATTGTTAACAAAGTGGTCTTCACAGGCCTGCTCTGCCTTAGTTAATGAACTTGCAATGGACACTGAATCTAGTTTCCAAAATTTAGACAACAAATTCTGAGTGTCCACTTGAATATTATTCACTTAAATTAGAGATGTTTTTTTAGAAGAAATTTCAACATTGCCAGCAACTACCCATACCAATTCAGAACAGACAGCAAAAGGCTTTTCACGCCCGTATTTGACTCTATCACCCTTCAGCTTAGATAGAGAAATATCATTGCCCAACAAAATGTCAATAGGACCTGTTTTGAAAAATGTTGGCTCAGCTAAAGTTAAGTCACTGAATTGAATCCTTGAAACAGAATCCTTGACTCTTCACAAAATTATGTTTTTTTTTTTCGTACCGTTAAAGTTTTAAAATCAGTGCAACCATACACATAATGGTTGCCTTTGCAGTAAACACACTGTCCTTTTATTTGGGAAGCAAATGATGAAACCTTTTGAACTGGTTTCTTTGAAATCTGAATTTTGGTTTGTTGCAGTGTTCGGGAGTGAAGGATTAAAAAATGTAGCAGATCAGGATGGAATAGTGTCATGCTTTAGATTTCTTTCCCACCATGCTCTTGTGGCTGGGTCTAATTTTTGAATTATAACAAACACTATAATTGAATCTGTAAAATTTTCTGTTTTGAAACCAATGCTCTCAAATGAGCGAACTATTTCCTTAGCACTGTTAACAAGGTTTAATAAATTATGTGAATTTTCAGTACTCAATTGAGGCATAGACATAAGCCTTTTGAGTAATGCAAACACAAGTTCTCGTTTATTAGAATACCTCTCCTTCAGAAGACCCCAAACAATATCAAAGTTGGCATTAGTAATAGGGAGAAATTGAATGATGCAAAGCGCATCCCCTTTAAAGCACCCCTTAAATATTGCATTTTTTGAGCTTGAGAAATCGTATTGTTTAAACCAACACTTGAACAAAACAAATCATTGAAGTAGAGTCATTCTATAATTGAACACCCAGAAAAACTAGGAATGTGAAACTCTGGAAGCCTCACACTTATAACTTCCTGTGAACTAACTACCTTATTTCCAGTTTTCACCGGATTTTCAACACGTAGAATAACTAAATTCAATCTATCAATAGTTTCCTGGAGTTCTTGAGACACCAGCAAAAAGTATCGAATTCTTCGTCCTTATACAATTCAAAAATTTAATCAAAAAGCTCATTAAATTTGTTCACCAAATCCACAATTTTTGATTTGAATAAAATTAATTTTGCTTTATCTTCCCCAAATGTTTCCCATCCCATATTTTTTTTTAGTTTTGTAAGCGAAGCTTTGAGCACTCGCTTATTAGTTTTCAGTTTATCAATTATAATACACAAATAAACAATACACAATTTCAAAAAGAAAAACGAAAACTGAAATATGATACACAGTGCAATAAAAATAATTAAGAACCAAACCCTTAATCACTCCGAACACTTTTTCCCTTTTTCGTTGCAAATGCTGAGCCGCCTTCCATGACTACAGTACAAATGAAAATTTGAACACACTGTCACGACCACTCATCTTGAAGGAGGAAATTGAGCGCTGTATAAACAAAATTCAGCCACATTTATGCAAAACGCTCATGGAAAATTTCAACAAAAGAGTTTGTGCGTATACGTATGTGCTAGCAAAAGCCTTGGAGGCCATTTACCAGATATGCTATTCCATACATAATCCTATATTGTATACTTTATGAATCAATAAAAAATTTACAATTTTTTATTATAAAACTGTGTTTTTTATCAAAATTACTTCTTGCGTGAATTTTGGGGCACCCTATATATAGAAGATAGATAGGCCGGTACAGTGGCGGATTTAGGGGGCCTATATTTTTTGGTAAATTCGGGGGTATTATTGCTGACTGCTGAGGGCAGAGAGTGGGAAGGTGTGGGGGCGGAAAGTTGCCGGTAGCCCCTTGGTGACAGAAGTATAAATCTGCCACTGGGCTCGTATCGTCTACAGCAGTGTTTCCCAAAGTGTGGTACGCGTACCCCCAGGGGTACGGGAATAGTTTGGTGGGGGTACGCGTTGCACCGGATTTTGGAGGGGATACTGCACTGTGCTTAGCTGAGCCTAATTCTACGTTCTCATGAGTCAAGTCAAGACAGTCTTGTGAGGCGTGAGATGGTCCAGAGTGACAAGGCGTAAATGTACCACACTTCGTTACAGAAACAACTTACTACTTTAACCCTCCGTCGGACGCAACCGTTCCCCACTCCTCTCTTATCTTTCCGGATGTTGGGACCCAACCTTTTAATTTTATTCGCGCTCTTCGTGGACAGCTGTTAGCGTTATTTGATCGTTAGCGTTAAGGCACATTGCGCCCTTATGCGTTATACATATAAAGGTACGTTCAAGGAAAAGAAATTTCATTGTTTCACGTTCAAGATAAAGTGAACGCTGCCATCGCAAAACTAAAGTTATGGCAAAAGAGAGTTGGTTTTAGAGAAGTAGACTCGTTTCCCTCTCTTCATGAGTTTATAACAAGTTCGACTACTAAAATATATGCTGATACTCTGAAATGCATAACACATAATTTGGAGAGTTTGCAAGTGGGCTTGAAAAACTATTTCCCTGATTTAACCAAAAATAGTGAATGGATAAGATATCCGTTTAACATTAACACAACATCCATGCCAGAAGATGTGTCGCATGCGGAAGAAGAGCAATTGTTGGAATTGGCTTCAGACGGATTCTTGAAAAATAAACATAATGAGAGTACTTTAAC
This sequence comes from Metellina segmentata, assembly GCA_947359465.1. Classification (NCBI taxonomy): domain Eukaryota; kingdom Metazoa; phylum Arthropoda; class Arachnida; order Araneae; family Tetragnathidae; genus Metellina; species Metellina segmentata. Next base: position 71,067,319 of record OX375874.1, read on the forward strand.
ATCATTCTGGTTACAAATGCAACTTGTGTATCCGGTTTTAACAGAAAAAGTTCTAAAATACATCTTGCCTTTTCCAACTTCATATTTATGTGAAGTAGCTTTTTCAGCATTTGTAGACATTAAGTCGAAAAAAAGGAACAGACTATTGGACGTGGAACCACATCTCAGATTAAAATTAACAACCAGGGAACCAAATTATGACGATCTGTTATCTCAGCACAAACAATTTCATCCTTCTCATTGATCCAAATAAACGTTATTTATAATATAACTTTTATTTATATTTTATTATGAATAATTTTATTTCTCTTTTCTTATTACTTTGTGTCTGTCACAAAAAAAGAAAAAAAAAAAAAAAAAAACCAATTTTGATTGTTTTTAAAATACATCCATTTTTTTTGATGAGGGGTAGTCAGCGTTACGAAAATTATAGAAGGGGCACACATAAGTCAAAAGTTTGGGAAACACTGGTCTACAGTAATAGAAACAAATGAGATTGAAACAACGAATTAACTTTTTATATCACGCTAAGTACTTTTCGCTCCCTCGAATTGAGATCACCACTGGAATTTATGATCTTCATGACTTTAAATTATGCATGATTTCAATTTATTTAAGACATGATGCGACGGTAGTTAGGAATTCGGAGATGCATACTTTATTACGTTTACTTATGGTTTCTGTCGATAGATGGCGCTTTTGCGAAATCGGGGACCCATCACAGAAACTATGTTTCAGGTAAAAAAGAGCACGAGTGAACTATTTCTCGGGAGTATTTTATCTAGTTTATAATAGTTCTAAATATCTAGTTTATGTTTCATCCATTCTATGCGAAACACAATTTTTCTCCGAGACAAACAGAGCAGAGGAAAATATTGCTTCACCTTTTCATTTGCCGCATATTCCGTCATCCGACCGTCGTAAATAGAAAGTTTATACAGCTGATTGTGTTTAATGATGTTGAGCTATGATGAAATTGTTTTGGAATGGTACTAAAGAATGCGGAAAAAACCAAATGATCTAATGAAAAAATTTTAAAGTTATAAAACAAAAAATTACCATTTCATATTTCATCAAACTTTCTTTCCTTTGATAATGACTGTAAATATGCGTGGCATTGGCTTCATCAAATTCTGAATGTATGTTTCATTCAGATGCTTCCGCATTACATAAAAGCTAAAGGCAATCGCACTAGTCTAGTTGAACAAAGTATTTGAAAAGTTTAAGTTCCACGACGAGCAACACATTCAGCTGCTCGGTTGAATTCAAGAGTTTTATTTTCAGCTTCCAATTGTACCTATTGTTTCTCGCGTCTTACTATCTCGACTACTATCTCATCATTTAGAAAATCTTTAGCTTGAACTCTGAGATATATTCACTCCCAAAATGTTAAAATGAAAGGAAAAGTTCTGGGAGAACGAATTATTATATTTCAACACAAAAAGTTTTACCGTAGTAAGAATATACATCTTCAAAAACTTTTCAGTTTCGTTGGGAATCATGTTGGAAAATGTCATAACAGGCATTCTCAAACTTGCCTCCGATACAATGCTTCAGAGAGAAACCTTAAGTATTTTTCGCTTTCAATACACCATCGATAGAGTGAAGTAGTATACCTATTTAAACATGGAAAATATCTCTACTGTTTCTAAGTGGAAACCTTCAGTATTCTACATGAGCAATAGAGATGCATTATTCCGAAACTCTACAACGCACTTAAATCGGAGTAGCACAAATTAAATTTTGATTTAATGGAAACTGTCGAGGAGGAATTTTTCTTTAGTTGTCTACTGTTCTCTCGTTATTCGTTTGCCCACTTAAGGCGAGTTTTTTGTCCTCTTTTGTATTTTGTAAATGTTTGCTCTGTTTGAGTGTTTTCTTGTCCGTGTTTCGTTCGTCTGTCCCCAGCCATTGGAAAAAAAACTTAAGTCGTGCTGATATCTTCTATGTAAACATTAGCTTCTTCGTAAAACTAAGTGCAGAGAGTTCGAAATAGCTACTTTGTGAATATTGAACAATATGAATGGTTATTTATCTTTAAATAAACTTTTCGAAGCCAGTTTCAGGTCAATCGATGTGCCAGCCCTATTCTAAGTGAAAATATTTTCAAAAATGGTTTTCAAGATAGTACTATTATCTTTTTCTTGACCCTCGCCTTCCATTTGTACTGAAAGCCTGTTTCTTTCTATTTCTCCAATCGTCATCCTTTATAACTGCCATTAAGTCCAACTCAGAAATATCTTGAGTAAAATATACTTTCTTGAGCTTCATGTAGCAAATGCTGATCATAGAGCGACATACTATAAACCACACACTTTTCTTTACTTCAGTCATGAAAACCATTTTCGGCAAAAACCCATAAAACTCCAACACCTGACTTTTATCTCCTGAAACTATCACGATGTTCACCTGTTTACATATCCATAAAGAATGCATGACACAGCAGTTGTTGCATATTAAGCAATAGACTACGATTATGATTGTAACTCGCACACACAGTGTCATCGAAAAAAATGCCATCATTTCCAAACCGTATGACGGAGAAGCTGTTAAACGCATCCACACGATTCTAGTGAGAAAATGTAGTGAAAGAACGAAAGAGAGAACTCTGCTCACTAAATGCAGCTGCTAGCGTTTTTTTTGCAGAGCGGCAGAGGTTCGTTCAACGCAGCTGGTCTTTCAGTTCGATTTCGCGCGCCTAGTGATGTGGACCGTGCATCAAAAAGCAGTTTGTGCTTTGGTGTGAGAAATTGAAATCAGTTGTAACAGTGAAACGTATGTGGCGTACGTTACATCCAGGAGAAAGGTCACGAGATTACAAGGCTTTGAATCGGTGGATAAAAACATTCAAAGAAACTGGAAGCGTCACAAAGGGGACATCTCGTAAAAAAGGTCGACCAAGCACGTCGGCAGATGATGTTGAAAGCATAAGAATGTCTTGTGAAGCCTTAAAAGTCAATCGCTCGTCGAAGTTTAGCATTGTGGGCATACCTAAAACTACCATTCAAAACGTGCTTCACAAACGGTTAAGGCTTCATGCGTACAAGATTCTGCTGAAACAGAGATTAAACACCATGACAGTCCTCAGATAGTTGAATATTTTCATTTCTATACTGGGAAAATTGATGATGACAACACTTTCTTGAACTGTTTTCTTTCCACAGATGAGTCCACATTTCATACGAATGGGGGTACAGCTACACTCTACGTTTATGAGTGATGGCAACGGCTTGGCGATTTTTTTTGGCGCACTTCTAAAGTCGCCAAGGAAAGAATTATTTCTTAACTCTTTTTCCGTCACAAATTTTTTTTCTTTTTGCAACACACTTTTTAAACACATTTCAGAACGTTTTGAAAAGTATATATTTTAAAAACTTTCACAAAAAGTAGTAAGCTTAAGCACATATCAAAACACATTTGTGAACCAGCAGAGAAACTAAGCTACGAATGTTTGGTAAGAATACCCTGAAACTTATCAATTAATTACACTAAATACAGTGGGCATGTTGAAAAAAAAAGATTTACAAAAGAAAAAGAGCAAGAACTAATACAACCTGATAGCGTCAGAATTCTTTCGTAAAAAAATAATGAAAACGAAAATGGTCAAAGTTATAATACTCTGAAAACTATTTTAGTAAAATAAAAATTCCACAACTGTCAAAATACAAATAAATGGACCAATGGTATCACAGAAAACGATTTAAAAGGACCAATGCAATCAAAGGATATTTTAAAAACAAAATAACCAATGGGAGAAAAGAAAAAATTTCAAACGAATCAATGAAATCAAACGATTTTAACGGATTTTGGAAGAACTTTCTAGAATATTTAAAATGAAAATTGAAAGTTTCCGTTTGCCGAGGTTGCCTTGAAAACCACAACAGCCGTAACGAAAGATGTGCTGCCTTAATTTACCGTAACTAGCTACCAGAAGTGCGCCCAAAAAAAAAATCGCCAAGCCGTTGCCATCACTCATAAATGTAGAGTGTAGCTGTACCCGATTGGGTATACGGTATGTCATCAGGGATATGCCGAATTTGGAGATCGGAGCAACACACTGAAATCTATCAGTAAGTTTGTGGATCCCCAAAAATGTATGGTTGGTGTGACCTGCTCTACGATAGCGTTGTTGGTTTTATCTACTTTACGGAGAGCAGCATTACTGGAGAAATTTATCTCGATATGTCTACGTTTTTCCATAAATTGGAGATTTGAAGGCAAAAACTGGCATAACGATTACTTTCATGCAGGACGGAACTCCTCCCCATTTCTCCCTATCTGTAAAACAAAACTTAAATTCAAAGTTACCCAACCAATGTATTTGACTAGGTGGCCGTGGCCTCCCCGAAGTCCAGACCTCACCCCGCTGGACTTCTTCTGGGAATACACCAAGAACATCGTGAACAGATTACAGATCTGAGCCACCTAAAACATCAGATCACATCTTCTATTGCAACAGTATCTCCGGACATGGATCGAAAGACGTGGCAGGAGATTTATTTTCGTTTTGACGTCTGTCGAGCGGTTAATGGCGTACATATCGAAGCATACTTAAATATTTTACATTTCTTAATATTTTATTATTTACTTACATTTCTTAATATTTTTGACCAAGAACCACGTGTGTATATGTTGTTTATTTCTCGTGAAACGGTTTTGAATCCAGGCATTCTTTTTCGATGACCCTTTATTTCATAAATTTGATGAATTTATAGGGTGATGAAAGAATTTTTTCCACTTGTTATTAATTTTCTTTCATATGTCAGTGTAGGCAAGTAAGCAGTTGAATTTACACAGCACTGAATCAACACTGGTCTATTGGTAACGGGCCGAAATCAAAACCGAGGGCAAAGATACGAGGGCAACGCAAAATATTACAGTTTGTGTGACAATCAACAGCAAGGGCGTTCCTCTGAGTTTCATCCTGAGCTTATTAATAAGGTGTCAAAGGTTCTCTGTGAATATTTTGGTTTGGCATTGTCATCAGTTGCGACCAAGAAAGCCTGGGCAACGCACTCCAACAACATCTTGACTTAACGATTTTGGTACAGCTACACTCTACGTTTATGAGTGATGGCAACGGCTTGGCGATATTTTTTGTCGCACTTTTAGTAGCGAGTTACGATAAATTAAGGCAACCCATCTTTCGTTGCTGTTGTTGAGGTTTTCATGGCAACCTCGGCAAACGGAAACTTTCAATTTTCATTTTGAATATTCTAGAAAGTTCTTCCAAAATCCGTTTAAATCGTTTGATTTCATTGATACGTTTGAAATTTTTTATTTCCTCCATTTGGTTATTTTGTTTTTAAAATATCCTTTGATTGCATTGGTCCTTTTAAATCGTTTTCTGTGATACCATTGGTCCATTTATTTGTATTTTGACAGTTGTGGAATTTTTATTTTGTTATAATAGTTTTTTCACTACAGGATTAAGAGTATTAATTTTTTGACCATTTTCGTTTTCATTATTTTTTTACGAGAGAATTCTTACGTTATCAGGTATTATTTCTTGCTTTTTTTTTCTTTTGTAAATCTTTTTCTTTTTCAACATGCTTACTGTATTTAGTGTAATTGATAAGTTTCAGGGTATTTTTACCATTCGTAGCTTAGTTTCTCTGCTGGTTCACAAAGGTGTTTTGATATGTGCTTAAGCTTACTACTTTTTGTGAAAGTTTTTAAAAAATATACTTTTTGAAACGTTCTGAAATGTGCTTAAAAAGTGTGTTGTAAAAAGAAAAAAAATTGTGACAAGAAAAGAGTTAGGAAATAATTTTTTCCTTGGCGACTTTAGAAGTGCGCCAAAAAAAAAATCGCCAAGGCCGTTGCCATCGCTCATAAACGTAGAGTGTAGCTGTTCCACGATTTTGAACGGTGTCGCATTATGGGATTGCGGGAAGTAGGTTAGTCTTGTAAACAAATCACCCGCTCTCTGGGTCTTACACCTACTGTCGTGACAAAGTGCTGGCAGCGGTGGGTCAGTGAAGCTAGACATGCACATTACGAAAGCCGTGAACTGCGCAGGAAGACAAATGCGACATAGAATAGGTTGATACGACGAAACTGCTTTAAAAGCTTACTTATTGATATTCCAACGATGCATAATCGTCTACTGTACAGCCTTCTGTAACTTAACGATCCATTGTCAGACACCTGGAGGAAATAGGATCGTAGTCACGTCGCCCGTAAAGACGTCTGCCTTTGGCTACCGAACATCGTTGTCTGGGTCTAGAGTGCTGCCGTACCCTAGATTCGTGGATAGACAGAGAGTATCACTGTATCATTTATTGACGAATCCCGCTTCTGCTTGATTACTGAATTCACGAGGGGCAGACACCCAGCCAGCTCTACTTATCTCTGTTTATATTCAAGCGACACGTGTAACTTCTTTTGTAATGGTGTGGGGAACCATCATTTTTCAACTGTGGGTACTCTCTATTTGTGGCACGATGTAGTTCGACACCATAGCGTTTTATTCAAGTCTGTTGTTCTTCCGGTTCATGTCACGTGTCTAGGGGGACCAGTACGATTAAAACAACTGGCATTTCACGACTCGCTTTTCCCAGGAGTCCCTTCGGCAACTCAAAATACTAATTTCTTCGTTTTCTGCATGTCTTCATAACAGCCGTTATTTCAACCATTTCATACTTTTGCCTTATGCTATTTGTATGATATAATAAATATGGCCTTTATATTTTTTGTCCTTTATGGTACATTTTTTGTCCTTATGTCCTTACCTAGCAGTGTAGACGTAAGATTATTTCTTGTGATATTGTCATTGCTCCGTATAACTCCACTTACCCTTTGTTTTCTCTAGATTAGACAATTTTCAGAATTTCCGGCGACTTTTTATACCGTGCCTAGGTTGCCCGTTGTTTCATACCATAGCATTTCTTATTAACGTTGTTTTCTGTTATAGTATGTTGTGTTTGATACGTTTATTTCATCTCCTTAAATCGTAGTGAGAAAAGTTCAAGTGCAAACTTTTGAGACGCAATTTATAAGGAATTAAGTCTGTTCAGAATCTTCGTTATAATTTTACTCGTTCACTTATGTATTAACAACGTCAGGTTTTACATTAGAGTGCATATCCGTACCCAACAGGAATGTGCTGTCTGTTTTCTAATTTGAATATTTTAATAGCAACAATCTAGGAAGTGCTTTTCTTTCAAAGGATACATTCAAACTTCCATTTCTGCGAAAGCTCCTAATCTTCCCCTCCTTTTGGACAGCTACTTGTAATAGCAAATTTGTTAACTTAGATTACAACGAAAATTCGAAAGGTTTGACTAATGCAAACTTGTTCAATAATTTTATTTGCATTGGTAATTAGGAACAGAATCTTCTAGCCCGAAACTAAAGTTAAACTTATTCATGTATTAACAAAATAAATGAAAACACTTCTTTCATTTACCGAATCACAAATGCTACTTCGAAAAAAAAGTATCATTAAATTTACTTTTTAAATGTTTTGTTACATGTTGAAGCATGCTTTTGTCTGATTAATTAAATTAAGAAATAAAAAATAGCATCTGTGTGAATGCTTCTCAATAAATATGTATAATACGATAAGGCTTAAAAGGCTTTAGGATAAGATGAATTGTTTATTAATAAATTTGTTAATGGTGAATATTTTATCTGAGATGTATTTAATGGAATTAGATTATTTTTCTTTCAAGTTTTTACGATATTTCTTTTAAGATTTAACGGGTGGTCTTATAAAGCAACTACTTCTTCAAAATGTGAGTCACTAACAACAGCAATTTTCAACGAATCGGAATGAAACTTGAAATTTAGAGATTTTAAGGTTTACCCTCGAGAGTTATGCAAATATTCGATATCACGGTTACGGATACAGTTAACAAATTTTGAATAGCAACACCCACATTTTATCGCAATGTGTTTGTCACGTTAAAAAAACTAAAAATTACGTGACATTTTACCTTTAGCTCTTAAAACGACTGCGCAAGAAACTAGCTAAATTAGATGAATGTGAACTACAAAAGATGGAAAGAAGGCAACAAGAATACATAAAATTTTACCCTTAAAACAAATTATCCCTTTTGTTGCCTTTACATGTCATGACGCATTGCATTCGGGACATAGTAAGTATCACTGACTCACGAAACAAGAAATATGCAGAACCTCCTGTTTAATATCATATTTGAAGTTGGACACACTTATAGGATTCTCCTAGAACACTTTGGAATTTAAAATATTTCCAAAACAGAAATCCATTGGTGTTAGGTCTGGAGACCGTGGTGGTCATGGAAACGGAAGATCCCAGTTGGCAGAGCTTTTGCGCAAGAGGTGGTAAAGACTCGTTTTAGAAGGCAAAAGTGAAATTTCGAAGCCATTTTTGGTTTTCTACTGTATTGGTTACATTACAGTAAAAAAACAGCAGATGTTGCTTTTCGAAATTTGTTAACTGTATCCATAACCATGATAGTTCTATTCTTGTTATTTATATTCTCGAGAGCATACCTAGAAATATCACAATATTAAGTTTTATTCTGTTTCGTTAAAAATTGCGATTACTAGTGGTTCGTATATATGTGAAGTTCTTTATATGACCACCCGGTATTTATATCCTGTTAATTCTCTTTTGCAACTGCTACATAGCTTCAAATAATTCATGAAATAAAAGTAGTATGCTTCTTATAAGTGTAGTTTTTCTATATTGGAGTTGGTTCGAGAAACAGAAAGGCCCCTAATGGACTCCACGATAAGCTATTATTAGCAAAGTATTCCATTGTGCGAGGAAAAATGATTTGTTACTAGGAGATTTATGAAAACTCTCTTAAAACTCATTGGTTTATTTACCTTTCCTAGACTGTTGACATATCGTAGAAGGCATCATTTAGTCGAAAGTTTACTAGATTTATAATGATCTTAGTTATGAGGCATTTTCTGTCCATCTAAATGGAGGTGGTGGCAGTGTTTCTGCACCGATACGGATTTCCTGTACGTATTCGGATGTCACTCTGCTTATTTTTCGAATGCACAATATCAGCCCTTCCTGAATAAAAATTCAGAAGAATAATTCAGAATTGATGTATGATAATTGATTGGTCAACGACATTTAAACTGACCTAAAAAAATCACCCAAATGGCGATAAGCAACATTTTAAGGTATCCCCGATATGTATCATAAGAGAGCAGTTGGAAAACGGATATAAAATCTTCACTTTATGTCTGAATGTTTTGTTTACTCTTAAAAACCCTCAATTAAAAAAAAAAAGAATCGACTTCCTTTAAAATTGTTTTGTTTTACACTTCAGTATATTTGGATATAAACAGCTAACCAGCTTTAAGATTTGAATTTGCTGCAGTTTTGGGGGTAGTGAATTGAATACTGTACAATTCTACTGTCGGTCGTAAGAAACTCAATACCAATCAATGTGCCTCGTCTTAAAAATTACATTTGTGTTCGTATTAAAACGAATTGGAATAGAATTTGGACATAACTATCGATGCAATTTTATAACCACATTGGAATGAAGACAGGAAGCGAAGAAAACGAATTTTACCCCTCCATTCAAAGTACTCTGGATTCGAATCACGATCTATGCAGGGATGTTCGTACTGATTCGGAATACAATTTAAGCTTAGGTCCCGATCTAATTAGCCGGGTGTAGTAAGTAACCTATAGAGTTTCAAACCGACAGACATTAGAACTTTATTCAAATCTAAACTTTACAACTTTAAATGGGTACATTTTTGGCACACCCACGTTAAACAATTATCTTATAATGTCATAAAAACACTGCTATTCCATGACAACGAAATATTTTACAAATTAAAAATAATAAGCATAGCATGATCTCAACATTACTCCATTACCAGTAACTACGTTACCAAGCAATAAACATCAATTAATTCCTTGACAACAACTTTAAGGACTGCTAATATAGGTCAAATAGAGAAAAAAATTAAATTATTTCCTGCATACAAATGCTTCAAAATTTTTTTAAGCAATGTTACAAACTCCCTCAAATTTTTCTTGCTGTGCAAGAATTAATTAAGGTAATTCTGAGTGAGACGACTCACCGGTAGAGATGACCCACATGATGTAATTTTGAAACTTTACTTTAGGTGGCTCAACTAGTTCCATGAATGTTTCAGTTAGATGTTGTTTGGTGTGCTGTGAAAGTTTTGTTACATCAGCTTTTGTTTTCTGCTATCACAATATTTTGAGTAAGTACCATGTTTTTTCGACTCCGTTATAAGATTAATGTTGTAGTGTAAGGCTGACACTAGTTAATTTAAATGATTTTTTTTTATGTAAGCATAAAAACCTGTAGTCAGGAGTTGATCAGTCAACTTTAGGCAGTGTACTGCCATTTTTGCTGTCTTGTACTTTGGACAGTTGTCGAGGCATCTCTTCCATACCAAAAGGATAGACGTCCTATGTATATTTGGGAGAGATGCCCCACATACATTTTCAGGGAGAGATTATACGCATCCCACTTAAATTGTTAAGATTTACTGGATTTTGCTGACAAGGATCAGATTATAATTGTATACCTTCCAAGCCATACAACACAAACACTTCAGCCTCTTGACAGGTCTTTTTTGAGCCATTAAAACATTTCTTTAAAGTTGAAGCACGAATATGGATTATTCATCAACCAGAAAGAACAATTGGAAGAATCTAAGCTTCAGATGGATTGGTAGAGCGTGAAAAAGGGCAGCTTCTGTCGACACTGCTATCAATGGTTTTCGGGAGACGGGAATTTTCACTCTAAACAAAGCAGCGAGTGATTCCGAACCACTTCTTTGCCATCAATGAAAATATGAACAAGACGGATGAAAAGTCCCTAAATTGTTCGTAATCATCAGGTTTTTGTGCTCAACAGACAACAACTCCGACAAAATTATTACATCAGATTTCGCCTGTACCCAGGCTAGAAGAAAGACCCAGAAAGAGAAAGAGAGTAGGCTAAGATACTTACATCCCACGAACACATCCAAGAAAAACAGTTGCAATCCGCCAACAAAAGTAACAAGGTATTAAAAAAGCTGACGGACAACAAAATTGCTCCTACATGCAACTGCCTCGAATGTGTGCAAAACTATTATTCTACAAAATAATTGGTAGATTAGATTAAATGTGTTAAGTGTACTAATTGGTAACATGAATCATTTATAATGAACGGGGATCTGTGCAATATTTGAGGGAAAGCAAAAATTAGAGAGGACAAAAAAAAACTCTTAAGTGAATATTTTCGAAATATTTTGTAATACTTTGATAGCGTAATAATATTTTAATACTTTTTAAACTAAGAATTTTGTAACTTTCTAGTAAACTGATTTTTTTAATAGTTTAATGTGTTTTACTATATTTTATTCTTATTTTTACATCTTGTGTGTCAATGGTTGTTAAATATTTCAGTACTTTATAAATTAATTCTAAGGTAGTATATTCTTTTTGAAAATTACTTCGTTTTAATATGTTATGTATATTTGAAACCTTTTATGTTTTAAAAATAACTGATTTTACAGGTAGGGGATCTCTCCCATGTAAGTTAGGCATCTCACCCGGAATTTCTGAGGGATGGCCAAATGTAAAGATTTCACAGTTTCATTTTTTTCTATAGAAAATTTACTATAGAGTACAAAACAACTATTCAGTATTGATAAGCAATAACTATAAACGAATTCCCACAAATTTTCGTTTTTATTGTTAAAACCCAATTTATTTTATAACGTCTTTTCTTTAAGTAGGGCATCTGTCCCCGAATTACCTTACCACTTTATCGTTTTTACCCCTATCGATTCATCATTCTAAAATTGTAACAATTCTATAGTCCATAGAAGATTTATTTTCCAACTTGATGTGCTTCTTGGTGTCCTTTGTGAGTAGTAATCTACTTACAGTTAATTATTTCGAGACATTTAAGAAGAATTTTGTTTCCAAAATAACTTTTTCTAAAAATTATGTCACTGTTGATAATTTTGCTTCAATTTATCAGATCTATAAGTATAATACTTTTGTGGGGCGTGAAGAAATAAAATTAAAAAGGAATAAAATATAGGATAATGGAGAATCTATTTGTGAAATATTTCTACATCATTTAAAAATATAAATCAGTTCCAAAATGAGATTTTCTACGAAAACAATCTACGAAATTGTAATTAGTAAAACTAACTGTTGCTTTAAGTACTCATCGAATTTGAATTGGGTTGTTGTAACGAACTGGAAATCTTATATTTCTTTCACTTCTCTTTGAGTAGTTATTTTTTCAGTTTCTGCTTCAATATTTTGGGCTTTACTTCTTTATTTGGTTGTCCAAATGGCAATTTTGTATCAGGAGATGATTTTTCTTCTTTCGTAGGTCCGAAGAATGAATGTGAATGTCCACGACAATAATTTTTGGGACGACGAATTAGCTTCGTTTCATTTTCATTGTCATTGTTTTTATATGAATTAATATGTAAAATATTTTTAGCCGTATTTAGAAAAAATTGTACTCTGTATGTAGGTTTAATAGTTCCATTTACTCATGTCGGTAACTCAGGCAAGTTATTCTAATTTGCCTTTTGTTGAAATTGAACATATATTCGAAAATTATAAAGAATAAATAAAAGAGTTTTAAGAAGGAAATTGAAAAATCTTAAAAAAATAAATAAGCACAAAATGAATAATGAATTTTAATAAATTATTTGCATGCTACATAGATGATTTGAAAAAAGGAATTTCGGAAATTAGTAAACTTTTAGCGATTGTTAAAATATGTAATTGTTTTAATAAATAAAAAATAGGAATTTAGAGTATGTCTTAATGTCGGAGAGGATTTTTTATTTAAGCTGCACTTAGTATGCAGAAAATCATCAGGTGTTTAAAAAAACAATTGAACGTTTTCTAATGCAAGCATTTGTTTTCCCATTTCTTAAAAGACTTAAATTAATCTGTTTCTCTGAATTAAGTTTTAATAATCACACTATGCTTTCTTTCATGACATTTCTACTGACAGTACTTTCAAGCGAGCATACTTTGAAATTTGATCTCAAATTCGACAGTTACTAATATTTCGATATTACATTCAATTACGATACGTTAAACCGACATGGAAACCAAATTTTGACGTAAATCGAGAACAACATTTTTACTGAGCAATATTTCCCCCCAGTTTACTTTGAGGAATTCTTGCCATAATCCTTTAGATCTGCACGTACTATATCACGACGTCATCATACGTCACTGTGTAATTACGTTAGTCCGTCATTATATGAAGTATTCATGCATTAACTTTTAGGAGCTACGTTCCTCCACCGATCCTTCTACTCGAATTATTTTCAATTACGTGAATATATTTAGAAGAGTGTCTCTTCTTTCCTAATCTGTGTATTGAGTACTTCATTTTTCTTAACCTGACGTTTTTATCGTGCTTCTTCATCAAGTTTTTCTTTCAATGGATCTTATGATCCTTCAAGTTCTAATTGGTGAGACTGAGGCTCTGAATTACCTTGGGGAACCACGGGAGACGCTACCACATCACATCTTTCGTGAGCTGTGGGGAGCATTTTTAAAAATCATACTCCAGATCTTTGCTTCTACATCATTTGTCACGCCGACCAACCGGTCTAGTGGTCAAGGTGTTGGCCTCTGGATCGGAAGGTTCCTGGTTCGAATCCGGGGTTAGGGCATGGATGTAAATTGTGCTGTCCTTTGTTAGGGACAATGATGGTCCACCCATTGGGTGCCCCTTCACAAGTGACCATCACTTCTGGCCTTGTATAAGGCTAAAATGACCTCGGTCAACTCTGTACTTTGTATTGTATTGTATTTGTATTTGTCTTCGCAATTGTACTGCCTTGCCATTGCAAAAAAAAACATCATTTGTCACTGTCTGGCAGTTCAAAACCCCTTTGAAATAGAAACAAATACATAAACACCATAAGCAACATCACTATCTGCTACAGGGCAAAAACTGAGGTGATCTCCAGTCATGTCGGATTGCCAAACAGCGGACAGTTTGGGTAGTTAGCCAAACCAAATCGATGAAGTTGCTTTTGTATATTTGGCAAGCTGGAGTGAAACAGTGAAACTTTTTAGACCACAAAGTACTTCATGGTGGAGTTGCGTTATATTGATGTATATACTATTGAATCTCAAGTCAATTGACCCAACAAGCTGTAAATCCACCACAATACTCCTCCTCCAGAACTTAGCCGTAGCCGAATTCGATAGATGCTACAACTAGTTGAGTGATTACCATATACGTGAGACCGTGAGATCTGTATTAAGATCACGGGTACACTTTAACATGAGGGGGGTCAAGAAATTTTAAGATTACCCTCGCAATTGTCCAGTGTTACCTTTAGCAGTCGGTTGAGTCACCTTGTGAAGAGAAGACTAAACAGTAACGAAGGGAGTGAAGCCGTGATAGGAAGGTGAGCAGTGTCTGCTATCACAGAGTCTCAGACGGTTGTTGAAAGCTATTAGTATCGCAATTTAACTACTCACCGTGGACCATCCATCGAAGTTCTAATGTTTGCGTGTTAAAATCATGTCCATCGGTCACCGATTTAGCAAGCTGGAGTGAAGCAGTACACCTTTGTCTTCCCAAAAGTACTTTATGGTAGAGTTAGGTTACACTGCGTTATATAAAATTTTTGTAGTGGTGGATAAGTTCACGACATATCGCACCCCGGCAAAAAAAGTGACACAAGTCAAAAAATAAAAACTTTGATGTTATGTCATTAAAAAATATGTATGATTTTCCCCAGCGTGTGATATTTCTATTCTATAGAATATAATAGAAGTTACCACCATAAATACTTACCTAAAATTTAAAAAAAGCTTATGCTATTTCAATATAAGTTTTATAGTATCCTTTAAGTTGATGGTTCTCAAATTCTGCAATTTTGAGCTGTGTCACTTTTCTTACCGGGGTGCGATATGTAATCATGGACAGTCTTAATACGAAAACAGACAACCTCCATCACTCGGCAAATCTCGAGGAAAATGAATCCCAGACAAAGAGTTCCAGACCCTTTTCCTCTCGTAATATCCTCATAGAGATTACGTTTATAAATCTTAATTTTAGAATTTATAATCCTTTTGATAGCCTGATATTCAATTGGGATGAGTGACGGGAAATTCAGTACAAGCCTTGATCCTTATCCATCCGGTTATTACCGTGGAGACTACAGTGACTGGGAATCCATTCAAGGTTTACATGTCAACGATTAAAATCATGATTTTAATCAAATGATTATTTTTTTTAAATCATTGATTTAAATCACAACCAATCTTACATTTTTTATAACTAAGTAAATACACCCTAGAAAAATCACAGAATTTGTCAAATGCTTTGAACTTTCTGCACTCATGGTGCTTTCAGCAGTAATGGCTACACCTCGTACTGATGAGCTTTTAAAAAAATGTTTGGCACTGGACACTTGCAAATAATCTGAGGTGTCTATAGACTAAGTAATCTGTTGAGTGTTGAGTCAGGGATTCTGCCAAACAGTAAAGTAAAAAATAAGTTGACATCTATTTGAAAGTTTTTACAATGTTCATGCATAATTTTATGTTACAAACAATAAAGCAGTAGGCCGACATCTACGTAAATGTAAGACAGCCAAAGAAAATCCCCACAAAGTAGGCCTAAACTATTTCTTGCCCTTTAATTGATTGACCAAAGGCTTAGCTATAGTGATTTTTCAACTTTTTTTTAATTGAGACATAAATACAAAATATTACAATTAATGTGATTAATAATTTATTAAATAAATAATTCAACTGAGCTTTCTATTTGAAAGGATGAAAGTTTAAACACTATGAACATCTTTTATTTTGCAAAATGCACCCTGAAACAGTCACCTTTCACTTTAAGAGTAGTGACCCATAACAAATATTTATTTAATGACTAATTTAGGTCTCACTTACACTTACTGATACATTTGTTAACATGATGACGTTAATTTACTCAAGAAAAACTATGTAGGATGTCAACTTGTGTTTTAAAGTTAAACAAATGTTTTATATTTTGCTCTTGTTTTGAAAATTCATTTTTTAAATGTATTTCCATGTAACACAATGATTTTTAGTAAACTAAATATTAATTTACCATATCACGAATTCCGATTGTTTACTTAAATAAATATTGGTTTACAAGTCCCCCCCATGTCAGAAACTCAATTTTTTATTTGACAAATTTATAGGCCCTACAGAAATTTAAATAAAAAAATCCGATTTTTGATTTAAATCACAAATAAATCCGATTTAAATCAAATAAATCCGATTAATTGATTTTTTTAAAAAAAATCATGATTTTTTTACACCCTGCTATAGACCATCTGTTTTTCCGGTGGTTATCCGATTTCTTGAGTGTTATGGCACAACAGCTATGCTTGGTCATGCTGCGCCATACAAAAGATAGATAAGGTCAAGTAATGGACATACATACACTAAAAGAAAGTTTTTCTGACACAGAAGAGGATGAATGCACACAAGGTGGAATCGAACCTGTGTAGCTTTAGCTTGTAGGTTTCTCCAGAGCAGTCGGTAAACCCGATAAGCTGGATGTCCGCTTGGTGGTTATCCAAAAAACGCTGTACAATTAGGCTAGGAATTTTTAACATTTAGACTACGGCCGGTACAGCAATTGTTACTTGATCGCGCCAAGAAGGAATTTAGACTACTGCCAGTACAGGAGTCGTACCTTGAAAGGTACAAGAATCGCGTCAAGAAAGAATTTAGACTACGGTCAGTACAGAAACTGTACCATGAAAGTTATAAGGATAGCGAAAAGAAAGAACCACGCCAGTTTAATCTATAGCCGTAGTCAAAAGGCTAAAGTGTGGTTTCACGGCGAAACCACTTCATATGAAAGGGTAAAATAAGTATGAATGTGATGATCAGAACACGCCTCCTCGAACACATGTTCATTAATAATGTTTTGTCATATATTACATTACATCATACATTATTTATACAGTGAGTGTGTTACCTAAACACAAGTACATTGAAATCGAACTAGAAATCATACATATACATAGAAATTAATCCAGGTTTTCGAGTCTAAGCCATGTTGTTTTGTATTATTTATACGACATGGATATCAAAAGGATTCTCTTAGGATTCGCATCAAGTCCTGAAGAGGTGCTGAATTTCATCATGGTAGTAATATCGACCGACTGTCTCTTGTTAAAAGCACTTACACTGTCTGAGGTGTTTGATTATAAGGTAGTCGGGAGATGTTTTACCTATAAGAAGGTACGGATGTGATGTAATGCAGAGATGTGCCAATTTCTCAACACACACAGGAACGGTTTTCCTAAATGATTTTATAAACCACTTCAGTTAGGATAGAAATGTAGTATTTCCTTTGAAAAAGAGTGTCTCTTCTTGCAGCCACCCGACTTCAGCATATACGTAATTCGAACTCGTAACCAAGTGGTTCAGTCTCTGCAGTTTCTTAATAAAGGCACCTTTAGCTGCGCGGTCACCATTGTGGGTATTCCTTCATGAAGTAAAACGCGTTGCTACTTGGAATCTTCATTAAGGGGACGGGATCTTCGTGGCTTAATATGTTTACCCCTACCTGTGAGTTCTAGGGGGCTCACGTTCGGGTTCTAGGTTCTCTCTTATGTATCAATAAGGCTTTTCTTGCCCATTTACTTGACTTTGTTGCAGCTAGGTCAAATATTGCGGTCCATAAAACCCAAGCAACCATTAAGGGATGGGAATTCTGTACAGATCAGTATCGTCGAGCCTTGTTGTGCTTGTGTATTATTTATTTTGATAATTGATTATAAGAAGTCCTAAACGCGTGTGCAATTAATGCTTCGATTTATTTACAAAAAATGCATTAGGTTTATTTGAAATATCTACTCCTTAGACAAGTGGTATTATGATTCTGAATATGCAATGAGTTTTCTGTTCAAATGTTTTATCTTATGTGAACATAAACAAAAGGAAATGGATTCATACCTTATAGAGTAAAAGGATTCTATGTCAGACTTACTGAATCTGGAGAATGATACTTACATAAAAAAATATTTGACTAAAACTTAATTCAGTTTAAATTTTATATTCGATCGTCCAATCATTTTGGCTGATATTGGTTTTGCAAGCAAAATAATGGAATACTACTACGCATTCTACCTTTTTCTTTTCTGTTACATTCACAAAATCTATAATGACTTTCCTAAGAACTAATTTTTGAAAATGTCAAGAGTATAGATTGATGTTTATTACGTAGTTGGATTCGATTTGAGGAACTATTCTAAATAATGTCAATTTGCTAATATTACTGGACTTAAAAAATAAACATTACTTCATGTTCCACGGTTCACTCTCTGGATTGTCCTAAAAACAGATAGACCACAATATTAAAATTTTATAGATTATAGCCGTAAGAGATAATAAGAGAGCCATAAGACTGTTTAAATAAAAGAAATTGAATTAAATTAAACAAAGCATTAAAAGCTACATACCACAAATTAAATATATATCATTCAGTGTTTGCTGGACAAAATTTTAAAGCAGTAGCTGTATTTATAAACAGTCTATTTTAATTTGACTTGCAATTTCAGTTTGTTTGTTGTAATGCAAGTTATAGACTTAAAATA
The DNA here is from genome assembly GCA_947359465.1 of Metellina segmentata. Lineage (NCBI taxonomy): Eukaryota > Metazoa > Arthropoda > Arachnida > Araneae > Tetragnathidae > Metellina > Metellina segmentata. Next base: position 71,085,901 of record OX375874.1, read on the forward strand.
TTGCAAATAAGAAATAAAACTACTATACTGCAACAAACCAGAGAAAATAATATTAATATGGACACAATAATCTGAAAATTTTAAACACAGTACTAGTTTTTTAAACTATCCCTTTATTAAATACAAATATTGTATTAACAAATTTGCTGAACAGTTTTGTTCTGATCGAGAATTGTAAAAATGTGTGAAAACTTTATGAACAATACAAATACGTGGTAAACATAAATTTTAAATTGCGTGTATTTGGATCATGTAACTTTAACAACAATTAAATCTCAATGACTGTTGAACAACATTTTTCGGAGAAATTAGCATACATCAGACATCAATAATTATAAATAAATTTTATTAATGCACGAAAACGTATGTTGGAAAATAATAAAAATTGCAAAATGTAAATGCATGTAATTGGGACTGCAAGGGTGTATTGTGCACCCATTGAGGATGTGTATATAATTTCTAATCCCCTGTTTCTGTTTTTAAATGTATATAGCTATTACGTTTATACAAGACATCGTGATGTGTTGATGGCGATGCACTGGGCTCATGTACCAAACTGTAATATTTATAATTGATAATTGATAATTTTGTAATTAACGTCGAACTAGAGCAACACAACGGGCTATTGACGACGGTCCGGGAACAATCCCTTAAGGGAAAGATCCGAGGATAACAGCTCGTAATTTTGAACCACGGTCAGATGACCAAGCAACACCTGAGCTGGCACCCCACTCTCCAACCTTCCACACCAACCCATCGTGAGAACTTTCGGGACACGACAGATTTAAGATGCACCAGCGGCCTTTACACCATACGCTTACAAACATCCATGCCCGGACCCGGATTCGAAACAGGAACCTTCCGATTTAGAGACTAACATCTTAACCACTATACCGGTTGGTCGGCCTGTAATATTTAAGCAAAGTATATAAGATGTTGTTGTAACATATGGCTTTATTGGAATTCAATCCATGAAAATACAGAAATCTCATAACTGACAAAAGCAAATAAGGCATAAACGATTCACAACAAACAAAAGAACACAGAGAAAATGTCCAAAGAATCAAGAGGTGAAGAAGGGGCATACATCTATCAGTCTATCATAGTTCTTGCATCCCAGTACAGTTTAAAGATATCGTCCTGTTGCTGGGCAACTCCGTTCAGCCCTGAACAACAGAGAAGGTGTTCAGTACATAAGATAATTATAGATTACTCTTAAGAATTAATTAAACGCTTAGCAAAAACAACGTTTCCATGCACATTGAAAGTCAGTCGACTGAGAAAAGTTAAAATCCTTCAGTAATGTCAATAATTCTAATTATTTTGTATTAGAGTAGAAATATAGAGCTTTGTGGGTTATTTTCTAAAGAAAATAATGGAGATTATTATGACAAAAATATGAATTGAAATGTTCCGAATTCTTTCATAACTCCGCTAGAAGGAGAATAATGCCGCTCATACTATATTACGAAGTGAACTGAATTTCCTTCATATGACTTCCTAGCGCTATTGACTTTAAGGTTTCGTTTTTAAAATCGACGAAATGTTTCATTCTTTATTTGTCGTTCCACGTACGTCCATTCACTGAGTATTTCAAAAAATAATATCACACGAAAATAGAAGCTAGAAAGCTAGTCAGGTTGTGCAAGCAGAAAGATCATCATACATGAGTACATTTTGAATACATTATCGGGTGAACGTTTTCTCATGAAGAAATATTGAAATACACGTGGAAAGCAGACCTCCCACACAGTGAAGGAATTCAATAAATGTTTACAAATAATGATATTTACATAGCGGATAATGTATACCGAGCCCCTATCATTTCATTTTTCTTCGAGAGAATCGAGCTGCCTGAAAGTATGCTGGCAATCTGGTGTTACAGGATAACACAAGAAATAACAGACAAGCTAGGTTTAGACAGTTATTTACTTATTTCCCAGCCTCCCACAGAGTCCTAAGATATCAGCTAGATTTTACTTTTTGAGTGAATATCAGTGGTGGATAAGCATTTGTATGGCACTAGTTGATAGTAATACATCAATTAGTTTTATTCCAAGATTGTGAATTTTTTATTCTTAATAAATGGTAAAAATTGGATAAAATGTCAGTGAAAATTTTTGTAACATATTTTCGAATGTTTTAGCCACCATTTCCTAATGCCGTCGCAATCAACATAAAGAAAAATATTTTTCAGAACAATATAAGAAAATAGTTGTCATCGATAGTTTAAATTTACTGTATCGTGAGTAACTTTTTGATATAGGGTAGAGATTCGAGACAAATTTTTTTTATTTTTTATGGGATAAGCATTATTACACCCTGTGCCAAAAATTCGAAACATCCCGAAGCTAGTGTCCCATCGAAATGAAACTTACAACGCAAAGTACAAAAACAAACCCAAACCATACTATAAAATCTAAATTACGATGCTAGAATTACCCTCAATACAGTTGTAGAGTTATAGAAAAGTCATATATTAGTAAAATGTAAAGCCCCCACTGATGGGAATACGACCGGAATATAAAACCATGTAATATAAAACAAGATGCATTTACCCTAGAACTATTGGAACTTAGTCTTCAAAGTAGGCACCTTGGGATCTCACTCGCTCCTTTTTGTGTATCTTCTACTCTTCAAATCACTCTGTTGGGACCGCCATCACAGCCTCGTCTTGTTTTCCTGAATCACCATCCAAGTTTTTAAACATGTTTCCTTTTGGAAAAGATTTTAGATTTAGGAAAATAAAATAGAATTGCAGGATGTCAAATCCGGGCTGTAGGGAGGCTGACTCATCAAGGGGATTTGATGTTTTATCAAAAAAATCGTGCACGAAACGTGATAAATGGGTGCCACAACACGTTTCATCCAAAGATTTTTCGTCAAACTCTCTCGAGCACAGAAGTTTTTGGAATCCCAGATCATCTTTCAGCTCTGTACTGTCAATTACCGAGCTTTTGGTTAGTTGGTGGTTTGTAACCCGTCTATGCTCAGCATTATCAGATGTTCTGTGTTGTCAAAGGCCTTACAGAGCTTTAACAGATCCCCAGCCACCTTTGAAGAGGCTGTACCAGATTTTCCCATTGCGCTGCATTCATTATATCAATATAAAAATTAAACGCAAAATTCGGTGCAAAATCAATGTTCTACCCTCTCGGTCGTTGTGAGTGTAACGTTCTCACGGAATATACGCTCATTCAATGGCGTCTAGCATCTAACTGATTAGTCTAAGGGTTTCGTGACTCTTCATGCATGCACATTAATGTTCCTTCTTGGCTATCAAGTTACATAAATGCCGAGCAAACCATTTTCGTTTTATTAAGAACGTCTGTATACTTTCCGGTCATATCTCGTACCATCGAAATGAAACTTACAACGCAAAGTACAAAAACAAACCCAAACACGTTGACTGGTAGACTGAAGTCTTCTCCCGTGACAAATTTAACCAAGCGTTCTGCAGCTGTGGTTTCAGATTTCTTTATTCTAGAAACATTTCATTTACCGGCTTATCATATCCCAGATGTGACAATGGGAGACATATCTGAGGATTTTTTTTCAGGAAGGAAGGGTTTCAGTCCCACGGACTCTTTGTACAGGCGAGTAGTATGTGGACAAGTGATATTGTGCTAGTAATAATATTTTGGACACGAGACATAGAACACAAAACAACAGGTTGAAGAATCTGCTGAACCTCGGTCAAACTACTTCCTACCACTACTACTAAACTGATAATTGCTACCGAACACATTTTTGATTGACTGTGGAATGGTGCTGTGCCCGAGTTGTGGATAGACATGGAATGGAACTTATTTACTTTGCCGAATCCCTCAATGGTTTTTTCGGTCAATTTTACGTCGTTTTACATTATTTTTTTCATTAAATCCCTCTGAAATTGTGTGTAGAATCCAAATTTGTGATAAAAGATGGGGGTTCGCATTGAAAATATCGGAGAAAACACCCAATTTAATATGAAGACGACCCCTTAGACAAATTTTAAATATTGATATTTGTAGAAAACATTAATCCCTATCGATAACTACCTTCCGTTTTGTTCTACGATGTAAATTGTGCAATTAAGATCGGGTGAGTCTTTTTTTTTTTGATGGGTGTACATTACACGTGCTAAATTTCATTCCGTTCGAAAACTGGTTTCGGGTGTTTTTTTTTGTCATAGAGTATATTTTCAGCGCTTTTTTTTGTCAAAATGACCAATTTATTTAAAAGCAGCATGAATATATCAGGTAACATAAAAAAGAATCAACTAGTTTGTAAAATAAAATAAAGGGCATATAAATTCTCATATATATACGTAAAACAGTTATTGTCCTTTTATTGTATACTTGTGTGTATATAGAGGTAACAGTTATAATTTATACCAGTAAAGAGAATAATCAACGATTGGAATATGGGATTCAGTATTGAGATATGTATTTTTTGCTGTGCTTGGAATTGAAAATAAATATTCTACTTAAAGTAACTAAGGTTACAAAGTGCGTCTTTGTTTTAAGAATACGTTCACTTGAAATTTATAAATTGTTTCTCTCGAACAAGGAGTGCAGAACAAAGCTTTATGGAACATATGAAACTTAAAATTTGAGCTCTGGTTTTAGTTTCAAAATTTGTCACTAAAGTCTTTCTTTAATAAAACTAAGACTAAAAGCTTTAAAAGTAATGTACATGTCCCTTATGAGAATCTTTAATAAACAAACTTTAATTAAAAACTGAAAGAACCACGAACGTTTTTAGAGCTTAGAGTTATGAAATTAAGATTATTTTAAATCCTTTAAAATAACTCTTCCTTCAGAATTTTCCGTAAGTCTTGAAGTAAAATCTGAACTAGGTTTCATTTATAGAAGGATTCATTCCAGGAATTTCGATCTTATTGGAGGAAAATGTGAAGAAGTTATAACTAGGGTAGTGCGTGTATATTAATGATGTAACGCTCTTACGATGATAACATGTATTTTTAATACACAAAATTCTACTTTCACAGTGCCGCAAAACAATCCTGCCATGAATTACGCATCAAATTTAGTTTTATACTATCCTTTTTTGTAAATTTACCGTTATCCAATCAGAGCATATGAAGTACGCTCTGAAATTTAAGGGTTGATATCAGTATATTCGAGGAAATGGAAAATGTAATGTTATTAAACTACAAGTTTTCAACAAGATTGAAAATGTGTGTAAATATACAGACGAACCAATAAACGCTTTAAATGAAAAGGTTTATACGTTGATTGGCCCGATATCTCCGATATATATGTAAGAAAGTGATAATAATAAACTAATAAATGACCAAATCATCCACCCACGCGCATGCATGCACCCACACGCACACAAAGATTTCAAAGCGATGTATGATTCAATAATTTACCGAACAAGAATCGAATGCATTAAGTACTAAGAATTACCCGGTGTGTGTGCGTGGTTATACTCCGGTTGAATAGGTTAACTGAAAGAGTAAACAGATTAATGCTTTTCTCCAACAGAAGTATGAGAATATCATTTAAGTACCCGGTAAATAACCTTTTAAGTACAGTTTTATATTGTTGTATTTTTAGTTTACTTTGGATGCTAGTCGTAAACACCAATACAGCCCATCCAGCATAAATTACACTTCTGTTGTAGAACAAAAGGTGATACTAAATTGACAACTATAAAATTCTGTTTCGAGTTTGTGAGTAATTATAAAAGTAAGAATTGCCGTATCGAGACGAATGTATCGCGAACAGACTTCCACTCGGAATTTTTCATCAATAATTTTTTGACATGAGGCAACCTCGTATAAATCCATTAAGTGGCACTTACAATAACAAAGAACTTTTTAAATAATTTGACGTCTTCAGTACAAACAAAGCAAAGGTTAAAGAAGACAAATTGTCATAAAAGGTCAATTTGACAGCTTTTATAAGAAAGGAAGTCGTCATTTTCAACAGAAGTCTAACTGATAATATAGATTGCTTAATAACGGCTTCAACTCGTAAAAGTAAGTAAAGCCGACCGACCTGTCACTACAACAAATAACATTGAATTTTTCAAAATTCAAGATAGAAAATAAATATTAATTAAAGATTGGGCAGAGTTCCATTCAAAATTTGCATTACTCTAAGTTATATTCAGTTTCAAATCGAATCCTTACAGCACTTTTTGTTCAAGTGAAGGAATCAGTTTCTGAATATAAACCACGTACCATTTCAGAATGAGAGTGATGATATAATTTGCTTTTTCAATACAGTTTTAACCTTCCTGGGTGGTTTATCTTTGCTTAGAAAACTGCCCTATAGAGGTCAGTCTCTAGTGCAAAAGCCAGTTTTAAACCTTCATTATTTCAGGGCAAAGGACTATTTGTTTTTCCTATTAGGTTCATCATTCCCTTGGAATAACAGTGCAGTTTTATCTCGACGAGGTACCTAGTTCTCGGCAAAATTGATAAGATATTATAGGAAATATCTTAAAGAGATAGATATCTTGAGAGATTCTTAGAAGATAAAAAACAACATATAATATAATTATAAACATGGGAAAATTAATGCAAGCTTTAACGTGTTTAATTGTCTTGTCAGAGAAGCCTGTAGAATGATGAAGTATTTGATTTCATGAAATATCTTACCCATCTCGAAAAGTTTCAATAATTCGTTAAGCCTGATTGATAATAAATTCATGTATTTATACAGATATAAGAAGTATAAAATTTTTTAAAGCTCTTCAGTTTCGTAGTTTGAAGAGTTGGTTGACTGTGGCATATGATTGAATGTACGAAACATGAACAAGGAGTGTTAATTTCTATAAGTAAAAAAAAACTAGGTTCTGTATGAAGAACATCATACACAAAATTAATAGTATTAATCACAAAAAAAAATTCTACAATTTGTAAGCTGATTGTTAATAAAATTCATATACGTGTATCGGTGAACAAATAATTGTAACTTTAACCCCCCCCCAAGGGACTTCGATGATGTATCTGGTCCATCAGGATCTTATCACTTTGTGCTAATGACGAGATATCACTTCGTCAGAGATAGATAGTGAGAAGAGAGAGAGAGAGGGAGGAGAGAGAAGAGGACAGATAGAAGAGACAGAGAGAGGAGAGAGAAGGAAGAGACAGAGAGAGGAGTGAGAGAGAAGAGACGTAGAGAGAGGAGAGAGAGGAGGAAGAGAAGAGGGAGAGAAGAGACAGAGAGAGGAGAGAGAAGAGACAGAGAGGGGAGGGAGAGAAAAGACAGAGAGAGGAGAGACAGAGAGAGAGAAGAGACAGAGAGAGGAGGGAGAGAAGAGACAGAGAGAAGAGGGAGAAGAGACAGAGAGAGGAGAGAGAAGAGACAGAGAGAGGAGGGAGAGAAGATAGAGAGAGGAGAGAGAAGAGACATAGAGAGGAGAGAAGAGAGAGATTGGTTTTTAATCGTAAAAAACATTAAACATCCCACTAATTTCTTTAGACGATCGGAAATAATATTTGTATTATTGATAACCGGATAAGTAATTTGCTTTCTGATACGTGAGTTGTATATTTTGATATCTTTGTTTCGTTTATGATAGCTGGATGAATTAGAGAAAGCTTCAGTAATAAAATATGAAATGTTACTTTCTCGAGAATTTCTGAGATTTATCTTCTAAGAACTGAGAATCTGTTGAAATAATCTATTCAGATATTAATTATTAAAACACATAACTCTTCAACCAACGAGATTGAGCCTCATGAATTTTATATTCGATTTATAAGGTGAAAATCAAGTACATTTCCTTACTTTTTAAGCTGATCTAATCCAAGGATTTTTAAATTCCTTGACGAAATACTTTTCATTTTTTTTCAAAACTAAAAGATCTATATATATATATTTTCACTTTTTTCAATGAAAGATTCAACATCTTGTCCAACACTAACGTATCACGGAACATTGTTAAAATAAAAACATGTAGGTGAAAGTCGGATAAAACCGGGACTCGGCAGTTTTAACTAGATTATTACTGTCATCTGTCGGATAACGCATGAAACTAGTTGCAGACAGTCGACATGTTATTTGGAGTTGAATGAAAGACAGTATAGATTATGTGTTTGTCAATGCCAATTAAAAAAAAAATTCGAGTAGAAAAGGTTCGATTTTTACTCCACCGATTTTACTCTGTAGTTTATAATTGCTTAGAGATTTATTTTAGGTAAGTACAATATCGGATAACACCTCTTCCAGCAATTATTTTAAATTATTAAATCACATTTTGCATCATGTTTGAAATATGCTAAGCCCTCTTTTCTGATTAATGGTGTAGCCGGATAAAACCGGGACCTTGGCAGTCGGACAGGACAGGTTAGGAATTGGAATTTGGAGAACAAGAAAAAAATAAACAGAGAAGAAAAACTTAAAGCAAAATCTGTTTAAGGGTCATAAGCAAAAGAACTGTCAAAACACAGAAGAATAAAAAAGATCAGCATTCAAACAGACTCCTTGGCATCAGATGAAGACGACGTGGAATGTGACGAAGCCTATATCTTTTGTAATGAATTGTACGCCAGGTCAAAATATCTTGAAGGTTGAATACAGTGTCTGAACTGTAAAAGATGGGCGCATGAAGCTTGTAGCAATGCAGAGGAGCATTATCAAATTTGATTTGTGATTTCTCTTCGTAAAACTTCTTACAAATCTGACCAATTAACTTAATTTAGTATACATTCCAAACATATTAAATTCAAAATTACTTATGTTCCGTGATTTTTAAACCCACGAATGTTCCTCAGTGTAAGAAGGTATTAATTTATTGTTATAAATAAATATTTCTTCAGTAAAACAACAACATTTTTTAATTATTCCTATATATACCCGGTTTCATTCGAACAGGTTGGATTAAACCCCGGGTACTTGCATGCTTCCAAAAAAATAATTTATTTACATTCCAAAATATAGTTATTTTACATTGAAAATATTTATTTTTAGAACTAATTTAGCATTCAAATAGAACTTGAAGCAATTTTATTCACGAAGATGCTTAAAAAAAAAGAAAAAGCATTTTGGGGTTTCACCGGTTTTGTCCAACTTTCCCCAAATTCTTCTCGTATACAGCTGGCAGAACTGGAACTTTTATTACGTGAACATGTCTTGCTTAGTGTGCCCTTAGCGTTAGAATATTATATTTGTGACATGGAAGTATTGAACAAAAACAAAAGAAAAATAGGGCGAGGAATTTGTGTCTCGGCAGAAATGTATTAATGCAAATAATCTCGCAAAGAATCTCCTGTTTTCCCTTGTGAGCAAGGAAAGCTGAGCTATCTTAGCTTTCCCCGAGATTGAATAACTTGGATCCAGCGTACTTAGTTATTTCTACAATCATATGTTCTATTCTTAGAAATATCTATCTCTATAAATATATGTGCACGAAGATTCCAAGCAATTAATTTAATTTACCTAATGTTGTTATTAAATTGCAGAGAACATTCTAGATTCGAACATTATTATTTATTTCCAAAACGAGAATTAAGGTGTATTGAAGTATAACTAAAGAATTTATTACATCAGTGTAATATGAACATGATGTGTTTTAATGTTAAAAAGGCATTCTAATGTGGTATCAAAACTTTGTGAAACTTGAGACTTGTTTAAAAGTAAAAGTATAAAATTATAGAACTTTTTGTTACATTATCAAGTATTTTGTTTAATATTTCATTAATAATCTTCAATTTTGTGAACATAACCAGTTGTACTTTCAAACCTGATGATTTAAAATAGAAATTTACCAGATCTTAATCTTGTGTTTTAAAAGCAATTGATCAGGCAATTTTATTTCGGCTATCACTAAAATTTTTCAAGTGGGAAAACTTACTTGTAAAACTCTTTATCTTCAAAAGCATAATTGATTAAACTAATTTAATCATAAATTAACTACTAATTTTATAAATACCATAACCTCGTGGCAGTTTCTATTGTACACTAATTTAAAATACTGTCACCATTGAAATTATTTTATCAAATAAAATGTGAAATTAATAAGTTGCTTAAGATGTAATTTTGTGAAGTAATGTTTTCAGAACCATAATAATTATAGCACAATAAACGCAATTCCTTATACTAAACTAATCAAAGAGTAGAATACTTTTAGAAAAGGGATGTTCAAAGAGATCTCCCACAACAATTTACTGCAAACAAACAATTTAGCCAGTAGAAGAGTGAAGAGTAATGGTGTTGATGACCGTTTGTCTGAGAGTGTAGGTAATGAGAGTCCAGTTGGAATCTAGATAAGGCTCACCAATTCCCTTGAGGAGAAAAACAAATAGATGTAATGGATAAAGGAAAGATAGAGTATCTTTTTAAATGCATTTATTTACCACTCAAAAACATTCATTAAAATGCAGAAATTGTATGGACCACTGATTCCTAAGAGAGACCTATTTATTCAGTAAATGTTACATCGCGCCGGGATATACCAAGCAACAGGCTATATCATTCTTATTTACTTGTCCCCTAATGAATTTTTGTTTTGAAAACAGCAAAGTAAATTTCGATAAGTTTCTTTAGAAGTGAAATGTCAAAGGTAACTTTCTTAAAGCAGTTTTCATAAACTGAATGTTGTGATGCTCAAGTATGACGTTAATACCTACAAACCAGAAACTGAAATGGTATAAAAGATTGGGTGTCTGTCTCAAAAACTTGTAGGAGAAGAAATTCCTTTTCAAAAATATGCTGCCGTCATTAGTTTTATATAACTGCATAGTATTTTCTCGGGAGTTGATATATTTTTAAATAATTACAATTAAATAAGTAACCAGCGTTTGGTAGTTAGTTGAATTTACGTAACACTGAAATTACACAACGGGGTTATTGGCGGGATCCATCCGAGGACAACACCTCATAATTTTGGACCACGGTTCTAAATATATATGACATCCCACTCTCCACTTCCACACCATATGAGGATACTTGAGACCACAACAGATTTATAGTGCAAAAAACCACACTTACACGACGGGCTTTGGCGGGATCAAGTATTGAATTCCCAATCTTCTCGTTGCTAAACCGCGATTCTACCAACTGGGTTTCCGTTGCCCAAGCACGTTGTTCAAAATTACGAGGTGTTGTACTCGGATCTTTCCCTTAAGGGATTGATCCAAGACCCGTCGTCAATAGCCCGTTGCTAGTACGACGTTAATTAAAATTACCATTACCATTACCATGGCCCAAGTAATCTGTTGCAATGTAGTGTTTTGTTGTATCATTTATTGAACCATCCATTTCTCTTGCATTCATTGAATCATAAATTCTTTCGTTTTCGGTAATTGGATATTTTTCTGCAGAGAAACAAGAATATAAATAAATTTTAACAGATTTTAGCATCCACTGTGTTAGGTAGGTTGATTTATATCGTCGCTTACAACAACCTCGGGCTATTGAGAATAACTCGTGATCAATCCCGAAGGACATCATCACGTAACGTATAGTCCCCAAGGATCGTGATATATCTAGGGGGTTACTGTAATTTTGAACCACAGCATCAATCGCATGTTGAACCAATTACTAAGTTTTGCCTGACCTTCACTACCTTGTTCTCTAAGTTGCGTGATATATCGAAGATGTTACTGTATTTTCAATAACATTTCAGGTGCAAAATATGGTTAAATTTCAGAGCTTTGTGCTTTAGCAGTATATTTATTCCTCTAACGTACGTGACACAGAAATCGATATTATTGTATATTAGAGTATGACAATAAACATAGAAAACCAAGTATAATCATCTGCTACCGAATCCATCATTAGTTTCGACACTGTTCAAATGTGCGGGATTTTAGAACTATTATAATTATTTAGAACTATAACAAAATATTGAAAATTGAGATCCCAACAGAATAATAACTATCTAAATATAACTAAATTAATTAAAATGGCTATACAATTAGATTATGGATTGCAATCATCCGTATTAAGTATGAATAAATTTTTTTTCAAAAATATAAATTTTACTTGAAGTTCTAATATGCTTTTTCGTTATTTTGCATAAAACGTATAATAGTGAATCTTATCAGATACAGTCACTTTACCATCAGTATTCTATTTCTGAAACCTTAATTACTTAAAATTGTTTTTAGAGACGTTTAGCTCTTTTTTTAATAGAAAAATGATAACAATATACACAATCCAGTCACATTAATGTGACCACCTGTCAAAAGCCAAAATAACTACCTTTGGCACAGCGGACCGCTGCGAGACGTGCAGGAAGAGAGTCAATTAGGTTTCTGAAGGTGTTCACTGGGATGTTGAGCCATGCTGACTCCAGTGCCGTGGCCAGCTGCGCTTGATTACGCGGTTGAGGATCCATGGCGCGAACAGCCCGATCAAGGTGGTCCCACAGATTCTCAATTGGGTTTAAATCCGGTGAGTTTGCTGGCCAGGGGAGTACGGTAAACTCATCCTGGTGCTCTTCAAACCACTCACACACACTGTGAGCTGTATGACACATCGCATTGTCCTGCTGGTATATGCCATCATTCTGAGGAAAACTAATTCGCATGTAGGGGTAAACATGGTCCGCAAGGACAGATGCGTACTTGCGCTGATCCATCGTGCCTTCCACAATGATGAGTGCACCCAGTGAATGCCAGGAAAACATTCCCCAAACCATAATGTTCCCTCCTCTAGCCTGGATCCTTTCGGCAATTGTTGCAGGGTGTTTGCTTACAGACGTTTCACGCCGTATACGCCAACGTCCATCTATCCGATGGAGCATAAAACGTGATTCATCGGAAAAATCCACCTGTCGCCACTCTGTGGACGTCTAGTTGCGGTACTGGCGTGCAAATTCCAGCTTTCGTCGCCGATGAACAGCAGTCAGCACAGATGCATTAACCAGGCATCTGCTGCGGAGGCCCATGCGCAGCAACGTTCGCTGAACCGTTGTTGAGGATACACTCTTGGTAGCCCTTTGGTTCATCTGGGCGGTCAGTTGCTCAACAGTTGTAGGTCTATTAGCCCGAACGCATCCCCGTAGACTTCGTTCGCCTCTGTCATCTATGTGGTGCACCCGTGGTGCACCACATGTGCCACGCCGCTGATATTGAATGGTGCCCTTTTGCTATGCATGGTATACTTTACCACGGCGAACATTTCACAAAATTAGCCTTTTCCGAAATGCTTCCACCCTTGGCCCGAAAGCCAATAATCATGCCCTTTTGGACGTCGGATAAATCGCTACGTTTCTGCATTACGCCAACGATTGAAATGCTTTCCGATGCCCTAGGACATCCTTTAAATATACTCCATTGCAATGTGCTGTCAGCTGCCTTTTGTGATTGGTTATTTCACGTTGACGTCAAAAGTAGGTGGTGGTCACATTAATGTGACTGGACTGTAGATGACGGGTGATTAATTTCAATTACTCTTTTGACTGCACTTATAACCTTCTAACCTAACTAATTTAACTCTCTGAACGTCACGAGAATTCTGAGTGAAGAAGTATGGTTTTCACCTCACAATATACATAATGACTAAATGACCATATGTTATAATGAATACTGTGGTGTGAAACCCGCGTCATAGATCCTCGTCATAAACTACGTCATAGATCTTCAATCTGAGCGAATGGAAGAAATAACAGAAAGCTGAGCGTACTTAATCTATTTCATTAGAAGGCCGATGGGTATTGTTAACAGACGCTCGTTTGTTTCTTTGATTTGTATTAATATCTAATTAACACTTCCAGGGGTGTGAGACATCTGGCGTCGTACCTCTATGAAATAGTTAAGTAATGTTCATCAAAGGGTGCGCACTAGATTAAACTATCTTATTAATTTGTATATTCCTGATTGGACTCTCCGTTCCATGACGTCACAACGAGTTTCATCAAGGCCGTTTGACGTTTTATCTCCACTTATCTGCGCGAGGAACAATTTGTACACCGTCGCGAAATTATACTTTTCATCGCATCGAATTTATTTATGAACCAATTTAAAAATAATTATCCCATTAGAAAGAGTGCATTCTAAGCCTTCACGTGGTATTTTCAAATTTTGAAAACTAATAGTATTAAGCTATAGATGCAACAGTTTTAGATTTGTATTGAAAATTACGATTTAAAAAATTTGAAATATGTAAGACCAGCTTTTAATCGCATCAAATTTATGTATTAACCAAGTAAAAAAAAATATTTGTACGGTAAGAAAGAATACATTCTAAGGTTTCCTGTGATGTTTTGAAATGTAAGAACTAATAGTAATAAGCTATAGATATGACAGTTTTGACAAAAAAATAAAGAAATGTCCCGATTTTTCCCGAATTAAAAAAATATCACCAGGAACCAAATTGAAATTTCTAAAAAAACTCGACGGGGTGCGAATATTAACGTTTAGAGATACTCTAAAAAAACCCTCTTGGCTGAAGAATGAAAATGTGTACGTCTTTTGCTCACTCGCGTTAGAAATTTCGTTTTTTTCGACTGTAACACTTAATGTACCCTAAACTAATATCCGCATCGGAAAAAAAAATATTTTTAATCTTGTTACCTGTACAATTTTGAACAAACTATGTTAATTGTGTAATTTTCTGTTCCGTATTTTTTCGGGAGTCCGTCTAAGAATCGACCGAAAAAAAGCGAGTTTTCAATCTTGCGGCAGCGGTAACTTTTTTTTTAATATAGAGAGAAAAGTTTAAGGTGATTATGCGTGTGCAGCTTAGATTATTACTTCAGCATTTATTGTATTCAACGCAAAATAAGTTTCTTGCGCTATGTACACAAACTCTAATGTTATATAAAGGTGTAAATTCAAATAAAAAAAGAAAACCGAATGAAGTCCAAATAATAAACGAAGGGTATGTTATCCATTAAAGAGGAACTATGAACTTTTAAAATTACCATAATAGAATTTTTAATTTTAGCGTTAAAATTAATTATTAAACCTGTGGATAGCAGAAAAAGTTTTCGATAACTATAATTTTTGACGGAATAACATACAACATAATATAGATAATAGAAAAATATAGAAAGTCTACTGCATTAAATGCACTGGGAAGTCACAATTCTTCAAAAAATCGAATTTTTGATTTGAATTGCATTTACAATAGAGGGCACCGATACGAATCGATTGATGTATCCCTTATTATGTAAAATGCATTTTAAGTAACTAAAATTTAATTTTGAAATTATCCTTTTTGGTTTTGGTTTCAGGTTTTAAGTTTCATTTTTGCCGACGATGGATTATATTTTTTATAATATTTTATATTTTTAGTATATTTTTGTATAAATATACATTTTAATCGATTGGCAATAGGTTTAACTGCGACTGTTATTATATTTAACCTTATATGTTATTATATGTTTACTTGTGCTTTGGAAAGTTTTTATTAATAAGGTAAGGAGATGCTTTTTGTAGTTTTTTGGCGTTTTCTCAAAATGATAAATTTTTATCTTCAGATGCGCTCTGTGAAAAAACTATTAAAGCTATCAGTCTGAAATTTTGCATACACATGTATTGCTATTAGGCAATAATGTTAAAATATAAACTATTGAGCAAATATGAACAGGTTTCACAACATTTTCATGAGCTGATTTAAATTGTGTCTAAAATTTCTTTTCCTGGTTATTATCAACAAAAAATATTTTAATGAATTCAAGAAGCATTTCTAGTGATAGGGAAAAAAGTTGCTACTCAATATATATTAAAGATTTTTTACAGAGCGCACACAAAAATAACTCACTGTATTGAATTTTTTTCACCAAGTTCTATATAAATGCTCTTTACAAAATATTTTCACTTTAAAAATTTTTAATTTTTAGCTTAAATTAGTTTTAAAATGCATTACAAACATGTGTGCAAAAATTTATATTGGTACTTATATAGCTTAAATTTTATATGCATTCGAATATTGGTCACATTTTCATGATTTCTGGCCTTTGATGACTTCCCGATGCCCTTAAAGCGTGTTTTTCTCCAAATAAGTTTTTTTTAAAACTTTCTTCTAATTACAAAATTTCTCTAAGCATCAGGTTTTAATTAATTCCCTTTAAATATTTTAGATAATATTTTCAATCCGCTGTGAACAAATCTGTCTGATAAATGCAAATGGAAATTCAACATGATTCCACATTTTGAAATTTTGATTTAAGATGTTGCTTACTGTTGTGTATTTCTATTTCGGGACTGTTGAAAGTTGTGAAGTTGGATTCAGACAGTAAGCTGACCATAGGCTGACGATCTGTGAGTAAACTCATGGCCTGGTATGAGGTGCTCTAAGGCGCACTACTACGAAAATAGGCGCAAGGACTTCGTTTTATACCTAGCTGTATTTTTAATTCTGTTTTAGAAAGAGAACGGGAAGCAAACTTCGGACGATCACCCCAGCAGATGGGTGAGACAGGACGGATCAAACTTCAATAGGACTGGCGTCTCTAGAAAGAATTACTTATTTGTCACCATCGAAACGAATTAACGAGAATCTTTTTCGCTAGCCGAATCGCTTTGTTTTGATCTTTTCCTCAGTAACAAGGTTCATTGTAAGAAAGCAATTTGTGTAAGGGTAAAAGTAATGTATGCATGATAATTTTAGGTTAGATTAATTTAGCATGATAATTTTAGGTTAGATTAATTTAGCATGATAATTTTAGTTTAGATTTTTTTTAGATGTACATAAAGTTGAGAAGGAATTTGGAATAATATGTAAACAATTCAATTGAAGAATGGAGTGATCAGTGAGTAACGTAAACTGACAGTCCAATAAGTATTTCCTAAATCGCTCTCCTCCGAAAATAAGTGCACGAGCTTTTTTCTATTTGTCTGTATTTATACTTTTGTTTTTTTTGCAATTTTTTTTATACTTTACAGTTGAGTAATAAACTTCTAAATGGAGTTAATGATTTGATTTATATGTGTACAACTTATTATGTGAGTTAAAATTTTGACAATGCACTGAAAATAATGCACAAGAAACCTATAATTTTTTTATAATTTATCAAATTTTTGACTAATTACCTTTTATGTGTTAACTTTGGCACAATTTAATGTTTGGAGACCAAACTTTATACGTAGGCTTTTTAGAAGAAAACACAGTCTGCAAATTTTATAACAATCGGATAGCTATAAAAATTTGTTTTGAAAGTCCACTGTCCTCTTAACAAGTCACGATTATTAAACAACTTCCACCATCTTTGGACACTAATTTGAGTTGAATTATTTCATTGGAGGTCCCCCGCAATCGCTGAAGATTTCTAACTATCATCGGTTCGATGCGATTCCTTGCAATGCAACATATCATGAAAATATTATATAAGAGTATTTGTTAAAATAAAAAGTTTCAATTTGTGATTGATTTTTATAAGTGTATATAGAAACTATCAATTACATATACAAGATTTTAGGATGCTGACCATGTATTCAGAAAATTGTATCATCCCCCGATCCCAGGAAAATCATGGAGGTGAAAGTGACATTCTATTTACGATTCATTGCATGTACGTTTTAATAACTTCCATTTTTTTGCAAAATTTTTAATAAGTTTCAAATGTTTTATTCTTTTTTGTGTTTAAAATTAAGAAATAAACAAATCTGCCATCGCCCATCACTATTGAGAATTTCAACAAGCGAAAGTGGTTCAATCTCCGAGATCTATTCTCAGTTTAAAAAGATAAAATCAGAGGAGCCTAATCCATTTTTCTACGTAGTTACAAAATGACGATTAAAACTAAGAATCACTGAATGATCCACAATAAATATGTTACAGCAAGATTCTTGGAATTTGTTAATTACATTTGAATAAAATTATTAACATTTGTCACGTTTTCCTGTTCTTGTACCATTAAAGAGGACATAATATCAACACGAACCAACCAACTCCCACTTCAAATTTCGTTATCGATGTAATGCTTTGTTTCACATCCAATGTCTTTACACATCCAATGTCTATGTCTTTACAGAAAATAATTGTTTATATTTGTAATAAATACAAAACCATGCGAAATTTCTTAAAATTAAGGTTCTAAAATATCGAGTAAGCATTTTGAATCAATAGTTAATCTAATACTTAAGCAATTATTCGACTCTGTAGACAAACCCTAATATAATTAAAGTTGTCAGGGGGCCTCCTAAGATTAAGGGGCCATTGGATCCATCTGTGGTATTGTTAGGTTGAAAATGAGCTCTTTACGTCTCACTTTGAAGAAAATGGGATTTACTGACTTCCAAATTTTAGTAGGCAATACCTCGTTAGCATAAAATTAATTTATAGATTAAAATTTTCCTAAGAGCTATTTTAAACTACGCGAAGTGAAATATGGGTAATAGTTACTTAGGCCCCATCAGTATGTATACAAATTTGTGAAAACTATGCATTAATTATAACGTGTAAACGTAGACGGTATTTTTATGTGATCAAATCTCTTATTCGTAAACAGTTGGTCTATTCCGACAAAACTCTAGTCGCCCCAATAGCACGTTGCGTTACTCCAGTTTGACACACGTTAATTTAAAAAAATACCGACAAAAGTCTACGAAAATCCTTTTTGTGAAAAAGAATCAGTCATATCCAGTTCTAAATCATATATTTTAAGTTCATCTCTTGTGATATATATGGCGACTCGTGGATTATTTTTAACAAGCTGAGTTTGTTTCCTTTTATGTCTGTAGAGAACCTGGTTTTCCCATCGTCTTTGGCAGTTGCATGTTTTCGTAATATTTCTTTGCAATCAAGAGAAATTTCTTTTCTTTCGAAACGTTTCTTTCTATTTTTTACTAGGAGGAGCTGTAATTATTGTTTCTGTCTCGACAAAGGGCTCACTGTCATTGCAACGTTAGTATAAAAGCTTCATGATGTGTTCAGTACTGTTGTCTTAACTAACTTTAGAGTGCTTCGAATTCTCACTCTCTTCTTTTTTATTTAATAGACCAAATGACTATTCTTTTCTAAAATCAAGAGTAATATTATTTTAAAAATCTCAAGAGGAAATATTTGTGGAGGATAATACCTGAAATGAAAATGCATTTTTTTTATAAGGCGTGAGTTACGGTACATGTCACAAATCCGAAACAATAATCGTCATCGTAACCCAGTATTCATTTAATATCAATCACTTCATGAGCATTTTAACACCACGATCTACGAGAGTGATTTTCAATGCAAACAAACAAAAATTGGAGATTTTACTTCTGCTAACTAAATGGCTCTCACGCGATACATATTGTTCAGTAGAATTAGCGTAGACCAATTGACTATAGCATTTATTCTTTATTCTTTTCAATTTTTATTGACGATATACTTAAATCGTATTGGACACCAAACCCAGTGACGTCACATTCGGAAGATGTTCAGTTGCGGAAAAAAACAAGAACCACTCCTCTTCATTCGAGAAATAATAACAGTAGAGCAAATTCAAAGATGGCGTTTGGCAGGAACTAACATCTTTTATTAATTCAAATTAATGAAATTCGAATAAGGGGTCGTCTTCATATTAAATTGAGCACCAACTTAATAATTTTCAATACGAACCCCCTATTTTGACACACCATTTCGAATCTATATAGCAATTTAACTTCAGATACCAAATTTCATGTCATTAGTTCTTGACATTTCGAAGTTATGAGGACAGAAGTATTGGAGCTTCTAATATTAAATCGGTTTTCTAGACTTTTATGGATATATTCCTAAATAATATTTCTATAGCACTGATATTTTCTACCATGTTACTGTTAAACAACCCAAACACAATACACCTTGTATTTTATTTAAAAATAATTTTTTGTATGCAATAATAATTATTAAATTTATATTTGAAAATATTATGAACTGGAACCTCATTATATTTTGATGGGAATAGATTCGGAAGTACTTCTAGCATGGTCATGCAAAATTTCAGCTCTTTCCGATAGTTAGTTGCTGAAAAATACTTTGAAACAGTGTTCAAATTTGAAATTCGTGTAGCGATAACAAAATTAATATTGATCTAAGAATAGTGTCTTTCAATGTAAGGATGATCCCTGAAAATGAAACTTACTCTAAAATTGAATATCGTGGAATATATTGATAATAAAGTCATGAAAATTTATTTTTACACTAATTGATCTGATTTTGTGGCATCAAATAAAAGTGTTTCCATTAGAAATTTTGTTGTTTGTGCAAAATTTAATATGAAGTCGTCCCCTTATGCAACATTTTTGGATTTTAAATTGTAGAGGACGTTACTTCCTAATGAATGACACCTTTGAATTTGCTCTAGTATGAATTGTGCTGGACATAAAGGAAGTGGTTGGTTTTCTTTTTCCGCGACTATACATTAAGCACGTTTCACTGCTAATACATTACCACCACCTAAAAACTTAAATGAAAAACATATACATCGCAATAGTTCACTTAATTTTTTTTCTACTTATATTAAGAGCCATTACTGAACTTTTTAGGTAACTAAAAATTTGAATTCTAAAAAGGGCTTTGATGATTTTAGAAGATCTTTCTAAGTGTTTGAAAGGCGTTGAGCGAACGATGTTCACAATTAGTTATTTTTAATTCTGATCCTTTTCGCAAACTACTTAATTTTGTCCGCGCTTTCAAAAAAAACCAGTGGAGTGATTCACAGAAGATTTTTAGACAGACAGAAGACTGATAGATAGATAGAAGACGAATGTTCGAAAGAGGAAAGGATTGGCAAATGTTCGTATGGAACTGTAGGAGCAACAACAAATAATTCTTTTCAGTTTTCAATTAGCAAATTTATTACTTTAAATTCACTTTTCGATTCTTCCACCCTACCGCATAAATGTTAAATGTTTTTTAAAAATCCAGTATCTCAGATATGTTCGACACATTTTAGTTATTCTTAAGGCAGCCGTCGAAACATGATTTCTTTTCTTGCTTCAAAAGAAATTCAGCAGGTCAGTCTACAGGTTCAACTGTCACTTTAGCTGTAGAATATCCGAAGATGAAAGCTATAAGTGTTTTATTGATTTTTCGAAATAAAATCTGTTACCATAATATCTGTCTTTCCTCTCACCAGATGTAATCTTGAATTCTTTTGCAAGCAAGTAAAAAAGTTTTTAGGAAAAGGACCAAGTAAAAACTATCATCGCGATTTATTTAATTTGTTACAGAATCTATCTAGGAACATGAATACCAATCACATCTAAATAATGCACACAAGAAACTTTTTTCGAAGATTAGGAATAGCTTTTTTAAGCACTAACTTAACAAAATGGTAAGGATTAACAATATCCTTCCCATACTGCTTTTTTACTATACAATTTTAAACGTCAGTGACTCTGAGCATTTCTTTATTGTTACACAAATAGATGATGATAGATAGGTAGGTAATTAACATCACACTGGATCAACACAAGAGGGTTTTTGGCAATAGGCTGGGATCAATCCCGAAGGGAAAGAACCAAGGGACATCGCCTCGTAATTATTTTGAACCACGGTCGGATGACAAGCCTAACACCTGAACTGCATCCCACTCTTCAAACTTCCACCCCACTCAACATAACAACATTCGAGACCACGACAGATTTAACGTGCACCAGACCCCGCGTACACAACGCTTTTTTCGCTGGGTCTTGCTTCGAACTTGCAATACTCCGGCTGCTAATCCATTGCTCCTCTAACTGGTCTTCTGTGACAAACACAAATAGATAAATTTCGAATTATTAACAGCATGTAGATAGGTTCGAGCGTCCTTGTATTATATATTGTGCTTTCAGAATTCGATCCAGCCAAAGACAGTAGTGTACACGGTGGCTGGTGCACGTTAAATCGGTCCTGATCTCAAATGTCCTCTCATTGGCGCGCTGTGGAAGTTTGGAGATCGGGGTGCCAGCTCAGTTGTTAGTCTTGTCATCTGACCGTGGTTCAAAGTTACGAGTTGTTGTCCTAGGATCTTTCCCATCGAGATGGATACCCGACCGTCACCAATAGCATGTTATGTTGCTCCAGTGTGACATTAGTTTAAACTACTTACCTGTTGTTTACTACTTACTACTTACCAGACGAAAGGTAATGGTAATTTTAGTTAACGTCGTACTGGCGCATCACAACGGGCTATTGACGATGGTCCAGGATCAGTCCCTTAAGGGAAAGATCAGAGGACAACACCTCGTAATTTTGAACCACGGTCAGATGACGAAGCAACACCCGATCTAGCACCCCACTCTCCAAACTTCCACACCAACCCCATGTGAGGACTTTCGGCCACGACAGATTTAAGGTGCACCAGCCGCCTCTACACCATACGCTTATAAACATCCATGCCTGGCCCGGATTCGAACCAGGAACCTTCCGATCTAGAGGCTAACACCTTAACCACTAAGCCGGTTGGTCGGCGGCAGACCAAAGGAGTGCCAGGCCTTTCGAAGACGGCAAGAGGCGGGAGGACTTATAGCGTCTAGTGCGTGATATATTCAGAGTTTAAGGAATAAACTTTTTTGGTCCTTCTTTTATTAGAATATGGAGTATAGCATAATAGTTTCAGCCTAGTTAAACAATATGGGATTTTCATAAAGACTTTAACTATGTAAGTAAAAAGAGCTTAACGGTGATTACTATTCATATAGTACTTTGAATGAAGTTATTTAGTAACTGAGATTTTATGTTGTCAAATATAAATATTCCCATATTTTAAATTTAATTTTTTAATAGCAAATATTTTTATGTCCTTCTCTGGTGTTTGGTCGTTACGTTTATTAAAGACTCGCCACTGCGTGGTTAGCCCGGCGTTGTCTGTGCCAGTTGCTTTTGTGGTTATTGGTTTATTCGTAAACCAAATGGGAATTCGTAGCCTGTTGGATAACAACCATAACGGCGTTCCCCGTAGAGTTGGCTTGCTTCGAAAACTAAATGGGAACTCGTAGCCTATTGGATAACAGCCATCACGGAGAGTCCCGTGACAGTACTTTTGGTGGGAGTGAAAAAAAGAATGGAGATGAAAAAAACTTGCCATGGTTCCAAGGCTGACGTCAAGGTGACACGTAAGGGCGAAAAGTCTAAATTTTGATGTTTCTTCATTCCTCGGAATTACCGCGGTAAAAGGAAGAATGGTGAAAAAAACTATTAAATAAATTTTAAAATGTTCTAGATTGAATTTTAAAATTCGCCATGACCAAAAAATTGCAAAACATTCAGACTACCTGTACGCCAAATCCAATTACTGTAATTACCATAGATTTGTCAGGACTTTGCGTATAGAAAACAAACAGACAGACAAACGCTTCTTTTTATAATATTAAAGATATATACAGTTATAAAATGCGCAGTTTTCAGGACAGGAAATACCCTTTAGGTTCGGTTTAAGTTCTGAATTCTTAATAGATCTCTTTATGCCGAAGTACGATCAGTGTCTTGTAGACATAATGAAGCTCATTGTTCTCTCTGGTTTTTGTGACAGCCAAAAATGCTTACAAAATTTTCTTTTTCCAATACAACATAAAAGTATAGCTTATGTTAAAGTCTCTGTGATCTTCAAGGTGCGCGAATTACTGTGGAAATAATGGCATTGAGCTCAGATTGATTCATTTGTTTGCTAAAGATAAGTGTTTCGGAACAGAAAAAGTTTTGAAACCCCTTTCATGATAAACAAGCAGAATTTTTTGGCCGTTTCTCCGTTAAATTGTTAAAACGTAGAAGCCAGACCCGATCCCTTTTATCTTCATAGAAAAATACAAACATCATTAAGAAAATAATTTCAACACAATTTCCTACATTTTTTTAAATTCTACAGTTTACTGTAGACATGTCACGTGTTCATGTTACACACACATAAGTACTGAAAATGCAACTGACCTTTTTCTTACGTGGTATTTTGGGGATTTATTCAATTAGTAACCTTTATTTCTCTTACGTGGCCTGAAAAAATGCTTTATTTTTATTTGTTAGACGACTATGTGAAGCATCATGCTATTACGATCGCAAATTAAATCTTCCAATAGAAAATACGTAAACTCCCACCTTATTTTAAAATAGAATCTTATCTTTATCTGATTTGTGGGAAATAAATCAAACAAATCATCAATGCAAAAACCAGATAGCACCATTTTACTTTTTCTTAGCTAAGCACGCTTTCACACAGTGTTGTGTTCAGTATGTTCTTTATAAACAAGATGACTTAACTATGAGCTTAATTCAAGAACTATACAAGTTAACTATCGAGTACAAGCGGAGCAGAAGTAGTTTTTAGCAACTTATATCTGTATACGTTGACGAGTCAAAACATTATGATCATCCCCACATTTTTCAATGAACTCGTCTGGATTACGTGGAGGGCACGTGATTAAGTGATAATGGTATTTAACTGCTGCTCGAGAAGGAATCATTCTTGCACTTACATTTGCGAGTGATGGGAAAGGCTGCTGATCTAAGCGAATTTGATAGAGGGCAGATTGTAATGGCCCGAAGACAAGGAACGAGTATCACCAAAACTGCACGACTGGTAGGTTGTTCACGATCTGCCGTTGTTAGCATTCATGCAAAGTGGATAAATGACGGTGACACCAGGAGTAGACGCCAAGGTGTTGGTCATCCACGCGTCATCAAAGAAAATGGACGCCGGAGACTGTCCCGCTTGGTAAAGCAAAATCGGCGCGAGACAGTGGATCAGCTGACAGCCCAATATATTGCAGGTCGAAGCTCAAGTGTTTCGGAAAGCACAATTCAGCGGACACTGTTGGATATGAGACTGTGCAGCAGACGTCCCAATCGTGTGCCTCTGTTGACCTCTGTCAACTACGCCTACAGTGGGACCGGGAACAACGAGACTGGGTCGTGTCAGGGTTCGCTGTCTGCCAGGCAAACAGTTGCTCCCCTCTTGTACAGCAGGTCATACACAGGCTGGTGGTGGCGGTATTATGCTTTGGGGGACGTTCACATGGGCGATTCTGGGACCCGTAGTCGTGTTAGAACAGACAATGAACTCTAGAACGAGTTACAGTTGTTTTGCAGGCCAAATTAGGCGCAACGCGTTATTGAGTAGGTGGTCATAATGTTTTGGCTCTTCAGTGTATGTTGGAATATATAATATTACATAATATTTTCTTTAGCAGAAGTACGTAATAAGGAAACAAACAAAGGTTACAAATGAAAATAACACAAATTAGCACACCACATGTTTCAAAGTGAGATTACAAGAAACACAAACTATGAATAAACACATAATATGTTCCAAAGTTCAATAGACATTAGCACAGGTGGAACAATATGTACGCTTGATAGTAACAGCATACATTTACCGCAAATTGGTTTCCGGCATCCCTCACAACTGGCAGAAGTCTTATTCTGTCCCTTGCAAAGTTTCAGAGGCGCATTTCTTTCGTTTTTGGGTCTGTACTTTAACAAATGGGGACATCTGTTGAGCAAAGCACCATTCGTAGTTCGTCCACGAGTGCAAGAATAAATTCTCGATGTGAAATTTTGGAGCCCGAGGATTCCTTGAAAATTAGCCAAGCATTGAGTGTAGTAATGTCATGGACGTTATAAACAACATGAAGAGACCGCCTATGAATTCCACATCTCGTAGTAGATTTCCTTAGCATATGATCTACTACATCTACGCAACATTTAGTATGATTGTAGTAATTAACAGTGTTCAATTTCTTTGCGCTGTTGTCAAGCATATTCGTGTGCATGGTGCTAAGAATCGTGACTTCTTTTGTGATATACATGGATCTCTCTCCCTCTCTCTCTCTCTATTATACATATGTGTGTGATATCTGAATCCAATGGCTTCAGAAGGGCAAGGGCCTCGTGTCTACTCAATCCTCTCGACATTGTTTTTACGTGAAAATGTTTACATACTGATCGAAATCAAAAACGCCGAGAACACAACTTTGGAAAGTGGCTTCTAGTTTCGTTTCCGATAGTAGATGTAGTAGGACTGGTTTCCTTCCAAAAATTCTGTAGCACACCAGCGCTGCTAGGATGCGAGCGCATTTCGGAGTGCTTAGAGCGAACCTGCTAACTGCCGCGATAGTCATCGCAACCAAACTAAATTTTGCGGTGTGAGTTTCCACATCAGCAGAAAACAAAAATGAGGCATCGGGAATTCGAAAAGGCATTCACTTGAAAATTGGTAATTTTTCTTATGAGGGTCAAAATGACTCCTGTTGGATGTTCTAGGCATTTCTTAGATTATTTAATTTAATAATTAACGTATAGAAAAATGAAAAATTGTCACAGTACTCTTTGGAAGCATTTTAGAAAAGTCAAAAAATATGAGCTTTGATGTTGAACTGTATGGTCAAATAAAGCATGTAAAATTGGAAAAAGGATCAAAATGACCCCAACTGCGCTTCTAGTGTTAAAGTAGCATTAATTGCCAACAACTCTACATCAAGACTTGGAACTGCTGCGAACAAGAAACACTTCGTTCAATTCTTCTATAAATTAGCTTCAACCAGCAATGGATTTGTCTAGGTTGTAGCAATGATGTAATAAATGTCTCACTCGCTCAATAGAGGTCAGCACAGTCAACATGGCATTGACATTGTTGATCTCTACTCATTAAGAATATATTTAGAAAGAGTTAGCTAGCGAATATGTGTGCGTGGCGTGGAATCCGAGAGGTCGGATATTTGAAATGTTTCTGAAAACATGTAAAAGTGTGTGTTGTGTCCACGATGTAAATAGTCAAATAAAGTGTTTGTGCACGAGTGTTGCTTGATCGCCAGCTTCAAGGAGTGATTCTCTGAGAATGACTACAAGGTCTTGATCTCCAATTTCAGTGGAACAACACAGCGGGGTATTCGTGAAGCTCCGGGATCCGTCCCTAAGGGAAAGATCCTAGAACAACAACTCGAAATTTTAAACCAGTCAGATTACGAGACTAACATCTGAGCTGGCACTCACTCTCCAAACCTTCACACCACCTAAAAGTGAAGACATTTGAGGCCACGACAGATGTAACATGTACCAATCTTCTCTGTACACGACGGTATTTTGTTGGATTCGAACTCGCAACAATCCGATTGCCAGTCCGTTACTCTTTCAACCAGGCTATCGCGGCCTAGTACAAATGGGAAGTTTAACTTTTTAATAATATCATTTTGTAAACTATTTTACTTATGACAAGTTTTTATTTAGTTTAATAACTGAATATTATTTTTTTCAGTTGTTAAAAGGAATGCAATCTTGTTGAGATAGTTTGTTAAACTCAATTGAATTTTAATGAATTAAAAAAAAAAGTTTCATAACAACTTATTGTTAGCGATGAAAGATTGCAGAATCAAACTAACAATGAAATTCAAGTAAAACGCAAATTAGAAACTAATTTTCACCAAACAATTATTTTTTGTAAAATTCAAGCACATTTAAGTAGCGTTTTGGTGTTGCGATACACGTTTAAAACAGGTACACTAAACAATATTTTAAAACAGAATTCTGAATAGTAGGTAAGGTGTTTTATATTATCTTTTAATTGTGATATTTTTAAGCGGTACATGATTCCAGAACCAGAAATTTTAATGCGGTTAAAGCTAAACTCAAAAATGCAAACTATATTTTACCACTGATACTTTTGGTAAGGTATATAAGTACATTACTTGCACTGATGTCAATACACATTTAAAACAGTAAATTACAAACTACTTTTATTACAAAATAATTTTTTGTAAAACTTAAACACATACGTATATTTCGCGCTCTGTTGTCTTTGTTCATTTAAGGAAGCAACCTTATATAATCAAGGAGTTTTATCCGTGTTTTATTATCTGTTATATTTTTAAGCACAATAATTCCAGAAAAAAATATAAACTCATTTTAAGCAAAACTAAAATCACAAACTACTTTTTAACACAAAATTATCCTTTGGGTAAGATTTATAAGCATATTACTCGCGCTCTAATGTCTTTGCACTTTCTGAACACACAGTAACAGCAAAATATTTTTTAAAGCGAGCACTAAATAGTTGGGCTTATACTGTCTTTTGTCTATTACCTTTTTAAGAAATATATCTTACCCCGGCAAGAAAAGTGACACAAGTCAAAAAATAATAATTTTGATGTTATGTCATTGAAAAATATGCATGAGATGCCCCAGTGTGTTATATTGCTATTCTATAGAATACAATAGAAGTTACCACCATAAATACTTACCTAAAATTTAAAAGAAGCTTATACCATTTCAATATATGTTTTATAGTATCCTTTACATTGATGTTTCTCTAATTCTGCAATTTTGAGTTGCGTCACTTTTCTTGCCGAGATGCGATACATGTTTCGAGAAAATAAATACAAACTAGCTTGAACTAAAACTCGAAAGACGAATTGTTAGGAAAACCTTCATCTTCTCAATTTTACTAAGCCAACATATTTGATTCGTACTTTATTCAAATCTTGTCACGTGATCTTACATACTATTATAAAAGCGGTTGTAATCTGTTGCACCAGTATTCCCGCTCGCACTTGTTTGATCACGTACCCGCTTACTTGATATCTTCGATCAAGTTATTAGATTTTTCTTTTCAACTATGCATCGATTATAATCTTTTAATCGTAACTTAAATTCATTTGTTATTTTTTGAATGAATTCTAGTTTGGATTTTAAAGACTTCGTCATGTGTACTTTTAGTTAAGTTTATATCGGCCTAATAGGTGATAGTTTATTTTAATTCACTGCGTGGTTACTCTAATTGATCTTAAAATTCAATCACGAATTAATTTTTATCGCTAAATTATTGTGTGGGTAAGATTTATAAACATATTACCAGCTCCCTGATGGCGATACACATTTGGAACATCAGCAGCAAACAATCTCTTAAAGCGAAAGCGAACACTGAATAGTTGGAAGGAACTAGTAATATTATGTCGTCACTGGACGTCGTCTGGCAAGAATAATTGCACCCCATATCCCTTTCCATTAGTTCCGTAAACCTTTTACGTTCCGTTCAAGAGGTTACTATTTTTACATTGTCACTTCACGGAGCGCTTCGTTAATTAATGCCACAGAAGATATTTGCCATGTTCATAACCGAAAATTGCAAGTGCCCCGGTACCACAAGTAATTAAAATTTCTGAAGTAAGAAAGAGTGCGACAGGAAGCACACCATAGCGTAAGAGAGAGACTTATAATGCATGTGCATCGTAACTCCGATGGTTGGAAGCGTAGTTTGTATAAAGAGCTCCCTTCGGTAAGCAATTTATCATCCTGTGAAGAATGAGAATCGTTTTGTTTCGAAAGTAGCTTGATGCACGTACTCAAAGTGGTGATCATTACCTGTTGTTAGGGTTTCGGGAAATATTTATCGGCGGCATGTGGCAACGCGCGTTTGAGCTATTTAATATGATTGAGGAGTCATAATAGTTTTGCTTCGAAAGTAGCTTGATGTACACCCGCGAAGTGGAGATTATTACTTGTCGTTTAGTGTTTGTAAACATAATTTGTGTTTATGTGTGCTGCGTTCGAGCTATTCAGTCGAGTGAACGGATTATGGAAACCTTTAAATCTGTATAATGATCAAAGAAAACATGTCAAGTTACACTCACGCAGTTAGTCATGATTCGATATTGTAATAAAGCTTGATCAGCTACATCACTTAATTAAAACGAAAGCAGAAGTTTGAATAAGGATTGCTGGCACTGATTAAATTAATTTATTAATTAAAGCTTTTACAGGTTGTTCGAAAACTTTCTATACAAACTTTAAGAAGTAAAAGAAAAAAATTAAACCCTAACCCTCCATGTTATTTAGACTAGATATCTCGTTCATCAAGATCTGACCAATTTTACTAATGACGAGATATCTCGTCATTAAGATATTGCCGATTTTTTTATGAGGGCAAGATCAAGATCTGGTCAGTTCTCTTCTAATGGCGAGATGTCTCTCCCATCCAGATCTGGTCATTTGTGTAAGTGATGAGATACCTTCAAGGCAACGATTTATCTCAAAAAGGTGTATCTGAAAGCAGCACTCGTATGTGCAAGAGGGTATACTAAGATAAGAGTTCTTAACCTTTGTAAGACAGAGTTCCGCTAAATTCTTTCTTATAAGATGAAGGCTTGAGCATATCGAACTTGCTCGTTAATACATTTCTAATTAGAGCACCCAATTTTAATCAATTAACTAACATAAGTATTAGTAATTAAGTATTACGACATAATCATAAAGAATATTAGTCGAACTGTGGCATTTTTACAAGCATAAAATATTCCATTTAAACTAGTTATGAATCATACGACCATTGAAATCCAGCGTATTGTAGTTTTGTCATGCCAACACCATTAAATTAATTTGTTCTGATTTTTATCGGCCAATTCTATTCGGATCACCAAAAATTTATATTTGTTGCCTCACAAGCACTTTCGACACCAGATTTATTAACGCCAAAATTAAAGATCCACTTGTACTATTTGCATTAAAATTCAAATCTGCAAGTCTACTACTTTTTAAAAATCAGGGCACTCTGGTTTCAAAACACAGCAATACAAATTAACGAAGAGACAGCTCCCAGTTCGCGCAGCATAGGCAGACGGGGTAATGGACGTAGTAGACTTAACGTGAGGCAAGTGTGTGTGTCCCGGCCCATAAATATCAATAAACCCAAATCCTGAATAGAGTCGGGTGTAGTTCTCATCATCGTAACATTTGCTATACAGAAGTTTTTTGTATGGTCTTTTGAACCCATTCACGAATATTGTACTCTGAATATTTCCAATTTTAAATATTTATTCATGAAAAAATTAGTTTTAAAACAAATTCCAGGAGAATCTTTCACATCCCAGAACCAGGCCACAACAATTATTTTCTGTAGAAGTCAAATGTTCAAAATTTTCACAGACAATGGTAAGAGTTTCGAGAACATTCAGAGCTAGATGAATGGTTTTAAGAAACTTTCATACAATTATTGTGCAATACTCAATAGAATAGCAATTTTTATGCGATAAATTGGTCTTCAAATAGTTATATTATAGAACGTATTCACTATATTTATGCTACTAAGGATAGGATAGGAAGATTGCTCTTTACATAGTGTTTTATAGTGACAAACGTAGCCACCATTACAAAAACTAACACAATATTGTAGCATATTACAACAGTGTGACCTACCTTCTCCATAAAGTACTTTTGGTAGACAAATTTATATTGTATTTATAAGTCATGCTAAAGGAGAAGTTATTAAGCGGAAATGAATGTTATATAGTGAGCAAATATGTGCATCTAACTGTTATTGTTTTAGCTAGTAATTCAGACAGTGCTTGTTGAAGAACGTGAACAGACTCAATGGTTGTGACTTTTGTTTACTAGTGACTTTAATTTAACATGTTTTTTAATGAAAATGTTTGTGGCAACAGTTATGTTGTTCTGACTTTTATAGTGAAAAATATTGATATAGTTCGTTTGTATACTGTTCTTATCGCTGTTAATTAAAAAGGTTTTCGTTTAGTTTCACTGTCATTTATTAAAGAAAAAGATATAGATCGAATTTAAACAGTGCTGTTCATTTTTGTTATTAAGCTGCTTCATTTCATATAAACTAAACTAAGACAACTCATTGATACAAAAAGCGTATTGGTAAGAAAGAAAAATTGAACAGTAAAAAATATAATCTTACATTGTTAATTATCTTATGCAAATATTTTAAACGAAGAGATGGAAAAACTTACCTAGACGAGAGAAATTGGATCGAAACCTCAACTTGAACTGTCGAGTTTCGAATTCCCTCCTAGGGAATTGATTATCTACACAATTAACATTCACATTTACACAAATTAAATTAACTCCCTTGAGAACAAAGAAACTTAATCAAAGAGCAAAAATCGGCAGGGTTTGAAAAAATAAGTCCCACGCTAACAAAGACAGAATTAAAGGATACGTTTTTAATACAAAATGTAAGGTGCAAAGTAAATTTATATAAATGAATTTTCAGCGCTGAGAAATATTTCTTGTTGATTGATGAGGGTTGCAGTAACGTGTGTATTGTTTGAATATTCATCTTAATTAGAGGGAAATGATGCTCATTACACAAACACACTGTGCAAATACGTTCGTTCCTGGTATTGCTTCTCCTCGGATGATTCTTTTGGGGTTTGATGTTTATTTTCGCTTTGTGATATTGATTTTGAATCCTGTTCTATTTTTACAAGAGAGGTGATCATTATAGGGTGTAATTTGTAGTCTTAAGTGTGCGATTTATAACAAAGCATTTCAATAAAGCTGTCTAGACTATGTAGTGTTTAGTTTATAGTCCCTACCACAAACATTGAACATATACTTTCAATGCATATAAAATAATGTAACTGTATATTATTTATTAATCGTTATAAATTAAAATATAATTGCATTTTCTGTAATCTTATACTCTGATATAAAATTGCGCCTTCAATGCTTATAAAAATATGCAACCACATTTTATTTTAAAAATAGATGTAAACTATATTTGTCTTTATTTAGTCTTGTGTAGTCTTATACGGTAATATTAAATGCACCCACAATTCTTCCAGAAGAATGTTGTAATCATATATTATTTTAAAAATAAATGAAAATATGTTTGTTTGTTAGATTCATATTTCATGTTTGTTCACTTTTAGAATCAAAATTTTCTACAAAGTAATCCGACTGATGAAAGATTCTCAGAAATGCTTGTAACAGTGTTTTAATAAGCTTGTTATGCAGCTAGTTTCTTTTCTATAATTTGCTTAGGGAATGTTATAAAATTATAGATGTCGAAATTTCTTTTCGCTATCTTCTTATTTCGTTAAAATAATCCGTTCTTGCGAAACGATGATGCATATCCATATTTAACAGATGGGAGTAAAAGATCAAAAACAAGCTTTTGTTTGGACTTAACATTGACAAATCATTAAATGAATAACCTAAACATTCATTAATTAGGTAAATGTAAAATGTTATTAAAATTGTAAATTACATATATTTAACTCTAATTATGAAATTTTGATTAGAAGTATGTGATTATACTAATACATAGTGTAAAAAAGTTCCAAAAGAATTTGTAATTTTGTAAAATGTAAGAGGTTTATACAAACAATGGATATTTCTATCTCTAATTAACGAGTAATTTTTTTTAACGATTTAATTTGGTACATAAAGATACAAGATAGGAATTTATCTACAACAGGACATATTTCTTAAGACGATTTTATAAAGAAATTTGTTTATATGTTTGAGAGTTTTTTGATTGATGAGGAGTTTTGATATAGATTTCTTTTATGATTCTTCAAAAATCCTTTTAAATGATGATATCATTCATAAAACTATTTGAATGTGTTGTAATTCTGAATAGATACAAGAAACATTTAGGTACTTATTGTTATCTGAAAGCTTAAAAACAATCTATATGGAAAGTATGAATACCAGAGAAGTAAAATAAATTAGATTGTGAACAAGAAATGCTAAATTTTATAAATTAAAATATTTTTCTTTATATACGAGAACGATATTTTCTTTTCCATGTCACAAATATTTCTACTGACGCAAAATGATAAGATGCAAAATATTACGGACTGAATAACTGAACTTACAGTGTGCAATTCTTTTGAAGTCAATTTGAAGTAAAAAAATTCTTATCTATACACAGTAAGATTTTTATAATTAATAGATTAAGTGTGGGGTTTCACACTTAACTAGTTCATACAAACATTATTACGGGATCAATAAAAAACTAGCTATATTACTCTTAGAGTAATCGTAATAATTGAAAAAAAAAGGAGGAAGAATATATACGCAATTTTTCTTATGACAATAATATAGTTCTTGAATAAAGTCTTATAAATCTTCGAAGGATGTATATAAGGGTTCGAACCCCAACCACTATAATACTGATAAAATCATTGAGCAAATAACATTACCGAGTGTATATGGAAATATCGAATATTCAAAACTAAATTTTCATGGATCGTGTCAGCCCAGTTGGTAGAGTCGTACTAGATTAGCACAATCGGAGGGTTGCGAGTTCGAAACACAATCCAACCAAAGGCCCGTAGTGTCCGTACGGGGCTGGTGCACTTCAAATCCGCCGTGGCCTCAAATTTTTTCATGTTGGCATGGTGTGGAATTGTGGAGAGTGGGCTCCAGATCAGGTGTTGACTTCGTCATCTGACCATGGTTCAAAATTGCTTGATATTTTCCTCGGATCTTTCCTGTGAAGTTCGGATATTCCTTCCTGCATGACTCGTAGCAAGATTCCTCTGTGTGACGGAATTAATGAATACGGATGGCACACTTTCGGTATGTAAAGCCGCGTGAATAGCATTGAGTCATTAACGATAGGATCAGGGTTAAACTTGTCGTCGGGCCTGTTGCATCATGTGATTATCTTCTTGTGTGTCGCATAGTATTATTCTTCGTATATACCGTTATGTGGTGTTTTATAAATGTGTCAAAGAATAGGCATGCATCGTTTTTACGAACCACAAGCACTTTTACATTGCCCTTCGGGATTGATTCCGGACCATTGCCAATAACCCGTTGTGCAACTCCAGCGCGACGTAAATTAAACTACCTACCTCTATAAACTATGCTTCAAAGTAAATCAGAGCGTTGAAGTATTGGAAACTGGATTTACATTTTTGTTTTCATGCATAATTTTGCTGGATAAGGTTATTTGAATTATCTCACCAAAATCTACGTAAAGTGAACGAACCCATGAATAGTCAGTTCTCTTTTATCGCTGTGGTGCATTCCATGAGAATGGCTCCACGACCGTGTGGTACTATCGATCCTGAGAACCTTTGGATTCATGACTTCGGTCATTAACTTTTCTCGCATTGTCGTTCCTGGTCTGATTAATTGCTGCAATTTGTCTACTTTTATTACTTTTTGCCCTGCTGTCGAAAATAAAACTATTATACCAAAATTATACTAAAATCTAGACTCATGAACTTGTAATTCAAAGAACCCTTACTCTTTTCCTCTTTTGTATCATGCAATATTAAGAATACAATATGCCTGTAAGATGAGAATGTGCTGTGAAGGAGTGATTAAAGTTTGAGGTGTGATAATGCATCCATATACAAAAATGTATATATATATATATATATATATATATATATATATATATATATATATATATATATATATATATATATATATATATATATATATATATATATATATATATATATATATATATATATATATATATATATATATATATATATATATATATATATATATATATATATATATATATATGTATATATATGTATATATATGTATATATATATATATATATATATATATATATATATATATATATATATATATATATATATATATATATATATATATATATATATATATATATATATATATAGTCCTAAGTCACATACTTTATGTCCCACTTTCCGAAGTGGACCTAATGCATCTTTCTTGTTTCCTCACTCCTCTGGGTCTAAAGTTTCATGCGGGAAAAGGGAAAACACTCATTGGAGGATAGGGTGACTGGATTTTGTCCCACCGACTTCAAATGGGATAGGGGATCATCTCAAAAGGCAAACTACTAAGGGACTTGCTTCAATGTGCTATATTTAAGGTCTAATGAACATGTGGTGAGGGTGGCTTCACTACAATTCAACACTCGCAACAATTTTTAGATTGTTAAGTTACTGCCAACGCTTAACGAATCTGCGAATTCACTCCATTCGTAAGTTTTCCTTTGAATATTTCTCATGAAATATCGACATTTTGACAGTTGTTTAAATTCATTTCTGCCACATTTGTCATTTCTCTTAACAAGATTTTCAGTATCGGATGTCTGGTACATGTTGAAATCACTTAACTGATGATACTCTAACTAATGATTTTCATTTTTAGTGTGCGGCAGTTTGATGAAAGTTAAATTGCCTTTATATCGGGAACCAGTCCAGTTTCAGATTCGAGAGTGCTACAATTTGAATCAATAAAAGGTTCACATAAATGCAAAAATGGAAAATTATTGTTTTGAATTTTTAGTTTGGTCTTCATGATAAAGCGAATCAAAATAAAAACTAGACAGACCTTACTTTTAGAAGCTTTTTCTCTCATGCTAAATGTAAGTAGCAGGAGTGTACTTGGAGTGGAACACCGTGCTTCCTGTGTGTATTCTTGATATGACACGTTACTTGGCTTGTTTTTGGAATAGGATTTCAGCACGTCGCCCACCAATTTATAATTCGTTCTTAATTTTTGTACTTTTCTTTCTTAAACACTAGTGCTTTAAACCTGAAGATGACGCAAATACTTTTAAAAAGATTTTTCTATCATGCTAAATGTAAGTAGCAGGAGTGTAGTTGGAGTGGAACACCGTGCTTCCTGTGTGTATTCTTGATATGACACGTTACTTGGCTTGTTTTTGGAATAGGATTTCAGCACGTCGCCCACCAATTTATAATTCGTTCTTAATTATTGAACTTTTCTTTCTTAAACACTAGTGCTTTAAACCTGAAGATGACGCAGATACTTTTTAGCAGCTTTTTCTCTCATGCTAAATGTAAGTAGCAGGAGTGTAGTTGGAGTGGAACACGGTGCTTCCTGTGCGTATTTTTGATTTGACACGTTACTTGACTTATGTTTGGAATAGGATTTCAGCACGTCGGCCACGTTATAGTTCATTGTTAATTTTGTACTTTTCTTTCTTGGAACACTAGTGCTTCAAACCTGAAGATGGCGTAGATACGATTCATGCAAATTACCTTTTGTGTATTTTCCTCTATTATGTGGTGATAAAATTTTCCTTGTGCGTTTAGGTCCATTTTTTTGAAATGGTCTGTCTTATGTTTTCTTGTATTTTGATCCAGTACAGAGACCTTGATCGTAAGACTCACAATCTGAACTAAACAATTAGTCTTATACTTCAGTATTAGTATCAGTGGTTAATTCAATGAATTGATTGTATAAATTAATATACATTTAAAATAGCAATTGATGGTTGAGAAATAATTGGAAAAACTTTCACTCTTCTTTTAATTAGTCATTTTATTTACAAGGCAATATAATATTTGCAGTTGAATTAAAAATGATTTTATACTTGAAAAATATATGAATGTCATAAAGTAATTCAAACGTGATGGAAAAATAGCGATAAGGATTCGCAAAAAATTATTTGGTCACAAAACGAAATTGAAGCTAAGAATGAATTTCGAAGTGATAAATCATAGTTAATTGTTTAACGCCAATTAGAGTAATCGTAAAATTCCCACAAATGGCTATAAACTACATTTTAATACTCCTAATTTAGTATCATGGGAGAGCATTTGTGTAAGGGGAAATAAGACCCTCGTCTCCTGCGTGGTTCGTTTGTCCACATTGAATATTTCTCTAAGAAATTTTCACTGGAAGTCATAAAAATATAATAGGATAAATGATTTTTAACATTTGTCTCTGAAAACTTCCACAATACTGACTGTGATTATTTTAATTGTAAATTATAAGTAGAATATATTTAGCAATTTCGATTGATTGGTAGCTGTTGTGAGAGTTATAGTATAGGGCATATAAGAAATAATATTTGTCAGTTTATTATGTTCATTAGGTATTTAGGTGTATATTAAGTCCCTCTTGTAAGGCAGTCGTCAAATCAATACAAACTCGGTAGTTCAATTATATTTTGCTATAAATAAGATAAATGTTCAAAATCTAAGTAATACAATTATCTATAGTGATCTAAAGTTTAAGAAGTTATTAAATGTTTTAAAAGAGTTATAAAATTGATAAATAGTTCCAAGTTTACCAAATGTACTCACTAATTTCACTCGTTTCCTGTTTTTACTTTGACTCTTTAGTTGTTATGATGTTTTCTAAGTAAGGAAGTTCTACGTTTAAAATAAAGTCTCACTGTGTATTAAGATTCACATACGAGACAATGGAAAAGTAAAATAAAAAAGTTAAATTAAGACATTTTTCTGTAAGAAATTCACAAAATGTTCCTTTGATCAAGTATAATCCTGCATGACCAAAGGTTTCCCACACCATTATTAAGTTGGAACTATAAAAAAGCTTTCTAGCCGTATCTTTTGCTATTGACTTTTGATTTCCGTAGCTCGAAATTCATGGTAAGATTCCACAAACACGTGGTAATTTTTTATGCAACTTCATGAACAACGCTCGAGGGATCAACTGGTAACCTTCCTTCTGGTGCCTTGCGCCATTACCACTGCGCACAATGACGTATAATTTCTCCCTTCATTTACTTTTACGCCTTACTATATCACATGTAGGTTGACTCAGGAATCCGTTTAAACGAGTGCAGCCGAACTTCGATTATTCAATTGGTTGGTTTTGGTGCTAGGACCATATTTGATCAAACTGTGCTAACACAGAAGACAGTCTTACTCGAAAAGCACGGTGCACAGGATATTGGTTTCCGAGATTATGCAAGAAGTTTTGGATGGAGGCATCAAACAATCCACCAATTGCATCTCCCTATCACATAAACTTCCACTGAAGCTGACTAGACTGCACTATAGGTCAGTTTTTACAACACGAGGGTTAATTAGAGAAGATTGAGAAACCAGCCACTATGTATTTTGTCAAGAAATACGCCACTCGTATTTGTCACTGCGTATCTATTTTAGCCTCAGTGCATTAGAACATTTGGAAAATTATTATGCAGTAAGTGATCCTACTTCTATTGATATAATAGACTCTCGAGCCTTTCGAGATATTTACAGGTACATCTGATACGAATTTCTTCTAATGTGAAGATTACGGTTGGTGAAATGGCAGACGAACTTGGGAGGGTCGGCTTCAATTCAAATTTAATTGAGGGAAACTCACTTAACTTTGAAGAAATTGACTCTTTGTATAAAAAAGGAATGAAAGTTTGGCATAAAAGGCAATATTCCATTGGCATAGAAATATCTGGAGAAATGGCCTACTTAAGGTTATATAGCAAAGAACAGTCAGCTCTTTCAAGATTTAAGAGTGATCACACCATGTCTATGAAATGTGTGGCAATAAAACAGATTTACCCCAAGACTGTCACAACGTCAGAGTAACAGTATGGATAGTATTAACCTCTTATTGCTGTGTTTTATTATGTCATGAAAGGAATTGATGATGATCGGATACATCTTTTGGACATCTTTTTGCGAAAAGGACATCAAGGTACTGATCCAATTTTAATGTGGGCGAAAAAAAAAACACGGCCATTTATGACATAATCATCGCTTAAACCACTTCAAATTTTGTAAAGAAATAGAGTGCTTGCGTGTAAATTATGTTAAAAGTAAATAGACTATGCTAATTTCTGTACTATTAATTCACAAATTTGATATTACTACTGACTCAAGCATTTTGTTTTCAAAATTTTTAATTTTTATATAAACATTAAACATACTTTTATATTCTAAACGAGATTTCATGTTTATTGATTTTTCTATTTTCATAATAAAGTCTGCCTCAAATTATACTGCTCAGTTGTCATCTTCATCTATGCACACACCGCGAATAGATGGTGATTTGACATTTTCCGATAATACGAGCAACGGTTATCGCATGACTGATTGATCGCTCTATAATCATCTGTTCTCCCTCAAGCTGTGAGTCTCCTCTGTCCCGACGAAGAATTTAATCTGCATATCAGTTTTGAAATCTTGCGTCAGAGACGGCTTAGAGACGCGACAGTTCCAAAATAGGACACTGACTATGCTCAACCGCAACTTGAGACTGTCAAGGAACGGTAGTTTTCGTGCGGAAATTGTTCAAAACACACCAGCAAGGCGACTGAATTTGATATTTGCGTACGAGTTAAGGATTTCCAGCTCAAGTAATGAGTTTAGGCGCTTTCACTTACTATGGTAAGTTTTGGAACGTTTAGGAATAGATTCCATCGCTGAAATAATATATGCTATATGGAAAACAACGGTACCTCTACCTTCCTCAAGTAGGTGTTTCAGGATTTCAATGTAGACATGTTTAGATAAAGGTAAACATGAACGTATGAATTGAATGGCTTTACGACATAGTATCCCAAAGTGGGTGTTAACATTTTTTGTGAGCACTGAAGGAATTTCGGAGGAAATGATCTAACCAAGGAAAATAGGGGAGCAAGAAAGGACAATAAGACGCTATAGAATATAGTATGACCCCTAAAATGTTTTAAACCAGGCCTCGAAATAGATTTTTTAATACAGATGCACCTTGTTTTAAGTTAGGTGCACAGGTTATATTTTAGGCGTATATATATATAAAAAAAAACGTAATATAAGAGCATTGATGTAATGTAAACTACTTTATTAGTTGGGTATGTTTATAAAGGTCAGTAGTAGTTAGTAAATAAAAATATTTAAACATTTAAATTCTCCCTTCTCCGGCGCACGGCGGTCGGAACAGTCGCTTCAACAGAGCCATCTGCAAAATGTTTCGATCTTCGGAAGGTTCTGGTGGCAGTGGCACAAGTAAACCTTCCTCATGTACAAACCCGTTACGTTCCAGCGATTTTGTTTTCGCATAGTGTGTATTTAGGAATTTTAATTACGTTCCTTTAGAGCGAGAGAGGTTGATACTAATATTTTGTTCCAACATCAAAATGACATAAAACACGCTTCCCTCCTTTTTTTAATGTTAGGTGCATTGCGTGCATCTAGCGGGAAAAAATTAGGTGCACCATTTTATTTTCATGTGCACAGTGCACTTGTGCACCCGTGTATTTCGAGCCCTGTTTTAAACAAACACCTATTCACTTACTTGATCATACAGACATACTCACTGCAGTTCACTGTAGTGAGTATGTCTGTATGGTAATTAGAAGAATGAGCAAGAAAGGATAATAAGATGCTAAAATATAGTACATCGCCTAAAATGTTGAAAGCTAACACTTATTTACCTACTTGACTTCAATTAAAGAGAGGAACCTTAACTGTAAATGGTTGACAGGAGATTTAAGGCTTCTGATGAAAACAGAGCCGCCTAATATCAACAAATTGATAGCCATCCAGAATAATATGTCTTCATGATCATTTTTAATTTTTAAAACTTCGATTAATATTGATTACTAATAAACGATAAAAATCTAGTCTGCTTATTTGAAATTTATTTTTGTTACTTCATTTTACTAAAAAGCTTCATAGTTTTAGTACCAAGTTGATTTATTTACAAACTAGCTTTTAGAAATTCTAAAACCACACACAGCTACACTTATAATGTACTATTAGTTTAGATATAGTTTTCCAGAGAAGAGAGACAGAGACAGACAGACAGAGAGAGAGAGAGAGAGAGAGAGCTCTTTTTAAAAATGAATTGTTTTCGTAAAGAGCGTGTTGTGCAAAAAAAAAGTTTATGAAACACTTTTCCCTGAGGTGTTGACACACATATATCCGTTCTAGAATCCAGTCTTCTATGCGTGGCTTCTAATCAGTTTTGAAAAATAGAACCTTTCCTACGACTTTTGTAAACAGTAAATGTGGTTATTTAGTCATTATGTATGTTATGAGGAAAGCAGTAAAAGAGACTAGTAAATATCGTGACACAGAAGATTTAAACTGCCTCATGACTTGTTCCTTCACACATTTAATAAAGTACGGATTTTGAATAAATTGTTAGTAAATCTGATGACATTTTTAGGGCTAAAATATTCCCCATGCTTTGTTCTTCCACGTATTTAGGAAGTCAGGATTTTAACTTAAATGCTTCATACTTCAAAACAATGATTTTACCATCATGAGTTTAGTATTTTTAAGTTTGATAATGCTTTAATTAAAAAAATATAAGCATAGCAAAAATTTTCTCATGAACTTAAGACGCAATTTTCCCATTATTTTTATGCGAATTAAATGATATTTTATATTTTTTTATAGAATTACTGCATTTTAAGAGCCGCTAAATACTTTGCTTTATTTTCATAAGCAATCGTTAAACTGTGTTATGCTTTGAACAACTGCTATAAACTACTATATATATTTACAACAACGATACGAAAAGGACTCAAAAATAAGAAAAGGACTAGGTTAAGTAATGGTAATTTTTAATTAACGTCGTACTAGAGCAACATAACAGGTTCGGTACAGGATCAATCCCCTAAGGGAAAGATATGAGAACTAAGTTAAGAGTCCGCGAGATAACTTAGTAGAAAGCATACCCATAAAAATAAATATGAGCATATGAGTATCCATTAAATAAAATAGTGTTATTGAGTATTATTTAAATAAAATAGTACTAGTGAGTGTTCATTAAATAAATGGTGTAGTAATTGAACATTGTTTCTTGAATTGCACATTAATATACTGCATGAACAATATACTATTTGTTAAGATTAGTAATCACTGTAAATCTTCTTTCACTTACTCTTCTTCCAAGGAGTCGGAATCTGCAAAAACCAAATCCTCGGTTCTTTTACTTGGGGGCTGATTCCGGATCATTTCCGATAGCCCGCTCTGTTGCTCTAGTGCGACATTCATTCAACACACAACAAAACTAAATGAATTTTGAAATTTAAGATCATATGAGCAATTAGTTTTCTTAAACTCTTCCCTGAATGTTTTAGAGATACCTTAGATATTAGGAATGCCTTAGATTCATCATCTGATGG
Source organism: Metellina segmentata (assembly GCA_947359465.1). Lineage (NCBI taxonomy): Eukaryota > Metazoa > Arthropoda > Arachnida > Araneae > Tetragnathidae > Metellina > Metellina segmentata. The sequence goes on from OX375874.1 coordinate 71,128,294, forward strand.
CTCAAAATTACGAGGTGTTATCCTCGATCTTTCCCTTCGGGTTTGTCCCCAGACCGTCACCAATAGCCCGTTGTGTTGATCCAGTGTGACGTTAATAAAAAATACCTACTTCCCATTATAAAAGTTTAAGGTTTAAGAGAATATAAAACCATTTTAACCAGTGACGTTGTAATGTCAGTTTTGAAACGACAGCTCAATTTGTTCTCCAATATTAAGAAATGTAAATTGAGTTCTTATGCAAGACACAGAAATCTCCGTGCCATAGAAACCTGGATGGAAGAGTAGCATATTAGCATCCGAAGAGTTGCGAGTTCAAAACTCAATTGAACCAAAGACCGTCGTGTATGAACCATGTGAGGTGAACGTTAAAATCTGTCATGACCTCAAGTGTTACAGTTAAATATTAAAGAAATTAGGTGTCTATCTTGCTGAACCAGTTTTTAGCCATCCACAACTTTACGTTGAATTGTCGACGGCTGTTCAATAGTTTGATTATGTCACTTTTAAAGCAGGCCTTGAAACAGAACAAGGAAAATTATTTCCAGGTTCAGAAAAATTATTTACAAAAAGTATCATGTTCAAAGAAATTTTGCAATGTTCTTGATATGATTGATACTGTTAAAAAAATGATAAAAAAAAAAACTGGTGGTAGCATGACGAAGAGGGTGCCCACTTGGAGGATAATTAAGCAATTGGTAACTTGGGAGGATAATTATGGCAGGAAAAGGTCCAGTATTTCTATGCATAAGCAATGAAGATTATTGCGAATATATTTCAATACGGATTGCTCATTGAAATATTACTAATTTCATTGATATATACAGGGTTTCATATATATATATATATATATATATATATATATATATATATATATATATATATATATGAAACCCTGTATATATCAATGAAATTAGTAATATTTCAATGAGCAATCCGTATTGAAATATATCCGCAATAATCTTCATTGCTTATGCATAGAAATACTGGACCTTTTATATATATATATATATATATATCCCTCTTCACAGCACTGTAGAGAAAATACCAATAGTCCTATGAACGCCAAATCTGCGTGGTACACATTTCAGAGCATGAGTATGGTAAAAGAAAATTATTAGTTCCGAAAATTACCGATAGGGGAAGAGATGGCTCTACTAACAGTCCCCTCTAAAACATAATGCAAATAAAATGGCTTCGCAGTCGCGGTACACATTCATTACGAATTATAAATGGTATAAACGACCATCAACTGTCATAAACCTTGAATTTGAAATTTAGGTAAGCATTTTTCAAATGCTCCATACGGGATCAACAAAAGAAGACGCCGGTTTATGCAAATTGTTTAAACTACACACACTAAAACACTTTTGCTATGATAGCTTTATTGAAACTTTCGACGATTGCTATGGGATTCTCAATGCCTGACCTTGCTTTATTTTTAAAGTTGTTTTACAAGAATGGCGAAAACTCTGCTGGTGGTCTTCGCGAGTATAGACGTTTGAAATCGGTGCGTACAGGTGCTCAGATAGCTTGTGGCATCTGGGGAATGGTTCAACGCTTGAAGAAGAGTAGAAGCTTCTCAGTTAGACCAGGACGCCGGAAACCTGTGACAAAGCAATTCGCTGAAGAGGTAGCAACGGCTATCGTTGAGCATACCAGGCAGAATGAGGCAGGAAACAGTGGTACTCGAGCTGTAGCATGACAATCGGATTTGCCTTACGCAACAGTACGAAAGTGTTCGCGAAAAAGTTTAGAAAGTTATCCGCATAAGATCCAGCTAATCAAGCGTTACAAGATTCTGATACAGATGTCCGTGAAAAATTTAATTTGACATTCCTGGCACGCATGCATGGAGATGACAACTCACCCTGGAACATCTTGGAGTGATGAATCCTATTTTTCTCTGTGTAGCAGTAAACACCCAAAACAACCGCATCTGGGCAACTAACTAACTAACACCAACACACACTCCCGTGCCTAGTGTCGTGAGACACTGTACCAGTTGCATCTGGGCAACGGTAAATCCCTGAAAATTTCAACAGATCCCTTACATTCTCCAAAACTAACTGCTCGAATTGTGTTTATAGCAACATTTCTGATTGGTCCCTACTTTTTTGAAGAAGTCCATCCACAGAGATTTAAGACCTGTTCAGTTACTGCACAGCGTTATAGGGACATTTTGCAGAATTTCGTTAATCGTTAGTTCTAACAACGAGGATCCCTCAGATCTACCATATGCCAACAAGATGGAGCACCTCATAGGAAATAGGACGTCCTGTTCAACAATTGTTGCGACAGTATTTTACAGAAAATCGGGTAATCAGTCGCGCATTCCCATCTTCATGGTCACCCCGTTCACCAGATCTGAGCTCTTGTGACTTCCGGTGTGTGGGTTATCTAAAAAGTATGGCTTATCAGGGAGGTATTCCGAACCTTGCAGATTTGAATGACAGCGTAATCTTGCACAAGCGCAACATCAGAATAGATCAGTTAAGTGAAGTTGTTGAACACGTCATCACACGGGATCCAGTTGTTACTTCTTCAACACAGTCAACACATTGAACACTGCCTATGAGTTGTCTTTAAACAGCCTTCTTCTCTCCTGCGTTCCAAGTGTAACACGTTTTAGATGCATTAATTAAATTGAAATTTGGTTGTTTATGGTTTTTGTCAGTATCTATCGCACTCTTATACCACTTACAAATTGTAAGTAATATTCATCACGATTGTCAGGCTATTTCATTGAATTATGCATTACCAGAGACTGCGAGCGTCGGGCTCGCATCAGAAGGGTTGTGGGTTCTGTCCTCGGCGGAGCCTGCAATTCTGATGATTGCGAGATCGGCGCTTCGACCTGGCTAAAGACCGTCGTGTTCACTAATGGTGACTGGGGCACGTTAAATAGGTCGTGGTCACAAAGTCTCCCATGTTCCCATACCAAATAAATACCTCTGGGGGTACCTGATCAGGGGGTTATCGGCCTCTGATTGGGATCTAAATTACGATATGTGTGAGTGAATGGATGTATGAAAGGGGCCTTCCTGTAAAACGGATGTGCCATGTATGTCGAGCAAAGTCGGACATCCTCCCAATGGGGCTCAATAACATGGAAGGCGCACCCCCTCGCCTCTTGCCGTCTTCGACGGGTCTGGCACTCCTCTGGTCTGCCAGTGTAGGCATGAGAAACAACAACAACAACCAGAGACTGCTCGCAGGGCCACTGCAATTCTGCACTTTCTTGGTGCGTCGATTTCTTTTATTATAGAGCGTATATAGAACCCGTTGCATTTCCATTTCAACGACCTTATGGATATTTTTACATAAAGTGCTGGCACGTGATTGTGCTTCAGATGTGTTTGTGTACTTCTAAGAGAATTTAAAATAAGTGCTGAGAGAGAATATTGAAACTAATTTATTCAAATGTTCTATAAAAATTCATAAATAGTTTGTACATGTTTTATTTGTTAAAAATGCTAGGAACGTTTAAAATCTAATAATTTTGTACAATGTTATCGAACAAAACAAAATCGTAAATATTATTTCAATTTGCAGAACATTCTATACAATATTGGACTTAACAAATCTCTCCTTAGTACATTTTTAACCGATTGTGTCTTCACTTCTTTTGTAACTCCTATAATTCCATGAAGTTAAGCAATCCTAGTCCTCTAGTCCTTAAGTCATCTAGTTGATTGTATGTACTAATGAAAATTAGGCTCCTCATGTACGAAGAATAAACTTGTTCTGAACAATTTTATCACAACGAATATTTGTTTCAAAGTTAATTTAAATAAACATATATAATACAATGGTTAAATTAAATTATGAGGCATACAATTGGTTACTTCTAAACTTTCGTCTAATTTGTAATTCAAAACAAATTAACAATTATCAAAAGGCTCCTTCAATTAGATTTACCAAACATTTTGAGCCTATTTTCCGCATCGTTAAATCGCTTTCGTTTAATTAGATACCAGCATAATGAGATCTAGATAGAGAGAAAGAGTGTGTGTAGTAAGGGAGAGTCTTTGTCATAGAACAGCATGACTGCTTCTAGGAATGCTATCGACTTAAATCTATCTTAATTCAATTGCTTCCACTCGAATTCGAGTCTCGCTCCGATATAAGAGTCCTCATCTGTATGGAGTATTTTAATTGAAGCTATTATAATATCTCTGTCTTCCCCATAAATACACCTATTTCAGTGTCTTTATCTACAGTGTTACTTAATTTAAAAGAATATAATTATGGCTGAATTACGGACTTTTGATGTTTCAACACTTATGGAATATCCTCAAGAATATTAAAGCATTTTTTTTACTACAACGGTTTCGGAAATCTTGTAATTATTCGGGGATAAAACATTATATAAGGAAGGATTTTTCTGTCAAGCTAATACATGGCGGTTACGTTTCGAGATAGAACTTACTTCGTGTATGTATTCCTGTCATGACCTCACTTGGCATGTTTTAGAAATACGATTTCAACATGCCTCCAATAAAAATTTTCAAGAATTAATTCCGAATTTATTTCTGACCCCAGCTTTAATTGGTTGAATATCTAACCCAGTTAGATTTCAAAGGTAATAAAACCAATAGATAGGTAGACAGTACTGGCGTCAACACCAAGACCTTAGCCAATAGATAACTGACATAAATCCAACAGATCTGCTGTTTTTCGCGAATATGGTTCCATTCAACAGTATGCTCTGAACTTTTTTAAAAATTAATTGGTACATCAGGACAATAGACCGATATTGCTAAAATTGAATAAGAAAAAAATCCTTTATACCGCAAAATTATATACACATGTCCGAAAATTAATAATAATATTGAATTCGTATCAAGCACTGTCATCTTTTCTCAATACAATAGATAATGTTTGTGATGCTCTTGGACGTTGCATTGTAGCATACACAACATCAACAAAGTCAGTGTAAGATGTGCCCTAGTGTGAAAATGGGACTTCTTGCCACATGAACTCTTTGGTAGTCTTGATGAAAGCATGTCTGCCCCTTGCAAAGAATGTGTCAAGGACAAAGGCCAGCACACGCCCTAATAGCTTGGATTAATGGAGCAAAATTTATATTTTCCGCAATATACACTCATGTCCATAAATTAAGGATAATGCCAGCTCCGGCAAATAAAGGTTCAGAAACAAAACAAACGTGACTTATTCATAAAACCCATTTATTAAATAAAAGATAAAGAACTAAAAAGATGGTGTATGTATGATACCATTCATAAAAACTACGATTTTTGCTTACTGGAGCAATTACAAAAAATATCGACTTTACAAAAACTTAACATGATATGGTTGATATGATGGTTAATACATTGTATGTCTCCCAGACGATGAAATAGTGTACTACAACGCCTAGGCACGCAGAGGATCAAATTACCGAACTGATCTTGGACTTGGACACCGCAGGTGTCCCCCTTACCTCCCGTCCAATAGGACAGGTAAAAGTGGTTTGTGATGGACACGCTGCGGAAAGAGCGGTTTGAGCCCACCGTAACAGAATGTGGCAGCTTTAGGCGAACCCTTGGCTGTGCGCTTCTGCTCTAGGAGCAACTGCGCAGCTGGTTTCTGACTTATATGTTTTACTTTGATAGTTAAATTGAGCTTTAGTCAATTGTGATGAGGAGTGATGCCACCTATTGCCGAACGCTGGCAGGTGTAATTACCATTTATCTATGTTCATTGTAGGAGCTCTTCTTGAGGGGGTACATTATACATACAGGGGTTAAACAAAGTAAACATGAGAATAGAAAAAATAATTTGAGGGGCCTATTGTATAAATATTAACGATGTAAGTGGTATCAGCACTGGTAAGATTTGAGCAAAGGTGGAAGTTTAATGTTTTTAGTTGCATAGTGATAGCATTTGCCATGTGGCACTATTGTTTGATTATGTCGATATTCTCTGTTAGGTACTTCATGATCTGCACTATCTTTGCTTGGGGAAGATCACTCCACTCAGCAAGCAATGCTCTCCGAAGTTCCGGTACACATGTAGGAGGTAGTTGACGGGCTGCAACTCTTCGGCCAAGCTTGTCCACACTTGCTCAAGTCAGGTGAGAATGTTGGCCATTCCATACGGGTGATATCCTCAGATTCAAGGCATTCGTTTACAATGTTTGCACTGTGAAGACGGGCGTTGTCATCCATAAACACAAATTCTGCGCCCATGGCACCCCTAAACAAACGTACATGCTGTTCCAGAATGATGTCCCGATAAATTTGGCCTCTCATGGTTCCAATTTTAGATCTGTTCTGGAGCCCAGTATAGTTCCGCCCCAAACGAGCAATCCTGCACCACCTTAACGGTGTCGTTCAATGATGTTGTCCTGGTGGTAATGGGTACCTGGCGTTCACCATATGAACGTTCGCCGTGAATCAGACTGCAAGCTAAACCTGGACTTATCTGAAAACATCACACAAGCACACTGTGACGATGTCCACATCGCATGTTCTCTACTCCAGGCTAACCGCTGGCGACAGTGAGTTACCGTGAGTGGAACACATCTGACAGGCCTGCCAGCATATAGACCAACATGTCCCAAACATCTGTAAACGCTTTGCCTTGAAACTGTCGTACCCGTGGCTGAAGATAGCTGACGAGAAAGGTCGGATGCTATGTTCCGTCTGCTTCTTTTTGCAGTTATTGCCAAATACCGGTCGTCCTTCGGCGTTGTAACTCTGGGAAGACCTGTATTGTAACGTCTACTGACATTTACATCATTTTGTAATCGTTGACAAAGCCTAGAGATGACACTTTGGGCGATTCAAAGTTCCACCGAAACTTCTGTCTGAGACCGCCCACATTCCAGCCGGCCGATAATTCCACCACGTAAAAAATCCTCGACATGCGTCTTCTGTGCCATAACTATTCGGTTGTGACACTGAGCGGCTTACAGAACGCTTGTGAACAATTTAACTTCTTTGCTGTCATTCTTTATATCACCTCTCTTACACTCTCGTAATTATGACGTACTATTGGCGTCATCTGATGGCTTCCTGTAATTTGGATATTACTCTTGAAGATGTGTGCGACAATTCTACAGGTGAAATTTTTACTTTAGAGTTCGATTTCCGTGTGATTCTGAATTATCCTTAATTTATGGACATGAGTGTATAAAACTTTCAATGGATTTTACATCAGAATTTTTTCCAATTCCTTAGTTCCCAATTCAAGAATTACGAGGCATATGAATGCTCGCATTTTATATATTCCTCATAACTTGTGGAATATTCATTTGAGGTGCATCAGTTCAGGTACTAGGAACGGGCTTCTCGTTGGATTACATAATCCTTTAATTTTTTAGCTTAAGTGTAAATGTAAAAACCAAATGCATGAGTAATTGTAACATTCTTTAAAATGAGGATGAAAACACCATATCAACGTAATTCAATGCAAGATAGCCAATACAATAGACCAGGCAATTTACGCTAACCTCGATTCTGACGTATATTAGAAATTGGCAAACAATTCTCTGCCATTTATCGTGGAAATAAAAAGAGATAAAAACAGGCACTCGTTTAAAAGCAAAAACATGTAGAAGCATTTTGCATGCAAAAAATACAAAGATTTTGTTAGAAGCACCCTTTGGCGAAAACAGTTATCTTCTCTTTAAAAGAGGCTTGTAACTCGAAAGGATAACCTTTTATGTTAAATTAGAAACTGACACTTTTATGCAAAATATAATTACAAATATTAATCTATTTTGAAATATTTCAGAGGAAAGTTTGGAACCCATGATTAAAATCAAATAAACTGGCAATTCAACAAGATTTAATTTTTTTAATTTTAACGTTTTATCCCTCATAAAACCAAAAAAAGTTCGGCAAAATTGGGCAGTTTGGCAAAACAAAAGCTCTCAAGTCATTTAAAGAGCTAAATGCTTTGTTTAATTATACATTATACACTTGAAAACTTTTAATTATAGTTAATATGATGATGGCTTGAATACTTCTCTTGAATACTTCTATAATCAAGTGAATTTTTTTTATTTTGTATTCATGCACTTGAACACTTTTAATCATAGTTATGGGATAGTGCGCCGATTTCATTGAAAAGATGGATAAAGGCATATAGCAACTAATGCTGGCAGATTATGTTTTGTTGAATAGATAAAAATAATGACCATGCTAACAGGCGACATAAAATTCTTAATTTTAATATTAACTTAATAATATATACTTAAACTAGTCACTGCGAGGCTAGCCGGGAGTTGCTCGTGCCCGTGGTGTTGGTTTGCGAAGCAAACAACAGTTGAAGCACGGGCAACGTCGAGAAGTAAGGTATTAATCTGGAGTAAAATTTTCCGCAAATTTCAAATCCGTTGAAGATATATTCAAATAAAAAATATTTATTTAAAGAAAATCATATTTTTAGGTACCAATCTAAACTGAAATTTTCCGCAGATTTCAAATCCGTTGAAATTTTTACTTTATATTTAACGGTCTTGGAGATAGAAAAAAGAATTGTGACTATAGTTAAAAGATTTATCGTCTGGCTGTATAAACATTTATCTGGGCAAAATCAAAGCGGAAACGGAAAAAATAAAAATTTCCGCTTGCAAAATGAAAAAAAAAGATGGCATGGTTCCAAGGTCACGTTGGTAGAAAAGTCAAGATTGGAGTTATTCTTCTTGAGTCCTGACGAAGAATCAGGTAGAAGATAAAACTATTAAATTCATTTAAGAATCTTCTAGATTGAATTTTAAAATTCGCCGCGACCCAAAAATTGCAACAAATTTGGACTACTTGTGTGTCAAATCTCATTGTTGTAAGTGCCATAGGATCGTCAGGATTTTGCGGCCCCAAACAGACAAGCAAACAAACACTTCCTTTTATAATATTAGAGATATAACCATGGCTAACTGGATCGACATAAAATTTCTGGTAATGCCAAGTCGAATTTTGGATATGTCTATGAAAACTGGTGCTATAGAACTGGCGCTTAGTAAAATTTTTTTGTTGGAGCGCTGTTTTGCATAGTTAAAAAGGAACTAGTAGATTGTGCATTCCATGCAAAACGAGTAAAACAGTTGTGGCCAACAAACATTGATTGTAATGTAAATCAAATTTTAAACTTGACTCATATAGTAATGAGTAAATGCGAAATATTAGGTTTCAAAATTGCATACTTCGTTATATTTTATTAAATATTCAAGCTCACAAAAATGTATTCTTCGTTATTTTTTATAAAAATTCAAGGTCAAAGAAATGTAGATTATAACAGCTAAAAGTAGCCTGTTTGTGACTCTATATCTCAATAATTTACAAACACAAATATAAAACTTTATATCAATACCTTCTTTAAAAAACAGGTCTCAGGAAAAGCCAGAATTTGTAATTCAACACTCGTCGCTGCTGAATCTGAGAGATCGATGAAAATAGAAATTTTGCCAACTTCAAATCTCAAACTGTTCTAGTATCTCAAGAAGTGGAAAGACAATATAAAAAATTACTCTTAATGAAGAGCTTTTTACAAATTATTATATACAAAATTATATTATTTACAAAAAATTGTACAAAAAATATTATTTACAAAAATAAAGAGACAAATTATTTGGTGTAATTTAGTGATTGCTGGTTTTCCTTCGTACAGAAAAAATAACATTTAAAAAGTAAAATTATGAAAAACTGCGATTTTTCAAATACATATTTAACTGTGAAGAAAGTTTCCTGAAACATCACTACTTTTCAACATTTTGACCAAAATATCCAAATAATCTGAAATTTCAGTACTGTGCCTTTGGCTTATTTTAGCCACTGGAGCATTTTTGACTAGAGATTCGGATCTCTAATAGCAGCTGATGGCAGTTATCAGCTTTGAAAGAACAAGAATGAGATAAAAGAATGAAATAACTCAATAAAATAATCATCTAGTCGATGGGAAAAGTAAATATTAAATACTATTGCTTATGAATAATAAATACATTTTATAAATATTGAGTATTAGTGGACATGTAAATGCAATATATAACTTTGAGAGTAAAATATAATTTAAAATTTCTTGTCTCTCAAACGTAATAGAAATGTTATCTTTTCGAGAAGCGACAGTATTCATTATGAAAAAACAACCTGCTTAGAAGAACTTACCGAGCTTGCAGATAAGGCCAGATAATTCTTGTATTTGATATAATGTAAAAATGCTATCAAAATATTGATATTTTTCTGAAATGGAAACATCAGAGAAGCAGTACAATAAACGTAACAACAGTTTGCAGGAGATGGAGAATACATCATTTAAAAATATACCTAAACTCTGTATAACTCAAAGAAAGGAAAGAAAGTGAGAGGAAATTGTGTCAACCGCAAAAGTATATTTAACTATTTTATTCCTAGTAAATTTGAACGAAATTATAATGCAGTGACTCAACGGAAATGGAAGATTTTCATTGTTTAATACCAATTTTTTTATGTCCCTTAAAAACTGATGTTATACAAATTCGGCTCCTACAAATGTCTAATGAGATGCCATCATCTATAATGGGAACCTGTAATTATCATTGTTACATCCCAATTTTCAATTGTACTTCAAAGTTGGTAAGCATCTATAACATATGTTTTTTCTCACTAAAATTAAGTAAGGCATAATCGCTTTAAATCATGTTTTAATTACAGAATTCATTAGATTTTTCGTGCAAACCTTCCCCTCCCTTCTACAGTTTAAAAATTGATTTTCAAACTATGGATTTCGTTTAAAAAGGTTTGATTTATTAGAGTGTGCTTTGTGTCAGTTTTATGAGCTTGGGATTTAAAATGCGTTTCGCGGAAAATTCTGGAATAAAAAAGACGGTTCTTCCAGTAAGATCTATTTCTAAGAATAAATTATGTGTCAAAAATATTGCTCTGATCTGTCAGAAATGTGACACCGTTCGGCATAGAAGTAAATGGGAATTGCATGTTAATATAAATACATTCTGCAACAAACGTACGAGAGGCATTTTCTATCAAGCTAAATAAAACTGGTGGTACTGTTTCTGTAGCGATACGGTATTTCTTTTACGCATTCTGAATGTGATATGGGTTGGCTTGTTTTTCGAAAATGATTTCATCACATCGCCAATAAAAATTCCTAAGAATAAATTCGAAATTGATAATGATATATGATTGGTCAATACCAACTAGATTAACCTTTACGATACGGCAGATTGAGTTTTGTTACCACTAAAATATCGCTTACACCAGCGGCATGGTAGCGGTGAATGATATCCCCCTTTTAAGCGACCGCTGGCATCGATCACCATTTACGAGCTGCCAGCGACTGACCTTCTAGAGGATATCTCCTTTTGTTCATTGGTCTCCTATTCTGCCGACCGTAAGGGGTGAACGCTTTGGGGTAAGCAGAAAGTCGTCAGGTGATATCTCTTCTCACTCTAAACGATACTATGAAAGGAAAGCGTCAGTCGTAAATGCCACTCAAGCTAGGTATTTAGGTATGGGGGCTCGGATAAAATCAGGCGAAAAGCCGTTCTGTGAGACGATTGAAAAAAATCCAAGCACCGCAGCGTAAGGTTAAGTTTCAAAACTTTCCCAATTGGGGCGATAAACGAAGGTGACTCCATACGTATTGTGATATCATTTGGGCAGCAGAAGTAAAATCTTCGTAAGCAGAATAAATTAATAAGGGTAGGTTTTTCGGAAACGATTTCAGCATATCAGCAATATAAAAATTCCAAAGAATGAATTCGAAATTTATGATTATAATTGATTGGTCAATACCAACTAGATTAAGTTTCAAAACTTGCCCCAAAACGGCGATAAACTACATTTGAAGGTAACCCCATACGTACCATGTGATATCATTTGGGCAGCAGAAGTAAAATATTCGTAAGCAGAGTAAATTGATATGGGTTGGGTTTTTCGAAAACGATTTCAGCATATCGGCAATAAAAATTCCAAAGAATGATTTCGAAATTTATGATTATAATTGATTGGTCAATACCAACTAGATTAAGTTTCAAAACTTGCCCCAAAACGGCGATAAACTACATTTTAAGGTAACCCCATACGTATCATGTGATATCATTTGGACAGAAAAAGTAAAATCTTCGAAAGAGCTGTCTATGGTTAGTTTGTTTTAAATTGAAAAGCCCTGTCATACATTTACATAATGTAGTACCTATGTTCGGTAATACTTCACAACTATCTTTTCAAAATAAAAGAAATACGTTTTGTAGCATTAAAAAATCGTCTAGTAAAATACGGATTTTTAGTGTAAATAAACTACACGGAAAGCTACAATTTTATTTACTTTACCCAAATGATCTCACATGATATATTACCTGAATTTCTATAACGTTTGGCGTTTTATATAAGAATCAATTCAGAGTTCCTTCTTTGGAGATTTTACAGACGATTACTTGAAGTCGTATTCGTAAAAGAACCCAAGTGATGTCGCTGTCAGAATACGTACAGAAAACACTACCGTCATCTAAATTTGACAAGAATTTCAATAAAGTACCTTTTCCTCTCACAGCTTGTGAAAATATGTGTAAATTTTTCTTTCAGGAGTAACCGAACCAATTAAATTCACGAATGATGCTCATTCAGACATAAATCTTTTGGTGAACGGAATTCTTCGAGAAGTTTTGGAATGTTTAAGAGAGTTTCTCTTATTTAATTAAATTGACTTCTTTTTTTTTCGACCATGAAATAATTTGCAATTCAAATTCCAGGCAGTCTTCCAAGTTTAACTTTAATCTATTTTCGTCATAGAAATATGCATTTGCAGTTAGATTCAATTCAGAATAGTTATTTTAATTGTTGTAAAGATTGAAAGTAGAAAAACTGAATGTTTTCTTAATCCGCAAACTATGAAAATGACTGGGTAAGTTAATAATACGAGTTAGATATTGATGAATTACTCAAACTACATAAAAAAATCTTAATATTGAATTAAGATAAAAATGTTATATTTACTTCATATTAGCTTTTTCTCAAGACAAACACCTTTTTCGCATGGTTGCATCAAAGCAAATATTTTAACTTACCTTTCAATCCATATTTCGCTACCCATTTAAGTCATACAAATTCGAAAAGTGCTTGTTCTATGAGAGGACTTTCAGTGTAAACTAATACACCAAATCGAAAGGAAAGATTTTACTTCTACTACCCAAATGCTCTCGCATAATACACATCAAGGTTACCTTAAAATGTAGTTTGTTACCGTTTTGGTGACGTTTGGTGTTAACAAAATTAACTTTCGAACATAAATTTATAATTCATTCCTTGGAAACTTTATAGGTGAAGTGCTAAAATCATATAAAAAGACCTAGCGATCGACCTTAAAATGAAATAGACAGATCATGTGGGCGGAGTCGCTGTCGCAAGATCTCTAAATCACAAATCGACTTAGCCGATTGGCTATGGAAGAGAAGATTTATGTTTTAGATCACTGTGGATAATCACTTTAACCAATCAATAATTTAGGATTCATGATTTTGCCTACAGCCAAGTGACACATCTTCAAACCGAGAAACTGAAAAAAGTAACATGAATTTGCCGGCTCATGCTCCATCTATTTCATTTTAAGGTCAAGAGGCCTAACCAAGTGACGTCATGTTTGGAACACGTACAAGAAATACGTTTCTTTTGTTAGCCAGATTCAACATAACAGAAAAAGCCTTTTATTGATGCTAAAGAAAAGTGGTGTTATGTTTGAGGTAATTCTTAAACTTCATTTTTAGATCCTTTTAAAGCTTGTAATATTAATTAGAAAAGTAAATATGTGTAGTAAATTAAATGTATGTAAAACTAATAATAATCTAATTATTAATTTTAATTGCAATTCGACAGTTTAAGGTTTCAATGCTTTAAAATTCATGTGTAATTTAATTGAGAATTCTTTGGTTCCATAAAAAAGTAGTTACAGAGGCTGTTCGCACATTTTTTAGACGATTTTGGTTAGTGGTAATAAAAAATCGTTTGCTGCAAAAGAAATAATTGCAGTTGTACTATGTTTTTAAAAGTCAAAATTATCGTCTGCGGCTTGAGAGGTTTGTTTTTATTCAAAATGGTGTTTTTAACGAAGCAGTGGTTCGAAAGCTATATTTATGCTTTTTCCGAAGAGAAATATTCATATTCCGTTATCCAAAAACGATGTGAGAGTCATGGTTTTGTGATATCTAAAGCGTCGATAGGTAATATCGTCAACAAGAAAGGAAAAAAACGTCAAATTGGAGCCTTAAGTGGTACAAAAATTCCAAACAAGTATCCAAGGAAGAAACGGACATCTTCGACTATTGCAAAGGTACGTTGTTTAATGTTAAAGGAAAATCTCTCTAGTCAAAGGACAGTTGCAACATCATTAAAATGCTCGGTGTCCACTGTAAACAAAATGATAAACGTTGATTTAAATCTTAAGAAAGCGAAAAAACGCAATGTGCATCGTCTTTCTCCAAAGCATATCGCTGAATGCAGGACACGCAGCCGAATTCTATTTGAAAAACACTTATCAAAAGCAAAATGGAAAAAAATTGTCACCATAGATGAATCATGGGTGTATTTAAATGATTGCAGTAAAAAAAGAGCCATTTATTATCATAAAAGGGGAGAAACAAAATTAAGTACACGGTTCACAGAATCGAAAGAAAGTTTTTCTAAGGGATTCATGATTGTTGCTGGTTTTTCATATAATGGCAAGTTAAAAATTAAGAGAGTGGGAAAAAATGTCAAGATAAACTCCAAATACTATCAGGAACATATTTCATCGCCAATTTTTCTGAAGGAAATACCATCGCTTTACCCAAAGTGCCTTAAATCTGTGGAACTCCATCAAGACAAAACTAGCAGTCACACATGAAAATCCACTGTAAATTTCCTAAAAGAAATGGAACAAAAAACCGGTATCAAGGCCATATCCTTCACTGATATCCGTTGTGGTAAGATCCACACCCTTTAAGGGTTACAGTCGAGGGAAACCCGTGGGAAAGGATTCTATTGAAGCAGGCCGCTTCTTTGTGGACCATCTCTCCGATTCTACGCTATCCACACCCGTAGGGAGTTTCTCGTGGGAACGGAATGTGTCGGCGAGTCCGGACATTTTTTGAACTGACCGACAAACGAGCCAGTCGGTTCCTTTGATCCGTACCCTAAATAGAAGGAATTTGTCCCCAGCTGTGAGGTCAGCTATAAGAAGGGGACTGGAAGAGACTTTCTGGACTTCTTAGTCGGACTTCTGGAGAGAGCGTACGGTGTGCCTCTTTCGTCTGATCTATGATAGATCTCTGTGCATCTAAACGAGTGATGCTTTTCGCTCTCCTCAGTTTTTGAAACAGCATTCCTTCATGTAAAATTGTATACATTCTTTTATCTATCCAAGATATAATACACTTATTTTTATTCTAAAAATATTCTATGTTTGGCTGGGCATAACGTCACAGCAATAGATTCGATCCCGCCACCTGAAGATTCCTTCGGTTTGTGATATCACTGTTCCAGTTGTGAGACAATCGTGCATCGTTAAAAAACCGTCCGGTCCTGTATGCAAGTCTTTTTCTGAATTGATAACATCGGATTCCAGATCGTTGGCTAGTGCAACAGTATCTTCGTCAGCGTAGTTTCCAGTTCTATGTGCCAGCGCCATAGTTAGTGATCGTGAGTCGGTGCAACAGTATCGTCGTCAGCGTAGTGTCCAGTTCTATGTGGCAGAACCATCGTTCATGATATTCAAGGCAGTGCAACAGAGTGTCCTTCAATATCTTCCAACTACGTCTATGTGTGCCGTCGTTCCTGAGTGCAGTGTGTCGTCATAAAAATTTACCTCCTACATTTGTCAGGGCCATCGTACCTGATCGTCGAATCTGTGAGTACCCTTGATTTTCGTTTTCTACTGAGTTCTGGGGCAGCATGTTTCTTTTGTTGTGGTTATAAATGTGAAGAGGATCAGAGCCCCTAAATAATATAGAGTCTTCCGACGATGTAGAAAAATGGTTGAGATCATATTTGAGTTCTGCAAAAGTAAATGGGTTCCCAATTACCATTCTGAGGGATTCCGGGGCAACATTCGATCTGGTAGCCCATAAATATGCTCTTCCTGGAACATTTACCGGTGAGGTTGTGTTTTTGAAACAACCTCTTGATGTTCAGCCAAAGTGCCTACCGGAATGGATGGTTATTTTGTGAATGGTATGAATTGGATGGTTATTTTGGCCGGGTCATTACAAAGGCTGCGGTGTTTGAAAACGCCTTGGACCAGGATAGATACATTTTGGGAAATCGCACTTATGAGCTGATTCGCGAAAATGCGGGGAAAAGGGGCAAATTAGAGGAAATTAATGCACTTACGCGTTCACAAAGTAAGCGTGAACAAACTCATGTAGAAAACACTGAGAAAATCCCAAGTTTGGTTGAAATGGAGGGGACCGATAACCCATCCGTACAATCGGCTATTGTGTGAGTAAAAAGGGGACATGTCAAGAGGACGACCCGGCAATCATTAGCAGCGATATTCCCGACTGTGAACAACGGTTTCTACAATTGAACCAGGACTCTGGAATGGGGGGTGAAAAGTTGACCTGTGACCCGGGAGAGTTGGGGAAGTTACAAATGGATTGCAGCAGTCTTCAGGCCATTTGGGAAGGACTAAAGAGAAAAGAAGGGGTAGGATCGAATCTGTATTCTGTTGAAAACGGGATTCTGTACCGAATACAAAACACGCACTTGGGGGAAGCGCGTAAACTAATTGTTGTTCCTAAAGTATTTCGGGAAAAATTAAAGGAATTATGTCACAATGTGGGGGTTTCACATTTGGGAGTGACGAATTCACGTGACCGATTGGCACGGAATTTCTTCTGGCCGGGGTGTCACAAAGAGACCGACGAATATGTACGTTCGTGCGATTCTTGCCAACGAGCGGGAAAGGCCTTTGACAAAAAGAAGGCTCCCATGATGCTAGTGCCCATAATTCGTGAGGTGTTTTCGAAGATTAACATTGACGCTTGCGGACCATTGCCGCTTACCGAAAATGGAAACCGGTATATGATTACGGCGATCTGTCTTTCCTCAAAACACCCAGAGGATGTGCCCGTCAAAGACATTAGTTCTGTCTCTGTGACCGACGCGTTGTTGCAAATTTTTAGAAGGCCTTGGATTTCCGAGGGAGGTACAGTGTGATAACGGCACTTCCTTTACGAGCAATCTCACGACGAAATTTTTTTCGCGGTTTGGAATAAAGGTTGCCGATTGTTTTGTAGCGCATCCCCAATCGAACCCAGTAGAAAGGTTTCACCGAACCCTTAAGCGTTTGTTGCGAGTCCTGTGCATTGAGGCAAATAATGAATGGGATAGACATTTACCAGCGGCCCTACTTGCGTTAAGAACAGTTAAGCATGAGTCGGTAGGATTTTTGCCGTCGGAGTTGGTTTTGGGAAAAAATCTGAGAACCCCTGAAGTGCTATTGTATGAGCATTGGGCTGGGTCAGGAGAAACCGAAAATCCCGTTACCGAACATGTTTTCAACATTCTAAATAGGCTAAAGCGATCTCAGGACCTAGCCGCTGAAAAAATGGCAGAAATGCAGAAAAAAAAGAAAATTGTGGTATGACAGAAGCGCCATTAAAAGGGAATTTAAAGTGGGCGATCAAGTTTTGGTGTTAGCCACTACCAGGTCAAACAAGCTATCTGTTCAGTGACTTGGGCCGGCAGTGGTTGAGTCGAAACTTTCAGAAACCAACTACATTGCGCACTTGAGCGAAGGTAGAGAACGGTCGCAGATTTATCATGTAAATATGCTTAAGCCATACCATAAACGACCGGAACTAATAAACCTTGTATTAGCGGGTGGAAATGAAATAGAACCTACAGATGAGGATTGGGAATTTCCAAATGTAAACGATAATCCCAATGTATTTGACATCGAAGAATTGATGGGAGGGAGCCACCTCAGGGAGAGATTAGACGAGAAACAATTGAGGCAATTGACCAATTTTCTGATGCAACATCGTCACATCTTCTCAGAGACCCCTGGAGTTACTAATTTAGTCGCACATGACATTGAATTAACCACGGAGGAACCTATCAGGACCCGGGCTTACAGGGCATCTCATCGTCAGAATGAGATATTAAAAAGGGAAATAGAAAAGATGCTTCGTATGGGAATCATAGAATTGGGGGAATCAGAATACGCTTCACCTATGATACTTGTGGAAGTGCCTGGAAAAGATCCTCGTCCATGCATAGACTACCGGAAGCTTAATGAGATTTCGAGAACGCAATTTTTCCCTTTGCCGAACATTGAAGAACGTGTAGAATGCGTATCGTCGGCTAAATATATAACAGTACTCGACTTATGCAAAGGGTACTGGCAAATCCCCCTAAGTAAAAGGGCCCAACAAATTGCTGCTTTCGTGACCTCCTTCGGGACATATAGGCCGCTGCGAATACCTTTTGGACTTAAAAATGCCCCATACTTCTTCAGTAAGCTGATGGCAGATATTTTGCAAGGCTGTGATGAATTCGCGGTACCGTACCTAGATGATATAGCTATATTTTCTGCAGATTGGAAAACTCATATTTGAGATGTGAGAGAAGTACTCGGGAGGCTAGGAAAAGCCAATCTTAAGGTAAAACCGGCTAAATGCAAATTCGCCCAAGATCGTGTACAATATTTAGGTCATGTCGTAGGTAGTGGTATCAGGTCTCCTGCGGAAGCAAAAATTCAGTGTATAAATGAATTTCCTCAACCTAAGACAAAAAAACAAATGCGAGCTTTCCTGGGATTGACTGGATATTATAGCCGTTACGTTAAAAATTATGCTAACATCGCGACTCCACTAACCAACACTTTAAAGGGGAAAGAGAAACATGGCTTGATAAAATGGTCACAAGCGTGGGAAAGTGCATTTGCCACCCTTAAGGCAAACCTAATAAAATTTCCCATATTGTCTGCGCCTGACTTTGAACGAGAATTCATCATACAGTGTGATGCCTCTGACTCTGCAATCGGGGTGGTCTTGACACAAATGTTTGGGACAGAAGAATATCCAATCTTATATCTTAGTCGAAAATTTAGCCCTGCAGAAAAAAACTACTCTACCATCAAACGCGAATGTGCAGCTATCATTTTCGCCATTCGTAAACTGCATTTTTATATAGATGGCACCAGTTTTAAAATTGTTAGTGATCATAAACCATTGAAATGGCTAAAGACTCACTATGGCACGAATTCTAGGATTCTCCGATTGTCATTAATACTCCAACCGTATAACTTTGAAATCGAATACAGGGCCGGTAAACTAAACCAAAATGCAGATACGCTTAGCCGTATAACAGGAGAATAATGTGTAATGTAAAGGCTTTTTGATTTCTTTATCTGTAAAAATATTTATTTCTTGTGTGTTTAAACCGAGCTTGTTGTATTGAATATGTTCCTTGCTATAACCTAGGGATTATGTTAATTTGTAAGTATATGTATATTTGAAACATTGTATGTGTGTAGTTAAGTCATAATGCTGCCTGCCTCAGATCTCAGGGAAGGGCGAAATTTATGGCCGGGAAATCTCACCAAGGTAACCCTTAATTATTATCTAAGTGTGGGGGAGTTGTGGTGAGATCCACACCCTTTAAGGGTTACAGTCGAAGGAAACCCGTGGGAAAGGATTCTATTGAAGCAGGCCGCTTCTTTGTGGACCATCTCTCCGATTCTACGCTATCCACACCCGTAGGGAGTTTCTCGTGGGAACGGAATGTGTCGGCGAGTCCGGACATTTTTTGAACTGACCGACAAACGAGCCAGTCGGTTCCTTTGATCCGTACCCTAAATAGAAGGAATTTGTCCCCAGCTGTCAGGTCAGCAAAAGAAGGGGACTGGAAGAGACTTTCTGGACTTCTGGAGAGAGCGTTCGGTGTGCCTTTTTCGTATGATCTGTGATAGAACTCTGTGCATCTAAACGAGTGATGCTTTTCACTCTCCTCAGTTTTTGAAACAGCATTCCTTCATGTAAAATTGTATAAATTATTTTATCGATCCAAGATATAATAAACTTATTTTTATTCTAAAAATATTCTATGTTTGGCTGGGCATAACGTCACACCCTACTAAATCTCTCGATGTATCACCTATGGATTTTTTTGCTTTCGGACTTTTTAAATCTGCATTATTCAAATGTCGTCCCACAACCCTTACAGGACTCTGGAAAGCTGTTCAGGAGGAATGGGATAGAATACCTCTTCTGACACTTCAAAAGACATTATTATCCTGGAAATGACGGTGTCGAAAGATAGTTCAGAATAAGGGCTATCAAATAGAACATTTAAAACACAAGAATTTTGTGTAATATAGTTTTGTGAATACAATATACATTGTCTAAAAAATGTGTGAACAGCCTCTGTATAAATAGATTTTGTTATTTCAAATTTATATTGTTCTGTATACGTACAGACGTATGGAGAGGACGGCTTCAAAAAGAGTGAGAAGCATACCAACTAAACTTATTGAAAACGGATTGAAGACAGATTCCGATTTTACAGTCCGTGAGATTTACTATATTTCGAAAAATTCTAAATACAATATGCAGCATAAAATTGAGATAAAATATTCTTTCCAAACACATATTTATTTTATTACTAAATTTACTATTATTAAAATGATAGGTGTAAGACGTTTTCGAATAAAGTCATTAGTTTCCCCATTTTAATTTAAAAAATAAAAAACAAGTTCTTAATTCGACGAAATAGTATTTTAGATAAAAAAACGAATGAAAAGATAAGTTTTTGTTTAAAAAAAAAAAAGAACTGTTCCGTTAATAAAAAGTTTCCATACTTCCGCCACTACAAAAATAATCTAGAACAATCAAGAATGCTAGTTTTAGAAGTAAAAATTCGTTGCTTTCCAAGTTGAACTTTTATAAGGACGGAGAGCAGTTATTTATAATAGTCATTTTCTGTCAAGCGAAATATATGAGGCGGTAGTGTTTATGGGGAGAAATGTGTTTTCCTAACGTATTCTGAACGTGACATTAGTGGGCTTGTTTCCGACTATGATTTCACACCATTGCCTATAAAAATTCCAAAGAATGAATTTTGAGTGATGATCGTTTAGTGGTCAATACCAACTAGATCAAATTTAAAATCTGCCAAATGGTGGTAAAGTACATTTTAAGTCAGCTCCATATGTATGATACGAGACTATTAGGACATCAGAAGTAATATCTTCTCAAAACACTTGGTTGGTTGACACTGAAAATATTCTCATTCAGTTTAATAGTAAAATATCCCTTCTAAGACTTTTTTTTTATGCAAGAATAAAGAGCATTTAGTAATCGGTGGTAGTTTATATAAAATTAAAACTATCACATGAGTGTTTACCTAGGTTCTTTTAATGAAAATGGAAGCCGACCAAGCTATTTTCACGCATCATAATCCCCCGTTTCAAGGCCCGAAAACGATCTTGTCAACTAATACAAAAATCGAACCTGAAAACATAATTATCCTGAAGCGCTTTGCTTTAGGTTAAACGTCAGAGGACCGCAGATGGATATGTTTGATAATAGTTACGCGAGTACTCTAATGAACGAGATGGTACAGCACGCAAATACATCGTTTACTTTCTTTACCGCGCGAAGACCGAATCAATACGCGCGTATCGATTGCTCTGGACACGAGACACCGAACGACCACATTTCGAACTAATTTCCGTCGGATTCTGTTTGTATCTTTTTTTCGGGTCGCGAAACTTTTATACAAATTTTATAAATAGTCCGATTGGGTCGAATGTCTCATCTCAAAATACCTGTCTATTTTTAACGACGCTAATTGGGTTGTAAGACAAAAAAGAAAAACCGTCCTCATTTCAGTGGGTCTCGTTTCGTTCGTGACTGTCACGCAATCTGTTATTTAGGAAATTCATTCGGACCTTCTGTGTGACTATGATGCTGAAATTGTTTCGTTTAGTACCGTTTATTTTAATCATTAGGTTTTTATAATGCCACGCCCTACATGATGAATAGTTTTATTTTTCAACTTTTTGAAGTAGGAACGTTTAGATTCAATAGGAAGCTTTGATGAATGAATTGTTGGATAACTTCTTTAGTTTAAATTTAGCCATCAGAGAGTGTCCCAGTCTTCCTTGTATGACTTATTACTAGTTTTGATCATTTTGACTAACTGAATGTGTCCTAGGAATGCTTGAACCAATCCATGTAGTTATTTAGTCATTATGTGTGTTGTAGGATAGAAGCAGTACTACACTGCACTACTCACCTCAGATCTGTCCCTTCGGATTTGATTCTGAAAGGTCGTACTTTGCAAATTGTGTTGCTCCAGTGTGACGTTAGTTAAATAATTACCTACCTAAAGAGAGTTAAAATATACCGCATGCGTTGATCTTTGAAGATATTTAACTCCGGATTTTTAATTAATTGGATTAATGCATCTCAACAATTTTTTATTGAATTGGTTAAATTTTGATTGAAAAGTGATCGGAACTAATCACTTCTCTTTCATAGAAAAATGCAAATATCATTTATGTGCAAGGAAAATAATTTTTCAACATTGTTCCAACTTTTTCATAGCTTATAAAATTTACTTCGAACGCAAATATATACAGTAGAACTAAAATTGTTCGAATCAATTGGAACCAGACCCCATCTGGATAATTGGATAGATCACGAAAAAAAAAAGGTTATTTCTTAGTAAACAAATTAATTAGTATGTATTGAATTTAATGAATATGAAAACAATTTTGTTTACATTTTGTACTTAACATACTGTATTAAAATGTGCCATTACTTGAACATATCGGTCAAAGTTGATTCGCTGTCTTTACTAGTTTTCGTACAGCCAAGTATCGCTTGAAATTGCAGTGAGTAGCTGTAGATGGTCGCACTCAGGCTGCCGCTCCGTCCATTTTAGAGCTGTGTCAAGGCACTCAAACGTCTTGGTAGCTGAAGGTCTCGCATCAGTTTGAGTAGCAATGGCGTCGTCATCTTCAGGGTCACAATGAATTCTGTAATATTTTGAATGAGTTCATCGTCATTGAGAATTTGGAATCCAAGGTCCAAAGAATCACACACCAACCTCTTGCCTAGTCCTCTGCACTGCATTCGGAACATCCAGGAATGTTTCTTATGTCCTCAATTGATACTTCGTCTTCTTTGTTTTCGTCATTCACCGACAAGAAACTTTAAAATGTGGACTTTGCTCATTTCTTTTATTCTCAAAGCGATCCGGATAACTGGAGTTTGGATAATTGGAGCTCTACTGTATATACAGTGGCTCCCAAAGTGTTCGTATATTTAACGAATTCCAATGAAATACGACCCTAACCACTAATAAAAATTAATATTTCAGAATGTGGGAATTTTTAATAATATTTATAATTTGTTCTCTTGAAGAACTACACAAAAATTTTACAAATATAGTAAAACTTATATTATTTTGGAAAATCAATAATAAAAAAGTAACAAAAAGTTTTACCTCATAAAAGCCTTCGTACACTTTAAGAAAATCTTTACATATTAGTAACTATCGTAATACTTTGATAAATTAGTACTTAATAGGATATATATATATATATATATATATATAATTTTTATTATTTTTTGTGTGTGTGTGTGTCATGAAGTTGTACCCTGACGAATTTATGGTATTCACACTAATGAAATTTAGCACACATGTAGTACAAATTTTTTTTGCAATTTTATAGACCAGCCCGATTTTTAAAATTTAATCTTGAAAATTTTAAAATTAATTTAATGCGATGTTCTATTATTATTATCTTTCTTCCGAATGGCAACAGTCATGAATCGGTATTGAATGAATCCGTATTTACTGCGCGTGTGTATCCGTTGCCGTGTAGCCGCCCGATTACTGCATATCCTTTCAAAAATGTATTGCTTTTTTTTAAAGCATGTTAACTTTTAGTTAGCGTTGACTTTTAATCTTTTATATAGGTATCTTTTTGTTGTGCTTACTTTATTTTTGAAACTGGATAACGGTTGTGCAATACGTTTGTTGTTGTTTCTTTTTTAGACTACGATAGTTTGGATTTTGATTTTTAAAGCATATTAACTTTTAGTTTGGATATTTTTTTCAAAGTTTAGCGATATTTAATTTTGATCTTTTGTGCAATTTCTGGTTTGTTTCATTTATGCAATCTTTTGTTTGTTTCTGTATAGTACTTTGGTTTTCGTATAGTTAATTTTTATCATTTTTGTTGTTGTACATACGACTAAATCAGATGACTTAAGAGTGGAACAGTATGCACATTTGACGCATCTGATTCAGATGCGTTGATGAACGATGGAAATGTTGCTGTACGAAAACTGAAGTACACAGAAATCGCTAAACTTCCAAAAAGATATAAAAACCAAAAGTATCAGGTAATGCTTTTGTAAATTTTTATATTGCATAAATTATCAAAATTAAATATTGCTATTCTTTCCAAATGTTGTTCAAACACAGAAACAAACAAAAAATTTCATTAAATAATAACAAAATTATGGCATTTTGCTATAACGGCCTCTTTTCACGTACGCCCCACAGTGTTTTGTTATACGACTAAAACAAATGCTGTTTTTATGCTTTTGTTTAGTATCGGCTTCTCCCTTTAGATTACACTGCTATATTTTGCCTCACGAAAATATCATTCATGTTTGCATAACATTGTCGTCATTTTACTGCGTTGTCGCTTTAGTGTAGTTAGACCAACATTCACTTTATACAAAGCCCACGTCGCAACTAAATATCCTATTTCGAGGCTACTTTTATCCACTATGATACGAAACAATGTATTGCACAACTGTGATCCAGTTCCAAAAAGGTAGTCTTGGATTTAAACATCATTTTGCCAATGCTGGCTTCTTATATCACTACCTTTTTTTGCATACTGGGGGCTGTAAATTAAACAAAAAAAACATGTTATTGCGAAATGCTTTTATTTTGTTGATCTTTAATGCTATTTTTTTTTCTGTGTTTGGGTGTCTTTTGAAAAGCATACCAATACTTTTTAATAATTTATGCAACGTTTAAATTTACAAAAGCATAAACTTTTACTTTTGGTTTTTATATCTTTTTGGAAGTTTAGTCATTTCTGTGTACTTCAGTTTTTTTATCGCATCATTTCCACCGTTTATCAACGCATCTCTCAAATGTGCATACTGTTCCACTCTGAGTAATCTGATTCAGTGGTATGTACCACACCTTCTCCGATTCAATCTCGGAATACATAGCGACAATAAATTGATGAAACACGTCTCTGCTTTTGAAAAAGATATCCAAATAATCCAAACGAAAAGTTAATATGCTTTAAAAATTATAATACAAACTATCGTACTCTCAAACAGAAACAATAACAAACAACGTATTGCACAACTGTGATCCAGTTACAAAAATGGAGGAAACACAAAAATATATATACTTATGTTATACATTATGATAATCCAAACTAATAGTTAATATGCTTTTAAAAATGCAATAAATTTTTATAAGGGATATCCAGTAATCGGGCAACTACATACGAACGGTAAATACGTATTTAGTCAATGCCAATTGAAGACTTGCTATTCGGAGGAACACAATAATAATTAAACATCTCATTACTTTACTTTTAAAATGTTCTGGATTAAATTTTAAAATTCGTGGTGGACTATAAAATTTTAAAATATTCACACTACTTATGTGCCAAATTTCATTATTGGAAGTACTATAAATTTGTCAGGACATGCCGAACATACAACACACGTAGTACTTCATTTTATAATTGTCTTGACTCGCTGCCAAAAGTTAAGGACATTGTGGAATATGTTAATTTCTGTAAGCTAATCTAAATTTGCAATTTGCTGCAGAGTTACATGGAACTATGCAAATGTGTTATGTAACAGCCAATCACAGTTTCGTGCTGACAAATATAAAAAGGCAGTCGTATAAGAAGCCAGCACTGTCAAGGATTAGAGGAGTTGCATGTAAGTGCTATAAAAAGTGTTCGCAACTTTTGTAGGATTAGTTTTCAAGACGGACGTGTTTCTGTCGCTTCCACAACACAAATAGTAAGCGCTGCCATTCTGTGGCATGCCTTCAAGTTGGGCAATCAATCACTCATATTGCTCTTTTCTTTGCCGTTCATTCCGTCATTTTATGATTATGCAAACAAGCCAAACAGTTGTGCAAACACCTGTGCCCCCCTGCCAAAAGGTTACAACCCCTGTGGTTCATCAATATATTGCTGTTGTAGAAAACCACTCATCATACCGGGATGTGCCAAAGGGCAAATCTTTCCCAATTAAATAAACATGTCAATGCCATCAAAAAGCAACTCTTGCGAGAATTGCCCCATAGTTTTTCAATTTACAAATCTATACACATTACGCGTCACACAAATGAGGCCTTAAAACACACGACACAGTTTTTTAATATATTGGAACCGTCTGGACTACTCTCGCACATATTGGAGCACCGATAATGCGTCTCACAAATATCAATCCACCTTCACTGTGCAATGGCACAACACTCTGTCAAGAAACTCATGCGAACTATTATTGAAGCCACCATCGTGACTCGACATGCTGCAAGTTTAAATGTATTCATTCGTTAAATACCAATCATCACTTCTGATATCCCATTCCAATTTAAAAAACTTCAGTTCAAAGTTCGTTTAAGATTCACTGTCAGCATCAACAAGGCACAATCACCTTAAAGTCGTAGAACTCAGTCTCATTCAACCATGTTTCTCCCACGGTCAAGTGTTTGAGATTATTTAGTACCTTTTTACTTTTTATAAAGAGATATCACTTACATTTCTTGCCACATATGGTTATTTTAATAAGTGTACATGTATACTCTCTCGTGGAAAAATAATCAAGTAAAAAATTCACATTTTAAAAGTTTGTTTTCCTTTTGCACATGGCACAGGCTTATTTGATTTCATTTAATTGTTTCTAAAGTTACATTTCACATCTACAAACGTTGCTAATTTTAAAAAATGAGGTAAGCAAAAAAATAATTCTTTTTGTACTCAACAAAAAAAACAAAAAAATACCTTTTATTTTGGTCTATTAATCTATTTTATTCAAAATTACCTCAACTTACAATAATATTTCTAATTTTTCTGTCTCCCTATTATTTAAGTAATTTGGGGTTAAAATATACTATGTTGCCCAAATCAACACATTTCATTGTTGTGTTCAAATTAAGATACACATTTCAGCTGTAAAATTTAAAAAATAATAGACTCATTTTTTCGGTTTTCAGTAAAAAAAAGCATGTTTCTCACTCCTTTCACCATTCAATTTTCTCAACTGCCTTATTCAAAAACTTAAATCTCTTTAATTCTTAGAAAATACAATTTTTGGCATGTAGTAATATATGGATGTGTATAAGATCGATTTAAAAAATAATACAACAATGAACACAAATTGTGTGCAAGTTTTTATTACAAATTTCAACCAATTTTAAATTTGAAGAAATTTGTAATTTTTAATTAACATCACACAAAAGCAACACAATTGGCTATTAACGAGGCTCTGGTATCAATTCCCTAATTGAGACATCCGAGGTTTTTTATTATTGTCGTACTATAGCAACTCAACGTGCTATTTACAACGGTCCGGTATCAATCCCTAAGTAAAAGATCCGAGGCAATTTTTAATTAACGTCGTACAATAGCAACTCAACGGGCTTTTGACTACGGTCCGGGATCACTCGCCTAAGGAAAGTATCCGAGAAAAGTGGGAAATTTTTAAGTAACGTTCTCAAGCACTACAACTACCTATTAACTAGGGTCATAGTTAAATCCAATAAGGGAAATATAAGTGGACAACCACGGTCATATCATAACATAACACCTCAGCTGGCACCCCACCCTCCAAGTAATTGTGACGTCACACCCATTCACTCTCTTTGCAATTCCAATTTCACAATAACGAGGCCATCACGCCGTTGACCGTGGTCTTGGTTTGCGGAGCAAACCAAATGGGAATGTGTAGCAAACACCGGTGGTTTGCAAACGTTCCCAATAGACACACTTAACCCCACAAAAGTACAGCACGGGCAACGCCGTGCTAGCCACGCAGTGGCTAGTATATATATATATATATGTAAGATTCGTGTTGTTCTGTTTGGTAAGGTCTATATTAAAGACTTCGAATCTTACAGCACATTGACATTTAATGAATTAATATCCACAGTTATTATGTACAGTTGAGTTATATTTGAAAACAGTTCCGTCATTATCTGCAGCAGTCGTCTCTGCTCGGAAAAAATACGTCAGCTCTCAATGGCGTCCAGGGGAAAAAGTGTCTGTTCTATTAATTTTCTCGTAACTGAATACCGGAATGTGAATGGCTCCTGACAGTCTTGCCTTGCATTCCTACTACAATGCAACTGACTCCTACCAGTCTCGTTGCTCTTATAATGAGTTCTTTCCAGACTAGTAGACAACTACCGTTGTCTAGTATTCCTACAACCGGCCATCCTGATGATCTTTCGTCCTCGAAAGGAACACGACAAACCTAAAAAAAACAAAACACAAAACAGTATCTGGGAATACATTGATTCAGTATTAGTTATTGAACCACGACTTCATATGGTCAGCTGCTGTCGACGTCAAGTTCGGTCCTTCATGGTTTCCAACTTTCTCAACGTCATAGCGATCATGGGGTTTCACTTTCTTCACTCGATATGGTCCTAAGAATTTCGGTCGTAATTTCTTTCCGACACCAAATTGAGTCCGCTGAATAGCAATAAGATCGCCCTCTTTGGATTGATGAGGTTTCTTCCTCTTCTTATCATACGTTCTTTTATTCTCTTCCTGAATTTTTAGGATATTCTCTTTGGCATCGTCTCTTAATTTCTTCCTCTTCTCTAGAAAAACTTCAGTATATTCTTCTTCTAAAAGCTGGACTATCTTGAGATCTTCTTTGTTTCGCATTTTCACACCTGTCAAAAGTTCGAAGGGTGTCCATCTTGTGCTTCTGGAGGTTGTACTATTGAGTATTCTTTGTACGGCGTCAACGTATTTGAACCATTTGATCGGTTCTTCAATTGAAAGTTTGGATAACACTGGAATCAGGGTTTTGTGCATTCTTTCTACTTGTCCATTGCCTCTTGGGATTCCTGTTGTGATTTTTAGGTGTTCAATCCCGTTTTCGCAACAAAAATCTGTAAATTCTTTAGATGTAAAAGCGGATCCTCTATCCGAGATTATCCTCGCAGGATTTCCAAAACTATTTTGTTGTTGTTTGAGTTTATTTATTGCGTCACCTGATGTCGTAGATTTGGTAGGATATAACCAAGTGAATTTTGTGAATGCGTCTACTACCGTGAAGATATGCTGATAGTTCTTAGATGTTGAAGGTAACGGACCTATGAAATCAATGTGATAAGTGTATAATGGAACGTCCTCTTTAGGAATTGGATTTAGACGATTAGTTACTTCGAGATGAGTTTCGGTTTGAATTTTAGTTGAATCTGAAGTGTTCGCTAAATTAACAATTCTTGCGTAATTCACTCGAAAATTATCGCGTCTGCTCAAAACATGAATTCCGCTCTCTGATAAAGTAAGATTTAACTTATTTATGCAATCGAACCCAAGAACAATATGATCAGGTAAATTTTTTAAAACATAAACATCAGTAACAATAATGCATTCATCAATAATAATTTCAGTAGAAAAGAAACCTAGAGGAGAAATGTGTTCTCCTCCCCTATACCCATTAAAGTCACATTATCAAAACTCAATTTTGGGGATCCAATTTCAACATAAAATTCATATTTTATCATTGACACATCACTTCCTGTGTCGATTAGCGCATTAGATCTTTTTCCGCACATTTCAACATATTTTCTTAGCTTAGTACGAGAATTAAAAGGGCTATTAATTAAAGTTCTATTTACATCTCTTTTGGGACACACGTCGGCCTTGTGCCCATAATTTTTACATTTAAAGCATCTCACACCCTCAGTTTTCTTTTCACAATTTATCGACTTATGTCCATATTCATTGCAGTTGTAACATTTTATATGATTGGTGTTAGTTTGTTCAGGGCGCACGAAAGATCGAGGCTTTAATTTGTCAAAATCTCTATTGAAACGCTTCTTATATTTATCGTCTGATGTTTTCGAATCTCTATTGGTTTTTAAATGACATCGAGCCGCTTCATATTCGTCTAATTTATTGACGAGTTGGTCTATTTTCGTTATTTTCGGTAGCTCGTCTATAAAATGGTCTCGAACGTCATTGGGTATTTTTCGTTTTAGTTGATCGGTAATCATGAGTTCTTTAAGGTCTTGGTAATTTGATACTTCCAACCCACTCGTCCATTCTTCAAATAAATTTTTCAGATCATGAGCAAAGTCATTCCAAGTAGAAGACGCTTCTTTTCTATGCGAAAGGAAATTTTGCCTAAATTGTTCCGGATTTAATTTAAAACGTTTCAACAATAACCTCTTGACATTTTCATAGTCATTAGCCTTTTCGTCAGGCTCACGCGTGATAAGATTAGCCAAATCCAATGGGAGTAAACCCAACAAATGTGTAACCCATTCCGTTTTTGGTATTTCGATAAGACTAATCTGTCTTTCAAATAAAGTTAAATAACAGCTAATATCCTTATTCGTCTCGTAACGGTTAATCAATTTCAATAAATCGTTATTGTATAGGCTGGTAGTTTTACCATAACTGTTGCCTTGTCCGTTAGCAGTTTCGATTTCGAGTTTCCTTAATTCGAATTCGCGGGCTTGTTTTTCGGCTTCAATTTTCTCTTAGCGGGCTTGTTTTTCGGCTTCAATTTTCTCTTCGCGTTCAGTTATAATAACGCTCAACAGATTTTTTGTTATCTCCTCGTCATAATTTTCAGAATCTATTATAAGTTTCGAGCACTGCGCTACTTTGGGATTCGCTGGCACTATCAGGCCTAATTCGTCAATCAATGTCAGCAAATCAGCTTTTCGGGCCTTAGTTAAATATGCCATGTCATCAAGTAAAACAAAATTCTGTACTCACAGTTTCGAAAGTTCCTTCTATCCGTCTTTTCCGTCAACTCGTCTTTTGCGTCTACGCGTTTTTTCGTCTACGCGTTTTCTTTTTTGTCGTTTCAGTCTATCATCAGCACCACGTCAGGAGAAGTCATGAAACTGTTCTTGCAGATGATTAAAACACAAGTCCAGGTTTGCATAGGGAGTCAAAACATTCCGCCGGCCGGTTCAATCGTCACTGCTTTCGGGGTCTGCTAATCCGTCGTCGCTACCCTTAGTTGGAGCGGAACACGCCCTCGTACGAAGGAGGAGAATCGTCGCGGTCGTCAACGGTTTTTCACATCGCGGCCGAACCCTCATTTTTTGTAAGATTCGTGTTGTTCTGTTTGGTAAGGTCTATTATTAAAGACTTCGAATCTTACAGCACATTGACATTTAATGAATTAATATCCACAGTTATTATGTACAGTTGAGTTATATTTGAAAACAGTCCCGTCATTATCTGCAGCAGTCGTCTCTGCTCGGAAAAAATACGTCAGCTCTCAATGGCGTCCAGGGTAAAAAGTGTCTGTTCTATTAATTTTCTCGTAACTGAATACCGGAATGTGAATGGCTCCTGACAGTCTTGCCTTGCATTCCTACTACAATGCAACTGACTCCTACCAGTCTCGTTGCTCTTATAATGAGTTCTTTCCAGACTAGTAGACAACTACCGTTGTCTAGTATTCCTATATATATATATATATATATATATATATATATATATATATATATGTGTGTGTGTGTGTGTGGTGCCCAGCCTCTGCCTGCCACTAGAGGGCACCTCCACCACGCTAAAGTCATCTACGACCACTGAACAGCCACACCGCGCATCCGCGCAACGCCGAGATCCAGCAGACACAAGACGAAAACGCCAGGAGAAGACGTGTTCGCGTGAGCCGAACCGCAACGACGAGCGCCGATCTTGGACACCTTAAGACGGACTTGAACTTATTACTTTTGTTTTAACCATCCCATATCTTGTAAATAGTACCATCATGATCATCAACTCATTAAACTTTATTATTCTTTAATTTGTTTACTACCTACAACACACACACACACACACACACACACACACACACACACACACACACACACACACACACACACACACACACACACACACACACACACACACACACACACACACACACACACACACACACACACACACACACACACACACACACACACACACACACACACACACATAGAGAGAGAGAGAGAGAGAGGATAGAACTCCCTAGGTTTTTTTTGTAATTTCGGCATCAATGTTCCTGTGCATTCTTTAATGATTACAGTTTTTAGTTAGCTTTTATTTTTAACGTCGTGCCATCATATTCTAACCTCCAGTTCTCTCCAAATGTGTTCTATTGGATTTAAGTCAGGCAACTGAGGCGGTGTTTTCAGAACTTGTGAACAATTATAGAGACACTAGAGACAAACGTTGAGAGCCGTGTGCTTAGGATTGTATCTTGATAAAAAACAAAGTAATACCATAATTTTGGGCTGATAATTTTAAATTGCCTTTTAAAATATTTAATAAAGAGCAGGATTCATTATGCCATCAATAAATACCATATTACTTAGTCCTGATGCTGACATGCACCCACACACAAGGATACCTCCACTGTAATGCTTTACTGTTCCAACTAAGTTCTTGGGATTAGGTTCCTCATTTATCTTCTCTTTACAATTATAAGCCTATCGGAACCAAAAATGGTAAATATACTTTCATCTGCAAATAAGACACGATTCCAATACTTTTTGGGCATAATTGTCATTGATTTTGCGAAGAAATGCCAGAGCTTTCTATTTTTTACTCTTGCAAACAATTTTCTTCGAGCAGAACGCCCATTTAGTCCAGCTGATCTGAGCACTCATCGAACAGTTTCAGATTACATTGAAGTAGAAAAGTTTTCAACAAATTCCGAAGATATTTTTACAGCACTCAAAAAACGTGAATATTTCACAAATTTTCTAACTATAAATCTCTGATCACGTTGAGTTAACTTTGTCGGACGACCTTTATTACATCGTTTTCGATCCTTTTTTCTTCTTTAAAGTGTTTAATCACATACTGCACCATATAATGGGATACGTGTACTAATTTAGCGATATACCGAACTGATTTACCACTACTATGATGAAAAATAATCAATTTTCGAATGCTGTTCGCGTTGTTTCCTTAAGGCGGGTTCTCACGAATCAAGTTTAAGTGACCAATTATAGTTGATCAACAAAAGTTGAATGAAAACTATTGTGAGAACCTTTGTTTTAATAGAGTTGATCAACTTTTTAATGGATAAAGAAAAGTTTGACTCATTTAAACTTTATCCTTCACGTGATGATTCATCTGTTATCTGCTTTCAAGTTGAAACTTGTCTTGAAACGTGTGAACTTTAGTTGACTGTCAAGTTCGCTTTCAACTTGTCATGCCACGAGTGCCTGTGTTTTGTTTTTAGGTATAAAACAGTTTAAAAAATGAACCTCAAGTGGTCTGAAAGTGTGATGCTAATATTTTTAGAACTGTATCATAAGCATGATTGTCTTTCGAACCATCGACAGGATAAATAAAAAAATAAAAATGCAAGAGTTGCAATTGATAAAGTAGTGCAAAGTAATAAAAATGAGACTGATGATGAATTCGTCAGATTTCCTAAAACAAATGCCTCTTTACGATGCAATCATTTGCCAGTAACAAATCCACAAACTTTGCTCTTAAAAACTTCCCCTGCGTTTTCACCTTCTCATCTTATAACTCAATCACAAGCTGTTTGAAACGGCAGGGAAGAAGAATAATGGTTGTCGTCAGTTTTAAATGAATCTTGCAAAAGAGAACCATGATTTGAAAAGATTCACAGGAACTACCTGATATATTTGGTAACAATTTTATTACTTTTGTCTTTAAAATATTATACTTACTTTAAAATCTGGTAAAGCATCGTATATTGCCGTACAAACTTCCTTCAAAAAATTAGGAAAGGTATTTTTAGGTACTCGGTATACGGAAGCAAGCGTTGAAAAGTTATTTGCAGCTTTAATTTTGGTGAGATTGCTTGTCGTATCACTTTATCTTGTTTCTTTATGTGATTCTAAACTTTAAATAGTAGTTCGTTTAATTTTTCTTCAGAATTCTTGAATGATTTCTATATTCCTCTTTATTCTCTAATGCTAGTTCCTTCAGCAAGGTTTCTGAAGCTCCCAATTAATTTCTTCTTAAAATCCATTGGCTCACTAAAAAACGACATTTCTTGCGATTGCTTCTCGCGTTAAATCAAATTGCTTTTAGTTCCTTCAACAAAATTGCTACTGTCTGTACAACTTCACGGTTTTCGACGTCATTTGAAAAATGAAACTGTTGATTAGTTTGTATTGAAATGTGTGAATATAAGAACTGATTTGAGCCATTCAACTTTTATTGATCAACTACAATAGGTCAATTGAACTTGATTTGTGAGAACGCGCCTTTCCGACGAGTCATTTTTAAATAATAATAAGAAAATTACGAAGTAAGAAAGCGAAAAATAAAGCCAAATTATTTTTTAAATGTCACCACAGTGGCAAAACTATAGAAAAAGCGATCAATGATAATTTTATTTATGAATTTATCTAAAAATGTTTCGTTGTACGATCACTTTTGTGACGTGTTCTTTCTCTGCCTCCTTGCATTTTCATTTTAAGAAAAAGAAAATGAGTCCATATTAAAAAAGCATTAGATTTTATTTAGAATTACATGGACACTATATGAAAAAATATTGGACTATATACTCGAATTCAATTCCATGCTACATCACTTTTTCTACAAATTTTAAAAGTGCAAGAACATTTTTGGGATCCACTGTATAAATATACTCGCACTTCTACTGTAACACCACATACACACTACAAATGGTTTTTCTAAAGTGACAACATCAGAAGTTCGATAAGAAATATCGTTGAACTATAACGCATGGCTACCCGTTTTTATTTAACGCGATCTATACTATTTTAAAACAACTTTATGCTTCGTTTACATGTCATTTTGTAAGAAGAAGTTACAGACATTACTTAAAAAGTTTCATTTTACATATTTAATTAATTTGTTTGAAACAGAATTCTACAAATCATTGAGTATTTAACCAAAGACTTAAGAAAAGGAGGTCAAAATATTCATATACCGACAAGAAATTATCCATATTTAGTGACATTTTGCAGAAAATAAAATAATTCATTAAAATTAAGCTAATAAATTATGTAACTGCTTATGTAAAATAGTGGAACACATAAATATACATGCCGAAGCAAAATTTGAATCATTGATAAAAGGCAGATTTTTCTGATAAATAAAAGACATGAGCAAACTTGTCGAATTAAGACTTCCAGGAGTCAAAATACGGCAATTCGAAAAATGACATTTGAAAAATATTGATAAAGACGATAAGGATTAATGAAATTTAGAAATTCTAAAATATGATCTAAACACTTCACTGTCTTAAATGCCCAAACATGGGATTTTAAATCAAATTTATAAAAAACATTAACTCTGGCGTTGCCAGATCTCAAAAAAGTAAAATTACGCTTTCATAATAAATTAGTTTTTGATAGGGGTTTTCACGTTCCATTATAAAGTGTATTACGTAAATTTTAAATATTTAAAAATCGTTTTTTCATCAATTAAATATTTATAAATTACTAGCAAAATACCCGACCTTACTCGGTTTGAACTGGTTTACTCTAAATTGAAGAGATTATCAAAATATATAATGACTTACGTTTTTTGTGCGATTAAAAATTATTTGAATACCTTTCGTAATCTTTATAATTTCTACAACTTCCTTTGGACACAAATCCTACACATGCATATACATTCTTGAAATACATTTAACATACATCGCACCCTTGCTGTTTGACAAAGTTACAAAATGACGAAAGGTGACACAAAGGTTACTACTACAAAAAACGATTTTGAGGGAGAGTTGGAATTCCCTTTCTTAAGTTCGTTTCATGTTCAACTCAATTAATAAACAATATTTTTTTACTTGTGGCACTCTTGCATCCGGTATGTGACATTGTGAAATTTTGCAATCTTCTCCTGTCATTATGCCAACGAATTTTTTAATGTTTGAAAAGTTCTATACTCTGTTTCACCTTAACTTGTCAGTATTGGGAAAGGCAGAAATGATGTTCATCCGCATGAAAAATAATTCCAACTTGATTTGGAATTTAAAATAAAGAAAATGCATATAAACGTGTAAAAATTGTCCTACAATGAAGGAGTGATTTTTGAACCTTTATAATCGGTTATTTATTTGTAAAAAGCATTTTTTTTTGACCGAAGCGAATGAATATATCCGAAACGGAATTCTAAACCGGTTTCCATGGTAACATTTCTGGCGAGCTAAATACGCTTTCCGGCCAAGTCTGCGCCATTTCGCTCTGCGTCTTTGCTAGCGTGTGTATTTACGTTCATATCTCTCTTGTGCTATTTTATTGGAGTGTGTTTGATACTCTGAACATGGCTGAAAAAGGAACGTCACCATCCAAGCTGTATACGCCATCAAAGCAAGGAAAATCAATTGGTAGTGGAGCTCGCAGGAACATATTGAATGTTTATTCTAGACTTCGAGAAGAAAACCATAGTGATTCCATTAACCAAATCGTCGGAAAGGTGTCTCAACTAACTGGTGTTTCCAAAAGAACTGTTTTTCGTTTGAAAAAAGAAAAGAAGACGACAAGTCCTTTGAGTAATCCAGGAAAAAAACGACCTTATGCCGTTGGAAAAAGAACAAGAATGATGAAATATGACAACTTTACTTTATCGTGCATCCGACGAAAAATTCATGATTGTTTTCGTCGAAATGAAATTCCTACATTGGACAAAGTTCTAAATGAAATTAACAATGATAAGGATATTTTTTCGACAAACATTAGCCGAAGTACACTGTACAGGATACTGAAAGATTTGGGATTTTCCTTTGAAAAGCGAAAAAGGCAGGCTATGCTTTTAGAAAGACACGACATAATTTTATGGCGAAGAAATTATTTACGAAAAATTAGAGAACTGAAGAATGAAAATGCTTCAATCTATTATTTAGATGAAACATGGGTGAATGAAGGACACTCACAAAGTCGAGTATGGCAAGACAAAAACATCAAAAGCACCAATGAAGCTTCCTCTTCAAGTTTGACAACAGGCTTGGCTGCACCAAAAGGAAAAGGAAGAAGACTCATCATTACCCATATCGGAAGTGATGAAGGATTTGTACCTGATGCGGCTGACATTTTTGTAGGAAAAAAATCCGGTGACTACCACGAAGAAATGGATGGTAACCATTTTGAGAAGTGGTTTGAAGATATCATGCCTAAATTGAAACGAAACAGCTTTGTAGTGATGGACAATGCCCCCTATCACTCGGTGAAGAAAGAAAAAATTCCGACGACATCTTGGAAAAAAAGTGCAATTCAAGAATGGCTATCGTTGAAAAACATTACGTGGAACCAGGACATGATCAAGATTGAACTGTTGAAAAAAGTTAGCGAAATCAAACATATGTTTGATAAATACAGAGTTGAAGAAA
Source organism: Metellina segmentata (assembly GCA_947359465.1). Taxonomy (NCBI): domain Eukaryota; kingdom Metazoa; phylum Arthropoda; class Arachnida; order Araneae; family Tetragnathidae; genus Metellina; species Metellina segmentata. The sequence goes on from OX375874.1 coordinate 71,165,819, forward strand.
TTGCCGAAAAATTTGGACATAAGGTTTTGAGACTTCCCCCGTATCACTGTGAGCTTAATCCCATTGAAATGATATGGAGTCAAGTAAAAGGACACGTTGCCAGGGAAAACAAGACTTTTAAACTGAACGATGTGAAGGATTTAGTCATCCAAGGGATTGAAAAGGTCTCTGTACAAAATTGGAAAAACTGCATAAACCATGTTACTGAAAAAGAGAAATACATGTGGGAAGTAGATGGACTTGTGGATGATATTTGGGAAAGTAAGAACTTGGTAATTTCTTTTAATAGTGAGTCTGATAGCGATTCGGAAATGTTAAGTGATGATGATGTGTAAATTCATGTGATGAATAAGTATATTATAATGTAAATAGATTTGTTATGATGTTTGCTATGTTTTACATATATTGATGATGTATAAATGCATGTGATGAATAAGTAAAACGTAAATATAGTTTTCTCATTGTAACTACTATTCATGAAAGAGATTGGTTTCTTCTGTACACTTTCTTGTAAACTATTTTAAATTATTCATAAAATTAATAATTTACTACTAATCAACCCGACACCGTTCCGCGAGTTTCAGAATATGTTTCACACATATAAGGTTTATTTTTTTTAACTCTAATTTTTAAAATGGTTTCATTTTTTTTATTATTGTATGTGTATTCACTATATTTGTATTTTTTATATTCTATTTATTTATTGTGAATGTATTTTATATCCTCTATGTTATATGTATTTTTATTTGTTATTTACTTTCTTTAATATCAGAATAAATTTGATTTAATTTGGAGACTATATTTTGCTGTTAAGAAAAACACATATTTTAGTAGACGACGCACTCTCCCCTACCTTGTCCAACCAAATGTAAGACCAAAGGAGTAATTAAATTGGATTAATTTCCTTTAATAAAATTATTAAAATTGAAAAAAGAAGTATTAATCAAGGTGTTTAGCTTTCAGGTAAGTAAATTCAAAAAATGAATTTTATGGTTCATCACATCTTTAAATAGACTGTTTTTTTAAACAACATTTATTGTAAAAAAATTTTAAATATATATATTTTTAAATAACTAAAAATAATACTCATTTAGAAAAATCAAAACGCATTTATATTAACATAGAGTAGCTTTTTGTTTAATTAACAAATGTAATGCAAGAGCCATTAGAAATTAAAGATCTGTGAAACGTATAGAATTTCCACGTGCATTTTATCTCTCCTTGCCAAAAAGGGCGAATTTCCTCGCTTATAGCTGACTTCTTCTGACATTGTAACCCTAGTTTCTACGACAACGGCTGTGATGCGGTCAACGTAGCCTTTACTCTACTGACAAGTTAAGGTGAAACAGAGTATAGTTTGGATTTTTTAAACATTATTATTCTTTGAATAATGGCATTATTCTTTCAATAATGGCATTATTCTTTCAATAACGGCATTATTATTTCAATAACGACATTATTCTTCAAATAACGGCGTTATTCTTTCAATAACGGCATTATTCTTTCAATAATGGCATAACTACACTTAAAAAATTGACTGAACATTTATTCTGACTTATCTTCCATTTTTAAGTCGAACACTTTGTGGTGGTGTTGCGTGTGATGAGAAGGAAAACACATTTATTAAAATAATAAATATTTAAAACAGAAAACAGCGAACTAAAACAAAATAAAAGATGTCGGAAAAAATTGTTCTAAAGATATTAATTTGTGATTCATTTTTATCTCTTGATCTCGCACAGTTGCCACAACTTACAACTAAAAGTGCACAAAATTTAGAAATGTGAAATTAATTCAGAACGAAAGAAACAGAAAATATCACTGCTCGCGCGATCTGGTTCATTTCGTTCGTTGAAAAATATCGTCTGTCTCTAATATTCGGAAATCGTTTTCACTGTGCAAAGAACAAAAATAAGACTCGAAATAAATGAAATATCAGAGCTGAAATTCGATTTTAAAATAATAATTTTTTGAAGAATAATTACTTTTTTAGCAGTACTGGTAAAGCAATCGAAGTAATCGTATTATTCAACATACATTCCAATTTTTCCAAAACTACCAAATTATGGTTGATTTCAGTATACTTACTCAGGTGTTTTAGTATGAAGCTCAACTAAATATAACAATGAAGAAATGTTTAATTTTGCCTTTACTTAACTAATAGATAATGTATAAAATAAAACACATTGCAATCAAATAGCTGGAATAAAATTCATGTGATGCTTGCACAAACACAAAATCGAACATAGAACAGAAAGACGGACAGACAGACTTTCGCAACCAATTCCACTCACTAATGAAGATAAGTACTCACTGTATGCAAATTTCCATGAAAATATATTAAACCGTGTGGACGTATATAGGGCACATGCATACTTACAGACAGACAGACAGACAGCAGAAACGGATAGAAAACTTGAAATGGGTCGACAATATTGAATGTACAAACAAACACTCCATTCTTATTTATATGGATTTTGATATTATGGGAAGAAATAAAAAATAATTCAAATATTAATATTAAAATTGTATTTGGTTAGGAAAATTTTGTTTTTTCGATCAGTATTGTTAAAACAAACTGACCGGCGTACCTCAATAATGTTATGCTCAATGTTATTTTATAAAAATAAAATTAATACAATATAAAAGGAAATTTTGAATTGCTTGTAAAGAGAACAGGGTTAATATGTTGCTTACGTTACCCGCAGGGTTACAAAGTATAAGTACCAAATTTGAGATGGATTGGTCAACCGGTGTAGATTTGTATAGAGAACATACAGACAATCGCCAATTCTGCTTGATATGGATAGATAGATAACAAGTATTTTCAAACTCATAAATTTAAGAAGACATTTTTCACTAGTTTTCTAAAATCAGCTAGAATTGTACTTTATATCTTTTTACATTATTGCATCATGTACGGGTAACCAATAAGTCTGACATGATAGAAGGTTTTTATTTTACAAACATCGATTGATTTAGTTACATGACAAACCAGAAGATCAAAAAAGAGTTGTGAGCTGCGATAAATAAATAAATACAAGTAAAATACTTGAACTCTCCAAATAAATACTTTTAAAGTTAAGAGGCTAGACCAATGAGAGATCTGGATTTACAATGGAAATTGTAAAGAACTAAGGCGTAGTGAAGCGTAAAACGCAATTTCTTTCTAAGCCTGTTGAAAGTAGTGGCGCTTTTTAAGAAGCCACCACATCCCACTACAAGAAATAATGAATAATTTGGTATTTATTTATATATAAGTAATCGTCCAGACACAAAAGACTATATCATGCTTCGAACAAACTCTATAAGCACCTATATATATTTTACAGCAGAAGTTAAAGAAAGGGTACAAAACAAAATGCTTATAATACCATTTATTTATTTACAAGTACTAAGACATTCTACTTGAATGTTAAGTTATATTTATCATTTACTAGAAGACCCACCGCATAGCATCTACGTTGAAAAGTCTACTTATATCAATTTTGATGGCAATGTTGTTATTCCCTTATCATGACTTATTTAAATCCGTTTACAATCGATATAAGCACTTTAAAGTCCATTTTATAAGTAAATGAAATAAAATAAGTCAAAAAATATAAAACAACATTTCGTGTACCTCTCGTTGAGATGGATTTTTATTTCCTATACAGTTCATACCCCAATCATCCTACTACCATGAGCTTCAGGACGTCGACTTCAATTACATATAATTTACTTGAAAGGCGCGATTAGGTGTATTTAACCTCTAAACCTATTTTCTCATTCCCTCACTATTTTCTCTTCTACACAGATTTCTTTCTTTCTTTCAGGTTACTCCTTTTCTGTTGTCATCAGAAGGTTAAATATTTATTAGAGCTCGAGCTCTTTCCGAATATTTTTCTCGAACAGAAATCTATTCTTTATTCTAACAGATATCGATAGTTCAATAGCTCAAATCAAGCATATCTAATAAATTAATCGGGAAACTCATAGCGATTGATTTTAAAGGGTCAAAACCTGTTTGATGCCATTTCTCAATGAATAAAAAGTACCAATTTATGTGTCTCGTACATTTGTAAAATAAGTATTTAGATTTTACAATCAGTTAAAAAAATATAGGCAAAAAACGCTTGTACAACATTCCGACTGCGATCACACTTGTTTCATTGTAACACTTGACTATATTTTCTACAATAGTTGACAACCTGTGACGGATCAAGAGACACGTCCATCGTAATGAAAAACTTTAGTAATAGAAAACAGATGTATCGGAAAGTAAAAGGTAAACAACCTAAAGTCAAGGGTCCCTGGCATTCGTTTCTTCACATCCTGTTTTTATCATCATCGATCCAAGTTCTTTTGTTCTTTGATTAATATACCTTTAAGAAAAACCTTATCTTTATATCTTTCTTACATCAATTCTTATAAATAAGAATTTTATCTTTTATAAAAGAGGCAAATAATTCATTCTGAAACATCACAGAGTTATATTAGGAACTACAAGTTTAATTAAAAAAATTCTAATATCTTATAAGGCACGACAATAACATTCGTGAGATATGAGAAAAAAAGAAAAAATATATTTCAGAAGTATAACATATGTGCAAAGGTTTATACATATACATTAATAAAACATTACTAGGAATGTAGGAATTTGGAGGCATAACTTCATAACTGCGTAACCAACTTGTATACTTTATTTTTTCTATGTTATAAAACAAATCTTTATCGTATAGTAATGACATATTTAGTTTTTTGAAGACAAGAGGATAACGATTTCTTTTGTCAGTGATTGGCTTCCAATCGATGACAAGAAGAATCTTCTCTCATATTTGGAAAGATTTAAGACAGTTTGTCTTCTCATTTTTCACCCTCTGAAGGGTTTAATAGCATGTATTCTTTTTGTAACCAACAGTCTTATCTATGTGACTTCTAAAGAGTTTGGACCTCCACCTTCTATTGATTAAAAAGCTCCACTTTCCAAGAATTCTTTTACCGATAGAAGAGGTTATTAAGTCGTTATGTGTGTTGTGCTATAAAAGAAATACTAAACTACCCGGAAATATCGTGGAACTCAGAGGGTTGACGGATCATGACTGAATGCCCATCTGTTTGGGAATGGACCTGACCGATTGAGCCTTCTGTTTCTTGACTCTGGACAAGATGTCGACACTGATCAATCGGACGTGTGTAGTGCTTAAAAACTCTGTAATGGATTTATACCAAAGCGTACCACCTTAAAGTACAACCTAACTTAAGGTAATACTAATCCTCCAAATAGTTTCGACAAGATATCTTGTCCATCAAGATCTGACCGATTTTGGTAACGACGAGATATCTCGTCATCAAGATATTGCCGATTTTTCGACGATGACAAGATTAAAATCTGGTCAGTTTTCTGCCAATATTGATGATATCTCGATTATCAAGCTCTGGTCAATTTTGCTAATGACGAGATATCTCGTCATCAATGTATTGCCGATTTTTCGATGATGACGACATCAAAATCTGACCAGTTTTCTGCCAGTGCTGAGATATCTTGATTGTCAAGCTCTGGTCAGTTTTTCTAATGACTAGATACCACGTCGAGATAACATCTAGGAGAGTTAAAGTAAAACTGTTGAGCTTGTGGACAAATGGTATCAGAGTTACACATTTTACAATAATAATGAATGAGAAATGTTTGACTCGAGAAGATGTCTGTGCTTCTGTATACGAGGTAGTTTTCTGTCAAGCTAATATAGGTGACGGTAGTGTTTCTGAGGTAATACGTGTTTCGTGTACTTATTCTGAATGTGACGTCATTTGGTTTGTTCTTCCAATACGATTTCAGCACTTCACACATAAAAACTCTAATGAATAAATGTTGAATGACGAGTTTCCTGTACATATTCTGCAAGGTCGACTAAAAAGACAGGCCCCGAAACTAACGGCGAGAAAGAAAGTCACGTGACCATCTTAGTCGAACTTCTGCCGATCTTCGCTGGTTGACTTAATTGCATATCGTCGTTGTGCTGATAATACCCGACATGTGACATTTTTGTTTTTCAAAACTCAGGTTATTTGCGCCTTTTTCAAAAGAATATTCATAATATACACACAAAATGTCTATTTCAGTTGATCATCCAGAAAATATACACGAAATCATACCAGCATTTCCCAAACTTTTCAGACAGCGCACTGGTGTTTTTTGTAATATTTGTTTTGCAATCCATATATAAATAATATGCCTGACCAAAAAAACGTGGAAGTTATAAAAGGAGAAGTAAGAAAAATAGCTAAAAATAATCATAAACCATATTTTTTACAGGTTTTTCTTCTTTTATTTTTGAATATTTTCTGACGATCGGGTACCAAGCACGGACCCAATTTGTCAAACAATCCACTGAAATGTACTGTTTTATTCATTTAGTTAAAAAGAGAAGGAAAACTACTATTTTTAATTATAATTTACTCTAAAATATATATTAAAGAAAATTACAATTAGAGACCAAATAATGTTCAGATTTTTTTTTTATTTTAGTTAAATTTTATTCATACAATGTAACACATGTAGTAAAAAAATTGATGTATTTAAGGTGATAGCACAATGATAACATAACAAAATGTATATTTATAATACAAAAGAAAACAAAATTTATCTCTCACTATCATATATTTTTGTTCAACTAAAATAGCAATATAAAAGCAGAAGGTAAGCAGCCAGTCATTACATCATTTCTCATAGCTAGTCTAAGTATAAACATAAATTAAAATTGAATTCTAGCACTGAAACAACTAGAACAAATGGAAACTAATGTTCAGTAATCTACCTTTTCATGGATCAAATTAAAACAAAAGTCAGATGTTAATACAAGATGATAAATTGTACAACAGCTAATTTTAATCACATTCCTTAAAACAATTTCTTCAAAACATCTTTAAAGCGGTATTGTAAATTAATTTGGAGTATTTTCTTAGGACTAACGTGCACTAATTGCTGTATGTGCATAGATGATTTTATTACTAATATCTTTAATGACCATTAACGCAATTTGAAAAGGAAACCGTATTAATGAATTAAAGTATTACATTCCTATTGGAGATCTAGTATCCGATGTGGTAGTCGCCAACTTAAATTTTTGCGCCAAATCAAGATGGCAGCCAATCTAAGCAAATCCAAGCTGGACGTCCAAAATCCGGAAGTTTTTCTATACGGCGTTTTTTTTTCTCACTTTTTTTACATCTTTCCGACAATTTTTCAAAATCAAGGATTTAAACCTGCACCTAATTGATGAAACAACCACAACAACGGACATGTTTAGAGTAATTATCACACAGAAAAATTAGAAGATTTGCAAGTGAAATTTGTTAAATTGTATTAAAAAGGTTTTTTCCTTTAAAAAAAAATTATTTCTATCGATATATTCCTACTTATATATCCTGATATTTTACTTTACTTTTTAAAACGCTACTTGCAAACGCAGTCCAACGAACGAAGCGTTGTAGAATTCTTTCTGAATAGGGTTAAAAAAAACTGAATGAGAGAAAAGCGCGAAAACTGAATCCACTGCCATAACAAATCAATTAAAGGGAAGTGAGCAACAGAAGGGGAAAAATTCGTAACTTACCAACAACAATTTCAAGAATCAAATTTAATACACGGAGAAAAATAGCGTTCCATATCAACTACACATTCAAAGATTCAAAGAAAAACCAAATTTCAATAAGCAAAACAAAAATATTGTAACTTACAATCTCCAATTTTAAAATAAAAAACAATCCAGTGAGAAAAATTCCACAGTCCAAAATTTCCAACACAAGGAGCAAATATCAAGAAATCAGGGAGAAAAATAGCGGTACAACAATTCCAAATAAAATTACTCCGTTCGTTCTACGATGCAGGTGTTGTAATATCGACAGGAAAAACTTTAGGGTTGCTATAAAATGAGTGAAACTGAATAAAACAATAAAAACCACATTTGGCAAAAATCGTCCTAAAGTTGTAACTTAGCATATAATATTGTTTACTCATCTCGTAGTCCAAGACTTCGACTAAGTTGATCACGTGATATTTTGGTTTCGGGGCCTGTCTTTCTTGATATTCTGAATTAGACGTCATTTGCTTTGTTCTTAGAATACGATTTTCAGCACTTCACCCATAAAAACTCCAATGAATAAATTCCGAATTGATAAATGATAATTGATTGATCGACACAAATTAGATTATACGCCAGAAGATGGTAAACTACATTTTAACGCAACCCCGATATGTATCATGCGAGAGCATTTAGACAACAGAAGTAAAATCGATAAGGAAGGAACACATATTTTACTGTGTATTCATTTTTCTTCCGTTTTGAGTTTCCGAATAATTTTCAATAATTAGATAAATAAAATGCTTTTAATAAATGAATTATATTCGAATTCATGGAAGAGTTCGACACCTATGTGACAAAAATAAATTAAGCCATGTCTCAGAAAATATGGTGGCTCAAAACTTCGAAATTCATATGCTTTATTTCTAGAATAATTTAGTTATTTTAAATTTGCTATTCTAATTCCTAGAATAATTTCGTTATTCTAAATTTGCTATTATAATTCCTAGAATAATTTCGTTATTCTAAATTTGCTATTCTAATTTCTAGAATAATTTCGTTATTCTAAATTTGCTATTCTAATTTCTAGAATAATTTCGTTATTCTAAATTTGCTATTCTAATTTCTAGAATAATTTCGTTATTCTATATTTGCTATTCTAATTTCTAGAATAATTTCGGTATTCTAAATTTGCTATTCTAATTTCTAGAATAATTTCGTTATTCTAAATTTGCTATTCTAATTTCTAGAATAATTTAGTTATTCTAAATTTGCTATTCTAATTTCTAGAATAATTTCGTTATTCTAAATTTGCTATTCTAATTTCAAGAATAATTTCGTTATTCTAAATTTGCTATTCTAATTTCTAGAATAATTGCGTTATTTTAAATTTGCTATTCTAATTTCTAGAATAATTGCGTTATTCTAAATTTGCTATTCTAATTTCTAGTATAATTTCGTTATTCTAAATTTGCTATTCTAATTTCTAGAATAATTTCGTTATTCTAAATTTGTTATTCTAATTTCTAGAATAATTTCGTTAATCTAGAGTCTGTACCTTGTTTAGCAACACAATCAAGCACTTTTTTAAAGAAAAATGAACAAATAATAAAATATGTGATAAATGTATTTTGCTCATTTGATTTTTATTATGTAATAGGATTCACGTCCCTTCTTGTGAAATGAATATTTTATGAACAAAGATTTTAACTCATAGAACAGAATGGTACTCATTTCGCCTTTTTATACATTTATTGAGCTTAAGATGTCCAAATATTATGTATTTTAGGAAAAAGTGTCACTCTGAAAGAGATATATATATATGCAAATGTTTAATACATAAATATATTTTCCCCAGTTAATATTTGCCAATAGCTCCAGTGCAACGTTATATAACTATTATATACCCTAGTTATTCAACAAAATCTAATTTCGCAAAAGAATGATTGTTACGCCGTTCTCTTTCGAGTACGAAAACCGGTACTCTACCCTATAAAAAACATATTATTTGCTCGATGTTTTATCTTAAATATAAATAGCGATAAATATCTTGAATTTTAGTCTTTTATTACGGAAAAACAGAAATAGATAAAGGTGTTTACCTAATGTTTTTCCGTTCCTACTCTGGTCTAATCTGTTATTCTGGAATTATTTAGCGTCAATAGACATTACGTGATAAAAAGCATTTTATATCCAAGAAAAAAATAGAAAGAACATTATATATATAAAGAATATTGGGCTTCTTCGTCCCTGACGGGAATCCTATTGATCGAACAGTACAATTTCCGGCATATTCATTTCGAGTGATTGCCATGAAGAAGAGAATTTGATGCCTGAGAAGCATATCCTCTGTTACACATTTTTAAGGTTGCTGTAGAAGATAGAATTCAAAAACGTGTGCTCTTTTATTCTTTGGAAATTATTTATTGAAGAGCATTTACGTGAATGTATAAAACGTATGTAATTATACAACTAAATACACTCCACGAAGCAATTTCATTGAAATCTAATACGAAAACTTATTTCTCGAGTGGAAATGTAAGTATTTTTGACATGTAGAAAATGATAGTAGTTTACTCTAACTCGTGGTTTTTCAACGAAGTTCGTATTATTTTCTATTTTCAATAGATTATACCCAATAGTAATAATTATCGTTTTAATAGGTAATTAATGTAATAGTTTTTATTGTGACTGCCCACTTTTCAACTTAAAACCTAAAAACCGTGGATTTCGTGGTTCAATTTTTCAAAAACTTTCTTTTGCATTATGTGTTTGGGTACCTACAGAAGATTTAGTATATACAGTGGCTCCAAAAATTGAGTATTTGAGATGTCTTTAAAAGGCCCATTACTTAGTGGTAAATCATTATCTGAACTTAACTTTGATAAGGCTGATAGAATACATGTTCAAAAACATATTACGTTAAAAAAAGTTATATATTTGAGATAATATTAGGTGTAGTAAGAAATTTTAAAGCATGTGTCGAAGAAATGAATATGTATTTTAGAGCTGATAATAATACTTTTATTCATCGAAATGACCTCCATCATTATCTTATACCTTCTGCCATCGGTCGTTTAGTTCACGGATTCCAACAGTGTAGAAAGATTCCTCTGTTGACACAATGAAGTCGTCAACCCATTTTCGTACGTCGTCCACTGTCCGGAAGTTTACAGAAGACAAGTCATTCTGTATAGACCGAAACAAATGACAGTCCGAAGGGTCTATGTCGGGGCTATATGCCGGGTGTTCCAAAACTTCCCAGCCAAGTGTTACAAACGTGTCATTGACCACTTTTGCAACATGCGGCCGTGCATTGTCATGGATCAATTTGACGGGCCGCAAACCTTTGCCAGTAAACGGACGTTTTCGATCGATTTCCCGTTGTAATCGCAGTAATTGTTGTTTATAGCGTTCAGCAGTTACACTTACACCCAACTTCAGCAATTTGTAATAGAGTACTCCCTTCATATCCCACCAGATGCATAGGAGAACTTTTTTTGCAGTGAATGTCTCTTTTCGACGTTGATGTTGTTGCTTCGCCGGGATTCACCCAATATTTTTTGCTTTTCGGACTGTCATAACAGATCCATTTTTAATCTCCTGTCACGATTTTACACAAGGAAGATTTTCTGTGTTGCCTGTTTAGCAGATTCATGCACTTCAAGACACGGTCGTCCTCAATGCATGTGACATCCATTTTCCTGCCTTCTGAATCTTTCCTATTGCATGTAAACGATTTATATATCGTTTTTTTGTGATACTTTTAACTCTTCAGTAAGTTTATTTTTCGTTTGAGATGCATCTTTATCGAGAAGTGTTTGCAAATCGTCATGGATAGCCTTCAATGGAGCGCCGCTACATTGTCGATAGCTAACCTCAAAATCGCCATCTTTAAAACGTCGAAACCAATACTCACATGTGCTTTTCGATACGATATACACCCCTAAATCAGAACAAATTGATTGACATGCTTTTGCAGCACTTTTGTGCTGGTGAAATTCGTAACGAATGCAGTGACGAATAAATGTCTTATCGTATGACATCTTATACCTTCAAAATTTCAACTTACGTTCTCCTTTTTCCTAGCTTCTGCGTCGGTTTGATATCTCTGATCCGGTTTCTATCACATGACACAAACGTGGTGTACTCATTGGTATGCTACTTTGCAGTAGACGTCATAAAAAACTAGCTTTAAAACTTCTTACTACACCTAATATTTCTAAAAATAAGTAATAAAAGTAAAATATTTACAAAAAAAAATCCGAAATTTTATGAATATAATATTTCTAAAGATAAGTAATAAATGTCAAATATTTACACATCTTTCAAAACTGTGTACACACCCAGCTTATTTCGTACATAAACACAAGAAAAATCTTCAATTAATGTTGCGTACATTTTTGCATATAGAACAGATTCTGAACTGAGGAGGGCACTGAATTTACAAGAATTTGTAAGGTTTCTATGAACATTTGTGATAATTTTTTCTCCTAGAAACGGTTCTTAAATTCTGAGTATTGTGTGTTTAAACACTTTTTCCTCCTATAGTCAGAATTTTTTAATCTCAGTACCTCAATGAGTTTAAAAATCGTGCCCCTTCCAACATGACAAGTAAATATCACAAATATACCGATTCTGTTGGTAATTGACTGGTATACCTGAAGTCAGCTCTGCACCTCTCTGGGTAAAATAGGCAACAGAAAAGACCAGACTTTGGTCTCCAGGTTTCGCAGGGGACATTCATAGCCAATATAAAGTCACCGGAAAAAAAACGAACCACCTCCTTTATTTCGAGCACTATTAATAGTAAAACAAATTCATAGGTATCATTTAATAAGAGATAACGTCCTGTACACATTCAAATCTAAAAAAGTTGCATAAGGGACCTCTTATCAAACTTTTACAAACAACGAAATTTTTTCTGGAAACACCATGCTTTTATACCATAAACATATTCTGCATCGTTTAAAATAATCCAAATATGAAATTTTCAGGATTTTACTACCTTTATAACCCGAGATATTCATTCCTTAAGGGGAATTAGTACCTTTTAGACCTTGCGTTGCTCGCGGAAACATACTTTTTTCGATTCATCATAAATAATAGAGTTTTTAGTATAAAATTGATACAGTTTAAAGATAAGTGTATGGCTTTTAAAAAACTGCAGTCATATTTGTAATTAAAAACATCTATTTTTATAAAACCTCGCAAAAATTATACACAATGTTTTCGTTTTGAAATTTACCCGCTTAACTTTCGCGCAAAATAACTTTTGAAAGATGCACTGTAAAACCCAAATGTTTACACCAAATTGGAGCACATGAATGTCTTAATTCTGTAAACTAAGGAATTTGTGATATTTAAACTAAAAATATTTATAAAAATTAAAATTTTTTAAATAAGTCAACTTTGAAAATTTTTAGCATGTATGGATCCATAAATAAAAAACCATAGCTCTCATACACAAATCCATAGTTCAGAGAACTAAGATCTACTTTTAGAATAACCATACAAAATTTCTTAACTCTAAGTTTATTAGTTTTTTTTTTAAACTTTCGGGGGGGGGGAAAGTCCAAAAATTTGAAAATGAGAAAAGCGCAATTAAAGATAAAACTTTGATTATTTAAAAAAACATACCTCTTGTGGCACTTAAAAACCACCTGCTTCATAGGTGGTACCTTCTATGTCAAGGAAATGCTCATTGGCAGCTTTTTTCCACATCCTGTTAGCTCTTCGGGCCTCTAAAGTGGATGATCTGGATTTTACATCTGCTGCTTTAATGCGTATGTAATCTGCCTGGGCTGCCGAGACACGAGAAAGGCGTCCAACGTGAAATCCGAGAGTATTTATGATGCCAATACGTCCAGCCATACCTTCGTTAAAAATCACAACTGCCTCATTCACTGCGATGTCTCCAACAATTTTTGAACACCCTGATGTTTTAGGACAATACTTCCAAATAGTGCAGTTGAACGACTCGTTGGCATTTTGAGTCTTGCCACCTAAACATTTTCTTAAATTCATGTAAATGTCAGGGATCATCTCTACATAGAATGTTGTATTCGTAGATCAAGATTAATTGTATTTATAGCTACCCGAATTTCAAATTTGAATACTATTTCAAACGTATTTTTCAGATATCCGAGAATTATTATATTTATTACGTAAGAGCAAATGATTTGAGAATTACATTATTATATTTATTATGCAAGAGCAAACGATCCGAGAGTCATTATCCGAGGATTGTCAGAGGCTTTTTAAACTTTCGGTTGCCTCTTAAAATCGCAATAATGAGGAAAGTTTAATGTTGCTCAAAAACTATGTATTGGAATGAGCTGAAATTTTGCATGTACATATTATAAGTCCTTGTGAATCGATTATCATAAAAATATAATAAAGTTCGTATTAATAATTTTTGAAACGTTAAAATAATAATTATTATCACATACTCTGTAACTGTTTTAAAAATAAAATTTTAGTTGGATTTTGTTTGGGTTGTTTAAAATTAACATGGTACATAATATCAGCACCATAAAAATATTATTTAGGAAGATATCCATAGAAGTTTTATTTCCAATGGCGGGAACCATATCCATAAACGTGTAAGAAACTGATTTAACATTAAGAGCTCCAATATTTCTGTCCTCTTATCTTCGAAACCGCAAGTCCTAGTGACATGAATTTTGGTATCTGAAGTTAAAAATTGTGATATCGATTCGAAATTGTGTGTCAAAATAAGTGTGTAAATTGGAAACTATGAAGTTTGGTGCTTAATTTAATTTGAACAAATTATTCAAATTTTATGAATTTGAATTAGTAGAAGGGACGTTAGTTCCCTCCAAACGCCATCTTTAAATTTGCTCTACTGTTACAATTACTCGAATGAAGAGAGAGAGGGAGGGGGGGGGGGGTCGTACGACTGTTTTCCCAGCGACTGTTTAATTAAAAATCTTCTCTTAAACAAATTATCAAAATTTTTACCAAATGTTCGATTTATTGGTTGGTCAGGTTGTACTTACTTTTAATTTAGTACTGCTATAGAAATGCTAAATAATGTGAGGTTATCAGCAACATAAAAGCATCCCCCGAGCATATAATCTGTCTCAGATGTCCCTCTGTCCAGCTTATTTACTAGCCTCTAAGCTGTATTTGATGGTGCAGCCCCCTTGTCTCATAGGCAAATAGACTAGGTGTAATCTTGATTTATGCTAAGTGACATGAGTAACAATAACAACACTGACGGTAATGATTTGCGATTCAGGATAAAGTGTTCCGAAAACACATACCGAGCTTACGAATTAACTCGACTTCCCCTATAAATTTATCACAGTGGATACAACAGAAGCTAAATCTACTGTATCAGTGGTTTTCAACCTTTGTGTGTGAGTTTGAGTAAATTCTTCTTCCTAAGATGACAACCCGATACAAACAAATTTATCTTACCAAAATTAAATACCTTCTCGATATTTAAAGATCCACACAAGACACTAACATAAATGTTAATTAGGGCGTAATAATAAAGTGCAATATATCATTATATGTACACGGTGAGGCATGTTGGCAAGGTTAAAACAACAGTTAATTAGTTATCAATAACTAGACAATATAAATTTCGTAGCATATTGTAACTTTCTCTTAGAGGAAAACAACATTATATGAATTCATTGAATTTTGTTAAAATCCCTCATTCTAATTCCTCCTTCACAATACTAGATTTCTTAGCACCGAAATTACTCAAAGTTCATTGTCTCTTATTCGTATTAAAATTTAAATCTACGGTTTCATTATTTTTACAAATTTTGGGTCTATCGGAATCGAAATAAGTACGTTTATACACAACCATGCGAACTTGTGAAGAAACAGCATTCAGAAAAGAATGCCTTATAGTTTCTTCCAGATTGATCACTGCCATTTTCTACACCGTTATTTAGTCGTTCTGGATCTGAGTTTTGCGAGACAGTCTCGGTATTAGTCACCTCAGAATATTTCAATAAAAAATATTTATTCATTAAGATGTTTTAAAAAGTGACAAATTCGAGGAGAACCTTACATTAACGAGTTGCGTTTCGGTTGTTGAGATATACACTGTCCTATACCAACCAATATAATTATAAAGATTAATGTAAGCATTCTTACAGAGCCGTGATGAATCGATCTTGATAAATCGATACATTTTGTAATTTCTTTCTGATCAAGTAAACCGCACGAGTAAAAGAAACAATGAATTAATTCAGGTTGCTTTTCCCCTATGCGTGCATTTTTTTAAGCGGATTGTTCTTAAAATTCTTGGAAATGAGGGACGCACACTCGGTATGCGCAAAATTAAACTTTTTTTCATTCCGCACATTTTTTCGCTTGAAGTAGTTTTGTTTTATTGCTTTTTTCTTTGTGTTGGGATATTGTTAAAGCAATTCAATTTATGGTTCTCAGAAAGAGGTAAAACTTCTTAAATTCCTTCATTGCCTTTGTACTCGAAGACAAAACGAGGAAAATAGCAAAACTAACAATATCCGGTTGAAAAATATCCACTGTGGGATAAAACTTCAGTCATACTGAACTGCAGTAATTGAGCAACTTAATTACAAGAATTGAGGTTTTAACTATTTATATATACGATAGTTTAAAAAAATATATAATGTGAATTTGAGTGCAAAAAGGATTTTTATAATGAAACATGAGATGACAGAGAAATTATCTTATTCCATCTGTTATATAACTAATTCTATATACTAATATACATCTTTTGATCAAACCAAATCACATTTCGTACAATTATTCTTTATAACTATGGGGTAACGTAATTAACAAATCGTTGGCTTAGAGCAGAAATTCATTAGCTGTCAAACACCAAAGCTTACAGTACAGCCGCTTAAGGACTATAAGTTTTTAGGTCAGAAATAAAATTGTAAACGCCTTGACAGTTATACATTCTATAGTAAAAAATCGTCGTGTATAGAAGGTTCACCATTACAGTGATGCCGGGTTCGATCAACTTAGAACGGCTCTGACTGGGGACGTATAATCTTTAGTGACGAGTCCCGCTTCCAACTGTGTCGACGACAACCGCAGACGGATCTGGAGACGTCCAGGACAGCACGAGGATCCTGCCCGAACAATCGCACGCCATACATGCACACAACAGGGCGTTATGGTCTGGGGTGCCATCTCCTTTGATAGCCGGACCCTTTTGGTAGTGATTTCTGGCAAACTTACAGCACAGCGTTACATAGACGACATTCTACGACCGGTGATGTTACCGTTCCTTTTTCGACACCCCTGGCTTACTTTTCAACAAGATAATCCCCAACACGTGCCAACACGGCACGTGTTGCTGTGAATTGTGTTCGAGCTTTCCCAACACTTTCTTGGCTAGCTAGGTCTCCTGATCTCTTTCCCATAGAGTACCTTTGAGACGTTATGGGAAGGCGATTGCAACCATCCTGGAATGTTGACCATTGAGACCGACAGTTGGAGACAATTTGGAATGAAATTCCGCAGGACACCAAACGGGAAATTTTTAAGTCCATGCCATGCCGTTAGACAGCTTGCATCCAAGCCAGGGGTGGACCAACGCCTTATTGACCTCCTCCCTTTGTAACGGTCAAACTCTGAAATAAATCATTCAATTGTTCTGAAATTCGAATCGTTTTTGGTGCGTCGATTTTTTGTTATCGAGGATATTTGGTTCAAACAGATTAAGGGATGACAGTGTATTTCTAATCACTAAAGAAACAAACATTTAGTGTCGATAAACGTACTTCCAAAAAATAGCAGTTATTGAGTTTCTGTTCTAAAACGAAAATATTTCCCCTTTGGATCCGTCCTGAGTGTGATAGAGGGGCTAAAATCTATATTTAGAATGCCCATAGATGTAACATTGAGTATATTATGATTGCGGTTGAAGCTCATATTGTTAAACCGGCATTGCGAAAAAACAGGAATGCTAAATTAAAATCAATTTCAAATAAGTCAGAAAACGTTAGCGCAGTCTTAATTTTAAATACGACAGTTAACTATGCGTAGACTGCAATTCAAAATTTGTTTTGTTTTGAGATTGGTTGCCATTTTTTAAATGTGTATATATATATATTATATATATATATATAAAATCCCTTATATTACATTTGTTTTTCATATTTCAAACTATATTGCTGAGTTTTATTGAAAGTTGCATTACATTGGCATGAAACTATACTTACCATTATAAATAGCTAAGTTGTTTCTATTTTTAAAAACTGAATCTCTGAATTTAGAGAAAAAGTGCCACAAAGATTGGATTAAATTGGCATGAAACTATATTAACCATTATGTTGTTTGTTTGTTGTTTCTTATGCCTACACTGGCAGACCAGAGGAGTGCCAGGCCCGTCAAAGACGGCAAGAGGCGAGGGGGGTGCGCCTTCCATGTTATTGAGCCCCATTGGGAGGAAGTCCGACTTAGCTCGACATACATGACACATCCGTTTTACAGGAAGGTCCCTTTCATACATCCATTCACTCACACACATATCGTAATTTAGATGCCAATCAGAGGCCGATAACCCCTTGATCAGGTACCCCCAGAGGTATTGATTTGGTATGGGAACATGGGGGACTTTGTGACCACGACCTATTTAACGTGCCCCAGTCACCATTAGTGAACACGACGGTCTTTAGCCAGGTCGAAACGCCGATCTCGCAATCGTCAGAATTGCAGGCTCCGCCGAGGACAGAACCCACAACCCTTCTCATGCGAGCCCGACGCTCTACTGACTGAGCTACCGCGGCTCACTAACCATTATAAATAGCTAAGTTGCTTCTATTTAGAAACCGAATCTGAATTTAAAGAAAAAGTGCCACAAAGATTCAATTTTAAACTGCAAAATAGCTAGAGTAAAATGAATTTTTAATAAAACTGCTGATTTTGGAGCTATAGTAATTATTAGAGAACAATCAGAATAGGACTTTAGATAAATTAAAAACGTTTTGTATTAAGTAACAGAAAGTACAGTTGCTTGGTTTCCGAGTTGAAGTTAATCTTGTGCAACTTAGCTACTTTTCAAATTTTTGTTGCTAACAGGGATTTTTATTTTAAAAAGACTGAAATGCATCTTCCATTTTTTGAAAGATTGTTATCGATACCCTTTATTTTGTCTCTAATAAAGATATTTAATTTTCAAGCAAGTTCTGCAATTTCATATGCCGTTTGATAGAATTGTCAACAAAAATGTGTATTTATATGTATCAAAAGAAATGAATTATGATATCGTATCAAATTAATTTGTCATCGTCTTATAATGATGGTAGAATTTGGAAACATCTCATACCTGGTAAAAAGTGTCACAGATAAAAATATTGGTATTAAAGCAGGTATTAAACTCAAAAAATCTATTTCTGTAATAGTCACCTTATAGTAACTTTATGTGCACGTTAGCTTCCAAAATAAATTTTAGAAGCTATAAAAATGTGTTTGAAATGGTGTTAAAAAATTAATTTTCTAACATTTAACTAATATCTGCATTTTGCTATGAAAGAATACAAATTATTCTGATTACATTGGAATCAATAAAACAATTTTTTAAACATATTGGAGCACTTAAATTACATTGTAATTTATAAAGTTGAATTAAACTATGAAAACACAAACCAGACAAAAAAAATTAAACATCTATAAAAGCGTTATGGGAGTTTAAATTTTAAAATTCTCCATTAAATGTAATTAACTGTTAATATTTAAGATTGCTATAAGTTAAAAAATATTTTTAATTAAAAAAATAGATTAAAAATCCCTTCTTGTCACACAATTTTTGTTTGATGAAAAAGCATCTAGCCTGTAAAATATATACTACAATCGAAGCCTGAAGGAAACTTTGGAAGCTGATGTAGTTAATAAAAACTACTATTTCTCTTAAGACGAACTTAATGAAGTTAGTTGAAAAAGAATAAATATTAGTTTTTCGAGTGAAGAAGTCTATTTCTGTGAAAGGAATATAGTCTAAAAGACACCAGTCAAAGAACCAAATGTACCTGAAAAGAAAATTGGGAAAAGCCTATATGAGAACAACAAATATTTTTTCAGAAAAGGTTGAAAGGATTTTTGCTCTATTTTTGTATTAAATAAAGTTTAATTCAGACCAGCTAGACTGGTGAAAATCTTATTGTCTGAATTTGTAAGGAAGACTTAATTCTTAAGTCTAAGTCAATTAGTGAAATTTAAGTTTGTATGACTCTGCAGTAAAGAGAGAGATGTTATATAAAATCAAGGTAAAAGACGTCTAGTTCAATTTGAAATACAGGCATAAATTGCACAGGTAATTACACAAATACTAGTTTATACCAACTAGTTCCAAAACTAAAAGTTGGAGATTAAATGGCTCTGTTAATATACTTCAATTCAATTTTCAGTCTCTATGCCATCATAAATGTCTGTCTGATACTTGTACATCTGTGTAAATACGTAACACCCCTATGGCTGAATGACTCAAACCTGGTGACATCAATAATAAACACAAGAAATGCAAAATCGTTTAATTATGCTAATAAAAGTATTGATATCAGTAAGTTTATATTTTGCTCAACTTTATATCTTGCTCAACTCTTCTCGTGATAGCCTCGACGAAGTATCACACACACACACACACACACACACACACACACACACACACACACACACACACACACACACACACACACACACACACACACACACACACACACACACACACACACACACACACACACACACACACACACACACACACACACACACACACACACACACACACACACACACACACACACATATATATATCGCACACACACATATATATATATATCGCGCACACACACACACACACACACACATATATATATATATATATATATATATATATATGTATGTGTGTGTGTGATTTCTTTGAGGCCCACGTTCACATGAGATTCACTGGCGAGGTCTTGTCAGTAAATTATGTTTATTTATTCCTCTAATTCAAGTATCTATCTTTGCGATCTTGAAGAGTGGGACCTTGATAGCCTCTCCAAACGCGCGTTTTACGCGCCTCATGTGAACATGGCCTGACAATATTTACAACCCAAAATAATTACCCATTTTAAACAGCCATTCTCATGATGCTATCGGATTACAAAAATTGACGCCACCCTAATTAATTTGTTCACAATATGCACTGTCTGTGTAAATTCGATTTTTAGGATTGAGTCATCAATTTTAGTTGCTTTTTATTTTTAAGTGAGTCATCGGTCAGTTGTGTTAATAATGTATTCAAATACAGCGTGTAATTAATCTAAAAAATAGTCGGAAGAAAAACCTTTTAAAAAAGAACAAACTATTTTCCGAAATTGTGCTGACTAAACTGAGAGTGTATGTTAGATTGAAGTTAAATAACGGATATTCTGTTTCTGGTTTTTCGATGACAGAGCTATTTTATACTTATAACCAATTATCTTTCTTTTTAAATTGTATTTTAACAGTAGTGTGTGTTTATATATATTTTTGTAGTAGATGAAATGAAATTACTTTCTTATTTAGCATTATCAGAAAACTTCTATCAATTTTAGGATAAGAAGCAATTTTTTTTATGTGCTTAATGTTTCTATGTACAGCTAAACCTTCCAGTGATGAATGGACGAAAGGAATTGCTTGGAAAATAAATTATCTGTACCATTAGTTTTGCAACATAATTCAGATGGTTATTATTTCTCTAAAAACTGCTTCATTCTTACTGTGAAACGTAATTTTCTCTAGACTGAGCAAAAGACGAACAGAAACACAAAATTCCCCAAATTCACTCGTAAAACTTTGATTATAAGACATCGCATAACGCGAACGATTCTCACAGACGACAACGAACATAGAGCATGACATCTCTTACTATTATAAAAGGAAGTGTTTGTCTGTTTGTTAGTTTTTTTCGCGGCCGAAAAATCCTGATGATTCTATGGCACTTACAGCAATGAGATATGGCACATAGGTAGTCCGAATTGTTTGCAATTTTTGGGTCGAGGCAAATTTGAAAATTCAATATAGGAGATTTTTAAAAGAATTTAATAGTTTTATTCTCCATCGGTTTTTCAATGCCTTTCTTCCGCGAAAGAAGAAACACCAAAAATCTTGACATTTTCTACCCACGTGACCTTGTCGTCAGCCTTGAAACCATGCTAAGTTTTTTTCATCGCCGAGAACGCTCAGAAAATTATTATTTTGCGGGGGAGGAATTATTTTCCAGCCAGACGATAAATCTTTTAACTGGAGTCACATTTTATTATCTCCTAAACCGTAAAAGACATTGTAAGAATTTTAACGGTTTTGAAATCTGCGGAAAATTTCAGTTTAGATCGATACCTAAAAATATGATTTTCTTTAAATAAATAATTTTTTAATTGAATATATCTTTTATATTTTCGCAAGAGATTGTGACGTCACGTGAAACAGATTGCATCTTCTGCCCTTCGCTTAAAAAGAAGAAACAGATTACATTTCCTGTCCTATTCTATTTCAGGAATGAGAGCAAAAAAAAAATGACTGGGATTGTTAATTCTTTTTCGTAAAATCGGAATCGCTAAAAATAGATTAAAAATTTTAACGCATTTGAAATCTGCAGAAAATTTTACACCAGACTAATGATGTACACCACAGGCACGGGCAACGCCGGGCTATACACGTAGTGGCTAGTAAGGAATTAGTACAATGCAACTCATCTGCGGTGAGACAGACCCTACCGCACAATAAACAGTTGGGAGATGACGAAAGAGTCACCAAAGATTACACCAGAAAGGGTGATAACACGTGAGACTTTCAAATTCTGTCTCTACCAAGTTACAATTTAGGCAGGTGTATATTAACACTAATTTAATTATTTTCGCAAGTATGATTATTTTATTTTTTACCATCACAACTATAACTATGCAGATTAAGATAGTCAAACAGTAGTGAATTAGAAGCAATACATTACTAGTAAGAAATTCATGCTTTACTCATTATAAACAAAACTGTCATTTCATTATATGCCCTACCCATAAAAACATTAACTATTTAATTTTACCCCGTTTCTATGTATGTTCAGAACTATTTTCAGCATATCAACGTTTTGAGATTTTATTTACATCTAACCCATTTCTATTTCGATTTTATCCTCTTATATTAATAAATTAACTGACCGCATCTTGTCTGGGTTATCTAATTTAGACTTTGATTAGTGTGCGCCATCCAAATTCTGACGATGATCAAAGTAAAAAGGAAACAAATTCCCTCCCGAACGCAACAACGGCTGACATAGTTTCTCATGATTCTCCTTCACGTAATGAAACTATAATCTATCAGCAGCTTGTTAATTAAAGAGAAAGTGATTCTGATTTACCATATTCCTTGCTTAATCGAATCGAAGAACATTCTTTCACTTCCAACGCAACTAGGAATCATGCTCCACGAAAAAGTATTCCATTTCCTGTTGCATCAAATTACTTTCAAGAGTTTTTGCCTAGGCCTACTCAAGGTGGAATGTTTTTTTTTTAATTGAAAAATATTATTGAAAGAGAAAGAGAGAGAGAGAGAGAGAGCGTATTTAACAGATATATACATTTTCTATGAATTTATTTTTGGATGAGATAGAATAATTGGTTATTTTTTATAGCACCTGCAATCAGCAACATATTATGTTCACCAAGAAATCACTAGCTCATCCTGTTAAACTGTTTGTTTGAACTTTTAAACAAATTTTTACTTTTGATAAATTGAAAGAACAATTACTTTACCGATTCACTCTGAATACTTAATTGCAATGCGACAAATTACTAGTCGTTTAAATAGTGATAAAGCCTCCGTCATTGTACATGTAATTGTCGCTATTCTTGAAAATAATAACAAATTGCTATTGTATGACAAAAAAAAGTCTTTTATAATTTAAAGAAAAATTAAAGATACATGAGAAAATATCTGTTAATGGAAAACGACCAACAAGGTTTCAAAACAATCAACCACGACATTTCGATACTGCGAAATCTCGTTTTAACGATCCAAAAAATAATTCGTGATAAATATGTAGAACGTCAATCGCACAACAAAAATGAAAATCTACGTCCAACGACGAACGATAAAAGATGTTACGCTTGTGGAAAGGCGGAACACAAATATTTTGATTGTCTCGATAAGTCGAAAACAAAGAAATGTTTTAAACGTCATTCTCATAATGGGAACATTGCACGAGACTGTTCCAAAACTCGTGAAGTAAAGAATATTGTTGTTACAAGCAACCAAAAAATTCAAAAGAAGGTTATACTCAACGATGCACGACGTATTACCTTTATTGATACACATATGAGGTGACAATGAACAACAAACACGCTTCATTGATTGGAGACATATACACTGGTGTCCAACATTATCTTTACATGCATGCTTATCAAACAGGTCAGTTTCTGAGAAATCACGGATTTCTCAGAAACTGTGAACTATAGTTTTATGACTTTGTGTGGAATGAGACATAATATCTCTTTGTATTGAAAAAAAGTTACCGCCGTCGCCGGAAGGATTGAAAACTGTGTTGTTTAGCTCGATTCTTTACCGTAAGAAAGAGTACATTCTGAGGTATACTGCGATATTTTCAAAATTAAAAGCTAATAGTAATACGATATAGATATGGCAGTTTTAGTTTTGTATCGGAAATTACGATCTGAAAGTTCCGAAAATTGTATGACCAACTTTTAATTGCATCG
Source organism: Metellina segmentata (assembly GCA_947359465.1). Lineage (NCBI taxonomy): Eukaryota > Metazoa > Arthropoda > Arachnida > Araneae > Tetragnathidae > Metellina > Metellina segmentata. The sequence continues at coordinate 71,190,090 of OX375874.1, forward strand.
ACTTTATTTTTTAACCCATTTAAAAAAAATATCTGTATCATAAGAAAGAGTGCAATGTAATGTCTTCAGCGATGTTCTCAAATTAAAAAAATAATAGAATTAAGCTGTAGATATGACAGTTTTACCAAAAAGTAGCGAAAATATCCAAAGATTAAGAATTTGGTATGACCAACTTTTGATCGCATTGAATTTATTTATTAACCAATTTCAAAAATAATTCTAACGTAAGAAAGAGTACATTCTGAGGTATACTGCGATATTTTAAAAATTAAAAACTAATAGTAATAAGATATAGATACGACAGTTTAAAAAAAAAGTAACGAAAATGTCCCGATTTTGTCCGAATTTCAAAATAATATTATCAAGAACCAAATTGAAATTAAAAAAAAAACTCGACAAGCTGCAAAAATTTATGTTGAGAGGTACTCTTTAAAAAAAATCACGGCTGAAGACTAAAATTTTTTATGTGTTTTCTTCACTCGCGGAATAAATTTCGCTTTTTCAATTTTGACACTTAATAAACCCTAAACTAATAGCCGCATCGGAAAAAACGAGTTGGCGAGCGTAAGCAAGCAGGGGGCGAAGCCCCTTAGTTATAACAAATAAGCACAAAGAAAAATATTTAAGAACACTGCATGTGATATAAAACTGTAGCATGAAACAATAAAGAGGCAATAATATGTGACAAGCAGAGTTCAGAAATAAAAAGAATAACTTGGAAAAAATTAAGGCTCATGAATTTAATATGGAATGTGATCGCCCCGGATTTGTACAAACATATCACAACGTGATTTTATGCTAGCAATAGTGGTAATCACAGTTTGGGGAATTGATTTTCACGACTCCAACAATGCTGTCTTCAGGGCATTTATATCTCTATGAGGATGATGTCTCCGTGCAACTTCTTTTCCAAGGTAGTCCTCTATCGGGTTCAGATCAAGAGATTTTGCTGGCCACGGAATTCGCTCAATGGCCTCATTTTCAAGAAATTCGTCAACGAGGTTTGCTCGATGTGGACGATCATTCGTCCATAAATAAAAAATCATATCCATATGCCACTCTGAAAAGTCTTACATAACGTTCTAAGACCTCATCACGATATCTCTGGCCACAGATCCTCTGTTGAACACGTGTAGGAACGTACGTCCATCGATCATTATTAGTATGCGAGTTTGGTGAGTGGGATGCCAGCTCCTCAGATGTGGCCTCGTCATCTGAGCGTAGTTCAAAATTGCGTAGTGTTGTCCTCGGATCTTTCCCTTCGGAAAAAAATCTCGGACCGTCACCAATAGCCCGTTGTGTCGCTCCAGTGCAACGTTAATTAAAATACATGCAGGTTAATTAAAATACATACATGTTAATTAAATAATTACATGTTAATTAAAATACGTGACGTTAATTAAAATATGTGACGTTAATTAAAATATGTGACGTTAGTTAAAATACGTGACGTTAATTAAAATACGTGACCTTAGTTAAAATACATGTTAATTAAATACGTGACGTTAATTCAAATACATAGTTTGTGTAAAAATGAAAAACAAAGATAACTTCCAGATCAAACAAATATTAGAAGAAGAATATCTTGAGAAGCCACTACGAACGATAAACTTATTCTTCGCGATGAAGCCCGAAATAATAACCTAAACCAGGGGTGGCCAACCTTTTACATACCATGCGTCAATTGTTTTTATATACGAGTTCAGATACACCTCAAGATGCGATGAGTTTACTATAATCTAATTTTAGATTTTCTACGCATGCTTTTTTACTTTTCAAAATATGTCTGATCATCTTGTTTTACCATGTAATGACTTCAGACTGGCAAATACTCGAAAACATTAAAATTATAATCAATTCCTCTTATAAAAAGTCTTAACTGGGCTACATCATCACATGTCCGTTGATTCATCCAAAACTAGTGAAAAGAAACTACAAGAATGGACAAGGACTTCCAGTTGCTAAGATGCATCCCGAGAGAATTGCTCGATACATCTGGTAACCGCCTGCCTTGATATAGAAATTTCGTTTGATTTCCTTTCAATACCTTTATTACCAAGATGGTGATATTTGGAGACAGGGCTTAACAATTTCTGAATTCTGAACAAATTAACTAAGAGCACTCTGGGGTTCAAAATATGAAGACGGAATCAATTATTGCACCTACTTCAAACGAATAAGTAGACGCAAGGAGGCAGTGCGCCACTTGAAGCCATCCAATGCTCCACGTTTGGCGCATGCGCCACAGGTTGGTCACCCCTGACCTAAACATTCCAGCGAAAAATACCCGACAATACACTAAACGAAAAAATAAAAAAGCACGTTCATGCAACATTCGCGACAAAGTTGCAGTCAAACGAACCCAGTTTGGAATAAGCCTTAAGTTCCTACCAAAATATTACGATCCAAGCCAAATTGTTAGAACCCTCCGAAATAACCGTTATAAAGTAAAGAAACGATGGACCCTAAAAAAATTTCAAACGCTGCCGACTACTTGACAGCCTGTTTCAATTAAGGACTTATAGTATTCACAAGACTATTTGTTTAAAACGTTTTTTTCCATTGTATTTTTTTTTGTAATTGATTTTTACGATGCAGACCTCCATAACGTGCAGGATTGAAGATGGCAACGAATGCACCTTCTACTAGAGAGAGCCACAATACATGATGAAAAACCCACAGTTGAGAAGTTTACCACTACACACGAACAAAACCCGCAATAATGAACTACTGCACACGACAAAAAGATGCTTTACTACATTACTACAGAACGCTACTAAAGGGACGTCATTCAAACCAAAGTTGCATAAAATTGATACATGATTTTTAAAAACTGTACAAGAGCATCCCAAACCATGCATAACTCATAATTTCCCCTTCGTTTCCTTTTGTATTTTACATATTCAGATGAGGCTCCTTTCTAGTTCGCGTCTGAAGGAGGACCTAACTGTATCAGAATGCCCGAGTGTATAATATATATATATATATATATATATATATATATATATATATATATATATATATATATATATATAAATAATTTTATATTAATAATCTCTGATTTCTTAATGTTTCTGTAAAACAAGGTTTATTCTATTTTCAAAGATGATGTAATATTTCTAAAGTTCTAGTAATGCTTCATCCCTTCTGTCCCCTGTAGACAGGTCGAATTCCCTGTCAGACTTTGAACGTCCTCTGTCTAGAAGCATTGAGCCAATAAGAGTCATTTGTCACACCCTAATATGTGACGTAATATGCCGTTATAGGGAAAAACCCTTTTATCATCTCTTCTGTAAATCCCCATTTAAATATCGTTGCACGCCTGTAATCCCTCTCTTTCTGATCAGTACCATTCAATAACTATGTAACATGACCTAGTTCCCTTCCTGCTGGGGAAACTGCCACGATGATGTTTCAATAAAGACCTTTTGTTTAACTTCGCCTGCTTTCTGAGTCCCAATTTACATCTGATATCCAACTGTGTCTGGATGTTATTATAAGTCGACAGGATGGTAAAAGGGGCTAGGTCTAAACAAAGGCAAAGATTTTTTTTGGGACGCAGGCGAAAGCTGTAGAAAATGCCGAGCTTCCTGGATCGACAAAGGATTTCCTCCGCCGCTGTTGCCCGCCAAGTGTCGGAGTCAGCATTTTTCGCGCCACATCTATGATAGATCCGCAACGGTACTTGTTGTGTCTAGATGTTCCGTTCGCAACAAACTCTTTTCCAAGTCCAATCAACAAAAGCGTGGGACGATTCCTGTTGGTCTGCGATCTTTGGATAAGAAAAGAAAGCCGCGTTTCCCGCTCTTCGTTTCACCATAAAGTAATTGTGCAATTGCTATCGTGTTCCTCCGATTCCTGATGCTTTCGTTTTGTGTGCAAACTTTGGAGTGCGATGGGAGGGCTGCCGTTTCTTGCCATCTTCCAGGTTTTGCATGTGTGAAGCGACTGTGGAATCCATGCCGTGTTCCGGTTGTGAAATGCGATACCAAATTCCGTCATCTTGTTGCTCAGCTGGGTGTGGCAGCGTAATAAAGCTTCGTCTGGAAAAACAAAAACAATTTTGCCCCTCGTCCTCTGTCTGCCTACGAGAGGGAAAGTGAAACTGGATAATGGATGCGTATTATTCTGTTTCTTTCTTCGTTCTTCTTTAGCAAGGATAGAATTGTTCATGTGAGTAGTTTTAAGTTTGTTTTAAAGAATTCTTTATTGATATTTTGTTGATGTGGAACCTTGTCAAAGTAATTTGGAATAATGTGAAAGTGTTAACAAAGTTGTTATATCTGTAGACTAGGTGAAATTTTTTTTTTGGAGATTGTTTATTAATATTGTAACTATGTTACTTAAAGATATTGAAGTAATTAGTAAAACTGTGAAGGAACAAAAGTCCTCAACAGTTAAATTACTGGATAAATTAATCTTTCAAAATGGGAACAGTACATTAGCGGAAATTACTAATCAGATTGTTTCGTTTCTATCTAATTTCGAATTTCTTAAGAATTCGTTAATTACAGAAGACGAAATTAATGACGAGGCAGAACGGTCTGTAGTTCTATCTGGATCCACAAACAAAGTTAGTAATAACGAAAGTGGTACTCAGACTGAAACGGATAGTGTATAACTGTTAAGTAATAACGAAAGTGGTACTCAAACCGAAACGGATAGGGTACAAATGACAAGTAATATAATTAATAAAGATAGTTCTTTAGAGCAGGACAAACACACTGACAAGAAAGATAATTCTAAAAATGAAAAGGTTAATTTAAAAACAAAATGCGAGTTGATTGATAAAGGAAACTTAACACAAAGCGAACATGAAACCAAAAGCTGTGAGAACGATAGGGAGATTGGTTCCAAACTAGAAAATGTTGATATACAATCGACATTCGACGTAGGAGAAACGAAAATACTTGTAAATTTCTCTGACATTGAAGCAGTCACGCCACTCTTTAGAGGGGAAAGACATGAAAATATATCACACTGGATTGAAACGTTTGAGACTCATGCGGAATTATTTGGCCTATCTCCGTTTCACAGATTTTTGTTCGCCAAACGTTGCCTCAGAGGAAAAGCATTACTGCTCATTCGCAGTGAAACTTCAATCAACTCGTATGACAAATTAAGAGAATTATTGATTGAAGAGTTTCAAATAAATTATAATTCTGCGGAAATACATGAAATCCTTCAAAAACGTACAATGAAATGTAATGAATCAGTACAAGAATATTTTTTACACATAAAACAAATTTCTGCTCAGGGTAACATTGACGAAGGTGCTATAATGACATATATTATCAAGGGAATAAATGACACAGCGCAAAATAAAGCAATTTTGTATGGTTGTCAAAATTTAGTAGAATTTAAAAATAAATTGAGAATTTACGAACAAATTAGTAAAGACATAAATAAATCTAAAGCTCCATTTAATAGGATACCCTATGCAAATAGTAAGATGGATAAACCGAAACCTGAAATCCGTTGCTATAGTTGCAATCAAATAGGCCACAAATCTTTCGAGTGTTGTAAAGACAAAAATGTAAAAATTAAACCAAAGTTTTATGGTAACACAAAATCAACAAAGACTCCAACGACGCATGCAGTACAAGATTTGCCCCCCGACCCATGTAAATTTTGCGAGCAAATAGGGATTATGAACTCGTTTCATTCGGGATTCTCTTGTATCAACAGACCATCTAGGTCTGAAACAGCGTCTAAGCCTCAACCCGAAAAAGGGCAATTAATAGTATCTGGATATATAGTAAACAAAACGTATGTACATAATAAGAGAAATATAAAAAATGAAAGCTCTAGTAAAAGTTTAAATAAAAAGTTAATGTTAAATATAGATACGGGGTCAACAGTGAATATAATTCCAAGTGGAATTGTTTATAAACTAAACGTTCCTATGAGAAGAAATAAAGTAGTAAACGTGAGACAAACAAAAGGACTAATACAGCTTGACAAAACTTGCAATCTCAACCTCAAAGTTGGTAACATAGTTAAATCGGCTGAGTTTTTCGTGCTTGACACCGATTTACCGTATGCTCTCTTAGGTTTAAAGAATTGTATTGATTTTCGTTTGGTAATTAATTGTGCGAACCAAGTTGTTGTGCAGTATGGGAGAAAACTGATCACTTTCTCTGGTATAACTGGTTCTGAATGCAGCGATTTGTCTTTGCATATCATACCTGAAAATCCTGTTAATAAAAGTGTTAGTGACGTTAAAATGAAAAATGAAGTAACTAATAAAAGTGTTAGTAACGTTAAAGAGAAAAAGGAAGTAACTATTAAAAGTGTTAGTGACCTTAAAAAGAAAAATGAAGTAAAGAAAAAGAATAAAAATAAAAGTGTTAGTGACTTTAAAGAAAAAACTGAAGTTAAGACAAAGAATAAAAATGTTTCTGAGACGGATTCTGATAATGGGTGCACACATTGTCAGATTGAAGTCGAAGAAACAACGAAAGTAAGTGAAACTGTAGGAAATTCCGAAATAATGGAAATTTTAGAAGAATATGAGGACATATTTGCGAAAAATAAATATGATGTCGGGACAGTGAAAATAGAGCCCCAAAGAGTGAGATTAACATCAGATTTGCCAGTGTCGTTACGCGCATATAAAACTTCGCCAAAACAACAAGATGAAATCGATAGTCAAATTAAAGAATTATTAACAGCTAATATCATAAAAGAGAGTTCATCTCCATATTCTGCGCCGGTAACACTCGTATACAAAAAGGATGAAAACAAAAAGAATAGGTTATGTATTGATTTCAGGAAGTTAAATCAAGTGACTAGGTCGGATGCTGAACTTAACATTACCCCTGGTCGAGACATTAATTGATAAATTAGCACAAAGTACGTATTTTTCAAAATTGGACATGGCCTCGGGATATTGGCATATCCCTATCCACAAAGATGATACAGAAAAATTAGCCTTTGCAACACATAATGGTCTGTATGAATGGCTACGTTTACCTTTCGGCTGGCGCAATGCACCCAGCATTTTTCAGAGAACTATTCGTCGAATCCTAACAAAATATAAAATAAAATTTGCTGCAAATTATTTTGATGACATTTTAATTTTTTCTGATAACTATTCGAATCATATCGATCACATTAAACAAATTTTTGATATTTGCAGGCAGGAAAACTTAAAATTAAAATCTTCAAAATGTTCCTTTTTACAAAAGCAAATTCAATTTTTAGGATATGAAATTTCAAATGGGATTGTCTCTCCAGATAATAGCAACATTGAGGTTATTAGAAATTTAAAACCCCCAACTAATGTGAAATCTTTACAAAGATTTCTGGGTTCAATTAATGTTTACCACAAATTTATAGATAAATATGCAACAATTAGACACCCACTGAATAAATTGTTAAAAAAAGATGCATCTTGGCAATGGACTGAGAAATGCCAAGAGGCTTTTGAAATGTTGAAAAGAACTTTAATTTGTAAGCCTGTGTTGAAAATTTTTAATCCAAAACATGAATGTCATATTTTTGTTGACGCCAGTCAAACTGGTGTAGGAGCGGTTTTAAAGCAAGCAGATGTTTCTGGTGTCTTATACCCTGTAGCATTTCACTCCCGCTCATTAAAGGATTATGAAAGAAATTATGGTATAACTGAGCTGGAATGTCTCGCTATCGTGGATTCTTTAAATAAATTTCATCATTATCTTTTCGGACAAAAATTTACCATACATACGGACCATGCGGCGTTAGTTTGGCTTAAAAATGTAAAAAACTTAAAAGGAAGATTGTTCCGATGGTCCTTACAAATAAGTATGTATGAATACGATATCAAGTATACAAAGGGCACCACAAACATTGAAGCAGATATGCTCTCTAGAGATATACCAAATGAAAATGTGCAAAATGAAAATGTAAACAATATTGAAAATCAGGTATCGCATCTCTTGCAGTTAGGTGAAATTAGAGAGGCTCAAAACAATGACAATTTAACTGGAAAGTTTGTCGAAATTAATAATGTTTTATGCCTTCGTAAAAAAGGATTTACCAAAATTGTAGTCCCTTTTTCTTTAAGGCTTAAGCTACTCAAAATTGCACATGAGAAATTTGGCCATCCTGGTATTCAAAAAACAATTAATTTGCTCACCCCTGTTTACTATTGGCAAAATATAACTTCTGATATAAATAATTTCAATAAACATTGTCATACATGCCAAGTAAATAAGAAGCCCAGACAAAAAAGATTTGGCCTTTTACAATCAATGCCTCCTGTTGACAAATCATTTGACTTGATTGCAATTGACAGTGTAGGTGGTCTCAACCACTATAATTCAACTAAAAAATACCTGACGTTAATTGTTGACCATCATACTAGGTTTATATGGGCTTTTGCTTCAAAATCCATTACAACAGAGACGTACACTAACTTTTTAAACCAAATTTTTCAAACTCAAGTACCTAAAAGTATTCTAAGTGATAGAAATGCAGCTTTCACATCTTCTCATTTTAAAAAGTTTCTCAAGCATTATAAAGTGAAACAACTATTGACTGCAGCTCATAGACCAGAAACTAATGGTAAAGTGGAGAGATTAGGCCAGACCATAATCACACGTTTAAAATGTAAAATTAATGAATCTTCTACAAACGTTCCATGGCCTAACTTATTAAAAGAAGTAGCTCAGGAATACAACTTAACTCCACATTCAGTTACTACATTTCCACCTGCATATTTAATGTATGGCACAGTTCCATATACAAATCCCATAAAGGAAAATATTTACCCTCCAGTTGAAGAGGCTAGGAAAATAGCAGTTGAGAAAACAAAACAATATCATGAAAGGAATAAAGTACATTATGATGCTAGGTTTGTTGATGTACAATTTACACCTGATGAGTCAGTTATTTATGAAGAATTCAAGTATCCAAATACTAGGAAACTATCTCCAACCTTTAGTGGTCCTTATAAAGTTATTAAAAAACTTTCTCACGTTAACTATGAAATAAATAAGAAAAATACTCACACTAAAGCACACTCAGAAATTGTACATGTTTCAAAATTGCGAAAATACCATGTACCAGAAAAATTAAAACTGAGTCATGAATAATGTAATCATTTTTGAGTCTTACTGTTGTATTGCAAGGGTTTATTTTTGAATATTGCTGTTGTATATATTATAACAAGTGTTTATTTTGAGTATTATTTTTGTGCATTTGTGTTCATTTTTATTTGGCCCAACAGTGACAAGAAAAGACTTTTTTTTTCTTCCAAAAACTGTATTTATGCCACAAACAGAACAACCATGGTTGTTCCTTCAAGACGTCTTATATTTACTGTGCTTCTCGTTTTTCTTGTTTACCTTGCATATGATGTTTACCTTGTATATAATATTGATACTGTATAATATGTATTTAAAGTTTGTTGTTAAAATTTTTTACATGTACGTGAGCATTCAAAAAGTTCTGAATGTTAGTTTTGTAAACAGAAGAGCTGGTGGATAGGTTTAATTTCTTAAATTTCCGATTTGGTAAATTAATTAGGTTTTTGTTTGTTTTGCTTAATTTGGCAGTGGGACCTTTTTTTTTTTTTTGAAGGGGGGATGTAATATAAAAATAATTTTATATTAATAATCTCTGATTTCTTAATGTTTCTGTAAAACAAGGTTTATTCTATTTTCAAAGATGATGTAATATTTCTAAAGTTCTAGTAATGCTTAATCCCTTCTGTCCCCTGTAGACAGGTCGAATTCCCTGTCAGACTTTGAACGTCCTCTGTCTAGAAGCATTGAGCCAATAAGAGTCATTTGTCACACCCTAATATGTGACGTAATATGCCGTTATAGGGAAAAACCCTTTTATCATCTCTTCTGTAAATCCCCATTTAAATATCGTTGCACGCCTGTAATCCCTCTCTTTCTGATCAGTACCATTCAATAACTATGTAACATGACCTAGTTCCCTTCCTGCTGGGGAAACTGCCACGATGATGTTTCAATAAAGACCTTTTGTTTAACTTCGCCTGCTTTCTGAGTCCCAATTTACATCTGATATCCAACTGTGTCTGGATGTTATTATATATATATATATATATATATATATATATATATATATATATATATATATATATATATATATATATATATATATATACAGGGTGGTCCCGAATTCATGGTACAAACTTTAATGGTAGGTACAGGACATTGTAACAATGATTTATTGTATAGGAATGTATAGTCGCAAGTGACGCGGTGAGGCGAAAACAGGGGAAATAACGGCCGAAAGGAAAAACAAAGATTTTATTGAAAGCGTTGTTGACAAGTGTCATGTTTACAGTAATTGTTCAAAATTGCGTCCACCAGTATCGATACATGCTTGACAGCGTCGGTGGAGCGATTGGCGTACACGTTCAAAGATGCCTGGTATTTCACGCACACCTGCAGCAGCTACAGATAAGCGAGCGACGAGATCCTCATCTGAGTCAACTGGAGTCTCATAAACAAGATGCTTTAGATGTGCCCATAAAAAGTAATCGAGGCTCGATAAATCGGGAGATCGGGGTGGCCAAGGGACTGGTCCACCACGCCCAATCCATCGAGTACCAAACGTGGCATTCAGGTAATTCCGTACATCAATGCTGAAGTGTGCTGGCGCCCCATCGTGCTGAAACCACATGCGGTTACGAATGGCGATCGGAACATCATGCAGCAGTTGTGGTAACACTTCTTTTATTTCCCCTGTTTACGCCTCACCGCGTCACTTGCGACTATACATTCCTATACAATAAATCATTGTTACAATGTCATGTACCTACCATTAAAGTTTGTACCATGAATTCGGGACCACCCTGTATATATATCGTTGGGCTTGCAGTTGCCGGCCTCCCGACTGCTGTTGCGGGTTTGATTTCGTTTTCTTTCTACTCTTTTTATAATGTTTTGTTTTGTATGTTTGCTTTTTAATGGTGTTTGGGGAGTGTATGAGCAATTTCTTAGTGTTTTGCTGCTCATATGAAGAAAACAACATTTTGTGTTGTCTGGGCCAGGCTCCTCCATAATGACGCCCAGATCCACTACATCCTAGATAATAAACCGTCTGTCTGAACTGCAAACCTTTCGTGACGTCACGATCAAAAGGTATAACCGATGTGGCGACAGACTACGATTCTTGAGTTTTGTTTGAATACTTCAACTTGAATGCAACCATACGCGTGCCTTTCAGCAGTGGATAATTCAGCAATGGTTGCGAAGAAAGGGAGAAAGAGGTATGTTAATTTCCTTTTTAATATTCTTTAAGTAATTAAAAACTAAGAAATATTTGTAAGGTTAGGAAATTCTTTCCGAATCACCATAGACCTAGCATGTGTGATCATCCAATAAGTTAATCAATGAGCAGTTAGTTGTTAATTTATAACGATAAATTATGGTTTCTCCCAAGATAAAAATAATGTCCTATTAAAGGTGCGTTCTCACGAATCAAGTTTAATTAACCCATTATAGTTGATCAATTAAAGTTGAGTATGACTTGAAGCAGTTCTTGTTTACACATTTCAATAGAAACTGATCAAGTTTCGTTTTTAAAGTGGCGTCGAACGCAGCTGTGCGTGAAGTTGTACAGATAGTAACAGTTTTGTTAAAAGAGTTGAATACAATTTTACTTAACATGAAAAGAAATCGCCAAAAACGGGCGTTTTTAGGCGAGGCAAGGAATTTTAAGAAATTAATTTGGAGCTTCAGAAACCTTGCTGAAGAAACTAGCATTACAGGATAAAGAGGAATATAGAAATCATTTAAGAATTTATGAAGAAAATTTTGAGACTGCTGTTTAAAGTTCAGCATCGCATATAGAAACAAGATAGAATGATGGATGCAACAAGCAATCTCACTAAAATTAAAGCTGCAAGTAACTTTAAGGTATTTAGCTACAGGAAATTGCGCTTTCCAATACTTGCTTCCTAAAACCGAGTACCTAAAAATACCTAAACTAATACATGTACTCAAAAATACCAAAAACCGGAAGATCGCAAAGAGACTTTCTGTTGAAATAAAATAAAAATTTCGATTAAAATAATACCACTTAACTTTCAAGATTAAAAATATAAATTCTACGAAAATAAGCTCGTAGTAAATTAAGTTCAGTAAATCAGGCTAATAAGTTCATTTTCAAAAGCCATATCGAGTTCACTTTAACATGAGGACGTGAAAATTGAATAAAAATTGAAGCTTATCTTTCACGTTTCATGTTAAGGACATTAAAAGAATAACTTCAAATTGAATGTTTAAATTTACCTTTATTTTAAAGATATTTGTCACGCATGAAAACTTAACGTACCGTTGTCGGTATACGTTATCTCATAAATACAATTAAATATTTATGCTGTTTTTAATGGCTATTTATATAAAGCAGTAAATTAAGGCAACTAAGTAATTCATTCCAGTTATCTTTTTTATAAAACGAGATAAATAGCCCTTTTTGTGTTTATAATCAATAACTTCGTCAAATGCGGCTAAATTCGTATTGCAAAAATATAAAAGTCACAGTTGAAAAATTATTTATTGAAGAAAATCACATTTAAGGTGTACAGTTTTCCGCAGATTTTAAATCCGTTAAAATTTCCACTCTATTTTTAAAGATACCGAAGATACAAACTTGGCCTAAAGAATAATAAAACACTTTGTTTTGTTTCTCGAATGAAATTTTTTTTATATTTCCAATGGTAAGGCAGTACAATTGCGAAGACAAATACAAATACAATACAATACAAAGTACAGAGTTGACCGAGGTCATTTTTTAGCCTTATACAAGGCCAGAAGTGATGGTCACTTGTGAAGGGGCACCCAGTGGGCGGACCATCATTGTCTCTAACAAAGGACAGTACAATTTACATCCATGCCCTAACCCCGGATTCGAACCAGGAACCTTCCGATCCAGAGGCCAACACCTTGACCACTAGACCGGTTGGTCGGCTTATCGAATGAAAAAAGCCACGACAGATCGTTTGTGTGAAAATAACTCGAAAGCAGATAGCAGATGACTCATTACTTGAACGATAAAGTTTGAATGTGTCAAACTTTTCTTGATCTACTAAAAAGTTGATCAACTCTATTGAAACACAGGTTCTCACTGTAGTTTTCATTCAACTTTTGTTGATCAACTATAATCGGTCAATTAAACTTGATTTGTGAGAACTTGCCTTTACTTAAATTTGATTCGTTAGAACGCGCCTTTATGGATAGGATAGTGATGGAAATGGGAACTTCTTTAAATCATAGATATACATTATAGGAATAAAATTCCCTTACTTTGATCCTATTTCAGGGAATCATGTTCTCTGTAACCCTGTGAACCCACCACTGATAATAGGTGTTTTTTCCTCCATATTTTTATTTGTCATTAATACATCTTCTTTCGTATTATAGCCATTTATATAAATGTTTTTCCAATTTTGAGTTGTGTTTAGAAGATTGAGGGGATGTGTATAAAAATGTAGTGTTAACATTTTTAATGAGTCAGAATAATCAGAAAAGAAAGCAGAGCAATGCTTCTGTACAGTTACAAAATGAACTGTCTTGATAAGAAAGTTTTGAAGAACTAGGGGGCTCCGCCCCCTGCTCGCTTACGCTCGCCAACCATTGGATACCTTTTTATTGTCGGTAAAAAAACATCCATGTAAGCATAAATCATCATGTTGATTTTTTGGTTAATATTATTACACAGTTATTGTTATCAAACTCAGGGAGTCAAAGTAATTACAATAAGAGGGCTCTACTGTAAAATATGTTGCTGTATAAAAGTGTTTGTATGCTGAATCGTAATATCAATCAATGAAATACTTTTTATTGCAGGCCAAATTCCTTTTAAATGTTGTGCGACAAGTTGTCGTAAGGACTACAAAGGAGAACTGTTTGCTAGCAACATTTTAAACCATATGACTTAATGTGGGAGAAATAGAACTAAATTATTTAAATTCTTAAAAAACTTTTCTTCAAGCTGATATTACAGATATGGAAAATACAGCAGAATTGTCTAACAAGACTGACTATATCAGTATTCATTCCGATTTCAGAATTTTTAATATTCGTATTATATAATTTTTTTTAATGTATTTTATTTGTTACAAATGTGGTAATCTAATTTTAACATGAAGTTAACCCTTCTTTGCATAATGGTGGAAATTTCCATCATAACATTGAATGCCCAAAAAGTGTATAAAAGAACAAGTTCACTTTAAGTTGATAGTGTCTGGATACCTTTTTAATGTCCATTGCATAAAAAAAAACATAGCTGTCAAAAATAAGCAAGTGTCACTATCAGTAAAACGAGCTTGAAGTTGTCATTCCGCTGTTTGTTGTAGTTGCAACAAACGTATGATTTCGTTTTTAATTTTGTTTTATTATATTTGAGTTTCTATTGCTAAAAAAGTGAAAATGAGTGGAAGAAAGGTTTGTAACATGTGTTTCTGTTATTTTTAGAGCAATTTCTGAAAAAGTTTGCGTTTAATTTAAAAAATACCACATGATACCATCATATTGTTTTTTGCTAAATTTATACTATAAATATATACTAAGATTTTTTTAACCATTTTTCCTTTAATTTTGAACATGAATTATATCACCTTGATTTATTTCACCAATAAAGAAAAAATCATGCAAAGAAGGGTTAAACTAAATGTAAAAGAATTATGGAAAAATAATACAAAATCTGTTACGACATCTAACCGAAAAATATATTTTTCATTGGATGCCTTCTTGCAATTCTAGATCATTCAAAGAAAATGCTGATCACACTTCAAGCAATAATGACACCCTCATTTTCCTGCCAAAATTCTCTTTCGTAAACATTATTTAATGGAATTTAGAAAAAAGAATTAACAGTTAAAAAACAAAGCGGAAAAACTGATCAATATTTCTTTCACGAACAGAGCAACAATAAATTTTTTCCATAATCTTATGTAGTTGTTTTCGTGTCTACGAAATCAAAAAGGCAATTAAAACATATTGCTCTTACCTTTAAGTAATATCCAATCTTGTGAACGAGTACTATAAACAACGGCCATTATTTTGGCAATTTCGTTTTCAATTTCAAAGGTTTTCTGAATTTGCGATCGGAAGGATTTTACGGTTACGAGTTTTAACTTCTGCTTGTGGCGTCATAAACTAGCCAGACGGCTTTATTAACTAGGAGGTAGTGCCTGATCCACAAATACTTTCATTTTCAAAAATTTCCTTATGGTTTTTAAATTTTTTTATCTACTAGATGGCTTTGACCCCTGCACGCTATCGCTCATCAACTCCCGATGATTCTCTCAATCCCGATGAATTGCTCAATCATATTCAGTTCGCTTTGCAAACTATACTTTTCAACAGTGAAGGGGAGGTTATTGCTTCACAATCCATTCACATTTGGATCACTGATGGATTGATCCCGGACCTCTAGAACGACGTTAATTGAAGGTTCCATTCCCATTGCGATATTTATCGCATGCGCCCGAGTAACGAAAAATTCCCTACTTTTTTTGCGAGATTAGCGGATTGGTATATAAGCCGATCCCAGTACTTTAGATTGAAAAAACGTTCCAAAAATTCTCGGCTCATACACGGAAATATAGTGTAAATAAAAACAAAATGTTTTAAAAAATGTCAAGAACAAGACATCTGATTTCTACATAAAAAAGGAAATATTTTAGCACTAGCAAAATACCCGACCTTACTCGGTTTGAATTGGTTTACTCTAGATTGAAGACATAATCAAAATATATAAGGACTTACGTTTTTTGTAGAATAAAAATTTATTTTAACACCTTTCGCCATCTTTATATTTTCTACAGCTTACTTTGGACACAAATCCTACACATGCATATACATTCATGTAATACATTTCACATACATCGCACAATTGCTGTATTACAAAGCTACAAAATGACGAAAGGTGATACTAAGGTTACTACTATAAAAGACGATTTTGAGGGAGATTTGGAATTCCCTTTCTTAAGTTCTTTTCCTGTTCAACTCAATTAATTAAAATTACGATTTACGGCGAGTGCTCTCGCACTCATAGTCAACAAAACAATATTTTTTTACTTGTGGCACTCTTGCCTCCGGTATGCGACATTGTGAAATTTTACAATCTTCTCCTGTCATTACTACAACGAATTTTTTAACGTTGGAAAAAGTTCTAGTTTGGATTTTTAAACATTTTTATTCTTTCAATAACGGCATTATTCTTTAAATAACGGCATTATTCTTTAAATAACGACATTATTATTTCAATAATGGCATAACTACACTTAAAATGTACTGAAAATTTATACTGACTTACCTAACATTTTTAAGTCTAATACTTTGTGGTGCTGTTGCGTGTGATGAGAAGGAAAACACATTTATTAAAATAATAAATATTTAAAACAGAAAACAGTGAAATAGAACAAAATAAAAGATGTCAGAAAAATTGTTCTAACGATATTAATTTGTGATTCATTTTTATCTCTTGATCTCACACAGATGCCACAATTTACAACTAAAAGTGCAAAAAATTTAGAAATGTGCAATTAATTCAGAGCGAAAGAAACAGAAATATCACTGCTCACGCGATCTTATTCATTCTCGTATCGTTGAAAAATATCGTCTGTCTCAAATATTCCGAAATCGTTTTCATTGCTCAAAGAACAAAAATAAGACTCGAAATAAATGAAGTATCAAAGCTGAAATGCAATTAAAAAATATAATTTTTTGAAGAATAATTACTTTTTCCGCAGTACTGGTAAAGCAATCGAAGTAATCGTAATATTCAATAGACATTCCAATTTTTCCAAAACTACCAAATTATGGTTGATTTAAGTATACTTACTCAGGTGTTTTAGCATGCAACTCAACTAAATATAACAATAAAGAAATGTTTAATATTCCATTTACTAAACTAATAGATAATGTATAAAATAAAATACAATGCAATCAAATATCTGGAATACAATTTATGTGATGTCTACACAAACACACAAACACAAAATCGAGCATAGAACAGAAAGACGGACAGACAGACTTTCGCAACCAATGCCACTCACTAAATGAAGATAAGTACTCACTGTATGCAAATTTTCATGAAAATATCTTAAACCGCGTGGACGTGTATAGGGCACAACATACAGACAGACAGACGGACATACAGACAGACGGACAGACAGACAGACAGACAGACACCAAACGAGAAAAAGGCGGATTCGGCATCAGAAGGGTCCAAAACGGATAGAAAACATGAAATGGGTGGAAAATATTGAATGTACAAACAAACACTCCATTCTTATTTATATAATACTAGCAAAATACCCGACCTTACTCGGTTTGAATTGGTTTACTCTAGATTGAAGAGGTAATCAAAATATATAATGACTTACGTTTTTTGCAGAATAAAAATTTATTTTAACATCTTTCGGCATCTTTATATTTTCTACAACTTACTTTGGACACAAATCCTACACATGCATATCCATTCATGTAATATATTTCACATACATCGTGTTGTGTGACAAAGCTACAAAATGACGAAAAGTGATACTAAGGTTACTACTATAAAAGACGATTTATAGGAAGATTTGGAATTCCCTTTATTAAGTTCTTTTCATGTTCAACTCAATTAATTAAAATTACGATTTACGGCGAGTGCTCTCGCACTCATAGTCAACAAAACAACATTTTTTTACTTGTGGCACTCTTGCCTCCGGTATGCGACATTGTGAAATTTTGCAATCTTCTCCTGTCATTACTACAACGAATTTTTTAACGTTGGAAAAAGTTCTAGTTTGGATTTTTAAACATAATTATTCTTTCAATAACGACATTATTCTTTAAATAACGGCATTATTGTTTAAATAACGGCATTATTCTTTAAATAACGGCATTATTCTTTAAATAACGGCATTATTCTTTAAATAACGGCATTATTCTTTAAATAACGGCATTATTCTTTCAATAATGGCATTATTCTTTAAATAACGGCATTATTCTTTCAATAATGGCATAACTACACTTAAAATTTACTGAAAATTTATACTGACTTACCTAACATTTTTAAGTCTAATACTTTGTGGTGCTGTTGCGTGTGATGAGAAGGAAAACACATTTATTAAAATAATAAATATTTAAAACAGGAAACAGCGAAGTAAAACAAAATAAAAGATGTATGGTTGATGTCGCAAAAAAGTTATGTTTAAATAACGGCATTATTCTTTAAATAACGGCATTATTCTTTAAATAACGGCATTATTCTTTAAATAACGGCATTATTCTTTCAATAATGGCATAACTACACTTAAAATTTACTGAAAATTTATACTGACTTACCTAACATTTTTAAGTCTAATACTTTGTGGTGCTGTTGCGTGTGATGAGAAGGAAAACACATTTATTAAAATAATAAATATTTAAAACAGGAAACAGCGAAGTAAAACAAAATAAAAGATGTATGGTTGATGTCGCAAAAAATTGTTCTAAAGATATTAATTTGTGATTCAATTTTATCTCTTGATCTCGCACAGTTGCCACAACTTACAACTAAAAGTGTACAAAATTTAGAAATGTGAAATTAATTCAGAGCGAGAGAACCAGAAATATCACTGCTCACGCGATCTTATTCATTCTCGTATCGTTGAAAAATATCGTCTGTCTCAAATATTCCGAAATCGTTTTCATTGCTCAAAGAACAAAAATAAGACTCGAAATAAATGAAGTATCAGAGATGAAATTCCATAAAATAATTTTTTGAAGAATAATTACTTTTTTAGCAGTACTGGTAAAGCAATCGAAGTGATCGTAATATTTAATAGACATTCCAATTTTTCAATTATGGTTGATTTAAGTATACTTACTCAGGTGTTTTAGCATGAAACGCAACTAAATATAACAATAAAGAAATGTTTAATATTGCATTCACTAAACTAATAGATAATGTATAAAATAAAATACAATGCAATCAAATATCTGGAATACAATTCATGTGATGTCTACACAAACACACAAACACAAAATCGAACATAGAACAGAAAGACGGACAGACAGATTTTCGCGACCAATGCCACTCACTAAATGAAGATAAGTACTCACTGTATGCAAATTTTCATGAAAATATCTTAAAACGCGTGGACGTGTATAGGGCACAACATACAGACAGACACCAAACGAGAAAAAGGCGGATTCGGCATCAGAAGGGTTCAATATATATATATATATATATATATATATATACACACATCTACCCTGGTGTACCGCCAAACGAGTCAATTAGATGCCGAATCGGCTATCAACTCACTTTTTAAAGATCATTGATGTACTGAAAAGTCGACATGTTGTTCACACACTTGAGACTCTTCTCAATAGCAATGATCAGTCTCCACAATTTCACGTCTATGAGCGTTTCCTCGGATCTCTCCCTTTGAGAGTGATACCGGACCGCCGCCAATGACCCATCGAGTTTCTCCAGTGAGACGTAAATGGAACTACCATTTAAGCATCACAAAATATTCACACATACTTAAGAATGGGAATGCCCAGACTTAAAAACGCTCAGTTCTCGGGGTTTTTTGATATTCATCGAACAACGTCGGCAGTTTCATTGAAAGGGAGTCATCAGCATCTAACGACCTGCGAAGCGGAGTAATTACATTTTATTTGACTCTTTTAGTGATCGAGACTGTCGTAGAAAAGCAATTTCAGATTGCTTCGTGCATCTTCATCCCTCCGTGGACGGACTCTTATCTCAATTAATCTATGAGCCTCTCATATTATGGTGTCGTAAGAAAGAACTTAGGGAATTGTAAAACAGGTCCCTCCAGAAATACAAACATGTAAGTTGTTATGCAGATGAAAGTTTTGCTTCATCGAGAGATTATTAAAGCATCTGTTTACTCTTTATTAAACCTTAATTGTGCTGATGGGATCCGGAAAGATCCACAACAAACGTTTTTGCATGTGTCTGGTGCATTTTAGTGGAGCGGGCTAGAAGTACACATGGTCATTTTAGGTTGAATTCGACCTTCAGAAAATTCACGCATAAAAATTATTGCAATTATTAAGCAAGAGATTCAAATAAACCCCACCAGTATGTAGAGGCAAAATGAATTTTTTGTTTAAACTTTTTTATTCCGAAAATGGTTTTCAGGGACATACACTACCTTCCAATAATGGACGCCAGCGGATTTGCATAAAATCCGACTACTTGTTTTTTTTCGTGGTATGGATTGGGATCTTTGCATGTTTTTCCTGGTCAATTGAACGCCGACGCTTACATGAACATTTTGGACAATCGGGTTCTTCTTACGCTCTGGCAATTTTATTTAATGGACGAATGTTACTTCCAGGAAGAGAAAGCTCCACGTCATGTTGCAGCCTCTGTCAAGTAGTTTCAACATATGGATGTAAAACGTCTTCCCTGGCCTGCTCAGAGTCCCGACCTAAACCCCATGGAACATTTGAGGGACGAGTTAGAGCGACGATTACGGACCAGGGAACTACGTCCGAATTCTACTGCTGAGCTAGCGACATTCTTACAGCAGGAATGGACACAAATACCAATAACTGCGTATCAAAACCTTGTAGAAAGTATGCACAGAAGGGTTGCTAGTGTAATTGCAGGGGCACCATCCTCTTATTAAAGCATGTATTATTTCCCTTATATTATCACATCTTGCTGTCCTGTCCACTATTGTAGGGTAGTGTATCTGATTTGGGTATGTAAGGGCTTCACCACAAAGAGGTAATCAAGTGATCTTTCCTTTCGGAGTTAACTGTCTTTAGTAAACATATGTGTCGCACTATCGATATTCACAAGCGATCTGTTTTGCTCTTTTATCCCATTATTCTATTCCTTAGTTCATTCCCCCTTCACAACATTTTTTACTTGAAGTTGTCTGTCTTCTGTTTAAACTAGCTTGGTCAAATTTGACCCCTTGCGCCATAAAACCCGACTTCTCTTTTTGCTACAGAACAGACATGATGTAATGGCTGACTTTCTTTTACGACTTTGAATAAAGCAGATTTAGATTGTTTAGCGGTCTGATAAAATTTCTTCTTTCGATGACCATGAATATTATCGCTCGAATAATATGAATCTGATTTATATGTAGGTACTTTACTTTGCATCGCATTGGTTTGTACATCACAACGGGCTATTGGCAACACTTTGGATTAATCCCGAAGGGAAAGATTTGAAGACACACCTCGTAACCACATTCAGATGAAGATATCAAGACCTTAACTGGCATCCAGATCTCCGAGCTCCCGCGACACGCCAACATGATATGATATATAATTTCGAACAATGTTTCTCAACTCACATTGCTATGCGACTTTGCATTCTAAACCCGTTTGCTCTTGATCTTTTAAAGTAATAAGTCTACAGATCAAACTTTTAATTCTGAGACAAGGAACTTTTTTTTTTACTTATCGCTTTATTTGGAATTCAATCCATAAAAATTACAGGCAACACAAACAGCTACAGGAACAAGGTACACAAACATAGAACAAAAACAAGAAACAAAATGTACAATGCATATAGGTGGATAGAGAAGGTCACTTATGGGTGCAAAAAGTTCATAGGGAGTTCATCCTATTTCTAGCGTTCCAATATAGTTTTGAAAAGTCACCACTTATTTGAAACTCTGGATCGTTTCTTGGGCATAATAGTAGATGTTCGGCATTCATCTTGCCCGCATTGCAGATTTGTTATTCACTTGTGGTTAGGATGCCGATTCGGTTTAAATGTTCTGGTAGACAGTCGGGACCAGTTTTTATTCTAAAGTTTGCCACTGATTTCATATGGGGTTTATGACTGTAGTCTTTCCAACTACACTGCAAAAATTATCCGTTGTTTTTACGGACTTTTCCCGTATATTTGACGGTTTAAAGCTGTTTTGTTGACAAAACGGTTTTTTACCGTTTCTTACTCTAGCCATATACGGTTTAAAACCGTCAGTTCAAATTCGAGTTCTCGTCATTACGGTATTGCTTTGCGTACGATAACTTTCCCTTTTCTTAAATCATTTTAAGATTATTTTCTACACTTGCTCTTATTTTTCAGCAATTATTTTATGGTTTTGAACATCATGTAAATAAAAGTGCGATTCGACTTTTATTTAAGCTTTTCGTTATTCATCAGTTGGCAACCACGTCGTATGTATGTTGTTTGGGCGCCATTTTTGATCGACGAGTGCTCAAATAGTTTCAACTCTAATTATCAGGTGAGCTTTTACTTACTTTTCATGCTCCTTTTGTTAATTTTTAGAAATTAAATTCTTACCGTAATATCTGTGTTTAAATGTGAACTCTAATTTCAAAACAAAATTAATCAAACCCTATGTTGTCCTCTGGAGTTTGCATCGAAATGTTCACGGAGTAACATTCCCTTATGGTGCTCAATCTTGCCATCTCTGTTTTAAAAACTACAGGTTGTCCTAAAACTTCCCGTACTCCAACTTTAAAAATAATTATTGCCTGTGTTTTTTTTTTTCAATTATTGAATTTTATCGGCTCTTTAATTTTTATCGTTTCATTTTCTTTGCACTCAAGTTGTTCGATAATAAAGTTCCACGTCATTTGTTCTTCATTGCAAGATGAATTTCACGCATTCAGAGAATTGCGCTGTTTTAAACTTATTTTGAATGCAAATAATTTTAGCGACATAAATATCCAAGTGATGCAATACCGAGTAAATATGGATCATTTTAAAATTAAATAGAAATTTGACAGTCAAAACTTATTGAAAAATAAGGTGGAGTGGTCGTTCACGGTAAGAAGGCGATTTGTCGCCAAATATGGTAACCTTCACCTTTTGCGGATTTTCTTCACATCTGCCGTTTTTGTTATGGCAACCCTATCTGCTGTTACGAAATTCAGCCGCCATCTTGATTTGGCGACAAAAATTAGTTGGCGACAAACATCTTACCGTGAACGACCACTCCACCAAAAATAAAATTAAAGTTTTATAATTTATTTTATGTATTTATGTCATGTTAGGGCAATGAAGTTGTGCAACTGAAACAGGTCAAGACAATATTTTAAGCAAATTAAAGCCAATTTTTTATTTCCTTAAAACGTGGAGGTGACGAGATGTTTCAGATTCATCTAACACAATGTAAATAGTCTTCAGGTATTTAATCAAAAATGTACTATTCATGAGTATTCATTGTCAGTTGTTTTAAAATGGCCATAACCTCATCTTGAACTGTTGCTTCACATTCTTCATAGGAAACAAATTTGTTTTTAGTGTCATATCATCTCGACATGAAGCGGATCTGGTAAGAAGCTTCAAAACATTCAATGACATTTGCCACATAATAGCAAACACTTTTTCTACCAAATACTTTGACAATTACATATTCATTAAATGCATTTGAGTCGGGTCGCAAAGATTTAGACAATGAGTAGAATGACAGAACATTAAGTTTTTCACTATTTTCAATTTATTTATGTAATGTGATTTGGTCATGTGAATCTCTGAAATGCACATGTTGTATCTCCCAAAATCAACCTGTATCAGTATCTTTTTATGCAGAGCTGACAAAAATAGTAGGGACAAAATAATTTACTGATTTTTCAACATTAAATTTAATGAAAAATATAATAATTTCTGGTGCAATGAAATGAAAACTGTTAACAATGAAACTATTAATATTAAATAAAGGAATTTTTATACTTTTTAAGTTTCAATTGTATTTCTTAACCTAGAAACAGGGTTAAGAACAGCCACGGAGGTGATATTTTCCATGTTTAATTCACTTTTTTAAGTATAAATATGCAAATATTTATTCACTTGAAGATATCTGATGAAAATATACCTCAATTAAGATCTATTACTATTGTATAAAAATCAATTGACACATGAAATTCATAAAAAAAAAATACATGTGACTCAAATTTCCACTTAATTTCAGAATGACCCAGATACAGTATATCAACTTAATCAACAATTTTTTGGAATATTAGAAGTGCATGAACAAGACTCTTGGTTCCAACAAGACGTTGTAACCTGCCATACAAGTTATGACACCACGGGCATGCTTCAAGATTTTTTTGGCGATCGACTCATCTCAAGAAACCATTGGCCACCTCGTTCCGTCATCTACACATTCCTGACTTTTTTTCTGTGGGGATATTTAAAGAACAAAGTTTATGAAGATAATCACCAAACAATAGGTGATCTGAAAAGTGCCATTACTCAAAAGATACAAGAAGTCATTCCCAGCATTTTGAAAGGTGTTTCTAAAAATATGTGTAAACTACTTCAGCTTTGCCTCCCAAGAAAATTGCAGAAATTTTAAACATCTACTATAAATGTAAGTCCAAATTTTTTTTCGTTTATAAGTGCTTTTCACCATTAACATAAAAATATTTGTTTTAAAGTTTGTTAATTTTGTATAGTAATATCACGAATCGTCAGTACAGGAACTTTTAGGACACCCTGTACAATTCATGTTTTTCAAAATCATAAATTTGTCAAAGAAATGTGAAGAATTGAAGGCACAATTGTAAATTGCAGTTTAAGTACATGCGAGAACATTACTTTTACTGATTTGTCGCAGTTAATTTATTTCTCACATGACATTTATTAAAAAAAAGGGTTGGGTGCTATAGTGTTTGATTGTATTTTTTAAATTAGCTTTAACCCTTAACTGCTGTGTTACAAACCGTCTTGTGACTAGTGTGGAGGGGTCTCTCAGACCTCGCTCACTAAAGTGTGTATAAAGTTAATTAATATATATTAATGAAAGATTCTTTAGATAATTATTATTTATACATTTTAAATTTAGATAATTCAATTCTTAACATGAATATATTTTATATTACTATACAAGTAAAGTAGATTCCATGTCTCTTCAGGCTCAGCTTTCGGAACTAATTTTGCAGGACATTTCAACCCTGGAAACTAAAACTATGTTGTGGTTTGGTGTTCTAATGGCACGATTAGGTCCCCCCCCCCTCCCAGCATCCCATTTGAAGTTTTTTTTTCCGTAGAAATATTCTTGTGAAGACTCACTTGAAATGTCTTCATCTGCATAAATTTCCGAATCCGTTTCATGTTTGCTTTCAATAGTATCCGAAATTTCACTGTCCCAGTACTCTATTTCCGACCAATTATCAACAATATCCTGAACTTCTTTTTGTGCTAGATACAGAGGTAGTTTCTTAGTAAAGTTTGTTACCATTTTAGACTCGGCTGAAATTCCATACTCAAACAGACTATTTCATTCAGCAAGAACACTAACGCAAATGCTGTGAAGGGTCTAAGAGACCGCGGGGGAAATGCAAATAGTGTGAAATACGAAATACTTGGGACATCCAAACCAGTGTTGGAATGTGGCTTCTCTTGGACGTAGTAGGAAGGTACTGAATAGGACATTGACCAATATTCACTTTGAGAGGTGGAAACGACCTGTCACTCGGGGTCTGTGAGACCCATGACAGCAGTTAAAGGTTAAATAAACTTGTTAAACTTTGAATAAAGCAAAATCACTAAAGAATTTTTCTCTGTCCTATTTGTATTTTACAGGTGTTTTCTAAGGATGAATCCTGATAAAGGATCCAAAGCCTCCAAAAAAAGAAATCCATGAATCAAAAAGTTTTGACCTTATAAAATAAACTTATGGACTTTGAATGGTGTTGAACATTTCATTGAATAGATATGAATATTAGGTATCTTGATTCTGTTAATTGCATCAAAGTTATTCTATTGTAATCGTGGTTTGATTTTTAAAAATTACAATCAATGAACCCTGATTATATTTGTATTTCTGTTTATTGTATATTTTTGCCTGCTCATTTTGTATTACTTAAATTATATATGCAACAAACAAATGTACCTCACAAAACATTATGTAATTATCGTGTTCAGCACAGCACAGTGTATAATGTAACCATATTTAAAGGTGTTTTGCTATTTAATAAAAGTTATCAAGGTTTCTTAAATGAAAAGCTCCAGAGTTCTATATTTTGAAAATTTATCACTGTTGACATTATAAGAAGACGACAATATTTATTTTTTCATTTATACAGACTTTTTTTCTACATGCTTATATAGTTTGTTACTTAATAAGTATCCTCAACATGCATATTGAAAAATGATTTACTTTAATTTTTATTATTCTGTATAATTGAATAATATTCTAGCATAATTTAGTTAGATTATTTAATTTAAATGTTTGAACATTATTGAAATAACAAAAGTAATAAATATTATACAGTGAAACCTGTCTATAACCATTCTGTAGGGACCTAAATAAAATATTGTTATAGACAGTATCGTTACACACAGATTTCACTGTATATTGACAGTATTATGAATAAAAGGTACTGTGTACGGCACAGTATTTTTCTTTAATTTATTTGCTCTGCAATAGTTCTATACTATTTTAAAAGATGACTTTATCATTTTATCCACACTTCAAAACTAAATTTCAGAGAAAACCCATTATTTTGTGCGCAAAACTGTTTCAACTGTATAGCTGATATTTACATTTTTACACAATTTGTAAACCTTATAGTATTTAGTGTAATTGCATTATTTTGTGGTAAAACCATATTCACTGCATAATTGCAGCATATTTTTTATGGTAACTGGTTGTAACTTCAATTCCATATGGTTTTGTAAACAGTTATAAACTAAAAACTACAGTAAACTTGTTCTTGACTAGTTAAAAATAGTTCTGATTGCGAAATTATACTGTATTTTTTATGGTAACTGGTTGTAACTTTCACCAATTAAATACTTTTATGTAAACAAGTAAAAACTGAAACATACAGAGAAAACTAGATCTCATGGTAAAAAACAGTTGCGACTACAAATTTACTTCATAACTTTTACGGAAAAAATGTGATATCATATGGCAAAATACCGTTGTGAATACGGTTTTACTTAGTAACTTTTACGGGGGAAACTTGGTCTTATATGGGGAAAACCGTCGAGAATACGGTTTTACTTCGTAACTTTTACGGGGAAACTTGATCTCATATGGGGAAAACCGTCGAGAATACGGTTTTACTTCGTAACTTTTACGGGAAAAACTGGATCTCTTATGGGAAAAAACCGTTGTGAATACGGTTTTAATTCGTAACTTTTACGGGAAAAACTTGTTCTCGTATGGTAAAAAACCGTTATTTCTACGGATTAACTTCGTAATTTTTACGGTTAAGCACAACCAACCCAGCTGCCAGTTTAAAACCGTAAATTTTACGGGATTTTTTTTACAGTGTATCCTGGATCTCTTCCCAACCTTTTCCATTACATAACAGGTCCTGTTCTGTTTTGTGAGTAGAATTTTGCACTTTCTAAATCTACTGCGTTCCACTGAAGTATACAAAAACAAAAGTTCTTTACATCCCCGCCTATGAGGAGCCTGCAGCCAAAACCGTTACTCATTTAGCACCACCCAGGAGGCACGTGTGAATTAAGGATTTCACGGATGCGAGTTTCATAATTTTGATGTAAATGTGATTTTATGTTTCTCAGTATGCCACACCACATGCGTAAGTATATTAACACTCTTTCTGATTATCCATGTCTAATATAGTTACCTTAATTTGATGTATGAACTTTAAAAACTTGGAAAGCTATTTACGAGTAAATTGTTTATGACCAAGCCCTCGTTTTATAAACATAGAATCAAGAGGCCGCGGTCTCACTAAGTTTGAGAACTATTGATATATAAAGAGATATTTGCACTGTACAAACACTACCACATAATTTCAGAATAACTACTTGGAAGAAACCTAACGATTTCTCTATCATAAGAATTCTATAAAAAGTAACCTATCGATTTCTCTACCTTAATCCATTAATTCAGATGCAACTATTATCCCCTCGACCACCAAAAAATAAAGATATTAATGTTAACACTCGAAAACATAAGTTCTGAACATTATGATATTATTCTCAATAAAAGTGTAAATTAATACAATTTTCTATTAAAATATATATTACTTTTAAAAGTCTAATGAATGCTCGTGTTTTTAAAATTTAATTTTGATCTGTTTCAATGCATTGGATTGGAGTTCATACGAATCCCACCAGTAAATAGGTGTAACTTTTTTTCTAACAAAAGAGTTAAGGAAATTTTTAGTTTTCTTGAAAATCTATGTCGCGTAATATTTTAATTCGAAATTTTTACGTATTGCCTTGCATATAGAATGAAGTAGTTGAAACCTAGATAGATAAAAAGGATGTGTGTGTATATTGTCTATATAAATCTACATCGTTTGACCAATCCATATCAAATTTGGTACACTTATACTTCAGAACACTGCTGGAAACATAAGCTATTTATTTCTTGTCTTCAGACCAATCTGTAGCCAGTAAAATTCGCACTCATGCAGTCAAAAAATTCACCTCTCGAAGCCCCAATTTTAAAATCTAAAGTTTGTTTTTCTGCCTTAAGTGGACATGTACAAGGAAACACGTTCTACAGGGTTTGCGTATGTATTGAGTTAACTCCGGGAAAGGTCGTCATCGGAAATACGTTCTACAGGGTTTGTGTATTGGAGTGAACACAGGGAAATGTCGCGGTCATATTTAAGCTGTCGTGGTCATATTTGAAACCCTAGAAGAATGCCGGGTTATTCAGCTAGTATGCACGTAAGAAAAGGTAGAGTCGCGGAAAAAAACCCAGAACTACCCTCGTCATTCGAGTAATTTCAACAGTAGAGCAAATTCAAAGACGGCATTTAACAGGAATTAACGTCTTCTATAAATTCAAATTCATAAAATTTAAGTAAGGGGCCTCCTTCATATTATATAGAGCCTCAAATTCAAATTTTCCAATTGACACCCCCTATTTTGACACACAATTTCGAATCTATATCACAATTTAACTTCAAATACCAAATTTCATGTCACTAGGAGGACTTGCCTTTTCGAAGTTATGAGGAGAGAAAAAGTAGTGCTTCTAATGTTAAGTCAGTTTCTTACACTTTTATGGATATCTTCCTAAATAATATTTCTATAGGGCTGATATTTTGTACCACGTTACTGTTAAGGAATACAAATACAATCCACCTAGTATTTTATTTTAAAAATAGTTTTTAGTTCCCAATAATAATTATAAAATAAGTGTTTGAAAACTTATGAATTGGAACCTTAATATATTTTAACGGGAATCGATCCAGAAAGACTTCTAATAAGGTCAAGCAAAATTTCAGCTCTTTCCGATAGCTAGTTCTTGAACTCCATTAAATTTTCCTAACTATTGCGATTTTAGGAACAAACCAAAAGTTTATAGAACGTCTGGCAATCCTCGGATAATGGTCCTCGGATTTTTTGGACTTTCATAGTAAATCTATATAAATAAGAATGTAGTGTTTGTTTGTGCATTTAATATTTTCAACCCATTTCAAGTTTTCTATCCGTTTTGGACCCTTCTGATGCCAAATCCGCCTCATTCGCGTTTGGTGTCTGTCTGTCTGTCCATCTGTCTGTATGTATGTGCCCTATACACGTCCACACGGTTTAATATATTTTCATGGAAATTTGCATACAGTGAGTTCTTAGATTCATTTAGTGAGTGGAATTGGTTGCGAAAGTCTGTCTGTCAGTCCTTCTGTTCTATGTTCGATTTTGTGTTTGTGTGTTTGGCCGGCATTACATGAATTTTATTCCAGATATTTTATTGCAATGTGTTTTATTTTATACATGATCTATTAGTTAAGTGAAGGCAATGTTAAACATTTCTTTATTGTTATATGTAGTTGAGTGTCATGCTAAAACACCTAAGTATACTTAAATCAACCATAATTTGGTAGTTTTGGAAAAATTGGAAGGTATGTTGAATTTTACGATTACTTCGATTGCTTTACTATTACTGCTAAAAAAGTAATTATTTTTCAAAAATTTATTAATTTTTTTTATGGAATTTCAGTTCTGATATTTCATTTATTTCGAGTCTTAGTTTTGTTCTTTGAGCAATGAAAACAATTTCCGAATATTTGGGACAGACGATATTTTTCAACGAACTGAATAAACAAAACTGCGCGAGCAGTGATATTTCTGTTTCTTTAGCTCTGAATTAATTTCACATTTCTAAATTTTGTGCACTTTTAGTTGTAAGTTGTGACAACTGTGCGATATCAAGAGTTAAAAATGAATCACAAATTAATATCTTCAGAACAATTTTTCCGTCATCTTTTATTTTGTTTTAGTTTGCTGTTTTAAATATTTATTATTTTAATAATTGTGTTTTCCTTCTCATCACACGCAACACCACCACAAAGTGTTCGACTTAAAAATGGCAGGTAAGTCAGAATACATTTTCAGTCAATTTTAAGTGTAGTTATGCCATTATTGAAAAAATAATACCGTTATTGAAAGAATAATGCCGTTATTTAAAGAATTATGCCGTTATTGAAAGAATAATGCCGTTAATGAAAGAATAATGCCGTTATTGAAAAAATAATGGCGTTATTGAAAGAATAATAGTTTAAAAAATTCGAACTAGAACTATCCAAACATTAAAAATTTGTTGTCATAATGACAGGAGAAAATAGCAAAATTTCACAATGTCACATACCGGATGCAAGTGTGCCACAAGTAAAAAAAAATACTGTTTTGTTGACAATGAGTGCGAGATCACTCGCCGTAAATCATAATTTTTATTAATTGAGTTGAACATGAAATGAACTTAAGAAAGGGAATTCCAAACTCCCTCAAAATTGTCTTTTGTAGTAGTAACAGTCATTTTGTAGCTTTGTCATACAGCAAGGGTGCGATGTATGTGAAATGTATTACATGAATGGATATGCATGTAGGATTCGTGTCCAAAGTAAGTTATAGAAATTATAAAGATGGCGAAAGGTATTCAGATAAATTGTTATTCTACAAAAAATGTAAGTCATTATATATTTTGATTATCTCTTCAATTTAGAGTAAACCAATTCAAACCGAGTAGAATAGGGTATTTTGCTAGTCTATATAAATAAGAATGGAGTGTTTGTTTGTACATTCAATATTTTCGACCCATTTCAAGTTTTCTATCCGTTTTGGACCCTTCTGATGCCGAATCCGCCTTTTTCTCGTTTGGTGTCTGTCTGTCTGTCTGTATGTTGTGCCCTATACACGTCCACGCGGTTTAAGATATTTTCATGGAAATTTGCATACAGTGAGTACTTATCTTCATTTAGTGAGTGGCATTGGTTGCGAAAGTCTGTCTGTCCGTCTTTCCGTTCTATGCTCGATTTTGTGTTTGTGTGTTTGTGTAGACATCACAAGAATTGTATTCCAGATATTTGATTGCATTGTATTTTATTTTATACATTATCTATTAGTTTAGTGAATGCAATATTAAACATTTCTTTATTGTTATATTTAGTTGAGTTTCATGCTAAAACACCTGAGTAAGTATACTTAAATCAACCATAATTTGGTAGTTTGGGAAAAATTGGAATGCCTATTGAATATTACGATTACTTCGATTGCTTTACCAGTACTGCTGAAAAAGTAATTATTCTTCAAATTTTTATTTTTTTTTTATTTTTTTTTATGGAATTTTATCTCTGATACTTCATTTATTTCGAGTCTTATTTTTATTCTTTGCGCAATGAAAACGATTTCCGAATATTTGAGACAGACGATATTTTTCAATGAAACAAGAATGAACAAGATCGCGCGAGCAGTGATATTTTTTCTGGTTTTTTAGCTCTGAATTAATTTCACATATCTAAATTTTATACACTTTTAGTTGTAAGTTGTGGCAACTGTGCGAGATCAAGAGATAAAATTGAATCACAAATTAATATCTTTAGAACAATTTTTTGCGACATCTTTTATTATCACAAATTAATATCTTTAGAACAATTTTTTGCGACATCTTTTATTTTGTTTTACTTCGCTGTTTCCTGTTTTAAATATTTATTATTTTAATAAATGTGTTTTCCTTCTCATCACACGCAACAGCACCACAAAGTATTAGACTTAAAAATGTTAGGTAAGTCAGTATAAATTTTCAGTAAATTTTAAGTGTAGTTATGCCGTTATTGAAAGAATAATGCCGTTATTGAAAGAATAATGCCGTTATTGAAAGAATAATGCCGTTATTTAAAGAATAATGCCGTTATTTAAACAATAATGCCGTTATTTAAAGAATAATGTCGTTATTGAAAGAATAATAATGTTTAAAAATCCAAACTATAACTTTTTCCTACATTAAAAAATGCATTGTAGTAATGACAGGAGAAGATTGCAAAATTTTACAATGTCGCATACCGGAGGCAAGAGTGCCACAAGTAAAAAAATATTGTTTTGTTGACTATGAGTGCGAGAGCACTCGCCGTAAATCGTAATTTTAATTAATTGAGTTGCACATGAAAAGAACTTAAGAAAGGGAATTCCAAATCTTCCTATAAATCGTCTTTTATAGTAGTAACCTTAGTATCACCTTTCGTCTTTTTGTAGCTTTGTCATACAGCAATTGTGCGATGTATGTGAAATGTATTACATGAATGGATATGCATGTGTAGGATTTGTGTCCAAAGTAAGTTGTAGAAAATATAAAGATGGCGAAAGGTGTTAAAATAAATTTTTATTCTACAAAAAACGTAAGTCATTATATATTTTGATTATCTCTTCAATCTAGAGTAAACGAATTCAAACCGAGTAAGGTCGGGTATTTTGCTAGTAAAATAATATAATTCTCCAATCGTTTGCACTTGCATAATAACTATAATAATTCTGGGATTGCTGAAAAATACGTCTGAAACAGCATTCAAATTTGAAATTCCGGAAGCGATAACTACAGTTAATCTCGATATACAAATAGCATCTTTCTACTTGTAGGTGATCTTTGAGATTGAAACTAACTTTAACATTGAATATCTCAGCATATATTGATAGTAAAGTCATGAAATTTTATATTTAGTCAAATTTAACTATGCAATATTTGATTGCTACAAATTTCCATTTGATTTCCTTCGCAAACCAACACTACGGGCCAACCCCGGTGATTGCTACGCATTCCCATTTTATTGCGAACAGATCCAATAGGCGTGATTTCACAATCACTTGCAAAAATATGAAAGATATTGAATTGAAAGTTATTTTAAAAAATAAAATAAAATGGTATTAGGTATCGATCTGATGTAAAATTTTCTGCAGATTTCCAATCCGTTGAAATTTTTATTCTATGTTTAACGATCGCTGAGATGGAAAAAAAGCAAACCAAATGGGAATTCGTAGCCTATTGGATAATAGCCATCACGGTTTAACATGGGCAACTGTCATTGTAAAATGCGGCCAAATTCGAATTGCGAAGAGATCCATTTGGCGTGACGTCGCAATCTCTTGCGAAAATATAAATATTTAATTGAAAAATTATTTATTAAAAGAAAATCAAATGTATAAGCTATCTATCTGGTGTAAAATGTTCCGCAGATTTCATATCCGTTGAAATTTTCAATCTATCTTGAACGATCCCGATTTTACAAAAAAAACTAAACAATGCCAGTCAAAATGTTTTTTTTTTTTTTTAAATCTTTTTTGCTTTCCTACGTTGTGGAATCGTTTGAGCGCAGGAAATGGAATCAGTGATTTCTAGAACGAAACAAAGGTCAAAAGCGGCGTTCGTATTGCAAAAAATATAAAAGTTACAATTTAAAATGATTTGTTTAAAGAAAGTCATATTTTTAGGTATCAATCAGAAGTGAAATTTTCCGCAGATTTGAAATCCGTTGAATTTTTTACTCTATCTTTAACGATCTAAGAGATAGAAAAAAAGAACGACATAACAAATATAGTTCCAGTTGAAATTTTATTTCTTTTTTTCGTCGGCTGAAATCGTTCCTTCGAAAAATCAAATGGAAACGGAAAAAATAAATTTAGAATCTGTCATCTATTTATGGTGTTGCTATTCCGAAGAAAACAATAATAATATTTAATGCGATTAAATTAATTTTAAAATGTTATAAATTGAATTTAAAGTTCAGATTTCGTACAAAAATCGCAAAAACTAGGACTACCTGTGGGCCAAATTCCATTATTGTAAGTGCCATAGATTCTCCAAGAATGTGCACACACACTTCCTTTAATAATAGTAGAGATAGTATCTTGGAGAAAGAGTTATTTTATCGCTAAACAATCAACACACAACAATACAAAATATGGATAAGTTTTATTGATTTCCAAACAATGATATATATACATTTTTGTATCATATTCAATTACTTTCATTTTGCACCGAAGATAATTATCTTCGTTTGAATGAAGTAATTTCCTGAAATGAGAAGCAATAGCTCTTCCTCTCGTTCTAAAACTCAACACCGAACCTCGATGCATTACGAAAACACAAATCCTGAATTGTCTTCCCTTTCATCAGTGTTAACACTAAAGACAGGTGAATACATTGAATTGGAACTCACCCGATTGGCCATGCACTCATTAACACACATTACGATGTCCACATTGCCATGACGACGTAGAATGTACTCGGAGTAAGACGGCGTCGTTACTCCAAACTCTAAACGCACGTACACAAACTTAACCGAGCTAATTGTCCGTTGTGCCCCCACGTCACCTCTCGACCTTGAATCAATGTCCGTTCAACAAAACTGCAACGAGAGTGCATTTTGTGAAAGACGAACCAAATATATTCTTATCACAGGAATGAAGCTTTAAAATAAAGTGAGCCGCCTGTAGGAGAAAAATGCAAAACCAACTGCTGAGTCATTGATGTTTTTTGAACGAGCGTTCGTTTATTGAATCATTAGTGAGAAAGCTGAGCTAACGTCGTGTAGCTTTTTTTTTATCTTGACGCATACTCCCGTGAATTATGCCAAGTCAGCGTTTGACTACTAAGATTAATTTGTTTGAGATCGAGTGTTGCAAATACTATCATTTTAGGAGGCCTACAAACTGATTAACTTATCTATTTTTGGAGTATTTTTACTGCAACGTAGAATAAATATTTTTGGAATATTCGTAGCACTAGAACGTTGTTATTAAACTCAATGTTCTTGGTAATTTAAAGTAATTGAAGGGCTCCGGATGCTATAGTAATAAGTCACAGAAATACATATATCGCAAAGAAAAAATATAAGAACAAAGTATTCAAATTAAAGTAATTGAAGTGCTCAGGGCAAATTAACGATAAGCCACCAGACATATATTTCGGAATAAAAAAAAATTCAAAATTAAAGTAATTAAAGAATTTTTCCCAAGTAGCATAGTGATTCGCCACAAATATATGTATGTTCCGTATACATACACGTTCTATAATGAAAAAATATGAACAAAGTAATCAAGAGCATCGAAAAGATTTTCTGAAGGTTTGAATGAGTCTTTAATACTTGAAAGCTATGATAGCAGGATCTTTTGAATGGTGGGTGGACCATTATAATTATGGAGGTTTTAAAAACTTGAAAATTGCTCTAAGGAAATCTTTGGCAGGAAAATTACGGCTTGTCAAAAAGTCGTCCGAAACCTTTCAATTGAACAAATCTAATCGACTGTTTCATGTGGAAAATAGATATGTGGAAATTGAAGAACGAAACTACATAAATTTACCATAGTAGGAATAACTTTGAAGATTTTTAACTGTGGTAAGTGAAATAAATTAATAGAAAATTAATATCAGTTCTCAACAATGCAAAATTAAAAAACAAAAATTGTACCGATATTTGATAAGATTGCTTTAATTCTAATGAGAAAGTGATTGGAAAGTTAGACAATGAGAATTAATTTTGCTCTGCGTGACTGAAAGTGAACGGCTTAGTCGTTATATTTATTAACTTATAATATTGAAACTTAAAAAGTGCATGGTTGCATGGTTGTGTTTTGAATACTCTGTTACGATAGTAAAATATTTCTATCTTTCAAATTTATTTTATGAAATATGTTGGAGAATTCAAGACTGTGTGTGGTTCAGTAAATTACCAATAATTTCATAACATGTTTTAGGAAAATAAAGACATTAGAAAGCCAGTAAACTACTTAAAAATTTTGTAAGCTTCGTCGAGCTGGAAATTAAATGGCTAAACCTTTTAGACAAACATAAAGCGTTTCGTGTTTTCAGATATTACATACAAGCAAAATGCATCATTACATAAAGTTAAGCTTGTAAAAATGATAGACACGCAAAGTCAATTAAGCCTTTACAGGCATATGGTGCATGCATTTATTAGACGTCTAATAACATTATCCCATATGCCAATCAATAAGGATTTCGCCAGTGTCAAGAAAGGATTATGGTAAAGTATTTATTGTAGAGAAAGCTGTCTTTTGATACCCTTTGAAACTACGGGATTATTACGCTGTCGTGTTTCTTAATTAATAACAAGATACTGTAGTCAGTATTCTCGATTGTGAAATTAAATTTTTGAAGCAAGGAAGTTTTTAAGTAAAAAGTATTGCTTTCTGAACGGAAATAAAATTTATTGAATTTAACTTTTGAGAAAAACTTCTTTTAAATAATTTTTTGATACGTTTTTTCAAGAATTGTTGAACTAAATTAGATTTTAAAGAATAAAACGCATTTTATTTTCTTACTAGTCATTTGAAGGACTCCTAGTTCTTTTTTCTAAATTTTTTTTAAAATTGAAAAACTGTTTTCGTTTAAAAAGGTTTGTTTAAAAGAAAATCCTAAGAAAAGTCTTCATTTAGAAAAAAAAAACTTTTTAAAGTTAAAATTTTTTTTTCAAAAATATTTATGAGCGAGTTTAACAGATTTTTTTAAAAACAAAAATTGTATGGATGAAGATTTATTACCTTGTATGAATGTAATTTATATACAACACAAGTTTTGATGTTTAGTTTTTAAGGGTTTATGTCTGATATGTGTGTCTCATCACTACCAAGCATCAGAATACAAAATGATAGAATATTTAGATACCTTCAGAGCCCTTAAAATACCTTTAATTCCTTGAATATATACATACTTATCTTAAACATTTCGAGAAGGTTAGACGCCAGACGTCCAATATTTTTTTGAGGATTAAAACTTTAAGTATGTTTTACTTTTATTGTAATTTTTCACACAAAGCTAAGCTTAATCAGATTATCAACTAAACTAAATCAAATTATTAACTCTGAGGATGTTTCTAACATTTGGATGTAGATAAATTATGCAGGAAATAATAAACACAATTTAGTGTTTTGAAGGTAAGAAAGGCTGTCATTTCAATACACTAACCAATTGAATGGGTGAATGCAGAAGCCCACATGATTTCAAAAATTTCGGAAACTGATCTTTTTGTACAAATGGGCTTGTCTGGGATCGGCACGTATTGCTTGAAGAAATCAAATTAGTCTGTGATATAAGAAACCATATGAGACACCAGATGTCTCTCTCTCTCTCTTATATGGTTTCTGCACCCAGTTTTCTTAAATTTACAAAATGGAATTCGTGTGGTTTCTGGATTCACGGATTCAACTATAAAAAGATCAGGCTCAATGGGGCTATAAAAATTGTTAAATACGCATCAAGATGTGTGTTCGGCTCGCCTCCCACATTGCAGATGGAATTACATAACTTTGTATTGTTTTGTTTACATTATTGGAATACTTATATTTTATTGCAGTCTGAGATTTGGTTTCCGTTATAATTTGTTGTAGGATGATGTCCAATGTAAAATTTTTTTTTACAAATTCATTGGTGTTGTCTCCAATCCCTATGACTTTAACTATTATTTTCCCTGGTGGCTACGAATACGATCCGTGGAAATTGTTACTCCAATCTCTCCTTAAGCCCAACGTCTCATGGATGATCTGAGTTAGTAACAAATGTACCGAAACGGCATTTCATGAATGAAGAAGCTGCACATTTAAAACCCTTTTTTTTAAGAATCAAATTTATAACCCGTCAATACTTTATATTACTTCGATAGCAAAATGATATTCTACTGTAGAGAAAACGCATATTTTACTTGATGTTTGGCTTGAATCCTATTCAATTAGATTTAAGAGATCGGTGTAAGTAAACAGTGTGTCCTGTTACAAACAAAATGGCTAAATGGTATTCTTCGCACATAAAATCATTCCATGACTGTCAGAGCGTGGTAAGGGTGAGAAGTAAGAATGAATCGGGGATTAGACGTTGTAAACTAACAAGCACAACCACATAAATTTATGGTACTGGTTTGAATAGATTTGCTGATCTTTCCCGAGGATACATTTAAAGCTGACGTCGTGATTCCAAAAATGGCGAGATTATCTTGCCTGGCCTGTAAGTCTGGGCACATCCACTGCGATAAGAACCATTGACGATGTATTTTTTTCTTTCAATTCGACAAGAAAAACTCGTACTTTTTTCTCCCAAGATGGCAGCCACTTGAATAAAAAGTTTCATTTTTCTTTCCAGCTTATCTTCTTTCATTTCCTACGTGGAATTCCACGGCCCCGGACGACATTTCCTCCTTTCAGATTCTTTTTAAAAAAATGGAAAAATATACGTCTTCGGTTGGACTGCATCTTCGCGAGACATTATCGAAATTTTGGACCCATTGTTACCGGAGGGTTGTGTTAACTCGTGATGTGATTTTTTTACGTGGGGAACACACTTTCCCGTTCTTCGTCTTCCTCGGTGAGTGGTATAGGTTCTTCCTCTTCTTCCATAACGGGTGGCTCTTCCAAGATTCTGTACGGCAGCCTCAGACACACAGGTCTGTCTACGACTCCAAGGAAGGCTTTGACTTTCACCTCGTAGCAGACTGTCACACCGTACGGGTTCTTCTCACCGACAAGTGCCGGGACCGTGGAAGGCGACAGCCGCACGGTGGTGCTGGACAGCCCGCCCTCGATGGCCAGGGCGACCGGATACCGCATCTGTGCGGCGGGCCGGACGGAGAAGACGCGCGACAGGCATGATCCGGGTCTGACAGGGTGTCCATGCTCCGTCTCCGACATGCCCACGATGTTCTTGAAGCGGCCGTTGGTGAACATGCAGACGTTGACATACTGGACGAGGGTGATGCGTACGCGGTGCACCGTGCGGTTGCTGGAATTGTCGAGGGTGACGTGCACCTGCAGCAGCTCGTCGTGTTTGTAGGCTTCGCGGTCCAGGCGGGCCTCCAGTCGCAGCTTGCCGGAGCTGAAGACGAAGGCACGGCTGAGGGCGGCCGCCGGGGGGTTGAGGTAGGGTCCGGGGCTGCGGTGGATGCAGCGGAGGGACAACCGGACCAGGCTGCGTTTCGACGGCTTCTCGTCAGCTCGGCTTCCTGCACACAGAAAAGAAAATACTTTGGTACAATAATATTCAACAAGAAAAGATTTAAAAAATTGTATGGCGATATACAATCCTGTCCCATTGATTCTGCAACTTAGTTCGCCATAGTTCAGATAATATTTTAATTGTATTTTGGAGATTTAGACCCGGTGTACACATTCAGTTTTTCAACGTGCGGCGCCGAAGCCCAACTATACACACATAACCGTGAAATGACGCAAGTACTCATTTCGCGCCATTTTCCATCAATATTCTATCGAAGAAAACGTGTTTATTTCGCTTGGTGTAATAAAAGTATATTTTGAAACAAAATAGACGTTACTGGATACAGCCATTTATTAACTGTAATTAAAATTCCATTTATTTATGAAAACAAGATACTTCAGACCGAAGACGCTTGTGCGGCGCCGGAGTCATGTGTGCACTACTCCATTGGATCTAATGTATCTCAGGCCACACTTGCGTTGGTGCAGCATCGCCGCACGTTTAAAAACCGGATGTGTGCACCGGACCTTATTGGACATCAGTTTTAAGTGCAAACATGCAATTTATTTAGGGCCAATATTTATATACATAAATTATATGGGGTAGGTAGGTAAATAACGTCGCTCTGGAGAAGCACAACGGACTGTTGGTGACGATCCAGAATTAATTCCGAATTGAAAATTCGGCAAACATCTAGTAAAATGAACCACGGTTCACTCTTGAGCTGACACCCGACTCTGCAAACTTCAACACCACACCACAAGAAAATACTTTGGTACAAGAATATTCAATGGGGAAAGATTACAAATTTTGTATGGTGATATATACAGTTATGTTCCGCTGATTCTGGAACTTAGTTCGCTCATCTTCAGATCAAATTTTAAATGTGTTTTGGAGATTTATAAATAATTGGTAATTTTTAATTAACGTTGTACTAGAGCAACACAACGGGCTATTGACGACGGTCCGGGATCAATCCCCTAAGGGAAAGATCCGAGGACAACACCAAGTAATTTTGAACCACGGTCAGATGACGAGACAACAACTGAGCTGGCACCCCACTCCTTAAACTTCCACATGTAAGGACTTTCTGCCACGACAGATTTAAGGTGCACCATCCACCTCTACACAATACGCTTGCAAACATCCATGCACTGACCCGGATTCGAACCAGGAACCTTCCGATCTAGAGGCTAACACCTTAATCACCAGACCGGTTGGTCGGCTGGAGATTTATAGGACATCAGTATGAGTGCAAACATGCAATTTCTTTAGGGTCGATATTTATATGCATAAATTATATCGGGTAGTTAGGTCGCACTGGAGCAACACAACAGGCTATTGGTGACAATCCAGAATCAATTCCGAAGGGAACATTCAGCAAACGTCAAGTGACCATGGTCACACCTGACCTCGCACTCCACTCTCCGAACTTTAACACCACACCAAATGTGATGCGTTAGTTCGGAATAAACTTGGGTGTTTGAGAGGAATTCCACCATGAAGATAATAAAAGGAAAGACAGATCGAGAGGGATAAGAATAGGATAGTACGAATATTAGATACCTTGTTCTCTATTGAAGTTTACAAACCTACTGAAGGAAAGAAATCTTCTTCCATTATTCTCATCTCATCTTCGGCAGCATACCTGGTAGCTGACCAAACCACTCCAACCAATCTGTAAGGGAATCGTCTCGTCCTTTCCAAAATAACTTCCGTCCTCTCTCTCACGAGGAAGCTACCCTTACTCTTCCTTTTCCGGGGTCTTTCTGAAAGTCCCTCGTTAAAAATGTTCCCCTCGCTTTCAACAAAGAATCTATCTGGAGTTAAGGTCTCTTTTCCCGCATGACCACTTCCCCCAATTTCTACAACCAAGATAAATAGCAAAATACACTACGCAATATACGAGGAATGCAATAAAAAACTGTAAATTGTAAAACCCACATCAGAATTCTGTTGTATCGAAACAGTTTAGGGGAATGGAAATAATGTCTGGTAGAGTCGATGATTACACTTGTTGTATTCAGCGTGGTTCA
The DNA here is from genome assembly GCA_947359465.1 of Metellina segmentata. Lineage (NCBI taxonomy): Eukaryota > Metazoa > Arthropoda > Arachnida > Araneae > Tetragnathidae > Metellina > Metellina segmentata. The sequence goes on from OX375874.1 coordinate 71,231,253, forward strand.
GAGATGGCGGTTAGATAATGCACACGCAATCTAATTGCAGCGAAGCAGCATATAAGAACTCAAGTCCTTACCTTTAAACCAGACCTCAGAGAGTATCAGTTTATGTGAAAGGAACCAGTGCCAGTTTGAATGATGAAGTAAAAAATATATCAAAACTCTCAATATTTATCTTTTACAAATATGCAGTGCATTAAAACTTTTTGTACAAACTTTAAGGAGAGGTAGAGAACACAAAGTTGAACATAAGAATGTGGATTCATAAGCACCACAATCAAGTGCTAGGGAGTAAAGAAAAGGTGCAGAAATGGAAGAACAAGTATGCGAAGATTTTTATTAGCCCCTATTTTTTAGTTTGTCGGAAGTTGTATGCTTAGTTTGACCCAAGATGCTCAAAGTTGTGACGATCAACAGCTCCATCAAAGTCCTTCATTATAATTGTATTTCTGATACTAACTTTCGACAAAATCAGTCTGAAGGATTGTTCATCAACTGTATGTAACCTTATAACAGAGCAGTTGATAAATGACTAGTTGTGGTACAGCTGAAGTTTCCGTAATAATGATCCCAGAAGAGTAACAACCATTTTGCTTATTTTTGTAATACGAAGTATAAAAATTAGAGTTAATGTTCTCTACGTTGTTTGTGTAATTTTATATTGGTGCATAGAAAGATTAGTGTAAAATATTAGCCCGGTGTTTAGATAATTTTACTGTTTTTTTACTAAGACACCGATCGTTTCCTTCATTGTACCTCTTCCAGAAAGTAGCAAAGAGCTTTTTGGCCGATTTGATGTAGAATAGCATACACTAAGACTTTCGTAATTTACTTCAGGGGCCATTGACGATTCTTTATGACTAGTTGTCTATACACTGTTACGAGTTTATTTTTTCATACTTGGAACTACAGGCTTAAAAACATTTTAAGACCTTCTATAAGCCTCAATTTTTCAAAAATTCTTTGGCAGGTAATTCAAAAATTTTCGCTTTAAAACTATTTAAAACATTCAAAAAAGTGTCTGGTAACGTATGTTCATCCTATTTCTTGAGAAATGTAAGTTAAAATAACATCGAGTTTAGTTTGCTTCGTATTTATGAGTCAAATGTCAAAAATGGACCGAATAAAAATTTCCATAGTCATTCTGAAATTTAAGGACTATCTATCAGTTTCGCAAAAAAATATTTGTTATGTTACGTCAAATGCATCAGGCTATATTACATATGTAATGCTTTAGTGATATACGATGTTGTAATATGTTAAAAGTCTAGTTGAGATTTGAAATCAGCAGTAGCGTAAGATGCTAATTAACTACAAATTCAAAAGAATCTTGCAAATTAATGAAATAGTATCGAAGAAAATAAAAGACACTTAAACATACCTCGATGAACATGTTAATAATAGTATCCACCAAATGGAGTTAATAATATAGTACCTATACTTTTCAGTTTTCCTCCAAGTACTAATACACATAGGCCAGATTGGTTTTGCAGCCAACGTAGAAAGTAAGACTTAGGACTCTTGTTCTTTCTGGTAGGAGAATTTATTTAGAAAAATAAAACCGCGGTATTGTTAAGGGGACATACTGCTTTTAAGGTATCATGAATTTTTGGCAATCAGCGATTCTAAGAAAAATTAATTTTGTCCACCTAGATTGCGACGAACGGCACACTGTGCGTTCGTCGCCAATAGAATTTATCGTCAGTTATTAATTTACCTAAAAATCAAATTTACTTTTATACTTCAGAAATATTTAAGTACTTGAAAGTAATTCAGGAGTGAGGGAAACAAAAAATAACGATCTAGATACGAAAATAATTTGATTTGATAATGAAGATTCTAAAAATAGAAATTTTGATTTGATTCAAGATAGCTAATTGGTCCTTCCCAAAATGGCAATAAACAGCTTCACTTTGAGTAACAGAAAGTAAAATTTTGGTTACGGGAAGTAAAATCTCCCTTTTCTGTTTCCCCTCCAAAGTGATTTGTGTTCGTAAATAGCGAAAATCCTTCTGATTGCAGAAACTTTCTTCGCCTTATTCAAGTTTGTAGAAAATAATTGAAACATCACAAAGAAAACTTTAAAGAAATTTTAAAAAATGTATTTAAAGACAATGATACTTGCGATTGTGATCAGGGGAGAGAAAATTCAACTAAGCATATTTTGAACTATCGTACCCCGGCAAGAAAAGAGACACAAGTCAAAAAAAAATTGATGTTATGTCACTGAAAAATATGTATGAGGTGCCCCAGCGTGTTATATTACTATTTATTAGAATAGAAGTTACCACCATAAGTTCTTACCTAAAATTTAAAAGAGAAGCTTATACTATTTCAATATAATTTTTATAGTATCCTTTAAGTTGATGTTTCTCAAATTCTGCAATTTTGAATTGTGTCGCTTTTCTTGCCGGGGTGCGATATATATGAGCATTGCAGGAAAAAATAGAGGACAAAGTCAATTAATGTACTTTAACTAGTTTAGTCACTAAGAGCTGCTGATAATTTGACTCCCATGACTACATTCTTCAAGAACAGTCACTTTTTTAACGAATGGTTAAAACAAAAGTGATACTGTGCCCAATGGATTTAGAAATATCGATTTTTTTATGATTCCAGAAAGAAGAAAGTCAATACGCTATCATTACAAAAATGACGTCTCCTTCGAAAGAGTTTTATTGTGTTGGAGATCTTTTTTTACAATACAGAGAGTTTCATAGGAGTATGTAATTTTCTTCTTCTAGGAAGGGAAGACATAAAATACGGTCGAACGAAATCTTTACCTTTTTCAACTCAAGAAATTTCTTATTTCTACACATTTACTTTTCTTTAAAAGTAGTTTGAAGAAAGTCCAGAACATTCTTGAGAAAGAATAAGTAATAGTTCACAAGTAAAAGGTATGGTACAGAGACAAATATTGTAAAATGCGTGGAGAAAAAGCGCATTATTGAAAAAGGTGGTATGTGTGAACAAAATTAATTAAAACGACGTTTGACAGTTATAAGAGTGAGACAAGAAAATTCTTCTATTTGTTTTTAATTCATTTCGATGTAATTTACAAAGGTCTCCCAATAATGGTTATGTTCACTTATTCGCATACGTTGAAAAAGCCAATTTTTTTACGATTTTTTAAAAATTCTACTAACAAATTCCTGAACCTTTGTGCTTCTAAAACAGTTTCAACTTTTAATGTGCAACTAAAAGAAAAAAAGTTTGGTCAATTTAAAATTTGAACAAAATCGTTAAGTTATACCGGAAGTAGCATAACGAAACCGGAACTAATAATAAGAATATTATATTCTATACTTTATCTGTTATAGTAAGTTAAAATATATAATAATTATGTTGAGATAAATTGGCCACTACAGTATTTTAATAAAATTCACTTATTTGTTAGATTATCTATTTCACTATTTCGCAATACCTGTACTCTATTGTATTTTGTTTACAAGCATTTTTCTCAGAATTACATTTTAGGCATAAACATTGAATTCCAGAAATGATAAATAGAAAAGTTATTGACATATATTTATAAAATTTTTTATGCACATTCGAAATAGTGTTTGCTAGTGCATGCACTGGAATCATATTGATATCTTTATTTTTTCTTATTTATGAGCTTGCATTTGAATATCGATGTTGCAAAATTGTCAAAATTCCCTTAGCAATTATTTAATGAGTCATAAAACCTTTATTTTAAAAAGTATCTTTCTTCTTCTAGTACAAACACTAGATAACACCATGAAGTTTACTCTTAATTAAAATTGTTAAATTAAATTGCATTCCCTGTATCATATTTAAAAATTTTGAAAAAAACTTTCAAATTTAAGCACAAAATTTCACTTTTTGTTAAATTTTTTTTTTAATTTTAATTATTGATAGTGCAAAATTAATTGTGTACACAAATAATTATTTAAAAAAAAATTGCATCTGCATTGCATTTAAAAAAAGTGCTCCGAACGTATGCGGATACTTTAACAATGACTTCCATTGTAATTTGGTGAACTTCCGATCATGTAGTCTTGAAATAAACACCGAACCACCCATCTTCATTCGAGCAATTTTAAAAGAAGAGAAAATTAAAAGATGGCGCTTGACTGAAAATAACGTCTTCTAAAAATTCTAATTCATAAAATTTGTATAATGGGCTGTTTTCATATTAAATTGAGCACAACTTCACAATTTCCAATAGAAACCACCTATTTAGACACACAATTTCGAATCTATATCAAAATTTAACTTCAAATGCCAAATTTCATGGCATTAAGTCTTACCGCTACGAAGTTATGAGTACAGAAAGATTAGAGCTCCTAATGTTAAATCAGTTTCTTAGAATTTTATGAATATCTTTCTAAACAATATCTCTATAGTTATGATATTTCGTACCATGTTACTGTTAAACGGCCAAAAAAAACCCTCTTATTTTTATTAAAAAAAAAATTTTAGTGTGCAATAATAATTTCAAAATTAATATTTGAAAAATTATGAATTTAAACCTTATTAGATTTTGATAGAAATCGATTCAGAAGAACTTCTAATTTGGCCATGTAAAATTTCAACTCATTTAGATAGCTAGTTTTTGCGCACATTAAATTTTCCTCATTATTACGATTTTAAAGGCAATTAGATTTTAATAAACGTCTGACAAACCACGGATAATAATTTCTCGGATCCTTTGCATAGTTTATCTATATAAATAAGAATGGAGTGTTTGTTTGTACATTCAATATTTTTGACCCATTTCAAGTTTTCTATCCGTTTTGGACCCTTCTGATGCCGAATCCGCCTTTTTCTCGTTTGGTGTCTGTCTGTATGTCTGTATGTTGTGCCCTATACACGTCCACGCGGTTTAAGATATTTTCATGAAAATTTGCATACAGTGAGTACTTATCTTCATTTAGTGAGTGGCATTGGTTGCGAAAGTCTGTCTGTCCGTCTTTCTGTTCTATGCTCGATTTTGTGTTTGTGTAGACATCACATGAATTATATTCCAGATATTTGATTGCATTGTGTATTTTATTTTATACATTATCTAATAGTTTAGTGAATGCAATATTAAACATTTCTTTATTGTTATATTTAGTTGAGTTTCATGCTAAAACACCTGAGTAAGTATACTTAAATCAACCATAAATTGGTAGTTTTAGAAAAATTGGAATGTCTATTGAATATTACGATTACTTCGATTGCTTTACCAGTACTGCTTAAAAAGTAATTATTCTTCAAAAAATTATTTTTTTTAATGGAATTTCATCTCTGATACTTCATTTATTGCGATTCTTATTTTTATTCTTTGCGCAATGAAAACGATTTCCAAATATTTGGGACATACGATATTTTTCAATGAAACGAGAATGAACAAGATCGCGCGAGCAGTGATATTTTTTCTGGTTCTTTCGCTCTGAATTAATTTCACATTTCTAAATTTTGTACACTTTTAGTTGTAAGTTGTGGCAACTGCGCGAGATCAAGAGATAAAATTGAATCACAAATTAATATCTTTAGAACAATTTTTTGCGATATCTTTTATTTTGTTTTACTTCGCTGTTTCCTGTTTTAAATATTTATTATTTTAATAAATGTGTTTTCCTTCTCATCACACGCAACAGCACCACAAAGTATTAGACTTAAAAATGTTAGGTAAGTCAGTATAAATTTTCAGTATATTTTAAGTGTAGTTATGCCATTATTGAAAGAATAATGCCGTTATTTAAAGAATAATGCCGTTATTGAAAAAATAATAATGTTTATTAATCCAAACTGGAACTTTTTCCAACATTAAAAAATTCGTTGTAATAATGACAGGAGAAGGTTGCAAAATGTCACAATGTCGCATACCGGAGGCAAGAGTGTCACAAGTAAAAAAATATTGTTTTGTTGACTATGAGTGCGAGAGCACTCGCCGTAAATCGTAATTTTAATTAATTGAGTTGAACATGAAAAGAACTTAATAAAGGGAATTCCAAATCTTCCTATAAATCGTCTTTTATAGTAGTAACCTTATTATCACCTTTCGTCATTTTGTAGCTTTGTCATACAGCAATTGTGCGATGTATGTGAAATGTATTACATGAATGGATATGCATGTGTAGGATTTGTGTCCAAAGTAAGTTGTAGAAATTATAAAGATGGCGAAAGATGTTAAAATAAATTTTTATTCTACAAAAAACGTAAGTCATTATATATTTTGATTATCTCTTCAATCTAGAGTAAACCAATTGAAACCGAGTAAGGTCGGGTATTTTGCTAGTATGATAATATAATTCTCAAATCGTTTGCACTTGTGTAATAATTCTTGGATTGCTGAAAAATACGTTTGAAATAAGCGTTACTAGTAGCGACTTCCCATTTCGATATGTGTGATTCCTTAAATTTACACAAACTTTAAGATTTAATATCTCGGGATATAAAGAGAGTAAGGTCATGAAATTTCATATTTAGACTAATTTAACAATGCAGAATCTGATTATGGCATTAAAGCATGGTGTTTCCTTTAGATATTTTGTTGTTTGTGCAAATTTTGATATGAAGACGCCCCTTTATGTAATTTGTTTGGAATTGAATTTGTAGAGGACTTTATTTCCTATTGAATGATAGGCAAGAAAATCCCGGCAAGAAAAGTAACACAAATCAAAATTGCAGAATTTGAGAAACATCAACTTAAATGATACTATACAACTTATATGGAAATAGTATAAGCTTCTTTTAAATTTTAGGTAAGTATTTATGTCTTTAAATTCTATTATATTCTATAGAATAGTAATGTAACACGCTGGGGCACCTCATACATATTTTTCAATGACATAACATCAAAATTTTTGTTTTTCGAGTTGTGTTAATTTTCTTACCGGGGTACGATATCTTTGAATCTGTTCTTATCTGAATAATGCTCAAATAAAAGGAGGTATTTTCCCCCGTGACTCTACGTATCACAAAATTCATTCACTACACCTAGAATTGAACGCTAAATACCTTTATGAAACAAAAACTCAGATCAAGCATTTATTTGTTCTTGTTTTCTGATTGCTATTATGGAAAATCGACTATAAGAGGAAAACTTGCGTAATACGTTAATCCTCTCTGGTTATATGTTCGTATACTTTAAAAATCTACAGTTCCAGATTATGCTTCTCAGATACATATAAATGGCAGTAAGTTTGATTCACGTAGCTGTGCAAAGTATAAAAGTAATGGAAAGAGGCAGTAAACTTAAAATATAGAAATGCAAATCATGTTTTGTTAATTCGATCAGACCTTATGGAGATACTTTCAGAGAGACTTTGAGATGCACTGTGTATTCTGAGAAGGAGCTTATATAGATTATGACAGCCAGTAAAAGTTTGATACAGCATCTTAAATCCTCGCCTTATATTATGGATCGAAATATTCGAGATATTATTCTACTCTGGTCTGAACTAATGCATACGGACGCTATTTGTTTGCAGTGGATACCATCTTACGTTGGTTTGTTTGGTAATGAGATAACTGATTTGCTCGAAAAGGAGAGTTACGAGCAAATTATTCTTGCAAATAGTGATAGGTTAATTAACGTCACATTGGAACAACACAGGGGGATATTGGGAATGGTCCAGGATTAATACCCAAAGGAAAGATCCAACAAATAGTGATAGGAAATTAACTTCTCGAACAAATCGAATAATCACTAAACATGGTCTGTTCTTTACCACATTCTTGGTATCTCCGAAAAGCACTATGGACTGTCGTTACATTTTAAAGGTCGTTACATTTTCAAGACTGCTATGGTACGACTTAAAAGAGTTCACGCAAGATAAAAGAATTTTGTGAGAGGAATTGAAAACTTTTCAAATTATCCATGCTCCACAACCTCAGCAACTCCTTCTCATATTTTGATTATATGGATGGCTCGATGGGACAGGACCTGGTGAACAGGAGTTGGTCATTGTTGGATTAGAAAAACGTGGTCATTTAGTTACAACAAGGTCGATATAAGATTTAAAAACATAGTCTCTTGGACATGGTGTATGTTGTACATAGAACAAGCGCATTATTAACAAGTATTACTAGCATTTTACACAAAGTTGTAAATAAAACGCTTCCATGAAAATGTTTTTGGTTTAAAGAAATTGTTAATTACAGTTCTGTTCATAAATGAGAACATATTATAAAAATAATTTTTTTGTATTTAAAAATAAGCACCTGTAATATGGTAGTACGTAACAAGCATTAGCTTTATCATTTTATGTTATTATTTTAAATATATACTACCTACGGGAATAACCGTTAAATATCTGTGGTTAAAGGGAATAACTGGACAAGTCTAAAAATCCCTTTTCAGGAGCGCGTTTTTAAGATTTGACCTTTTCTTGTAAATAGAGTGCTTGTAACAATTTATTTTGATTGTATTCTTTCATTGCTATTTTTTCATGCACATTACTTCTCCACAACCTGTAGACCCCAAGACACATCTTTCAGCAGACGCACTTATCTCATTTTTGCAAAATTTTGACATCCAGTTATACCCCTTGACCCCAGATATAAGGCAGTATTTTTTTGTGTGTTGTAGAATTCAATTCATTCAGCATCAAACATCGAAGACATTTGAAGCTTAATTAGGTGAACCAGTGAGAAATATTTTGAGACATGGAAAAGCCAACTTGATGCACTAATTACAATGCTAATCATTAATTCTGATGTGTTAACTTAGTTTTGCATACGTTTACAGTACTATACACTGAAGTGCCAAAAGTCATGGTGCGAAAGTGTTGCCCGTGCGGGAATTTTGTGCACGAACTGACCTTTCGATCATGTCCCATATATGTTCCATAGGATTCATGCCTGACGATCTAGGTGGCTAAATTATTAGCTGGAATTGTCCAGAACCTTCCTCAATCGAATCGCTAACGATTTTGGCCCGGTGACATGGCGCATTGTCATCCTGGAAAATTCCATCATTGTTTGGGTACATGAAGTCCATGAACGGCTGCAAATGGTCTCCAATTAACCATTTCCAGTCAATGATTGATTCAGTTTAACCAGAGGACCCAGTCCATGCCATGTAACAACAGCCGACACCATTATGGAGCCACCACCAGCTTGCACTGTGCCTTGTTGACAACTTGGATCCATGGCATCGTGTAGTCTGCTCCACACACAAAATCTCCCACCAGCTCTTAACAACTGGAATCGTGACTCATCTGACCAAGCAACGCCATCTGTATATTATATTTGCATATTGCTATCCCATGACTCTAAGCACTTTAGTATACACTACTTTAGGCACACTACTACCCTACAATAATGGACCGAACGCCAGCAAATTTGCATAAAATCCGACAGCTTGTTTGGGGGTGTTTATCGTGGTATGGCCTGGGACCTTCGCATGTTGTTCCTAGTAAGACGCCAATATAAATATTTTGGACAATCAGGTTCTTTCTACACTCTAGGAATTTTATGGAATGGTAGAATGTTACTTCCAAGACGACAACGCTCCACGTCACGTTGCAGTCTCTGTCAAGCAGTGGTATCAAGATATGGATGTAAAACGTCTTCCTTGGCCTGCTCAGAGTCATGACCTAAACCTCATAGAACATTTGTGGGACGCGTTAGAGGGACGCCTTACGGACCAGGGAACCACGTCCGAAATCTACAGCTGAGCTGACGACATTCTTGCAGCAGGAATGGACACCAATAGCCATAACCGTGTATCAAAACCTCATTGAAAGTATGCCCAGTAGGGTTGCTAGTGTAATTGCAACACGTGGGGAGACATCCTCCTATTAAATCATGTATTATTTCCTTTATACCATCACATCTTGCTGTCCGGTCCATTATTGTAGGGTAGTGTATATTCTTAAATATAGAGAGTAGCTTCATTTGGACTTTAAAGCCTGGTCCTCTTGAGGAGACGAGACGTTCTGCAAACTCTAGAAGTGCCATAATTTTATACAGGAGTAACTTTGCAACTTTTAAAAACTTCATGTTCACAACTGATACATTTAAAAATTTTACATTGCATTTTGTTGAGTTAGATTCAGTTTCAGAAATGAAAGTAAATAGAAATTCCGGAGAAACTTGTCTTTATTGGTATCCAGGGTTATTTTGGCATAATCAGCTTTACCTGGAAAGCCGCTGGATCATGGCAAGAGACCGAGACTTTCCGTCAGATGAAAAGAGGACGAACTCGCCGGGAATTTGCTGGTCATCTCATCAGTGGAAGGAGCTAAGCATTTACGGTGGTTAGCGTCCGGAGTTGACGTTTGGGTCACTCTTGCCTCTCAGGAACAGACCAGTCCTGTCCGACTCTCACCAATCCCGCCAGAATCCCCAAGTTCCGCCCATGCATAAGAGGTGCGAGCACCCCCCCCCCTAGAAGATCGTAACATAATAATTTAGTGTCTGATTAGATTGAAAAGGAGTCTGATATTTACCTTGAAAATGAAAACATTACGAAGTTGATGATACACTGTTTTATTTAAACTGAACTATGCGATGCTTGATAATTAAATAAGATGTGACATACATTGTTACAAGTGGCAGAAGAATACAGGGAAAGAAAATGAAAATGAATGAATATAAGAGAAAAAGCAATCGCACTTTATTCTAAAACCATCGACCATTTACAAGTTCGAATATATAAATATAAGTAGTCGGAAATCGTCTTTCGTATCTGAAATGAATGTGTTAAAAATGTCACCACTGCTATAAAAATATTCCGGGAAAATAATTACCTCGTCCGAAAATAAATCCACAGTTCAACATCATATGTTCTAATTAATGTAAGAGTATAAGTGTGGGAGGAAAAATACAAGAAGCATAGAAATTAAAGAGTAAAAATAAATATTCAGTAGTCTTGAAGCATTTGGGGTCTATTGTAGTTAGTGGAATTCGTAGACTACCTACGCTCTCTGCTGTTTTCATTGTAAGTTAAGACTACGTTAATTGTACTTTTAAAAGATCAAGAAACGAGATCTCAATTCTCCCGTTTTGTTAATTTTAAAAGTATGGAAGTTATTATATTCCCTATTCTATGCATTGCATACTTTGTTATTGTATGTTTTATACGAGTATTATTTTGATTTATGTTAAGAGGATCTCTTAAAATAGATTTGCATGGAGTTTGTTTAATATTACATTTATCTCTTTCTTTTTCAGCAATTTTCTTTACAGGGATTTCAGTTTGGAGAGAAATTGTATATTAATGAGTTCATTTTTCATTATTTCACAACTCTTTGATGAACAAAAAAAAAGAGTTATTTACCTTTGGGCCGTCCTTCTTCCCCCTCACGGACCGTCTTCTTTCCCCGAAACGGACCGTCTATAGTAACCTATTGATTTGCTCCAGGGCGAGATATTAGTTCAAATATCTAGCCTTTCATCTTAAATCTAAAGATTTGTTAGCTGGGTGGCAGCAGTAATGTGTCTCGAGACTTAGTTTTAGAATCCTCCAACTTTAAAGTAAGAGATCACGTCTAACAATGGTGTTGGAGGAATTCCATTAAAAGTATTAAGAACTGATTATTTAGAATCGAATGAGAGGTACTTCTTGTGAAGATAAATGCATTGTAGATGAAAGTAGTGTTTTTTAGGGGGGGGGGAGGGGCGAAGTGTATTTGTTGTACGTTTTCCAAGCGCGACGTCTCTTTTTTCAAATACAATTTCATCACTCAGCCGATAAAATTTCCAAATAATGAATTCCGAATAAATATACGAGGGTGAGTCCAATATAAACCGGACTTTTTTATATGCATTTATTGATCATTTTAATACAAACAATACCTTTAACTTTTCTGAACATAGTCTCTTACACGCCCTACAAATTTCCCCAGCGTTTCGGAAGCTTGTAGATCCTTTCTTCAAAGAAACTTTTTGGTTGAGTCGTCAACCAATTGCGCACGCGATTCTCAACTTATGTATTGTTCTCAAAGCGCTCTCCTCCAAAAATATGATCACAAGGAGACAAATCTAGGCTGTAGGGAGGGTGCTCAAGGGTTTCCCAATGCATTTCCTCCAGTTTATGTCTCGTCAAAACCGCTGTGTGTGTCGACATTTGTCATGGAGAAGGATGACATCTCTGATGGGCATATTTCGTCTTTTGTTTCTGCAAGTGGTTGTCACTGACTGTAACAGCTGGCAATAGTAGGCTAATTTTTAAACTTTAATTTTACAGATTTAAGCTATATATAGGTGGCGATAATGTTTCTGATTTCATTCTATACTATACGCATTCCGAACGACATGTCAATTAGTTTGTTTTTAGAATACAATTTCCGCACATCGCCAATAAAAATTCCAAAAGCATAAATTCCGAATCGATATTTATTAGATTTATTAGATTAAACACCAAACGTTAGCAGAATAGCGATAAACTACATTTTTATGTAACCTGATGTACACCCGTCAAAAAAAAAAAGACTCACCCGACCGCAATTGCACAATTTACATCGCAAAACAAAACGGAAGGTAGCAAATGATAGGGATAAATATATATTCTACAAATATATTTAAAATTTGTCTAAGGGGCCATCTTCATATTAAATTGGGTGCTTGCACCGATAATTTCAATACGAACCTCCATCTTTTATCAGAAATTTGGATTCTACACACAATTTCAAGCAGAAATTAAAAAAGTTCATCAATTTTATTGAATATTTCACCGATTTGTAAGTGTTTGAAAATTATATCTTCTAAATTTAAATTGGTGTTTCACAATGATCCTAAATGTTAATTTGCTAAAAGCATTATTTTTTCTTGGAAATTGTTATTCTACCCTTTGCTACCCCAATACCCAAACATAATCTATAAACATTTTAACTATCAAACTAAATTGTACCATTTATTTATCAATTATGAAATTATTATTCGTAAAAATTATGAATAGACACATGGGTAAATATTGACTGTGAGATTCAATTGTTACAGAAACATTGGAATTCCAAATTTCAGGTCATTACGTGTATGATTAGTAGCGCAGTGAGACTGTTTGCAAAACTCGATGATTATTATCGTGATTGGGGATTGTTCACAAAGTGAAAACAGAAATTTCTCGGAAATGTAACTCCACTGCAAATTTGCGCACTGTTGACTGTGTGGAAATGTTGTCAACAAACTATCAGCCTCCTGTAAGAAACAGTAAAATCACTGACTGCGACGGCCACTAGACATCATATTAATGTTAATAACGTGGTTGTATAGTATTTTAAATGATTTATTGTAAAGCCTTTGTATGAAGGGTATTTTATCACGGTTTGCTAAGGATGATTTAATTTCATAATTCAGATATTTCTGAAACATAAGTAACAATATACTTATACTACTGTAGGTTAGGATTGTAACAATCCACTTACTGGACACAACGACAATATCTACTTGTCACATTCTAACAAACCTTCTTCAAACAGTCGTTGAAAGCGACACATGCTCACGGAATCGGACTATCTGATCAGAATCCGCCCTTTCTAATGCGGAGTTCAATTTTAACACGTTCCCTCAATGGTTTTTTATGGATTTTCTCAGTTAATTTTATGCCGCTTTTCATTATTTTTTCTCAAATTCTCCTAAAATTGTGTGTAGAATACAAATTTGTGATAAAAGATGGGGGTTCGTTTTGATAATATCGGATCAAGCACCTTATTTAATATGAAGACGGCCCCTAAGACAAATTTTAAATATTGATATTTGAAGAAAACATTCATCTCTATCGATTGCTACCTTCCGTTTTGTGTTGCGATCGGATGAGTCTGTTTTTAAAACGGATGTACATCCTACGAGAGCATTTGACTTGCAGAAGCAAATATTTGCAGACAGTCTGGTTTGTTTCTTTGACAATGAAAATCCTTCTCATTGCTTAAGTGAGATCTGTCTATTGATAGCTTGTAACGTCTTTTCTTTTTTACCATAAATTACATGTCTTCATGGCGAGCTTATCTTACGTGTAGTTAATTTTTAAATGTTTTCAGTTCTGTTTACTAATTGCTGTATATGAAATATATGTTAACTGTCCGATCAGTCTTAAAATGGGAGATTAATTATTAATTGATTAATATGTGCTGAACCTTAAAACCTTGCACACTAAAACGGGGAAATGTTGGAACTACCCTCCAAAGCTAGATACACTAAATTTGAAATTTCCGTTTCAATTGATATGAAGAGAGCTTGAATTTTGTTTACCTAGCATGAATTATCGAAAAATGTAAGAAAAAAATTACCTAAAAATTTAATTGATGTACTTTCAATTCTCAGCACATTTTCTATAACGAATTTAAACCAAAAATTTGAGAGCCTTAACGTTTATATTTCAGAGCAATTTCGCAAAAGGGTTTAATTAGGAAAATCATTTTCAACTCGCCACATTATCAATAATGAATTTCAACCAAGAATTTGAGAGCCTTTACGTTTATGTTTCAGAGTAATATCGCAAAAAGGTTTAATCAAATAAATTCTCCAAAGGATGAATCGATTCATTCCAGGTACAATTCCACTGGCATCAATTTCGATTATACTCAGATATTTTTATGAAATACATTTTTGTACATTCTTCTAATATTTAAGGAAGACAGGCATTTCTCCAATGTACCGCTACCTGCCCGCATACCACATTTTGGATGCGTAGGTAGTTAATTAACGTTACACTGGAGCAATACATCGGTTATTGTATCAATTGGTCCGGGATCAATCCCGAAGGGTAAGATCCAAGGACAACGCCTCACAATTTTGAACCACTGTCAGATAACGAGAACAACACCTGATCTGTCACCTCAATCTAAAAATTCTACGCCTCGCTAACATGATACAAGTGGACAACGCGTTTAGAGTACCACGACAGCTTTAACGTGGACCTGTCCACAATTACACAACGACCTTTGATAAAACCGAGTTCGTAACTCACAACTGGTTGCTAATCCGTAACTCTACCAACTGGGTATCCACGTCCCAATTAGTATTATGGGTATTAAAACAGTAAAAATATTGCTAACCTACAGTATAACTCAAATTTACTAGTTATTAAAAAAATCAGTATTTTAGTGATTCAACGTGAATAATCGCCTTTAGTAAGCATTCAGCAAAAGAAATTTTTAATACAACCAAAAACACCGACAACAAAAATATTAACATTAATTTAGTCTGAAGAATACGGTACCATTGCCAATTGTGGTAATTTTGGAATTTGTCAATCCACCGTACTACATACACTTCTAAAGAGAAGATATTTGAAGCCACAACAGATTTAAGGGGCACCAGTCCCCTTGTGTTCATGATATGTTTTGGTTGGAGCTAGTTTCGAACTTGCAACCCTCCGGTTGCTAATCCGTTGTTGTGTTCTAAATGCGCTACCGAGGTCCCGGATATTTTTAAGAGAGACATTTTCGTTCAGGCTGTTTAAATTTACGGGTAGACAGGCATTTCGTTCCATGTAACTAAACCAGTCTGCAGACTATGTTTTGGAAAAACGCCATCTTAAATTGCTTAGATTTTGGCATTATTAAACGCTTCAATCATCAACACGATCCAGAAGTGAAAGGTGGTAGTTTGTTTTCTTCTGTCACGACCTTCCGAAACTTCTAATATCCTTCGCTCTTGCGTGTAGATGATTCATCTAGCAATAAAAAGGTTTTATTTTGCGTTGAAGGATAAATCACATACTCTATAAAACAAAACAGTGGAGGCATTTCGTTTGACAACAGCGCGACTGCTTTTCTTTTCTACGCCGTATTGGCATTTATACTGTGGAAAAATGAACTTATATGGACAGATTGCACCTGATTCTTTGTGAAGCAATCCATGGTAATTTTGAGGTTGCACGATACTGTGAGGAGAAAGAATTTTTGAGGTGGCAATTTGTTCCTTGACGTTTTCTTTTTAGTCTGTTTCTGTTTGTTCTCTTTGTTTTTGTATCTGTTCTAAGATGCATTTTCTGTCAAACTAAATATAGGAGGCGGAAATGTTTCTGAGACGATTCGTGTTTGCTGAGCGCATTCTGTGTTTAACATCACTTGACTTGTTTTTCGAACACGATTTCAGAACTTCGCCAATAAAAATTCCAAAGGATAAATTCCGAATTAGGCCCGGTGCACACATCCGGTTTTTCTACGTGCGGCGCCACTGCGGCACCAAAGCCCAACTATGCACACAAAACAGTGAAATGACGCACGAACTCATTTCGGGCTATTTGCGATAAATATTCTGTCGAAGAAAACGTGTTTATTTCGCTTACTTCGTGTAAAAAAAGATTGTTTTGAAACAAAATAGACGTTACTGGATACAACTATTTATTAATTATTATTTATATTCCATTTATTTATGAAAACAAGGTACTTTAGAACGGAGACTCATGTGCGGCGCCGTGGGGAACTGCGGTACAAATTGCACGCAAGTTGGACGTGCGTTGCCTCAGCGGCGCTGGAGGCATGTGTGCACTGCTCCATTGGATCTAATGTATCTCGGACTGCACTTGCGTTGCGGCAGTGGCGCCGCACGTTAAAAAACTGGATGTATGCACCGGGCCTAAAAATATAATAGTTGACATTTCAACGCCAATTAGAATATAAACGCTAAACATCAATCTCTTTTTCCTTTCTCTATTTTCACTTCGCCAAATATGACCCTTGGGCCACAAAATCCCCAAACAAGTATCTAACCATACGTCATCAAAGCAACGATAAACTACATTTTAAGATAACCCCAATATGTGTCATGCCAGAGCATTTTCAAAGCAGGTTAAATCTTTGCAGATCCCCTGATTTGTTTATTTACACTGAAAATCCGTCTCTAATTGAATGTTTTTGTATTTCTTCCTGCGTGTCTTGTTCGCGTTCCACGATCATTGGAAATAAGAATAAATGAAGGACCACCGGATATTTTGGGAGCCAAAAACTGCAACTGGATCATTTGTCACGTAGTTTGTAGTTGAAACGAAATCACGGATACAGTATGGTGACTTGAAAAAGTTTCAACAAAAACTATTTAAAAAGCTAGTACAAATAAAATACATAAAAACTTGAAATTTCTTCCAACTTTCCTAAAAATGATTAAAAAATGCTCATAAGTCTACAAAGTGACATGCAACACATTTCTAGAGTCAGGTTAGTTTGGTTGGTTAGTTTTACCGTTTTATACCGTAAGGGCCATATTTGGAAGCTATATTTGTCCATGCTGCACACGACATATAATATCAAGTAATAGACACGCACAGTGAAAGCTTTACTGACAGAGAAAAAATAAATACACACAGGGAGGAATGCCCACATCTATAATCAAGAGATGTTATTTCTATCGATATGAACAGAGTCTATGAAGTAGTAACAAAAGGACGATTGTTGTTGTTGTTGCACATCCCCCTGGTGTAGGAAAGCCTACACCAGGTCCAGAAGGCCCCGTCGTGCCAGATCCCCATATACCTGCAAAAAGTCCTGATCAACCAACAGCTGCTTATACGAAGCGCCAAGACAGAGAAGAAGGTGATCAGGACTGGCAGGTAGGGAACAGGAACAAGGAGGGAAAATTCTCTCCCCGTTCTGAAATTTGATACTTTTAAGATGGCCACTTCGAAATCTGGCCATGGCCGATTGAAAAGGCCGAGGGCCACAGCATGTGATTGAGAGTCCAGGGTGATTGCCAGCATACCAATGGTGGGATGGCGTACGGCGCCACAAGGAAAGCAAACGTTGTTTTCCCAGGGAGTGGACCTCAGTGGGAGTGAGGCGATTCAAACAGTCCATAGGGAGATCACAGCCATTCTTGGCGAGTACATCGGCTGTCTCGTTGCCATACACCCCGATATGCGATGGAATCCATTGGAGGCTTATTGGTGTTTTCAGGCCAATCTCGCAGAGAAGCTTCAGAATATCCTGGTCTGGGATGTCAAAAATTTGTGGCCAATTTTTGAAATACTGTATAGCACTCCTACTATCAGTCAAAATCCAAATACAATTTTTATCAGTGGACTGTGCATAATTAAGGGCTGCACCAATTGCTATGATCTCCGATCTAAAGACTGAACAATGGTCAGGGTTTCGGATGCTGCATTTGACCTTGTCCTCAGCGCTGTTGATGAAAACACCACTCCCGGTTCTACCGTCTTCAAGTTTGCTACCGTCCGTATAGATGACCAATGCATCAGAAGGGATGCTATTGACAACCTCCAGGGCCAACTGTTTCAAAAGGTCTGGGTGATCCGTCTGTTTATTGTCATGAGTCTTCAGTTCATCATTAAAACTGACATTCTCAAGGGACACCGTCGGAGGCAAGCAGTTAAAAGTGGTCGAAGGAATAACCTCAAAATCAATAAAACCCTCCTTCCTCACAAATTCCATCGGGGTGTCTCTCTTTAAACGCTGATTACTCCTCCACTTCAAAGTGAATTCAGCAGTCCTGTTAAAATCACCAAGACTTGACAATTTATTAAAATATTTAAAAGAACCAATCCTATATCTCGTAGTCAGAGGTAAAATGTCAGCTTCGTATAGGACCACTTCACTAGGGCAGCTATTCCTTAACCCAGTGATTATTCTTGCTGCACTCAATTGTACTCTGTCCAAGATCTTTAAGTTAGAAGCAGAAGCCGTTTGAAATACCTGGTAACCATACTCAAGAATGGGACGCACGAGGGAACAAAAAGTAAGTCTGAGAGTGGAAGCATCAGCTCCCCAGTCTCTACCTGAAATATACTTCAAAATCTGTAGACGCTTTCTAGCTTTATCTGCTATTTTCTCTATATGTTTCCTACAGTTTATCTCAGGATCCAATGTAAAACCCAAGTAAATTGGATATTTGTCACAGTCCAGTAACTGATTAGAAAAGTACACTGCAGGAGAATAATTGTAGAGGTGTCTATTAGTGGTGAAGAAGCTACTAACTGATTTTGAGGGATTGAAGTTTAACCTGTGAGAGTTTGAGAAATCACGGACAGCTTCTAAGGATCCGTTTAGATTAGATTCCAGTTTTCCTATGTCTGAACCACACTAGACCACAACACAATGTCATCTGCAAAGATGCCAATCTGGCATGGTGATACAATTTTTTCAATTCCTGCAATAAACATGGAAAACAGGGTAGGACTGAGTACGGAACCCTGAGGGATTCCCTGATACAACCTGTAAAATCCTGATTGGTTATTTTGAAAGTTTACGCAAAAATTTCTGTGATTTAGAAAGTTTGAGATCCATGGGAGAGCTCTACCTTTGATGTTAAAGTCATTGTAACACTTGTTAAGTAATTTATACTTCCAAACCCTGTCAAATGCCTTAGATAGAAAAAGGACGATTAACCAACGAAATCAGTTCTTTAAATACTTGGATTAGCAATAAGCATACAAATATGACGCACAATTTCAAAAATTAATTTTGAGTGAAATTTTTTTCAAACTAAATGAACAAATTCTTTGATGACAAGTGTTTCCGTGGAGATACGTATATCCTGTACGTATTCTGAACTTGATAAGTTGGCTGTTTTTTAAAATTCGTCAATAGAAATTCCAAAGAATGAGCTTCGAATTAATTTATGATAGTTGATTGTATAATGCCAGTTAGATTAAACGCCAAACACTTCCAAAACAGCGAGAAACTACATTTTAAAATAACTGCTACACACACCCGTGCACACACATTTTGAATCACAGAACACACATTTCCACAGAAAATTATTCTCATACCAACTTCTCGTTCTTACTAATTCATGAAAGTCCTGGATGAACGTCTATCGGTACAACGAAACAATGTCCTTTACTCCGATATCCAATCAATCAGATGATGATGATAATCACCCATACTCTAAACTTGATGGGTGATGAATGTCACCCAATCTTTTGACAAAAGTACCCATTTATATGATTCAATTTTAAAATTTAACCATCACAAAATGATTTGTTTATAGATATCATAATTAATTTGACGACCAGGGCTTTTTATGCAAATGGCTTGAGAGGATAATTGGTGGGAGCGAGCCCAATTTCCTTGCATCGCAAAATCCATTATTGCAATCAGGGCTTATTGACAATACGTAATCATTTTCTGTAAAGAGCAATCACCCAATTGTAGATTTTTAGATTAACTTGGAATTACAGCTATCCCTTTACACACTTGAATGCTGATTTCAATCTCGATTATGGAGGGATTAAATCACCACGTTGATATTATTGCATTAATAGGAATTGAGTTACGTATTAATATGATAATGCAAAGCAACGTTGAAATCCCCATCGTATGCATTAAATAGCGTGGAATTAAGTGAATTTTTAATTGAATTATTGGAAATAATACTTACATGGCCCTCTGATGATATATTTTAGTGTAATTGAAAGGTTTTTATAATGTTACCTTTCCTCTGGGATTAATTTGTTTTGGTTTCAATATAATCTATAAAATTTCGGATGTAAATATCCGAGTAAAAAAAATAGTTTTATTATAAAACTGATACTAGGAATTGAGTTACATATTATTCTGCAGAGCAGCGTTGAAATCCCTATCGTATGCATTAAATAGCGTGGAATTAAGTGACTTTTTAATTGAATTATTGGAAATAATACTTATATAGCACTGATGATATATTTTAGTATAATTGAAAGGTTTTTATAATTTTACCTTTTCTCTGTGAGTAACTTGTTATGGTTTCATTATAACACGAAATTTCGAATATAAATATCCGACTTGACAGAACATAGTTTTATAATAAAACTGATATGAAACATTACGCTTTAAAACATACTTTCAGTCCAGATACTATCAATATATTTTACGCATGAGAGACATTTACCATCAAGCGAATTATATTTTGTGGTATTGGTTCCTTGGCGGAACGTGTTTCCTGTAAATATTCGGAACGCGACATTACTTGGCTTGTTCTTTGAATACGATTCTACACTGATTTTACGATACTCTTCACCAATAGTTTAATGCCAAATAATGAATTCCGAATGAATATATAATAGCTGATCGGTCAGCACTTTCCCATACCTTTTAAATGCAATACCTTATACTAGTTTTAAAAACTTTATTCAGATTTTAATTTGTTGAAGCATATAGATATGTGATCCCATGCAGCGGGTAGAGCGTACGGGGTACAATGATTCCGTGAGAGGGATTTTCAATGTAAACAAACAAACCCTGAGACGGAAAGTCAAGATTTTACTTCTAACACAGAGTGGCGGGATTTCAAATAATCAAATGGTTCTGTGGTATTTTTCGATGTTAGTTTGACAAATACAAAAAGGACGATTGGAGAGATTATTCAGGTAGATTAAAGTTTAATTACTATCTTACACTATTTACAGACACAAAAAAGATTACATGTTAAGCCTTATTCCTTATGGCAGCCTTATAACAAATACAAAAAGGACGATTGGAGAGATTATTCAGGTAGATTACAGTTTAATTACTATCTTACACTATTTACAGACACAAAAAAGATTACATGTTAAGCCTTATTCCTTATGGCAGCCTTATGACAAATACAAAAAGGACGATTGGAGAGATTATTCAGGTAGATTAAAGTTTAATTACTATCTTACACTATTTACAGACGCAAAAAGATTACATGTTAATGTAAATCGAAACATTAATCGAATCAATCAAATTAAGAACGCTTAGGTTCTTATCGAATTCATATAAATATTCTAACTTCTAACTGACAAAAACTGCAAGTGCGGGAGAGCAAGGAAGCCTTATGACGCCAGCGACATCACAGATTCATATTATTTCCACAACTTCCACTACCTAAAATACTCTCTCATGATATTTATTGTGGTTACCTTACAATGTAACTTATCACCGTTTGGGCGAGATTTGTAATTTAATCCAATTGGCCTGACTAATCATGACTAAACCATTAGGAATCCATTATTTGGAATTGTTGCTGGCGAAATACAGAAATGATATTAAAAAAAAAACCAAGCCAAGTGATGCCACCACCGGAATACATAAAGAAACACTTTCCGCCCCAGAAACACTACCACGATTTGTGTGAGGGATTTTCAATGTATATAAATAAACTCGACAGTCCCCGTTTTTATCGAAATGCACTCGCAAAATAGATATGAGGACTACCTTAAAATGAAGTTTATCGATGTTTGGGAAACGCTTGGCGTTTAATCTTTAATTGGTGTTGACCAATTAATTATTATGTGTCAATTCGGAGATCGTTCTTATGTATTTTCATATGTGATGAAATCTTATTCGTATTCAAAACACAAGCCAACTGATTTCATACTCAGTATACGTACAAGAAACATATATACCCACAGAAAGAATACCATCACTTATTAATCCGGGTTGACAAAAAAAGCTTTTCATAACAAAATCAACCGAAACCTGGTACTTTTATTCGATATGAGTATTTTCACACCTTAAGAAAGTTTACCAGCTGATCATAACTATTGCTGAATTTGGCTGAAGCTGTGAAATCTTTATGGTTTTCCAATCAAGACGATTAAAAATATTTATTTCTTTTCACGTATAAATACTTATTTACTATACATTTATTTACAAAATTAAATTTTCCATGTATTTGTTTATTCACAAGAATATCTAATTCTGAATAAATAACCTACACACACAATCATTCCATTGTTCTCGGTTTGAAGGCAGCAGAAACGACGGCGTTGTGTTTTATATCATTCACAAGCAAAAGCTGAAATAAAATAGCTTTAATTACGTGTATTTTTTAAATAACCGTTCTCTTGGTTTGTATATTTCTTTCATTTCATCCAAGAATTAACCACTTTTTGGCAATAACGTTAATAAAATTTAGCTAATTAATTAAACAAATGAATTCATCCCAGTTTGTTTGATTTACGATTAAATACAAGTCTGACGAAACCATTATTGTTAAATTTCTTCAAGGTTGCCATGAAGGTCGTCTTTCTAAAATGCAACCGAAGAGAACTAGGATTGAAATATCAAAATTAAAATATCTTTTTTTCAATTGTTTTAGTCATCGTACTTTGGAAAAAATCTACAATTGTAAGGGTTCTGGGAATCATCAAAAGTGAACATTTAAACTAATTTTGAATATTTGGTTTGCTATCTTTTGTCTTTGCTCATGTTTATATATCTAACAGTTTTTATTAGGGCCTCTTCATATCAATACAATCCGAGTCAAATTGAATCAATCTGAATCTATTAGAAATTGACTGACGAATATTAGTGCATTGAAAATGAACGTTCGGATTCAGACAGTTCTAAGACGAAGAAGTTATTTCTTATGGATGCGGCTTTCCAGAATCTTTGTTATTCAGTTACAACAATTCAGATAGATTTGTAGCTATTGATCCGGATTCTAATGATGTGAAAGTTGGTTTAAGGTGATCAAGGAGTGCCGCTTAGGGATGTGTGATTCAAGTGTAAATTGAATAACTTGGCTCGAAAGAGGTTTAATAACTCTGAATGAAAAAAATGTTCCGAGACATTAACATAACCATTTCTATATTAAATTTATTCGTATGAAAGAGGTGATGAGAAATATTTGTGATCAACCTCACAGAAGACCAGTAATCAATTTGTTTCCTAAGATTTGAACGTTAAACGTATCAGAGGTGGTTCAATCTGTTTTACTCTTCTGCCTTGGTTAAATTACCCAAGTTCTAGGAAATTAGAATCTGAGGTAAAGGAGATAATGGTGAAGATCTTTACTTCAGATTTGCACTTTAATGCTGTAAATTTTCGATGGCTAGCATCATGTGAGACAATTCTTAGGGTTTCTAACCCCACGGACCCAATACATTTAAGGTCATAATCTGCCCTCCATGTGAGATGTATGTTACAAATATTTAGATATAGGTAGCCAAAATAATTTTATATTGCTCAAATTTAAAAAAAAATGAGGATAAGAAAGGACTAATATTAAAAAAACTCATAATAGACAATTTAGAATATTATGTTCTTTAGAAATAGAAATTTATTCATTAGAATTTAAAATTTAGAATATTATTCATTAGAATTTATAATATTATTCATTAGAATTAGAATATTATTCATTAGAATTAGAAATTTATTCATTAGAATTTAGAATTTAGAATATTATTCATTAGAATTAGAAATTTATTCATTAGAATTTAGAATATTATTCATTAGAATTAGAAATTTATTCAAAAGAATTTAGAATATTATTCATTAGAATTTAGAATATTATATTCTTTAGAGTTAGAAATTTACTCATTAGAATTTAGAATATTATTCTTTGGAATTTATAATTTAGAATATTATTCATTAGGATTTAGAATATTATTCATTCGAATTAGAAATTTATTCATTAAAATTTAGAATATTATTCATTCGAATTAGAAATTTATTCATTAGAATTTAAAATATTCATTAGAATTTAGAGTATTATTCATTAGAATTTAGAATGTTATTAATTAGAATTTAGAATGTTATTAATTAGAATTAGAAATTTATTCATTAGAATTAGAAATTTATTCATTAGAATTAGAAATTTATTCATTAGAATTTTGAATACTATTAATTATAATTAGAAATTTATTCATTATAATTAGAAATTTAGTCATTAGAATAAGAAATTTAGTCATTAGAATAAGAAATTTATTCATTAGAATTAGAAATTTATATTAATTAGAATTAGAAATTTATTCATTAGAATTTAGACATTAGAACTGTCTACTATGAGTTCATCATTCCTAGAGAAGAAAAAAAAAGGCTACACACAAAAGTGATCGAATGTTAAGCTAAAATCTTGAACAATATTACTTATAATTGTATAAAATAAATACTTTATCATAGAAGGAATTCAAGATCGTTCTCGCGAAAAGCTCTAACCTCGATAAATTCAGCCATTTAAAAATGTTTCGGATCATTAATTACCCCCGACATATCACGAACAAATTCTATTTCGAAACATTCCACGGAAACTTAAAAGCAGAAATATATTTTGAAAGGGTTCGTTATGAACTAACAAGGCAAGACAAAAATCTAAAAGCATCGCGGAAACAAGAAGAAAATGCTGCGAATCCTCATCCCGCTTTCTTATTACTGCCACATATTCGGGGAAGAAGAGCTTGTTCAATATGCCTCTAATGGGCCAGTTACCGCTATTTGTCTCCTCGAATACAAGAACTGTACTGCGAAAGGAAGGCGGTTTTATTACTACCGAGACAAGAAATAAGCAACTTTCAAGGACGGAGGTAATAAGGTTGTAAAGAAAGCGGGCAAAAAAGATGAAAGTGGTCGGAGTAGTTGGAAAAGGTGAGATGAAGGAGATCTGGAATTTTATTTTTAGAACGACGGGTTCCCTTCCCACGCTTTTCGTGGGATCGATCGTCGCTGAAAACATTCCTGAAGGGAGCTTTTGTTTACGGAATCAATGCCTTAAACGTGCACTCTGTGAATGAAATATAACCGATGTATAGGTGTGGCTTCAGGTGGCCTCCGATAAGTGGGTATTGACAGACGTGGCTTGTTCAATGCGCGAGCGTTTTCTAACGTGAGGGGAAACGGGAAAAGGCGACAATCGGAAAACAACTAAAGTGGGGAAATTTTACAAGGTAATTTCAGTATTACGTTGCATTTGTTCGTGGGACAGTCATGATATATGGTGAATTACTGAATGATTAGTGCTACTTGCACATTTAGCAATGGAAAAAATGTGGTTTTGTAAGTTTCCATTAATTGAATAGGGTGGCCCTTTGAATTAAAAAAATGAGGAAGTGTGGTTCTATAGTAAATTTATGAATTGAATATAGTGACACTTTGAATTTAACATTATACGTGGTATAACATGAGTTAAAATGCTGGATATATAAAAGAAACTGTTGCCTCATACCACAGAGCATATTCAATCAACAGATGGTTGAACAAATCATATTGCTCTCTTGTGTTTCATGATTCCGCTATTTAAAAGAAGCAATTTCCGTCAAGTTAAATGTAAATGGTGGTAGTGTTTTTGAGACGGAATGTGCTTCTCTCGTACGTAGAAACACACATTTCATTATTGCAATTTGATCGGGACAGTGAAAACCCAAAATTTGCGTTGAAGTTGTACCTATTGCTTTAAAAAGGTCTGCGCAAGAACATAGTCAAAGATTTGTGTGAATGATAAAAGAGGATAGAAAAGGTACAGCTACACTCTACGTTTATGAGCGATGGCAACGACCTTGGCGATTTTTTTGGCGCATTTCTAAAGTCGCCAAGAAAGAATTATTTCTTAACTCTTTTTCTGTTGCAAATTTTTTTCTTTTTACAACACACTTTTTAAATACATTTCAGAACGTTTTAAAAAGTATATTTTTTAAAAACTTTCACAAAAAGTAGTAAGTTTAAGCACATATCAAAACATATTTGTGAACCAGCAGAGAAACTAAGCTACAAATGTTGGGTAAGAATACCGTGAAAATTATCAATTACACTAAATACAGTGGGCATGTTGAAAGAGAAAAAGATTTACAAAAGAAATCAAAAACAAGATATAATACAACCTGATAACGTCAGAATTCTTCCATAAAAAAATAATGAATACGAAAATGGTATAAAAAAAAAAAAAAACTCTTAATTCTTTCAAGAAAAAAAACTATTATAATAAAATAAAAATTCCACAACTGTCAAAATACAAATAAATGGACCAATGGTATCACCGAAAACGATTTAAAAGGACCAATGCAATCAAAGGAAACTTTTAAAAACAAAATAACCAATGGGAGGAAAGAAAAAATTTCAAACGAATCAATGAAATCAAACGACTTTAACGGATTTTGGAAGAACTTTCTAGAATATTCAAAATGAAAATTTCCGTTTGCCGAGGTTGCCATGAAAACCACAACAAACGTAACGAAAGATGGGTTGCCTTAATTTATCGTAACTCACTACTAGAAGCGCGCCAAAAAAAAATCGCCAAGCCGTTGCCATCACTCATAAACGTAGAGTATAGCTGTACCAAAGAAACACAACTCAAAGTAATGGTTATGGTAATTTTAGTTAACGTCGTACTAGAGCAACACAATGGGCTATTGACGACGGTCCGGGATCAGTCCCTCAAGGGAAACATCGGAGGACAACACCTCGTAATTTTTGAACCTCAACGTCAACCACGGTCAGATGACGAAGCAACACCTGAGCTGGCACCCCACTCTCCAAACTTCCACACCAACTCTACTTGACGACTTTCGGCCACGGCAGATTTAAGGTGCACCAGCCGCCTCTACACCATGCATTTACAAACATCCATGCCCGGACACGGATTCGAACCAGGAACCTTCCTATCTAGATATTAACACCTTAACCACTATACCTTAGTGAATGAAAGATTGGCTTACCCTTTCGTAGATTCCTGGTGACGTATTGATCCTGTCTGCTGCAACAAGGATTCGTGTGACGAGATATTCCGCAGAGTGTACACGTGTCTCGTACACCAATGTTTTCATGTGGCCCCACGAGAAGTCCAGTGGATTTAGGACCAGTGAGCGTGGAGGCCATGCCACAGGTTCACCACGTACAATCCACCCTGGAATTCAGAACATTTTGGGCAGCGGTGCTAAAGTGTGATGTGGCTCCATCATACAGAAACCACATGTCTCTCTGTGTGATGAACGGAACAGGCTGCAACAATCCGGGAATCACTTCCTCTGCGTCTTTGCATATATCCATACGGCGAATGCCTTACGGTAATATTCTGTAGAAGTGTTGCTTCTCTGGCAGAGCAGAATTCATGACAAAAGTGAGGGCTTGTGATTGTTGGACGTGTTTCTAAGTTTCACTTTTCTGACTCTCTGAATGGATTGCGACCATAGGTTCCATTTGTATATATTGCTCGTCTTGATGTGTTCCTCCTCCGTTCCTCCGTCACTCCTTCAATTTTATCTAAACTGTTAACGAACACCCAATATGAAGTATAATTGCCGACCAACTTGTATAGTGGTTAAGGTGTTAGCCTATAGATCGGAAGGTTCCTGCTTAGAATCCGGGTCAAGGCATGGCTATTTGTAAGCTTATGGTGTACAGGTGGCTGGTGCACCTTAAATATGTCGTGGCCGAAAGTTCTCACGTTGGGTTGGTGTGGAAGTATGGAGAGTGGGGTGCCAGCTCCTTTGTTGCCTCGTAATCTGACCGTGGTTCAAAATTATGTGGCGATACACCGAATGGCTTAGGCTGGGACGGTGGTAACTAGTTGAATATGTATTATAATTCAATGTACTATAGTACAAACTATATTACTAAAATATAAAGTATGTTTGTGTGTCTGTGGAATCTGTAGATGAAACTACCTAGTCGGAGTCTTGAAATCCTCAATGGAAATAGTGCTTCAGTAAAACTCAATTCTCCAAGTTCGTGTACAAAATACTGATCAGTTAATTTTTTAACAAGAAAATTCTATTATTTTTGAAGCATGTCAGAGTATGGAAAATGCCATGCTTTGACGAGATACACTTGTTATAAGAAAAATAAAAAAATTTTCAAATGAATGCTTACAAACATATCTATTTCATGATCAATTTCGCAATGTAAATATTTATGAACTTAATTTTGATTGAATAACTAGCTTTTTAAATACACAAATATTTTTATCACCTCGAAATAAAAAATACTTATGCTTTAAAACAGATACTTAACTGATGCTCACAACAGAAAATAGGTGCCTTTTCTAAACAGAAGCATTTCATATTAATTTCGGTAGATTTTGATAATTACCTTTCGGGATCTCTCGGTTTTGCATACATTGTGCTGTTTCATAATGCGTACACATCTTATAAATTCAAAATCAGGAGATTGGAGACAAAATTTACTGGCATTGACTACGAATTACTAAAAAACAGATAATTTGTCAACAAAATTCAATCCCTAGAAATTATTTTTCTGTGTTTCTTACGAGATGGTAATATGGAATGCCTATATTCAAGGTAAGCATACAATATCGTGCTAAAGGACCACTGTTTTTAAATGTTACAACCTCAAAATTTAGCAAAACAGCCTGTGACGATTTGCATACCAGAATTCGTTCAGTAGAAAGATGATGCCCATTTAAATTTGGAATCGTAACTATGACAAAGAAATGTGTTCTGCTGACTGGAACTCATCAGTAACTTCCTTATCAATAAGCAAACTAAGTGAAAGGTATGCGTCAGTGTTTGAGATAATTATATTGCCTAGTTAAGGACCACCCCTCTCTCATAAATTTTACCCTTAATGCAATGAAATTTACCCTTAATGCAATGAGACATAAGTTACACTTATGACTCATTGCACCCAGTGTATTGCCATCAATTCAGCTCAAAGACTTATCTCACAGTTCGCTACAAATTATTAGTGTCGTTTTGTTTCTACTCATGTGTTCGTTAAATCCGAAGTGCCTTTTGTAACATTCTAGTATATCCAGGTCATTTCACCGCAAAGTAAGAACTTAAAACCTTTCTGTTCCTTACGGTTTGAATGCCAGTATTTTAATACTAATGCTGCTACAAATATTAAATTTCGCTTTATAAGCAAGAACTAGCCTCAAATCAGTGCACAAGCAAACATCTAAAACTGTAATTATACATCCTGTTGGCATCTGCTTTAATATTAAACATCAACATTCGAAAAAGTTTTTATTAGAAGTAAAACTGAAACACTTCCGTTAACACACTGGGAAGTTAGCATGAAAAATATTATTAAAAACTTCGGATGAGCAATTACTAATTTCCACTTATTCGAAAATCTAATTTTTAATACCACCCACATTCTTGTTTCAGCTCGAATTAAAATACTAGGAAAAAGACGTGGGCGTGAATTTAATTTACTTTGAAATTTTCCTGCTTGCATAAAACATAAAGTGAAAAATAAAACGGTTTAAATTTTGAGAGTGATGAAAGGAAAAGTTCTTCAGAACCAATCACATTTGCATTAAAAATAAATAAAGTTTGAAACCTACCTGAAAAATTAGATATTTTCTGCTTTCACAAAGCTTTAAATCTTATGATTTAAACTAAAGTTATGGAGACTTTAGAATTTACGAAATGTGATTTGGTTTAAAGAAAAAGTCAAGAGAAACGAAAAATTAATATATTGGATTATATTTTTTTATCCTGAATCTAATATGATTCTGACAGCTGTCTTTATCAAAGACAGCAGAGTTAAAAAAATCGTCGTTCACAAGTTTATAAATATAAATTCGTCGAGTTAAAGTAATTAAGTAACTAGAAAATTAAAAGGTGTTAAATTTAGTTTTAAATAAACGGATTCATCTTTAAAAGAAAAGGTGTACTATTATTTGTCGCCTAAGCACCCAGAATCAAGTAAGGGGAACCTTTCCTTGGACCTTTGAATGAATTAAAATTTCTTTAAAGTTTAAAGATTTTGATATAAATATGTTCATATTACTGAACATATCATGCGCTACATCATAGTTTATTTTAGGTCAACAACGAATATTGTAATCGGCAGAATATAAAGTATCATGTAAGCTAAGCATTTATATTTCCAATTTACCCAGACGTTTAAAATTATTTACTCATACAAAAAACATTTCAATACAGAATAGTTTAATGTCGTTTACTTAAAAAAAAACATATTTGAAAGAAATGCGTTTACATAGTTTTCACTTTGTATCTTTATGTTGTTTTATACGAAGAGATTTCGACAGAAAATACTTTAAAAAATCAAGAGTGAATTTGGAACTCAATTGAAAATTTGAGATTAAATGGCTGACTCGATTTGTGCTCAAGCTGTCACAAAACTCCGTATATTTAGTAATTAAAAATTCTTCAGTTCAAAATTATAATTGCCATTAATAAAAAAAACACGAAATATTGCTTCTAAATCACCTATGTCTGTATTTTTATATTTTTATCGCTGATAATAAATTTGTCTGATATCTGTCTCAGTAACCAAATGAATATTTA
This sequence comes from Metellina segmentata, assembly GCA_947359465.1. Taxonomy (NCBI): domain Eukaryota; kingdom Metazoa; phylum Arthropoda; class Arachnida; order Araneae; family Tetragnathidae; genus Metellina; species Metellina segmentata. The sequence continues at coordinate 71,262,040 of OX375874.1, forward strand.
TAATGAAACTATTTAAAATAGCATGCAATTAAATTATAATTTTTATTTTGATGAACGGATGCGTTGTTTTTAATGTTCGTGTGCTTGAAACAAATTGGATTGAAGGAGAGAGATAAATATCACACAGTGATCATTTCGTCCCTTATAAAAATTAAAATTTAAAAATAATATTTTAAAATTTAATTTTAATTAAACGCTGTAATAATCTTTTGTGTTACTTGAGATCGGTATTAGAAAGAATTTTAATGAGTTAAAATGCACGAAAATAACATAAAATTCAAGAGTTTTGTTACATTGTTACAAATACTGTACATTCTAGTATGCATTGCATTTTTTTCAAAACAAAAATAAAAGCAGCTGTTACCGTAAACACACGATAGTGTGAAATAAATTAAATCATGACACACACAAAGAAAATATCACTCTACAAGTTCAAACATCACTTTATACGGAAAATATTGTTATCACTTTCAAGCTCTATAAAAAATCTGATAAAAATTTTTCTAAAACTCTACAGAGCAGTTTTATGGAAAGAAATGCATTTTTAGCAAAAACATTTTCGAAGGGAAAAAGACAGGCATCTATTCTTAAATATATCCATTTTAAACAAAAATGTCTTTTATCGTAAGTGAAATGGTTTTGAAATTTGTGTGTTAGAAACTTTTGGAGGTTCAATGAATATCCAAGTATTTTTTACCTGAATTCATATATATCGAGATTGAAAATTTTTATTCGACTTCATTATGAAATAGGATGTCCTATTTTTGTATGAAGTATGGTTACCACGCAGTTTGATTTTATTTCTAAACCATGCCTCGAAATATATTTTATAATACAGGTGTACATTGTGCACCTAAGTTTTTAAATTAGGTGCAGATGTTATATTTTAGATGCACATTTAAAAAAAACGTAATATAAAAGTATTCATTTAATGTAAACTACTTTATTAGTTGGATATGTTTAGATAGGTTAGTGGTAGATAGTAAATAAAAATATTTAAGCATCTACATTATCCCTTCTCAGGCGCACGGCTGTCGCGACAGTCGCTTCAACAGAGCCACCTGGAAAATGTTTTGATCATCGGAAAGTTCTGGTGGCAGTGGCACAAGTAAACCTTCCTCCTGTATAAACCAATTACTGCCCAGCGATTTTGTTTTCGCATAGTGTGTATTTAGAAATTTTAATTACGTTCCTTTAGAGTGAGAGAGGTCGATAGTAATAATTTGTTCAAACATCAAAATAACATAAACACGTTTATTTTAACGTTAGGTGCACTGTGTGCACTTAACGGAAAAAAATTAGGTGCACAGTTTTATTTTCATGTGCACTGTGCATCTGTGCACCCGGGTATTTCGAGCCCTGTTCTAAACTATATTTTCTTAAACACACAACATAATTTCTGTTAATTTGAAACTTTACACGAAGTACAAATATTAAATTTCAAGGAGTAAAACAATTATTTAAAGTTCTTGAAATGGTGGTGTCATGATTTTAATAATAAAATTTCTAAACAAAATTTATTCAAGGTATCTGTGGAGAGACAACTTAATAACAGCAGAAAATTAAATGCCTGAAACGATCAATGTTAACTTTGAAAAGAGTAAATCCTCTATAGGAACTTTTATTACTAAAATACACATTTCAAGTGGTGCACAGACAGCCGTATGATAACTAATTGATTCTTCGCAATTATCTAGTATATAAAATTAGAAACAGTGTTAAGCATTCTAATTTTAACTTTCTACTGTTGTTTTTAAAGTGTTTACTTTGGTATTAAAACCAAAACACGTAAATACAAGATTATTTTATATTGAGTTGAGTTAAGAAGAGTATTGTATTCTTGTCGACATCATTGGACAAGTTATTTGAATTTCAGTCACGAAACTAAAGAAATAAAAGTAAAAATAAAGCAGAACTGCTTTATAAGTGTCACCGTTTTATAAGAGAACTTTCCGTAATAAAAAGGTTACACTTTTAGAAAACTTTTACATGTGCGCAAACACCCACAATTCAAAAGTTATTAACTTCTACTGTAGCAGTGTATGTATTAAGTTTTATTTTGTCCCCAAAATTTGCATTTTTTTTAACGTAGAAAAGCATTGACAGCGTCTATACCAATTACAATACTGCGAAACGATGTTTCTACTTTTCTTCCAGACAAGGTGTTCAAATGGCGGTCGATGAGATTTCTAACAGCAGGAAGAAAGATATTTTTAGATATTGGAAGACGTGACTGAAGGCTCACGTTTTTACAAGCATAAAATAAACGTCTACTAGGGGGCATGCCCCCTGCTCGCTAACGCTCGCCAACCCCCGGAGGATTGCTTCGCAATCCTCATTGGTTCGCTGCGCGAACCTACGCTTGCTTCGCTCGCCTCAATGAAGACATGTGTCCTAGCAGAAGGGATTGTTTACAAAATATATTACCAAAAAATGTTTTTCAAATCTAAATTTGCTGTATTACAGAAAAAATATATACAGTATCTCTAAAATCAGAATTCAAATGAAAACTTTGTGCAAATTTTGACTCTAAATGTGAGCGTTGCTTTGGAAATTGAATACCCAGCATATTGTTTGTGTGTACATTTTCCCACCACTCAAACCACCCACACTTTTTCATTGAGTTTGTTGCCGAAAGTTGTAGTGCAAGCGTCTTGTTGAACTATAATTGTTGGCCCTGAAAAGGACCGTTTTTTAAATGGCCCTGAAAAGATCCTCCGCCTTCTTTGATTTCTATTATAAACTAACTGCAACAGCTCATTAAAATTTCCTTTTTTTTTTTCAATAAAATTTCATCCGATAACGCTATAAATTCAATCGATGCGCGAGACTTCGCGATAAACAAACAATCGTACAGTGTTGCCAAAGAGCGATTACAAAAAACGTCTTTTTCGTGAACCAAGTAAGAGAATTATATATATAGATACTTAAGATCTCAAGAAAACAAGCAATGATTTCTCAAAGTAAAACATGATTTAAGACTTTCAAATAGTGAAATGAAGCCTAACTAAAGACTAAATGAAGCTAAGAGGATGCAAAATTCAATTCTTTCGATATAAGAATCTATCTATCTATACCGTGCTAATCTGTAAATATACACTATATGGACAAAAGTATTTGGACACTGCATGTTTTTCAGAAAAGGGCTTTATTATTCTATTTAGTAATGGGTATGCCATTCTTTTGCTAGTATTACAGCTGCAACACGTCGATGCATACTTTCCACATGTTCTCTGTAAGTCTGGGCAGGGATAGTTCGCCATGCCTCTTGCAAGGCTGTAAGGAGAGATTGTTGAGAAGATGGATGTGCGCGGCGGTGTCGTCACTCGTCGATCCAGATTGTCCCACAAGCTCAATCGGATTGAGATCGGGGCACTGAACAGGCTATTCAAGTAAATTCACCTCATTTACAGGAAACCAGTCCTCACGTTTTGCAGTATGACATAGGGCTCAAGCCTGTTGAAAGAAACTATCATCACCGTAGTATTGCCATAGTGTAGTTAAAGCCGAACTATCCAGAATGTCGAGGTACACAGCTTTCATGGTACCAGGTACATAAAGCAATGGACCGAGTCCTAACTATGAAAAACAACCTCACACTAAGATTGATTGTCCTCCGAATTTCTGCAGTGTCCAAATACTTTTGTCTATATGGTCTATATCTATAATATCTATATAGCGATAAAGTTTAGATAAATTCTTATTAAAAATTTTTAATCTATACCTTTTGCCTTTAAATGTTAAAATTTGTAGTCATTGAGTGCTCCTTTTAATTCTATATAATATACGTGAGTTTTCAACACTTCGTATATCGCACTATTATTGTGCATTGCCGTGCTATGAAATCGAATTTTTCAGGGCTATCTCCGAAGAAATAGTCTTTCACATCGATTTTAAGTTTGGTAGGCAGATAATCAGTGAGTACACATTTTCCACTGCAATGTGGTGGAGGAATTACAGGTGTAGTTTTCTTTCTTGTCCGTACTGAAATATAAAGACCGATTTTCCGAAACAGAAGCCACCTGTCCTACGTATAATGTGTTGTTATCGTAGAAATATAAGATTCAGAAATATGGTATGTTATCATTTTCAAATAAACCCACGCTCATTTGAACTGATAGCTCCACTACCAGTTTAACTGAGCTGTGCTATCTATATTTGATACAAACAAGTAGTGATCTTGTTTAACAAGAAATTAAAGTCGTGAGCTTAGACACCACTACAAATATTGACATGCAAAATGGTAGTAACCTAACTTCTGATAACGAACTACTTTTGGGTAGAAAAAATTGCACGGTCTCTTCGCAAGTCTTATTAAATTGGTGACCCGGGCGTGATTTGTGTACGCAACTTTCTGATCTGGAGTCATAGAAAGCAACTATAACTACTTCCGAACAAGCAGTTTTAATTAAACAAGTAATATTAGGCACAAACGTGGTTTCTGATCAGCAGTCGGGAGTTGAGTTGCACACCGGCTGCATTATTCCTTTTCAGCAAGAAGAGTTTTCTATGTATTTACAGCAGGCCTCGAAATAGATTTTTTAATATAGGTGCACCTTATGCACCTAAGTTTTAAAATTAGGTGCACAGGTTATATTTTAGGAGCACATTTAAAAAATCATAAGAGCATTAATATAATATAAACTACTTTATTAGTTGGCTATGTTTAGATAGGTTAGTAGTAGATAGCAAATAAAAATATTTAAACATCCAAATTCTCCCTTCGGCACACGACTATCGCGACAGTCGCTAAAACAGAGCCATTTGGAAAATGTTTCGATCATCGGAAAGTTCTGGTGGCAGTGGTACGCCACAAGTAGACCTTCCTCTTGTATAAATCCGTTACGGCCCAGCGATTTTATTTTCGCATAGCGTGTATTTAGTAATTTTAATTACGTTCCTTTAGATCGAGAGAGGTCGATACTAATATTTTGTTCATTATACCTACCTACTTTGCACCTACCTGAAAAAAATTAGGTGCACAATTTTATTTTTATGTGCACAGTGCACCTGTGCACCCGGGTATTTCGAGCCCTGATTTACAGTCTTTTGTTTGTTTTAGAATTTATTTTGGTTTTTACGAAGTTATCTTTGTTAACTCGCAACACTATGCACGCGATTGTGCTGTTGTTTGAAACATTGAGAACTTGTTCATTTCAAGTGCAGTTTCTATTTCTGGTAGAAAGAATTTGCATAGCTAAGATCAATTGGTCCCCAAGTTTTAGTTCATTGTACGAGTGATTGTTACAAACTACAGAGTGATTGATAAGTAAGTATACAGTTTCCAGATGCTGTAAAGTAGGAACAGTTTAAGACACGGTCCCCAAATAAAACTGTTAGCTAGGTATACTCATAAAGTTTGTGTCCCCATCCCGAGCCAAGTGACATAGGCGATAGTGTGCGTGTCACGTGACTAGTCATTGGAAATGGCGGAGAAGGCGTTTTGTGTTCTTGACTTGAGCAAAACGGAATCTGTCATTGTTGTGCAACAGCTTTTTCGATCACAATTTTAAAAAGGACCTCCAACCAGAAAATTAATTTTCGATTAGTTTAAAAAAATTGAAACTGCTGGCTGTTTGTGCAAAGTTTCAAAGCCAGGACGACCGAGTGTATCGGCAGATGTCGTCAAAAACTTTATTCATCCAACTGAAGAATAAATTTAAAAAAAAATTCTCCAATTGGATGGTGCACCACCACACTGGTCAGGTGATATGCGAAATTACCTCTATTAACATCTTCTTCAACGATGGACGGACCGCTGACTACAGCATGCCACTAACCCAATGGCCATCCAGATGCACTGACTTAACACCATGTGACTTTTTCTTTGGAACTACGTAAAGGATAACATATTTAACCCCCCTCTTCCTGTTAATCTAGCTGAGTTGAAATAGCGTATCACATCCACTATCACTGTATCTGCTTCAGAAACCCTAACAAGCGTCTGGGCCTAAATGGGTTATCGGTTCAATGTGTGTAGTGTTACTAAGTTTGCACACATAGAATATCTATGACTGTTTCTAAAAAAACTTGAAACATTCAACCTACACTTCTGTTAAAGGTAACTTAAAATATCTTACATAGTCACCGTTATATAATGCGTTGAAATTGTATACTTACTTATGAATCACCCTGTATTGTACAGTCAAATTTCTAATAGGAAAATACACTGCTGGCCACCGTAAATGCAACACCCTGAAGGAAGCATGCAAATAATATGAAATTTACAACATGCATTAGCGGAGGTGAGATATGCAAATGATTATAATTTCACCGCAGACACACATCACATGTGGCGCCACTTCAAAGCGCTATTTAAGGCTTGGAGATTTCGACGATTTCAAATACGGCAATTTTTTTTTGTGTTTTTTTTTTCCAAAAAAACGATCAATTATGCCTTGTAGAAAACAGCGATCATCTTTTGATCAAGTATCCGAGTTAGACAAAGGAAGGATTATGGCCTACGGAGATTGTGGATTATCTTTCAGAGAAATCGGAAGTCGTGTTGGACGAAACCAAACAACTGTAATGCGGATATGTGATCGTTGGATGCAGGAAGGTACGACGGACCGACATGTTCGATCGCATCCACCTCAGTGCACCACTACACGTGATGACAGGCATATTGTGCGTATGGCAGTGACGGATCGCTCAGCCACATCACGAACCATAGCACAGCACATTCAGTCTGTAACGTATCATCCAGTGTCTGTGCGTACCATTCGACGCCGTTTACAGCAGAGTGGTCGGTCCGCAAGACGTCCATTGCTTCGTCTACCTTTGACGCAGAACCACAGATGTCTCCGACGCCAATGGTGCAATGAAAGAAGGATGTGGACGGCAGAATGGAATGAAATTGTCTTTACTAACGAGTAACGCTTCTGTCTGCAACACCACGATGGTCGGATTCGAGTCTGGAGACACCGTGGAGAGAGGATGCTGAACAGCTGCGTTATGCACCGCCACATTGGTTCTGCACCGGGTGTTGTGGTATGGGACGGTATTAGATATCACTCTCGCACTCCTCTAGTACGCATTGCCGGTACTTTAAACAGCCAGCGCTACATCTTTGAGGTGTTGGAGCCAGTTGTCCTTCCTTACCTTCAGGGCTTGCCCACAGCCATATTTCAACAGGATAATGCGCGACCACACGTGGCACGCATTGTCCAAGGGTTCTTCGTCAATCGCCAGATTGAATTGCTTCCCTGGCCAGCTCGCTCTCCGGATCTTTCGCCGATAGAAAACATGTGGTCCATGGTTGCTCAACGATTGACCCAGATTACATCCCCAGCTGCCACACTAGATCAAGTTTGGCAACGTGTGGAAGCTGATTGGTCTGCTGTACCCCAAGAACACATCCAAAGTCTCTTTGAATCAATGCCAAGGTGTGTGGCAGCGGTGATCTCCAACAATGGCGGCTACTCTGGCTACTGATTTTGGCAGAAACCACACTTCACAGAAGTCTATAAATTTAATCATTTGATACTTGGTCAACATGTTATCTACAAAATAAATTTTGTTGTGATATCTCTTGTCTTGCTTGGTGTTGCAATTTGGGTAGCCAGCAGTGTAGTTTTTTTAATACTCATCCCATAACTACCCGAAATTGTATCATATTTAAAGATATATTAATAATTCGAAGCCTTGCAGACTTAATTATCAACAGCACAATACTTAATTTAAAGCTAAATTTGAAATTATTGAAAAATTCAGGCCTATTTAATAAAATATATACTTCTTTGCAAAAAAATAGTTCTTAATAGCATTTTTATGTGAAATAAAACTTTTTCTACCAAAATATCTAGGGTGGATTGCGATCCTTTTCATTCTTAAAACTAATAATAAAACCTGTTTCAAATTATTCAGATTTTAAACCATAATACCTTTTATTATAATAATCTATTTAACTATTCTTCCTTTTAACCTATAAATGTTCCATTTTTACGAAGTTGTTTTTTAATTTTGAAAAAATGTATCTTGAAAGTTTTTCAGTATATATTTTAGAAATACCATTTTCTAAAGTACTTTTCTGGAAACTTTTAGATAGCCTCAAGGAGAATCTTTTCCTAAGTATGCCATATATGTTTTATTCATGTAAAAATTCTCAGCCATTCAGACAAAACAACTTATTTTGAACTCCGTATACTCCTCTGATTCTTGAAATTTTGAAGTCATTACCGATTGTTATGACAAAAGTCAAAAACGATCAAAACATTTACTTTGAAAAAAAAAATAACACCAACAACGCCTTTTTAAAAGAACCCTGAAAAATGAAAGGAAGTATAGCTTATATAAGACATAAAATGTGCTGTATGGAAAGATAGACGTGGATGGAACAAGATAAAAAGAGGGGAAAAGAAAAAAGTTTGATGGATTATGTGATGAAAGCCTGGTTTTCTCGATAAATATTGCTGTAAGAAGCAGGAAGAGGAATTAGAAGGCCGACTCAGCCTTCGATGTAGTATGTTATGTAGTAGTAATGTTCCACTAGAGATTTATTAGTCCTCAGATCAGCATCTTCTTTATTGATGAACTTGGATGGTCTGTAATTAAGAACGTCTTATTTTCGCCAAGCCTTTTTTCACCTAGATTTATGCGTTGAGTAAAAAGTAAAATATTATGCTTTGAAATATGCTCTATTGAACGAAGGTATAATATAGAAGATATGCAAAGTACGGAAATAATGTTCTTTACTACATGTAACAACTACTGCTAATGATATTCATAAAGCAAAAATAAAGAATATTTAATACTTGGATGTGTGTTCTTATTGTGATAATTTTACAGTAAATTTGGATGTGAGTTATGTAACTTTTAAACAGCCGTGAAAAGACATTAATGGTCTGTTTTGAACCGCCTTATCACTTTGGAAAAAGGGACTAACTAGTGTTCGGTAGAGATTTAAAAACAAACTCGATATCAAATTCGGATTAGATAATACGGACACTCGGTTAATCGAAACTAGGATAATCAAGATTATGCTGACTGTAATTACAATCCAAATGGTCAACAAGATGAAGGATTCAAATCATTCGTTTGATATTCTTCTAAATGGATAGGTGTGGGTTAAAATTATTAAAATTCCCCTGTTTGGAGCTAATTTTGTGGTGGAATGATTCAAAGTGAAATTTTCCGTTGTGTGCACTTTCCTTATCAAATAAAAATTAGTTTCAATTGCAATGAGTTAACAAATTTCTACACGGTTTGTGGCTTTCATGTTTTAATTATTTCTACATTACACTTCTAAAATCCACTAAAAAAACACTATGAAAAAAAACACGGGCAATACATTTTTTAAAAGTTGGAGTACGGGAACTTTTAGGACACCCTGTATTAGTATGTATACTAGTTTGATTCTCTCATTAAGATAAAAATCAGTCAGCGCTTTTTCTTTGCTTTACATGAAAGTATCTTCTTTAAAAACAGAATTAGTGAGTATCTTAAAAATGGTAAATTTTGTTCTCTTTGATTTTCCAGAAGTTTTTTTTTTCATAACAGTTTGACTTATAAGCCGATGATTTAAACACACACACACACACACACACACACACACACACACACACACACACACACACACACACACACACACACACACACACACACACACACACACACACACACACACACACACACACACACACACACACACACACACACACACACACACACACACACACACACACACACACACACACACACACACACACACACACACACACACACACACACACACACACACACACACACACACACACACACACACACACACACACACACACACACACACACACACACACACACACACACACACACACACACACACACACACACACACACACACACACACAGTTATTCAAACCGCTTACATACAAACCATAAGAAATGTTTTAAAATGATAGATTCCCCTAAACTACAGTACTCTACATTTGAACAAAATTCGATATGACTGAATTCGAGGCTCAGATATTGGATACGAAGTTTCCTGACGCAGTAAATATAAAAGTTACTATATGTAACAGAGAGAATTTCTCACACGCCAGACAAAATCGATGCACGTATCTTAGGATCGCAACAAACTTCAGCCGAATCTCTTCTACCCACCGCAACAGAGAATGAACACATTCGCCATCCTAATTTTGTTGGGGAAAAACTTAAATCTGAGTGCTGAGTGAGTTGAGCCCGATCTCTACCTTGAAGCAGAGCTCTTCATTTAATCGAAAGCGAAACATGTCACACTTCATTCTCCGGTCACGTTAACGGCGTGGAGCCGAAGTCGGGTGGCATGCAGAGTTAGAAGGGGACTGAACGATGGGTTTCGTCAATGGTAATTAAACGGAACGGCGTGTCCGTGATCCAGGACAACTATCGGGGATGCTGAGGGGATTTAAGATTTAATGCATTAATTTATCTTACAGAAGGCTCGAAGGGGTTGGGTGATTTTCACTGAAATGCAGTACACAATGCTCTGATCACTGATTGTATATTTGTCTGGAGTTGATGTAAAGTATGAGAGGGTACAAGGACTGAACTATACTATACTTATTACCTGAATTTAAGGACAATACAGAGTCACGATAAATAAAAATCGAAGAGGTAGAATTTTATTAAATTGGTGTGAAAATGAATTAGATAATTTATAGATTCGTCCAAAATAGAGCTGTACATAATTTATTTAATCGATGATGGAGGAACTTGTTCAAAAAACAGTATACCTAAATGGAACAGCTTCAATCTGATATACGGTTGCCTCTAACAGATATGGAGGGCCATCAAATATGCTCCATTTTTACTATGATGGTGTCGATTAAATCGCTCGTTTGCGATGAAAATTGTTGTTTCAAAGCAGTAGAAAACTCCTATAGGATTAGAAGGGCTGGTTGAGCACAGCAGTACGTCTCCACAGAGCATACCGGTAGGCTCAATTGGATTGAGGTAAAGAGATTTAGCTGGCTATTACGTACGTGCAATGTATCATCGTGAAGGAATTGTTACACAAGACGAGTTCTGTATGGGCAAGATTAATCATTTTGAAAGATAAATTAATCACATATAGCACTGCATAAGGATGATCAATTGGATAAATTATATCGCCTCTATATCTTTGTGAAGTAAGGTTACCATTTGATCACATAGAGGACTGTACGCCCACCTAGAGAGACTCTAACTCAAACAAAAATACCGCCTCCTATATTTTTTGTTACAGTGTTACAACTGAGATGTCTCATCGTGAAGGCATTGTTACACAAGACGAATTCTGTATGGACGAGATTAATCATTTTGAAAGATAAAGATCACCTATAGCCCTGTATAAGGATGATCACTTGGATGAATTATATCGCCTCTATATCTTTGTGCAGTAAGGTTACCATTTGATCACATAGAGGACTGTACGCCCGCCAAGAGAGATTCTAACTCAATCACATATATCGCCTCCACCATTTTCTTTTCATTGTTACAACTGCGATGGATACATAAATTTATGCTATGCGCATCAAGAAAAGAAAATTGCAAAAGGTGTAAGTATAAGAATTTTAGCTGTACCTGACCCGAGAAACATATTTTAATGATTTAATGCATGCAAACTACTTAATTGCAAATATAATAGCATTTATATCATTTTATAGCATCAGATTTACTGGCGGTTCCTTCCATCAGGAAATGTAATGTCGTATTATTCCAATGGAATTTATAAATTTTTAATAACATATTTTTGTGTTGGGCAAGGCATATTTTGGGTATAATATTATTTTTTCTCAAAAATAATGCTTTCAAATTCTGTTTCGAACTTATTCAGATCACCAAAGTTTATTATTTATCTTTATTGTGAGATTCGAATTGTTTTAAGACATATTTACCAATTAAAATTAATGAAGAAAGTCACTGAGGCGATATTTGACAAATATTTGAATACGCTTAATGCATAGATTTATTGACGTATACAAAAGTAGTAGCTTTAAAAATTCATTCAAACTTATTAAAAAGTATTATTTATTTAAGTTGGCGATTTTATGAAAATTATACTGTAAAATGTCTTTTTATTTGCAAAAATAAAACAATGGAAAGATTTAACAAATAAGTTTTATCTTTCCTCTTACGAATACAAATTACAGCATCATCAGTCATAAACTCTCAAGAGGGTAAGGCTTGACATTTGAAACCTTGCAACGATCGAGAAATGATTGATAACTGTAAACAAAGCTGATATAGATAGGAAACACTTCCGTATTAAAATAACCGAATCGAAACATAACGTTGAAAACATTTTGATATCAAGTCAGATGCTATTTGTGCATTGAATGTGGTGAATTTCTGAGTAATAGAGTTAAGACATCGCCACACTTTCACTATGTTTTTTAACTGCGTTTATCTCAATCATTTTTAAACGAATATAAGATTATCTGAACATTATCAGATATAGATAAAAAAGAAAATATATGTATCGTACTTAAAAAAATTTAAGTAAGACCACATTATCTTATCATTGTAGACATCCGCCATATTTAAATTGTCATAGTATATTTGTTTTAGACAACCACAAAAATCGGAAAAACGTTTGGAAAACTTATTTATTCATTGTTATAACCATTGATAAAAAGTATCTGCCATATTTTTTGTGAAATATTGCTTTTTGACTGTAAAGTAAAGTTTGAAAAGTAATTTGTAATTTTGCAGTATGTTATTAAATGCCAAAAAAAATTTCCTTGTTCCATATAAGAACGGTAAATATTTGTAGATTAGACCTATAAATGACATTTATAACATCTCATTTCATTTGATGAATTACGTTCTTTGTAAATTGAAACTTTAAATTTTGATATTAATACAAATCATCTCGCCTTAAAAAAATATATATATATTTTTTAGTTTTACTAATGTTGCAACTAACAAACAGCTTATTTATATGCTCCTCTTTCTTTCAAATTGAAATTATTTTGATTTTGTAACATTAAATGAATACTCAGAACTAACAAAGGAGTATTACATATCTCTAGAAATAATTACATTTTGAATCACTATTCTACATTAAAACATCATCTTTTAAAATGTAAAATGACAACTAAATCCCCTTAAGAAGTAAAACAATAGATATTGTGAGATTGCAGTCGTTCCAAATATTTAAATTAATGTGTAAAACTCATCTCAAAAAGTTATAATAAATATGAATATAAAACAGTGTTTGCGTCAGTCTGTGTTCGTATTACAAATCTACACTGTTTGACCAATTTTCACCAAATTTGGTATACCTATACTCTAGAATACCCTGTGGATAACTTATGCTATATATTAATCCCTGTTCTATCCTAGGTGCGCAGTGGGGCCCAAAACATTTCAAAATCCCCATAGCAATAACATTGAGTATAAAACGATTATGGACCGCAACTCATTTTGTTTTAAAAGTATTGATGGTAAAAGCAGTTTTCCAATAAAATCGTTTTACCAGTATTTCTTGAAAAACAATTTTTTTTCAAAACCAATTAAATTCTAATATTTATGTTCGCTTGGACTGATTTTTTGGTTCTTCCTGTAATATGAATAATCTATGAATATTTGTAAAAAAATCTATGAATATTTGATTAATGAAAGAAGGATATTTCAAATACTCAATTTTGCGTAGATCAAATTTTGTAATGGAACGCCAAAAGCCCAAACCGAAAACTCATCAATCATAAAAGCGCAATTTTGCTGTTCGGTGTCTGATAAAACCAGAATTAATCTTTTATATTATTTGATTTAGTATTTCGTGTTTGTGTATTAAGACAGCGAAATGTTAGTCATATTTGAGGAATTCTAAGTCTTATAAATTAGGGTTCTTTTTTTTGTCTCAAACGTCTTTTTTTCGAATTACTCTTTTTCAGAATATACTCAGGAAGTCGAAATTGACAACCTAGCTGATACCCTTCGGTTTTTACAATTCTGCATTTTTTTAATGATCAAAATTTCGTTTCTGTTTGTATTAATTTGTTATTATTATTTAGGTTAAATTTTAATAAATTATTTTTATTTTCTTCAAAATATCGCAACACATGGGTACTTTTTTGGCGATATACGTATAATTTGACCAACTTTCCCCAAATCTTTGGTTGAATATGTAATAGTTTGCAGGATTCTATTTCATAAAAATAAATACAATATACAAAACAAAACATTTTTTAATGTGTGTAACTTCTATTAAAATAACCGCTAAAGTTAAAATAGAATTATTTTTAAATAAGATAGGTTATCTATATATATAATTCTCTTACGTGGAACGCAAAAAAGACGTTATTTGTAATCGCGTTTTGGTCACACTGTACTATTGTTTGTTTATCGCGAAGTTTCGCGCATTGATTGAATTTATAGCGTTATATCGGATGAAATTTTATTGAAAAAAAAATGAATTTTAGTCGAGCTGTTGCAGTTTATAATTAGAAATCAAAGAAAGCGGAGGATCTTTTCAGGGCCATTTAAAAAACGGTCCTTTTCAGGGCCAACCATTATAGTTCAACAAGACGCTTGCACTACAATTTTCGGCAACAAACTCAATGAAAAAGTGTGGGTCGTTTGAGTGCTGGGAAAATGTACACACAAACAACATGCTGGGTATTCAATTTCCAAAGCAACGCTCACATTTCGAGTCAAAATTTGCACAAAGTTTTCATTTGAATTCTGATTTTAGAGATACTGTAAATATTTTTTCTGCAATACAGCAAATTTAGGTTTGAAAAACATTTTTTTTTTGGTAACATATTTTGCAAACAATCCCTTCTGCTAGGACACATGTCTTCATTGAGGCGAGCGAAGGGAGCATAGGTTCGCGCAGCGAACCAATGAGGATTGCGAAGCAATCCTCCGGGGGTTGGCGAGCGTTAGCGAGAAAGGGGCAGGCCCCCTAGTGTTAAAATAAAACGGGTAGCCACACGTTGTCGTTCAAAGATATTTCTAAATAGACTTCTGAAGTAGTCACTTGAGAAAAAACTTTTCTAGCGTATCTTACAGCGCGAGCAACGCAGGGTAATTCTGCTGGAATAATATATAATTTTAAAGATCAGCGCCGTCTGTCAAGTACTCCAAATCCTATAGTAATGTTTCGTGTTAATTATCTGGCCTGAGATACCTATGCTTGCGAATTTGAGGATTTTTACATACAACTCAGGGCACAAGTTCGACATTGTTTTCGGTTTTGCTTGTTGTAGTCCTCCTCAGGGTGCTCGTCATTCTTCGAACTTTCAAGATAATCTTTAAATGTTCATAACTTCTGTAAAATTACCCACGACTTATACAAACTTCCTCATAGACGTTCTGCTTTAAAATGTTAGACATGCCTTTCTTAAGTATATTTGAAAATTTTGAGGGATATGGCGAAATGTGATGCAAATTGCATGAGTGAACTTATGATGAACTTAGCCTTCACTACAAAAATTAATTAGCACTACAGTGATACAAGCAGTGCAACCTATCTTAACTATAAAGTACTATTTCCTATAAAAAGTTGCACTTTTTCTCACGTCTTACTCAAAGTTATTGCGATGCAAGAATTGGTAGCTTTAAGGGTTCTCTAGCGCAAGGATCTTATTTTCCAAAATGCTCCAAACACAAGACAGACAACGTGAAGAAAGCGGACATACACACAAAGGAAAGTCTTACTGACACAGAAGATAGAAAAGAACACATAGGGAGCAATCAAACCTACTCTGCCTATGACTCTCAGGTTGCTAGTGCATCGAGTAAACCCTTTGTGCTATGGGCACCACTGGGAAACAAGAGATGCGACGCGCAGCTTCACCAAGGTTAGAACAAAACTCTTTCGTAATTTTAACAAAATAACGAGTGAAGTTAATCATAACACATGGATCATAGATTCCAAATTGGCTTTGAGTTAAATCGATTTATTCTATCTTGCACAGTTCCGAAGTTACATAACCAGTACGAATATTTTTTATAAGACCTTGTGCTGTTGATAGATAAGCATAAAATTATTTACCTCGACATAATTCTTGTTTTTAAAAGAGACCAATTATCTAAAAAAAGAAAGGATTGAATATTCAAAGTTATAGGTACATCTTTCAAAATGTTCTCGAAAATAAATGGTTCCAAATCTTATCAAATTTATGATTTTTTATGAATTTATTTACATTAATAATTTAAAAATTTACAGATTACAGTGTCTATGATTTAACAGGAGACAAGTACGGCTCAAATCTTTGAAAAATTATAGATTGAACTTCATATACGTGATGGATGAACCATAGGGACTTTGAATTTAGTTTAAATCCTGACGTGACCCCAATTAACCAGAAATGATTGTATTTGTATTATTCTAATCTAAATGTAAAATGTTTATACTTGAAAAATAATTCTATTTCAAAGATATTGAACGAATATATATTCGAGTAAGTGAAAACAGAAAACATTGATGGAATTTTGAAGCAAGCATTATATTTAGACTGAACTAAGTCGATTGAACCACATGACTATATTACATGTGGATTATATTTGGAATTAGCCACTGCTTGGCTAACCTGGTGCCAGTTGCTATTGTGGTGTTATTGGATAGCATTAACAATTTTATTCCTTTATTAACATTCGTAGCCTATTGGATAACAGCCATCACGGATTCTCATTTGGTTTGCGAACTTGTACGCTATTGGATAACAGCCATAACGGAGTTGCCCGTGGTTTTGGTTTGCTTCACAAACCAAATGGGCGTTGCCCGTGACAGTTCTTTTCGTAGGGGTCACATTGTCAGTGGAATTGGTTTGTATAAAAAAATCCAAAAAATATTTCTATTTAATTGATAAAATAATTATTAAAAGAAAACATAAACGTATAAGGTATATTTATGGAGTAAAATTTTCCGTAGATTTCAAATCCGTTAAAATTTTTATTCTACCTTTAACGATCGCTGAGATAGAAAAAAAAAGCACTGAAGAACGCCAGTGATAACTTTAGTAATTTCTTTTGCTTCACTCTAATCCGTTTCTCAGGAAATCATTTTGAATTAATCTCGAATCAAACGAAGGTCATTCGAAATCTGTTCGCCAGACGGAAGGTGAAAAAACTTGACATGATTCCAACGGCTGACGTCAATAGTAACGTGAGGGGAAAAGTCTAAATTTTTTTATGCTTCTTCATTTGCCGAAAAAAGGAAGAACGGTGAAAAAACAATTAAATTCATTTAAAAATGTTCTAGAATAAATTTCAAAATTCGCCGCCACCCCAAAATTGCAAAAAATTTGGACTACCTGTTTGCCAAATCCCTTTACTATAAGTGACATAGATTCGTCAGGACTTTGCGGGCAAGAAACAAACAAACAGACAAACACTCCCTTTTATAATATTAGAGAATATTGTTCTCTGGAGTAGTTTTAGGATTGTAAAATAATGATTAAAATTTATTGCTTTCTGTAGCTGTGTGATGAGAAAAGAAAAATTGCGGTACACAAAAGACCATTTTCATAATGAAAAATTTCGGAAATGTGTTCGACATAATGAATTATTTCATGATAAAAAAAATAAATATCGAATATTCTTTTGCACTGCAATACTGAAATATTGAGCAGTGTACGAAATTTGTTTCCACTGTTCACCTTTTTTACCTCTTATTTTAAGTTCTGATTGATCGATTCCATTAAGTACTAATTATCGCAATAGCATGCAGCTTTCAAAGAATTAATTAAGGCTTAATTATTTTCATTTCGATTCATGGAATTTATTTTAAATGGTGTCGATTGTTTTAAACTTTAAATAGCGAAAAAAGGCTTTCTAATGAGGAAGAAAGATATTTTATCGTCAAAAACGAGATAATCAATAATCATACCTAAAAAAGAACTGATCGTATTAAGTTAAAAAAAAAGATACTTCTATTATTAATCTACGATAGATATACGCACTCAAAAAGTGTAGATGATTTGAAAACATTCAGAGTATTTAATTTTTCAATTTGCAGTTGAACTTGAATTTTCTTATAACCAGTTCCATAGTAAAAATTTAATTCATTCTTAAAATTTAGAACTAATTGAAATTTAGCTTCTAATTACATTCAAAGTACAAAGATAATAATATAGCTTTAAATAAAGACATTAGTTGAAATAAATTACCAATAAATTTTTTTTAATTACATTACTTAGTGAATTGAACTCTAGTGAATTGAACCCTAGTGAATCTATATTTTCTTAAAACATGATATTTAAGTCAGAGTGATTGTGTTATGCAACTCGTTTCCCCAATTCTAATATTGTCTTTTTTAAATGTTCAAAATATTATTTTAATGAAGAGACTAACAAAAGACAATGAGACAGTCAATGTGAAGAACATGCTATTTTTAGGTGGTCTAACTTAAAAAACTTAGAAAAGGAGGTTACAACAACTATTGCTGGTTTTATCAGTCCCTGGTTTGTTATTGCTAACGGATGGAAACGTATGTACTTGGTACTAATAAGGCGAAACAGTCACTTAAAAATTAACTAAATTTCATGCCTCGGTGTCAAGAGAATGTCTACGAGTTGAAATGTTTCTGAGCAACGCCTTTTTGTTTATTATTTATTCATCCTTGGAATAAAAGTAACTCTAACTCTTTCTAAAGTTACACGTAGGAAACTAAACAAGTTATTTGAAAAGAAGAATATGTGCACCATATTATACGGCAAATAATTTTTTTTCCATGGTAGAAAAAGAGTGATTTTATATTGCTTCTTCAAAAAACTAAGGTTATTTATATGTTTGAAATCTACAAATCTCTAAGGTGAAAATCAATCATTTAAAGCACTGAGTTTTACTTGTTTGAGCACACTAGCTAAAATAGTCATGCTCTTAAATTCCAAATTACTCTAATTACCTACAATATGTTATTAATTAAATAAAATTTATGCTTCATTTACTGATTTTGCGAATGAAATGAAAAGTACAATGTAATATCAATTTTCAAGGGAAATGATGCTAATGAGTTTAAAATAGCATTATTTCACAGAAAAAAGTATTTCTGATCCAATTTTAAAACGGGCGTGTTTAATTTATAGTTTTAATTGAGACAAACAGCAAAGATTAATTTAATTATATTTATTGTATTTACAGCAAAGCTGAAGTATCAATGTATTTGTATTTAATAAGGACACAGCCAGACACCTTATTAAAAAAGCGGGCACAATATTCATGAATCAAAGGAAAAAGTGCAGGGAGCATATTTAATGAAGAGGATACAGATTAATAAAAAAACGCTTTTCTTATATATGTGCTCTCCTATGCCAGATAAACTTCAAGTATGGCATCGAGTGACAAGAGTAGGATTTTAAGAAGCATATTTGGTGGTGTATATAAATGGAGTGTGGCGATTGTTTACTTTCGAGTCATACTATTTCTTTAAAGAAATAGATATTGATAAATGTATAAGAATAAGGAGAAAGAGATGGGTGGGTATATCATTTGAAATTAGTACAAAAATACTTCTGGCCAAAACAATTGCAGTTAGGCTCCAAAAGAAAGCTTAGATGAATTGACTATGTAGACAAGGATTTTGGCATTTGCTAAACTAAGAACTGGAGAACTATTACCAATAAATTTTAAGATGGTAGTGAATCATCAAGAAGACCAAGGCTCACGCTAGGCAAAATGATTATTATGATAATTTAAGATGAATCATAAACCCACAAAATATACTCATATCCAGCTATTTAATAGATGTAAATAATTTTGGGCGGATCATAGTTTTACTGAAAGAAAATGAGATTGGAAGAGGAATGTGAAAATTGAAAATGATAACTCCATGAAATGTGTTCCTTATATGAAAAGATTATAAGATTATGGCAAAAAAAGCATGAAATTACATTAAAATACTTAGCTTTTACTAATGATATATAACCTTTTTCAAATTTTTATTAATTATTATTGGTATGAGATTTCAAATGTTCACCTTCTTACCTCCTACCTTAATGTAGAGATAGTGCAGTGACAAGTCTTTTTAAAAGCTTTTTTGAACTGGTACTTATTTTTTAACACGCACTTACCATGTTACACTTAATCCCCTACTTTCCTGTATTACGGAATTCTTCTCGACTTTTAATGCTTCGAGGGGTCAACGCGTATACATCCGTTCTGCAATATGCAGTCTACCCTGCATAATTTATACCAAGCTTTGACCTAATTAACTAACATAGTTCATCCAAGGATTTTTTTTTCAACCTAGAGATGTGATTGCTCGTTATGTACTGCTGAATAGTAAAATCAATACTAAACTACACCGAAATCTCGTGACCATTCAGAAAATCAACTGAACAATTAATTTTATGTAATATTTCTTTAGTTTGAGATTAAGTCTTCTTTTTGCTGGAAATATAATTTCTACATGAAACAGCACACTTTCACAGAACAATATTCACCTTTAAGCATTATTTGAAATAATTTTCACGACAGGTGATGAGGTATTTACATCATCTCTGCAAATTTCAGAGGCATATATTTCAATTTAAAATTTTTGCTTTGCTAAAAAATTTTTAAATACCTTGCCTGTGAAAATTAAATATATTTTGTGACGTAAAAAAGTTACAAAAATATCATATACCTGTAGGGTTAAAAATATTTCTTCCAAAAATCCCCATAGGCTCTTATACTACTATTTTAAATTCTTAATCTTGCGATTGTAGTTTGTAAGAAAAAGATCATAGCTATGTAATCCGCTTAATTTCATTGCAACATCAACCTTTTATCTAGCTGCGCTAATTAGTTATAATGAAATATCATTTTTCTCCTTTTAATGTTTACTTAACACGCTCTGTTTTTGATGTACCTGAATATTTTGTCCAAAACGGCGAGGAATTTCGAAGGAAAAATCTTTGCATAGAAGCAAAGTTACAGTTAATTAAATCAAACTTAATTATCCGTTATTGTGCAGTTTTTCACGTACACAGTGAAGGTGGAGGTAGGCGTAACCTTTCATAATTAAAGATTCAAAGCAGTGGCTGTAGATTGTGACCTATATTTGGATATCAAAAGAAATCTGATGGTTTACTACATTAAAAAACATTGTTCCAAAGGTGAATTATTTTTTTTGCTGCAACCTTTTTTACCTATCTATGTGTTAATAACATAATGCTTGATAACATAAGAGGAAATATTCTATGCATGAGGTATAATATAGTAAAATGAAAGGAATTACTTCCAATTCTTAGAAATAAAACGATGAAGAATCTTATGTTTCGCAAATCAGAAATCATTTAATTCTATGTACACTAATAATTTCACATACAAGCAAGTGAACCTTTCGTTATAGTGAAAATACTAACTTAAAAGTAAAAATAGTCACCATCACTCTTTAAAGACCTTTCTGTGAAACTGAAAAAGCTCTCATCTAAGATAATTTGGCTCAGCAAAGCTTGCTAATTAAATAAAACAAGCTGCATTCATGATCTGGATAACTCAGTAAACAACTCGAGAGCGCAGATGAGAGTTCTTTTCGTCTAAATACGACGAGCGAAGCAACGTATTTATTAAATAAACGTGAATTGCAGAGATCATTCCAGAACTTGCTTAGCTGTTACGAAGAAGTTTATCGTTGCATCAAAATATTCACCTATTAAATGAATAACGCGCTAACTAAAGTATTCCCAATTGAATAGAACTCACTACAGAATTTGATTTTAATGACAGTAACTAGGGTTACGTATAACGTAATATCAAGCTAACTATATTAGTTTTCCCCTCTCATAAACTAATACCACACGAATATTAAAATCCATGTCACAAAAACTTAAGCATATCTATTTTACCGGTTAATATTTCGAAATATATAACAGTAGATATGTGTTTGCTAGCAAATTTTATTTCGTATTTGCTCTTAAATAATGACTTAGATGGTTTAAAAAAGTTAGCTTAAAATGTCCAGGATCAATAAAAGTTCCAAGAAGTACATTTTAAATTGATAGTTATTGGTCAACATCAATTAGATAAACGCAAAACGTTTCAAGAACGTCGATTAACTGGATTTTAAGGTAAGCCGCATATGTCTCATGCGAGAGTTTTTGGGCAACAAAAGTAAAATTTTCGAAGACAAGCTCCATGAAACAATACTCAAAACTTTTATTTCTGAAGACTACACTTTTTTTATTACAATATTTCGCAAATAACAAACATAAATGATAACTTCGCCATTTTATGTTTGTCAGGAGCTTATACAATAATATATCAAGTAGTACATTCCAAATTGATCCATTAGAGCTTCGACTTTTTAAAACCGAAGAGTGATGATAATTAAAAAAATACAAACTTTTTCTAAGATCTCAGGCAGCAAAAAGTATTACTTAACACTAAAGTATAGAACAAGTAACAGAATAAAAATATTTGGAAAAGTCCATGCCTTATTAAATGTGAGTAAGCAAATCAATATTAACTAAAACTACCTTAGTTTGTTTGCTATCTCCCGATATTTATCATTTAAAGAAAAAAAAATTATTTTTGAGAAAGTTTTTAGTTGATGAATGAAGTGTCACAAAACCCAGACAGTATTATCAACAAACTTACTTTTTTCCTCCCAGAGTGCTGTCTACTTTGAAGAAAGGTTCGATAAGGGAATGTCCCTAGTGTTACTATATAAGTAGTTGCGATTACATTTGTTTCCAATACTTTGTATAGTCACTAAACTATTCTATTTTTCTCATCCTCAAAACAATGCGTAGACGTCGAAATTAAATGTAGAACTATTTATTTGCGCAATCCGATCATTTTAGTTTCGCAATAAATGGTAAGAAAAAAGAAGAAAGAAGGTTTCTAAACTAAATTCACAAAAAAAACATACAAGAGCAGTTGTTAGAAAAATATATTGTAATGAAACTGCTGGGTTGTATTATAATAGAAGATAATGTGAATTGTGAGATTTAAACAATGTAATAGCAATACTTATACCCTTCAATATTGCCATTTGGTATTTCGTCGTTTTTATTTATATATCTGTTCGTATCGCGGTCAGAATTATCCATAATAATATATTTATCTGGCTGGAAGACCAAATATCCATTCAGAAATGTTTCATCAACCCGCAATCCCGATAAGGTCCATCGCATTTTTTTCTGGTCTCTCAGACCAGTTTCGGCTCTCCGGATAGGTTTATCTAACCCTCAGTCCGGATGCAGTCCACCAATTTTTCCAGGTCCTGCAGACCAGATGCGGCAGTCCTGATAGGTTTAACGGTCCCGTTGTCTAGATACGGTCAACCACATTTTTTTATCCGGTCTCTTAGACCAGATAAGGTACTGTGGATAGGTTTAATGGTCCCTCAGTTTAGTTACTGCTCATCAAAATGTTTTATTAGCCACCGTAGATCAGATTTCGGTCAGTTTTACTTGGCCCGCAGACAAGACATGCCGATCCGGATATGCTTACCCAGGCGACTGACCAGATACGGTCCTCAAAATGTTTTATTAAACCCAAATTAAGAATATGTTTACGCGGTGGCCAGAAATGACATTGATACCAGATATTGCCTAAAGAGGATAGTCATTCAAGAAAATAAGTTACAGAAGTAGACAATCGGAGCCTACCATTGCTACTCAGATAGCTACATGGAAATTTGAGCAATACATTAGGGGGTCAAAATTTTGCATTCGTTGTTTACTAAGTTAGATAAGCATTATCAGATAGATGGCCTTTTGAATAAAACAATGATTGAGTTTAAGTCTAAGTCCTGTTAAGTTATATATTCGTTGAGTAGCGTTTAGTTCTGAAATACCTTAAAAGAGCTCTAACAAGTAGGGATGCGACATTGACAACAACAAATCGATGTTGAATAGTAAAACATCAATGTTAATAATACAGCGCCCAAAAACCATAGATGTTTTAAAACATCAGTGTATTTAAACTCCCCCCCCCCATTTCTAGAAAACGGTTAAGTGACATAAAACATTAATGTTCGCCGGGAGGGGGGGGGAGATTTTATTTGTCATTTGCTGTGTTTATTAATAACTAAGATTTTTTTTAAATTTTTTACCTGTCAAAACAAAGTCAAAAACATTAATAAGAACAATTCATAAATCTTTTGTTTTCAAATTGAATAATATGAAACAAAATAATATTTACAACAATTTGAAAAAGGTACTAAAAACTGTAAGTTTAAGTAGGTAGGTACATAAAAATAATTATTGTTAGTTGTTATAAATTATTTATCAACTTACGGGGAAAACATAAACTTATTTTTATGTCCTGTAAATAAAAAATATTGGGGCTTATAGTTATTGCATGCCTCAATATTTGTTATTTCCAGTTAGTAAAAAAGAAGTTTGTTAACATTCCCTTTCAGCCGACTGCTTTTTTTACAAACTGTTCCATCAGTCAGGGAAAAAGCTCTTTCTGATGGGACGGATGTTGCCATAACTAAAAAATACTTAGTTCTAACGGTGTTTTTTTTTTTTTTAATTTTGACTATGGTACTTTTTTTTATTCAAAAATAAAATATCGACAACTTACAAAAATATACATCGACATCGATGTAATGTTTGTACACTAGTAATGAGCGTACATCACATCGATGTCGCATCACTAGTCTAAAAGTATGTTCACTTTACTGGTAAAAAAACATCGACAACGTAACATCGATGTTAAAAAATCATCGCTTCTAACACATCGATGGTAAATAAAACGATGTTTTTAGTAAAACATCGACATAAATGTCGCATCCCTACTTACAAAGCAACAGTTGGACGAAAACATCCGAATTTAAATCCAAACAGACATTCTATACAGGGATAATTATACTTAAATACCATTAAATGAGCATGAATAGTTGAAATTATGTTCTTTTTATTGTTTATAGTCTAAAAAGGGTATAAGAAGGCTTAAAATATTCAGCCAAACACAAGACAGACAATGTCGAGTAATATATTCAAACATACTACACATACAAGTAAATATTACTTACTCAAGAAGTCAGAAATATACTCAGAAAGGAATTGAACCTGCTCCATCCATGACTCGCAATTATACTAGTAAAATTTGTACTTGATGGGGATTTGAATAATTTATATAAAGTTAACTATTCATATAGTTAATTATAAGATCGTAAATTTGCTAGAGATTACAGCCTTTTTTTTAACAATGAGTCACAAACGAATCTTTAAAATGCTGCATTTTAAAAATTCCAAAAATAATATCTTTTGACGATCTGACAAAAAATGGGCATACTTTTGATTGAAAAAATAATGGTAATTACCAATTTTTGCTCCCAAGTGGTTTCTAATACTTATAATTATTTATACTGGTATACCTTGAAATTACCTGTCATGAACATAAAGTCAAAAATTCAAAAACTAAAGTGTTGAAATAAAATACACTGTACACAATTTAAGCTTCTTCACTTGAGCAAGGCACACCCCACCGGTGAAAAATAGATGGGGCGAAATTTGCTTTCAATTTAGAGCAAAATGTATCAAATTTTATACAGTCTTCAAAATACAAGTGGTTAATCTTTATATTCCGCCGTTTTGCCGATCTGACAAAAAATGGGCATACTTTTGATTGAAAAAATAATGGTAATTACCAATTTTTGCTCCCAAGTGGTTTCTAATACTTATAATTATTTATACTGGTATACCATAACCTAAATTGAAAAACTATCTAAAATATAAAACCTACTTTTTATTATTATGAAAATCAGCCTTAACGAGAAACAAAATGGACTTTTTAGGAACAGAGTTAAATACGGAGGAAAGTTAAAGTGAAGTTAGTAATTCATAAATTGGATTATGACCATAGTGATAAAATGAAATATCATATGCATATATTTAGGCTATTTAGAAGATAATACACCAGCGCAAATAAATGCATTTATTTTGCCCACTAAAGGCATTCATGAACAATATCTTCATGGAATATAGGTTTGTCTCTCTATTGTAATTTTTAACCACGAAGATTACTGTTTATCTACCTCGAGATTTAGCCCTGTCTGTTGTCTTAGAAACGGATCATCTTATTTTTCATTGGGATGCTTAAAGAAATGTATCCAAGTTTGTAGCATTGATGAATTCAGTTGCAATTTGGAAATATATTAGTTAGAATTTCATTTGTCAAGATTTTTACCAGTAATTCTATTGCCAATAGTCGCTATAAACAAAATAAAATTATGTCATATCTGAGTGCCACCCACTCAAAACTAACGAGTCCTGTTTCTATAGCAACAGTCAACACTCAGACCTAATGGCGGGGGCAGTTCTCGAGGTAACCAGGCAGTAATTAGACTAATGCTTACGTATATATCTTTTGCATAAATTCCGCAATTCTACTTGAAATACCACCTTCACCACACCAATGTAATCGGAATATAATTTTTCTACTCTTGAAATTGATATATTGTTAGATGTGGTAGTTCTAAAGAGAGATATGAATCAAGAAAAGAGTTGACCGTGAGACAGATTTTCATTCAAAGAATCAGAAATGATGTAATATAACTAGGAATTCAAATACCTCAAAAACAAAAAGCTCTTGTTTAGAATGGTTTTTAATTGGTTTTCTCTGCATTTTTTTTAAAAACATCTCATGGAACGGCACAATTGCTTTACTCACATTCTAGAAAAAATATCAGTTACAAAACAAAAGTAGTTAAAGTCTCACACTAAACCGCAAATATGGTACATGTAAATGAATTACCTAGATTTTTATTTATTTTAAGGTTGCTTCCAAACATATTAAGTTATTAGCAAAATTGTATTGAAAAGCAACCAAAAAAAATAAGGTTTATTTCCTGTGTAATTTATTGCTGACATTAAAATCTGGAATCATACGGTTTAATTCATTTCTCCTTAGTATTTATTTATTATTATTGCGTATTTAAGTCAGACTAACTTTGACCGCCATCATTGAATATTAGAACCGTGATTCGCACCAATTAAATGAGTTATTTAGTACAAATGTCTGTGAATAGTTATAATCTATGATAAGGATATCCAGTGTAAGCCACTGGAAGATCAGGCTTTTATCTTCATTTACACAATATGGAATACAAACAAGGAGCACATTCTACCACTAAAACTATAACGCCATCCATATTTAGCTTTAAAAAATAGCTAAATATGGATAAAATTCGAGGTATATTGCCAGTTGAACAAATATCTTCCTTGACCCTGTGAGGCGGACGAAAAACACCACACAGAGAAACAAATCAAATTAATCCCTCTTATTCGTTGTAGATTTTTAACAAGTTGACTTTTTTAATCTCTTGTTTACTCATTATACAATTTTAAATTTGCAATTATTTTTACCATACCATTTGAGATTATTTTTAGTATAAAAAATGTTAAATAGATAAGCATAGAATTTTTATTTGGGTTTTGTAGGGTGAAATATAAAATATATTTCAGATTGAGCTTAAATATTTAATGACCATCTATACTAAATGGATATATAAGAGCATACGAATGTCTTCTAGGTTTGGCTGTAATTTATGTCCTCCGTAGGGTTTGGAATACAAATTAAAAGACAAGGACAAAAATTCATAATGAACCACAATTTATACAACAAATCAGTTTATATCATACGACACTTTTAATAATGAATTGTCAATAGATGAATGTATAAAATTCAATCCATGATGAGACATGACAGCTTTATGAAAAGTTGCATACTTATAGTAAAAGTCTTTAAAACAAACTTAATTGTACCCAGAATTTCAGCGAAATTATTCAATTTACAGCATTCCTTCTAAAGATTTTTCCGTTGAAACTTGTCCTTTTAAATGCTCAGGAATGCAGTTTAATAAAAATCGCCAATCAACTAAAAGGACAATATAATTTTGTTTTATGCATTTCAATGTAAGATTATTTCCTTAGTTGAATTATATTTCCCTAAATCTTGAAGTCTGTCATTCATAGCAAGATATTTGGGAACCAAATTGTTGGAATTTTATAAATTACTTCTGAATAAGGAATCCTCATTTATTTCAAGCATGATGCCTAATTTTGTAACCCTTATCAAAAGAAAATTAATTCCATTTATGTTTAAACCACCTTCTGGAATGTGAAATTGGTTTTCCCTTGATTTCAAGTTTGAAGCTAAGCACGTACGGGATTACACTGAAATGCCAAAAGTCATGGTATACCTCCTAATATTGTGTGGGATCTCTCTTTGCCCGGCGTAGTGTCGCAAATCGATGCGGCATTGACTCAACAAGTAGTGGGAAGTTCCCTGAAGAAATATTCATCCGTGATACCTCTACAACCGTCCATAATTGCGAAAGTGTTTCCTGTGCAGGATTTTGTACACGAACTGACCTTTCGATCATGTCCCAGATATATTCGATAAAATTCATGTCTGGTGATCTAGGTGGCCATATCATTGTCCAGAATGTTGCTCAAACCAATCGCGAACGATTTTGGCCCATTGTCATGGCGCATTGGTATCCTGGAAAATTCCATCGTTGTTTGGGTACATGAAGTCCATGAATGACTTCAAATGGTCTCTTGCTGAACATAACCATATCCAATCAATGATTGGTTCAGTTTGATCAGAAGATCCAGACCATGCCATGTAAAAACAATCCATACCATTATGAAGCTACCACCAGCTTTTCACAGTGCCTTGTTGACAACTTGGGTCCATGGCCTCGTGGGATCTGCGCCACACTCGAACGCTTCCAACAACTTTTAACAACTGGAATCGTGACTCATCTGACCAAAAAACGTCTTTTCCAGTCATCTTGGGTCCAACCGATAGGTTCATGAGCCCAGGAAAGGCGCTGCAGCCGATGGAGTGTTGCTAGTAAGGTAACTCGAGTCAGTCTTCTGCAACCATATCCCATCAACGCCAAATTTCGCTGCACAGTCCTGATGGACATGTCTGTCGTACGTCCCACATTGATTGTTGCTGTTTGTGTTGCTTGTTGATTAACACTGACTACTAAACGCACACGTTACTGGTCTCGGTCATTAGGTAGACGCGGCCGGCCATTGCGTTGTCCATAGTGCGAAGTAATGTCTGAAATTATACCTTCTCGGCACTCTCTTGACACTGCGGATCGAGGAATGTTGAATTCCCTAACAATTTTTGAAATGAAATGTCTCATGAGTCTAGCTCCAACTAGAAAACCGAATTCAAATTCAATTAATTTCCGTCGTGCTGCCATAATCACGTCAGAAAACATTCACATGAATCACTTGAATATAAATACAAGTCCTGACAATGCACTGCCCATTTATACATTTCTTACGTGATACAACTGCCACCTGAAAATTTACATATTGCTATCCAATGACTTTTGGTACTTCAGTGTATAATATGAATAAATTAATGAATAATAATTATTTATTCCACAAATCAAACAGAGTTTGGATTTTATATTTTACATAATTATTCATTGAGGATGCGACATGAGTTGTACATATCTACGATATGAGAGACATTTTCTGTCAAGGAAAATGCAGATTGCGACAATATTTCTGCTCCAATCGCGTTTCTGGGAATGTATCCTGTGCATGACGTCTTGAATTGACCTGTTTTTCGAACATGGTTGCAGAACGTCAATGAAAATTCCGAAAAATAAATTCTAGATTGAATTCAAGACGGCGATAAACAGCATTTTTAGATAACCTCTATATGTATCATGCCAGAACATTTGGATAGCGGAAAAAAAATATTAACATTATGTTCTATTTATTTGTTTACCTTGAAAATATCTCCCCATAGTTGCATTAAATTGAACTAAATTGCTGCAATATATATAATTGTATAATATAATTCCATAATTTTCCAAACTTTAGAAAACTGAATGCTTTAAAAATGTCAAGACACTATGCATTATTTATATATCAAGCATTCGGAGTTGCATAATCTTCAAAAATCAACAAGATTGACGAATTTATACATTTTTCTAATAAGAGAAGACTATAATAATACCGTAAAATTAATCCATGATCATCATGAAATTTCATAATTAAAACCACTTTTTTTACAAGTACTAAATCAATCTCACTGTTTACTCATTGTAATGTTTACTGTTATTTATATTTGATACAAAAGTTGAGAAAGGATCGAAAAAACAACAAATATATAGAAACTGCAAAAAAAAAAAAAAAGATTCGCGCGCTCATGCGGAAGAAATTAAAAGAGATTATATGTATTTTAAGCTTAAAGACGAACTTTTTCAGAGGTATAAAATCAAAGAATAAGCTCATAGAACTGATAAATATTTTACTAACATTAAGAAAAAAAAATGGAGTTCAGATTTCAAAATAGTAATTATAATAATAAGACATACTTACCGTCGATTTGCAAGTCTAGCAAACTTAGTCAAAACACATGTTTAGAGAAAACGAAGAGGATTTTAAACTTCAAGCAAAACGAAAATTGTAACTTTAATTTTTAAGCTATTTTATTATGTCGTGTATGTGCTCAAAATATCATAATTGTTTGTTCATAATTGTTTCAAGAAGATATCTAATCTCCATGTAAAGAATAAATGACTGTAGGAGTGAAACTACTAACCTCCCCAGTCCTCACCAACAGCGCCCTCTACCTCGTATGGGCTGCGCGAGCAGCGAGCGACAGGAGAAGGAAGTCAAACATTTAAAGAGGAAGGTTATTCCTCGGATGTTCTGAAAGGACTTACTTGAATGAGCAAGACGTGCTCACCGATGTTTGTGGCTTGTGCCAGACGGGCATAAAGTATATTTTTCTGTATATATTCATCTGTAACTATTCATCAGCTTCACCTCAATCATTAATTAAATTTTAAATTTACCGGAACTGTGTGTGAACTCAATTATTACAAAATGGGGACTCGGCCGGGATGCACGGACATTCCGGTGTGAAGTAGGTGTTTTGATGATAGTTTTAAAACAGGTGAATTAAATGCTGAACTTTGTGTGCGTGTGCTCTGAACTGTTCTGTGGATTCTCTGAACTGTCTGAGTGATTCAGTGTGATTCTTCTGTGGATTAACCCCCTGGACAGCAATCATCATAAAAACGTGGATACAGTGAATATCACCTGGAACTCTGATCTTCCGGACAGCAATCTTGTTCATCTTTCTGTATACCTTTCATTTGATGTGTTGTGGAGTTGCCAGCCGAGGACGTCTGTACGCAGGACGGCCGAATCTGTAGGAGTGAAACTACTAACCTCCCCAGTCCTCACCAACAGCGCCCTCTACCTCGTATGGGCTGCGCGAGCAGCGAGCGACAGGAGAAGGAAGTCAGACATTTAAAGAGGAAGGTTATTCCTCGGATGTTCTGAAAGGACTTACTTGAATGAGCAAGACGTGCTCACCGATGTTTGTGGCTTGTGCCAGACGGGCATAAAGTATATTTTTCTGTATATATTCATCTGTAACTATTCATCAGCTTCACCTCAATCATTAATTAAATCTTAAATTTACCGGAACTGTGTGTGAACTCAATTATTACAAAATGGGGGCTCGGCCGGGATGCACGGACATTCCGGTGTGAAGTAGGTGTTTTGATGATAGTTTTAAAACAGGTGAATTAAATGCTGAACTTTGTGTGCGTGTGCTCTGAACTGTTCTGTGGATTCTCTGAACTGTCTGAGTGATTCAGTGTGATTCTTCTGTGGATTAACCCCCTGGACAGCAATCATCATAAAAACGTGGATACAGTGAATATCACCTGGAACTCTGATCTTCCGGACAGCAATCTTGTTCATCTTTCTGTATACCTTTCATTTGATGTGTTGTGGAGTTGCCAGCCGAGGACGTCTGTACGCAGGACGGCCGAATCTGTAGGAGTGAA
This sequence comes from Metellina segmentata, assembly GCA_947359465.1. NCBI lineage: Eukaryota > Metazoa > Arthropoda > Arachnida > Araneae > Tetragnathidae > Metellina > Metellina segmentata. The sequence continues at coordinate 71,293,730 of OX375874.1, forward strand.
ACTACTAACCTCCCCAGTCCTCACCAACAGCGCCCTCTACCTCGTATGGGCTGCGCGAGCAGCGAGCGACAGGAGAAGGAAGTCAAACATTTAAAGAGGAAGGTTATTCCTCGGATGTTCTGAAAGGACTTACTTGAATGAGCAAGACGTGCTCACCGATGTTTGTGGCTTGTGCCAGACGGGCATAAAGTATATTTTTCTGTATATATTCATCTGTAACTATTCATCAGCTTCACCTCAATCATTAATTAAATCTTAAATTTACCGGAACTGTGTGTGAACTCAATTATTACATGACTAAGTGGCCTGCACCGATTTAAAGATCCCTTATTCGGGTGATATTCGGCTATTTTAATGTTTGAGACAAATAAGCAAGAGTTGTTTGATGGGTAGTTGAACTTAACGTCACAGATGTATAAACAGAATGTGCTTCATTAATTTAAACAAATGTTTTAATATTAGTGGCGAGGAGGTAGTTGAATTTACGTCGCAGTGAAGCAATGCAACGCAGAGGGTTATTGGTGAAGCTCTTGGATGAATTCCGAAGAGAAAGATCCGAGGATAACACCTCATTATTTTGAACTGCGGCCAGAGGACGAGGTTAACACCTGAGTGGGCACCCCACGCCAAAGTGAGAACATTTGAGGCCATGATATATTCAACGTACTCCAGTTTTCACGTACACGATCGTCTTTGGTTGGACTTATTTTCGAAATAGCAATCCTCATTTTGTTAATGCGCGACTCTACCAACTGGGATACCGTGGCTCCAAATAAGCGTACGAATCTAAAGTAATATAAATCTATTAGAAAATTCAATTGGAAGATATATAATCCTCTCGTTAACACCTCAGCATTTGTAGAATTATTCTGGAAAGGACGGATCTCACATGTCCTCCTTGAATCAATAGACTAGAATTCAACACGTTGTTGCCAAAGCTATCTATTCAATTATCAGAAACAATTACCCAACAAACCCAGTTGACGGATCAGATACATATACGCTACATTGCAGTCCTCATTTGCTGCTTAGATGGGCATTCTATACTCGTAATTTGGTCCTAGTGTGTTATATACTATAGTACTTCCCACACTACGGTCAATGTATCGCTCATACTCTGTGAGCACATTATTGAGGCTTATGTATAGACTTAATGACTCGAAGGAGCTATATTTTGCTAGACCGCTGGTATGCATCTATTGAAATGTAATGGAATAGCCAGAATGAAGAGAGTTCTTGAAAGGCGCCTAATCTGTCCCCAATGAGTAGGTTCTTCAATTTTTATAAGTAGAATAAATATTAATGTTTGAATACGTTTGTGATATTAATCAGCTTGAGTTATTATATTCGTTGACAGTTCATTTAATCATTTACTAAGAAATGTGAAAGCATGACGGTAGTTAATTTGTCCCTCACATAACTGTCAAATCCGTAATTTTCTTAGCGTATAATTACATCAGTAGATAGTATATTCCACTTACGGCAGACCGCCTGTAATGGCGTTAGAATGTTCTTAAATAGCATTGAGTTCGATTTACACTCCGTGGAATGCTCTGACATTCACGTTTCACCAGTAGGAGGGGCAAATACTGCAATAATTCTGGATATGCCCCCTCGTTTGATTCAGTCTATCGTGGCAACCGGGAGTGCAAAACGATTGTGCGTGACTTCATTTTAAATCTCCAAGTAAGATCTCCAATGTATGAAGAACTTTTCCAAGTGATTGGAATTGAGCGTTTTAAAAGATGTCTTCTTGTGAACCGGTAAACACTTTTCGCAATATCGAGGTTTATCTGGGAAATTGTGAGCGCAACATGACTGCGCGTGGCATTGTTTTAAAGATCTCAAAGAGATCTATTCAAATATATAAAGAAAATTTCGTATTGGTTTGAAACTAACCATTAAAACATTCGTAGTCCAATTCTCCAAACTGAAGTCTCAGTCAGAACTTTGCCCATTTCTTGACGTGAATACGTCTGTGAAATCGGAACAGTTCTAAGGGCATGCATGAAAAGTTAAGCCGGACTTGCACCGAGTGTTATAAACACTTGTCGACGAATTTTGTTTGCAGACAAAATACTAGTGGTTTCTTACAAATTTTGTCGACAACACAAATTAGTGAGCACTCTTCCCACTTCATTCGTCAAGATGTTGAATGTGGAGAATGCGCCATAGAGTTTCAAAATACATCCATCGTCTGGTGACAATGCAGAAGCAAGAAATGAGAGTTGTTGATTACTGAATGAACGTGGTACCGATGGGCAGAAGAGGTAGCGGGGGGAGGTCTGCTACATCGAAAAAGCACTGCAACTTTTGTTTGATCTTTGATCTTTACCTACTCCTTGTGGAAAACAACATTTGTGTCGACGATACGAGAAGTTGACGAAAACATTCGTGCCGTTTCTCATAATGTCGTCGACATTTGAGGCTATCAGAGCAAAAGTGGCTTATCCCACAAAAATCCGAAAATTTTACTATTATCTTCTATTAAAACCTTTTTCTTATCGGTTGTGTAAGTGTGTTTCATTGCATGTGCAAGTTCAAGTGTTCTAAAATTGCAAAATAACTTAGTGTTGATTCCTGTAAAACAAATCTTCAGAATCTGAAATCATCGTGTGGATATATAATACATTAAAAAAGGTGGCAAGAAAATAACATTTCTCTCCATGGAGTATGCTGGTGGGTTAAGGCACTCTTGTTTTAATAGCCACATTTGTTATCAACGCGTGCCTGAAACTTTGGTATAAACGTGGCTTTAAGAGTTACAAGTGTTTTGTCTTATGATATCAAAACTAGTAGAAACATTCAGAAGATAAATATAGCTTCGTGTCAACAAAAGATGTCGGTACCTGACATGACCTTTAGATCGATTGCACAGGCTCACTAAACAAGGAGAGGGATTCATAATATCTCGAAATTCTTTTGTGATTCGCGAGCTTCGGGCCAGTGCTACTTTGGATTGTGCGTATTGAGGATTGCGTTAGTGGTGTCATTGAAAGCTACCAAACTACGATACAATCGTAGAATTCTAATCAATAAAATTGTCCTGAATATTAATATAAAACTTCCCTTCAATTTACTCTATAATAAAAAAAAATCGACTCACTAAGAAGGTGCAGAATTACAGTGGTGCCGGAGCCGATCCATTTGAAACGACGCTACCTGGGGGCGTATAATCTTTAGTGACGAGTCCCGTTTCTAACTGATTATGATGACAACCGCAGACTTGTCTGGAGACGTTCAGGGTAGCGTGGGAATCCTGCTCTAACTATCGCACGCCACACTTGTTCACAACAGGGCGTAATGGTCTGGGGAACCAACTACTTTGATAGTCGTTTCTGGCATACTTACAGCACAGCGGTACGTAGGCGACATTCAACGACCGGTTGGGTTACCGTTCCTTTTACGACACCCCGGACTTACTTTTCAACAAGATAATGCCCGGCCGTACACGGCACGTGTTGCTATGAATTGTCTTCGAGCTTTCCAAACACTTCCTTGGCCAGCTAGGTCTCCTGAACACTCTCCCATTGAGAAATTTATTGTTTGTTGTAATAGTACTTTTTAAGATTTTCATATTCGACTGTTGCTATGGAAACGGCGACCGAATTTGACGGTTCTTGCAAACTTCCTATCGCGTACTCTCAAATTTTATGAATGAATAAATTAATTAAAAAAATATAACTGAGTTTATCGTCTACGCGTGCTCCAAATTCATTAGCTCGTTGAACCACAAGACTCGCAATCACGTGACTCTCTATTTACCAATCACAAAGCGAATAAACCTGAAAAAGACTGACAAATTTTCTTTTATAATAGAAAGATAGAAAAAAAAAGATTAATTGCTGTCAATATATTTTTGCAAACACTACTAAAATTATTTCTACACTCAGATCAACTAAGATGTATCGCTTTTTATTTTTGCAAAATCTTTGACTTACGGCCGTATTCACCGTCAACTGGACCGGGAGTTAACCGGCAGTCAAAGGAGGAAAACTGGTTTTTCCGAGGTCAGAGTTAAAAGTTATTTTCACCTTAAACCGAACCGCAGGTTCAGTCTACTAACCAGGTTAAAGTCGAGTTACGAAACTTTAACCTGGCTGAGAGCTTGGTTAGATTTAACCCCGCATGCGCAGTAGGCGATTTTTCGTATATTTACAAGCAGTATTGGATATTTGCAATTAAGTTCAAGCTCTAATGATGGATAACCTGAAGAAAATTTCGTTGATTCGGCAATTAGATTTTATAGAAAAAATGGAATCCAAAAAAGAAGGGCGTCTGATGTATTATCAATAATATTTTCCTATTAGTTTGACATCGAAAAGGAACTTTACACAACCCTGGTCAAACTTTTTTTTTGGCAAGTTTCAAATGTTTGTTTGCAATCGTAATATTTGTTTTTTATAAAAAGGGCTTTTTAGAGAGGATTAATTAAAAAAGCAGTTTAAATTACCTTGTTTTTGTGGCATTCAGTTTTGTCAATACAGAAAAATTAAAAATTATACTCCATATTACCTAAAGTTTCTGTACATATTTATTACTTTTCTACGCCGCCGTCTTTAAGGGGTTGTAATGTGAAATTTATACTTACTCTGACCAATAAAAAAAATTTAATTTTCTTTATTTTTTTTTTAAAATTTTTATTTTTTTATTAAATTTTTCACTTTAAAAGAATTACCAACTTTTAAATTATGAAAATTTTAACCTGATAAATAATTTTTTGATTTAAACAAGTTTCTATCAAAATTAAGTCGAATTGTCTCACAACCTACAAATTAAATACATATATTTCCAGGTAATTCTTAATTTAAATTTTATTCTGTGTAGGTGTAATAAATCACATGTGCTGACTAGGAACACAGTTGAGCGAAAATATGGCATCCTCAAAAAAAGATTCCCCTGTCTATCAATTGGTTAAACTTTTGGTATCCTGAATTTCTCTCGTCGAAGAGAATCGATTTCATTGGCTTTTAAAGCATCCTGTAGATTATTAAATTATTACTAGGGCAACTTTTTGCAACAAATGCAACTTTTTTTCACACGTTCTACGCTGTATGTAAAGTACTAAAATCAAAATTCATCTTACATGGGGTGTGTTGTAAGTGAGTTATAATCGCAACATAAATGCAACTTTTTCCATAAATGCGACCACCAGCAACTTTTTAAAATTTAGCTTAAAATTAATTAAAAGGAAATTACTGTTTCATTTTTTGCCCTCTGAACCAACCCTTCGATCACGTGTGTCGAATCTTGCGAACGCCGAAGTATTGACGATCAAACAAGAAGTTCATAGAAAGAAGGAGTTCTTCATAACAGACGAAAGTTAAATAAATGGCAAGATGTACTTTAACACATTGGTTGACAGTCTTGATAATCCAGAGAAAACTTGCGTAATAGACTGCAGAGTTTGCGAGGTGAGTGTCGATCATTAATATGTTGTTCGCCTTGTAGATGACCTTTTAAAATCTCTGAATGTTGAGCGAAAGAATTTCGCTCTTCTGCTATCCGATACAGCACATTATATGACTGCGGCTGGCGCTGTTTCTCAATGTTAAAGAAAGAACTGGCCAAGGATCGGCCATTCAACGTTCTGCCTTATTTAATGATGTATTATAATACTCTTGTACACGACTAAAATTGTCAATATATTTTTTCATTTTTTACGAATATTTTATTTTAGATTTTAGTGTATCAAAAATAAATACAACCTTATTTCCATAAATGCAGCTTTAGGGAATGATAAATGCAACTTTTCTCATTTTTGCTGCAGCAAAAAAGTTGTCCTAATTATTACCAAAAACACTAAGCTGCAAAGCAAAAACCTTATGGGAAGTCAAAATCATTTCCATTCAACGGTCCGGTTTTTGCCAATTTTATCAGGTTCTTAAAAATTGCTTTATTTTCGATGACATCCAAATGCGGCTTGGCCAGAACTTAAATAAGTTCTTTTTCGAACTGTGTAAAAAATAATTTGCATGGTAGTAGAGCCATTTTAAGTTGAGATAAAATTAAAGAAATATACACTGAAAAAGGAACGTTATCTAGATTCACGCGTTCCAGATAAGCAAATTATTCGAGGTCACGAGGTATGTTTTGACCAATGAGAATCAATCAGTAACTGACGGTTAAGTAACCTACAGTTCAGTTCAGTAACCGGAGTTGAGAAAATAGTGGTGACACCAAGTTTGAACCGGCGCACAGTGTGTAATTTTTGAGTCTAGGTGGACAAAATTCAATTTTCTTAGTGTCGCAGATTGTCAAAAAGACACGATATCTTAAAAGTAGTATGTCCCCTTAGCAAGTCCATAGTTTTATTTTTCTAAATAATTCCTCCTAACACAGGATGTACAGGGATCCAATTTCGAATTTTCTGAATTGGCTGCAAAACCAATCTGGCGAATGCGTATTAGTACTTTGAGGAAAACTGAAAGTATAGCTCCTATATTTTCTTTAGCGCTATTTGGTGGATACTATCATTAACTTCTGTTCATCGAGGTATGTTTACGTGCTTTTAGTTTCTTGGGTAGTGTTTCATTAATTTGCAAGATCCTTTAGAATTTATAGCTAATTGGCGTCTTACGCAACTGCTGATTTCAAATTTTAACTAGACTTTTAACATATTATACCACCGTATACCACTAAAGTAATGCATATACATTATAGCCTGACTCATTTGACGTGCGCAGAACAAAAAATTACTTGCGGAAGTCTGTGGAACTGATAGATAGTGTTTAAATTTCAGAATAACTATGGAAATTTTTCGTCAGACCATTTTTGACATTTGGGTGATAAATTCGATGCAAACGAAAATCGATGCTATTTTAACTTATACTATTTCTCAAGAAATGGTTGAATATTTGTTACCAAATATTGTTTTAAATAATCCTTCTATGCACCAATATAAAATTACATGAAGGCCATAAAGAACATCAACTCTAATTTGTATACTCCGTATAACACAAAAATTAGCTAAACGGTTGTTACTCTTATAGGATGATTATCACGGAAACTTTAGCTGTACCACAACTCACAACTAGTCACATATCAACTGTTCTGTTAAACGGTTACGTGCAATTTATGAACAATCCTTCGTTCTGATTTTGTCGAAAAATAATATCAAAAATACAATTTTTGTGAGGGACTGTAATGGCGCTGAACAAAAAAATTTCCAGCAATTTTTTTCAGAAAAATATTATTATAAACAATGTGTGTTTTGTATGTCTTTGGTACCTTTGCTTGTACTAATTAAGGTAAAAATATTATTTGTCAAAATCTCAACTAAACCTTGTCGTTCTATCAAATTTCTCTTTGCAAAATAATTAGTAGATTTAACTTCAAGGGAAGCTAATGGTCCATGGGAAGATTATTTCACTTCTTGTATTCTTCCAATTGGTAATTGGTCCTCTTCGTAAAAGCGCAAGACAAGGAATAAACACAATAGGCTATGAGAGAAATATTTTCTATGAAAATGTCAAGAACTGATACGAATAGATTAGTCATACCTCAGATACACTGTTAGTAAAGTTACTAGCAAGATCTAACACGAAACGCAGTCAAATGTTTTTAAAAAAAGTTGAATTTTTTTCAGAACTGTCCCAGATGAGATTCCAAGTATGTAATTTGATAATATTTAAAAAATATTTTCCCCTTTAGTTTTTGAATTATTTTATTTTTAAATGGAACTGTTATGGATATATCTTACCATTGTTTAGGTGTATATTAATATAAAATTGCAAAATATACGTTTAATAATTGATCGAAGTATATTTAATATATGGAGCAAAGTTAAAATAAATTCTCTAAATTTAGCATATTTCTTCATCCAAATAGAAACAAAACGTTAAATATACACCAAATCAGTATTTTATCACTCACAGCCTCTTATGAAAACCCAAAACCAGTGTATTTTTGATGCAATAATTTTGTCCACCTAGATTACGAAAAGGACACACTATGCGGCGGTTAACTTTTACCTAACCTTCGGTTTCTGAACTCCGGGTTCCTTTCTCCGCTCCAGTTAACGGTGAATACGGTAACTGTTGCCAGTTCACGTGGAGCAGCTTTATGTTTTTCCCGAACTTTCCGTTTGAGGATGAGTCTCTTGATATTGAGAGAGTGCAGAATTCTACTGTAGGACTTACAAGTATTCCGGAAGTGACGTCAATTAGCTTAGTGTTCGATAGAAATTAAAGAATGGACTCCTATTTTATATGTAATTTGGTAATTTGTAATTAACGTCGTTGTAATTAACTATTGAAGACAGTCCGGGATCGATCCCTTTAGGGAAAGATTAGAGGACAACCTCGTAATTTTGAACCACGGACAGATGACGAAGCAACACCTGATCTGGCACACCACTCTCCAAACATCCACACAAACCCAAAGTGAGGACTTTCGGCCACGACAGATTTAAGGTACACCAGCCGCCTCTACACCATACGGTTACAAACATCCATTTCTGGACCCGAACCAGGAACCTTCCGATCTAGAGGATATCATCTAAACCACTATACCGGTTGGTCGACATTTTATATGTATACGATGTGGAAATTGCATGAATCTTGATGGCGCTGGCGCCGTGAGGTCATGAGCCCTCACTGCTCTTCCACACTTGCAGCTTTTGTCGGTAAAAGTTACTCTTGATCCGATTTCGAAAGAATCTAATTGCTCTTAATTTGATTAATCTCAATTTGCATTAACATGTAATCTTTATATATATATATATATATATATATATATATATATATATATATATATATATATATATATATATATATATATATATATATATATATATATATATATATATATATATATATATATATATATATATATATATATATGTATATATATATATATATATATATATATATATATATATATATATATATATATGTATATATATATGTATATATATACATATACAGGGTGGTCCCGAATTCATGGTACAAACTTTAATGGTAGGTACAGGACATTGTAACAATGATTTATTGTATAGGAATGTATAGTCGCAAGTGACGCGGTGAGGCGAAAACAGGGGAAATAACGGCCGAAAGGAAAAACAAAGATTTTATTGAAAGCGTTGTTGACAAGTGTCATGTTTACAGTAATTGTTCAAAATTGCGTCCACCAGTATCGATACATGCTTGACAGCGTCGGTGGAGCGATTGGCGTACACGTTCAAAGATGCCTGGTATTTCACGCACACCTGCAGCAGCTACAGATAAGCGAGCGACGAGATCCTCATCTGAGTCAACTGGAGTCTCATAAACAAGATGCTTTAGATGTCCCCATAAAAAGTAATCGAGGCTCGATAAATCGGGAGATCGGGGTGGCCAAGGGACTGGTCCACCACGCCCAATCCATCGAGTACCAAACGTGGCATTCAGGTAATTCCGTACATCAATGCTGAAGTGTGCTGGCGCCCCATCGTGCTGAAACCACATGCGGTTACGAATGGCGATCGGAACATCATGCAGCAGTTGTGGTAACACTTCTTTCAGAAAAATAAGATAGCTTCCGCCAGTGAGCCGCGTGGGTAGTAAGTATGGGCCAATCAAAAAGTCGTTCACAATACCAGCCCACACATTAATACTGAAACGTTGTTGAAACGCATGTCGACGCGTTGCATGTGGATTATCGGTTGCCCACACATGGGAATTGTGCGCATTAAAGACACCCTCGCGTGAAAATGTCGCTTCATCTGTAAATAGCACATAATCTACGAAATCCGGCTGCAACGCACATTGCTGCATCACCCACAGGCAGAAGTTCACGCGGCGAGGATAATCTGCCGGATTCAATGCTTGTACTTTCTGAAAATGGAAGGGGTGTAAGCGATTTTCGTTTAACACTCTGCATACAGTCTGATGACTCACACCTACGTCACGCGCAACAGTTCTTGTGCTTGACTCGGGTCTATCAGCCACAATGTTCAAGATGCTTTCTTCCAGCCTTGGAGTACGTACAGCTCTTACTCGACCAGCGCCATGTCTGTTGACGTCGAACGCACCTGTTTCACAAAGTTGACGATGTAACCGTTGAAAAATTCTATGATCCGGCATTCGTCGATCAGGATACTCCGCGCGATACATTCGTAACGCAGCTCTGCCGTTACCATTTGCACGGCCGTACATGTAATGCATGTCTGCTTTTTCTGCATACGTAAAGTCACCCATCGTCTACGGCAGCACAATTGTGAATGGCGCTTTTCCCTACTGCGATGCATCATGTTCAACAGCGGCTAGACATCTACTGCCCTCTACCGGCAATGATACCAACCGATCACTCCATTTCTCTTTCCTTTTATTTCCCCTGTTTACGCCTCACCGCGTCACTTGCGACTATACATTCCTATACAATAAATCATTGTTACAATGTCCTGTACCTACCATTAAAGTTTGTACCATGAATTCGGGACCACCCTGTATATACATATATATATATATATAAATATATATATATATATATATATATATATATATATATATATATATATATATATATATATATATATATATATATATATATATATATATATATATATATATCCGTATATAATGAAAAATAGTAATTAAACTTTAATTTAACTGAAAGAATTTCTCTAACCGTCATTTTTGTATAGACCAAAAAATACCACGGAACCATTTGTTATTAGAAATCCTGCCATTCTGCGTCATACGATGTACAAGTGAAATGCGTTAAATTAAAAATTCAAGATACTAGTTTTTTGTTGCTTTACCAAACGAGAATGTGTTGATCTTCAGACGGGTGAAATCCCTAAGTCATTTTCCCTTTACATTAAAATTAAATTTCTTCTTGAGAAATGCAAATAGTGAGTTTAGGCTGAGTGAGTAGAATGTTTTTTCTTCGTTTTAAACCCCATGCTTTTAGATTTAGTGTGTTTACCTTGTAAATCGATGATACAGTCAACTGGTGAAATCCTGACAAGACTATGATACTGTATTTTAAGGTAACCCCGATCTGTATCATGCTAGAGCATTTAAGCAACAGGGGGGGGAATCTCCGTTTTCGTTTCAAGATTATTTGTTAACACTGATAATTCCTCTCATAGATAGAACCAAAAGCAGTATGCATCCGAAATTTCACTACCTTTCTTTATGTATTCATAATATCATAGTGCAATGGTTAAAAATTGTACCAAATGTTAAGTATTAGAAAATTAAAATAGAACAAAATTCTTGAATAGAAAATTAAAATATAATTATGACACGTAGCTACTTTTGTTCATGTGCTCACTCTGATCAAATTGGTAGTTACGAACATGAGAACCATAAGTAAAAAATCGAGGAAATGACCTTTTTGAAAGTACCTGTCTTCAAACTCAATTGAGCAGTTTTTTATCCTTTGAAGAAAACACGCAAGTACACTTAAAAATTAAAATTCATTTACGGCAATAAGGGGAAGCATTTGGCAATAACATAAAATAACCCGTAAAAACACGTAGCACTGATATGAAAGCATTTTTTACCTAAGCTGTTTCTTTGTATCAACACAGGAAAAGTAAAAAGTCAATTCTGAGAAATGCGTACTTATTTTGTTTCTCTTGTAGAATAATATATGAAACTAAAACTTCAAACTCTTATTTTCTGTAGTAAATCTCATTACTTGAAACCATGTATAAGATTTGCTTACTCTGTAAGGAAATATGAAATGACTTAAATCTCTTCCATTTTGCAAATATCAGGTTAGAATTTTTGTTATGGAATTCTTTTGAAATTGCCTTTTAAATAAAACCTCTGAGAGTATCATTTGATATTTTATGTCAGCAATTTTCTTTTGTAATGGGATTTATTTAGCTAAAATATCTTATATCACATCTTATTAAACTACCACGTTGTAATTTTCCATTAATTTAGATTTATTACTTTGTAAGGTATGATAATAAAGAACTCAGTTTTTTAAATATTTTTTTTATTATTTTGTCTGAATTATTTAATGTTTACTGATATAGTTGTAAACACAAAAAGTTGATAATAAATTAACGGTTAGGTTACTATGTTTAATGAATGTTGTTTACTTATACGTACATAAAAGGAAAGAGAAAAATGATAGCAAGACGCTTTTTATTTATATAAAAATGTATATTTTAATTTCAATTCTTTTTGTAAGATATTGATTGATTAATGAATAAAAAGAATACAATAATATACGATTAAAGAATTCAATAATAATATAAAATAGAGAATCAATAATAACTTAAAACAAAGAAAACAATAATAATATAAAATAAATAAAACAATAATAACATAAAATAAAGAATAAAATAGTAATATGAAATAAATAATATAAATTTATTCGTTTAGGCAAAAGTCAGATACATTTTATTTCGTTTAAAAACTGAATAGATGATTATTGCAATTCAAAATTCTGATATACTCCACGTTTCATATTTATGCAAAAATAGTGTTAGGTATCTTTCATATTTTCATTATTTCCCAATGTTAGAATCACTAAGTTACCCCCTTTTTTCCAAAAATATTTCAATACCTTGCTCAATATCCCATTACTCTATATGCTATAGTTTAGAAAAGAAAATATTTTTAAACTTTGATTTAAAAAACTTGTATTCGCTTAAAATAATTGCAGCAATTTATTCCTAAAACTTTAAACGCACTTTTAGAAAAAGAAAACGCGCAAGTTAAACAGGAGCATCAATTATTTTTATCTCTCTGAGTGTAAACTCGAAGTAATTACGAGAAAATATTTTTTTTTTCATTAATTTATAACATCAATTTGTGATCGGAAATCTGTTCAGGAAATGTTAATTAACTTTCTGTTCTAACTTCGGGAAAAATTAAATTGGTTCTCTTGGGAATCTATGAATGGAAATAATTTATAGGCAGAAATAATTTATTCTTAATCTGTACGTTACGAATTTTAATCTTCAAATTACTGAAGATATACATTAAATTGGAAGTACGATTCAGCTCGTATCTATGAACTATTTAAAGTAAATATAAATTGCATTTTCTCTATTTTTATTCTTTAACTACGAATAAATATATTTTTATTCATTACTCTATACACATTAATTCAAATTTATAATCTATTTATTATTATTTCACTGTTACAGAATAGTTGTTTATTTATTCATTGTTATTCAAGTACTTTATTTTGAACATTGTTAGAGATGTATTTTCTGTCAAGCTAAATGTAGGGCTGCAGTATAATAGTGGCACAACTTACTTACTGAACACACACTCAGGAACATTGAAAATAGCGCACCAAGAAGGGAGCATCGGATTGAAATTAAATTTAATACACATGAGACAGATGAGAGATTCATTTGATCCCAAAATCAAGACAATTAAACAAATACTGTGGGTACAATTAGACAAATACAATGCAAATTCAATAGCGCGTCGGACCGCCTCTTGCTGCAAAACGGTCCGGCATTGCTTAGACGTCTGATGTGGTCCTGAGGCAGATGGGCCCACGAATCTTGAACAGCCACCTCCAAATCATGTACAGAGTGACACGACGGCATCTGGTATTTCAGCTGGTCCCACATAAGCTCTATAGGGGATAAGTCAGAGGAGTGGGCCGGCCATGGAAGAGTCTGAACATGACGTAGGAAGTCTTGAGTAACTCGAGCGGAAGTATACAGTATGCGGACGCGTAATATCTTGCTGGAAAATTGCCCCTGGAAGACCATTTAGGAAAGGTCCCACGTGGGGTTAAAAACATCAACCGAACGCTGGCCCGTTAAGGTTCCACGTACCACAATTAGAGTGGACCGGCTATCGTAGGCTATGTCCCCAGACCATTACGCCTGATGTGCGGGCAGTGTGTAGCGCGACAGCGTGGGCGGAATTGTACCGTTCACCAGGGCGCCTTCACTTCCGTTCGCGGTAATCATATGTCCCCTAAACCAGTGGTCCCCAACCCCCGGTCCGTGGATCAAATGGTACCGGGCCGTCCAAGAAATATTAAATTATTTCCATTTTATTTACTTTGGTGTATTTATCTCGGGTTTGTGCGGTTCTTATCTATGAAATGTCCACTCAAATTAGGAGGCGGTAAATCAGAACTTGAAATTTGTTCTGTTACTAGAGCTTCAATTATGATTTCTGAATTCTGTATGCCTCTATTTTCTAATTTTGAAAAATGTGACAACTGTTTTCAAGTTGGCAGACAAAGTAGCTGCATTTAAATCCAAACTGAAGTTGTGGGGACGGCGTGTGAACAGAGGCATTTTGGACATATTTCAGACATTAGCGGGGATTTTAGGCGAGACTGAGCCTAAACATTCATTCTCCTAGTTGATGCACGATCACCCGTCTTTGCTTTTAAAAGAGTTCGAGCGCTTCGTGGGTTTTTTTTGTGGTTGGGAAACTATTTTATTGATTTAGCCTTTAGTGAGTTAAAATGTTAAATCACATTATATTCATTTTTTGGTGTAACTGTATTTTATTTTGAAGGCATGTTTAAATCCAGTTAAATTAAAATTATTAAATCAAAACAATCTAAAATATAAACAATAAACGTATCTCCCCCCCCCCAGCGGGCCGCGTTAAAATTATCAAACGTTGATCCGGTCCGCGGCGATAAAAAGGTTGGGGAACACTGCTCTAAACGATCCTGGATTCATCACTAAACAACACGTTTTGCCAATCTGTGGCATTCCACGTCGCTCTGGCATGGTACCACTGTAGACGGAGTCGCCAATGTTTCGATGCTAAAGGCAATACACGAAAGGGGGCTTGTATTACAGATTCGCTTCCGCAAGGCGTCTGAAAATGGTTTGTGAAACAACTGGCAACCCTACATATGATTACATCGTGGAACGAGTTACTATGGGATACACAAGAGCTTGCCGCACGATCCTTCTATCCTCACGCATTGTCGTCTTCTTGGTCGCTCCAGACCCGGTACGTCGCACGTAGGTACCATCTCATTTCTCACTGCTCCCAACATGATCTGACGGCACACTCCGAACGATCAACCTGGCGAGCAACACGACGCGTCGACCAGCCTGCGGTTATCAGGCCGATGATGAGGCCCTTTTCAAACTCGCATAACTGTGAGAAATGTCTTCTCACACGTCTACCTGGCATTCTTCGAAGACTGAAGTCCTCCTAGAGTCGGAATGTGATAGTCACATTTATGAATCTTCCAAGATGCGCCGGTCACACTTCCCGATTGCAGCGCCACTGCAAGGTGTTTGGTCATGCGCATTGGCACCAAACTTGGATCATTTGCATATCGGATCTCATTGTACTTATTTGCAAAGTTTCACGATTGTACCTTTCTTCCTTCTTGGTGCACTATTTTCAATGTTCCTGAGTGTATTTTGAACGTCAGTTACATTAAGCGTCAAATGCCGCCAAAACGGTGATAAACTTAACGTAAAGGTATCCTCGATATTTACCATGTGAGAGTATTGGGGTAGCGGATGAAAAATCTTGTTTTGTTAATTTGCATTGAAGATCCTCTTCCCCCCCCCCCATCTGTACAAATAAAATGCATTCAAATCATACTAGTTTGTTAACGACTATGATGAGGATCAACACACCTATAACAATTTATAGAGAAAAAGATATGTTCTAATAGAGATTATATTTCGTTTAGCTAGTTATCAAAATATCTCGATTCCCACATAGACCTAGACCTGGCTAAGAATTTCGCCAAACAGTTATGGTAACTATTCCAAGTATCTTACTTTTACTCGAGACTTTGGAAAATACCATAAACGAGAAAAGTAGTGAAATAAATCTGAATAGTTAATAATACGCTGATATTCAGAGCTATTCAACACATATTAAAGGGTAACTATTTTAAGTATTGTATGTAGCTGGCCACAATATATAGAATTTTTGCACAAGTGAATTATTTTAGCGGTGCGACAGTGAAAGATGCTTCTGAAAAAGCGGGAAATAGGTTCTAGAGGAAAATACTGTTGACCAGCAAACGCCATGAAGTAAAAGAGATGTCAAAGCCATATTATGCATACAACTTAAGACGCAAGGGGTAAATAATTGAAATTAAGGCTCCGTTTGACTTGAGGAACGCGAAGAAATCAGTCATGGGGAAATAACTGCGTCTACGCGTCTCGGCACTGTAAAACGCTTTGGACGTGTGTTTGGTGTATGTCAGTCAATACTGCTTCCATGCATTGCTAACTTCATAAAACGTAGCCATGTGTGGTCTGTGGTAAGTGATGACATCAGGCTTCAGAACTTTCGAAATGTACCGGTGGTGGTTGACACTAATGCATTCTAGGTTGGTTGGCTGATTTGTGTTTAATGGCGCATGGACCAAAAGTAAGCAAGCTGCATCAAATGCATGTTAAAACTGTAACGTACGTCGCAGAACAATTTCCCCTTAATTTTATTAAAATTTTGGCCGATTTTTTTTTTCAATCATAAATTACGATGTTCTGCAGTGCAAAGCACGCTCCATGCCAAGCCTTTTTTTTTCTTTTATAGCTACGGAACAACCTCCCTACACCGCCTAAACTACCCCAAAGACTTTATAAATAACACATCTTCTATATCAATGACAAAATATTTAACTTCAAACGTTATCGACAGAATAGCAAATTCTGAAAGAATGCCTTGGTTTTAAATGAAGTAAGTTTATTAATTTCGATGTTTTATTCTAAATACAGTTGAACTCCAACTATCTGAACTCCGACTATCCGAATCGCTGACTATCCGAATCGCTTTCAGAATTTCAGAAAAAAAATTAAGACGGAAACGTATTGCGATTCGCAAAATAATGATTGTGGGTTTCAAATTCTAAATGATGATGAACTTATTGAAAGTTTGAGAGAAGAAAGTGTCGTTGATGACCTATTGTCGAAGTTGAAGCAGACACGGAACCATCTGCTAGTGAAGTATTTGCCTGCTTAGAAACTGCGTTGAAGTAGATGGAGCGAAAGCCCGAGTGTGACAACATGCAACTTCTCATTATCAAGCGGATGCACGACTAGGTTGCCCGAAAACGGATAAAGACAGTCAAACAGCTTAATTTTTACTAAGAGATGTTTAGCAAGCAATGACTTTCATTTACAGTACGGTACGTACATACGGTACATATGTATAGTACTTGTAAGTACGCTTAACATATAAAAGTATTGCCTTTTCATTTAATTAATTAAAAGCTCTTTTTGTTTTAAAATGTTTTTTATTCTCCCATTTTCAACAATACATACAGTAATTAATTAAAATACATACTAGACCCTTTTATCGGAAACAATCCAATTATCCGAATTTTTGATTATCCGAATGGGGTCCGGTCCCAATTGATTCGGGTAATTGGAGTTCTACTGTATGTAATACATATTTCGCAGATAATTGTGTTTTACGACTGTTTTTGATTCTACTGCATTTTTCAAAGAACAAAATGCCAGAAGAACAATTGCCATTGCTGGGAGTTGTAATGCAGAACACTGAATATAATGCAGCACCTGGGCTTGCAATGTTAGGTGGATAGTACTAGGTGGGTGCGGAAGTAGAATACAATGACTCCCCATATTATAACTCCAGGAAAGTAACCAGTTTGGTCATGCTTAATGAAAGGCATGGAGTATGTGCAGCCAGACTGGGAGATGACCATCGTGGTGCTGTAAACAGAATCGCGATTCGTATGATAAGACGAAGTCATGCCATTTGTTTGTCCATGTGCAGCATTCTCCACTTCATTGCAACCGTAGATGCTTGAGGTGTAGATTTAAACCAATGGACGCATTGAAAAGTGCAGTGCTAATCATTTGCATATTTGTCCATGATCTACAAATTGTGCAAATTTCAGGTCTATTAGATACCCCTACATGGTATTGCATTTTCAATGACCAACAGAGTTGGTCATTTTATCTACGGATGGTATCATAATTTAATGCAGGCTGAGAGATAAAAATTAAACTATCACCTAAGGCCCGGTGTACACATCCGATTTTTAAACGTGCGGCGCCACTGCGGCACCGAAGCCCAACTATGCACACAAAACCATGAAATGAAGCACTAATTCATTTCGCGCCATTTGCGATAAATATTCTATCGAAGAAAACGTGTTTATTTTGCTTACTTAGCGAAATAAACACGTTTCAAAAAACAGTGAACAAAAAAGTATATTTTGAAATAAAATAGACTTTACTGGATACAACCATTTATTAATTATTACTTATGTTCCATTTTTTATGAAAACAAGGTACTTCAGAACGGAGACTCATGTGCGGCGCCCTGGGGAACTGAGGTACAAATTGCACGCAAGTTGGACGTGCGTCGCCCCAGCGGCTATTAATTTGGCCTAATTTAACTATTAATTTGGCCTAATGAGGACATATATATCGTCATCAATATACTACAGATTTTTCTCATGATGGCGAGATCAAGATCTTCTCAGTTTTCTTCTAATGACGAGATATCTCGTCCATCAAGATCTGGAGGCATGTGTGCACTGATCCATTGGATCTAATGTATCTCAGACCACACTTGCGTTGTGGCATCGGCGCCACACGTTGAAAAACCGGATGTGGGCACCGAACCTAAATGCGGAAATTCGTGACCAATTTATTGATAATTCCTGACTTTTCAGGGACGGTACGGAAGGTCGGACGAAAAAACTTAATTGACGAGGCATTATTGAAAAAACTTTTACATTGAATCAGTCGAATGAACGTAGTTATAAACAAGAAAAAAGAGTAAAAATACCAATAAAATTTAAAAAAGGACAAAAATAGTTCCGAGAACTGCTGTTAAAAATGAACTTACTTTTTGTACAAATTACACATTAAGTTGATTATTTTTCTTAAAAATTCAGAATATTTCTAATTCCCGGCATAATCTGTACAACGCATGCAAATTCCGAACTTTTCCGGATGCCTGGCATAACCCCAGTAAAAAAATTTGACTGGTTCTAAAATCCGTTAGACACAACTGCATTTGAGACGGCATTTTTGCATCTTAGAATGGTAGTTATTTCTGGAGATTTTCTTAGAACAATTTTGCAGTTACATTCACCATTGCTTGTTTCTCTCTGTTTCTTTAGGTTCGGAATTCAAAGGAACAAAAAACATGTCCTATGGAAAGAGATTCAACGTATATTTAAATGCTATTTAAAAGAAATAGTTACCTATTACGATGTATCATGTCATGTTATACGCTTGTTTTATAAGCTCAACATTTGGGAACGAGCACGTATTTCTCTCTTTAAAAGTAGCTATATTGTTGGGAGCTTTCAAATAAGGATCACGAAATCCGTCTCAAAGTATCGAATACTATCAGGACAGCCATGAAACTTCTCGTTATTCAATAAACTACTTTACACCATAGAACCCCAAACTTCATTTCATTCCAAACTGTCTAGACAATTTTAGAAATGGAACTTTATTTTCAAGATTACCTTCAAACATTTATATTTGCACTCGTGTATCAGATTTTGTACATTTTTCAGATGCAACTTTTTAAAGCGGTTTCCATCGAATGCAACCCATTATAAACGCTCGACTCAGCTTGGGTTCCCAGCCGCTTCGAATTTGCGTGCGTTGCCAGGATTTCACTGAGAATTATAAATTGTTTGGATTTTGCACTTAAGTCGTCTATTTAATTCAAATGTTGTGTTGCTTGAATTACATTATGTGGAAAAAAGAAATTGAAGGCAATTTGCTGAATTGCAAGTGCTAAGTTAATTATGGGTTGTTTGTAGCAGGGACTATGGTAACCCAGTTGGTAGAGTCACGGATTAGTAGCTGAATGTTTGAAAGCTCGAAACTCGATCCAACCAAAGAACATCAAATACGTGCTGCTTGTTGCACGTTAAATCTGATTTGACCTCAATGTTCTCACGTTGGCATGATGTGAGAGTTTAGAGAGTGGGGTGCAGCCTATGTGTTGTGCTCGTCATCTGAACATGAATCAAAATTACGTTGTGTTGTCCTCGGAGTTTTCTATTAGGGATAGATCCCGGACCATGACCAATACCCCGTTATGTTGCTCCAGTGCAATGTAAATTCAACTACTTACCTGTTTGTTTGCAGTAATTTTTATTAGACCGTTATATCGTCAGACACGACAAATTTAATGGTAACCAGCCTCCACCTCCTAGCGTGGTTACCACTCCTGAGAGCAGTTCTTAACACACTCAAATGTAATTCCTGACATTTAAGGAAAAGTTCGTACAAACAAAGGATACGTCGTAGCCCAGTTGGTAAAGACGCGGATTTTCTAGCGGAGGGATGTGAGTTCGAAATCCGACGCATTGTAAGACAGTAGTTTACATGGGGGCTGGTTACCATTAAATTTGTCGTGTCCCCCAATGTCCTCATGTTGTGTTGAAGTGTAGAAAGGAGTGTTCCTACTCAGGTATTGACGTTGTCACCTGACATGGGTTCATAGCTAGGAGATGTTGTCCTTGAATCTTTCTCTTCGGGATTCATCCTGGACTGTCGTTAATAACCCTCTGCGTTTCTCCAATGTGTCGTATGTTCAATTACCTTCTCAACAGGTAAAACTCGATTGATGGGGTAAAACGTATGATGATATAACGGCCTAATAAAAATTGCTGCAAACAAGAAGGTAAGTAGTTGAATTTACATCGCATTAGACAAACATAAGGGGCTATTGGTTATGGTCTGGGATCTATCCCGAAGTGAAAACTCCGAAGACAACACAACGTAATTTTCAATCATGTTCAGATGACGAGGTCAACACCTGAGCTGCACCCCACTCTCTAAACTATCACATCATTACAACGTGAAAACATTGAGGTCTAGTCAGATTTAACGTGCACTAGGCAGCACGTACTTGATGTTCTTAGGTTGGATCGAGTTTCGAACCTTCAAACATTCAGCTGCTAATACGTGACTCTACCAACTAGGCTACCATAGTCCCTGCTACAAACAAGACATAATTAACTCGGCATTTGCAATTCAGAAAATTGCCTTCACTTTTTTTATGCACGATATAATTCAAGCAACATAACATTTGAATTAAATTGACGACTTCTGTGCAAAATCCAAACAATTTATAACTTTCAGTGGAATCCTGGCAACGCACGCAAATTCAAAGCGGCTGGAAACCCAAGCAGAGTCGAGCGTTTATAATGGGTTGCATTCAATGGAAACCACTTGAAAAAGTTTCAGTTGAAAAAAGTACGAAATGAGATACACGAGTGCAAATAGAAATGTTTGAAGGTAATCATAAAATAAAGTTCCATATCTGAAATAGTCTAGACAGTTTAATTTGTTGAAGGTAAAAGGCGGCCCAACTCTTATAAAATAAAATGTTGAAATGTTTAAATATTTAATTATATGTTCGATTATAAATAAGTGATGGGGCACTTTTACAAATTTGATAAATATCAATTTTGAAGTTTTGTCAGTGGAAAAAAAGGGGGATTTTTAAAACAAATTAATTAATTAAAAAGTATATAGTTGCTTTCTTCAGGTGCTCTTTTTCAGACTTAAGGCCCGTTTTGCCCCTTCGTAAGCAAGCCCACGGTGCTTACGAAGGGACCGAGGTATTCACATAAAAAATATGATACCTATGTTTTCTCACTAATATACACTGCTGGCCACCGTAAATGCAACACCCTGAAGGAAGCATGCAAATAATATGAAATTTACAACATGCATTAGCGGAGGTGAGATATGCAAATGATTATAATTTCAGCGCAGACACACATCACGCGCGCCTGTGGCGCCACTTCAAAACGCTATTTAAGGCTTGGAGATTTCGACGATTTCAAGTACGGCAATTGTGTTTTTCTTGTGATTAAAAAAAAAAAACGATCAATTATGCCTCGTAGAAAACAGCGATCATCTTTTGATCAAGTATCCGAGTTCGACAGAGGAAGAATAGTGGCCTACCGAGATTGTGGATTATCTTTCAGGGAAATCGGTAGTCGTGTTGGACGAAACCAAACAACTGTAATGCGGATATGTGATCGTTGGATGCAGGAGGGTACGACGGACCGACGTGTTCGATCGCATCCATCTCAGTGTACCACTTCACGTGATCACAGGCATATTGTGCATATGGCAGTGACGGATCGCCGCTCAGCCACATCACGAACCATAGCACAGCACATTCAGTCTGTAACGCATCATCCAGTGTCTGCGCGTACCATTCGACGCCGTTTACAGCAGAGTGGTCTGTCCGCAAGACGTCCATTGCTTCGTCTACCTTTGACGCAGAACCACAGATGTCTCCGCCGCCAATGGTGCAATGAAAGAAGGATGTGGACGGCAGAATGGAATGAAATTGTCTTTACTGACGAGTCACGCTTCTGTCTGCAACACCACGATGGTCGGATTCGAGTCTGGAGACACCGTGGAAAGAGGATGCTGAACAGCTGCGTTATGCACCGCCACACTGGTACTGAAGCGGGTATTATGGTATGGGGCGGTATTGGATATCAATCTCGCGCTCCTCTAGTACGCATTGCCGGTACTTTAAACACTCAGCGCTACATCTCCGAGGTGTTGGAGCCGGTTGTCCTTCCTTACCTTCAGGGCTTGCCCACAGTCATATTTCAACAGGATAATGCGCGACCACATTGTCCAAGCATTGTCCAAGGGTTCTTCGTCAATCGCCAGATTGAATTGCTTCCCTGGCCAGCTCGCTCTCGGCATCTTTCGCCGATAGAAAACATGTGGTCCATGGTTGCTCACGATTGACCCAGATTACATACCCAGCTGCTACACCAGATCAACTTTGGCAACGTGTGGAAGCTGCTTGGTCTGCTGTACCCCAAGAACACATCCAAAGTCTCTTTGAATCAATGCCAAGGTGTGTGGCAGCGGTGATCTCCAACAATGGCGGTTACTCTGGCTACTGATTTTGGCAGTAACCACACTTCACAGAAGTCTATAAATTTAATCATTTGATACTTGGTCAACATGTTATCGACAAAATAAATTTTGTTGTGATATCTCTTGTCTTTCTTGGTGTTGCAATTGGGGTGGCCAGCAGTGTACTA
This sequence comes from Metellina segmentata, assembly GCA_947359465.1. NCBI lineage: Eukaryota > Metazoa > Arthropoda > Arachnida > Araneae > Tetragnathidae > Metellina > Metellina segmentata. Next base: position 71,316,674 of record OX375874.1, read on the forward strand.
TCCTTTTCTTATCACAGCCTCTGTTTAATATTTAATGGTGTAGCCTTTAAGCCTCCATGTGGTTTCGACTAGATATATCGTCCATCAAGCTCTAATTTGGCCTAATGAGGAGATATACAGGTGGTTATCAAAATAATGGAAACACATGTGAATAAAAGTAACATTTAAGAATGCGCTTCGTAAGCATTAAAATACAATCCTAGCTACCAGTTTAGTGAAGTTGTATACATCGTGGATTTTTGTCAAAATCGTAGAATGTCAGATCTCACAGACTTTCGAAGAGGCCAAATCGTAGAAGCCCGACTAGTTGGAGCAACTGTGACCAAAACATCCCAGCTTTTAGGCATTTCTTGAGGTACGGTGTCTAAATGTCATGACAGCTTACACACAGCGCGGTAAGACAAGCTCGGAAAAGCAAAATAGTGGACGGAAGGAGAAGCTGAGTGAAAGAGACCCACGGGTATTGAAGCGGATTGTAATGTCTAAACAGAAAACTGCAGCCAAAGTGACTGCAGAGCATCTAGGTTCTCCAGTGTAAATAATTGCAGTTAGGAATCACCTTCATAAATAGCCATATTAGTAAAGGATTCCTTACAAATCCAGTGTGTTTCCATTATTATGATAAGGCCCTGTATATCGTCATCAATATACTACAGATTTTTCTTATGATGATGACGAGATCAAGATCTGCTCAGTTCTCTTCTAATGAGGATATATCTCGTCCATCAAGATCTGCTTAGTTTCGACAATGGCCAGAAACCTCGTCAATACTACCACCTCGACAAAAACAACCGGAAACATCCCGAAATCAATGCTGAGTTATAGGATCTTAGCTCCTTATGTATGCAAAACACAAGGATGGCTCAACTTACCAGGGAATACCTTAAGGTCGTATGTTACTCCTAAGGGACTGCCCCCATAGGTGCGTGCTGGTTTTAATCCAACCGAGTGAGGGGCATGTCCAGTGACGCTCACAGTCAGAGCATGGGCATCAGGCCCTAGTTTCTTCAGCAAGTGTTGTTGCAAGGCTGTTAGTGGACGGGGGCTCTTGTTACTAGGGTACACCTGGAATAAAGACTTCGGTTATAGATTTGTACTGTCCAGTGAAAGATATAACAATATTTGACAGCAAAACAGGATTTCAACCGTTATTTGTAATGATTTTGTACAATTCAGAAAGTCTGTTTTTTGGACACTGTCTTGGGAGTGGAAATATACAGTGAACTGTAAAGTCTCTTAATGCCCTTTAACTTTGAAACAGCGTCTCGTATAGTCCAGGACGAAACGTGTACCTATTGTAAAATGACCATGCTGAATTTATTGAGACAGCATACCGCGACCCCTAGCGGCGAAATAAGGAAGTTAAAAAGGTAACTCGAAAACTAAAGGAGATAAGCCAAAAAGTTAAATTAGAAAGATGTGCACAGTACTAAAATAAAAGCACAGAAAAGAAATTTCATTAAGTTATCGGTAAAATTGGCGGATATATATATATATATATTTGGAATTGAAATTTGAACTGTTCCATACCTTGAAAAAAGGGTTGTTCTGAAATTGAAAAACGTGTTATTCGGTGTTATGCAGATTTTTTTGAGTTAAGCAGGGACGAATTTAAATTCAAACAACAAAGAAAGCAACAAAAAAAAGATAAGTAAAAACATGAAAAACGCAATTTCAGAAATTAAAAAAAATGATGTTCTGAAATCACAATTTTCTCGTGCAACAACTAAAATACACGATTAAAGTCTCTCGGCTATACAGCCACGAACGAAGATTTACTATTTAATAAAATTATCCTGATAAACTTTGAGCAGATGCGAAAATGTCAGAAACAAATGTGCGTTATTCAGTGTGGCACAGTGGAAAAGCAAAAGACACAGATAAGCAAAAGCAAAAGACACAGATAAACAAAAGCAAAAGACACAGATAAGCAACATCAAAATACACAGATAAGCAAAAGCAAAAGACACAACTGAGCAAAAGTAAGAAATGTACTGCTAAACAAAAATATGGCGAGTGTGTTCAAAAATGAGTGTTGTGTCGGTTCAGCATCCCGTTTCGGTGAAACAGCCTCGTCCGATCATATTATTATGGGATCAAATAGAAAACTGCAAGTTAATACATGGACACTTTATTATTTAAAAGGGACATGGGACAAAACAATAACAGTTAAAACAATTAGGAACAAACATCAGCGTCGATTAGACATTCAATAGAGCTCGTCATAGCTCAGTTAGTTAAAGCGTGGCAACCTGCCTCAATAGATTCTGCATGGTCACTTTACTATAGGTACACGTTACTTCCTGGACTATACGAGGCGCTGTTTCAAAGTTAAAGGGCTTAAATGGACTTTATAGGTCACCCTGTATAACTGTCCATGAATAAGGATAATGCAATCCGAGATGAATCCCGTACAAGTACCGACACCGAAGTACCAGCGACAAATGAATATTCCAAATATATGTGGATTGAAATAATAGCACCCACATTTGCCGGTGGTGGTACTGAGAACTTAAAAAATGAGATAAAAAAGTTTAGAGGATAGCTTATAAAATACTGTATAAGTATTAAAAGGCATTATTAAAAATGCATCATTGGTTTTTGTTAATGCAAAAAAAAACAACATTATTTGCTGTCAACAGCAACTTAATAGTGAATATGCTGACTTCTGACTCTAATGCTGGTTTCACAACATGCAGTCATGCTTTCCACAAGGTAGTCAAAGGTCTCCTGTAGCAAAGAGTCTCATTCGCTTGCTTGAAACGAAATAAGACCTATCCTTAACTTTTGGGATATTTATGTAGTTCGTCATATGAAAATAACAACCGAGAAATGTCCCTGAAGGATGGTAATATTAATAATTCTTGAAGCTCTTGTATTTACCAGGAAGGATTTTATCTGTATCAGGCGGAGTTTGTTTCCTTAGTGTTTTCTTTATGGTGAAAATTCTTTTCCACGGGAAGTTTTCTTTTAAGATGACAGTAGCAACCAGAAAATAATGTTTTAGAAGAGTGGTAACATCAAATATTATAGAAGAATACTAGCACGAGATGATATTTAAAATTTGATTAGATGAGTTAAATGGAAAATTTTCGACCGTTAAATACTTTAAAGGAAAATCACTATTATCTGTATCTAACGATAAAAAATTGACAAGATCTCAGTCTTTGGGTGAATCATAAAGCATCCCATTTGCATGAAGAGTACAGACAGAAAAAGTTTTATAGTTGGAGTTTTGTTTGTTAACTATAGATGAAAATAGCACTTCCGAATTCGATAATTAAGTAATACTATTGAGAAATTAGGGGAAGCTTCAGAAATGGGGGATTAATTCTCTTAGATATACCTGACCTTAATTAGGTATTACTCAAATTGAAAACTGTTGAAAATTTTATGGTTAAAAAACTTGACAAATTTTCTACTGTTTAAATAAAATAATTCAAAGCACAATTTTAAAAGGCACTACAATATGTAGACTTTTTCAAATTCTGAAAGTGCAGATAACAGCTTAAGAATTGTTTCAAAATTTGATAGAAGAAAAACGATCATGTTTATACTTCAATAATAAATAAACTAATATTATTGTGCGGTCACTAAGTATTAATGTTTTTTTTAAACTAAAAATATCTATAAATTCCTCTAAAATGTTATTTTTTTTTCTATTGGATACTAACACATACAGAATAACTGTAATGGTTTCTTGAAAAGGGCTCAGTTGTTTTACTTTTGAAATAAAGAATTACATTCCCACACACATATTGCAATCTTTTTTTCTTTCAGTGGATGAAGGTATCGCGGGATACTGGAAACGTTATACGAAAATAAATATAAAATTTCAGAGATTGAAAAACAAAGTTAAAACCAGTATTGCATTTAAAAGCTTAACATTAATGTTTTTATGTTTTGATTTTCTTGCATCATAAACAATTTAAAATTTGGAAGATAGGTTTCAATGATTCAACAAATACTTTTCAAATAAAAATAGTCAGAAACTTAAACTAAAGAAACCTAAACTCAATTTGAAAATTTATAATTGAACCTTCTTGTAAATAATCATTATTCGGCGAATGACAAATAAATTAATTAAAATTCCACATATACTTGTTATACAATACATTCCATATTTTGACTTGTTTCAGCTGTGTTGTGGAAAGAATATGAATAATTAACATATTTAAATGACACCTTGCTCATATTAAAGCATATTCCAACTATATTTGAGTTATGTGTGCATTCGTTTAACGAAAACCACAAGAGTAAACTAAATATGCGAGAAAATTTTTCAAAATGTAAGTTGATAGAGAGAATTTCCAATGGAATGCTTCTTTGAAGTAAAAATACTCTTAGAAACAATATTTTATCTCTAGAATTATAATTAAGTTTTCTCGACTGTGAACATTTTGCACAACTAGAATGTGAATAATGCACTAGGTTTCGATGTTTGATAACAAATATTCTTTTACACATTCTGTACTTTTATTCAATATTTGAAAGATTTGATACTCCGCGAAAAGTTTATAGTTAATCATGAAATGACAAATACCTCGAGAAATATTGCACCATTAGAAATTTTTGTACAATCTCGTATTTTATGCCAATCGAGAATTTTACTCTCTCATATACATTTGTTATTGGATAGGCTTATTTCCGTTTAAAAACCTCACCCCATTCTGAAGTCCGTTTTTATTTGAGCTATTACAATTAAAAAATGCTCATACCATAAGAGAAAAGTTTATACTTGGTAACTCAAATTATGTTTCATTTTCATCAATATCATTGTTTTATCTGCATTGAGAAAACCCAGTGAAAATATGGTTCACACACATCAAACTATAAAAAAATTACAACCATTGGGAAATGTCTTAATGTATTATTATAAAGTGGGTAATAGCAAAACAGCGAACATTTGTCAGTTCAAATTATTTAAATTTAAATTAAATTTTCTTGTATAAATACAGTGCAAATTTGACACTTATTTTTACATTTGAGCGGAAGAAATTCATAGTTTAATAATGGTCTTTTTCTATATTAGATTTATTCCACCACCTCCATTTTTTATCACATTTGAAATATCAGTTAGTAATGTATATTTGGTCACAGTTGCTTGTAAAATTGTTAAGAATATGGAGCAAGTGTTGTCACAAAGAAGTCATACCAATACAAAACCTGTACAAAATGTTTCTATAACTACACTCACTGCCAAAAGTGAAGAAAGACCCAAACCCCAAATTTCGAAGAAAAAAAAATTGAAAAAGTGTTTTTTGGTTTATTGGATAAAACGATGCATCCGATATTCAAGAACAAATGGGCAAAATTTCAGAGTCGAAGAAAATTGCTACCAGCTGCTTTTTAACTTTTATTTTACCTTCCAACTACATAATCGACTGCCAACCATTAGCTTCGTTTTCCATGGTCATTTTTCCAAAACTTCAATTTATGCAACATTATATCATAGTGTATCTACCGATAATTATTTCAAACATTTTAAATACCCATAAGGTGCAGACTCCTGGTTTTTCTATCAACCTGCAGAACCTAAATGACAAAATCCAGGTCCTCATGTAAAACATGTGGTGACGCCGTTGAAGGAAACACATTGAAAAAATAGCGCTAACTTTCGTCGCATTCGTATCATTACAAAAAAGCTCGTTTACAGAAGAAAAAAAATAGCTGTAGAAAAAAGAATGTGTGGTTTATACAGTGGTGGTTTATTTTAAAATAGTACTGATCCAATAAAATAAAGTTTTTTCATTCATTCAGTTCATTAAACAAGAAATGTATAATTTTTCAGTGAATTATCACAAATCACTCACTTGTCATCAGAGATAAAACTGGCTTTTAAAAAATATATACGAGTTTACGGTGAAAACTCTTGTTTTGATAAGAGTCCCAATGTAATAGAAATTACAAAAAAAAATAGTATTTGCAAAAAGTAAGTTGTTTTCGTTAACTTCTTTTGTATTTTGTACTAAAAATGCGATTTTCTCAAAATCAGTTTTTTGCAATTTTGCCTATGTTTAATGTACTAAGGCTTTTTGAACAATGCACTTAGAGTTAAACTGTTTACATTTTCTAGGTCTTGAATAACTGTTTAATAGACACAGGAAGAGCTTTTATTATAAATAGTGCAGAAAAATTTATAAAAATTAATAAACATAAAAAATTGGAAATGTTTATAGAAATTTGACGTATAAAATGAGTAAAATATTTTTTTTTATACTCGTGAGTAAATTTTTAAAAATCTATCCCTAGGTCTTTTGCATGTACTATGACAATATTGTAGAAATTTATTTCATACAAAAAATAAAAATTGACAGAGGAGTAGGGTTTATAAAAAGTGTGTATTTCGGATTAAAAAACATATTAAAATCGTAATATAAAATATAATTTCAAACAAAAAATAATTTTTTTATTGATTATTGATTTAAAATATGTGCTTAATTATCACTAAAACAATTGGTTATGTAAAACGAATGATAAGAATTTTGGGTTTTTCCTTACGGGTCTCCATTAAGCACGAAAGGTAAAATGAGAAAAAACGACAAGTAGTGCTTTGAATGACAGGAAATAAGGCAGGAAAGTAGCAAACATGTTTATGCATGAAACAAAACAAAAAACTAAATAAAAAAAGATTAAAACAATATTGAATTTTTATAAATAAATGATGAAGTCATATTGGAGTCATTAACAAAATGATGATCAAATCCAAAACAAATAAACAAAACCGACGTTAATAGGGTATGTGTTCACTCCTCATCCTCATCGTCATAAAAAGTTTACAGCGTGTGACCATGCTTTCCATGAGATGATCAACCACCCCAGAGTCAACTAATAGCCATTCCTCCTGTAGAGCAGTTTGCATATCTGTGAGAGTAGCTGGGGGTGGGAAGCGTGCAGACACAGCACGGCCGAGGTCATCTCAAAGATTTTCAATGGCATGAAGGTCGGGCGAGAACGCCGGCCAAACTATAAGCGCAATCCCCTCACCCTCCAGGTAGTCGTCGACGATGCCAGCTCTATGGGGACGAGCATTATCAGCCATTAAAACGAAAGAAGGACCAAATGAGGCAGCATAAATCTCACAGTAGGTTCTAGAACTTCATCCCGATAACGTTCAGTCGCCACAGAACCCCGCCTATAGATGTGCAGGTCGGTGCGATATCCCAACGAAATCCCAAACCACACCATGATGCCTCCACCTCGGAATGTGAGATACTCGATGATATTCTGGGAGCGATTGCGTGTGCCTTGTTCTCTCCAGACCCTTACACGTCTGTCATCTGGCTCTGGGCAAATCTCGACTCATCTGTGAACATAACGTTAGCCCAATCAGACACATTCCGATTCACATGTTGCCGACACCACTTTGATCTTGCCTTACTGGATGAAATGGATAGAGGAACACAAACTCATGGTACCCAGGCGTACAATCTATTCACGCGTAGCCTTCGGCGCACAGTAGTGACAGATATGGTCTTACCATAGATGTCACACGTGTGGAGGTAGCTCTTCGATTTCGCTTCGCTACAACATCAATATATTGATCTTCCGCGGGGGTCGTAACCCATGGGCGGCCGGCAACAGGTCTTCAGACAACTGTTTGCCTTGTTTGGAATTATTTCTATGATCATGAAATGAAGGAATGTTGATCTCCGAAGAAAAGATCAATATCGGTAATTGATTGCTCTTCTTCAAGGCAACCCATAGAACGCCACACTCATTATCTGCCATTTGTCTTCTGGAAACCATAGAAACACGTCTGTCTTGAAAACTAATCGTACGAAAGTTCTAAACACTTTTTATCAGCACTTACATGCAACTCCTCTAACCCTTCACAATGCTGGCTTCTTATACGACTGTCTTTTTTGTATATTTCTCGGCACGAAACCGTGATTGGCTGTTACATAACAAATTTGCATACTACCATCTACCTCTGCAGCAAATTACAGCCTCTCAAATTCAGATTGGCTTCGGGAAATTAACATTGTCCTCTCCGTGCTTAACTTTTTGCAGTGAGTGTAGATATTACATGGGTTTTTTGGTACAGCACGCATTTAATAGTCTTAACAGTCATAGACCATTTAATCAAATAGAGAGATAACGTTGTGACATGTGTGAGCAGTTTCATATTATTGTCCCCGATCGCTCGGTAAGAGAATCACTGAGTGAAGGTCCCGTGGTTTGGAATAAAGCACGAATCCTAAAGTACGACTAATAGACGCGAGCGTGATCAAAAACACTTGTTTGCTCTTCGATTGCCAATCCCCACAAGTTTATTACAAAGCTCACGTGACCCACTCTTCTGAGATTTTTGATTTATGACTCCGATTTCGACCACATTCTCCTATTTCAGTGGAAGATCGATCTTAACAGTGCCAATATGAGAAGACGATCTGCGCTCACTTGAGATAACTTTAAAAGACTTATAAGATGAGGCAACACATTACCAGTCATTTGTAGTCCACTGGCGAAGGTTTTACTTATGGGCGAATATAAGTCGTTGGACCTAGGGACCATTAACTGATTTCTTACAGTTGGAAGCACTTCCTAGGTGTAAATATACTACGGCTTGCATTGCTGTCACGTTCTTGAATTTCTCTCACCCTACAGGCTAAACTCCCGTATTGTGAGAGTTAATATGGGAGTTTTTACTAGGAAGCCTAGGGGCAATCATGATCCCCACAGAGCTCCACTCTATGGTTCATTTAACCCGAAATTGCGCGTTTGCGAACACTCTGGACATAGTTCATTGAAGACGTCTCAAATATTTATGATACAATTACCCATAAATAGCAATCCTGCTTCTTTCACGATGCAGAACTTTGTATGTATCCGAGTCATAGTTAGGGGCCGCCGCGATCGTGACTCAGTGATTTTTCCCACTGCGCCAGCAACCTGCAAGTTGTAGCTGTGCAGGTTCATTTCATAAATCTCTTCTGAGTCAGTGAAATTTTCCTTGCGTGTATATATTCGTTACTTGGCGTTGTCTGTATCGTGTTTTGCACAGCTCGGTCAAATGTGGTACGTACCTGTGTACAAAACGTAACCAACCATAGTCGTGGTTAATCCAAACATTACAAACCTGTCAGCAGAAGCGTTAATCCATACTGTGGATAAAATAATCACATAACAAAATACACACAGTACCACATCATTTCTTTCAACACTGTCTGTTGCTTTGCCTGAAATATTGCCTACTGTCATATTATTTATTTGGAATAAAAAAGTTTCACACCTACTATAATTACATATTCTCACAAAATCTTGTTTACGAGACTTTTTCTTAGGACATAAACACTGAATTTACAAATATTGCGTGAGCCTCAATTTATTGTAAGACTTTATATTTCCTGGGGAAGGAACATTAGAAACCATAAAGAATTCTATTCTAAGATTGTCGTGGGGGATATTTGCATAAAATCGGCTTATAAATGTTTTATTTTTGGTACTCTCTACCTAATATAATTTCCATTTAGAAGGAAAGTACACTCCTTAATTAGACGAAATACTGACCCGACCCATTTAGCTACGTAATTTGCTAAAATAAGAGAGGTGATATTACTTTCCCACATCTCCTCAACAGGAAATTAGGCACAAAATAAGAAATAACTTGACGCTATTGAGCACCATTCAAAAAGTGATAAACCTGTTCCCCTCAAATACTAAAAGCGTGTCGTAGCATTTTGATGGGTATTTATATTTCTTATTTGCTGTCCTTGAACATTGTGGGAAAACACATATGGAGGACAGTGGATACCAAGTTACAGATAGAAAATTTACAAGTGGATTTTGATAAGATATCCGAATGGGCTGTAAAATGGGGTATGTCATTTAATATAGGGAAATGTCACGTTCTGCATATGGGTTACAGGAACAGTGGAGCCGAGTGCTGTCTGCAGGGAGTAAAGGTAAAGGAGTGAGAAACAGTCAAGGATATTGGGGTGATAATTCACAGGGATTTTAAAATGGGTCACCAATGTTCAGCTGCCGGTAAAAAGGCTAATAGGTTATTGGGGTATATTAAAAAGACTGTAACTTCAAGGGATAAGAATATAATTTTGCCGTTATATAGGCGTTTAGTAAGACCACATCTAGAATATGCTGTACAATTCTATGCTACATATATGAGAAAGGACATAGAATCAATTGAAAGGGTTCAGCACAGAGCTACAAAAATAATAAAGGGGCTAGCAAATTTCGACTATAATGAACGTTTAAGTAAGCTAAACATGTTTACACTGGAAAGAAGAAGAAGGAGGGGGGATTTGATTCAGCTTTTCAAGTTTGTAAAACAAGGGGACACAGAGGGCTTAAATTTCAATAGGGATAACAGAACAAGGGGCCATGGGTATAAATTGAATAAGACACATTTTAATCGGGATTTAAGGAAAAACTACTACTTTAATAAGGTAATAGACAGTTGGAACGCGTTGCCAGAAAATATAGTCAATTCAAAGGAAGTGTACAAATTTAAGATATAATTGGATAGTCAGTGGGAATTGGGGAATTCATAAACAAAGGACCAGCCTTGTTGGGCTCGAGTCTGTAGCTGGTCGTCAATATTTGTATTTGTATTTGTATTTGTATTGCATACTCGATCTCAGAAGTTGAAAATGGCTATGCAATAATTTTTAAGGACATTAATCTTTGGTGAATGCAAAAAGCAATACCGACTTATTCCAAAAGCTCAGCTTTTATGCTTTGTCTAAAATATATCTAAATATGATTAAAATAAATCGCACAGATTTACGATCATCAAAAAAGATCCACGTGACATCAAAATAGTTTAAAATCTAAAATTCGATTCCCTTGTACGTTCTTGAAGCCATTTACGAAGATAGTGAGAAACTCACGTTATTGTGAGGAAGACTATACTATTGTACAATAGAAAGTGACGAGGGGGTTTCAATTTATAATTAGTACATACATTATTCGTTCAATACATTTATTGCCATAAACGACATTCAATAACTGATGAGTGTTGGCTGTATTAACTGGAATTTAGCGATGCGCACAAACAAGTACTTATGAAGAAAATTAATATTCAAATCATTTGTCTTAATTTCAAAAAAATCTTTTGGTGGCATAATATTTCACTAATTTATATTTCAAAAATCGTCATGCAAAATCGATTATGAGTCTGCTCAAGTCCGTATTCTTTATTATTTCTAGTTATCCTTTAGTAAATATGACAGTGAAAATGCTCTTTGCTCTAAGCTAAGAAAAACTGAGAATCAAGATAACCTTACGAATTGTATATTTTTGACTTTTCGCTTTGATATTCAGACTTTTATTAATGATAATTTTTTACACTATCATTCTATAACATCATTTTTGAAACGACAGAAAACTTATTGTCTTCTGTTACTAAAATGTAATTTTTTTTATCATTCGTTATTCTGTATCAATTTGAATACTTGAAAAAATAAAAATAAAAATATATGATTTCAGAAATTAATCTGCATTTATCGCATTTATCACATTTATCATGACACAGTGTGAACAATGTTGACTATTAGCTCATGCTACTACACAGCATTTTTTAAGATAGGCAGTAATACCACGTGTTCCGAGTGTCATTTAAGAAGGAGGAGCGAATTGGCAGTTTCTATAAAGTCGAACCAAAAATATACTTTCACTTTCTTTTTTAGAAAGAGGAAGAAGGAAACATGGGTTATGAAATTAACAATGTGTTAAGTTAAATATTATAAATTCATCTCTCTTTGTGTGTTTATTTGCATTAATCTATCTGAATAGGGTGGATAAGCTTTGAACGAAGTGTCTGTAATTACCTGTTCGTAATGCAGTATGGCTTCTGTGTAAAACTTGAGTCCCATGACTTCTTCATCCTCCCTTCCATACCGGAAGGTCAGTACTACCAGGGCAAAAATTTTAAGTGGTTCGTTTCGTGCGGATTCAGCTGCAGTCAGCACCACACCGTCGATCGGCTTCACCAAGCCGCCTTCTTCAACCACCAGTTCCCGTCTGCTCAAGTACACGGTCAGCATACCGTTTGGACTCTGCTTCTTCAATACCCTGATAGGAGATAAAACAATTCATTACAAGGCACCGCTTGCCCTACATATGAATTTAAGGAGTAACATTTAGAATTGAAGTGCATTAGGCAAGAATTTCCGATCTTCACTAAAACATGTCAAATTCCAGTAAGAATCATTTAATCCCTTGTAACTTAAATTTCTTATGATCCTTGACTATGACCTGTTACATATAGCACTGCACTCACTACATCCAAGGAATTTTATTGATTTCTAAGGCCCCAGTGACAAATTTAGAATATTTTCCAACGACCTAATTCAAATTAGAGGCGATAATTCAAAACGTTGAAAAGCAATATAGAGGCCGACATGGCTTTGTGGGTTTGTCCATTGGACTAGCAACCTGTGAGTTGAAAGCGACGCAGAATCGATAACTTAAATTGAAAAGGGTGTATTTCTGTTTTTTGTATCAGTAAAATTTCCTTGTATGTATGTCCATTAATGTATGGCATTTGGCACAGCTTGGCCAAATATGGTCCTCACGCCACAGAACCCCGACAAACAAAGTAATACTTTCTAAATATAAAAAGAGCTGGAATATATATTGCACAAATAGTTTAGCATAGTTTTTTTATAGTTATAGAATATAATATCTTTAAAAGCGTCGTTACATTGGGCAGCATTTTTTTCAAAATCGTAACTCTTGGAATATTTGTCAGAATTTATCAAAGATGGGTACCAAAATCGGATTTAATTTTCAAATATGACGATACGGTTTTCTCAATTTCATCCATTGTTCCCTTCCCCGTATTTAGGCCTGAATCCAGCTTAACATGCTCGAATAACATTGTATAGTCCCACCGTTAATGCTGAATCTGAAAGATTGCCGTAAATAGAAATTTTGCCAATTTTCTAATTGGTCTAGATAAGACCATCAAAATAATTTAAAATCTGAAATTCGATTCCCTTGCACGTTCTTGAAGCCATTTACGAAGATAGTGAGAAACTCACGTTATTGTGAGGAAGACGATACTATTATACGGTAGAAAGGGAACAAGGAGTTTCAATTTATAATTACTACATACATTATTCGTTCAATACATTTATTGCCATAAACGACATTCAATAACTGATGAGTTGGCTATATTAACTAGAATTTAGCGATGTGCACAAACAAGTACTTATGAAGAAAATTAATATTCAAATCACTTGTCTTAATTTCAAAAAATCTTTTGGTGGCATAATATTTCATTAATTTACATTTTAAAAATCATCATGTAAATTCGATTATGAGTCTGCTCAAATCCGTATTCTTTATTATTTCCAATTACTCTTTAATAAATATGACAGTGAAAATGCTCTTTGCTCTCAGCAAAGAATAATTGAAAGTCAAGACTCAGCAAAGAATAATTGAAAGTCAAGATAACCTTACGAGTTGTATATTTTTGGAATTTTGGCTTTGGTATTAAGACTTTTATTAATGATAATTTTTTACATTATCATTCTATAACAACATTTTTAAAACGACAGAAAAACGTATTGTCTTCTGTTACTAAAATGTAATTTTTTTATCATTTGTTATTTTGTATCAATTTGAATACTTGAAAAATAAAAATAAAAATAGATGGTTTCAGAAATTAATCTGCATTTGTCGCATTTATCACATTTATCATGACATAATTTGAACACTGTTGACTATTAGCCCATGCTACTACTCAGCATTTTTTAAGATAAGGCAATAAACACAAGGGCTCCTAGTTCCATTTAAGAAGGAGGAATTATTATCTCTAAAAATGGAAAGAATAATAAAATTATTATCTGGAAATAATTTTTTTCATTTGACTGCTGGGATTCGTATGTGCATAGAATGAGGAGTAAATGTTATGTTTGACAGTAAATATCGTCAGTTATAGAGTATGGCAATCTGTCTTAGTCCTATTCAAATAGACTTTTGGCGATGAAATTTTCAGTCCCCTATTGTGTAATTGACAACTCCTGTTTTTAAGTGTCACTTATTTTGTTTCTATTGCTTTAATACTCAAAAGAAAATCTTTTTTTTTTACAATCGACATATTAAACTATATTTTTCTAAAATATAATTTTTCAGAGCTTTCCTTAATTTGATATTTCATGCCTATTTTTAGTGAATTTTTTTTTTCATTTTTCGTTGGTATTTTAACCATGAAAGAATTATATCATACCTAGCAATGCAACGGAATGAACCTCAGCGATGCCATTGCTGCTGCGTTTAAATTCTGTTAGTCCGTAGAAACCTTTATGACTCTATCAAAATCAGAAAATTTCCATTTTTCTTTACAAAAATTTATATTAAATATGATGCTTAAAATGGTTATTTCCAAACGTGTAGGAAAAAAAAAACATAGATTATAAAAATATGAAATATTGTTGTCTACGTTAAGTAATTTTTAAGAAACAGATTTAAACATGTAACAGTAAACGATTTCACAAATGCTCTTTAAATTTGAAAGTCCTGAAGGCCCGAAACTTACGAAATATTAAATTTCGAGCCAATATATTTTAGATATCGTTATTTATGCATAAACTAAAGTCCTGTACCAAAAAATGGAAATCCGTCGTCATACAGCCACAAGTTTTTCTGGTTTTTTTTTCTCATTTCACATGAAATGACCCGGCTGCATTTTCAGAATCTCTCAAGTAGGAAATATCTTCCGCGATTGAAAACATCTCCATGGAAACATAAGTTACGTTACAAAGATAAGTATATGTACCCTTGGAAAAACTCTTCAACAGTATTTTATTTCTAAAAATGGAAAGAAAAGTCGAAAAAATATTTTGTTTTTCAACAATACTCGAAGAGAAGTTTATCGGTAAAATATGTGTTACCATTCTACATGAATATAAGTTCGATGTATGGAGCTCTAAACGTTTTTTGGTTTTACGATATACTAGCCTGAAAAACACCCATTCAAATTGTCATAGAATTTATACAAGAGTTGTTTATCAAACGTTGTTTGTGTGAAACCTATATATGTCGGTCCATAACATTAATAATCTGTAGTCTCTTCCTGTATTCTGTTTCATAATATTAATATTTCGGATAGGTTCTCTGTGGTTGATCCTGGACAGTCGCCAATAGCCCATTTTGTTTCTGTTGTGCGACGGAAATTCAAATACCAACCTACGATAATATTAATACAAATAGATTTACCGTGAAGCTGTAGTTAGAGGATCTTGGTTTCCATATATTATGGGGCCGGGGTGGCCCGATTGGAAGAGCTGTAGTTTAGAGCCTATAGGGTTCAGAGTTCAAAACCCGATTCCAACCAAAGGCCGACATGTGCAAGAGGAATGGTGCACCTTAAATATACGGTGACCTCACTTTGCGTGATGTGAAAGTTAGGATAGCGAGATTCTAGCTCACCTGTCAACCTCGTTATCTGACAGTGGTACAAAATTACGAAATGTTGTCCTCAAAACCGGATGGTCCGGGATGCATATTAACAACCTTTACTTGAACAGAAGACATGGGGAAATTTTAAGCCCGCTGATTCGTTGGTTTCAAACTGTCGACTATGACGTCACTACGTGATATCATCATTAGAGGCGATGATTCACGTGGACTCGGTACGGTATGAAGTTTGTTTCTACTTCATCCAATCTACCACACTCAGAACCATCGCCAAAGCCAGATGGTTTCAGCGAAATACCAAAATAAGACATGATCTTAAAATTAATTCTCTTAAAACCCACATAGCAAAACCTCTGCAACATTTGGTTGACGTTTGGTGTTCTGTGATTCACAGGCAGTGGAACAAATTTCAACATTACACAAAATCACCTTGTTGACGATTCAGCCGAGAGAAAGGACAGTCTCAGATGACTATACAGGTAACCCTCGTATAGCACGGTAATCGGTACCGTGCTATAGAGAATTCGTGTTAAACGAAACATACAAGTCTCACAAAGTTGATATTGCGTACTGTGCTATATGGAGTAATGTGCTACATGGAATACAGTGTTATAAGAAACACGTGCTATATAGAAATCTATTTACCAAAACTCAGAGGTCATATATATTTGATAATGCGTACCGTGTTATATGGGAACCACAATTCTCATGAAAATATATTAAATTGTGTGGACGTGTATAGGGCACACACAATACAGACAGACCAGACACGACAGACCAGACAAGACAGACTAGACAAGACAGACCAGACAACACTAGACCAGACCAGACCAGACCAGACAAGACAAGACAGACCAGACCAGACAGACCAGACCAGACAAGACAGACCAGACACGACAGACCAGACAAGACAGACTAGACAAGACAGACCAGACAACACTAGACCAGACCAGACCAGACCAGACAAGACAAGACAGACCAGACCAGACAGACCAGACCAGACAAGACAGACCAGACAAGACAGACCAGACAAAACAGACAAAAAAGACCAGACAAGACAGACTAGACAAGACAAGACAGACTAGACAAGACCAGACCAGACCAGACTAGACCAGACAGACTAGACAGACCAGACAAGACAGACCAGACAAATACGATAGACCAGACAAATATGACAGACAGAACAGACACGACAGACAGAACAGACAAGACATACCAGACCAGACCAGACAAGACAGACAAGACAAAACAGACAAAAAATACCAGACAAGACAGACTAGACAAGACAAGACATGCTAGACAAGACCAGACTAGACAGACCAGACAAATACGATAGACCAGACAGATATGACAGACAGAACAGACACGACAAACAGAACAGACACGACATACAGAACAGACACCAAAAACAGAACAGACACTACAGACACGACAGACAGAACCGACACGACATACAGAACAGACACCAAAAACAGAACAGACACGACAGACAGAACAGACACCAAAAACAGAACAGACACGACAGACAGAACAAACACGACAAACAGAACAGACACGACAGACCAGACAAGACAGACAAGACAAAACAGACAAAAAAAGACCAGACAAGACAGACTAGACAAGACAAGACATACTAGACAAGACCAGACCAGACAGACTAGACAGACCAGTCAAGACAGACCAGACAAATACGATAGACCAGACAGATATGACAGACAGAACAGACACGACAAACAGAACAGACACGACAGACAGAACAGACACGACAGACAGAACAGACACGAAAAACAGAACAGACACGACATACAGAACAGACACAACATACAGAACAGACACCAAAAACAGAACAGACGCGACAGACAGAACAGACACGACAAACAGAACAGACACGACAGACAGAACAGACACGACAGACAGAACAGACAAGACAAGACATACCAAACCAGACCAGACAGACTAGACAGACCAGTCAAGACAGACCAGACAAATACGATAGACCAGACAGACAGAACAGACACGACAAACAGGACAGGCACGACAGACAGAACAGACGCGCAAGAGGCGGATTCGGCATCAGATGGGTCCAAAACGGATAGAAAACTTGAAATGGGTCGAAATGTAAATGGTGCACACACACAAACAAACACTTCATTCTCTTATTTATATAGATTTTCATTGTTACTGTAAACCGTGTAATATGGAAAACCTAGGCATGTTATATGACGGATGCTGCAATTTTGGTATCGTGTTATAGAGAATCCGTGTTATAGAAGTACCGTGCTATACGAGGGCTACTTGTATATATTTACCTGCGCCAGCACATAAAGTAGATAAGTAGAACTGCTAACCCAACTCATCTGTGATCTGCGCTTCAAGAAGCTACGGAAAGTCCGGTGCCACATTCTACGATACACAGAAGATTGCATCAGAGAGCTCTTGAAGTTTCCTAAACTGGCATTTTAACTTTTCTCGTTATTGTAAGAATTGGATAGATTGTCACCAAGGGTTAGGACATTCAAGCCAGATTTATTGTCTAGAGCGAAGGGAACATTATTATGGAGGGACTTTCAGAATGAGCCCTGAAGAGAGAAAAAAGAGTTGTGAATTCGAGGATAGAGGCTACTTCGAAAAAGACGAGAGAATTCCCTGACAGTAGTTGTAGTGGTACGGGCAGTTACCAGATAATCCTGTCCGAATAACTTACTATTCCGTGGTCCGGTTAACCTGAATAGAGAACGAGGTATCTAAGATTAGAATATACTATTCTTCGTTCCCTCGATTTCTCTTTTTTATTGAAGATAGAAAGGATCACCTCCACTCGATCATATTCCAAATTTATTCAGAAATAATAAGTATTGTATATAGTTCAAACCCAAATAAATTGTATCGTACATTGAAAACTGATGTGGTCCTTGAAATATCACCAAAACTATACGCAGTACAAACTTGATCTGATCTCCAGCGAATTAAATTCATGAATCTGCATAACAGAACTCACGGAATTTTTTAAGCTCGCTTGAATGTTGCCAATTTGAAAGATTTGCCCATTATTGTAATTATTTTAGTTGTATAACCGAATACATTAAGATTCTCAGTCAGTAATGTTCCTTACTCTTCATAAAAAAAAAGTGCCGTAACACTATGTACTTAACATTATTTCGAAAGTTTCCAACTGAATCTTAATCGAAAAGTCAACTGCTTCCTTTTTTTAAGCCATAACGTATTGGGGTCCCATTTAGCTGTAAAGGTTCCTTTCATAATCTTCATTGAGCTTATTTTTGTGACGTTGATAACTTTTGATAACGGGATCATAACTTCTAACCAATTTAGCAACATAAAACATTCTTTCAAGCCCAATTTACTTCTTGTATAACTGGAAATACCAATGGAATATTATTTTTTAAGGAGGCAGATTATCCTTTTTACGGTTCAATGAACTGTTTTAATCACTCCATAAAAATGAATGATTATTATTGTCATCACATCATTTGATGCTGCGAACAATCTTCATCAATCGTAATTAAAGTTGCTGACATAAAAAATACATTTTTTTTTGCCTTAGATTTGAACCTTTTTTCGAGCAATTTTTGTTTGGCGAAAAGTGAACTCTGGAATATTGTACCATAAGGAAAAAATTATTTTGGAGATAAATTTAATGGGGTCTCAATATTTTCATTTTAAAAGCAAATATTAGGAGTTCATTTTCCCTCGTCTGTTATTTGTTACTGGATGATAAAAATAGCTATTACGGTCTATCATATCGAGTTAACTTCTTGAGCGATAAAGACGACAAGCAAGATTCTATTTTGGAGCAAAAAAAATGCGTATAACTTTTATTTTTGGTTAGTTCGCTGTTCAAAAATTCTTACGCCATATCACCCAGTTTAAAATTATATAAAATATATTACGGTTGGGGACAACTACAAACGATGAATATCTAATATAGGATATCAATATTAAATTATCTAAGAATGGAAGAAATTTTGTGACTATATATTTACCCACAACTATAATTACTCTCTGAAAAAACTGAAAGCGATATGGCCTGAAAAAGAAGTTTGAATGTATATAGAATAACACTGAGTGTTCATTACAGTACAGGTTAAATAGTTAAGATTATAAATTATCCAATATTATCTATATAGATAAGAATGGAGTATTTTTGTACATTGAATATTTTCGACCCATTTCACGTTTTCTATCCGTTTTGGACCGTTCTGATGCCAAATCTGCCTCTTGCGTGTTTGGTGTCTGTCTGTCTGTATTGTATCCGCCCTATACGCGTTCACAAGGTTTAATATATTTTCATGGAAATTTGAATACAGTGAGTACTTATCATCATTTAGTGAGTGAACTTGGTTGTGAAAGTTGTCTTTCTGTTCTATGTTCGATTTTGTGTTTGTGTGTTTGTACAAGAATCACATGAATGTTACTCCAGATATTATATTGCAATGTCTTTTATTTTAGACATTAGCTATTAGTTTAGTGAATGCAATATTAAACATTTCTTTATTATTATATTTAGATGCGTTTCATGCTAAAACACCTGAGTAAGTATACTTAAATCAACCTTAATTTGGTAGTTTGGGAAGAATTGGAATGTATATAGAGTATTATGATTACTTTGATTTTCTTTACCAGTACTGCTAAAAAACCAACTATTTTTCAAAAAAAAATTTTGTTTTGAATTTTAGCTCTGATACTTTATTTATTTCGAGTCTATAAAGATGGCGATAGGTGTTAAAATATTTTTATTTCTTATTTATCTTCAAATTTTAAGATGATTGCGTTTGCTCCATTTATTTGTCAATTACAAATCTAATAAACGCGAAAAAATATTTTAAATATACTTTACTTTTTTATCCACAAATCTAATTTGAAGACTGAAATTTAATTTTATAGACTAACTTAATTGGATGAAAAGACACTATACTTGAGAATCATTTCAGTTTTCTTTATTATTTTTAGTATGAAATGTGCATGATCGAGATGGACAATCTTGTATATGTCATGACTTGCACGAGATTTCTGAGTGGTTGAAGGATCCTACTCAGCATTTTATTGGTTATAAGTCATCCAGTGAAGACTGAAGGTTACATAATAGATACATACCTACGAACCCCCTCGGAGAGTTAAAATAAAAACCTTTTCTGTGTTTCTTCAAGACTTTTCCTTAAAATACATTTATCAGCTGCATAAAAAATCTATTCCCAAATAGATAAAATTCCTTGAAAAATTCAATAAATCTACAATAGAACCGCAAAAATTTCTTTCAGTTCAAAGCTACTTGTAGACAAGTCATGAAAAGATTTATTTCAAATATAGCTCTCATTTTAAAGTGCCTTTTGGGTATTAAAAAATTCCCCATACTTCATCCCTTCATATGCTTTTTGTTTTCGAAAGTATATACCGAAGCTAAATATAACACTACAGTAAAGCTCTTCAGATAATCGTCTTTGTCACCTTTGCTTTTGAGAGTGTAAAAGATGGCGTAGTAATCACTTCAGATTTCTTAGTAGGAATTAATGGCGATCACTATTGCATGTTATAAAGATTTTATAAACTTTTAGACAATTTATATTTTTAATGAATATGCACTGAAGTTCTATGCTTTAAAAAGTTATGGAACTATAAGGGACAAATCCTAATCAATAGCTATGCGAAAGAAAACTCTTAATTATTACTTCATGATTGAATTTTAAGATAAATTAGAGTTTATGTGAGTTAACATAAACTACCACTTTCTATTAGGCTGATATAAACTTAAGTTAATAAAAAGTGCACATGGCGAAGTCCTTAAAAATGCAAACTAGAATTTATTCAAAAGATAACAAATAAATTTAAGTTAAAATTAAAATATTGCAATCGACGCATAGTTACTTTATAACATTAGAAAGCAAATCTTATAACTTGATCGAGAGAGATCAAGTAAGCGGGTACGTGATAAAACAAGTGAAAGCGTGGGAACAGCTACACTCTACGTTTATGACCGATGTCAACGGCCTTGGCGATTTTTTTGGCGAACTGCTAAAGTTGCCAAGGAAATAATTATTCCCTAACTCTTTTTCTGTCACAAATTATTTTCTTTTTACAACACACTTTTTAAACATATTTCAGAACGTTTTGAAAAGTATATATTTGTTTAACTTTCATAAAAAGTAGTAAGCTTGAGCACATATCAAAACACATTTGTGAAACAGCAGAGAAACTAAACTACGAATGTTGGGTAAGAATACCTTGAAACTTATCAATTTCGCTAAATACAGTAGGCTTATTAAAATAGGAAAAAAAATTACAAAAGAAAAAAAGCAAGAAATAATACAACCTGATAACGTCAGAATTCTTTCGTAAAAAATAATAAAAACAAAAATGGTCAAAAAAACAAAATTCTTAATCTTTTCGTGAAAACTATTATAATAAAATAAAATTTCCACAACTGTCAAAATACAAATAAATGGACCAATGGTATCACAGAAAAAATATAAAAGGACCAATGCTATCAAAGGATATTTTAAAAACAAAATAACCAATGGGAGGAAAGAAAAAAATTTCAAACGAATCAATGAAATCAAACTACTTTAACGGATTTTGGAAGAACTTTCTAGAATATTCAAAATGAAAATCGAAATTTTCCGTTTGCCGAGGTTGTCATGAAAACCACAACAACCGTAACGAAAGATGGGTTGCCTTAATTTATCGTAACTCGCTACTAGAAGTGCGCCAAAAAAATCGCCAAGCCGTTGCTATCACTCATAAACGTAGAGTGTAGATGTACCAAAGCGTGAATTAAACACGCGAGAGCGAGAATAATGGTACAACATAATGCAACCGTTTTTATAATAGTATCAAAAACCACGTGACAAGATTTGCATAACCGTGACAAGGTTTACATAAAGTACGAATTATCAAATATGTTAGCTTAGTAAAATTCAGAAAAGAAAGGTAAGGATTTTCTAACATTTCATCATACTTGAGTTATGTATCACGGAGTTTTGTGAGATTCTTGACTAAGATGTAGTTTTTAATTGCGAAATTCATTAATTGACATTTACTGTTATGAAAATTTTGAATTGAAGTACTTTATGAACAATGTAACATATCAAAGGTAACGTCAATGAGCACTTATTATTCTCTACAAAAGAAAATAATTAGCACCTGAATAACAATAATTGATTACTAGAGCTGATTACATTCTTATCTCAATGGGCGGTCTTTAGAACTAGTGATTTAAAATCACACTAAGATGACGCAAGTGAAAGGAAACAATACATTATCATTCTAAGACGTATCTTATTGTAACTTGCACAGTAGTTCGAATCTTTTGTTTTCACAATAAAAGTTCAACGTATTCTTAAACTTTAATTGTACTTTAACTTACTTAAGAATTCTAGGGAAAAGTAAAAATATAAAGTTGGAGTGCTATTCACTCATAGTAGGACTAAAGAAAAGTATAATTTTTCCTACTTTGTGCTCGACACCCTTCGTTTATCCTAATTTGAAAACCGTCCTAATAATCGGGTTTCCAAAATATTTTAGCACTTGAATGTCTCGTGAGTATTGAATTTTTAAAACTCACTAGTTTAAGTGAATAAAACTCCGGTGAAAGATAAACATGTTTACGTATCTTAGGGTTACTGCGAAAACAAGATAATTACATCTTTTCTTTTTTGAGTTAAGTGCACATATACAATTGTATGCATTATGTCTTTAAAAACAAGGTAACTACTGTGAGCTTAACATATCAAGTACGCACAGGATAAATAGTTTACAGCACCTTATTATGTGTGTGAAAGTGTACTCAAACTAAAAAGAAAGCACCGTGTTATCTTCCTTTTGCAATTACCCAAAGATATATTTGAGAATTAAACATATTTAGATTATTTAAATACATATAGTTAACAGTAAATTGCCATGTAAATACTTTTTACTAATGTCTTACATGCATTTCAATGTTTGTCCTTCATATATTGAAAATTTTCTTACATCATGAGAAATTGTTTTCCTTACATCACAAAATAATTTAGGTTGATAAACTACTTGTAACTACAGAAAAAAACAGCCAAACATCTGCTTATTTATCTAGGTAAGCTATTCAGTTCAACATGTAGGTAAAGAAGCGCTATGACCAGAAAAATCAGTCCAATAAAAGTTGAGATCGATTTTTAATGTCTTATAATCACAATGAGATTGCCGATGTGCGTGTAAAACTACTATTCTAAAAGAAATCAAAAGGAAGTCGCTTGCAATACTCGAAGCGATTTCAATGAGTTGCAAACATTTATCTTGGATAGATACAAGGTATTCTAGGACTTAAAACAACTTCCGGAAGCTTCCCAATGTCATTTTCAAAACTTCGATTTTCCATTTCTTAACTCCTGTTGCCATCACTACTAATATACAAACATGGAACGTATTACGCAGGTACCAAGTTTTCCTACAGTACATCAAATGTAAAAAGAGCAGCCTCTCCACATCACATTGTATCAATGTCAACAGACAAAAATGTTCTTCGACCCCACTACAATAGCTGAAAATTAATTTTGCTCAAACTTCGTTTTGGCGTCGAATCAATCTAGCACCATGGGATGAGCACCAACCACATTCTGTTTCTATACTTACTACAACTGGCTACAAATGGTTTATGCAACTGACATCTTTAGATTCTGGTTCAAAGTTTAACTTTCGATGCAGAATGTTATAGCAATGAAAACTAAATCACCACGTTCACCATTACTACTCTTCGTAATGCGCTTTCACACATTTTCAAAAATCAACTGACCCAAGGTCGACTATCATCTTGTTGAAGCTGCATTATAGGGGTTGTCCTATTTTTTTATGATGAAAGTATTTTATGATTTATCTCTTTTTGGTTGTAGATAGGTAGTATAGTATAGTATGGTTAGACAATTGGGATTGTGATAACTTAGGATGAGTTGAAGTGGTTCCTTACTTACTAAAGTCTATTAGCAAGAGGACTTCAATAGCAATAACCCTAGGTTTCAAAAGTGATTAAGGTGACTTCTTCAATAAAAGATCAAGAGATAAAATAATATGTTGATACGACCTGTGGTTCTCAAGATGACATTATCTGAAATTGTTTCCAGTATTGAGGAGAGTCTTTTTTTTGATGAGGAACCCGGATTCGAACTTGGAGACCGATGAGAGTAGATTCCTTGAAATGTATTAGAAATGCAATGGGGACAGTGGAAACTACGGCCACTTCCCAGTATTTAGTTATGGGGAGAAATAATAGGATTTGGCTGGTGACGTTGATGATCCAGAAACAAAAAATAGATGATTGAGAGTGGAAACAACTTCTTTATTTCCAATACGAAGAAGACTTTATGTTATTTCACCTTCACATCGGCGTGGATTCATGCAGTCATCTTTTGATGTGGTTGGAAGGGGTAGGTGCGTTGCTCAAACAAGGCAATCTCTTACATAGAGATTCCTGTCGGAGTAGGGCCTCGAAGAAGTTGATACACGGAAAAATGAAGAAGAAACCGCACCGGGACGGTGTTTCTTGGGGCCTCCACTCCTTGAAGAAATTGAAAAAAAGGTTGGAGGTAACTGCAGGATCAATACAATGGATTGTTGAAGAAAGAAAAGTGTTGAACAACAGGAGAGATCAGCCAGGAAGATTAGATGGTTGAAAGGGATGTTCCACAGAAGTTGATTCATATCTTTCGTTCAAAACACTTCCCTTCGATTCTACGATCCACGTAGTTACCCCGAACAATCCAAGCAGAACAACAATTACGTCCTTTGACGTTGGTGAAAAGTGAGAGTCTGAGGAAAATCACGCCAACACCTGTATTTATGGGATGAATGAAAACTGCGATTTTGTCGCCAATTATGTTGCCAAAATTCCATTTTTGATGGTTTATCTCCATCCGAAATCCAGCCAGAAACCGCCAAGTGGCAACCCCACTTTGCGTCCTTTTTATGATGAATGAATGAAATTGAATAAAGTGGATTATAAAATCAATCCTTCATCTTATCGACTAGAAACAACTATCAAAATGACCATAAGGTCTTAAAGCACATTTTGACAGATGTTCAGAAGCCGTACGATCAAAATTGATGAAGTTAATTACCCTTTTGATAATTGGATCTATGAATGAAAGTTGGCAAGGGGTTGACCCCTAAATTTGCCCACTTTTTCTCGGAATCGGCCGTCTCTTCGACCGTTGTGGGAAGAAGGAATGCAAGGGGATTCCAGCCTGTAGCGCTGTACTTTTCCGTTGGGAGAACGAGTGAGTTTCAGAAAGCGTTCTTTTCGGTGAGTTCAGGGGGTGAATCCATGAAAATTGGTGTTGTCTGTGTAATTTTTAGGTTCGGTGTAGGTGCGGTGATGATTATGAATGTAACGTTTTCAATTAACGTTACAGGGGTATTTTAAATAATTAAGTCAATGCTTACCAATTCAGGTATATAATCCAGGATTAGATATTCATAATTGTACAGCTCTAAATGTACATGATAATATTTCTTAAAAAGTATTCTCATATAAGTTCTCCTAGAATACTTTTTCCACCCTGATTTTAGCCGAAGGTTACCCGTATCAGTATTTTGAAGCTTCTTTAAAACAAACTATTATTTAAAACAAGAAACAAAAAAAAATTCACATTTTTGCAACCTATATACTGTTGATACTTTATGAGCTTAAAGTAGAATTAATTTCATGAAAATAAACCTATTGCACATAGTTCAAACTTTTCAAAATATTTGTGAAGCCATTTGCTTTCTTTGAAAACATTGTTTTAGTCTAATATTTTTTCAATTCATGTGTTAATTTTTCTAAACAATTATTTTTTAAAGAGAAGAATATACATAAAATATTTTAAGAAATTTGGTTAAAACACACTAGAGCTACTGATGGAAATCATAAATATAACTTCGGATGCATTCTGCGGATGGAATAGATGATACATTTTTTACAGTTATTTAAGAAATTAGAGTGAAAAGTATTTATTACAATCAATTTCATTACAAATCGAATTGATCCAATAAGAAAAGTACCGGGATATATTTTGCTTTTAAATCAGTGTAGATTTGGTTCGCGTTCGCTATGTTTTTGTCTGCTTCTATATAACAGGTTTAGAATGGATAAGTAGATTTTTCACCAAATACTTTCTTCGTTTCGCCTCAGAGTAGCACTTTGATCCTGCGGCGATCATTGCAAAGCTGAGAGCTGGAGCACTGACATACATCCTAATTTAATTTGAAGCTTTCACTTATTCTCATTTCCTTATTTCTCGAGTAAGGTAGAAACAGCATTTGCACAGAATGTTAGCCTGTGAAAAGTTTTTGAACTTTCAACATGTAAGTTTTTTATCATATGCTAGCAAAATTACCCGACCTTACTCGAGTTGAATTAGTTTACTGTAGATATAGAAATGAGACCAAAATATTCACTTTACTTTGTAAGATAAATGACAGCATCAGTTTAGCTTCAGGAAAGTAATTTCTTAAGACCTTTCGACACTTTTAAATTTCTATAACTTACGTTGGGGGTGCAAAGTAGAGATACCTCCAAGTGGTGAACCCTGGGCAACGTTTATAAGGCAAAGTGGTCTACAGTTTTCGGTCTTTGTAATATGACAGAACCAATGAACCGAGCACTTCATAGCGAATATGAGACGACGAGATACTGGTAAGCTAGAGAATTTTTAAGGCAATGACTTCAGTTAATTTTGTTGGACTTGAACTCGTTGTGTAATTTTCCTCTTTGTATTACTGTATCATTGGGAAAAAAATGTTGTACCCCAATTGTATTCATGTTTATATTTAAAATAACTCATTTCACAGATATTAAGGTAATTACTACTACAGAGGTCGATATTGAATTTGAGTATGATTATGTATGATGTTCTTAAGTTCGTTTCCTGTTTAATTGACTTAAAACTAAAATCGTAAAAATGACGAATCTACAGTGAAGTATTGTAATCATTATTACTCTACATAGCGGTTTTTTTTAATTGAAGCACTCTTGTACTAGGCATGCGACATTTTCGAATTTCATAACCTTTAAGAAAGGATGACAAATTAATTTGATAAAGTAATCATGACTAATTCTTTTAAGGCGAATATTTTTCTTCTTGAAAATTCCGTATACTACCTCATGCAATAACAAAAGAATAAGTAATATTGTACACCCGTCAAAATAAAACGACTCACTCAATCACAATGGACAATATGCATGATTTTCAAATTCATTTGAAAATGAAAGAGCACGAAAAACTACGTAGAAAAATGCCACTTAAACTGCAATCTGACGACATTAATTATATTTAAAACGCTTTTCAAATTGCTCTGACGTCACATTTAACGAAAAACTGCAGTCGCTGACGATTCTTGCCTGTGACGTCATTGTACACGATTTTCCCATCGAGCGTTTCTTGAACTGTGTTGTCTCTATGGGTATCTTTTTAGTAGTCTTATATATTTACAGATTTTTAATTAATTCAGCCAATGGAAGATTCGAAAATAGTTTTTTTTTTAATTACAAATATTGTATTGTTGCGTTTGTGTCATAATTCAACGATTAAAGCACCAAAAAAAAGTATTTTTTTTGTTGTACCAAAATATGAACAAGTTTGTAAAAGATGGCGCAGCGTTATGAAAAGAGATGAAAAGAAAAACAAAAGGCTGTCTTCTACTTCTTGCTTGCATTGCTGTGAAGATAATTTTTGGTAAGTTTAAAATACCAAAAAATTATTTGTATTTTTAATTTTTTTTAAATAAGATTTGTGTGATTTAATCTTGTGGATAACTACTAGTGTTTTTGCTAAAATGAAAACATTCTTTCTGTATCAAGTCACTCATAATGCAGAATTTCTTGTTTCATGAAAAATAATTTAATTTGTAAATATAGAAATACTATATATTTATAAATCAAAACTGGTTAAAAAAATATAGAGAGAGCTAACATCAATAAACATTGAATTATTATACTCATGATAGTTAATTTACAGTTATTCATACACTTGGCAAAACTGTGTGATATTTCTTCTTTAATCTGAATAATAAGTATTATGGAATAAGTGTCATTAGAATTAAGATTTATAGTTTAAAATATTTCTTCTAAATTTGAAATTTAAAACTTTAATATTTTTATACAATACATAAAAATGTATATAAATATAATTATTTTAAAAGTGAAAAGTTAGAATAAACGTAAAATTAATTTATAAAAAAAAAGCACTGTACAAATAGTTCTATCAAAAATAAGAAATTAAAGTTAAAAACTAGGGTTTACAAATTTTGATAAATAGTGCTACAAGTAAAAATTTTTAATTAAAAAATTACTTTACAGTGTGCGTCGCGTTTTCGGAGCTCCCGCGAAATTCAAGTTTTTTTTAGTTATTCTTCATTTATTTAGTACTAAGCAGTGTATTACTTCTTTTTCTATCAGTTCAAACATTTCTAATTGTTTTTAAAGTACTTGTACTTAGTTTTTGACTTGTCAAATAGTCCTAAGTCAAGTCTCGTTAGGCCTAATTCACGTATGTCTCGTTAGGCCTAATTCACGCATGTCTCGTTGGGCCTAAATATTTTGTCTTGTTTGTTTTCATTCATTTCATTCAAGTGCAGTGCTTTTTCTGTGTAATTGACTTAGTGCTTTTTCTGTGTGTTTGATTTTGTGTAGTGCTTTTTCTGTGCATTGAGTGTTACTTTGCATAAGCATGGGTATAGTTAGAATGTTCAAGGAGATGAGGACAGAGGGAGCCAGTGGGGAGTTCTATGTGGAATGTGACTTGTGTGGGAATATGGTTGAGGCAGGAAAGGGATGTGTGAGCGGGGTTAAAATGTCAGAGAAGGTTGAATTTACATGCAAGAGTTGTTTAGAGGTGGGTGATTTGAGGAAGGAGCTGGAGGCTTTGAAGGTGAGGGCTGTAGAGGGAGTGGAAAAGGGTGTCCAATGTGTAAACTTGGGGCATGTTGATCAGGGGGATAAGGTAACTAGAGGAGTAGTGGTTGGTGATTCAATGGTTAGGGATTTGGGAGAAATGGTAGGGCGTAAAAAGCGCAATTTTGCAAGGTGTTGTTTGCCAGGCGCCAGGGTAAAACATGTAGTTGAGGCAGTTAAGGCAGGTGTGGTTAAAGGGGAGGAAAAGGCAGTAGTGTGGGTGGGAACAAATGACGTAGAGAGGACTACAAATGTCGAGTTTAAGAGGGAAGCAGAAACACTTTTAAGAGGCATTAAGTCTCATGGGGCAGAAGTAACAGTATTAGGATTACTACCTAGGTATGGGTTAGGCAATGGGTGGTTAAATCAAAGGGCCAATAAGATGAACGGGTTGTTAAGGGATTTGTGTGAGAGGGAGGAGGTTAGATTTTTAGATGTTTGGAAGGAGTGTAGGAGGGATTGGATAAGCAGGGACAATTTGCATTTAAGCTTGATAGGTAATAGGGAGGTTGGCAAGCGGGTTTTGAATATTCTGGAGTCAAAAAACTAGTATACAAGCAGGGATGGGAAGGACATAGAGGGTTGACAGTACACAGTAATTGCTTAGGAAAACTAACAGGGTCTAAATTGCAGGAGACAAACAATACAAAGGGAAAGTGCAATGTAAGGGAGAAAAACAATACCAAAACAAATAATACAAGGGGAAAGTGCAATCTAAGGGTGAAAAATAAGCTAAAAGTATTTTATTGTAATGCTCGCAGTGTGAGAAATAAAATGGATGAGCTCAAGGGAATTGCACAAGCAGAGGATATAGATATCATTGGGATTACTGAAAGTTGGGCAAGCAGGGAAGATGCACAAATTTTAGAATTAAGTGGATTCACAATGTTTAGGGAGGACAGAGAGAATAGGAAAGGGGGTGGGGTTTTGATTTATGTGAGAGAATTCTTAAACTGTACAGAAATAAAGTTAAATAGTAAAACTGAGGGTATAGAATCAGTCTGGGTGAAACTGAATACAGACAAAGGCAAAGGACTAATTCTGGGTAATATATATAGACCTCCTGTTTGTAGTGAAGAGCAGGAAAAGGGCATGTGCAATCTGATAAACGAAGCATGTCAAAAAGGAGAATTAATTTTAATGGGGGACTATAACTATCCAAATATTGACTGGACAAACAATCTAGCTACAAATGGGAAAGGGGCAGAATTTTTGGAAGTGATACAGGATTGTTTTTTGTACCAGATGGTGTATGAGGATACTAGGGACAATGCAATATTGGATTTGATTTTAAGCAATGATGAGGATAGGGTGCAGGATTTGGTTATAGGTGAGCCACTGGGAGAAAGTGATCATAGAAGTATCAGATTAAGTATAAATTTTCAGTCAGCATACACAATCAATAGTAGAATAATTCCAAATTTCAGAAAGGTAAATTTTCATAAGATAAGGGAAGAGTTAAAGGAAACATTCAAAGGGGGATTATTAGCACTGCATCATTCTGAACAATGGGAGGAATTCAAGAATAAGTTAGACATGGTGTTAAAAAAACATGTAACGTTCAGGAAAAAAGGAAAATCTAGAAAATTGCTCCCTATGTGGTTTTCAGGGGAAACACACAAAGCTTTAAAATTAAAACAAAGAACATACAGGGTATATAAAAGCACTGGTAACGACAGGGACAAGGAGGCATATCAGAAAGCCAGAAAGGAGTTTAAAACTATTAGTCGGAAGCAAAAGGTGTCCTTGGAGGAAAAATTAGCAAGGGAAATAAATATAAAACCAAAAGAATTTTTTACATATGCAAGTGGTAAAAATAAATTTAGCACTACACTGTGACCGTTAGAGGGGAAGGGAGGTGAATTAATTCAAGACGAGGAGGGAATGGCAAACGTGTTAAATGACTTTTTTCTGGGGGTTTTCAATGGTAACTATAGTTTAAAAAAGGACCCCAAGGATGGAGCCTTTGCAGGGGGTATAATTAAAGAATGCAAATTCAACAGGGAAGAAATAGTACATCAGTTGAAAAGAATTAAGCCATCTAAAGCACCAGGGCCAGACGATATTTATCCGAGAGTACTAGTGGAATGCGCGGAAGAACTGGGGGAAGTAATTCACACGATATTTAATTCAACATATAGCACAGGTTGGGTGCCAATGGATTGGAAGTTGGCCAACATAACTCCAATTTTCAAAAAGGGAATACAAAGTGATCCGGGCAACTATAGACCAGTAAGTCTAACATCAGTAATTTGCAAAATATTTGAATCTCTGTTAAAAAAGCATATAATGTTATACTTGGAGGAGGGGGGACTGTTATCAGAGAATCAGTATGGGTTTAGGAAGGGCAGATCCTGCTCTACAAACCTTTTGAAGTTCTACGAAAAAATTACTGAGGAGCTGGATAATAAGAGCAGTGTGGATATCATGTACATAGATTTTCAAAAGGCTTTTGATAAAGTACCTCATGAGGCATTACTGTTTAAATTGGAAAGGCTGGGGATTCAGGGAAAAACATTAATATGGATAAAAAATTGGTTATTGGGTAGAAAGCAGAGAGTGCAGGTAAAAGGAAATTATTCACAGTGGACAGAAGTTATAAGTGGGGTGCCTCAGGGATCAGTTTTGGGACCAATTTTATTTATAATTTTCATAGATGATATAGGTCAGGGGATCAAGAATAGAATCAGTATATTTGCAGATGACTTAAAAATATGGGGGACAGTGGATACCAAGTTACAGATAGAAAATTTACAAGGGGATTTTGATAAGATATCCGAATGGGCTGTAAAATGGGGTATGTCATTTAATGTAGGGAAATGTCAAGTTCTGCATATGGGTTACAGGAATAGTGGAGCCGAGTACTGTCTGCAGGGAGTAAAGGTAAAGGAGGGAGAAACAGTCAAGGATCTTGGGGTGATAATTCACAGGGATTTTAAAATGGGTCACCAATGTTCAGCTGCGGGTAAAAAGGCTAATAGGTTATTGGGGTATATTAAAAAGACTGTAACTTCAAGGGATAAGAATATAATCTTGCCATTATATAAGGGTTTAGTAAGACCACATCTAGAATATGCTGTACAATTCTGGGCTCCATATATGAGAAAGGACATAGAATCAATTGAAAGGGTTCAGCACAGAGCTACAAAAATAATAAAGGGGCTAGCAAATTTCGACTATAATGAACGTTTAAGTAAGCTAAACATGTATACACTGGAAAGAAGAAGAAGGAGGGGGGATTTGATTCAGCTTTTCAAGTTTGTAAAACAAGGGGACACAGAGGGCTTAAATTTCAATAGGGATAACAGAACAAGGGGCCATGGGTATAAATTGAATAAGACACATTTTAATCGGGATTTAAGGAAAAACTACTACTTTAATAGGGTAATAGACAGTTGGAACGCGTTGCCAGAAAATATAGTTAATTCAAAGGGAGTGTACGAATTTAAGACACAATTGGATAGTCAGTGGGAATTGGAGAATTCATAAACAAAGGACCAGCCTTGTTGGGCTTGAGCCTGTAGCTGGTCGTCAATATTTGTATTTGTATTTGTATTTATTTATTTTGTAGTTGGAGCATGACATGGAAAACTACTGGGAGTATCGTCTCTCTTGCTAAAGTAAGATAGCTTTCACCTCATTTGTTTTGCATTAAAACTCATATTTTTAAGCAATTACAAATTTTGCTTTAAATTTGCATAATTTTATAAAACTGCAAGGCTTCAAATTCTTGAAATTTCAATCAAATTATCACACTACCTTCTTCATGGTTTAAAATGTTGGACTGCCAAAGGTTGTGTTCAATATTTAATGCAGTTGCAATTCTCGCAACAAGTTTCTTTACACATGTTATTTTTGGATCATCCTTTAGCACATTACATTTTACCGCTTAAATATATTTTAAAAATTATTGTTCATTAACCAACAAAAATAAATTTACTAAAAAATTAACGTAGAAAATTAATTTTAAGTTAGCTTTCAAAATTCACTACTTTGATACCCCTACAATTTTAATCTACTTTGAAATTATTTTCCTAATGTGAAGCTCTTATTTGATGTACTATTCTAATTATCTATATAAAAAAATATATTTCAGAATGAATTGTGTTACTTATTGTGGAAAAGTGTACAACTATTAATATTCTATTTTCTTAAGTACAACTTTTTGATAATAGCACTACTCTTTAAAAGCAATATAAAAATACATATTTTTTAAAAATAAATATGATGTACAAAATGTTATCATACTCTTCGCTTTTACTCCTTTCATTTCTACTCCCATAAAATTTGGATGGTTTCCCAGAAAAGAAAACATGGATATACCATCCAATTTAGGTAGATTATCCAACTGGCCTTTTACAAAGTCTTGTTCTACAGTCGTCATTTTTAAAGAAGAAATCTGTGTAATAATAACAATGTTAAGACTATAATTCAACACAATTATTAAAAAATAAAATTAGCGTAAAATCAATGAAAGCAACCTGAAATAACATGCAGCCGGCGAATGTAGCGAGAGATTTCATGTACTATGACGTCACACCAAGCTCCACCCCGTTTTCAGTCACGTGACTTTGACTCGTTTTTTAGTTCTTATGACGCAATTTCAGGCGGAAATAAAAAAAGTTCATCAATTTTATTGGATTTTTCACCGATTTGTAAGTGCTAGAAAATTAAATCTCCTAATGTTAAATTGGTCTTTCACGATGATCCTAATGTTAATTTGCTATAAACATAAATTTTTCTTGGAAATTGTTTTTCCATCCTTTGCTACCCCAAAACCCAAACACAATCTACAAACATTTTAATTATCAAACTAAATTTTACTACTTTTTATTAATTATGAAATAAATATTCATAAAAATTATGAAGAGAAACCTGTGCAAATTTTGACTCCATGTAATTCAACTGTTACTGAAACATTGGAATTACGAATTTCAGCTCATTACGTGCATAATTAGTAGCGCAGTGATAGTGTTTGCAAAATTCGATGATTTTTATCGTTATTTGGGATTGTTCACAAAGCGAAAACAGAAATTTCTGCCAGCAGATCCTGAGATTCAATCAGAATGGATTTTAACTTTGTCACCACCTTAATGGACTCCATACCAAGGTGGCTGCAACAGGTCATTGACTGCGACGGCCACTACACGTCTTTATTAATATTTATTATGTGATTGAGCTCCGAACATTTACACGCTCCCTCAAAGGTTTTTATGGATTTTAATTGGTCAAAATTTTACGCCGTTTTTCATTATTTTTTCATCAAATCTGCCTGAAATTGTGTGTAGAATCCAAATTTGTGGTAAAAGATGAGGGTTCGTACTGAAAATATCGGAGCAAGCACCCAATTTAATATATGAAGACAACCGTTTAGACAAATTTTAAATATTGGTATTAGTAGAAAACATTTATACCTAAGGATTGCTACTTTCCGTTTTGTTCAGTGATGTAAATTGTTTAATTGCGAACGGGTGAGTCTTTTTTTTTTTTTTTGACGGGTGTACATTGAAATAAACAATTAAGTCAGGCTCTAGTGCATAATTGAATGTTTTACTCTTTATATCATCTATCCAACTGTTCGGAAATTATTTGTTTCGCAAGAAAAAATAAGATATTACATTTAAATTCTGTGGAAATAGTTTTTGTAAAAATAATATCTTTTTTTCCAGCTGTAATTGTAAAGGATTCTGAGTAATCCCAATGCATAATTTACATCACAGATTCTCCAACACAACAAATTACGGTTGATTAGTACGTGTATTTAATTTTCCTTTAGGCTTGCTTAAAAATGTAGGCAAAGAATGCGTTAACAATCTATTCATTAAGTTACAATATGCTTTATAAAATATATTAAATTAATTTTATGTGATACATGCGTATAAATATACAGACACAAAACGACATGAACGAGAAGACAGACAGACTGACGTTGTGAAATTCAGGTTTTAAGTAATTGTAAGTGTTGAAAACAAGCACAATTAAATTTTTTTAAATTAAATTAAAATTAATTACGTTGGGGCGTAGTTTCGTTTTAAATTTAAATTGGTGGCGATACTGATTATCGCTGCAAACAATAATGCAAATATCTCAAAGGTATTATTTTCTGATAAAGAAATTGTAATTTTATGCCTGAAATATTTAGGTAAAATGTATTATTTGTATAGTTATTTGTCAAATTTTTCAAGAGAAGAAACTGATCCATTTATAAAATAATAATGTTTTTATTTCATTTCATCAGGTAAATCCTCCATGTATAACGTAAAAATAAATATAAATATTAATTTATCTTGATTAATACGAATTTGTTAAGGACCTTGGTAAAACATTAAATCTATTTTGCTACCGAATTTATATAACCCTTAGGAGTAGAATAAAAAAATGTACTGATCGGAAATAGTTGGAAATATTTAATTAACAAAATGGAAGCTGAAATAGAAATAGAACTTCCATCAAGTTCTGCTATCGTCGTACTTCGTAACCATTTCAATCTATCGAAATGTACCTCGTGTTATAAAAAAATTCTGTCTCGATTTAAAAGGTGTCAGACTCATTGATAGCCGTATCTAACATTCAAGCTGAAAACAACCCTTTTACAATTTAAATGCCTCTTGAATTAACCTTGCAAGAAAAAAATTAATTCCCAACAATTGACGTTTTCTGCTTTCATTTCAAGGGATCACGTCACTGTTAATTGTGAAGGAGGAGCCAGTGGATACGCTACTATTACTTCTAACAGGTAAAATCTCCAATATCCATGAACTTACAAATCGAGATACGAACCCGAGACCAACGAAGCCCAAAACAAACGCGTGATTGCTATTATAGCATAATAAAATAAATAAATTAGTATTTTAAAAGGAAGGAATTAGAGATTGGTAGGGTTTTATGGGGCAAGGGTCCATATTTGACCAAGTTGTTCCAAACACAAAGACAGACAACAAATAATGGACATACATACACAAGGAAAGGTTTACATAGACGAGAAAAAAATACACACAAAGCAAGCCTTCTTAAGTATATTAAATCTACGCTGCCTAAAACTTTCAGACTGATTGCGCAGTAGGTAAATACACTGAGCCACAAAACCAAATAAAATATCGTATTCAATGGTTTTACAATCCATAACTAAGAATTACGATGGACGGTGGTTGTCCAGTTGTTAAAGTCGCGGATAGGCATCCGGAGGTTGCGAGTTAGGAAGTCGATCCAACCAAAGACCGATGGGTGAGTGTTAGCTGGTGCATGTTAAATCTGCCTTGGTCTCTAATGTCTTCGCGTTGGCGTTGTTTGAAAGTTTGGAGCATTCAGTACCAGCTCACGTGTTTATACCATAAGATCCTGGTTCAAAATGACGAAGCGTTGTCGGATCTTTCGCTTCGGGATCGTCCCAGGACTGTAGCCCCGTTATGTTTTTCCAGTCAACTACTTACCTTAATGTGCCTACTTACTAAATTCAACAACTAACCCTAGAATAATGATAGATTGAATTCGGAAACCTAACGGACTTGTTGAGAGTTAGATCATTATAGAAATATTCTTGATATTAATATTTAAAAGGTATAATAAAAAGGAATTATAGATACCTACCAAACTAAATCTCTATTCAAAAGAAATAGTTACGTTCCTAAATTTAGATCATATTGTGAATCTGGGAATAAGAAATAGTCGAGTATGTATAGGTTCGCAAAATTTAGTTAAAAATCGGTTTGAGAGAGACTGTTATGAATGATAGAAACTACAGTTCCACATAATTTGATGCCATGATAGAACTGGTTAGCATATCACATAGCAGTCGGATGATTGTTCTCTTCTCACGTTCATGATCCAACATTTAAATTCTAGGGAATGGGTCTACCCTTTCCAATTATGACGGAAATGGATATTGCCTTAGCATTATTGGCAGATCTATAACGCTGGACCAAAGCCCAAAAGATGGAGGCATCGCTGCATAAGCGCTTGTCCGAAACACTCAGAGTGGATTAGTCGTTTTGATGTCTTGGAATCCATAACGACGGATCAAAGACGGTAGTTCGGGTCCAACCTGTTTTAGTAGTTGGCCAAGCATGAGTGCCATAAAGGAGCATACGTAGCCATCTAAGCCCAAAGCTAATGGTATTATGGAGAATTGTCAGACGTTTGAGATGTAGTATTGAGGTCGCGAGCGCTTTCAGGTGGACTGAGATGTAGGAATCTACTTAGTTGGGTTTCAGAGGCGCTGAAAGTGAACAGTCTGACCATTCCAGTAAAATGATCTCCACTTCGAATTCATGGTTTCCTCGTTTCGGCTCATATATTCAGAGACTTAGATAGAGTTACTTAGACTTCGGACCACGGCCATTTTTAAGACATACCAAGATATGTATTTCCATGAATAGCGGAATAAAGTCGAGTATGTAGTTTGCTCTGTAATGCAACAGATCTGTGATGAACCCTACTTGGAATTCGAACGATAGACTGATACTTTAAACTCACCTGATGGTTTTCTCAAGGAGGTAAACCGTCATTAGCAAAACAGACCAGATCTTGATGACGAGTTATCTCGTCCTTACCAAAATTGGTCAGATCTTAATTGACGAGATACCTCGTCGAAACCACTTGGAGGACTAAGACTGTGCTCTCAAGGAGAGTATCACCAGTGGTGATTCGAACTAACCGGCTAAATCAGGCTTTCATTACCATTGTTAGTCGGATCTTTCTCCATAAATCATCATCAAACTGGAAAGAGTAACTTTGCTGACCGAGGCGTAACTTGATATCATATTTTTCGTTAACTGAAGAGTGAGTAAAGGGTTCTGCACAGCAAAAAATATAGTGTTTAGAACTAAGTACAGGTAAAACTTAAATCAGGGTACTACAAGTAGTTGTGTGTAGATAATGCAGATTTGATTCCTGTTACTCACCCTCTGTGTACTTCTCTCTTCCATGTCAGAAAAACTTTCGTTTTGTGAGTGCATATCTGTTAATGGACGTTGCCTGATTTGTGTTTGGCGGCGCTTGGCCAAATATGGCTCTTGTGACATAAAAACCAACCAACCAAAATTACAAGTCTACATTAAATTTTATTTTTATGTATAAATTAAGTTTGTCTACTTATTGTTGAATTTTCATTTCAAATAATAAATGTTCAAATATCTTCTCTAACACTTCGAAACACTGATTTCTCTCAACAGACTCGCATCATATTCCTATCCAATAATTACTGATATGCTCAAAATGTTAATAGTTTTTCGTTGTAACATTTTATTCAGTGAGAAAAGGAGGATTAAATATATATTAAGAATAGAAATAGAACACAGAAATTCGGGTTTCCCTTGAGATTTATGTAACAACTATTAAATGTCAGAGTGCATACGGATAATTACCTCATTTCCCAATACAAAGAAAGGCAGTTTTCTAACAAAATTATTCCCTTCATGTGAAGGTAGTCGCATTATTGGATTTCAGGGACACTGAAATCAGTTTAAGTAAGCTAATTGGACATCCAGATTACAGTACATTAGTCTGTTACAGATTTAATTAGAATATGTGTTCCTGTTCTAAAAACAGCAGTAGGTAACGACTTCCTAACGTTTTCACCAGAGCAAATATTTGAAGGTTCTAGTGTTTATGTATTCTCTTTGACAACACAAAAACCGGAAAGTGTGATAAAATGTTAATAATTTTTATTTAAGCATAAGACGATCCCATTAACAATTTCCAAGAAACTTTCATCCTGACATTTTTGTAGGATATGTATTGAATCCAGTAGTTTTCATTTCCTTTTGTTGCCACCCGAAGCTAAAACATATTAATAAATATAAATACATAAATCAAAGCATTGATAAAAATCGTTTGAAAAGTTAAACGAGACAGATTTCCAGTATATACAAACAAACCACACGGTAGATTTTACTGCATTTGTTCTAAACATATATGTATCCACCGTTAAACATATATGTATCTACCGTTAAACAAATACGTATCTAAGAATAACCTTAAAATGCAGTTTTCAACCGTTTGAGGGAATGTTTGACTTTTAATCTAATAATTCTGTACATTTGTAGAAAAGGAACCCAAGTCCATTTTGCACGTTTTGGTGACAGTTTATTTAGTAATTGTTATTTATTTTATTTTTAATGCAACAAAATTGATACTTTTGAACGTTGCGACAGAAGGACATAGGTACTTTCTTCGATCATAACTTTCATGCCCTAGAAGTAATATGCGCACGTTACTTAAAATCAGTGAATTTGGACTACCGTTTTTTGAAAAAGCACAGAATAATAATCAGGTTCATTACAGCTGTTCATTACAGTAAGGCTTCATTACAGCTGTAATGTTTTCTAAAAGCTAATTATCAAATGCAAGAATGCATAAATACCAATGAAGACATGTTATGACTGCCTTTGTCGAAATAAAACTAATTAGTCATGGGCATTGAGATTTGAAAAAGGCTGACTTACTACGATGCATTACAACGACAATAAAGACATGGATTACAAATGGCGCAACAAGGGGCGAGATGTACGAGCTGTTCCTGTATGTTTAACCATTGGAGTGAAAAGTACACAAAACGAATAGCAGATCTCGTGAAAGGCGTGCTTCAATAAATTTAGGGGTTGGTACATAGTCTTCTTAGAAATAATGCATTGTATTATTAACGAGTCTGTGCCTTGGAACTCAATCGAGAAGTGAATAGAAAATTTTTATCGAGTGTTTTAAAAACCATTATTTTGGCTTATTTCACCATATAGTGGGGATAAAAGGATTACGGGGCCGAGAAACCGAAAACCAACACGAAAAACCTGTGTCGAAACTTTTTTATCAGAGCGATTTCCGCCTGCAACCTCCTCTATAGCTTAATCAGCGGCCATATATTAACTTATACTTGATGTATGGCAAAGCTCGCGAATCGCCTTCAGGTACACATACATCTTTAGGGGATATTTTCTTTTCCCATGGGTTTATTGTCTTCAGTAAACACAGGGGCTTACGCTTCCGTGATACCCAAATAATCTTCTGCTTACTCCTCACTACTCTGTTTCCCAATCCATCTTTTTACCTTTCACAACTTTTATCGCTTGACGTTGTCTTGTGTTTGGCACTGCTTGACTAAATATGGGCCTTGCGTCATCAAATCCCAAAACAACCGACCAGAACAAGCACTAGCGAATAAAATCCGAGGGCGACTGTGTAGACTTGGGTAATACTTTCAAAATTTCTATTAGTTTGTTTTAAAACGAGTCTCTCATCTGAATCTTCTTATTCTATTTGCTTTTTTCAATGGCAATTAGTTTTTTTATCTATCAGATGAGACATTATACTTCGATCAATCCACTTCTACGTAGCATTTCGCTCTTTATACCTGAAGCGAAATTTTAGTAAGGTAATCTGAAACTTTTTAATCATCTACCCTATGAAAATCAGAGATTTTCATGCAATAAACTTCGCTGATCTCTGCTTTTAGAACATACTTGTTTTGAGTGCCTACATCTTCAAGTGGGAATCAAAGGGGTGTAACACAGTTTCGTGACAACATCCCATCTAACTGTTCAGGACTCGAGTTGTTTGATGATTATCAGGCTCAGCAAAATGGGGAGAAATCGTGAGAGCCGTAATAGAGAAATAAATGTAGTCGTTTCAATAAGGCGTAATGTGTGGGCAAATACGTTCCGGGACAAAAAAAAAATCGAATGTTTGATCGACATGAAACTTGGCATGGTGTGATACATAAACAGATAAAGAAAATATCTCAATAACAAATCTGGAGGATTCTTTATCATTGTAAAATTGCATCAAAGAGATCATAGTTTAATAAATTGTAGGACCCGTCTGACAGTGATAGATACTGATATACGCCGTCGTAAGGAGTCGAATTAGTCATGCTATCATGTGGCAAATTATGTCCAGCACTCTGCTCCAAATCCCTTATATTCCGGTGATGGTGCAATTGATGGCACAGTATATCCCAGACATGTTGAATGCTACACATATATTGTCCAGGGTAGGATTTTAACAGTGTATGTATAGGAAGAGACGATTCGCGTATGTTCAGTTGTTATTGGGCTGGTAAATTACCTCTTGAACACATGACACCAAAGAAGCAACAGTAAGTTGCATAATCTGTTCTAAGTGTTCCTATGGTGTCAAACTACCTCGTAACATTACTAAAGGGGACTGGCTTTCGTAAGGCCTAGAAAAAGGTTTCTTTTCTGTAACATGAGCAAAAATATTAGGGTCGGTAGGTGGCAAAAAGTTGGGGGTTTTTTTGCTAAATATTTTTAGCAAACACGCAAAAGAAAATATTATCTGAGTATTAATGTTCGATTTATATTGATCAGAGGTGTGATCAGTGATGTAAAATACCTAGGTATACTCATTTTTTCGGATCAATATCCTGGGCATATATTCGTGTATTTACAAAAATTGGGTATTTATAATTTTTTTTCAGGTTTAACTGTTTATTAACCCCTACATAATTGAGTTATGACATATAATGTCTGAACTGTATATATAATAAACAATTATTAATCGATTACGTTCGCTGTGACATCGTAATCAATTAGTCGTTTTAACGAACGTGTTTTTTTTATTAAATTAAATTAAATTTTTTTTAAAGTCTAAAAATCTCCTTTAGGGTTGGAATTTTTGTATTGTAGTTTCAGGGTCGGTCGGGTTACAGGAAACAAATCATTTTATTTGTTTGGCCCAAGTGATGGCTCCTCACACCATTACACTAAGGGTTACAGCGATGAGAAGCTCCAGATAGAAGCACTTGCC
This sequence comes from Metellina segmentata, assembly GCA_947359465.1. Lineage (NCBI taxonomy): Eukaryota > Metazoa > Arthropoda > Arachnida > Araneae > Tetragnathidae > Metellina > Metellina segmentata. Next base: position 71,358,732 of record OX375874.1, read on the forward strand.
GGATCAACACCACATGCGAATACATCTATCATACGCCACAAAGTAGAATCGGGATTCTTCACGAAACATGATAGGTCTTTACATTCCTGTCCAAGACTCTAGGACCCATTACCCTTCTAGATGTAGCCGACCCTGTTTGGTTCTCATTCACAGTTTACTGCCGAGAAGTAACTCCTAGAGTAATGGTGCGGGGAGCCACCATTAACCTCAACGGGTTCTTTCTTTTAGTGGTACTAGGTAGCTCATCGACACATTCAGCAGATTCTACAAACTGTTATTCCTTCCAAGTCATGTGTCAAGGTGCTATTATTTAACACGATGACACCCAGCTACACACGACTTGCCTCTCCCAGGAGTTCCTTGTGTGGTTGGGACCCTTCATTTGTCAGATCCTCTCCGGTCGAGCATGTCTACGAAATAGACGTACCATCCTCGGAAAATAAGGAATCTGGATTAGCTGCTGTAGAAGGCTGGACATAATTTTGCACATGATAGCATGTTTTGTGTTAATCCGTGCACACCGTATGTTGCACGCATGATCGTTCGGATTTTATGGCCCAAGGACTATATTTAGTCTGACTGCGCCACGCCAGCCACAAGACATATAAGTAAAGGACATGCAAACACAAAGAAAATTGTACTACACCAAATACATACACTCAGAGCGGAATCGAATTTGCGTCGCCAACAACTCGCATGTGCCTAGCTCAGTGGTAACACGCATTGCAATGGTTTCTGTGACCCCTGGTTTACCTACCTAGAGGGCAATACAGAGGCCCTATACACCAGGGGTTTATACGCCCCTGTATTATCCCAGAGAGGGTAATACAGAGGTGTACATCTCATGTGATAGGTTTCTGTCTGATCAAACACTTGTTTCAGAATGTTTCGCTTGTCACTCACGCAGAATGTATATTACTTATTGCCATCAATTGAAAGTAAATAAAGTGACGTCAACCCTACTTAATATTTTATCTATTAATAAATACCAGAATCTTTTTGTCTTGAACATGGGTATAGCATAAATTCAAGTAAAAATAGGCTGCCTTACTAAATGATGTATTATTTTGTCATTATGAAATAGTAAGCACGAACCCCCCCCCGTAAATATACCTACTATTTAACTCTCTAAAGTTGAATTCAAATAGGAAGCGCAAAGCTCAATGCAACACTGGCAGATAAATCTGAGCGTTTTCACTGCTTGCTCCGGCACCTCTTGATGGCCTTGAGTTTTGTGCTTCCTATTTCAATTCATCTTAAGAGTCACGAGATTTCCAAGTACTGTAGTATTGTTTTTCTCCCCAAACGCACACAATGATCAGATTACCACATCTACCATTGAGAGAGTCCTAGGAAATATTTTAGCCGAAAAGGTCAAAACTGGTTCGAGTCCATCGGTGGGAAGGTTGTAGATTGCATAACTGAAAATGCGTGTGAGTCTTTAAAGAGGGTTAAAACAATACATATCTAATGTACCCATTTAGTAACTTATCAATCTTTGGTCTGTACCATACACTAGAATTTAGATTAGAATATTTGTATAAATGAGAACAATTACTCCTTCTTAAATTTTTTTTAGCGTGCTTGGATATTTATCAGCTGACAATATCAACAATAATTTATTTTAGAACATTTCAGAGTTATTAAATTACATAAAAGTTATTAAGGTATATCATGAACAATAAACAAGGATTTATTTTCTTAGAATATGTATCATATGCTTGCTGTTAGCTTGAGTTGTTAAGCTTGTCGCAGTAATCGCCTCGGAACATTCCAGATCGGAACATGCCGTTTTTTAAAATCTCACAGTGCTTGAAGCAGACCAAACTATATACTATACATATCTGTCTCAAAGAAAAATGATGCTTCTAGAAAGAGAACGATCCTAAGGACCGTCCCTTTGAGGAAACTCTCCGAAATAATTACTGGATGCACAATGAAGAGGATTAGGTAAACCGAGTTACAACTTCTTCCGAAAGCTTTGTTGCGCTCCACGGGTTCTGTATGGAACATCGCGAACACAACAAAAAGATCTCCGCGGCATTCGAATTTTATCGAATACCACAGGATGCTCTTTCAATTTCTAAAAACGGCACCAGCACCGAGTTGTCATTTCATAGTACGTTATGCTCGCGCCGTGAATGGGGTGCGTGGGGGGACGTGTGGTTGCCTAGCAACCGACATCTCACTTTCTTCGCTTTTGATCTGGATCCATTTCTTCCGGAACAAAAGGAGATTCTTGCTGCGATGTTTGACGGGGGGAAGACTCCCTCACTTATTGTCCACCTCTTAGACATTAGTTCTTGTAAAGAGAAATATATCAGCTGCCAGGAAATGCCCCTTTTACGTACGAGAAACTGCTGATGCCACTGGGTGCCATTGAATGCATCTCTTCACTTCGGCTCTCGATCCTTCTTTGTATCTTTTCCGCCTCCTGGTGTAGATCGTCAGATCGATGCGAGGGAAGTGCAAACCAATTATCCATAACTTCTTTTTATGAGGCCGATGGCACCTACCGCGTGATCGTTCTGTGGATGCCTCGATGTGGGTGGTCAGTTTTCTGGCCATTCGGAACGAGCCAATGGCTTTTAGATCGTCCAGTCTAGTGTGCTTCTACGATAAAAGTATCGCTTGACTATTCTGAAGGTTGGGACTCTTTCGTCCGAACGCATTTCTACTAGTTGAAATAATGCAGTTTTTGAGATTTATGTTTATGCTACAGTGAATCACGCATAGTATTGGATTCCCAGAACAGTATTAGAAATGTGTTGGAGTTTGGGAATGGCTTTTACTTTAGCTTCGGTTTGCAAAAACCCTTTTGAGAAAACGAATAAAGAAAAATTTTAATAATCAATAAGTGTTTCTTTAAAGTATATCTATCCATATGAATATACACATTCGAATTAGCATATCCTTCTAGTGCTATATTATTGCAAGCGAATCTCAATGTACTCATAGCTACCGGCATTCCCAGGGACGACAAAATGGTTGGTAACCTTGGTGTTTTCAGCCCTGTAGTGATGTTATAAGGCTTGCCATGATAACATCGAGGAGCATCATGTATGGTTGCAGCACCAGATTATAAATAGTAGATTACTAACTGTTGTATAAAATTTCTAAGTGCTCATCGTCCTATGTGATCGAATATGTTAATCATTATAATCATTTTGAAAACAATGAATTCGATTGCAAATGGCGGATGTAACATTTTTAGAAATTCCACCTCTACTATTAACCTTCCTGGCAGGTTTCTCAATGAATTATCTCGTCATTAACAAAATTAATCAGATATTTACTGGTGTGATACCTTGTGATTAGAAGAAAACTGACCAGATCTTGATATCATCATCATTAAAACATCGGCAATATCTTGATGACGAGATATTTCGTAATTAATTGGTCAGAACTTGAAGGTTGAAATATCTTGTCGAAACCACTTGGAGGGTTAAACTTGTGTTGTGAAATTAGTCGCTCTACATGAGGTTTACACTCTTGGTATTAATTTGTTAAGTTGAATCATCAATTAATTTTAGACTGTAATATAATAGACAATAATAATAATAACTAGTACAAATATTTTTTTAAATAAATAATTGAATAGAAAAATATATTTATTTGCGAGAATGTATCTTTTTACTTATTTATTGTTTCGATTTAGTTATTTAAAATTTACATATTTCTTATTTCTAATTAGATATTTAGAATTTATTTAGATTCTAATAGTAAGAGACAAAATCAAACGAAATCTGAAATAGGACTTTAAATATCAGGAGTAAAAAGATTTGTGGTAGAATAAAAAGTGTTAGAGGTAGTAAATTCCCCCCCCCCAATTTACGAATAAATCGTCACTACTTGAGTAATATCAACGAAAACAATACAGATGCATCAAAATAAAGGTACTTTGTGCAACTCAGAAGATAATGAAGAGCATCAATGAAATAATATTTTACAAAATGTCTTTACAAGTGATTAGATAATCAAAAAAAATTTTTTTTTTAAACATGTTCGTAAAAAAAGTAATAAATTTGTTCGAGTTATGATTTTGTGTTAGTACAATTTATGAATAATTTGGGTGATGATATAATACACACACACACACACACACACACATATATATATATATATATATATATATATATATATATATATATATATATATAAAAGCCATCTTATAATATCTTAAATCATCTTGTATATTTTTTTTAAATTCACTTCTATAAAATGTACTTTCTTTTTAGTACAATCTTGCAGCACTTTTAGTAACGCGAACAGACAAAATTCGTTATAAAAATTTGTTAAAACGAAAATTGCGTTGTGTTTCAAATAATTATACTTGCTATAACTTCAAAAATCAGATAAACTTCCTGCAAATTCTTTATTGTTAATGCCTCTGAACCTATTTTCATTCGAGATTTTTGAGGTACGTACATTTTACGTACAATACACATATTTATCTAGTTTATGTCCTCGTAAAGTCACCAATTTATGATCAAAGTACTTTATCTCCAATTTCATTACCGTTTTGACTTATAAATGCATTTTATAATATTATTCCATCACAAACTATTTCAATATTTAGAGATAGCAGAAATAAAAATCGAAACCTTTAATTTTTTTTATTTATTAACTTGTGGCAATAGTAATTTCTCATACATAATCTGCTTGGTAATTTCTAAAACTTCTGAATCAACATTGAGGGGAAAAAACAATGAGTTACGATTATACGAGGTTTAAAATTAAAATAATGAAGGCTTTAATAATTCATAATTTAAATTTTCTGAACACTATTATAAAAGGCTTATGTTCTCGTAATTTTGCTTGGGTCAAACACCAACCTTTATGACTGGTCATTAAAGTGATGAATACACGAATAAAAGTTGTTTTCATTATGCGTCGGATACGCAGCAAATTTAATACGATGCTTATATTCAAATATTCAGTAATTAATTTTATTGCTCAAATGTGCATTTCTGTTCTACAGGGATTTGTTAAAATCCTGTTGCTTATGTATTATTATAGGAGGCATTTTAGTCACCTATAACTAACTTACGATGTAATATTATAAATATCAGTTCAATGATCTCATCCTTGATGCACTCATGAAATTTTTAGTGGACTCTGAACTGAGGAAGTTTAAGGTATCTGCATACGTTAATAAAGTCAATTTTGACGAAAATTTGGAATTTATTTTTATTTTACTAACAACTTTCTTGTACTTTTGTGCTTTTAAAACAGTTTAAACTTTCAATGTGCGAGTAATAATAAAAAGAGTTAGGTAAATTTAAAATTTGAACGAAATTGTTAAATATACCGGAAGTAGCATAACGAAACCGGAACTAATAATAATAATATTTTATTTTTACCATAATTTCTACCTTTTATCTGTTATAGTAAGTTAAAACATATAATAATTAGGTTTCTGTAAAATGGCCACTACAATTTTTTAATAAAATTCACTTATTTGTTAGAAGAATTTCGCATTATCTTTTTACACTCTTGGATTTTGTTTACAAGTATTTTTCTCAGAATTACATTTTAGGCATAAACATTGAATTCCAGAAATGATAACTAAAAAAGTTATTGATGTATATTTATAAATTCTTTTATGTACATTCGAAATAGTGTTTGCTAGTGCATACTCTAGAATCAAATTGGTATCTTTATGTTTTTTTCCTTATTTATGAGCTTATATTTCAATATCGATGTTGTAAAATGTTCAAAAATCCTTTAACAATTTTTCAATCTGTCATAAAACCTTTATTTTTTTTAAATATCTTTTTACGTCTAGAAGAAGCACTAAATAACATCATGAAATTGACTCTGATCATGTTATTTTGCTGCTAATTTAAATTGCATGCCCTGAATCATTTTTCAAAATTTCGAAAAAAAACTTCACATTTACATACAAAATTTCACTTTTTGTTAAAAATCTTTTTTTAATTTTAATTATTGATAGTGCAAAATTAATTTTGAACACAAATAATTATAAAAATAATATTAAACTGCTTCGGCATAGCATTTAAAAAAAAGTGCTCTAAACGTACTCAGATACCGTAATTTCTTTAAAACTAAAATATTACTACACGTCACGTGTAGCCACATCACCATCTTACAAAAAAAACCTAATATAAATAGCACGTTCCCCACAGTACCATGCCGTCTCAAAGTTAGCAATGGCTGAAAACTAATTGTTAATTGAGCGAAGAATCGTGGCATTTTTTTTCATCGTGGGGATCAGACTTCGTTGCCACTTAGCCTTCACTTTAAACGGTGTCAATCATACTTGGCTGCTAAAGGCAACGCAGTTAAACGGTCTAAATCATCCATTGCATAACCACGCATGTGGAAGTAGATCCGTGATTCCTTAATGCAACTCTCTAAGTTTTTTTACGCTATTGGCAATCTGTCAACTAGAGGTTGGATACATCTAATTCAGGAACTGCTAAATTCTTCTGTGGAACAACATCCTACTTACAAGAAAACCTAATAGCAATAATAAGTTCCCCACAGTACCATGCCGTCTCAAATTTAGCAATGACTAAAGACATGGCTAATTCAGTAAATTAAAATATACAACCCACTTCATTTCAATACGACAAACACTACAGTAATTAACTTACAAAATAGTAGCATCTACAGGTTAGTTAGAATAAATATCACGCTATGATATTATACTACTCAATTCCTTGTCGAAAATCAAATCGAAAAGTGTCGTTAATGTTTAAACCGAAAAACTGTTTTTCAAGTGATGCGCAAATGCAAACCTGTAATTTACAGTTTAACGCACACATTCGGTCCATCTCGAGCTTTATTTACGTACGCGTGTTTTAATTTATTATCAGGTAGTTGTAGGTAGGTAGTTGAACTTACGTCCCACTGGAGCATCAAATTCGGCTATTGTTCGATGGTGCGGGACCAATCTCGTAGGGAAAAATTCTATGGCACCCATAGACTTAAAATGTAAATAGACTGGGCATCCCTATTGAAAATATCTTCCAGATGATCTTCCAGAGAAGATGGATTCCAAAAAGTGTGACTAACATGTCGACTAGTAGTCACGTGACTCACGTGACTACTAAAGGTCACGTGACTCATCTGCGAAAAAGTGACTTCAATGGTCGATTTGGCATCTTGTCTCCTTTTGGCGATATTATTAATACGTATGGCAGGATAGATGCATCATTGTTCATTTGTATAGATTGGCAACAAAACTGGTGAAATCATCGGTCAACTTTTATACTCGGGTAGTAGAAAGTATTATAAGGATCACATTATTACTAGTTTTGGTCATATGATACTGGGTACACAACAAGGTTACCATTGCTCACTCTGTTTTTATATTTCATATATGACAACATCTCGTAATTTTGAACCACGGTCATATGACGAGGTCAACACCTGAACTGGCGCCCCATTCTCCACACTTCCACGCCATGCCAACGTGAGACAAATGAGTCAATGACAGACTTCAAGTGTACCAACCCCCACATATACAACTGTCTGTGATTGCATCGTGTTACGAAAACGCAACCCAAATGTTACTATTCAGCAACTCTACCAAAATGGCAACCGTAGCCCGCAGACAGAATATTAAACTTGTACTGCAATCCAAAAAATTTCGTACGAAATCGTTAAAGCTAAACGACAAAATACTCTGTCTGATAATTAGTCAGTTTGAAAATTTTAAACGTTTTAACTTCTTTAAGTATATTACTAAAAGTGTATACATATATATTTCATATTTCACCGAAAGTTTGGATAGTTGATATTTCATAGCTGTATAAAGGGGATTACTTAATCGACTACTTAATTATTCAAACCCTTTGAGACAGTCTTATAGAAAATGAATTTCAGTTACGTATTTTACAACCAAGTTAATACCATTCAATGTATCGATTTGGAAAAAATAAGCTGAAAAGTATTTTGATTAAATTTAAAATGCTGTCCCTCACGTATTAACAAAAGAGATTATTTACTAACGAACTTTACACAAAACAGTTTCTTGAAAACTATATAGTTTCCTACATTTTGTCTGCTTTTCTCGTTGAAATTAACCTTTCAGAGCTTTGAAATGCTTGCTATACGCGTTGAATAAATTCTTTTTCTATGATCAAAAATTTCTAATGTTTACCACGATTCCAATTTTAGTCCTTCCAAAAAAAAAGTTATTTTCAAGTATTGATACCAAAATAAAGTATGAATAAGCTATGTATAGCATAAAACCTCTTTTTTAATAACTTCACCTACCAATGTTATATATATATATATATATATATATATATATATATACGATATTTGTGCTTACAGTTTTCTTTTTGAAGTTATTTTTTCTGGGTATAATTTTAAAATATCTCAGTAATTTAATTCGTAACGTTAATTTTGGAGGAACGAAGCTGGTGATTTTGGGATTTGAAATTGCTTTTAATCAACTGATCTAAAAAAAGTCGAGACGTAAAACACAGCATGAAAAAACTGCTTCCATGGAAAAAAATTGTTTTCTTCTGTATTGTTACAATCCTTTATTGCATAACTTCATCTCTTTATAATGCAGAATCTTACATTAATTCTCTTTTGCTTTTGAAATCAAATGCAAATACTCGAGAGCAAGAAAGAAATGAAGTCTTTTTTAAATTTAACTAAAAGGAAGATATGATCGTAAAATAATGAGAAATCTCATTTATCTCTTCTTAAAATTCTCCTTGAACTTTTCATAATAGGAAAGTATTGCTTTGAGGTTTTCCACAGAATAACTTATCTAAATCTAATTATTCATAGTGTAGCAAAATATTATCTCTTATTGCGATATGTCCTGTGAATTAGTACCTATGACATTTCCACACATTACGTTACCATTTTAGGCAGTAATTTAAAACATTTGGGGTGTTCTAAACCTTCATTTATTATTAAGTTCTTAATTAAATTCACGGTGAAGCAATTTTCTTCAGGGCTCTGAAAAGGTTATGGCACAACGGAGGTATTTATTTTAAAGAAAAAATTTAGTTAAGAGTGCGTTCAAGCTCTTTGTGGATTTAATTTGTATTATGCTAGTGTATTAATCAACTTGTGTAGCGATATTATATTTATTATTTAGTACGCTCAAATTATGATATTAGCGAATGTAATTTTCACTACGCACGTGCAAACTACAGCCCTGATATGATATGTGATGAAAAATTAATTTTAAAAGAATAGAGAAATAAAAAAGGCGATTTGATACGCGTTATTTGTAGTTTGTATAGTCCTTAGTTTACTAATAAATGTCTCAATTTTTCTAACAAATGTTTGTCTCTATTCGTTCAGCCTAAAAGCTAATCCACAACTATTTAATTCCCAATCAGACTCACTCTAGTCACCCGAAAATTGACCAATGTCTTCATCTTAGATGAATTAGGAACTAGCTCGGTAACACTACGCTCTCTCTCTCGATGGTGGCAACAGTAGGATTCAATATCCCGCCGCAGACGTAATTAGTATATCGATGAATGGCAATAAATCGGTAAGACCATCTCCAGGTAAATTAAGATGCAACGGATCACCACACTATTTCCCGTCATTAAATAGTTTCAGAGGTGGGATGCAATAGCTAATTTAAATAGATCAATAGCTGCAATCTCAAAAGTTGATTGGATTTTAGAGGGAACTCGAAAGTATTGAAGTTTAACCTTTACAATGATTTAATAGCTCACCAATGTAGAATACAGGAAATTTCCAAATCTACAGATTCACTCTTGAAGCTGCGTATTCATAGCTCCTTGGTAGATAGAATAATCGGAGATAAAGTTGTCGTAGAGTTATTTAAAATTTTAGAACTAGATAACTTCCTTGGTTATCAGCCCAGTTGGTTGAGTTGTAGGTTAGGAATCAAGGGGTTGCGAGTTCAGCCACAGACTGTCATGTATGTGGGGAAGGAAGAGGGTAGTACAATGTAAATCTATAGTCTCCTCATGTTAATGTGGTGTGGTAGATTGGAGAGAATACTGCCTGCTCAGGTGTCTGACCGTGGTTTAAAATAACAATGTGTTGTCATCAGATTTTTCACCATCAGATCTGTCGCCAATAGCCTGTTGCGTTTCTCCAGTGAGACTTAAATTCAACTGCCTATCTATCGGGAGTCCACACGGAAACCAGGATGGTAGAGTTGAGGATTGGCAGCCGAAAGGTAGCGAGTTTGAATCCGTGTATGTGGGGACTGGTGCATGTTAAACCTGTCGTGGGTTCAAATTTCCTCACACTCGCAGGCATGGTGTGGGTATTTGGAGAGTCGGGTTCCAGCTCAAATATTGACCTCGACATCTGACCGTGGTTGAAAATTACGAGGCATTGTCCTTGGATTTTCCCCTTCGGGATTGTTGTTACCCCGTCGCCATTAGCCCGTTGTGTTGCTGCAGTGCGATATCACTGCATCTACTACTCTTATTATCGTGTAAGCGTTCGTAAAAAAATAAAAATATGCAAATTACTGATATGGTTCAAAAAATAATTTTAGGAATATTATATATATATATATATATATATATATATATATATTTTTTTTTTTTTTAAACATGAAAATTATTTGTTTTACAATTTAAAAAAATTATATTTGCCGAGAAAAATGATAATTTTTTTAATGTACTCAAACTCTCTTAACTGTCTTATAAACTTTAAAAACTTATAGTATATTAAAAACCTACAATTGCTTTGATTATAAACTATGTTAAATGAAGGTCTTGGGTTCGTTTGATCTTTAGTTGTGCTGCACAACATGGTAGCAATATTCGTGTTGGTCGAAGGCTTATATATCTTGATCACCCCCCCCACACACGTTTAGTTGAAATATTTTATTTATTACTTTTTTTTAAAAGTTGTTTATGAATCTTCATACTTGATTATATAAGTGTGCCTAAAATCTAATCAATGTAAAAATTAAATCATTGTTCGTTGATTACTTGAAAATGAGCGTTGATTTGGACAATTTTAAGGATTCTCAGACCCCTTAACCTCACTATCAGCTCCATTTCGGTTTTTAATATATATTTAAAATCTGTTTTAAATTTTACACACAATTACTTTCTAGTAATAATTGCATTTTTACTGATTGTACTTGAATTATGTAATTAAATTACAAAGTTTTTATATTACGTTCTCGGCAAATAATTTGTTTTGATTTTTCAATAATTTATGCCGTAATAGGTGGTAATTGGTAGTTGAAATTGCGTAGCACTGGAGCAACACAATAGGCAGGTTTTAATGTCGTGCTCTCATATAATTTTTGGAAAATAGACAGTTTTTGATCTTTAATGGTTTTATGTGTGTTCAAAAATGCAAACAAACCTCTTAAAAGAACGGATGGTTAACTTTTAAGAGAACGTACATAGGCAAATCAAGAATTAAATAAAGGTTGTGTTTTTTGCTTTTTTATTTTATTTTATATAAATTTCATCTCGATTTCTTTTCTGATGTTGATTAAAACTAGACTATATTTTAAAGTGAAATCGAATATTTTTGTACATGCAATCGTTTGAAAAATGAGTAGTTAAGAAATAGAGCTACGAATCTATACCGAATTGCCTGTTTCTGAAATGAAACGTTTTTTACTTTGATAATAAATCAGCTCCCAGAAGCATTTTGGTTATACTACGTATCAAGAGCTTTCGAGAAACGCTAAATTCAACTCGTTTTGGCTGTAAATCAGAGAATTATTTAATGAGACCTTTCCACTATCTCTTTACAATACAGAATTTTATTTTGTATTTAAGTTTTTAAATCAAATCCATATATTTGAGAGTAGGTAAGTAGGTTCCTGAAAAAACACTACACTGGAACAATATAACGGGTTATTATAAGAGAGTTGAGATAAAATGAAATGAGCAAAAATTCTTACAATTTATCTAAAAGCAAGATGTATCGTGAAATTATGAGAAATCTCATTTAGATCTTCTTTGGATTTCTTTTTGTACTTTCCTAGTTAGGGAAAATACAGTTTTGAGGTTTTATAGATAATGAAGATAGATTTACGTATCAGAGAGAGAATAAACTTCTTAAATAAATTTATTTTCATTCGTTAATCTATCCAGGTCATTATTTGCATAAAACCTCAGAATAATGTAATACATCTGTGTGATAAATTACTTTTTGTCGGTAGATTGCGCATTAAAATATCAATTCATTCTAAATCGATAATTGTAAATGGTTGTTTTGCTATATAATACATAGTCCGTGTTTGGCAAGCTCTACGCTAAACACAGTACAGAATACATCAAGTAATGTACACACCTGGAAGGTTTTACAGACACAGAAGTGAGAACTCTACAAAAAGTGAGTACAGTAATGGAATCTGTGCCACCAATAATTCTCAGGTTGCTGCTATAATGGGCACATACAAAAAGTCATGACTGTTTATGATAAATGTAAAATTGTTATACAGAACATATCGCACCCCGGAAAGAAAAGTGACACAAGGTTATGTCATTGAAAAATATGGTTGAGGTGCCCCAGCGTGTTATATTACTATTGTATAGAATATCATAGAAATTACCACCAAAAATACTTACCTAAAATTTAAAAGAAGCTTATACTATTTATATATAAGCTTTGTAGTATCCTTTAAGTTGATGTTTCTCAAATTCTGCAATTTTGAGTTGCGTCACTTTTCTTACCGAGGTTGCGATATATCTACGATATTACTTAGTTCTCCTCATCTGATGAATCTTCTTGAAAATTATGTGATAGAAAAGCATACATGCTTAAAACTACTATACGACCATTATAAGTCAATGCTGTATTCGCAGTAGATTCGAAGTTCCAAAAGAAATCTGTTAATAAAATGCTTGTTTAAAATCCCGGGCTTTTTTTAATGTTTTGTATGTGAAAATGTTTTATTCTGATAAAAACGCGCCTGAGCTCCTCTTATTTAATGTGTGAATTTTGTTTTAAAAGAGGATTTTACTTTCGGTTTCAATTCAGTTACTTTACGAGGGTACAGGTAAGAACCTCATTCGAATATTTCAAACAAAACTCAAATTCGAATGAAAGAACGAACGTCCATCACACCTCGCTGAATCAGCAAAGCTTCAATTCATCTTCGTGTAAGCAATGGAAGAATGCTTTCACGCCTTAGTTAATAAAGTTGGATCTATGCAACAGTTAATGCCGTAGTGCAAGCTGTGATACATTAAACAGGTTAAATAATGTATGTCTGTGTACAGTCTGTATCACTGCACATCCCTCAGTGCAAGTAATTATTCACTTTAATTTCTATTCAGTAGCTAGAAAGGTGACTGAAGCAGAGTTCAGTGAAATGAAAGCATTCTCGGAGTGCGGAGACATTGCAAAGCTTGGTACAAAAGGAGCTGAAACTTTGTAGATTCTTTGAAGATCCCTCCGGGGTTGTTTGTATACATCGTACGCTATAGTGAATTATGAATGGGAGTAATGGATGGGACTTGTTTCAAAGATGGAAGACTTCAGTTGTGTAGTAGGTAGCTATGTATTAATAAGAGGTGATGAATGAGACGAGTTTTTTTGTTCAATGAACGATCCTGCTGTGTTCTTTTCGTGAAAAGTTATAAAAATTATATCTTCCAGAAAAATGTACTTTTTCTAAAAGTAATTGGGAGACAATAAAAAGAAGCTGACCTTCGAGTAAAAAGATAATATTCTCAAAAATTACCAGGTTTTCATAGATTCTACAGGGCTGCTCATGAAATTTCCATGGCAGTTAATTATAAATGGAAGTAATAAATGGAACTTTTTCTTCAAAGATGTAAGACGAGCTGTGTAGTTAGCTATTGGGATACATTTGACGGGTTATCTCGTATAACGAATGACTCTAAACAGAATTATATGACCTTTTCGTGAGCAATCATTAGAAATAATATCTTTCAGGAAATGCCCTTTTTCTCAAAGTAATTGCGGGGCATGCGAAACAATTGGCCTTCGATCAAAAAGATAATCTTCCCGAAATTTTCCAGATATTGCTGTATTATCGTAATGATCCTAATATACTCTTGAGAATGAGCTTAATATTTTTTAACCAGCATTAACCTTTATTGTCATAACTTAGTTTATTAACGAAATAATAAGTGACTGAAAAAGATTCTAAACTGTAATGTTTTGAGACTTAGTTATGTCTTGTGCTTTTATATATTTTTGTGACAGAAGCACGTCAAACATTTTCTACTTAAAATACTTTCTTAAATAGAATAATTAAAATTTATTCGAAGATAATTGATTGACTCACGAAATTTAACCACGCCCGTTTATCCGTTCTGCACTTTGTAGTCTGCTCTTCAAAACTTCTAACCAGTTTGACTTTCTTGACCACTAGAGACTCTTCTGTTGATTCTCTCAACCAATAGAAATATCTGTCTTGTCATCATTTGTGTTTTGAACTACTCAGAAATCTTGAGACGCGCAAAGGATTAAATTTTATTCTGAAAGTGCAGACTTCATTCTGATCTACACAGGTTCTCACGAGTCCATTATGTTTACGTCAGTGGCAAATACCACGATATGACGAAGTGGATATGTTTCACCAATGCTCTTCCCATAACTAGTGTCTTGTCAAGGTTTGGGTACAGCTTCAGTATATGTTTATAGCGGTTGCAACGGCCTTGGCACTCTTTTGGAGCATTTCTAGAAGTGCATTACGGAAGGTTAAGGCAACACGTCTGTATTACGGTTATTGCTGCTTTTATGGCAACCTCGGCAAGCGGAAAGTCTAAATTTTCATATTGAATATTCTGGAAAGTTCTTTCAAAATTCGTAAAACTGTCGTTTGATTTCATTGGTTCACTTGAAATAATTATTTCCTTGGCGACTTTAAAAGTGCGCCAAAAAAAAGCTATGTGGCCGTTGCTACCGGTATAAACGTAGACGGAAGCTGTACTAAAGTTTGTACAAAGTGTGTCTTGGAACATCAAGTAACTAACTTGCTTTAACAGAAATAAAATAATAATCATCGATAAATCATCATTAACGGTACTTGTCAAAAAGTTATACATCATCGTTGTTAAAGACACACATAAACGCACATCTTGTGTAACTTTTATGCGAAAACATCCAGTTTATCATTTGTTTTGGAATGCACAATCTTGTTAAGTAGTTCAACTAAAAATGTTCACACTTCCAATGATAAAAGTGCTCTGATGGCTTCCACGTGGCTCACTATTGACAGTGCTCTGAGGCTAAGCAATCTATCAGTCTGCTGCTTATTGAAGTATGAATGCTTCTCATCTGGCTGTATGCCCTACTTTATTTAGTTGTGCTCTTTTCTCCCATTGCTAGGAGGCTAGAGATAATTTGTATTCGATGTAATAGCTTTATTTATGTCGAAGTGTTTGGCTTTATTTATTTTCTTACCTCCCTCTCAAGTCGATATCCTTTGTACTTGAATTTTTGTACCTCTGTTTTCTCTGTCTAAGAATGTTCGTCCTATTGGCGTCTGCATTATTAGAAATTAAAAAAATCTTCCAGAGTCATTATGATCAAAATTAATCAACCCCAATTTCTTAATAAAAAACGAATGAATGACTTTTAGAATAAGCCCTTTATTTGCTCTGTGGATAAGTGTCATGACTTATAGGATTATAATTAGATTTAATGGAGACGATTTTCAACTTTTGCTTAAAATTTCGCGTATGAAATTAAGTTAAAACTGCAATTAGAAAATCACGGTAGTTGATGTTACATTATACTTGTTAGTAGATATCTCATACTACAGTTTAAATGAAACTCGGATGTATTAGAAGAAATTGTTAATATGTGATGTCGTGTTATCAATTGTAATAGATGAAAAGTAGCTAATTTAAAAGTAGATATAGAAGATTGTGCCTTTTTGTATTGTATCACAGACTATGTGAAATACTGAGTTGATTGATTAATCTGTATAAAAGGAATTTTTGGTGTTTAAAAGTAGATACAGAAGATTGATTGGTTAAGCCGTATTAGAGGCATTTTTAGTGTAAGCTAATAAACCATCGGAAACGAAGATTCCAGTTACTCAGAGCTTTTGTTCGACAAATATTGCAGATACTTAAAAATGTAACCAAGTGACCTTACTTCCGGAATACGCATAGGAAACATGTTATACCACAAAAACTCTAGCCCTACCCACATTATTTAGTTTTAAAGAAAAGGTCTTTCAAAGTATAAGAACAACCTTATTTCGAATGCAATTTTAATAAAGTAGTCAAACTTTCAAAATTTCTCTGAATTAAGCATATGATAAATCTGTTTTTAATTACAGAATCTCAAGGAGAAAACTTGATCCTTACTGAGCTGTAATAAATTATCTTTCTTGGATGAAAATATGTCAAGGGTGTAGATTTTGTAAATTGTGCCTGCATTATTTCGAAATTCCTTTTTAAATTGCTTTTCTGCTCTTAAATATTTTAAGCCCACCAGATAATTGTTTAACGACAGGGTTTGTCCCCCAAAATAATAGCATTGTTTGAAATTTAGTTTTAGGCTACAAAGTTCTGCATAAAGCTCTGTGCTTAGTGCTTATGTGAACGAAATGGATTTTTGATGTAAATAAACTAGATGGTCTGATAGAAATTTACTACTGTTGTGTAGAATGTACTCGGGTGAAACATATCTGCGTTACCTTGAAATATAGTTTATCGCCTATTTGGCAACGTTTGGCATTTAATTTACTTAGTATTGACCAGACAAATATCATACATTAATTCGTAATTTATTCTTTGGAATTTTTATTGTTGTAGTGAAACCGATCGGGAGGGGGGGGGTATTCGAAAAGCAAACCTTGTGACGTCACATTCAGAATACGTACTGTAAACACGTATCGCCACAAATATACTACCTCCATTTATATTTAACTTGACAGAAAATAGTAATAGGATTTGTTTTATTTATTATTTATAATGGAGCATATAAAAATGCAGAGAAGATATTTTATGAATTTATTTTATTATAATGAAAGTTACGATAAAAAATATATATTAATTTATACTTTTTATACACAATTCCAGCACACATTTTGTAAACAATGAATCTAATGAAAATATCATTTATTTTAAGTGCACTGTGCTTTCTGGTGATTGATTAATGAATTTCTCAATGCAGACAATTATAATCGAACGCATGTGAGCCTATTGACTGTTCAGATCTAAATATGAACTGTTTGGTTGTATATACTGAAGTATTAATGTTTGATGCTTATTATTAATTAATGCTATATAAATATACTTTCATTAAAAAGGATTAAGTAAGAGCTAGTCTTAATACTTGTAAACACGTCTTCAGTTTAAAATTATAATTTGTGACGACATCGATATTTACTTTTATAATACTAATTTTATTGTTGATGCCTACTATTATACCTACTGTGTTCACGAATTTTATCAGCGTATGTAAACACGCTCGTTTATGTACCACATGAAATACAACACGTTATGAAATTAAAGCATTTTTAATGTAATGCATGTTTCTGACATCGTGTTTAGAAGTTTTCTCTTCATAAATGAAAGGTGCAGTTTACTAACTATCAGACATTAGTAATATAGTTTCCTACTTTACTTTTCATAATGCTTTTCGGTTATATTTTTCATTTGACAGTCAAAATCCGTATTGTAATTTTCTATTAACCATTCACATTAGCTGTTAAATAATCAGATAAGAAAGGAAAGAATAACTTTCTACTTATAGATTCATAAAAGCTTTCGCTCCACGCTAAATTGAATTATATATTGATTACAAATGTATTTTAATTATATTTTGTCCGGAACGTTTTAATAAAAAACCTTTGTAATAAATTACCGTTGCACTAAAAATGAACAATGCTTTCTAAAGAGACCGACTTTAGACATTTCAACTTTAAAAAGCATATAATTTTAGTTTTTATATTTAAAATCTATCTTGTATTCATGTAAACATTCTGTGAACGTGAGCAATAATTTTGACGACTTGAATTTATGTTATGTAATTTTTGGAGGTCCTAATATCGTATTAGTAATTCTAAATTATTTTTGTAGTCTTTATTGTCTATTGACAAAAAACTATTGTCTTAGCACTTATTAACTATTAGAGTATTAATAAAGGATCATAGAAACGTAAATGTGAAAACTAGAATATCAAAAAGTAAAAATGGGATATTCGTTGTTGATATGGGATATTCGCACAAGTATCGTTCACTAAAGCATATCTGGTAAAGCGCACTGTTTTATGATATTGCTATGTACAGAACTGTGCAGATGATGTACAAATAAAAGAAAAAGAAAACGGATATTCTTGGTTCAAAACACCAATAGATTATGATAAACGGTGGCACAGCTACACCCTACGTTTATGAGAATGACAACGGTTTTTTTTTTTGGCGCACTTCTAGTAGCGAGTTACGATAAATTAAGGCAACCCATCTGTCGTTACGGTTGATGTGGTTTTTATGGCAACCTCGGCAAACGGAAACTTTCAATTTTCATTTTGAATATTCTAAAAAATTCTTCCAGAATCCGTTAAAGTCGTTTGATTTCATTGGTTCGTTTGAAATTTTTTCTTTACTCAGATTGGTTATTTTGATTTTAAAGTATCCTTTGATAGCATTGGTCCTTTTATATTTTTTTCTGTGATACCATTGGTTCATTTATTTGTATTTCTGCAGTTGTGGAACTTTTTATTTTATAATATTTTTAACGAACCGCGCGGATTAAGAGTTTTGTTTTTTTGCCATTTTTGTTTTGATTATTTTTTTCCCGCAAGAGTTCTGACGTTATCAGGTTGTATTATTTCTTGCTTTTTTCTTTTATAAATCTTTTACTTTTTCAACATGCCCACTGTATTTAATATAATTGATAAGTTTCAGGGTAAATATATATTCTTACCCAGCATTCGAAGTTTAGTTCTGCTGGAACACAATTGTGTTTTGAAATGTGTTTAAATTTATTACTTTTTGTGAAATTAAAGATATATATACTTTTTAAAACGTTTTCCAGTGTGTTTTCAAGTTTTCATTTTACGTTGTAAAAAAAAAGTGTTAAAAATTTTTTTTTGAAAAAAATCTTTTTTTGGCTACTTTAGAAATGCGCCAAAAAAGTCACCAAGGTCATTGCCACCACTCATAAACGTAGAGTGTAGCTCTACCCAAACGGTAATTTTTATTTGAGTATTTTTTTTATTAAAATTGCATTTTAATAATGACATAAGAGATCTGTCTAGAACTATCTTGTAACGAATCATGAAGTTTCAAACGATGTTTACACATTTATGTAACGCTTTGATTATTTATTACTAACTCCATTTCACTTTTGTTTTCTTAGATGTGTTTTTTTTTTCCAAGTAAATTTTAAAATGTTCTTTTATTTGATTTTTTTACTACTTCACAATATTTATATATAATGCACGTATAGTTAAAAAATTGGATTATAGTGGTCATACAAAATTACAAAAATGGACCAATTAAAATAGTTTTAATGTAATTTTTTATTAAATTATTTTACATGCATAAATAGCTTACAATACTCAGGAAAGGAATCGTACAAACGCAGTAATAGAAATTACAGACAGAAAAAAACAGTAATAGAAATTACAAACAGTAATAGAAATTAATTAAAAATAAATTTTGCTTTGTGACTTAAACACAAAACTCCGCGTTAATTCTGGAGTTTATAATCAAATGCGATACGGCATAATTCAGTATTATTGCTGTTTAAGTATTGTCAATTATAGAATGATTTCGAATGGTCGGTTAATGGACTTAAAATGAAAGCAAGGCTAATCTTGATGATTAAACTTTTCAGAATGTTTTACAAAACTACATAAAAACTCATATTTTTTAGACCCGCAAATTGTTTACTTCTAAGTACATGTCATTTTACAACTAAACAGAGGAAATCAAACAATACATCATAATACATGCACCTCAATTCAGTTGAACAAGTGACATATTTCAATCTAACCTCACCAATGAGTTAAGCAGTTCTAGTTTCAACATTCCATTGCTTCTATTAAGAACTGTATGTCAATATTCGGAGTCTCGTTCTACTTTTCTGAGAGGAACTTTCGAAGAGAACTTTTATTCTCTTCTTTTTGTCTGTCCAATTTCAACATTCTATGAACTATTTTACGCCTTTATGCGGGTCTGAAGTTTCGAGGCTTCTTACAAAATAAATTCTTGTGTCCCGCTTAATATATTCCCGCTTATGCGGGTTTTGTTTAACCAACGTCGAAATGTGACTATTATCTCCGAGATAACAGACAATTTTTTTTCTCAAGAAAACACTAACAAATACATAGAGGATTTTAAAATTAAAGAAAATTTTTTTTTTTTCAATTTAGATATGATGATAGTAAAACATGATCGAAACACCTACCCTCCAATGAAATAGACGGAACATCTGCGGACAGTTTCGTGTTATTTCTCTGGGCGATGGTCAAGTGATATTGATCACATGACTGAATCGTAATATTGTATTAAGTGACGAGCGTGAAGAAAAACACTAGTACTATAGGGGTTACCATGGAGTATGCGCAGAAAAGGTACGTACGGAGAGAGAACTTTCCATCAGAGCTGAGTAAGCGTGATTGGTTTGTGTAAAACTTTTGGTTTCGTGTAAATGCTGAACCTTGCGTATGTGTCCTGTTAAATCTTTTTTCTTCTGTAAATAAAAGCGTATTTGTCCTCAAAAGGCTCTTGTCTTAATTTGACGTCATAACATTAAGACGATTTTATAATCCAACAACTAGTTTGTACTTGTATAAACAATCGGCCAAAGTCGATTCCCAAGCTCACGTGACTTCCCCTTCTGAGTACTAACGATAGCAACTAAGACCACAGACTCCGTCTATGTCATTAGAAGGTCGGTGCTTCGTAAGGGCATAGTGTATATAGAATATGAAAAAAAGCAAAAAAAAATTCAGTTGAATTTTTAAAGGTAGGTAGTTGATAGTATTACTTAAATCACACTGAATTACAAAGTATCACATAAACTACACGGAATAGCTAATGAAATTTTATAGAAGACATATCAGAAAGTTAAGGGAATTTGGAAAACACAAATTAAGAGGAAAATGAACTGTAGTCAAATGCGAAAACAGTTTATATTTTACTAGGGGGCCTGCCAACTGCTCGCTAACGCTCGTCAACCCTCGGAGGATTGCTTCGCAATCATCATTGGTTCGTTTCGCGAACCTATACTCGCTTCGCTCGCCTCAATGAAGACGTGTCTTAGCAGAAGGGATTGTTTACAAAATATGTTACAAAAAATGTTTTTCAAATCTAAATTTGCTATATTACAGAAAAAATTTATACAGTATCTCTAAAATCAGAATTCAAATGAAAACTTTGTGCAAATTTTGACTCTAAATGTGAGCGTTGCTTTGGAAATTGAATACCCAGCATATTGTTTGTGGGTACATTTTCCCAGCACTCAAACAACCCACACTTTTTCATTGAGTTTGTTGCCGAAAGTTGTAGTGCAAGCGTCTTCTTGAACTATAATTGTTGGCCCTGAAAAGGACCGTTTTTTAAATGGCCCTGAAAAGATCCTCCGCTTTCTTTGATTTCTATTATAAACTAACTGCAACAGCTCATTAAAATTTCCTTTTTTTTTTTCAATAAAATTTCATCCGATAACGCTATAAATTCAATCGATGCGCGAGACTTCGCGATAAACAAACAATCGTACAGTGTTGCCAAAACGCGATTACAAATAACGTCTTTTTTGCGTGCCACGAAGAGAATTATATACATAGATTTTTATCGCTTTACGATTAATTTTTGCTCCACAAGAAAATAAGTTTGGAAGTCCAAAAATACCGAAGCGTCATTAGCAAGTACATGGGATGCAATTCAAATGGACGTTCCGAAGCTAAATGTGTCAACGTGTCACCTTTTGCTAAACACGTATTGGAAATACGAATTTAAACTTAAAAGTACACCAAAAGCTGTTTTATATTTTGGGATTCGTTTTATTTCACTTGAAAGTATGGGTACAGCTTCAGTCTACGTTTATAGCAGTGGCAACGGCTGCTGTTCTTTTTCTTGGCACACTTCTAAAGTCGCCAAAGAAAGAATTATTTCAAATGAACCATTGAAATGAAACGACAGTTTAACGGATTTTAAAAGAACTTTCTACATTATTCAAAATGAAAATCTAAACTTTCTGCTTGTCGAGGTTGCCATGAAAACCGCACTAACCGTAATTCAGAAGGGTTGTCATAACCTGCCATGACTCGCTACTAAGAGTGCGACAACCCCCCCCCCAAGGAAGTTTCCACCGCTATAAACGTAGACTGGAGCTATATCCGAATGGCTTTTGAATTGGCCACAGAGATTAAAAATGACTAATTCTCGGTCGCCGTGGGACTTTCTGGACACCATACCATATGATGGTACAGCTACACTCTACGTATATGAGTGATGGCAACGGCTTGGCGATATTTTTGGCGCACTTTTATTAGCGAGTAACGATAAATTAAGGCAAACCATCTGTCGTTACGGTTATTGTGGTTTTCATGACAACCTCGGCAAACAAAAACGTTCAATTTTCATTTTGAATATTCTAGAAAGTTCTTCCAAAATCCGTTAAAGTCGTTTGATTTCATTGGTTCGTTTGAAATTTTTTCTTTCCTTCCATTCCTTATTTTGTTCTTAAAATATCCTTTGATTGGATTGTTCCTTTTGAATCGTTTTCTGTGACACCATTGGTCCATTTGTTTGTATTTCGATAGTTGTGGAATTAACGCATTTTGAAAGAACGACAGTTTAACGCATTTTGAAAGAACTTTCTAGAGTAATCAAATTGAAAATTTTAACTTTCCGCTTGCCAAGGTTGCCATAGAAATCACAAACCTTAACACAGATGGGCTGAGTTGACATACCATAACTCGCTACTAGAAGTGCGCCAAGGACATAACCACTGCTATAAACGTAGACTGAAGCTGTACCAAAGTATGAAATGTGCATTTCAATACTCAACCCTTTAATTTTGCTAATCACGATGCACCTCGTTGAGAAGAAAACTACCTTATTTTGCTAAGAACCAGCCCACAGAGAGATACTCGTAATATGCAGGTTTCTCGGAAATCCTATAGACAGGCCCCTAATGAGTTTATCGAGTGCCCCGTTTCCGATGCCCTTCCCCCGAGCAGTTGATTGACAGGTGATTCTCATTTGATTGAGCAGATATGGAAGTTGTTTCGAAAGGTTTTTGAAAATCACTTTGGTATGCCTTCTCAAGCCTCTGGCATTTTCCCACATGGTTTTCCCGGTTCTTCGACAATAATATTTTCCATGAAAATCTTAAAATAAAACACACAAAGAATGCTGCACCTCTTGGATTTCCGAAAACCAACAATGCGACAAACACCTTTCAACCATTCGAACAGAACAGCGAGCGTCTGTCAAGTGACTTTCTTGATACGAGAATCAACAATCTAAATTCGCAACTTAACAAAGCAGTGTAAGTAAAGTGTCTGCTGTTCGCTTCGAGCCTGAGGCATGGAGGGGATTCATTATGGAACTTCGAAGTCTGGGGAGGAGACAAAATGAGTTTGCGATTTACTGTCGTCTGCTTTGTGTGTATCAGGGTGGGGTGACTATCCAAGTAGGACAAACAAGTGTCTCTTGCAGAGAACTAGAGGGAATTTAGAATAGGTTTTTGTATCCGACGCTTTTTCCTGCAGCCGAGTTTTTGACGCGTGAGCTAAACCACTAAAGCCGCGTTTACAATGGAGTTGTATATACATTTCTCTCTCTTTTAGTGGCGAGGACGTTTTACGTTCCCCTATCCTGACCCCTTTTCGTCCCTTTTTCCGACCGACTCCGGTTTAACGCTTTGTGGACTTGATCGACAACCATCCGAGCTCACTCTTCTCACCCCTTTGTAGAGAAGAATGATCACTTTTCATCAAGGTGGCGAGTTTCTCACCCATTTCACACCAGACATTGTTCTTTTTGTTTTTGTCTTTGTTCTCGGGTGTAGTTTGGTTCCAAAGGACAGGCCTCTCTCTAAATAGTTCTATTAATGTTATAACCAGCACTTTCATCGCCATTTTAATCGAATAGGTTACTCACTGGCAGTTTGGCTGGATATGTTGTCCAGGCAAGCGATGAAGTAAAAATATCACAGAGAGCGAACTAAAGACGGCGTGAGAGACCACGGGGGGCCGGAGGGTAGAGGGGAGCGGTTATTGCAAAGCAATCGTCTCGGAGAAATCTACCCCAAAAGTTGCAACCCTTTGATCTTTACCGACTCATGGTGGAAAACAAATTCGGCTCTGCAAACTCTCCAAATTGCCACCCTAACTCGAGATATTGACGATAAAATTAATGCCGTTTCTCGGAACACCTTCCATGTTTGGATGTAGAGAAGTTGTGCAAATCCGGTGTAAGCGCCTCTTAAGAAGGTTAAATGAAATAAAATGTGAGTGATGACTATCAATTGATATAAAAACTATTAACAATTAGCGCGTTTGTTATACCTAAATCTGCTACTTTACACGGATGAACCTCAAACAAAGCAGAATTACAATGTTTCTAATCTTGTATCACATTTCAATGTGTTTTATGGTGAATTTCTTCCATTTCTTCGCAGTATATTTTTCCTTTTTCATAAAGTCTTTTGATATTTTAAGTGCATTTCTCTATTAGCTTCTAATGCAACGGGATCCATATTCTGATCATGATCGAACATTTCCTTCGAGAAAAGAGCTCGTAATTCGTATCGAGTAACTTGAGGCTTACACAGAAATGTCAAACATTGATGGTCTGGCTCTTTATATAATCGCATTTCAATCGATTTCTAGGAACTTCATTTCAATTCAGTACGAACGCTATTTCCGACTGTACCATTTCCGTTATTACTTCCCTTATTTTCTCCTCACTAAATTCGGAAATAAATTAATCGAATTCAAAGGGGAGGCTTACAACTCTCTACTCCGAATGTCAGTGAAATCGTGTATCAAATATGAGCAGAAAATGATAGGAATAAAGGAGCGAATATCTGTGTTTGTGAAACTACTTTTCTTATTCCGATGTTACATACTTTATTATTCTGATGTTTTAAAGATCAGAGAATGATATTCTCTTTTTGCTGCAATACACAGCTCTACTCTTTTACCATTTAACATATTTCATTGTATATTTCACGTGTCCTGTGGAAAGTGGTGTGTAGACAATGTTGAAAAATAACAGAGGGGAGGCTTACAACTCTCTACTCCGAATGTCAGTTAAATCGGGTATCAAATATGAGTAGAAAATGATAGGAATAAAGGAGCGAATATCTGTGTTTGTGAAACTACTTTACTTATTCCGATGTTACATACTTTATTATTCTGATGTTTTAAAGATCAGAGAATGATATTCTCTTTTTGCTACAATACACAGCTTTACTCTTTTACCATTTAAAATATTTCATTGTATATTTCACGTTTCCTGTGGAAAGTGGTGTGTAGACAATGTTGAAAAATAACAGACGAAAGTTGAATTAAGGGATCTAATAGGTTAGCAACTGTTGGTTGAATGCTCCTGTCGGTGTCACATTTTCTAAAGAGGATGAATGATGCTGTACTGACTAATAAATGATTGTGTTCTATAGAACTTCTATGAGTCGATGAAGTCATAAGAAGGAGGGAATGTGCAGCTTCTGTTAGTCCAAAGACCAGAACACCAGGAGGTAGAAGACTGGCTTGGCTCCTTCGTCTACTGATTTTAGCTGGGCATATGGAATGGCCTTCACGCCTAGGGGACCATAAAAATTGAATTAAGGGATATAATAGGTTAGTAACTGTTGGTTGAATGCTCCTGTCGGGGTCACATTTGCTAAAGAGGATGAATGATGCTGTATTGACTAATAAATGATTGTGTTCTATAGAACTTCTATGAGTCGACGAAGTCATAAGAAAGAGGGAATGTGCAGCTTCTGTTAGTCCAAAGACCAGAACACCAGGAGGTAGAAGACTGTCTTGGCTTCTTCGCCTACTGATTTTAGCTGGGCATATGGAATGGCCTTCACGCCTAGGGGACCATAAAAATTGAATTAAGGGATATAATAGGTTAGTAACTGTTGGTTGAATGCTCCTGTCGGGGTCACATTTGCTAAAGAGGATGAATGATGCTGTATTGACTAATAAATGATTGTGTTCTATAGAACTTCTATGAGTCGACGAAGTCATAAGAAAGAGGGAATGTGCAGCTTCTGTTAGTCCAAAGACCAGAACACCAGGAGGTAGAAGACTGTCTTGGCTTCTTCGCCTACTGATTTTAGCTGGGCATATGGAATGGCCTTTACGCCTAGGGGACCATAAAAATTGAATTAAGGGATATAATAGGTTAGTAACTGTTGGTTGAATGCTCCTGTCGGGGTCACATTTGCTAAAGAGGATGAATGATGCTGTATTGACTAATAAATGATTGTGTTCTATAGAACTTCTATGAGTCGACGAAGTCATAAGAAAGAGGGAATGTGCAGCTTCTGTTAGTCCAAAGACCAGAACACCAGGAGGTAGAAGACTGTCTTGGCTTCTTCGCCTACTGATTTTAGCTGGGCATATGGAATGGCCTTTACGCCTAGGGGACCATAAAAATTGAATTAAGGGATATAATAGGTTAGTAACTGTTGGTTGAATGCTCCTGTCGGGGTCACATTGCTAAAGAGGATGAATGATGCTGTATTGACTAATAAATGATTGTGTTCTATAGAACTTCTATGAGTCGACGAAGTCATAAGAAAGAGGGAATGTGCAGCTTCTGTTAGTCCAAAGACCAGAACACCAGGAGGTAGAAGACTGTCTTGGCTCCTTCGCCTACTGATTTTAGCTGGGCATATGGAATGGCCTTCACGCCTAGGGGACCATAAAAATTGAATTAAGGGATATAATAGGTTAGTAACTGTTGGTTGAATGCTCCTGTAGGGGTCACATTTGCTAAAGAGGATGAATGATGCTGTATTGACTAATATATGACTGTGTTCTATAGAACTTCTATGAGTCGACGAAGTCATAAGAAGGAGGGAATGTGCAGCTTCTGTTAGTCCAAAGACCAGAACACCAGGAGGTAGAAGACTGTCTTGGCTCCTTCGCCTACTGATTTAACTGGGCATATGGAATGGCCTTTACGCCTAGGGGACCATAAAAATTGAATTAAGGGATATAATAGGTTAGTAACTGTTGGTTGAATGCTCCTGTAGGGGTCACATTTGCTAAAGAGGATGAATGATGCTGTATTGACTAATATATGACTGTGTTCTATAGAACTTCTATGAGTCGACGAAGTCATAAGAAAGAGGGAATGTGCAGCTTCTGTTAGTCCAAAGTCCAGAACACCAGGAGGTAGAAGACTGTCTTGGCTCCTTCGCCTACTGATTTTAGCTGGGCATATGGAATGGCCTTCACGCCTAGGGGACCATAAAAATTGAATTAAGGGATATAATAGGTTAGTAACTGTTGGTTGAATGCTCCTGTAGGGGTCACATTTGCTAAAGAGGATGAATGATGCTGTATTGACTAATATATGACTGTGTTCTATAGA
Source organism: Metellina segmentata (assembly GCA_947359465.1). Lineage (NCBI taxonomy): Eukaryota > Metazoa > Arthropoda > Arachnida > Araneae > Tetragnathidae > Metellina > Metellina segmentata. The sequence continues at coordinate 71,386,198 of OX375874.1, forward strand.
ACTTCTATGAGTCGACGAAGTCATAAGAAAGAGGGAATGTGCAGCTTCTGTTAGTCCAAAGACCAGAACACCAGGAGGTAGAAGACTGTCTTGGCTCCTTCGCCTACTGATTTTAGCTGGGCATATGGAATGGCCTTTACGCCTAGGGGACCATAAAAATTGAATTAAGGGATATAATAGGTTAGTAACTGTTGGTTGAATGCTCCTGTAGGGGTCACATTTGCTAAAGAGGATGAATGATGCTGTATTGACTAATATATGACTGTGTTCTATAGAACTTCTATGAGTCGACGAAGTCATAAGAAAGAGGGAATGTGCAGCTTCTGTTAGTCCAAAGACCAGAACACCAGGAGGTAGAAGACTGTCTTGGCTCCTTCGCCTACTGATTTTAGCTGGGCATATGGAATGGCCTTCACGCCTAGGGGACCATAAAAATTGAATTAAGGGATATAATAGGTTAGTAACTGTTGGTTGAATGCTCCTGTAGGGGTCACATTTGATAAAGAGGATGAATGATGCTGTATTGACTAATATATGACTGTGTTCTATAGAACTTCTATGAGTCGACGAAGTCATAAGAAGGAGGGAATGTGCAGCTTCTGTTAGTCCAAAGACCAGAACACCAGGAGGTAGAAGACTGTCTTGGCTCCTTCGCCTACTGATTTAACTGGGCATATGGAATGGCCTTTACGCCTAGGGGACCATAAAAATTGAATTAAGGGATATAATAGGTTAGTAACTGTTGGTTGAATGCTCCTGTAGGGGTCACATTTGCTAAAGAGGATGAATGATGCTGTATTGACTAATATATGACTGTGTTCTATAGAACTTCTATGAGTCGACGAAGTCATAAGAAAGAGGGAATGTGCAGCTTCTGTTAGTCCAAAGACCAGAACACCAGGAGGTAGAAGACTGTCTTGGCTCCTTCGCCTACTGATTTTAGCTGGGCATATGGAATGGCCTTCACGCCTAGGGGACCATAAAAATTGAATTAAGGGATATAATAGGTTAGTAACTGTTGGTTGAATGCTCCTGTAGGGGTCACATTTGCTAAAGAGGATGAATGATGCTGTATTGACTAATATATGACTGTGTTCTATAGAACTTCTATGAGTCGACGAAGTCATAAGAAAGAGGGAATGTGCAGCTTCTGTTAGTCCAAAGACCAGAACACCAGGAGGTAGAAGACTGTCTTGGCTCCTTCGCCTACTGATTTTAGCTGGGCATATGGAATGGCCTTCACGCCTAGGGGACCATAAAAATTGAATTAAGGGATATAATAGGTTAGTAACTGTTGGTTGAATGCTCCTGTAGGGGTCACATTTGATAAAGAGGATGAATGATGCTGTATTGACTAATATATGACTGTGTTCTATAGAACTTCTATGAGTCGACGAAGTCATAAGAAGGAGGGAATGTGCAGCTTCTGTTAGTCCAAAGACCAGAACACCAGGAGGTAGAAGACTGTCTTGGCTCCTTCGCCTACTGATTTTAGCTGGGCATATGGAATGGCCTTCACGCCTAGGGGACCATAAAAATTGAATTAAGGGATATAATAGGTTAGTAACTGTTGGTTGAATGCTCCTGTAGGGGTCACATTTGCTAAAGAGGATGAATGATGCTGTATTGACTAATATATGACTGTGTTCTATAGAACTTCTATGAGTCGACGAAGTCATAAGAAGGAGGGAATGTGCAGCTTCTGTTAGTCCAAAGACCAGAACACCAGGAGGTAGAAGACTGTCTTGGCTCCTTCGCCTACTGATTTTAGCTGGGCATATGGAATGGCCTTTACGCCTAGGGGACCATAAAAATTGAATTAAGGGATATAATAGGTTAGTAACTGTTGGTTGAATGCTCCTGTAGGGGTCACATTTGCTAAAGAGGATGAATGATGCTGTATTGACTAATATATGACTGTGTTCTATAGAACTTCTATGAGTCGACGAAGTCATAAGAAGGAGGGAATGTGCAGCTTCTGTTAGTCCAAAGACCAGAACACCAGGAGGTAGAAGACTGTCTTGGCTCCTTCGCCTACTGATTTTAGCTGGGCATATGGAATGGCCTTCACGCCTAGGGGACCATAAAAATTGAATTAAGGGATATAATAGGTTAGTAACTGTTGGTTGAATGCTCCTGTAGGGGTCACATTTGCTAAAGAGGATGAATGATGCTGTATTGACTAATATATGACTGTGTTCTATAGAACTTCTATGAGTCGACGAAGTCATAAGAAGGAGGGAATGTGCAGCTTCTGTTAGTCCAAAGACCAGAACACCAGGAGGTAGAAGACTGTCTTGGCTCCTTCGCCTACTGATTTTAGCTGGGCATATGGAATGGCCTTTACGCCTAGGGGACCATAAAAATTGAATTAAGGGATATAATAGGTTAGTAACTGTTGGTTGAATGCTCCTGTAGGGGTCACATTTGCTAAAGAGGATGAATGATGCTGTATTGACTAATATATGACTGTGTTCTATAGAACTTCTATGAGTCGACGAAGTCATAAGAAAGAGGGAATGTGCAGCTTCTGTTAGTCCAAAGACCAGAACACCAGGAGGTAGAAGACTGTCTTGGCTCCTTCGCCTACTGATTTTAGCTGGGCATATGGAATGGCCTTTACGCTTAGGGTAACCCTACCAGGAGTAAACTCCCGACGTACTTCACCCATTCCGCCCAGTGATACCCTTCCGCCACGATGAGTCAACCAGTAGGACTCCTCTGCCGTCTTGATTTTTCTGAAATTATATTAATCGGAAATTCAATATTTTTGGTGGAGTGGAGAGAGCCCCCAGCCCATTATTGGTATGTTGGTGAAAAGTCGGGATTGATCCTAGACCTCCCGTGTGACAGAGGCTCCCTGACTGCTCTTTCTGGACTTGCTAGAGGTCACATCAAGGGCCTCTCATTCATAGCGGGCAGAAAGGTCCTCACCACCTGCACCAAATGCCTCAACCATCAGGCTTCTGCAGAGCATCTGATGGAATGCATGAGAATAGATGCAACAACATAACTTTTATTTTCAAATTAATGAAAGATACATTGCCCAGACGAACACATTACAAGTTGACAAATTAAAATCCAAATTGACATGAATTGGAGCTGAAATTGATTGTAAGTTTCATGTGTGATATTTTTATTCATCATAGTACCAAATCGTTCTTTGTGTTTTTCTAGTGCAAAGTAAATTCAACTACCTACATATCTCATCATAGAACCAATGCCACCCATTTATTTAGATTGTTTGAAATAAAAGAGTTAATTTCCTCAAGTGTTTCTTTTTTTCATCGTAGGATTTCATATTAATAAAATATTAAATTGCCCCAAATTCACTGGTACCCGAGTGATTAGTGCTCTTGTCCTCATTTCAACTGGTTCTTGTTTCTAATCCCGGTCTGGTCATAGATCTACGGGGTTCCCACAAGCCTTAAAAATGCCTGATTTTTCATTGTAGTTTTATGGGCCCTTAAAATGCCTTAATATTTACTGAAAACCCCAAAAATTTTAGTCTTGCATGTTACAAGTTCACAGCATATTTTATGTCACCTGCTTACAAAATCTAAAGCAACCAAGAGCAATGATACTCGTTCAGGGTCAGTTGTTTATCAAAATTAGATGGAATTATATTTATAGATAGAGTAAAAATTAATGTTTTTAAAATTAGGTCTGTGTGTTAGACCCAAACATAATGCCAAACACTTCACTCGTGAAAGTTTCGTCACATGTGTATTCGTGGGTTAAACTATTCCGATCAATGTGAACCGTAGCTGTAAAAATAGCCTTGAAAAGACCTTAAAATGGCCTTAATTTTCCTTTTGCTTGAACCGTGGGAACCCAGGTCCAGAAAAGAAGGTTAAATCTGGCTCTTTGTAACCCCAAATAATTATTTCCATTCAATTTCATAACCTAAAAATTACAAAAGGTTTTAAAATAAGAGCTATGTTTTCCTTTCCAAACTCTCTATCTCTTTTTAAACGTTATGCTACGTGAAAAAAGAGATATCTCTTGCATAGACAAATATCAAATAATTCTATGGGAATTCCCTAGAGCCCCAGGATGGACCGTCACTTTGACCTGCCCACTTTGTAAACACGAGAATGTAAATAGAGAACAACTTTCGGGTTCTGAGCCTTCGTACTTTCAGAGATGACGGATTTTCAGCTCTACTGTGTTTGGAAGAGATCTCTTTCGACTGGCAAGGCTAACATGCTTGAATAAACAGCTGTGGGCATAGGATAAAATACTTAAAAAACACTTGTGTTCCTCTATGATACCTTCGAAAACCAAATATTTCAGTGAAATATTTCTTTACGTTTGATAGCAGAAAAGGCCACTTTCTGAATTCGTTGCTTTTAAGTTATGTCCAACAATTATTTTAAAGTGATAAGTCTTAATAGAAATGGCCAAATGTTCTTCTGTCCAATGCATTATGAAAGAATCAACACAAATGCAAGCATTTTTTGTATGCTGTATTAATTGCTTTAAATATATAATTTTTCACCAATGCCAACTTACGTATGTTTAGTCTTTCAAGCATTCCGTTGGGTGAAAATCTCATTGTTAACCCGAGAGCATTGGGGGTGTTGCCAGATCACACCCACCTTGAACTGAGGTAGAAGATGAGACTTGCTGGGGGACTTATGAGAAACTGAACCTTATTTACAAAGCGCCTTGAAAAAACCATGAAACTTCAAGCAGACAACCCGACTTCAACACATACAAGATTGGAACTCACAGCTATGTAATTTAGCGTACCAGATTTTTAAAAAGTGACACCTGTACCCTCTCGGCTACTGGAGAGACTTAAAAAGTTACTCTAAATCAGCTGGTACCCGAAACTTGTAAAATGCGGTACTTTTTCTACCAAAGTAGAGATAAGTGGAACTATATATTTTAAAATCAAGATAGAGAATTTATAGACTTACGGCATTGTAGAAAAATAAATTCTGATTCCTAAAAATAGAAATTCATTTCAGTGAATTTCCTTTGACGGGAATCACATTTGGTAGTATCCATTTCTATGTATTCGATAAAAGTAAGAAAGGGAACAAAAATTTAAAGGATTGAAATCGCAAAACACCTAACATTGAAATATGTTGACTCGGATAACAATTCACTAGTTCGGTTAATTTTTGTCTTGAAAATGAATTGAATTTAAGAAACATACATAAGTAAATGAATTAAAAATTCTACAATGGGTAAAGAATCCTTATATGCTTTAAATTTTAAGTTTATTATCAACATAGTTATTTTTAGTTGTAAATTTTATTGGATTTGACAGAAAACGAAACCAGTCCATAAAATGAACAAGAAGAAAAGACAAATTATATGGCAAAATAGATTTATCATTGGAGATTTAATTTATCAATAAAAATAATATACATATCGATTAATAGAAAATAGAAAAAAGACAAATTATAGGCGTTATAAGAAGTAAGTACTATCGCATGTCGTCACTCAAAGAGTAAAAGGTTGTATGTCCAAAATTCCATTTTTTTCTTCTTTTATTATTGCTATATGTGGGTTTTTGTAATTTCCACCTGGTGGCAAAATCTGTTATGTCATCAGCTGATTCAATAAACTAAGAACAAAACCATAAATACATAAATTAAAATCAAATCGTAAGTAAAAAATTAGTGTTTTTGCTCTCCTGAGAAATGCAGATTTTTGACATACGAGACTTGAGTGACGATATACATTATATTAAATTGTATTAATAGTACCAACCAGTTATAGAGCGCCAGTATTATAACTAACTTTTAATCAAAATACTATGTTCAAAAAGAGTACGTCTATACCGCAAACATAAATCTCAATGTTATTACTAGAGCTCGGATTTTTCATATTTTGTATTTCTTTTTTTAGCCCCTAATGTTGATATGAATCCGTATTGAGTGTTTTTGTAGCAATTTGTAACCTAAAAAACCCGAATTTATTTTGCATGTTTTTGCATATATATATATATATATTTTTGCATGTTTTATGCAGATTTAGACGATTTTTTTTTCTATTTTCAATCAATTTTACAAAAAAAAAAAAAAATCAAATTTTTTTTTCGAAGAACTTTTTTTTTGTGTGTTGGGAATGAAGATTTTCAGAAGCAAGCCTTGACACTCCCCACCGACTAAAGCCAACCCAAATCCACTCTGACAACACCTGTGATCACCCCCCCCCCCACACACACACACACACAATAATTCCACTATTCGAATTTTTTTTTTATTCAACTTAGATGGTAAGAACTTAATTTCAAAGGTAAGTATATTCATTTGCAGCAATTTCAATTTTAGTACAAGATAAAATACCAAATCAATTCCAAAATATTTCATTGACAAATAATAGGACCGCAAAACTAACGTCTCAACTAGACACTCTAAAAGCTAACCGAGTTCAGTTTTGTTGGCCGGCGCATCAAAGCCACTTGGGAGACAGGAAACTTTCGAGACACGATCCCGTTATCCTAAACGCTCGGGCGCTACGACGTTACATCCTCTTTTTTTATTCAGATCAAACTCATGCAACACTTAACACATTCTGCATTTAGCTCCTTTTATAGTTTTTTGTCTTTAGTGGTTCAACTAATACGTTTTCCTCTTCATTTTTTATCGTGCGTAAGTAAATATACTAGTACAAAAATACTCGGCTTGTTTAGCGCCCCTTCCCAATCCGGCGCCCGGGCACATGCCCCGTCTACCCCTAATTACGACCATGAGGACATTTGAAATACTTTCATTTTATAATATATATTTTTCAATTATGTACTACTTATAATTTTGAATATTTATTCCTTTGTATATTTTTTACTTATCTGTATCTGCGCTACAATAAATAAAATTTTGAATTAATTGCGAATATTTTAGGATTTTGAAATGCATATATATATATATATATATATATATATATATATATATATATATATATATATATATATATATATAACACAAAAAAATCGACGCACCAAGAACGAATCATACGATTGCTTTGAAATTTCGTATGCAAAAATGTTTTGACCAAATATGCAAATGATTAAAATTTGGTGTCCAATGAATTAATAGTGCGATCTCCAGTGCATCGGAACTGCGCATCCAGCAGATGTATATAAGCAGTTGTTCTTGAAGTTGTTAAAATTTCCTGCTGCATTGCGATTTAGGATACCTTTCAACGACTGAAAAAATGCCTCGCCGCAGGATTCGAGCTCATTAAGAGCAACTTTCAGAGTTTGAAAGAGGTCGTATCATTGGATTGAAAGAGGCAGGTTGGCAAATCGGAGAATCGCTCTTCATGTGAGTCGAAGCGATGCGGCGATTAGAAGATGCTGGCAAGAGTGGATGGACAATGGCAGATTTCAGCGCCATGATGATAGCAGTTGACGTAGGGCCACAACAGATCGCGAGGACAGAGTGACTGCCAGATCAGCTGTCACAGCGCCTGATTCATTGCTATCAACCATCAGTCGTGCGACCCACACACGAGTGTCTACCATGACAATTCACAGACGGCTGTGAGAGCGAAATATATACGCTCGTACCGACCGTTACGCCACCTGATACTCAAACCTGCACACTGTCGAGCCAGATTACAGTGGTGCTTGGCTCGATCAGGCTGGAATGATGCTGACTGGGGACGTATAGTCTTTGGCGACGAATCCCGCTTCCAACTGTGTCCTGACGATTATCGAAGACGGGTCTGGAGACGCCCAGGGCAGCGTGCCAATCCTGCTTTCACTACGGCACGCCACACGGGCCCTCAACAAGGAGTTATGGTCTGCGGTGCTATTTCTCTTGATAGCCGGACCCCTTTGGTCGTCATTAGAAGTACACTTACTGCACAGCGGTACGTTGACGTCATTCTGAAACCTGTTTTGCTACCGTTCCTTTCGCAGTACCCTGGGCTTAATTTTCAGCAAGACGATGCCAGACCACATACGGCACGTGTTGTTATGAACTGTCTTCAAGCTTATCAAACACTTCCTTGGCCAGCCAGATCACCAGATCTCTCTCCCATCGAGCATGTTTGGGATATGATGGGAAGGCGACTGCAACCGGTAGGGAATTTTGATGACGTAGTCCGTCAGTTGGAGCAAATTCGGCAAGAAATACCGCAGGAGAACATCCGGGAGCTTTATCGGTCTATGCCACGCCATGTGGCAGCTTGCATCCAGGCTAGAGGCGGGTCAACACGTTATTGAGCTCGTTACTGTAACTCTGAAATAAATCATTCAATTGTTCTGAAATGTTAATCATTTTCTATTCTGTACATAATTTTCCTATTCAGCAATTTTTGTCTCCATCGGACAACTCCTTCTTGGTGCGTCGATTTTTTTTTGTTATAGAGTGTATATATGTGTGTGTGTGTGTTACAAGTAAACATTACTGAACTTATGGATCCAATTTTAAGTGGTCTTATTGAATGCCTTTTCCCAAAATTATCTTGTAAAATTAAATGTATGCTTCAGGAGAAAATATTCTTCAGCTATATCTGGGAAATGTGTCATTAACGAAATAGATGTAAATAAAGTTTTAAATACGCTTTTAATGCATTAAAATAAATAAGATGAAACACAGTTCTTAGAATCTCATTAGTATATTAGGTATAACAAAGCAGACAGATCTGTCAAAATCATGTGTTCGTCTCTGAATTGAGAATCGTTAATTCGGAATAAATTTTTATTTGATGTGTTCAGTTTTGAAACCGATGAAATATTTAACTTGATGATTGGTTTTAATTCTGCAACTGCTGGAGTGAATTGTTCGATTTAACCTGTGCCCCTATACGATTAGATAAAATTATTACTTTTACAGAAAGAGTTACAAACTTTCAGTTGCATTATAAGAGATGTTTTTCAAGATGACGCATTAAATATTAATCGAAGTTATATCTAAACTATCTCTGCTCTTATTTTAGAAAAATAATGTTTTAATGTGTGCTCAATTTTAAGATCATATGTTCCATCCATTTGTAATTTACTTGTTTATGAGGTAAGAGTGGTGTGTGAGTCGACAAAATTGAATTTCTTCCAGAATGAATTCTATTAATGAAAAGAGTTTAGTAGTAGAAAAGAGTTTATACCTTAGATCAGAGATTCTTAACCTTTTTTAGTCGCGACACACTTTTAACGATTTCAAAATTTGGCGGCACACAAAGAAAAAGATAAGTTTAAAAGTTTTTTACTTACCAATAATATACAGTTTGAAAATTAGTTTATGATAATAATTTTGAATGTAAAATAAAATAATATAATATGTAATACAAAAACAACAGTACGTTTATTAAGGTATTTATTACAAGGTATTAATAAGAACACTTTGAATGAGAAATTTGAGCTTGATGTTTTTTGATAATTTCATTTATATTTGGTCATAAAAATGACAATGCTACTATCATATCGTCTTCTACATTTAACAGTCTCGATCTTTTATTCGTTTTTATGTTGGTTAATACTGAAAATCCGAATTCACACAAATAAGATGCAGAAAATTGTAAAAATATTTTACAGCTGGCTTTCATGGGATAATCGCATCACGTTGGGGCGAATATTTCACTTCTTGAAAGGACACAGTTATCGAAGATAAAAACAGTTAAAAATAGGGTATTTAACTGTAAAAACAACAGTTTTCTTTTACAGTGTACTTTTCTTTAATTTAAACAAACATTACTCGTAATAAAAAAAAAAAACATAATTTTTATTATATACATTTCTAAAATTTGGCGCCATACTCTAAGAATTTGGAGGCACACAAAAGTGCCGCGGCACAGTGGTTGAGAATCACTGCCTTAGATAAACATACCTATTAGGTTTTTTGGAAATTAAAAATATTAGTTCACACAAATATCAGAAAACAACGTTTAAAGTTTCCGAATAGTGGTGTTCTGGCATTTCCGTACTTCTTAAATAACTGTCATCGAAGGGCTTTTCACTTTGGCAGCATTAAAGCGACCTGAAATAATGGTTTTCAATCGTAGAAGCGTGTTCAAACTTTTATTAAGTTCAATTCGTGTCAAAAATTAATGCTAAACAGTCCATTTTCCGTATAACTGGTCATGTACTATGTATGTCTATTAGGAGGATCTAGCAAGACTAATAAGAGTCTTCAAATTTCTATAAGGTAGGCAGATGAATTTTCGTCTCACTGGAGAGAGACTATCAGAGCTAGTCAGGTATCAATCTCGACTGTAAGGGCGCCTTCACACGAAGGAGATCGATCTCTTAGACCGGTCGCTTGTTATTGACACCAGAAAATGTTTACAGATTCATTTCCTGAGGCATAAACTATTTGAGCGAAGAGAAGCAAAACAAAATTTTTGAGTGGAATTGTTTATTTTTTTTTTGTAAAATCAGCATCGGTTAAAGACAGATTAAAAATTTAAACGGATTTAAAATCTGCGGAAAATTTTACATCAGATCGATACCTTAAATGTGATTTTCTTTAAATAAATAAATTCCAAATTTTATATTTTCGCAATACGAATTTAGCCGCATTTGACGTAAATATAAAAGTTACAGTAAAAATATTATTTATTTAAAGAAAATCACATTTAAGATATCGATCTTGTGTAAAATTTTCCTCAGATTTCAAATCCGTTGAAATTTTTACTCTATCTATAACGATCACGAATGTATAAACTTGTACTAGAAAATATAAAAGCTATTTTGTTTTGTTTCTCGGATAAAATAAACCACGACATAAAAAAAGTCGCCGGCGACTGAACTTCCTCTGTGACTATTTTTTAGTCTCTCATAACGGTTTCCTGACAGTCTTCTCGTGTGAAATGCTCCTATGATTTCTATGTAAGTTCCGTCGCCTTCAGACCGGTCAGAGCGATCGATCTCCTTCGTGTGAAGGCGCTCTAAAGATCCGAGGACAACCCCTCGTCATTTCGCGCGCGGTCGTCTGAAGCCGTCAACACCCACTCTCCAAACTTCCACCATGCCAACTCGGTATTCTACAAGATTAACTATTTGGTACACCACGTGCAACATGGAGTGCGATATGTTGTAACTGGTGGGGAAATTACAAACGCGAAACATAGCAAAGGGAATTTGCCAGAAAATTTGGAAGAGCACGTGAGTCGACACTTTCAATGGTTTTCATTCATTTTACATGCACCTGAGGTCCTTTAAGTCTCTTGTTGTGCATCATTATGGTGAGAATAAGGCCCTGATCAGTACTCCGGCCATATCAGAAAGTCCTCCATAATAGCGAGACACTACCCGTTGTGAAATTCAGACAATAAATACCAAACAGCATAAAATTCCTTCAGAATTGAGCACCCATCAACACATTACATGTATCAGACGTTTTCAGAACCATTAAAAGCAGGCGTTGATGAAATGACCGGCCAAAATATAGCCAGGGAACTCATCACTTGCTGGTGATTCACAAAAAAAAATAAGGTATTGTGATGGTATGTAAATTTTATGAAACCATCCAAGAAATTTGTAATTTTTGTAACATGCATACATTAAATTCTGATTTGATTTAATTTTAAGACTCATAAAGCATGAAATAATTCTTAGCAGTTGTGTTTGGTGATGCATCTAAGTATGTTCCAACTTAGGTACAATTTGAGAACTATCAGCAACTCTGTGATCTGGAGAGACTCGTTTAGGTACAAGTTGACAACTATCGTCAACTCTGTGATCTGGAGAGACTCTTTTAGGTACAAATTGATAACTATCATCAACTCTGTGATCAGGAGAGATTCGTTTAGGTACAAGTTGAGAACTGTCATCACCTCTGTGATCTGGAGAGACTCTTTTAGGTACAAATTGATAACTATCATCAACTCTGTGATCAGGAGAGATTCGTTTAGGTACAAGTTGAGAACTATCATCAACTCTGTGATCAGGAGAGACTCTTTTAGGTACAAGTTGACAACTATCGTCAACTCTGTGATCTGGAGAGACTCTTTTAGGTACAAATTGATAACTATCATCAACTCTGTGATCAGGAGAGATTCGTTTAGGTACAAGTTGAGAACTGTCATCACCTCTGTGATCTGGAGAGACTCTTTTAGGTACAAATTGATAACTATCATCAACTCTGTGATCAGGAGAGATTCGTTTAGGTACAAGTTGAGAACTATCATCAACTCTGTGATCAGGAGAGATTCGTTTAGGTACAAGTTGAGAACTATCATCAACTCTGTGATCTGGAGAGACTCTTTTAGGTACAAGTTGTGAACTATCGTCAACTCTGATCTGGAGAGACTCTTTTAGGTACAAATTGATAACTATCATCAACTCTGTGATCAGGAGATATTCGTTTAGGTACAAGTTGAGAACTATCATCAACTCTGTGATCAGAAGAGACTCTTTTAGGTACAAGTTGAGAACATCCTCCTCACAATGGTGACTTATATGAACACAGAATTAAGATATTTAGAAATGAACATTGCCATCCAGACAAATGCAAGTTGTGGTATGTTGAATAAAATAATGTAGGAAAGAGATATCGAACATAGCTACGACCATTAAAGTTTAGTTAAGCTGAAGAAATAATAAATTCCCAATCCTTTTTAAACACTTAGCTTATTCCTCAGTTGAGGTTGGTCGTCCAATTTTTAACTGTGTGACATCTACGATCTTAAACTAATACTGACTAAATTTAAAATTTATATTCCATACTTCCTGCTACACTTAAATGTGGAAGATCTTATCAAGTATCCGCAGAATCCTGTGGAGAATTTAATCGGGATGGGTACATACGGGGGATCTATTCTCACTTGGTGAGAAATCATGCCTAAAATTGACTCTGAATTAGACAGCTAACCTCTCACCCGTGAAGCACGTTCCGCAAATGGATGAGAAGGAATGAGGGATCGAGGTCTAACCACATCTTCATAAAGTCCAGCGTTATTTCGAAAATCAGAGGAGCAAATCTGAATTGTATATTGTACATTCAATAGTAGATATCTTGGAGAAACTTTCAAAAAGACGAGTATTACTCTTGTACATCGTCTTAATCCTACTGGTGGTGGTGTGGACGAGATATCTCGTCATTAGCAAAACTGACCCCGTATTGATAGACCAGATATCTCGTCACTAGAAGAAATGTGACCACATCTTTAGGGACGTGATATCTCGTTACTACAAGAAATGTGAACACATCTTTATGGACGTGATATCTCGTCACTACAAGAAATGTGACCACATCTTTAGGGACGTGATATCTCGTCACTACAAGAAATGTGACCACATCTTTAGTGACGTGATATCTCGTCACTACAATTAATGTGACCACATCTTTAGGGACGTGATATCTCGTCATAAGAAGTGACTAGATTTTGATGTCATCATATTGATGATGAGATACTTGTCATTAGCAAAATTAATCAGATTTTGATGGGTGGGATATCAGTCATTAGCAAAATTAGTCAGATCTTGATGGACGAGATATCTCGTGCAACCCACTTGGTGGGTCAAGATAAATCCACTGAAATTCGGATAAGATACTGGAACTTGAAATGATGCCAAGACCTTTATAGCCAGTTACAATATAGCACAAGAATTAGCATCAAATAGCAAAAAACGTATGATGATAGGGGAAAACAACATCGTCCCCAGAGAAGAACGAGTTTTGAATACAAACTTTCCGAATGTGTATTCCAAAAGCAATTTAAATTAAAGGCAGAGGCGTATTCGTAACAAAATTGGCCCGAACATTTCTCCTTCAAAAACATAAAAATAAATTTATTTACACATCCTGAGAACAGTGCTTTTAAACATATCATTTATACCCTAAGGCGTCATACGTATTATTTTACCCTAAGGATTTATCATATTTGATACACCTTGAAGAAGTAACTTATCGCTCTCACTTATTATTCTAGCTTAAAATATATTTTCCTGTTTTCCCATAGACTTTTATCAACTAGGAATATGAATCTTGTTCATATCAAAATATTCTAAGCAATCCCCTTTTGTTAAAAGTAATAATGCTGTGTTTTGCAATAGGAGAAAGAAACGGAAATGAATTCCAGAGGTTATCTTAAGCTCATAATACGTTTCGAAAGAGTTTATTAAATAAAGGAGGCTATGTCAGTTTTATATATTGAATGCTTGTAATACAATTTCAGTATTTGAACTTTCGATGCTTTGGCTAAATTTAGTGACAAAAAATCAATTTAGCGCATAAGTATATTATCAAGCCGATATTATTTTTAAAAGGCTTAGTATTACGAATGTATTTTAACATATCTTTCTATCTGAGGGAATTTTTAGTGTAAACAAACTGGCTATCGGAAAACAGAACTTTTACGAACTATTACCAAATTAAGAATACGCTTACCGGAAATCCATTCTACCACTAAAACACTAATACCGTCTGCACTTAGCATTACAGAATAGAGATATCACTTACAGAGTGATTCAGAATTGTGCTATGATTATTAACTTTTTAATGGTTTTTATTTCCAATGGCGGGCACATATGAACTTAATCATTGGCCACTACAAGGCCAGAAGTGATGGCCACTTTTTAGTTAGGTCATTTAAATTAGAAAAGGTTTTCGAAACACATATTGATGGTTCACATCAAAGGCATTTTCTTTCAAGCTAAATGTAAGTGGTCGTAATATTTATGCTTTGATATGTGTTTCTGGACGTTATATCACTTGATTAATTTTTTTAATACTATTTCAGCATTTTAAAGTTTGAAGGAATAAGGTGCAGGTTGAAATTATTATTGGAGGATAAATTTGCTGATTAAAGGTCCGTGTTCCGTATCGAAGTTCAGTAGTACATCACTTGCGCAGTCCTCACTCCACGTACTGCAAAGTCACACTGGCCCAAACCTCGCCCAGCACTGTAGAATTTCGTCACATTGGGGACTCAAGCTCACATATTTGATCCGAAGGTCATGTTTGTATACAGTGATAATCCCTCTAGAGCAGGGGTTCCCATCCTTTTAATAACTGCGTACGACTTGAAATTTTTTGAAATTTTTGGCGCACCACCAGTCTTATATTTTTTTAGAAACATATATCTAATGTCAGAAAAGTGCCCAATGGCTTGTTTTATTTTAATTACATTACTAAGAAAACTTCATATTTTATGATTAATGCATTTGTATTTCGTATTAAGGATGTTTTAATAAAGGAAAAAATAACACGATTACTGAAAAATACAGTTTTATTTTTTACTCACAGGTTTAAAAACAACCTATTTTAAATAATTAGTATAAACTAAGCAAACAAAGACTAACATAATCAAAAATCAATTTTTAGTGCGAAACTTGTTGTTTGTCTTTTATTAAAATATCATAATTAGGAGCAATAGAGCTTAACTTGACTCTTAAGTCCTCTTCAACACTTACTCTGTTTCTATATTTATTTTTTATGCACAAAAGTTCAGAAAAACCACTTTCACACAAGTAACTAGTAATAAATGGTATAAGAAACAGCATAACGTGGTTGTAGATACTAAAAAATCGAACAAACTTCATAGAATATTTGGGTCGCTCGTGTCATCCTTGCGTACCACATGAAACGTTACCGCGTACCACCGGTTGTGAATCCCTGCTGTAGAGTATGCTTCGCTATAGCGTAAACAAGCTCGGAGACAAGACTATGGCACACGCAACCTAAAACCCAACTGCGCATGTGTGTGTTTTATAGAATACGTTTAGCTTGGTAGAATAGGCCTCTCTTCGATGGTCACTAGACGTGATGAACTAACTGAATAAATTCATTGAATGGTCTTACTCACAATCAGAAGGGACTAATTGAAGATTTAAATTCTTTAGCATTTAAGAAAATAAATTAAAATCAAAACTTTAAACACAGCATTAAAACTATTTCAAAATCAACTTAAAGGAACAAAAATTAAATTTAAAAAACGAACAGAATTTCAGCCACATTTTAATGAAACAACTATATGTATTGTGGAGGAGCATTTGCGTAACAGAAAGTAAAAACCTCAAGTCCCAATCATCTTTGTTTTAATTGAAAATCTGAAAACTCAAATCGAAAATATCATTTTATAAATGGAAAAATATTTTGAAAACAATTTTTAAAGCGTGTCAGATGTTTTCCAATACATTTTACAGCAGTACACAAAATCGTCATTAACCAAATATATTTTGTCGAAACGACTTGAAGGTTTAAACAAAACATTTAAATACAAACGCTTAACGGTTGCCACATCTTTAACTTATTGTATTAATTCTTGAAGATAAACTAACAGTTAAAATAATACCAGAATATTTAAAATTCGGAAGTAAAACACATGAGTTTTTCGTTATCTTCTGCTATTTTGCCTGTTTGATAGACACATCTGCGTCATAATCCTAAGCAATACGAGTAAGAATAGATTGACTACATAAAACGAGAACAATATATTTTGGTTAACGATCAAAGCTATCGTAAAAAGTCACATTAGGGTTCATATATATTGCTCATACACTGCAACTATAATAAGATAGGGTACCTCACGTGTTTCCTCCAGATGCATTTAAAGTTTTCGATTGTCATATTGCTATGCCAATTTCAACCTATTTTTAAAAATTTAAACCAAAGCGTAGGGAATATATTCCTTACTTAACGGTTAAGTTTCGAGATAAGTCGATTCATTTTAAAAATTGACGTAGAAACAATTTTCTTTCTACCTAAAATCGTTTTTTTTTTCATTCATCTCATTGTTGTAACAAATGGAAGAAGTATCGATTAACTTCCGTGCATATTGTGTGTTTTGTAAACACAATTTATTGATTGCCCTTTTTGTCCTTCATGTTCTTTTGTTAAATCTCTACGGGAAATAAAAAGTACAAGTAAATAGCTTTATTTAATCTTAAATATTGTGTAGAACATATAATTTACAGCGGATGACTAAATATGTAAACATTACAGGAGACGTAAATTAAAAAACAGGCAATTAGAACGTATACAGGAATAAAAAAAAAATTTCCTCATTAACATTCCATCTTCAAAACCGAAAGCTAGTGTTATAATTACGTTATGAATTTCCTTGTTAAAACTAGTACAGAAATTCTAGAGAAAAAAGAAGTTTTAACTTAATTTAAATGGCTTCCTTATATTTTTCACCTCTCACACAAGCGTTACGTTATCAAGTCTTTGGTCAGAGTTATAACGAGCTTATTAAATTGTAATAATTAAGTAAGTGTAAGAAAGAGATAATTGTAATTGTTTATTGATAAAATGTCATTACAGTACTTCATAAGAAAAGTCGTAAAATGGTTTTCCCTGTACTTTGATTGTGAAAAACTGATATATACAGTGTTAGAAGTAAATGTAAAGTCATAAGTGCTCAAAATAAATTTGATAAGTTTTATCGAATTGGAAATTTTTCTTGTAAGACCTTTAAATATTTCTTATTTTCTTTTATCCTCCAATCTTTTATTTATATCCAAATGGTGAAATTTTATACATTAAAAATGGCAATTAGAAGACAAAGAATAGACAGGCATTCGATGCAAAATCAATTCAACATGGTGTACTTCTAAAAAAAGAGGAGGCTCTAGAAGAAACTAGGAGGATAAAAATTACCACTTAATTTAGCATATAAATATAAAAAAGGAATGAAAAAGAAAGAAACTTTGAAAACGAATTCTTACGGCAGACTGATTGCACAAATGTAAGTAAAACTATTATAACAGAAGAGGACTAAACATTACAGGTTTCAAATACAAAAGGACAGATTTCAAAGTAACGTGTAACATTAAGGAAAGGAAACAAATCAAGAATCGTACTAACAACTAAGTGAAAGAAATTAACTGAAAACATACAAATAAAGGAAAAAGTGCCTGCAAATCAATTAATTTTTAAGCGACATGTGAAGTATACTATCTCAGTCACAAAAGATATCAACTTTACAAGTTTGGTTGAATCCTAGTCCCCTTCAACAAGACCCTATCCTAGTCTACATAGTTCTCTCAATGGTACTACTGATAAAAGTGTTTTTCAACATCCATCTTAGGGATCTCCATCGGGTGTCCAAATCATCCCGTTTGTCTAGATTTCTTCTGTATTTTAAAATATTGACCTTTGAATGCCATTTTAATCCTGGGATTGGCTAAAAGTCCATTTCAACTTTACAAGTTTTGTTCAATCGTAGTCCCATTCAACAAAACCCTTTCTAAGTCTACATAGTTCTCACAATGGTACTACTGATAGAAGCGTTTTTCAACATCCTTCTTAGGGATCTCCATCAGGTGTCTAAATCATCCCGTTTGTCATTATTTCTTCTGCATTTTAAAAATTGACCCTTGAATGTCATCTTAAGCCTAGGATTGACTAAAAGTCCATGGAATCATTCCTGGGAACCTTTATGTCACCTTGAAGTCACTTGATCCAATAGAAAATAAAAGGACTGGCGTTATGAAGTTACATGATCCAGGATCCAATACAAATAAGAACAACTCTCATCACTGTACTTGTAAAAAATTGAGAGGGGGTCAAACAACCACAATAATTGACTATAGAATGAGTAGAAATGCTAGCATTGGTTAGAATATGGATTATAAAATGGAGTTTTATTGAAGGTTGGGCTGGCAAGAGGAGAGACGAGAATTTCTCTGGAAAATGGGGACAGATCTTGCGATGACCGAGAGTTCACGACCTGTGATTCATCTGGGCATAGTTGAAAAAAAATGTTAAACCAGCACCTTCTGAGACTCGTAGCATCGTTTCTTGAACATCTCAGTCGGAATCTACTACACTCCAGTGTCCAAATGCCAGAGATAGAATTTGGGAATACCGCTCATACCATTGCCAATTATTTTTTGACCTTTTCTTTTTTAAAAGGCACAGTGCCGTAAGTACTATTTTGTATTGGATCACGTGACGCCATGGTGAAAATCTTTTATTTCATATTGGATCATGTAAAGTCATGCTAAAACTACGTGGTGCCACATGTGAATTGTGGTCTGCGATTTTCTAGTCTTCTGGCCTCTGTAAGCTGTAGTCTTCTTTGTCATACAGTTTCTCGTAGACGATAGAAAGGAGTCGGGTAACATACCTTGTTGACACTTTATGCCTAAACAAAGTATTTGTTTAATCTCCCACACATTGTAGAGTGCGCGGGGGGGGGGGCGTGGTAATAGAAACCAGGGAGCAGCTTATTGAGAGGTTAGTGGGTCTTTACTTCTAGATATACAATCAATAGAAGTCGTAGTCATATTCATAAGATATTCAAACGAGGTAAGATCGTGATTTTTTCACGATATAAGGATCCACATTTTCGCTTTAAGCATGTCGTGTGCAACAGGCATTTTAACTGAAAGAAATAATTAAAACGAACAAATAATGCATGCAACGATGTCATTGCAACAGCTGAATAGCTACTTGATAAAGCTAAATATTACATATCATAAATAAGTTCCTTTAGTCAAGGTCATAACTTTAGTAGACAGTTGGTGAAGCAATATTAAATCAGATCGGTTACCTCGTTACATCAAAAGACTCCTATACATCTTGTGATTAAAAATTAAATATCAGAATTTATTGCACTATTTTTTAAGTCACTGCCTTAAAGAATGTAAAATAAATTTCGATTCTTTTCTTACCCAAATGATATGCGTATTTTTTATCGTTAAATAACAATGAATAAAGCGTGCAAATGCAAATTCCTCCCTTTTGTACCCAATAATTATGTATGAAATCTTTTGTATTTTTGCTTTCCTACCTTTTCTCCTTTTCTTTCCTACTGCTTTTTCTATAACAAAGCAGGCAGCCGAAGCTGTGTAAGAATTCTGCTTCCGTTATGTCTGCATATTGATTTTTAAAATAAAATAGGAAATAATAAATTTAAAAATGACAAAATGTGTTTTCAAATAATTCTAATATGTCTCTTTTATACTGACCATAACACACATGTACAAAGAAAACAAACATATAGGATTTAAGAGAAATGTTTAAAAGCTTAGTTCATGATATTTCTCTTTCATACATTTCAGTTTATTCAAACTCGTCTTAGTGTAACAAGTTAAAACTTTTCCCAATATGTGTGCTTACAATTATTTCTATTTAATGTGACAATTTGTGAAATTTGAAATTAAGTATACTAACCACTTTTTCTGGATTTTTAGTAATATTCCCCTTGGTAAAATGATGAATGAATATAAATCAAAGAATTCTCAAAATTATTCAGATTCACTAAGAGAAAAGAACAATTGGGCAAATAATGAGTAGAGAGAGGTAAAAAATAAACAACTCTCATAAAACTGAAGAGACAACTGTGCAAATGAAACAAGACAGACTCAAACTATGTTTAGAAAGTCTTTTCAATTTGAAAATCATACTCATCAGTTTGTGTATAAGGAATTCATTCAAAAATTCTAGTTTGTGAATGTTTTTCATGAATGGATAAAGAAACGTCCAGATATTTATTATTTCGCTCAAATTTTGTGATTAAGTTGTGTTTGTAAATAAAACTTTAAAGATATTCTAATTAACTCATTGATAGCAAATTCAATATTGGAATTTGAACGCACTGATTACGTTTTGTCTGCGCAATGAAATCAACCTTGACACCGTATTTTGGTATGCTTACTTTCTATTCACTGATCAAGCTTCTCTGTGAATAAATGTTTTGAGGTCCATAAAACATTCAATAAACCCAATCCTTATTCTAAACATCATGTATTACTACTTTCGATAGTGGTTTTCGTAAAGTTGGCTAGCAAATCTCAGACGCATACGAGCGAAATACTCTATTCACTTTTTAAAAATCTTCTTTCTTCTTTTGCTTGGAACTGTTTCTCAATCCCCACGAAATTCTACCCACTCTCCCAGAAAATGTGACAACTCAGACTATTTCTTATTCCTTTAGCACACAATCTCAAACGTCAGACATTTATTGGTTCTCTTCATCCTACACTTTATACTAGTTCGTTGGTCACAGGACCGATTTAAAAACGATGATGGTCACAGATTTTTTCCATAGTACCTGCACTGCAACGTCCACTACAGATGACTTAGAGGCAAATATTTTATCTTCCTAGTGTTTGCCATGTTTTCTATTTTAGATTCTAATCATTTAGTTTATTTTGGAAAATATTTGTGTCATTTAAGAGATAGCTTCCTTTTGGTTTTTTAATTTAATACATTTTCAAATATTAAAATTCAATTAAGTTTTTAAATTTAAAAATTTTAACGCCTGTTTTTTACAAACAGCATTAGACAGAATGCACTCTAGAACTATATCACATAATCAGTTAGAAAGTTTCAGTACTTCCTCTTAAAAAATAGTGCGTTTTTATTGCATTTATTTAGTTTATGACTAGGGCAACTTTCTTGTTGCAGTAAATATGGGAAAAGTTGCATTTATCATTCCCTAAAATTGCATTTATGAAAATCAAGTTGCATTTATTTTTGATACACTAAAATCTAAAATAAATTATTCGTAAAAAATTAATAAATTCAAAATATATTGACAATTTTAGTCGTGTACAACAGTATTGTAATACATCATTAAATGCAGAAGAACGTTGAATGGCCGATCCTTGACCAGGAATTTCTTTAACATTGAGAAACTGAGTCAGCCGCAGTCATATAATGTGCTGTATCGGATAGCAGAAGCGCAAAATTCTTTATATATTCAGCGATTTTAAAACATCATCTACAAGGCGAACAACATATTGATGATCGACACTCACCTCGCAAACTCTGCAGTCGATTATGCAAGTTTCCTCTGGATTATCAAGAGTGCCAGCCAATGTGTTAAAGTACTTGCTTTTTTTTTTTCACTTTCGTCTGATAGGACGAACACCTACTTTCCATGAACTTCTTGTTTGATCCGTAATACTTCAGTGTTCGCAAGGCCAGACACACGTGATCGAAGGGTTGATTGATAGGGCAAAAAATGACATAGTAATTCGATATTAATTAATATTAAGCTATATTATAAAAGTTTCAGGTTGTTGCATTTATACAAAAAGTTGCATTTATGCTGAAAGTTGCATTTATGTTGCGGTTATAACTCGCTAACAATACATCCCATGTAGGAAGAATTTTGGTTTTAGTTCTTTACATGCAGAGTAGAACGTGTGAAAAAAAGTTGCATTTGTTGCAAAAAGTTGCCCTATTTATGACTATTCCTTGTCGTATAAAAGTCTTAAATCATAGTTTCAAAAACCTTTTGGGCTCAGCGCTCCCTCTTCAAGGACATTTGTTTTCGGCGCCCACTCCGGAAAGATCTACCTCAACTCATAATAAATTTCAAATGTGTGACAAAATTTGTAATTTCACCAAACGAAATGCAAGTTTGGAAATAAACCAAAATTGATGCCTGCTCGTTACGCAATTTGGAAACAGTCTTTTAATGATATAAGTATTCTCACACTTATTCATAGCATTATACAGTAAACTTGACATACAACTGATTGTTAAAGTTCGGTGTTTGGTTTGACGTTTCATGGCGTATGGTTCATATTTGGCCAATCTGCATCAAAACAACACAACACTTGTAACAACGTGCGAAAATCCGGGGTGCCCAAAAATTCATGCATAACACTGTAGTTTCTGTTTTCTTCTTTTCTCTGTATAGTTTCATATTAATTTCTGAGTTGCAGAGCATTTATAGAGGTATACGGCTGAAGTAGAAGTGTAGCGAAAAATGTAAACACTTAAGTTGCTTATCTCCTACTAATCTCCGTACCAACGGATAAGAGCATATGAAGCATGTCTTTTCTGCAATATCACAAAAGTTATAAATATGCAAAACATAATTTTAACACATAATAGTTTTGAGCTATTTTTGCAAAGTACTAGGTTAATATAATAGGTCTAAAAGACTGAACAATTGGCGTCTTGGAATAAAGACGCCTGTAAGTTTAATCCATCTTTTAAATTTATAAATCTTAAATCTTGAAAGTTATGACCGGACTTTAAACTATAAGTGTGTGAATAGTTTATATATTTTAAAACCCGAAAAGTGGAAATTATTAGATTTTATATTACTTACCAAGATAACAAAATATTTTTAATTCTTTTGCACTCCTAACGCCCTTTGCCATAAAATGCAACATAAATACACGGATTAATGAGTATTAGAAATATCAGTACGTCACAATAACTAGTATTATATATTTGTATTTAAAAATGCATAAGTAAAAGTTCACATTTTTATCAACTGTAGAAACCTCGCTTTGTAAAGAACCATATTCACTGCATGAATACTTACACATTACATCCAAAACTGTACGTTACATTCGATTTAAACTTCCGTCAACGTGACACATCATTGGTGTTCATAAAGCTTATTTACAAGTAGATGAAAGAAAACAAATCAATGTTCTATTTACAAAGTTGTTTCATTTAGAGTTTTATCCAGAAGAGGAGGTTGTAGAAAAATTCATTAAAGCTGTAGTAGCTTTTTGGTCTTCTTTAATAATTCTGCACTGAATTTCTGTTCGAAACAAGGTTTTTTTTTTTTTATGGATTTAGTGGATGGTTACAGAGAGTGTAATATTTCGATTGTTCGATCAAAATATTAAAAAATCGTAGAAAAAAAAAGTAGATACATCCGTAAATTAGTAAAATTAAGTGGAAATCCGTAAAAATTACGGATAATCCGTAAAAGTAGGGGAGTATGAAATAGTATGTGTTACACGAGAACCGAATTTGCCTCATGTCTCTTAAAGGTCAAGTACACATCAAGAAACCAGGAAGTGTAAGTTACTATCATAGGCTCAAGCGATACGACCAAAAATAATAACAAATCTATTTAATTTTACTTTTGTTAAATTTTATTAAGTTATTTAGGTATAACGATTCCGGCTCAACGGATTGTTTTTAATTAGAAACCCTAAAAATCTTATGTACCTTCCAAGAAGAAATACATTAATCTAATTGAGGAGTAAATCATCTTTACAAGAAATCTCATACTAGGGCACTTAATCGTGTGAAATCTTCTGTCAACTTATAAAAAATACCTCTCACTTTTATTGACATAAAAAATTCTAGACAACTTATGCGTTTCTAACTTAAAAAGTTGTTTCGGAAAAGCCAAACTTTGCTTAACTGATAGTACAAGCTCCCTTTCTTTATTCTTAACTCAATATATACGGTAATGGGTGAAAGAATGAAAGGGACATATGTTCCTATAATATTCCACAGGGAAATGAACAGTGAAATTCCTTAGCGTTGCAACGTTTATTGAATGATTTTATATCTACTCTGGAACGAGAAAAATACCATCTCATGTGGTGAAAGCAAATTTAAAAAGTCACTTTTTTACTCAAGAAAGTGTAAAAAAATAGTTTTATCATACCTAAAAGATATTTTCTCATCTTTTATACGAGCCAAAAATATTCAGTCTGTACTTTTTACAGTTTTAGTTTTCTCTTACATAATAGTATTTTTATAAGAAGCATTAAATTTAAGTGTCGATGTATATACTTATTTATTCACTGAATTTTAACGCATCAGGCTGCAATTTTAGTATAATTAGGATACAAAATTTTATGAATTTTTAGAGAAACGATCTATGTAGTATAAATTCTATAAAAATATAAATATCATACGATTAAATATAATACGAAATACGATATTATAAGCTGCATATTTTAAGCCTCAATTTAAGATACGAAATAATGTGAATATTCTAAACACCAATATGATGCGAAAATAATTTAGTTATAAAATAAACTTAATCGGATTAATTCGTTTCAATTACTTCTTCCAAAATGATACAAAAGAAGATAAAGTCAATGATAGCTATTTAATATGTAGAAAATATAGAACCTTTATACTCGAAATTATTTTATCGTTATCGTACAAGAACTAAATTAAAATATCGAACTGTAACAAGCAATTAAAGCGTAAAATGAAATCGGATATTGCAGTTTCATTAATCGAATTCAATTAAAATACAAGAAAGTGTTAAAACGTTAAAATGCTTGCAGCTCTGTAAATTCTAATTTTTATGGAAGACACTGCCGTTGCTTACATTTCATACCTTTTTTAAGTGCATCTATAATGAATATACGTTTACATATGCCCATTTTGTAACTCTTAGTGAAATAAAATTAATCAAATATATAAAGCAACATAAATACTTACGTTACTTTATGTTTCACAGCCAGGCAAAAAGTGCACATCTTAGACGTAATATCTAGATTAGTTACTAAACGCTCAGTTCCAGTTGCATCCCATTAACTTGTTCAAAATTAACTCATTTTTCCCTTTACCTCTAAATCTCTTTTTGGTTGTTTTTTGGCTCTGTATTTCTTTTGTGAGCACAAATTTTTAGTTTACAGACTTCTCATTGCCATCAGTAAATAGATTGCTCCAGAATTTCATAAAATATGTGAGTTCTTCCAAACGTAGAGTTTTAGAATATTTTTAGGAAATATATATTTTATAATAAAAAGATACACACAATTTTCTATGTACACTAAAAAAAAGTTTTTATTGGAATAATCTTTATCAAAGATTTACATACCATGGAAAACAAATACACCTAAAAAACAAATACAAACAAGTCACTTCGTCTAAAAGTACATTGCCTCCAAGCGTAAGCATTTTCCTCGTTTATGTGCAATGGTTCAGAACTTTATACCTTCCTATGACGAGCAGGGTTCGTGCCCAGAATTTAACCCCCAAGAGTTACATTAAATCAAATCTTCACTAGGAAAGTTGGGTGTATGTTTCATTGCACTTAACCCCAGGCTCCAATTCCTTCCTGCAAGCGGGAGTGGAAAATATTTTTACACTAGACATTTTGCTGGATACAGCACCCTTAACCATCGATTTTCTCTCCTCAACAGTTTTTTTCCCGATTTTGCTACAGTTTTCCATCCAGAAAGTTCTGGATGCTATCTATCAAATCGACAGGAATTCATTCTTCCGCTGGTCTGAATGTATTCAGAATCCATCAAGAACTTTTTGAAAACATTTTAGAGTGGCGTAGATCACTATAGTCCCAAAAAAGACTTTATCCAATGTAGTGAGAGATTTATAACCTAAATTAACTTTTTCAGCTTCTTGTTCTTTCATTTGGGACGTGGTAGCCCTTTAGACTCGAGTTGCGAGTTCGGATCCAACCAAAGATCGCCATGTACAAAGTGAGTTGGTGCAAGTTATATTTGTCGTGGCCTTAAATGTCTTCACTTTGGCGTGATGTGGAAATTCAGAGTGAGGTGCCAGCTCATGTGTTACCTCATCATCTGACCATTGTTCAAAATTTCGTGGTATCCTCGGATCGTTACCTTCGGGTTTGATCCCGGAATGTTTCAATACAGCACAGTCTACCTGACATTGTTGACCTTTACTCATAAAGAAAACTATTAGATAGTCTGGCTAGCGAAGGTGTGTGTGTGTGTGTGTGTGTGTGTGTGTGTGTGTGTGTGTGTGTGTGTGTGTGTGTGTGTGTGTGCGCGTGCGTGCGTGCGTGCGTGCGTGTGTGTGTGTGTGTGTGTGTGTGTGTGTGTGTGTGTGTGTGTGTGTGTGTGTGTGTGTGTGTGTGTGTGTGTGTGTGTGTGTGTGTGTGTGTGTGTGTGTGTGTGTGTGTGTGTGTGTGTGTGTGTGTGTGTGTGTGTGTGACGTAGGAGCCGAGAGAGGTCGGGTATTTCAGATGTATCTGAAAACATGTAAAGTCCACGACACTCGTCAAATAAAAATGACTCACCCTATCGAAACTGCACAATTTTCATCACAGAACAAAACTAAATGTAGCAATCGATAGGGATTAATGTTTTCTACAAATATCAATAGTTAAAGTTTGCCTAAGGGGTCGTCTTCATATTGAATTGGATGCTTGCTCCGACAATTTCAATACAAACTCTCATCTTTTATCACAAATTTGGATTCTACACACAATTTGAGGCTGATTTGATTAAAACAATATGTAAAACGGCGTAAAATTGACCGAGAAATATCCATAAAGACCATTGAGGGAGCGTGTAAATGTTCGTTCAATCACATTATAAATATTAATAAAGACGTGTAGTGGCCGACGCAGTCAATGACCTGTTGCAGGCGTCTTAGTATGGAGTCCATAAAGAAGGTGACAAAGTCAGAATCCTTTCTGATTGAATCCCTGGATCTGTCGGCAGAAATTTCTGTTTTCGCTTTGTTAGCAATCTCCAATAACGAAAATAATCATCGCATTTTGCAAACACTCTCACTGCGCTACTAATTATGCACGTGATGAGCTGAAATTTGGAATTCCGATGTTTTAATAACAGTTGAATCACATGGAGGCAAAATTTGCACAGGTTTCTATTCATAATTTTTATGAATATTAATTTCATAATTAATAAAAAAATTGTAAAATTTAGTTCGATGATTAAAATGTTTGTAGATTGTGTTTGGGTTTTTGGATAGCAAAGGATGAAAAACAATTTCCAAAACAAATGAATGTTTGTAGAAAATATAACAAAAAACGTGAAACACCAATTTAACATTAGGATATCTATTTTTCGAACACTTACAAATCGGTGAAAAATCCAATAAAACTGATAAACTTTTTTTTTCCGCCTGAAATTGTGTGTAGAAACAAAATTTGTGATAAAAGTTGGGGGTTCGTATTGAAATTATCAGAGAAAGCACCCAATTTATTATGAAGACGGCCCCTTAGACAAATTTTAAGTATTGATATTTGTAGAAAACATCATGACTATTTTCTTTTATCATAAAGGTGTAATCTAGCAGCATGCTGTACCTCCCAAAATTACTGCAAGTGGTGAATATTATATTTCAGGTTTGAAAATTTTGCGACAACACATATTGAGAAAGCGACATGAACTGGTAGGGAATTGGACATTACATCACGATAATGCTCGCCCACATGTAGCTGTTTCTGTTCAGCAATATCTTAGTGAATGCAATATTAAAATCGTGCCACATCCCCTTACAGTTCATATCTCGCACCATGCAATTTCTGGCTGTTTCCGACGTTGAAGGAGAAGCTCCGTGGTAGAATTTAATACAGATTCTGAAGTTATTTCAGCAGTGCAGGGTTCTTTGAAGCAGCTTCCAGAAAAACGCTTCTCTACTTGTTATAAAAATGTGTTGAACGACGGGACCGTTGCATATCATCTGAGGGTAGGTATTTTGAAAAAGAAAGATGCATTTTTTTCTGTAAATGATTTCTTATATATATTCTTGATTTTTATTAATTTTAATATTTCTTTAATATTTCTTGATTTTTTTATTATTTTACTCTCAGTTTTCATGGAACGCCCTTTGTAAATAAAAATGGAGTGTTCATTCAAAATTTTCGACCCATTTCAGGTTTTCTTACCGTTTTGGACACTTCTGATGCCAAATCCGCCTCTTGCGTGTTTGGTGTCTGTCTGTATTGTATGCGCCCTATACACCTGCACACGTTTTAATATATTATCATGGAAATTTGCTTACAGTGAGAACTTATCTTCATTTAGTGAGTGAGATTGGTAGCGAAAGTCTGTCTGTCCGTCTTTCTGTTCTATGTTCTATTTTGTGTTTGTGTAGGCATCAGATAAATTTTATCCCAGATATTGGATTGGAATGTGTTTTATTTTATACAATATCTATTAGTTTTTTAATTTTATTTTATTTTTTCCCCAATAGCGGGCACTGGACTCTATCCTTGACCAGTACAAGGTTGGAAGTGATGGTCGAATACTTCCAATGGCTGACGCTAAGGACCTGTCTTTGGCCATTACAGGGCCAGAAGTGATGGTCACTTGTGAAGAGGCCCTTAGTGGGAGGACCTATTAGTTTATTGAATGGGTATCTATTAGTTTATTGAATGGGTATCTATTAGTTTATTGAATGCAATATTAAACATTTCTTTATTCTTATATTTAGATGAATTTCATGATAAAACACCGGAGTCAGTCATATTTTGGTAGTTTTGGAAAAATTGGAATGTATATTGAGTATTACGATTACTTTTGATTTGCCTTATCAGTACTGCAAAAAAATCAATCATTTTCAAAAAAAAAATATTACGGAATTTCAGCTTTGATACTTCATTTATCTCGAGTATTATTTTTGTTCTTTGCGCAATGTAAACGATTTCCAATTTTTTTCTCGATATTTATATTTGACACTATATTTTTCAAAGAACGGGAATAAAACGGAAACTCGTGTTTCTTTCGCTCTGAGTTAATTTCGCATTTCTAAATTTTGTGCACTTTTTAGATGTAAGTTGTGGCTATTGCGGGATCAAGAGTTAAAAAGGAATTACAAATTAATATCTTTAGAACAACTTTTACCCGACATCTTTTATTTTGTTTTATTCGGCTATTTTCTTTTGTTTTCTGTATTAAATATTTATTATTTAAATAAATTGTGTTTCTTTTTCATCACAAGCAATAACACCACAAAGTATTCGACTTAAAGTGGCAGGTAAGTCAGAATAAAGCAAATTTTAAGTGTAATTATGCCATTATTGAAAGAATAATGCCGTTATATTGAAAGAATAATGCCGGTATATAGAACGAATAATAATGTTTCAGACATCTGAACTAGAACTTTTCAAACATTAAAAAATTCTTTGTCAAATTGACAGGAGAAGATTGTTTTACAATGTCGTATGCCAGATGCAAGAGTGCCACAAGTAAAAAAATATTGTTTTGTTGATTATAAGTGCGAGAGCACTCGCCGTAATTCGTCGTTTTTATTAATTGAGTTGAACATGAAAAGAACTTAAGAAAGGGAATTCGAAATTTCCCTCAAATCGGGGGTTGGGAAGCGACAGCGAGCAGGGGTCGGAACCCACTAGTAGGTAAAATAAAGAATTTGTAGATGTTTCTCAAGGAGTCTCCAGTTACAAGGAGTAATTCTCTAAGACATACTATACACTTGACATAGACATATAGACTTGAATTTTTCTATCACATCCGAGTTACCTTAGAAAATTTGTAAACGATCAGATCATTTAACACTTTGAGATAATGAAATACAGTAAATCCTTGTAGTATCGAACTTCGATATATCGGTCTCTTATTTTCTTGTCTTCGACTCAGTTGAATATTTGGTTATCGAACTACAGAAGAGGTATCTGAAACCGTTAGTAGGAATTGAGGCACTTAAAGAGGAACAATACCTTTGAGACTTCAAAAAATCGATTTTTCGATTTCGATGAGTTTCGAAAGTCTCAAATGCTCAGATTCTGGTTCGTTTACAATTTAAGATTTTTCTGAAACCTTCCTCTTTCAGTTTTGGGTATTTTCAGCTCACTTTTAACCACTCCTTGTGGTTTCAATGTGTCATCTCGTTGATCAAGTTCTGATTATCTTTACTCATTACGAGATATCTCGTTATCAAGAGATTGCTGTTATTTTCATGATGACAAGATAAAGATTTAGTCAGTTTTCTTTCCAGGACGAGATATCTTGTCGGTCAAGATCTGGTCTAGTTTAGCTAATTCATCAGGACAACCAATCACAGGGTGAGATTAATCACATTGTTCTCAGAATGAGAATTTTAAAAGCTCTACCAACTATAACTCAAAATTATTAAATTTGGAAATTAAATTTATTAGAGTTTTGAAATAAAATCAAAATTTTGCACAGAAGTAGGACCTCAATTCAAAAATGTGAATATCATGAGGGAAATTTTGCTCAAAACCACTCTCATTTGAGTCATTATTTTGATAACAAATTTATGACTGTCAAAAGTTGCAAGTGAGTCGTCCTTGAATATATTTTTAGTGTGGATCGAATCCATATAAATTTGAAATTTGACTTGATTTTAAAATCATAACCTATTTTTTTGTGTGTGTGTTTTGTGTAGTACAGTTACATAAGCAGTATTTAAAGTTCCATTGTGATACGAAAGCAAACTTTAGGGATTACGATTTATCAAAATGTGACTATTTTCCCTACGGATTGGAATGCTTAAAGGTAATGTGCCTTCAAGTCTCTTGTTTCAAGCAGTTTTCCCAAAGTGAATTGGTGTCAAGTTATCCAGAATCGCAACTTCGACTGCTTACTAATTAGGTCATGTGAAGACGATTTCTGCTTAAATAAATTAATTTTAAACTCTGAGGAATGTACGGAGCTTTGCAATAGGTAGAGCATTACAGTTAACGGGAGAAAATAACATTAGATAATTAAATATGTATTTATAGTTTGCCACACATGCGATGAACAAAAAAAAATTTCTGTTTACACCAGAAAATGTTTTAAATCTAAAAGTTGGTTCTCTTTCCTCTGGCCCAACTCGAAACATTGGTCTTTTTTAAATATCTCTCCTTCCCTCTCCCTTTCTTCTACATATCTCTCTTTCTCTCTCTCTCTCTTTCTTTCTCTCTATCTCTTTCTATCTTTCTCTCTCTGGGATTCAGAAAATGTTTTAAATCTAAAAGTTGGTTCTCTTTCCACTGGCCCAACTCGAAACATTAGTCTTTTTTAAATATCTCTCCTTCCCTCTCCCTTTCTTCTCCATATCTCTCTTTCTTTCTCTCTCTTTCTTTCTTTCTCTCTCTCTTTCTCTCTCTCTCTTTCTTTCTATCTCTCTCTTTCTTTCTCTCTCTCTCTCTCTTTCTTTCTCTCTCTGGGATTCATGGGAATATCTATCCATCTTATTAATGCAAGGTCCAAATTGGATGCAATCCTGATTCTTCGAGTACTTCTATAGAGGAGTTATATATATATAATATAAGTATTTTTTCAATTAGTTAATTTAAATAATTTTCATTCGTAACTACATTAGGGTGTACGTACTGAACCTACTTTTTATTCGAAGATCAAATTAAATTAAAATTTAATCGTCTAATTAAAAAGTAAAAGCACGCCTAAGCTGATATGGAGATCACGAATGCCTTCAATCCTGTGAATCGTTTTGATATTAATATGTGAAATTGCATTATTTTGAGTTGATTACGATATTTTGTTCATGAGTTGAAATAGTTAAAAAAAACTACGGTGTTTGGATATGTATGTTATCATAACTATTTTTAGCCAAAAAGCAGAAGTTGTTGCCTGGCCTTCAATTTTGCCACAAGTTCTTACCTGTAACTCCTCTATCAGGAGATAGTCTTACGAGATAGCAAAAATAGACCTTTATGAAATGCAGTTGTGCTACCAAAAACAAGCAATTTTATGCTTACTCTGAGGTCATTACATTGTGGAATTGAATATCAGCTTTAAAAAATGCTTATTTTCACAAAATATTATTTTAGTCATCTGCATGATAATATTTTTCTATGCATATTTAGAGATAAATTTGCAAATAATATGATACGCCAACCCCAAATACTGCAGAAGAACTGACTTATAGAATATAAACTTCCAAGTGAATTTCACGAGTGTACGAATATGAATTTTTCTCAGTCAAAGATCGATATAATAAAAGGAAACAGAGAGAAAAAGAAGCCAGAAATGGATTTGATTCGCAAGAACCGCATCAAAAAGAGGATCATTGTTATTCGCATCACAAACATGTGTCTTTTTGAAAGCGGCCTATTCCAGAACTTTGACGTGTTTCCCTCCAAATGAAAGAGAATAAATAATAGGAGGGCTCTCCACTCGATTTCTATTTTCTAGAAGATTTCCATCATCGTCTTTGTTATGTTTCATGCCACTCA
This sequence comes from Metellina segmentata, assembly GCA_947359465.1. NCBI lineage: Eukaryota > Metazoa > Arthropoda > Arachnida > Araneae > Tetragnathidae > Metellina > Metellina segmentata. Next base: position 71,418,676 of record OX375874.1, read on the forward strand.
ACAGAACCCATTTCTTCGAATGGCTTTACTCACGCAGCGGGGACACTGCATATATCCTGTTACATGTGTGTCTACGCAGTATTAGGTATTTCATTTAAAGACAAATGAAGTTCAGCACTGCTTCGAAAAGAGTGAGTGAAATAAAGTCTTAAGTAAATATAATTGGTCTTAAGTAAATTAGCCGTCTTAAGTAAATAGAATTGGAATCAAAGAAAGCTGTAATAAAATAATTCTTAACTGGATAAAAGAATAGAACGTGCGCAGTTCTCTCGCTCCTAGTATTTTGAAGATTTGATGAACTAAGGATCGTGGTTTTATATTTACTTAAATGTAATTGTTAAGTGTATTTAGTAAAACTTAAAACAAGTTTTAAGAGATACGTGTAGAATAGTGAGTTTTAACATTTTTGATCACATGCACACAAACTAAAATACAGAGGAAAACCTAAATTTTGTTACATGTTTTGCCTATCTGACAAAAAATAATAATTTTGATTGATTATACAGACAAAAATAATAGTAATCATCTAACCATTTTAATGGTCAGTGTTTTCTGTTTTACCAGGGGTGTGTTTCTCTTTACTGTATTTAGTAAAACTTACCTTATGTGTGTCTGTCCATCATTTGTCCATCATTTCACGTGTTTGGAGCAACTTGGCCAAATATGGTTTGGTTTATAAAACCAGACCAACCAACATACCAAAGTGGCTTTGTAAAAACTCGTTTTAAAGTAATTTATTTGTGATACGCGAATATAACGTAAAATTAATTATACGAATAAAGAATATTAGCCAGCATTTTTGTAATAAATTTAAAACTAATTCGTTGAAATGAAATAAATCTTAAGCAATTTAAGCCATTTCATCATCCATAAGGCACATCCGTGAAATTCTTGAGGTACACCGGTTGAAAGTTGGTGATGTAGAAAGAAGCATTGGACCAAATTTGGAATGAATGCTTCCCTGGTAATGGGATTTAGATTTCGTAAATTATATCCTGAGAATAAATTATTTTCCTAAGACTGCTAATTGTGGAAGGACCTTTTAAAAATAACTTAAAACATCCTTTAAATGCATTTCTGCTTAGATAGCGTTTAACGTATATTGTTGCCACGAATGCAAATTGTTAGAACAGTATTTATAAATTACGTACTAGGTACCTATGACCTTCCTGTCCAAACTTTAAGGGAAGGTTGGGAACATAAAATTAAGCCGTATTTACTTAAAATCGTACTCCCACAAGCGCCATGTGGATGCGTATAAAAGTGTACTAAGGTGCAGATACAATTGTGGGCGAAAAGTATTTTTACTATACCTAATTTTTTTTTACAATTCTACAGTAGTTCCACATTTTTAGTTTTACATTTGAATCTCAAGGCAAACAAAAGTGTACACCTATTCACTTCTATTAATGGATTACAGCACAAACTGGCCAGCTCCCGCGATACCCAACAGCTCTACAACAAAATCCAAATGGTGCTTATAGATTTGACTAAAACATTGCGTTTGAATAAATTATGATGATATGTGACCAATGACCCTATGTTAATATTATTTCATTTCGTTTACCTTTAAGAATATGATAATAAACTTTAAAATAATACAGTTTAACTCTGTGTTCCCCACCTCCTTTATACAAATACGGAAATTAGCTATATGTGGATGCAGTTTAACTCCATGTTCCCTAAATCCTCTATTTGTATGTGGTAATTAGCCCTATATGAATGCAGAGAGATAATTTAACTCAACATTCCCTACTTACCTCTAAGTTTGTTTGGGATGTGTTTTGAAACCCTCTATATACTTGAAATATTCATTTTTTACAATAAGCATATTAACGGCACAGTAATGGCAAATTTCATAGTATCAAGAAAACATTTTGAACTTTATTTGAGAAGAACGAATTCCAGTGATAAAAGAAAGTATGTTCCTCAAATTTTATTGAACTCTGTGCGATAGCTGTTTTGAAGCTACATTCTAAACCCTTCTGTTTAGCTGAAAGTATCCCTTGTTCACATATATCTATGTAAAGAAGAATGGAGTGTTTGTTTGTACATTCAATATTTTCGAGAATATTTCAAGTTTTCTATCCGTTTTGGACCCTTTTTATGCCAAATCGCGTTTGGTGTCTGTCTGTCTGTGCTGTACACACTTCCACACGGTTTAATATACTGTCATGGAAATTTGCATACAGTTCGTTTTTCTGTTCTATGTTTGATTTGGTGTTTGTGTGTTTGTGCAGACATTACATGAATTGTATTCCAGATATTTGATTGCAATGTACTTAATTTTATACATTGTCTAAAAGTTTAGTGAATGCAATATTAAACATTTCTTTATTATTATATTTAGTTCAGTTTCATGCTAAAACACCTGAGTAAGTATGCTTAAAACAACCATAATTTGGTAGTTTGGGAAAAATTGGATTGTATATTGAATATTACTATTACTTCGATTGCTTTACCAGTACTGCTAAAAAAAGTAATTATTCTTCAAAAAATTATTTTTTTATGGAATTTCAGCTCTGATATTTTATTTATTTCGAGTCTTATTTTTGTTCTTTGTGCAATGAAAACGATTTCCAATAATTTGGGACAGACGATGTTATTTATTATTTTGATAAATGTGTTTTCTTTCTCATCACACGCAATACCACCACAAAGTATTCGACTTAAAAATTCAGGTAAATCAGAATAATTTTTCAGTAAATTTTACGTGTAGTTATGCCATTATTGAAAGAATAATGCCGTTATTGAAAGAATAATGCCGTTATTGAAAGAATAATGCCGTTATTGAAAGAATATAGCCGTTATTGAAAGAATAATAATGTTTAAAAAATCCGAAGTAGAACTTTTCAAACATTAAAAAATTCATAGTCATAATGACAGGAGAAGATTGCAAAATTTCACAATGTCACATACTGGATGCAAAAGTGCCACAAGTAAAAAAATATTGTTTTGTTGAATATGAGTGCGAGATCACTCGCCGTAAATCGTCATTTTTATTAATTGAGTTGAACATGAAAAGAACTTAAGAAAGGGAATTCCTAATCTCCCTCAAAATCGTCTTTTGTAGTAGTAACCTTAGTGTCACCTTTGGTCATTTTGTAGCTTTGTCATACAACAAGGGTGCGATGTATGTGAAATATATTACATGAATGGATATACATGTGTAGGATTTGTGTACAAAGTAAGTTATAGAAATTATAACGATGGCGAAAGGCATTCAAATAAATTTTTATTCTACATAAAACGTAAGTCAGTATATATTTTGTTTATCTCTTCAATTTAGAGTGAACCAATTCAAACCGAGTAAGGTCGGGTAATTTGCTAGTTCTATAATAAATTTAATTAGTACATTTGAAAGTAGTAAAACAATAAAACAATTTTAACAATAAAAGTTTTTTAATTATACCTATTCAACACTTTCTTACATTAATCCTCCTCTCGACAAAACAACTCGTTTTCAAGCAAAACTGACCAGATCTTCATCAAGATCCGAACTCTTGATGAAGGAATATGTCGTCAGGATCAAAATTGGTCAGATCTTGATGGCCAAGATATCTCTTCAAAACCATTTGGAGCGTTAACACTTGTGAGACCAATAAACAAATACTCTCTTCCCAGGACACACAGACAACAAATTAACTTATATATCCTATTCTAGACACATTGAAAGTCATTTATATCAGGATCCTGGAAGCAAATTACATTGTTCTTAATGTTAACTGTTATTTGTCGGAAGACAGCATTTGTGTGTCTCATATAGTTTTATTGGTTAGGCGGCTAGTTTTATTTTATCATAATACCTTTTTACTTAGTTTAAGGGAGTTGAATTATAAACTATATTGAGTTATAAACTATTAAATAAAATGTAATAACCAAAATAAAGTATTTATAGATTTTTTATTTGTCAATCTAATTGCTGAATTCGATCCGGACATTAAAAAATAGTTCTTAATGTTTAAAAGCAATAAAACTTTGAAATGAAAATAAGATCTTACAATCTACAAAGCTAAGTAATCAAGGGCATATTGGTAAATGTATTGAAACACTATACTTAACCTGCATTTTAAAATTCTAAGCATTGAAACGGACCCAAATGGTTTTCTCTTATATACGGTTCGATTTGCATAAAAATTTATGTTTTACGTAATTTTTATCTGAAAAGTATTTTAATAATAGTAAAAATGGGTATTACTATTTGAAATTTTGAAAATAATTTCCAAATAAATATTAAAAAAAAACCATTATGCAAGTAAAATGCAAATTTATTTGTAAAGGCATTATTACAAGTGTTTAATGACACTTTGTTTTTTGTTTGACTAGTATTCCAGGGACGGGAATAACAAGAGCTGTTTGAATACTTTTTTGACCGGCTATAGCATTTTTTTAAGAAAGTAATGTTCAAATGGAGAAAATTAAACCGAATGGTACTCAAAATTGACAAAGAAACTATTTTTTTATTTTGTCGGTCATATCCTTATTATTACGAGCACAATAAGAAATAGAGACGTGCGAAATGTCTAGTAATGAGCATGAATCCATGGTGTTGAAAAACACTTTTTTCTCTTGAAGCAGTCTTTCGAAGTTGTTGTATAATATTAAAAGTCAAAAACAAAACTCTTGGAACTTCTCGTCATTCAATTCTCTGCTAGCTCTTCGCTCAATAAAAATAGTCAGGAAACGAGTAATTTAATTTTTTACTTCTAAGTGGTGTTTTTCTGCTAAAGATTGAAGAAAGTTAAACATTTTTTCTTATAATATTTTTTTGTGTTTGATTAAGGTTCACGCTTCAAGAGCTTTATTTAGCATCAACTCCTTTGTCCAAAGGTTTTTTGATTCCATTGCTTGGATAAAAATTCTCAAACTTTTTGGAAGTCAAAGAAATCATTTGGTGTAACTTGATAGGCGGTTCCATAGTTTCATCTTTTATTTTATAAGCACGGTTTTTGTAATTCTAGATTTTTTAAGAATATGAACTTAATGACTCTTATGTAAATAAGCAGGAGAAACTAAGATTTTTCAATTAATATAATTTTCTTAAATGTTAGAATAGTTAAAACGAGTATAAAATTAAAGACCAGGTGCTTTTTCTTAATTTCTCTTTGTCAGTAAATTTGAATTCAAATTCAATGCGATTTAATTTATTGTTCCATTGTAGTTTTTGCCACATGACTGTTATTTCGATTTAGACCGAAAGCGTAAAGTTAATTCTAAACTATTACGAATATTCGTGCTCAAATCGATATTAGCTTTAAGTAAGAATTTAAATGTTATCTTTTCGATTATTAATAATATAAATTTCTAAACTTTAAAACATAGATTCCAATAGGTACACAGTTATAATCAACAAACTAATCAAATTTTAGAGTTATTCACAGCTACTAGTTTCAAATTCATAAGGAATAGTTTATTGAACTATATTATAAATTTGTAACTATTTATTTATACAACTATACATTCCTACAACTCTTTCAATTCTAACGAAAATATTTCTTGATCAGTTCATCAAACAGAAAACCTACACTTGCTTAACTATGTTTCCAAGTATGACTGTAAAATTTCTTGACAGTTTATGCTTCAGTTTGGCACAATGGATATTGGCGACTTTCCGGGATCAATCCCGAAGGGAATGAACAGAAAAAATTGTAAGAAAAGAATGTATTGTGAACAGAAACAATTTCCCTGGAGTCAAAATAAATACAGTTGCTGCATGAAAATGGATAAGAACAACGATTCTATGGTATTCAAAGACGCAATACATAAATAAAATAAAACTTTTAAGAAAATCAAGAGATTAACTTAGACCGTATTTATAAAATACCAACAAATTTTTCTACCATGTGTGTGTGTTAATAAAAAAAGTATAAAATTTAAGTTTCATGACTGTAATATACACTAGGATAAAGGGGAAATCGAACAACGAGAATTTAAATTATTCAGACAAATTATGTCCACAATATAATTGAAAGTATCATGGGCTCTGGATGAAGAAATTTTGTTCTGCAAATATCCTTAATTTCATATCTAATGAATGAATTTACTTTTTATATAACACTTGTCTAGTTCTATGTCCACTACTTAACGCTAACAATTTGATCAGTATACATTTGTACACCTTTTTTCCCCAAGCATTTTGCAAGATAAAATCGAGGAATTAATTTTGGATATGAACGGGAATTGAGAAAAATTAACTCATGAAAATTAAAATCATATAACTTAAGTGTAAACAAAACGTTTAAGGCTGAATAAAGTAATAAAACTTCGAATATAAATAAAAACTTTTCAACACCACGCATTAAATATCAGCGTTCAATCGTTACCTTCACATTTTATCTATACATAATTAGATCGTAACGCAAATCGAAGTGCGTTAGATAATTATGAGACCAGTAAATCAAAAGCCCTTAAGAGGAGAATGAATTTTCAAAGCAAATTTTTTGCAGTTACTATCCAATTATTATAAATTTACACAGACAGTTTGTTTTCTACAAAAAAAGCCTACATATAGAGTTTGATCTGAATTTGTAAAGTTGTGCTGAAGTTATTATGTAAAACACTGTCAAAATTATCAAACATTGATAAGTCCCAATCGCATGTAGTTTCCATGTATTATCATAATTTCAATTCAAATAATAGTTTGTATACATACAAATCAAATTAACTACATTTAGCAGGTGTATCACTCTATTTTAAAGCAAAACATTTTTACTACAAATACCTAGAATCTTGCAAATAAAAGCATAGTTTAACCAACATTTTAAACCAAAACTTAAAAATTTGGAAGTATGATAAACTTTTTATTTGAACTTGGATATATCGCACCCTGGCAAGTAAAGTGACATAACTCAATATTGCAGAATTTGAAATACATCCAACTTAAAGGATACTATAAAACTTATATGGAAATCGTATAAGCTTCTTTTGAATTTTAGGTAAGAATTTATGGTGGTAACTTCTATTATATTTTATGGAATTGCAATATAAACTCGCTGTCGCACCTCATACATATTTTTCAATGACAAAACACCAACATTTTTATTTCTTAATTTGTGTCACTTTTCTTGCCGGGGTGCGATATGGAAACACATTGTCAAGCACATTGGTCTTCAATTAAAAATGAGGCGCAGGGAACAGTTTGAAATCAGAAGAATGTCAAAAAACCTCACTAAGAGAAAAATGCATTTGCTTATCTGCGATATATTCTACATGGTTGTTAATATAACTCTATCAAATATAAAATCGAAATTGAAAAATTAATTTTTGCTGTCCACAAAGTTTAGCATAAATAAATTTTTAATTCTAGAATTAAAAAGCTACAATTCAGATGATTTTGAAAGTCTACTGTCCCCTTGAGTGAAAAAGGAGAGTCGGCGGAAGCGCGCGGAAACCGGGATCGGGAGAAACGGGAAAATGCAAGCAAGGATCGGGATGACTTACGCGGTGGGCATTGTCCTCGTCGCCTGTTGCTCCGCTTTGGCGCTCTGTGATGGGGATGAGGCTGAACGCCACAGTTTCTCAAGAGTGGCGCATGCGCACATGCGCACCTTATCCGGAAATGTCCGGCTCTCTCTTCACTTCTTCCCGATTGTTTACTTCTCTCGGGAAGCGGTGAAAAGAATTCATCTCTGCCGGCATCCGGCGGTGGTGAATTTTTTAAAACGGAAAAGTTATTTAAAGGATGCCGTCTCTTAGCGGAGCTAACAGAAGATCACTTGTAAATGAAAGAACGCGTTTTCTTGAGAAAACAATCTGGGGTTTGCAAGAGTCTTAATAATCTTCAGGAAAGCAAACTGAGATATGTGAAAGGCTTACGAGTGAAATACACTAAATCTAAAGCGAAACTGAATCTAAATCTTCTGCGAAAACTAAGGGGAAATTCTTGTGAGAATCTTAATAACCCTCACAGAAAGCAACTGTGACAGGTTGACAAGTACACATTTTATATTAAATTCTCAACATGAAATCATCGTGTGGATGCTGACTTATTAGTACCTTTCAATATCCAAGAAGGATTTGAAGAACTTGTATCATATATATATATATATATATATATATGCATTGCAGAGTATTCTGGACGTCAGATCATCCTGTGGATGTTGACATACTATTGTGTTGGTACATCTACCTAGGATTTGGAGACCTTGCAACCACTATTCAACCCTCATTTTATAAAAACGAAATGTTTAAGTTAACATTTGAAACAGAAGTATATTAGTATCCCCATCAAAAGCAATTTAAATAGAGGTTGACCTGCATTTGAATTGCATCGTAGTCTTTTGTGTATAGATCATCCAGTGGATGCTGACATACTAGTATCTTCCAATATCTAAGCATGTTTGGAGAACCTGTAGTGGTGGACTAAAAGCACATTTTGTAGGAAAAGGAATATTAAACGGTTGTAGTTAATGAATGTAAGATCTAAATATCTCCACCGATAGAGAGAGCAACTTAAATATACACGATATGGACAAAAGTATTTGAACACTGCATGTTTTTCAGGAAAAGTTGCAACATGCTGAGGCATGCATTCCACAAGTTCTCTGTAAGTCTGGGCAGGAATAGCTCTCAATGCCTCTTACAAGGCTGTGAGGAGAGATTGTTGAGAAGATGGGCGTGCGTGGCCGTGGCGTACTCGTCCCTCCAGATTGTTCCACAAGCTCGACAGGATTGAGATCGGGATTCTGAACAGCCAGTCAAGGAAATTCATCTAATTTTCAGGAAACCAGTCCAGCACACGTTTTGCAATATAGCATGGATCTCGATCCTATTGGAAAAAACAACCATCATCGCCGTAGTATTGCCATAGTGTAGGTAAGTCCGAATTATTCAGAACGTCTAGGTACACTCATGTATAGCACCAGGTACATAAAGCAATGGGTCGAGTCCTAACCAGAAAAACAACCTACACTAAAATGGATCCTCCTGCGAATTTATGCAGTGTCCATATAGTGTATGTCAGAGCTCGAAATACCCGGGTGCACTGTGCACATGAAAATAAAGTTGTGCAACTAATTTTTCCCGCTAGGTGCACACAGTGCACCTACAATAAAATTAATTTGTTAATTATGTTATTATGTTATTTATTTGTTAATTATGTTATTATGTTATTTATTTGTTAATTATGTTATTATGTTATTTATTTGTTAATTATGTTATTTTGATGTTTGAACAAAATATTAGTATCTACCTCTCGCTCTAAAGGAACGTAATTGAAATTCCCAAACACGCAATATGCGAAAACAAAATAGCTGGGCCATAACGTGTTTTATACAGGAGGAAGGTTTATTTGTGACACTGCTACTAGAACTTTCCGATGATCGAAACATTTTCCAGCTAGCTCTGTTGAAGCGACTGTCGCGACAGACGTGCGCCGGAGAATTTATCTGTTTAAATATTTTTATTTACTATCTACTACTAACCTATATAAACATACCCAACTAATAAAGTAGTTTCTCTCTATATTAAAAAAAAGTTGCCGTTGGAGGATTGAAAACTGTATTGTTTAGCTCGTTCCATAGACAGAAAATTATGAAATTAACATCGTTTGTTCCCTGGACAATTTTGAAGATTTTTTTTCCGATGCAGCTGTTAGTTTAGAGTTTATTAAGTATCAAACTTAAAAAAGCGAAATTTCTACAGTGGGTTGGCGAGCGTAAGCGAGCAGGGGGCGGAGCCCACTTGTATATTACATTAATGCCTTTATCTATCGGTTTTTTTAATGTGCATCTAGAATATAACCTGTGCACCTAATTTAAAACCTTAGGTGCACAAGGTGCACCTGTATTAAAAAATATATTTCGAGGCCTGGTGTATGTTGACAGGTATTAATTGTTGTCTTTTGGACATCATATCATCCTGTGGATACTGACATACTAGTATCTTCCAATAACTACGCATGATTTGACCTTGCAACGCTGGGCTTACTCACATTTTGAAAAAAAGGATTTACGAATCGCTGTAGTCGAGGAAATGTATTTAGAAATATACAAATGGCAGGTTATTTCAATAATGATTTACTGATGGCATTGGATTAATCCAACATCTGTTACCTTGTTACCTTTGTACTTATTGTTAATTTTAAGAGCGTTTAACACACCTAAAGACGTGGTGTGATGTGACATAAGTACGTGTGGTGTATCTCTGAGGTAACAATGTTTTTTATTTCAATAAAACACAAACAAATCACTGAGGAATCAAATTTGAAACAAAATACATTCACCAGCCGCATAGATTTATTTGTTATATTTAAATAATTTAATTCCATTCAAATAATCCGTAAACCTTAATTGAGAAAGAATTGTGACTGACATAATATAAAAAAAGTAAAAATAAAAACAAATTGCTTTGAATTTAAATCATTTTCTAAAGAGAAACAGATTATCTACAAAAAACTTTCATATTTAGAAGAAAATAATAGACTAACTCAATAGCACTTCGCTTGTTTACAAATTGAAGGGTTTGTTGCAAAAAAAAGGCAGCTTCAATTCTTCAACCTTTTGGAAAACCGTAAAAAACCTTTCAAAATTCACAATTCTAAGTTGTGTGAAAATATTCTTTATGATAAGTTTCCTTAATGCACAATATGCATGTTTTTCAAATTCATTTTAAAATGAAAGTGCACGAAAAACTACGTAGAAAAATGCCACTTAAACTGCAATCTGACGACATTAATTATATTTAAACGCTTTTTAAATTGCTCTGACGTCACTTTCAACAAAAAACTGCAGTCGCTTACTATTCTTGCCTGTGACGTCATCGTACACGATTTTCCCATCAAGCATTCCTTGAACTGTGTTGTCTCTATGGGTATCTTTTTAGTAGTCTTATTTTTACAGATTTTTGATTAATTCACAGCAATGGACGATTCGAAAATAGTTTTTAAAAAAAAGAATTATAATATTGTATTGTTCCGTTTGTGTCATAATTCAACGATTAAAACACCAAAAAAGTATTTTTTGTTGTACCAAAATATGACCAAGTTCGTAGAAGATGGTGCAGCGTTATGAAAAGAGATGAAAAGAAAAACAAAAAGCTGTCTTCTACTTCTTGCTTGCATTGCTGTGAAGATTATTTTTCGGTAAGTTTAAAATACCAAAAATTATTTGTATTTTTAATTGTTTTAAATAAAAATTGTTTGATTTAATCTTGTGGATGACTACTAGTGTTTTTGCTTAAACGAAAACATTCTTTCTGTATCAAGTCACTCATAATGCAGAATTTCGTGTTTCATGAAAAATAATTTAATAAATAAGTATAGGAATACTATATTTTTATAAATCAAAACTGGTTAAAAAATATAGACAGAGCTAACATCAATAAACATTGAATTATTATACTCTTGATAATTAATTTGCAGTTATTCATACACTTCGTAAAACTGTGTCATATGATTTAAAATGAATGATAAGTATTATGGAATAAGTGTCATTAGAATTGAGATTTATAATTAAAAAATAATTCTTCTAAATTTGAAATTTAAACCTTTAATATTTTTTACATTACATAAATGTATATAAATATAATTATTTTAAAAGTGAAAAGTTAGAATAAACGTAAAATTAATTTATTAAAAAAAAGCATTGTACAAATATTTCTATTAAAAATAAGAAATTAAAGTTAAAAACTAGTGTTAACAAATTTTGATAAATATTGCTACAAGTGAAAATTTTTAATTTACATATTACTTTATTTTATAGTTTTAGAATGATATGGAAAACTACTGGGAGTATCGTCCCTCTTGCAGTACGAAGCAACATAGCTTTCACCTCATTTGTTTAGCATTAAAACTAATATTTTTAAACAATTAAGAATTTTGATTTCAATTTGAATAATTTTATAACACTACAGGGCTTTAAATTCTTGCAATTTCAGCCAAATTATCACACTACCTTCTTCATGGTTTAAAATGTTTGACTACCAAATGTTGTGTTCAATATTTAATGCAGTTGCAAATGTCGCAACAAGTTTCTCTACACGTGTTATTTTTTATCATCCTTTAGTACATTACGTATTACCGCTAAAATATGTTTTTAAAATTATTGTTTATTAACTAACAAAAATAATTTTGCTAAAAAATTAACGTAGAAAATTAATTTTAAGTTAGCTTTCAAAATTCACTATTTTGATACCACTACAATTTTAATCTACTTTGAAATCATTTTCCTAACATAAAGCTCTTATTTGATATACTCTTCTAATAATCTATGTACAAAAATCTTCATCAAAATGAATTGTATTACTTATTAAGGAAATGAGAACTACTGTTAATATTCTATCTTCTTAAGTACAACCTTTTGATAATAGCACTACTCTTTAAAAGTAATATATAAATGCAATTTTTTTAAATAAATATGTTGTACAAAATATTATCTTACTCTTCGCTTTTACGCCTTTCATTTCTACTATAAAATTTGGATGGTTTCCCAGAAAAGAAAACATGGATATACCATCCAATTTAGGTAGACTATCCGACTGGCCTTTTACAAAGCCTCGTTCTACAGTCGTCATTTTTAAAGAAGAAATCTGTATAATAATAATAATGTTAAGACTGTAATTCAACACAATTATTTAAAAAATAAAATTAGCGTAAAATCAATGAAAGCAACCTGAAATAACATGCAGCCAGCGAATGTAGCGAGAGATTTCATGTACTATGACGTCACACCAAGCTCCACCCCGTTTTCGGTCACGTGACTTTGACGCGTTTTTTAGTCGCTTATAACGTTTAAATTAAAACTTTTTGTGATTTTTAAGGTTGATTTTTGGATTGTTCATAGTCGAATTTGTAAAATAAGTACCATTCTAGGACGTTTTGTGATATAATGCATATTCCCTATTGTTCTTATATATAAAATTAAGGACAAGTAGCATCAGAAGGGTGGGGATACACAATGCTTACTTTTGGATGAGTGTGGAATAAAGACATAGATTTACTATTGAGAGCATTGTTGTCAGATACAGCACCTATGACTTTAAATCCTATATCATGGAGCTTAACAATAATTTTTTTTTATAATTCCATTTAAAATGTTTGCATTTATGGTTTTTACAGATACAATATGTACAACAGATGTAAATGAAGAAAGAAGGCTCTGTATCATAAAAACCTGGGCAGACGTTGCAGCATTTTCAGAATTAAATTAGATAAAAATTTTAAATTTATACATTTATATCATTTACAGTTTGAGTGAAATTGAACTTGCCCAAATTATTTAATGCTCTGTCTCCCAAGAAAGCAGAAATTTTTAAACTTTTATTTATGGTGAGAGAAGATTTAATAATGGGTACATCTGTTGTGTTTATAAAAAGAAACAGTATTTTGTCAGTTCTAAAGACAATTTCTACGTTTAAAAATCCATTTAACTGTTCTAAAGAATGAAACTTTGTTTTCCTGTCATACTATTCTTTGGATGATATACTTTCTGCAATGGAAATCTGTAAAGTGTCGTTTTCCACCCTCAGTCTTCTTTCATCGGGACTTTCTCTGGTGTTGGTAGAAAGAAGACGAGAGTTAAATTGGACAATTTGGCAGAATGGATGGAACAGCATCAACTTTAAGCTTAGATCGCTTCAAAGAAACAGAAATGTGCTTTCCAGTCTTAGGATCATAGGCTCCAGTGCATCTTTCAATTGACTCCTTAGGGAAGTGTAGCTCACATACCTATATGAAGAAATATTTTATTTAAAACATGTTCAAGAGAATGCAAACAGCTTATTGCATTTTTGAAGAAATGTTAGTAATTCAACTGTATTAATATATATCTTTTTAAAAGTTTTTAACATACTTTTTAGAGAAAAATTAATTTAATACTTGCATAGATATAAACATTTTATAATCACACAATCTAAAAAAACGTTGAAATTACAAATAAATGCTGTTTGTTTTAAATATGCAGCCGAGAACATATTTTGAAAACAGAGTAAAGCCAATTACTTAATGTCACGTCAAGCTTTTTTCTCTCAATAAAATAGGAAATATTCAAAAAGAACGATTATTACAAATGTAAAACAAAAAGCAGTGTAAATCTTTAAAAAAATGGTACAAGCTCTTAGCAAAACAAGAACATTCTAATTTTTGTTCTAAATATTCGGCCATGAAGTGGCGATGGTACTGTATTTTTAAGTCTAAATAATATTTTGAACAAATGAATTACATACCTTAGAATATTTTGTAGGCACGAAATCCTTTCTGCAAATTGCGCGAATCCACTTCTTTCTCAATACTTCTTCATTCGTGAAAGAAAACACTTGTACTTTGGGGGGATATTTGGATAATTGCCCCTGCATCCTGGCACGCAACATGTGAACACCATCATTTTTTAGAACGAATTCAAAATAATGAATGTATACGTTGAGCCTAACCCTTTTGCGTGATAACGAAGTCATGGTCTACATAGGAATAATGGCGGACGGAAGCTTCGGTATTCGGTACTTCCTTCCTACCTGGTGTGACCTCACAGACAAGCTTCGGTTTCAGAAACAGGGCCTTATTCGTCTAGGTGGTGTTGGCCTTGTTCGTCTAGGTGGTGTTGGCCTTGTTCGTCTAGGTGGTGTTGACCGAGTCCACTTAAAGGAATCAAGTACTATTTAAGGCGTCACATAGTGAAGTCATAGACGACTGTTTGAAACCAACTAATCAGCCGGCTTAAAATTTCCCCATGTCTTCTACTCCAGTAAAGGTTGGTAATATCCAGCCCGCATGGCATTGCCCGTGCCCGTGGCAACCAACACCACTGGAAACGCATTGATGTAAGGTATTAAGCTGGTGTACAATTTTCCGCAGATTTCAAATCCGTTGAAGATATATTCAATTAAAAAATTATTTATTTAAAGAAAATCATATTTTTAGGTATCAATCTAAACTGAAATTTTCCGCATATTTCAAATCAGTTGAAATTTTTACTCTGTCTTTGGAGATTGAAAAAGAACTTTGATTTCATTTAAAATATTTATCGTCTGTCAGGGAAATCAATCCCGCAAAATCAAAGCGGAAACGAAACAAATAATTTTCTCCGCCTTCTGGGGATGAAAAAAACTTGCCATTATTCCAAACCCTGACTGCAAGGTCGCATGAGTAGAAAAAGTTATCCGCGTTTGAAAAATCGATGGAGAATAAAACTATGAAATTCATTTAAAAATCTTCTAGATTGAATTTTAAAATTCGCCGCGACCCAAAAATTGCAAATAATTTGGACTACCTGTGTGCCAAATCTCATTGCTGTAAGTGCCATAGAATCGTCAGGATTTTGCGGCCCCAAACAAACAAATACTGTGTTTTATAGTAGTATAGAATAGATGAGTTTTTGTTTGGGCTTTTTGCAATATATATTACAAAATGTAAAGTATTTTAAATAACTTTATATCTTTAATCGAACATTCACAAAGTATTTTTAAAAGGAAACAAAAATTAGAATTTCTTTTAAATTGTTTAAAAATAATGTTTTAGAAAAACTGTTTTTTAACAATACTGATAAAATAATTTTATTTTAAATGTTATTTTCCCACCAATACTGGTAAAACAAATGGAGTTGCATACCAGAATCACTTTGTACTCAATGCTATTCATGTATGGATATCGAACTGTTTTTAGCTCCCTTCGTCAAATAGAACGAGTATTAATATGTAACCTACGCTTTGAGGGGCACTTTTAGGACTACCTGTGTGCCAATTTTCATGGCTACAGATTGGTCTGAAGACAAGAAAGAAATAGCCTATGTTTTCCGCAGTGCTCTAAAGAATATATATACCAAATTTAGTATGAATTTATCAAATGGTGTAGATTTGAATAGTGAACAGACAGACGCTAACTCAATTTTATATAAAGATTAAAGGTTAATTTTTGTATTGGTGACTTAGTTCACTACAGTCCTTACTGAAACCATATTCCAATCCACATTTTGAAAAAACAGATACAAACTTCTTTCAATAATGAAACACCTTTTCATGGATAATCAGATGACCTAATCAACTATTTGTGTTATAAATTGTCACTGAAAGTTTTTCCATTGGAATAGGATTTATCATAAATAAAAAATATTTATGGATTTCTGTTAAAGTACATTAGCGTAGGCCACAGAAAAATAATTGCATCCACATGTTTTAATGCACTGCTGAGAAAAACAATCGAATATCGTTGATTTTTTTTCATTTTGAAGTTTAAACACCCTTTAATCGCACGTCGTTCACAGTAAAGCAAATTCACAGGTGTCAATAGAAAGCGAATAGCGAATTATAAACACACAAGTGCACAAAATTTATGTTATAGGAAGTCTTTATACCAAGTTGAGAATGAACACTGAATAAAACTAAAACATTAAAATCTTCACAATTAATTCACGTCTACTAGAACCTTGGTTTTTTATAATTTGTTTTGCGTCTAATATTTTTAAATATTTGTGCTCATTTCTGACCAGCATGGATATGTTTCAACCAACTTTCTTCAAAAGTCCTTGGTTTAACATATCTAGTAAGAGAATGAGGAACTTGCTCGTTTTATGTTTATATTTTCATAGTATAGAAAATGAAAAAATATGATGGAAAGTATCTTTCTTTTTTACTTTTATAATCCGAAAAGGTAAAATAAAAAATTTTCAATTTCGCACTATTTACTTAATCTCAAAAACGCTAGTTTCCCTTCGCCGCTTCTTGTGTCGTCAAAGTGCCCCATGACGGTTTGTTTACTTTGATAGCGACGTTGAAATAGCAAGCGGTATTTCTTTCTTGTTGATCTGAAAAGGATTTGTAAAGGACTACGGTTTATGCAAGTTAAAATTAAGAGATAGTCAATAAATAATTATAAAATAAACGGAATAAGCATCAAAAATAAACAGCAATACAAAATAGCAAGAAAATTTTTTTTAATTGATTGTTCAGATCACAGAGAAGTAGTGTACAGAGGGTTCACTGAAGGCATGACTTATAGCGCTCCAGTGGCGGAGCCTGTCTCTAATTGTGGGCGGAGTTTGAAATGTTTCAATCAGAGCCAGAGCAGTAGCCTTTTTCTATTTTCTAATCGGCAGACTTCTTGAAGCGTCATCCAGCTGAATATTCTTTGCATCATTTTAATAAAAACTTAAAAACTGTTCTAAACATCAACAGAAAAGTTTGATCCCCAACCATCACCTATAGTTGTGTTACTAGTTGTGCGCAGTGTGAGTGCGAAGTTAATTAAAAATACTATACCATCATCAATAGAAAAGCCGTTGTTCAAGTTTACCGCCTATAAAAACCGTCGAAAGGTAAATTGCTTTTGTTCTTCACAAAATATAAGCATAACTTAGAAACTACTAATGTTAATTATGTGCCATTTTTAAAATCGTTTTACAATTATGTTTAATTGATAACACTTTTATTTTAAAATCCAATTGAAGGAAGAAAAAATTAAATCATTCGATTTCGTTTTAAGACTATTCGAACAAGATAACTAATTTTTAACAATCTTTCAGTGTTAGTTTGTGCATTTTTTATTTAATCAAAATCAATTGTTCTTAAATTTAAGTAACATGTGGTATTCAGAATTCTGTACAATTGTGCTCTATATATTATATTGCATTTTGTGTATTTGTTGATTTTTTCATTAACATTCTATTTTTGTGTAGGGTAAGGTAACAGAATTTGTAAGTTCACTTTCAATCCCTATTTTCAAACTCTTGATAAATTAATTAAACATTGTTCAACCTACTAAACCAACTTGTCACTACTCTGCTTTAATATTTAATTAGTACGAGGATTCCAGAAAAAAATTTAACACCGTACTCGGATGTTTACAATTCCCCCACGTATTTACAATTACCCCTGAAAGTAGGGGTAATTGTAAACAACGATTTTCCTCATGAGATTGAATATTGAATAAGTGACAGCATGAGCAGTAGAAAGAACTCCTATGGTATTTTTACCCTTCTAATACCATGTTTACAACAACCCCGTTTTGATCTTTACATTTACCAAATACTCCCACTTGTTACCCTAGCAAAATATAGTGACACTTTAAAGTTGCATTTATCATGAGGTGAACTTCCAGGTATATATAAGAATAAATAATTCGAACATTTACTGAACAAAGAATGTATTTAGTGTAAAAAACAAAAAATTAACAAAAACAAAAAATTAACAAAAACTAAAAATTTAAAAGTACAAACTTATGTACGAAAAACAAACAAACATTACATTTCTTACACAATAACAGTGCCCTCAAATTGGAAAAATGTTTTTACGGCCTTTTTTGCAACAAGTTGGAGTAGGTAAAATTGCTTTGACGTGGTCTTTGTTAACACAGAATTAGTCTTTTTCAACCACAGCGAATTTAGTCGATGCATTTGAGTCCGGAGATCTCAAACTCCTCTTCTGAAACAACATTCACCCTTCATACATACGAAAAATGGGTTTTCTTTCTCTTCCCCCCCCCTTAACATCTACAAGTAGAAACATAGTCGTTTCAATGTCTTCAATGAATGGT
Organism: Metellina segmentata; assembly: GCA_947359465.1. NCBI lineage: Eukaryota > Metazoa > Arthropoda > Arachnida > Araneae > Tetragnathidae > Metellina > Metellina segmentata. The sequence goes on from OX375874.1 coordinate 71,437,133, forward strand.
TTCAAAATATTTAACTTCCCCTACAAGCTAGTCTTCTATATTTTGCTTGAATGTATGTTTTGAGAACTTCAAACTCTTCACCGTCAATGTTAGTTAATTCTTTCAATAGTTCCTCATCCTCGCTGTCCTCGAGTTCTGCTTTCCTTTCCATTTGCTTCTTTCTTGGTTTCTTGCTTTCTTCTGGCTCTTTCACTATCTTCTAACCAGTCTTCCTTTTGTTCTTTTTCTCTTCTGCCTCCTTCAAGCGTGACAGTACTTGGTCAGTTGTAAGAACTTCACCATATGTGTGAAGTTTTAGTAAATCAGTCTTCCTGCTCCCCAAAAGCACGAAAAATGCCATAAAACGCAATTCAAACGTACTAAATGCGATTAAATAAAAAATTACACGGGACAACATATTGGTTTTCCATCCAAATTAAACGAAACTATTGACAAAGTTATGTTTACAATTGCCCCGTTCCTTGAAAAATTAGGGGTAATTGTAAACATTCAACTGTAGAACTGTTTTATGTAGGTGCATTAAAGTTCCCAGAAGCAAAAGTCAATGATTTTCTGTTCGATAGAAACATAACTGACCGTAGTAAAGAATTGGAACAACACATTTTTCAATATATTTTGAAGGGCAGCAGAAAATGCAGAAACTTTAAAACCCAAACTTTTCAACCATAAATTTTTCAATTAAACATAATGCTATCAGCTGTGGTTCAAAGAAATACGGGATCACCACATTGCATCCTCAGGATTGCCAGCTTTCATCTTTCACAACTTTTTAGTTTCTCGGAATCCCACGTGGGCGCTTGTATAGCTTGTTTACAATTACCCCGCCTGACCCAAATTAAAATTTACCATTTTCTGAATTATAACCGGTTTTATGTCAACATTTATAAAGATATTTGAGCAAAATTGGAATGTTCTTGTTTGATACTACAGAAAGTTTTTTCACTGTGAACTTTATACAGAAAATAAAATTTAATTTAAAAGTTTGATTTTAATAAAGAAGATTTTTGTGTACAAAAGTAACTTGATTTAAATAAACATATCCTGAAACTAACACTTATAGAATGTTAAAAGTGCACAAATATATACAACTACTTTTTTCTGTAGAATGTCTAAAAAGTGGCTAGACTTTAAAATTCCTAATGATTGCAAACAAATGATTCAGCTTTTTGACAAGTTTAGAATATCTAAATCAATCAAATCAACTTAACTTATAGCACGACTTGTTTCGTTTTGTCACTGTCAAAATTCGTAAAAGGATATAGAATATCTAACTCAATCAAATCAATTTAATTTATAGCACGACTTGTTTTACTTTGTCACTGTCAAAAATCGTAAAAGGATATAGAATATCTAAATCAATCAAATCAACTCAATTTATAGCACGATTTGTTTTGCTTTGTCACTGTCGAAAGTCGTAAAAGGATATTTCAATTTCTGTTTAACTTTCAACCAAGTTTGTCTGGAAAACACATTCTGCTCTATTAGAAGATGAAGTGGTTTTTGATACAATCCTGATTGTTATCAGTTTTGCCAATGCATGCATAAGGTCATACATAACTTTAAAAAAAAATTTCAAATTGTGTGGGTAATGGTGATTATGTGTTGTTTGATTTTAGCCAGTTTAATCGGATATCCATGAGCACGATTATCAATGATCCCTTTGTGGAAGATGAATCAATGAATTTCTGCAGTGCCACCTTGTTAATACATGTAGCTCAATGTCATTGCTTATATTTGCTGTGGTTTTGGCAAAAATCTTTTGAACCTGATTGCTATGAGTGCCAGAATTTATTGATTGGATTTTCATCACACAAAATGTGGTGCCTATTGTGTGATTGACACCGATAATGGATAAGAGTAAGAGCAAGTCATACTCGAAAGTTTGGTCGACAGTATATTACGCAATTACATACTCACAAACTTTCCAGGTGAACATTTTCGCAATACAAAAACTGTCGTATCCTGTTGTGTATTTTATTGTTTATTTGCTACATTAAATAGTGAAAAATTGTGTGATTTAGCTCCAATAATGAATAAAATTAGTAATATTATCCATTCATTTGCTACTCTAAATGGTGAATTACATTAAGTTAGATTGTTTAAGAATGCTAAACAATGGAATTTACTCTTTGGCAGGCAAATGAAGATTCTTGTTAAGTTGCTTTTTTTACCAAAGTATTTCATTCCTTTATATTCTGTTGTGTATTTTATTGTTCGTTTGCTATACTAAAATTGAGCAACTGTGTGTTTTAGCGCCAATAATGGATAAATGTGGTTAATCGAAGTTTCACTATCTTTTTTGTATTAAAGATTACAAAGGAGAATCAGATTATGTTTTCAAATGGCATACATGACATTATTTAAGAAGTATTTCTTCATGTATAAATACATACTTTCATGGAGTATTTGTAGTCGAGAACTTTGCGAAGAAACTGAAATTGACATTTCATTTTCCTCAAACCATCAAAAACATAAAATAGGTCCATAGATGTATTTTGTGCAAGCAAAACAATTCAAAATTTTATCGCCAAGTTAATTGATATATATTTGTATTTTTCTTTGTTTATGGCAATATCTAAAACTTTCTTTTTGCAAGGGTATTGTATAATTTTTTAATCTGTTGCAGGGAGCACTATGTTATGAGGTGCCAGATGCTAGAGCTGTGTGGAAATGGAACCACTAGTGTGGATTTGATGGCCAAGTACAGATGCAATTGTCTGTTGAATTTCAGAGGGTAAACTGCCCGACTATGTAGTCCAGATTCATTCATGTTGAGTATCTTAACCGTGCAACTTGTATTCCATTGTTCAGTCAAAGGAATACACACCCATTTGACTATGCTCCGAAGGCTTTTTTGAACAGTTCTGTGAAAATACCATGAGTGTTTTGTTCCGTACTACCACCTTCCCTAATTTCAGATATAAACATTACTTCATTTTTATTCCTTTTTCAAATTGTATAATTTGTTCAAAAATGAATTGATGTATTAAGTTAATAAAAAAAAATTATGTCCTTTTTCGTTCCAATAATATTTCAAATTATCAATTTTCTATCAACAATTTTCCTAATCTAAAATGTTTTGGAATATTTTTTTGAGAAGCATTCACATAAAAGAATAAACTAAAATGAAAGAAAAAGCTCATACAGTACTAAGATTTCATAAATAAAGGTTTTTTTTTTTTTTAAAGTTAAGAAAACATTAAAAAATTGCCGTTTTAAAGCATTTATGCAAAAAATATTTTAAAGAATATTTAGCTTTTAATCAAAAATACAAATTGGGTTTCGAATAGAATAAAACAGCCTGAGATAGTTGTGGCAATCTAGTTCAGTTGTTATGGAAACCTAGTTTGCTTGTTATGGAAACGAGATCTGGATCCGACGCTATAGTAGGGTCCGGCTCCCCCGCCGGGGGCGCCAGCGTCTATGCGATTTCCCATGTTATTTAGAAGTCCATTGCTTCCTATGGCAGTGAACCCTCTGTATACTACTTCTCTGTGGTTTAAATATTAAAAGAGCAAGCAATATGAAATTTCAACGCGCTAGACAAACGTAAACATTACATCGTGGAGCGCAATGACGTCAAACCAATCACGTAGAGTTTTGAAGTCACATGCTTTTGCCGCACTTTTCGGTAATTTAAAACTTTAAATTTTAATTAATTAAGTCCATTTTATGGGTTTTAATTGTCGTTTCAGAACATTTTGAAGGTCAATCTATTAATAAAACACAGAAATGAGCATTTTCCTCACTGGTGCAAGTTCCTTTTTCCGGTTTATGTAAAGAAAAACCATACAGAGCAAATCCTTTTAAAATAAAGCTGGTAGCTAATTACATTTTTTATTAATCAAAATTATTAAAACAATTTACCCCTTACTAAATTATTAAACTCATTAAAACTTACATTTATTTTCGATGCTTTAAATTAGTATAATAATTGTTTAGATTCAAAGATATACTCAATCGGTAAGTAACATCATCTTTCTTATTCTGAACAAGTAAGTGGTTTTCCATTCGGAAACTGAATCTGTTAACTGAAAAAAAGTTTGAGGATTAGATTTGAAGCTTGATGTATGATAGAATAAAGAAATTTTTAAATGGTACTTTTCCGATATCGGAAGAATATTACTAAAAATATCCGAACTAGAACTTTTGGAATGTTAAAAATTCTTTCTTGAGGTTGCCTACTTTTCGAGTAGAATCTTTTCTCAAGCAACTTATATTACATGTTAAACGTTTTGTTGAAAACGGCAATTTACTTTTTTTAAATCGCTGTCAGTCAACTCTGACGACATACAATTTTTTTAGAAAAGGAAATCGGTTACCTTTTTTTTGTCTATACTTAATATATTTAATTTTAAAACAAATTCTTTCTTATTTCACGTGTCAACAAGGAAATTTCCTGAAAAATCATAGTTGCTTTAAAAATTAGTAATGAATATCAAATCAAATAAATTTGACATCCATCCCTTAATGATGCTGAAACTCGGAAATCTCACATCCCTGGTATTGGAGATCCCCATAATAAGTCAAAAAAAAAAAAGATTAACTGTAAATTAATAAACGAAAATTCCACAAATGGCTTAAAAAACAAAACTCAGAAACGTTTCGTGAAAAATATTATAAAATGAAATTCCACTGCTATAGAAATACAAATAAATGAACGAATGGTATTACAGAAAAAAAATTTAAAGGACAATGCCAATCAAAGAATATTTTAAAATTAAAATAACCAATGGAAGCAAAGAAAACATTTCAAACGAACCAATGAAAACAAACGATTTTAACGGATTGTGACAGAACTTTCTAGAATATTCAAAATGAAAATTAAAAGTTACCGTTTTGCTGAGGTTGCCATGAAAACCACAATAGCCGTAAAGACAGATGGGTTCCCTTAATCTTCTATAACTTGCTACTAGAAGTGCGCCAAAACATCGCCCAGGCCGTTGCCACAGCTCATAAACGTAGAGTGTAGCTGTACCCTGAAATTTTACGATTTGAGTTGCGGCAATTTGACAGAAAATGAGAAGGGTTATTCAGAATCGCTCCAAAACTTAAAATCGATTTTTCGTAGTAGTCACCTTTAGCAGTAGTACCATCAGTAGTAGTACCGCTTTTTGTAGTTTTGAACAAGGATTCTTTGAATGTGGAATGGGTTATATTGATGGACTTTGCATTCTTATGATTTGCGTCCAAAGAAAATTTTAGAAATAATAAATGTCGAAACGGTGTTAAAAATTATTTTTCAAACACTTCAATAATTAATTAATCATTAATTCTGCTAGTAATTCTAAGGTAATTTTGTTAGTAATAAGTAAACTAAAAAGTGGAGGTAGTAATCTTAATTTACATTTATAAAATTTTCTCAATTCTTACTCGTGTTATCGCAGTACACTTATACTGTTAAAAAAGCATTTAGTATATTTTTGAAAAGATTGAATATGGATAGCATCGGTGGTATAAGAAGATGATCGTGAAAATAGGTAAAGTAAAATTTGAAAAAGCACAGAAATAAGTTTAATTTTTTTCTTTATGTAACAATAAGCACTCTTCATTTATGCAGATTATGTTCATACATACTCCAAATATGTGCACACATATTTTGTTAAAATATAACCTTTGTTAAAATATGCATGCATAATTTTTTAATCAAAAACCTATTTGACGATAAAATAAAATAAAATCAGTTTAAAGAATAAGTACAAAAATTCATTTTAGATAAAATTTTAAAAGTAATGTATGTTGAGGTAGTAGCACAACTCAAGATATTGTTTTCCTCTGAGCATCATGAAAGTAATTTGAAAATACTGTATGCCTTTTATATACATGTTTTTATGTGAAGCAGACTCAACTTTCCTCTTTATTTCATTTCCCAAACTTAAATTTTCCATAGTCTATAACATATTATTTCAGCAAATAACACGGCAAAAGACGTTGCATACCCTAAAAATATAAACATAAACGCTCCAGCAACGTCTTTTAAAAATAACTGCTGCGACTCGGTAGATACTTTAGGCGCTGCAAGTTCCATCTCTTGTAATTCATCTCTCAAATACTTTAGTCGTAATCCCGCACTAAGCATCCGCGACAAAATCGTGTTTAGTCTCCGTATGCAGCAGAAGTCTTTCTTCAAGGCTACTGCAATAGGCAGAAACATAAGAGAATCTTCGGCAACGTACAGGGGTCTTGGCAAAGCAGCGGCACGGGCTATGTCCAGAGACAGTCGCGATCCTAAGGCAGCTGTTTTCTCAACAAGGATGAATTTCTTGCCTGAGGCTATTGATGGTATGAACCATTTATTGCTCTCAATTGCTTCACCCAATTCTCGCAAGTGTTCTTGAGCGGAGGTCTTCAGCATTGCCAAATCAATAGAATCTTCTGTAGCAAAACAGCGGTATCTTCCTCTTTTGACAGCTTTTGAGAGTTCTACGTAGTTCTTTATCAGCGGCTCTTGCAGCGGTACGGTTAGAAATGACAGCAACACAGCGGAATAGCTGAGCGTTACTACGGACACCCAAAGTAACCAAGATGCCAGTAATATCTTACCTTTCAATGATTTGTCTTCAATGTCTAATGGCTGTCTGGAAACACTGCCGAGTACCTGCGTGTAAAGGTGGTAGTACGAGTATTTTGCTTTCATCAAGAATGAAAATATCAAAGGCATAAATATAAGAACTGAAAGTATTCCCATCCACACTTTGAAATCAAATGGATAGAGGTAAGTTAACGCAGAAGTTAGTTCTTTAGTTTTCCGTACCACAAATGTCGAATGATCAAACCCATACGGAGTACTAAAGACAACGTCTTGGTTCCTTCTTTCTGTCACTGACATTTGGTTCACTGCCATATCCGCTTCACCACTAGTAATCATACCTATCATGCCTGTCCAATTTCCGTCACTTTTGAGTCGACCCCACTCGTTGTCGGAAGGGATTGTCAGTTCATATTGTATTTTCAAAGCATCGAAAAGTGTATTGAAAAATTTACCTTCTATACCTGAAAGTATTGTCTTGCCGTCTTCGCTTCGTGAAACAATGAATAAGTGTTTGTAGGGCACAACAGCTACTTTCATAATCTTCATCTGCTCCATCTTCATTAAAACAATACCAAATATCTGAACTAATAACGGTTATAACTCATTTATCTGAACATTAACACTCGTTAAAATGGACCACATCCATACTCTAGTGGTTTTCTGGGTCACTATGGCCATGCAGAAATGCAACAACTATCATATATGATCATTAAATCGCTAATTTAAAATGTATTACTATTTTTATTTGTAGCACAGCTAAAGTAAACGTTTTAAGAAAATAAATACATAGTAACTCCTTAATTCAGATCCTTTCTATTTGTGAGGTTCATAAAGCACTGAAAACGAGATGTAGTGTAAGTGGAGAGAGGTTTGATTTGTTGACGATTAGGTTTGCGTGATAAGCAAATTGTGTTGTTGTAAATACGAGTAAGTAAAAATGAATCCAATTACATGATCTAACTGATAACAATATTCATGTATGCAAAACAAATCCAATCTGTCTGAAATTGGATCAAAATATGCAATTTCAAAATCGAGTGTTTTTGATGGATAACGTCTTTTGTTATCACGAAAATGTCATTACGATTCAAAATTCTGTATTTGCTGTGGAACAACTTTATACGATTACGATTGAAACTTAGATTGTTGCTACCAGTGCTGCTGGAAGCAATTATTTTTACAGAATAAGGGAGACTCGAACCCCAAATTTCGAAATCAAAATTCAAAGAGTGTGTTTTGCTGTACTGGATAAAACGATGCATCAGTTATTCAAGAATAAATGGACAAAATTTCAGAGTCGAAGGAAATTGCTAACAGCTGCTTTTTAACTTTTATTTGATCCTCCAACTACATAATCGACTGCCAACCATTTTATCATCTGAAACTTCCACTGGTTTCGGTTTCCATTAGACCTATATTTATGCAACATTATATCATAGAGTATCTACCGATGATTATACCAAACATTTTAAATGCGCTTAGTGTGTAGATTCCTAGATTTTCTATCAATCGGCGAAAGCTAAATTGGAAAAACTAGGTCCTGATGTAAGACATGTGGTGACACCATTGAGGAAACACATTGAAAAATATAGCGCTAAATTTCGTCACATGAGTAATCTCTATAAAAAAGGCTCGTTTACAGAAAAAACTAGCTGTAGTAATAAAGAAGGTGTTACATAAAGTGCTGGTATTTTTTAAAATAGTACTGATCCAATAAAATATTTTATTTCAGTTTATTAAACAAGAAATTTATATTTTTTCCATGAAATTTTCACAAATCAATCGGTTGTGATCAAAGACAAAACTGACTTTAAAAACATATACGAGAGTTTACTGTAAAAACTCTTGTTTTGATAAGAGTCTTTATATAATAGAAATTACTAAAAATCTCTGTACTGGATGCCCAGTTGAGATCACCACTGCAAATATCGTAGGAAAAAAATCCATGATATTGTTATGGAAAACCGACGAGTGAAAGGGAACAATATTGTTGAGACTCGTCGACGACGAGTGTGAAATATCCTACATGAAAAATTGTAGATGAAGGAGCTATATGTGCGACTGTTGACAGTCGCTAAAAACTCTGGCAAAGGGCATTTCAATGCAGTGTTTGGTGACATTTAATCACAATCCGCATAACTTTTTGACTCCGATTTACAACTGCGGACGAAACAAGGATCCACCACTTCACGCCAGAGTCTAAACAGCGCTCAAAGCAGTGAATACAGCAAATGGTGAAATTGCGTCTAAGGAGGTGGACCTTTTTGTTGGCTGGGAAGACTACTTTTTAAGGGATTCTCAAAGAATCATAGCTGGTCAATTACCTGGAGAAGGGAAAAGCAATAACATACACTATTATGCATCATTATTGAACCCTTTAGTAGAACAATCAATAATGGATAAGACTGTTACAAAAACACAAATAGGTGCTATTTCACCAAGGCAATGCGTTGTAAACAATTCAGCTTTCGTACATTACACAAATTAGGTTAAATTCATTTCAAAGTTATTCCTCATCCGCCCTATTCTTTGGACTTGGTCGATATGCGACTTAATGTTCCAAAACTTGAAAATTTTGATCGGGGAGAAGAGATTATTGCTCAATAAGGTCATCACTACCGTCAGTGCATATTTTGCAGCTTTTGATAAAAGCTAGTTTTCCGATGGGATGAAAACGTGTGAAACTCCTTGGATTAAGTGTGTAGCCCTCAATGGAGACTGCGTAAAAGCAAGTAAAACAGTTTTGTCCCTATCAAGCCGTGCTTAACTTGTTCTTTTGCCATATTTATCAAACGGATATCGTCAATTCTATGATTTGAGTTACATAAAGTAACATGAAAATAACTAATTGAGGCGTTCATAATCAGCCTTAAACTCAAAATGACTTTTCAGAAGTCTTTTTACTATAAACTTTTGTACTTTTATCTTCCAAGAGGGGTTCTATGTATGTGAAATGGATTATGTCAATGGGTGTGCATGAATACGATCTACTTTCAAAGTAACTTGGAGAAATTATAAAATGTTGAAGCAATATTGGAAATTATTTTCTGGACACAAAATTACATTTGCATTTTTCTACGAAAGAGAAAAGGGTTAGTTATGATTTCTTTCTTTAGTCTAGACTTAACCAATGCAACGTGAGTACAACCTAGTTATTCTACAATAATAATAGAGAGCCCTATTTTTTGTTTAAGATAGTGAGCTAATGTTTATGTAACGCAACTAAGAAAAATTGTATTTTCCAGTGGATGAACGACTTTATTTCTCAAAATATTAATGAAACATGATGCAAATATTTATTTTTGTAGCAAGTGAACTATAAGTGCAGCGTCAGCTGCAGAGCTATAAACCTCCGAACTAAAAGTGAGAACCAAAACAAAATCTAAGCCCTGCTCCGATCAAGGACACCCTCAGGAGGTCAGGGAGTTACCGGCGGCGTAGAATGAAGACGTGTCGTAGCGTCCGTTATGTCGGGTAGTTATGAAAGGTTATGTAAATAGTATATATTGTGTCCACGTTATGTAAATTAGATTAATAAATGTTTGTGAGTGTAATAGGAGTTTGTCGCTTGTTCACCCGCTTCAAGGTGGAATTTCTCAGCACACGGTCACATTTTATAAATATTGTTCGTGTGAAAAGAAACTTGTTTACTACATTTTGTTTGCTCAAAAAGAAGTTTTAGTTGCTTGCATACTAAATTACAAATACTACATACAATGTATTATTAACATTTCAGGGAAAACATTTCGAACAAAATTAGGTATTTTAATTAAAATCATGTTTATTACAATAAATAATTTTTTTTTATTACTTTGAAAGTACTTACTGAATACTTGTTACATATTTAGCAATTTATTGATTAATAACACTGCTCTGCATGAAAATCAGCCCCAACACCATTCCTGCTGATTCTTATGTAAAATGACCTCCTTAATCCCAAAATGATCCCCGTTTTCCTCCATCACCCACCGTTTTCAGGGGACGCACCCCGCTAAGTTTATCACTTTTCGATATAATTTTATGGACATAAATTTGATTTGGAGTGGGGAAAAGGATGATTTTTTTAACCATTTAATTTCTTCTGATGGTCTAGAGAGGTGAAAAGCTCTAAAATATGAACATTTGTAGCAAGTTGAGATATTTGAGGGGGATTTGTCCCCTTAAATTGTAAAAAATAATCATAAAAATAATCGTTTTTTCTGGGGTTTTTTTCGCAATTTTTTCATTTATTTTCCACATATTCCAGCATTTAGCGCCCTTTTTCTCCCCAAAACACCCCCAACTAATAAAAATATACAGCAACAATTTTGTCTAAAAGTGGGTGAGGGTGGGAGATGTCTCGAATCCCTCGCAAGAAAGTTAGGAAGATTCACTGGCGGCGCTCGCAATATCTCGCGCGCTTCGTGGTTTGCGCAGGAATTTTCATGCTTTGACAAGTTTAAACTTGCATTGCTTTTATCACTATAGTTGTGAACTGGAATCGTTATCTTCCCTCATTTCATCTTTCGCGATCGTAGAGTCAACTTTTCGGTATTCTTGGCGGGGATACTGTGTTTCCAAGTTGTTTAAATTGTATAAAACGGTTCACATATTTTTGCTCCTGCTTTTTCAAAGTGAATTACATTACGTGAGGGTAAGTTGTGATTAATACCGAGCATTGATTTACTGTTTAATTGTGCCACGCGAGTGTAAAAATCGTCCCGATAGCGTCTGCTATGTTTGCGGTGAATTAACTTTAAAAGCGCTACGAAAATCCCTTTCTCCGCTTCTTAAAACTGTTTATCAATTTTACTTTGATTGCCAAGTTGACGATCAGGACAAGGATTGGGCTCCAAACGGTGGAAGTCATACAAAAGTAACAATCTGTGAGATGACAGCGAAGTTCCCACCAAACCATAGGCAGAGCAAATGGCATTGATTTGCGGGTACACTTGAGCCATTTGGTCAAGCTACTGTAACAAGTACTGCAGCAAAACTTTGGTGCGTCCCCTGAAAATGGTGGGTGATGGGGTAAACGCGGGTCATATTCGTATTCAGGGGGTCATTTTATATAAGAATCAGCAGGAATGGTGTCAGGGCTAAAAAAAATAGTTTTTTTTTGCAGAGCAGTGTAATTTATTCGTTCAAGGCAAATATATTTTGCATTATTTGCATAAAAGCGTATATGCATTTCCTGTTCCATGCAGAGGATACATTTTAATATTGTAGGATTGGAACCAATTGTTGTTCAATTTACAATAAGGTCCTAAAAACGAAAACGTTTCAATTTTTTTTCATGACTATTGTAAAGCAATTTTAAAATAAACTGTGTTTAAAAGAGTGACATTACATAAAGTAACACTTACGCTTGAATTCTCAAGTGAAAAATCTTTAACATTTTTTCTCTCAAAAAATGGATGATATAGTATATTAATAACGGAGTTTGAATTATTTGTTATTAGTATGTTTTGTGATCTTTAGTTAGCAAAGAGAAATAATTTATGAGTCTTATCCTTTATTCAAATTAAGAATTTTATTTCCGTAAAAGCGCATGGGCATTTCCAGAGATGTCCATTTTAAAACAGCGAAAACGGAATCAGTTCGCGTACACTTAAAGTGATTTTTATTACTTGTTTGTCATCTGCACAAAAGATTTTAAACATAGAAGAATATTTTTTATTAGTTAGGCTACTTGCACACACATCGATTTCGGTCGCGCGATAAAATGACGTATCATAAATTCTTTTAGTGGCATGAAGAAGAGTAGAGGAGCTTGCACACAGTTCGATCTACTCACAACACGACAGAATATCCGATTTCCGGTCGTCTAATGCCACTAGAGAAAACGACAGTCGTTGTTTATTTTATATAAAAGCAAAACAAGACAGCTCTTTTACTCTCCAATCCAAGTTTTATATCTTCGCGCTCGTTTAAGATAGAGTAAAAATTTCAACGGATTTGAAATCTGCGGAAAATTTTACCCCAGATCGATATCTTAAATGTAATATTAAGTCAAAGATTGATTAAGTTAAGATTAAGTCAATTGTGATAAAAACAAAAAGGTTTCTTAATTGTCTAGTCCAAATTTATATCTTCGCGCTCGTTAAAGATGAAGTAAAAATTTCATCGAATTGTAAATCTGAGGAAAATTTTACACCAGATCGATATCTTAAATGTGATTTTTAAGTCAAAGATTGATTAAGTTAAGATTAAGTCAATTGTGATAAAAACAAAAAGGTTTCTTAATTGTCTAGTCCAAGTTTATATCTTCGCGCTCGTTAAAGATGGATTAAAAATTTCAACGAATTGTAAATCTGAGGAAAATTTTACACCAGATCAATATCTTAAATGTGATTTTTAAGTCAAAGATTGATTGAGTTGAGATTAAGTCAATTGTGATCGAAAAAAAAAGGTTTTTTAACTGTCTAGTCCAAATTTATATCTTTGCGCTCGTTATTAATAGATTAAAAATTTCAAAGAATTTCAAAAAAATTTTACTTAGGATACATACCTTAAATGAGATTTCCTTTAAATAAATCATTTTTCAACTGTAAGTTTTATATTTTCGCATTACGAATTTAGCCGTATTTGACGAAGATATTGATTGCGAACACAAGGGCTATTTATCTCGATTTATAGATAATATATTTATATAAATAGCAACTTAAAAAAAGGATGAATATTTAATCGGAATCGATTTTTTGAAGAATTTACTGCAAAGGGGATAGTAGGTAATTTTATTTCTGAGATAACGTATCCCGACAACGGTCCGTTTAATTTTTCATGCGTGGGAAATGTCTTTAAAATAAAGCTAAATTTAAACATTCAATTCGACGTTTTTTTCATGTCTTTAAAGTGAAATGGTGAAAAATAAGTTTCAATTTTCATTCATTTTCACATCTTATGTTAAATTGAACTTGATAGGGTTTTTGACAATGAACTCATTAGCCTGATTTACTGAACTTAATTTACTGTGAGCTTATTTTCGTAGAATTTATATTTTAATCTTAAAGTTAATGTTATTACTATTTTTATTGAAAGTTTTAAATTATACAGACAGAAATTCTCTTCTGGTATTTGACATAAACAGTTTTTTGGTCTTTCTTAGATTGTTTTTAGTTTAGCATAATGCTCACGTTTTGTCGTGGGTTTTAATCAAATGTTTGTTGAAATATTCTCCAGTCGGTTATATCATTCGTGCTACAAATGCCTCGAAAGAGATAAGGTTGGTGTATTAGTCTTCGTTTCGTACAGTCTAGTTGTAGTTAAATTGACTGATGTGTGATGTCACTTACGTATTTTATTGGTGGGTAAGTAGGTACACAACTTAATAAACCTAATTACTTGAAGAAAATTGAGATAAAGTTTAGAGTAAACACAGAAAAATTTAATTTGAGGTCAGAAGTGCAATAGTGTTTGTAAATACAATAGCAAAATAACACATACAGGTCTAAAAATTATATTAGTTTAAGATATCAAAAAATCATTCTTTGTTTGAAAAGGTAGATTTAAAAATTTTGTTAAATTACCTAAAATAGAATTTAGAAAATAAAAACTTATTCGAAACGAAAATGCAGTTCCATAAATCGGGAAGAACTGATAGCAGGGTCTTTGCTATTCACTTTTTAGAATTGTATTTAACAATTAAAGAGAAAAATAATTCAAATTTGTTTTCCTCTTATTGTGATATAGCATCGATAGCATGAAAATCGTGGCTTTTTAAATGACATGTCAAACGCAGAAACTTGAATAAGTAAGGATTTGAAATTTTGTTCGCAAAACTAAATGTTGAAATAAAAAAATTAGGTATTTCGATTTAATTTTGGGAAATAGGTATAAATAAGATCGGTGCTATGGGATAAAACATTACAACTGTACAAAGATAAAACTTCTACCAGAAAATGCATGGGACGACGTCTGCTGTTAAGTAATGGGGAATGTTTCAACAATAATTTGATTAAAACGTGAGAATTATGCTGAACTAAAAACAATCTAAGAATGGCCAAATACAGTTTGTGTCAAAAACAGGAAGATCGCAAAGATAATCTCTGTCTATAATATAAAAGTTTCGATAAAAATAGTAATAATTTCAAGATTAAAATATATAAAGATTAAAATATGTAAATAACTTCAAGATTAAAATATATAAATAACTTCAAGATTAAATATATATATATATATATATATATATATAACTTCAAGATTAAATATATATATATATATATAACTTCAAGATTAAAATATATAAATAACTTCAAGATTAAATATATATATAACTTCAAGATTAAAATATATAAATAACTTCAAGATTAAAATATATAAATAACTTCAAGATTAAAATATATAAATAACTTCAAGATTAAAATATATAAATAACTTCAAGATTAAAATATATAAATATATAAAATAACTTCAAAATTGAATGTTTCAATTTAGCTTTATTTTAAAGACATTTGGCACGCATGAAAAATTTAACGAACCGTTGTCGGTACACGGTATCTCAGAAATAAAACTACTACTATCCCCTTTGTTGTAAACTCTTACATCGAATACTATTAAACTAGTCGGGCTGCGCCAGCTAGCGCTCGGCGGTGTGTAATAGTGCTTTTTAAACTTTTTTACACACCGTAATTAAACATGTTTTGATTGGTATATTTTATTTATTTTTATGAAACAATTCTTTAAATCATTGCATATTCAATCAAATATTTAAGCAAAGATGGTCGAAATGTACATATACCGCTACAAAATTTCCCATGTCTAGAGATATTTTGCAGGAAATAGACATATCATTAAAATCTAACTCCTAAATAATATTTCTGCAACATGTAATATACCGGAACACATAATGCAAACAAAAATAAAATTCCAATCCTTGAAAAAACACGTACGTATCTATTCAAACGTGTTGAATTTCGACTTCCTGATTATATTTATTGTGAAATAGAATAATGCGACAAAAGACTTTTCAACGATATTGACACAGACAATAATGATTTATTAACAAAAATAACACGTATTTATAATACTTGGGAATCCTCAAATATGTCCGCAACATCTCGCAGTCAACTCAAATACCCAAACACGGAATTCTAAATCAAATTAAAAAAGTAAACATTAATTCTGACGCGTGGCCAGATACCGGGTAGTAAAATTACGTTTAAATTACTTTTACATCAAAGCAAGAAATAAAAAGTAAGTTCAAACATAAATATTACAATTTAATTCCTTATTTTTCATAGAAATTGACCTCGGCTATTTGAAAACAGCAAGAATTCAAAATATCTGGGTTATTTTATATATGTTGATTGCTGCCATTCGACGATACACAAATAACGTCGATTTCGGGTCCACGTACGTTAGTGTTTTATATATATAGATATTCATCCTATTTTTATGATGCTTTATTTATATATATATTTTTTCTATAAATCGAGATAAATAGCCCTTTTTGTGTTCGTAATCAATATCTTTGTCAAATGCGGCTAAATTCGTATAGCGAAAATGTCAAAGCTAGAGTTGAAAACTTTATTTATTTAAAGAAAATCACATTTAAAGTGTTGATCTGGTTTAAAATTTTCCGCAGATTTGAATCCGAATTTTCCGCAGAGAGAAATCTGTTGAAATTTTTATTCTATCTTTAACGAGCGCGAAGATATAAAATTGGACAAGGGAATAAAAGTCTTTTTGTTTTGTTTCTCGAATAAAATAAACCACGACAGTCGTCTATAGTGTGCAAGCAACGAGCGATTAAATATCTTTACGTTTGTTTTTCGCCCGACAGGAAATCGATGGTGTGCAAGTAGCCTTAACGTAACGACCTCTGCATACTTGATGGAATATGTTCTTGAAATTATTCTTAAATACTTTAGTTTCTGTCTGTTTATGAATTCGTAAAAAGGGTTAACTTAATGAGGGTTAAATAAAAAGATAAACATGTGTTCCATAACGTAAACAAGTATTCCATATCTTACAAAAGAGAAAGTAGAAAATGTTATGTAGTATAGCGGAAATCAGATTCGGGATATGAATGGGTTTGAGTACAACTTTAAAAGTATTTTCCTATAATTTTTACAAGCCTTCATTACCTATTTTGATAAATTTAATTTACTTCTTGTACGAATTGTAATGCAATTATATCTCAGAAAATCATTCTTTAATATGTTTTCACTAAAGAATTATCGGCATTATATAAATGTTGCCAGTCTTAATTTATGAAATAAACTATTATATGTAACTTGAGTGAACTTTTAATTTTAAAATATATAGCTTATAATTTATTTAGAAAAATAAATTCGTTTTCTGTGAACCTTTGAGAAGTAAACGAATTAAAAATAATTTCAAGTTAAAAATTAATTCGAAATTAAAATGTAAATCTGTAAAACAAAAGAATTATATTTTTAGAGTAAAAGTCCTTTAAAATCAACAAATAGTAGTTGACAATGTTTGCTACTATGCAATATGTTTGAAATATTAATGTGTTTAACTTCGATTCTGCAGCTGATAGATTAGATAAGCCCCTTTTCATTTTTCTATTTTGCCTTTGTTCAAAACTCAATAATTGCTTTGTATAAAAAAAAGTAGATACTGATTTAAATTAAATATTGATCACTTGCATTTTTATACATTGCATCCATTTAATTTTATTCCATGTTTTACATTTTAATGTCTCAATATTTGTATTTGTATTTTTAAATGTTGCATTTTAATTAACTTAAAATACATCTTATGATAATTATAATTCAATGAGAAGGATGAAGTTTCTGTTTTTCATCATTTCCGTTAACACTTGAGGAGAGTTGTACACTACATGATTTGCATTCTTTCTCTGAACTAAGTTTTTAACTACTGCCATTGCTACAAACTCTGACTCACAATTAGGTAATTAATTACAAATGCATTAGATAAGTCGGTAGATTTATTTTCTCAAAAAACTATATCTTGTTGAACTAATACTGCAGAGCTGTTACTAATTATGTGTCCTGGGATGATAGAAATAATTTGCTTTTCTCTTAAAATATTTTCAGAAATTTCGCAGCTCAAAAATCACGTTTTAAATAAAACTTACCCCTTTTGTATGTTTGTAATTTTAATTTTAAGATAGATCTGAGTTAACTACTGCAATCATGGTTCTGAAATAGCAAAAAATGTAAAATTGGCTGCGACGTAAAATAATGAGACTGGTCTTGAATTATTTCCAATCTCATGTTTTAGCTAAAAATGGTGAAATGTTTTTACACCTTAAAAGTTATCAATGTATTGTTCTAAATTCATATTAAGGGAATCTGGTACTTCTCCGAGGAGAAAAAAATGACAGAAATTGTCATGCCACGTTAATTGGTGTAATATTAGAAATTTTTATTAAAACCTGTTTAAATTTTTAATATTATGCTTAATAAGAATTCAGTGATATATCAACATAAAAAATTATATTACTATCTATGTTTTAGCTCTATATATAAAAAACCTCACAAACTGAAATTTGATAATAGTGCCGTGCGTAGGTACACTTTTACAAAAAAGTAATGCAAAAGTTTTGTACACTTTTGTAAAAAAGTAATAATAGAATTTTAAGATTTAGTACTGAGTTTATAAATACTTCAAATGTAAATAGTAACTTCAAATTAAATTAATCTTACATTTCTTTTGTAATTTTGAATGTGTTTATTTTATACGACTATAAAACATGTATTTTTTTTTACCTTTTAAAAAGGTTCTAAAATTGTATTATGTTTTATTTTTCATTAAAATGTGAGGTTAACTTTGTCAGTATGATATACGAGAGCTGTTTAATAAAGAATCATCATAAATTTTTTAAAGGTGATTAAAAAAATCAAGAAAAATGAAATTCATATTGAATGTGTAGCGGGATAAATGGAGAATAGACAGCAGTTTCACGGTCATGACGTCATTGCTGAGGCCTTGGCAGCCGGCCAAGAACGCCTAGTTTTACTTTCGCCAACGGCAAAAATTGATGTGACACGCGAAGTGCAAGACACTGCATTGAAATTTCGTTTTCGCGTTAAAAAATCGTCAGCTGAAGTCTATGTGATGCTACAGGAAGATTATGGGGAGAGTCATATGTGTTCCCCATTCACCATATAGTCCTGATTTAGCACCATGTGATATTTTTATTTTCTGACTTTGAAGAAACACCTCCGGGAAAAGCGGTTTTCATCATCACATGCAGTGGGGAAAGTTGCGTAGGCGATTTTGAAGGACCTGTCAAAAAATGGTTTCCAGTATGTGTTTGAAGACTGGAAAAGAGGTGGGATAAGTGCATTGCATGTAATGTGGAGTATTTTGAAAAAGACCATAAAAATTTGGAGAAAGAGTACAGAAAATTATTTTTTTATTAATTTATGATCATTTTTTATTGAACAGCCCTAGTAGTTGGAATAGTATGCAAAATTTTAAGCTTGTAAATTGAGTACAATTGGAGAAAAATGTACCTAAATGTGGAAAAATCACATATTGAGAAAATAGCAGTTAAACATTTGGAAGGCAAATAACTTACTTTAGAAACAGTAGGCAAGTAACTTACTTAGAAAACTGTTCAACAAGCCTACCAAAAATATAAGAAAAGTAACTTATAAAAGCAGTTTATATAAATAAATTACAACGTTTATGAAATTTGACAGTTGTAAAATGTGCGTGGCATTTTGTTTTTTGGCTTTTTTTTAAGCCCTTTTAAATATATAAATCCAAAAAAAACATACATACCTGCAATCAGATGTCGTTTACAAATAACATTAAAAAATCGATTTTTTGGAGGATTTTTTTTTGTACCAAGTTCCCTTAACTGTTTAAAATCTATTCAATTTAAACTTTCTATTCTATTAGTGGAATTCAACCAACCTACCAGATCCAATTGAATGATAGGCAGCTATTCAAAACAGGCAGTAGTATCGCGAAGTCGAGGGTAAGTAGTTTAATTTCTATTTAGATGTTTTTAAAAATGGTTTCATAGTCTCAGCCCTTTTCGTTGCAAAGTGCTCTTTCATAATTTCTTATGCTGTTTGAGTGATGAATGCATGAATTTTGTAGAATGATAAATAACGGGTGATTCATAAGTAAGTATACGAATTTTTTTTTCCAATGGCTGGGGTACATGAACAAGAAAACAAAACAAAACAAAAACGAGAAAAGAACGTAGCCAGAAGAAGAACAACTACAAAACATCAAAACGTTCAAAGGATATCCGAAGGCTATCACCCCAAGAGTGTTCTAGCTTCCCAGTATCGCGATGTATCAGTTTCTCCATGGCGAGCTCCACAGACACGCAGGTGACGTTTGTCCATCGGATCGTTCTTGTCACACAGGGGGCAGGCAGCTTCATTAAGAATGCCAATGTGACACAGATGCGGAGCAAGGCAATCATACCAAGTGAATAGGCTAAAAGCAGCCACTGCCTCCAGTCTTGGTCGATCGGGAACACCCAAATAGCAGTCTTTTCCATATTTAGCTCCCATTTTAATATGAGTTCATCCTGGTAGGTCGACTGCATAAATTGTTTGAAGTATACAAATTTAACGCAACTATTTAACAGTGACAATGTAAGATATTTTATGTTACCTGTAATAGTAGTGTAGGTGAATGTTACAAATTTCTCTTGAGACAGTCTCATATGTTCTATGTGTGTACCCTTAGTCACACTAAACACATCGAACCGGTAACCCACTTCCACCCATACTCGAGTTAGGGTATCTGAAGTAAATGCAGTGAAAGTTGATGTGATACGCTGGATTTCAACTCCGCTAAATTAACAGGAAGTGGAGCAACAAGGGGTTAAACAAGTTATCCTTTACGTAGCCCCAAAGAAAAATGTCACATGGTGTTAAGTCAGGGCCCCTGGGTGGCCATGTGTTAGTGGAATGTTGTAGTGGCATGTGTTAGTGGCATGTTGTAGTCGGCGCTTCGTCCAATCCATCGGTGTAGAAGATGTTAATAAAGGTAATTTCACATTCAACCTGACCAATGTGGTGGTGCACCATCTAACTGGAGAATAAAGTTTTCCGACTTTATTATCCAATTGGAGGAATAAAGTTTTTGACGACATCTGCCGATACACTCGGTCGTCCTGGCTTCGGAACTTGTACAGACAGCCCCTAGTTTCAAATTTGTGGAACCAATCGCAAATGAATTTTCTGATTGGAGGTTCTTTTCCAAATCATGATCGAAAATGCCGCTGCTCAACGGTGACAAATTCCGTTTTGCTCAATTCAAGAACACAAAACGCCTTCCCCACTGCAGACGCAGCCATTTCCATTGACTATTCACGCGACACGCTCGCTATAACCTACGTCACTTTTCTCGGGAGGGGGACTCAAACTTTATGAGTATACCTAGCTAACAGTTTGCATTTAGGGACCGTGTCTTAAACTGTTCCTGTTTTACAGCATCTGAAAACTATGTACGTACTTATGAATCACCCTGTTCTACTTTCTAGCACTCCAACTAAAAAGTATATTTTCTTCGCAACATTTTTTACTTTATTACAATAAATGTATTCACTATTTACATGAAGTTGAATATACATTCGGTAATTTTATATAGCGTGTAATGGGTAAAAACAAAGATTTTAAATTTTTGAAAAAGAAAATAATCATCTTTATTTCGAATTTGATTTTGTTTAAATCGGGCGAATTCTGAAATTTTCGTAACTAAAGCTTGCTTGTTTTGATATCGCCCCTAAATATAAGGGCAATACATTATAAATAAACCTTCAGCTTTATATTTTTCTAAATAGTTCCAAATACAGAAATATCAAATGTTTCTGTAAAAGAAAGTAGCCGTCACAAAACAATAGTTTTCTTACATAAAGTTATCATCCAATAAAAATATTCTTGACGAGTGGACATACTGAACATCGTTCAACCTACATAATAGAGTGAGGTTTTTGGAGGCATTTTAACTGTTTCGATCATAATGATAGACTGTGTAGACCAAACCTGTAGCAAAAAAAAAGTTTTCCTCTTTCAAATATTTAATATATGCATTGAACGAATAAATGTGTAGAACTCTAATCACATTTAAGAATTAAAAATTAAATCAGTTAACAAAATCTTTAAAATCAACTAAATTGTACGATCCAATTTATCAAATTGTTACAGATGAAATAGCTGTTTGAATGACGTCAAGTTTGTTGAAGAAGAACAAACGCTAAGGTTTATGTATATTGTTTATGCCATGCGGCAACGTCACGCGTGGGTGATGTAATTGTAGTATTTGTTTCGTTCAATGAGTATTAAGCATGTAATACTAGGTAATTTGGTAATTTTTGTTAACGTCGTACTAGAGCAACACAACGGGCTATTGACGACGGTCCGGGATCAGTCCCTTAAGGGAAAGACCCGAGGACAACACCTCGTCATTTTGAACCACGGTCAGATGACGAAGCAACACCTGAGCTGGCACCCCACTCTCCAAACTTCCACGCCAACCCAACGTGACATGTAATACTAGAGACCTAGTCAATCATAGTATTAAGTCAATGAAGGTAGCTATTTATTTACAAGTTGAAATTGGGAAAATCTGCAATGGTTGCAGTAAAAGCATAATTAATGCATTCGGTGGAGGAACAACTAATAAAAGATCCACTTTCCGTTGGTTTGCAAAATTTTGCTCAGTAGATTTTAGACTACAAAACAAACGTCGTGGCCATCGTACTTCCTCCATTGATTTGAATGAGGTATAAGATTTAATCGAATCATATCCACGACAAACTGCCCACACACAATGTACACCAAACATTCCATACTCACTTGCTAAGACGGGCCAAATAAACAAGATCTCAGTTTATGTGGGCCGCACACAAAAACAAAAACTTGAATTTTATAGAAATGTAAATTTATTTCGAAAACACGGTTTTAAAAAGAACAAAGACAAAGGTAAAAAATATTAATGTTTCTTACTGACACTTAACATCTCTTCTTTGCTACCATCTTTCCTACTTCGGGAGAAATTTTAGTAAAATTGTGTTTACTATAAATATTGATATGCTGAGAGGGCTGCAAAGATATTAGTTGTAGGCCGCGAGTATTACATGCTTGATGTATACATTTCAACTGTTTCACAGCTCGGCAATAATAGGAAAAGTGAGAAAACTCGGCAAGTGTGTGCCTCATGAACTTACTGATGAAAACAAAGAAACAGCGTTTGGAAGTGTGAGTGTGCTCTTCTCTCTTAAGAAGTAAAGAAGAACGGTTCATGCAACGAATTTTTGACGGTGGATGAGAAGTGGATATTCTACGCCAATCGTACACGTTCGTCGTAGTGGTTCAGAGTGAAAGACACTCCAGGAAGGAATTCAAAAGCACCTTTGCATTCACGAAGATGTTTACTGTATGGTTGTCTTCTGCTGGTGTTATTCACTATTCATTCCTTCCAAGAAGTAAAACGATAAATGTTGCTCGATATAGTACAGATATGCGGCAAATGCATGACAAATTGTACCTTATGCAACCAGCATTTGTGAACAGACATGAAGTCCTATTGCTTCAGAATAACACATGACCACATATGGCAGTGTTAACCACACATCAAATCAACAATTTGGGATACAAAATTGTGCCTTATCCTCCATACTCTCCTGACATTTCCCCCAACAGATTACCACTTTTTACTGCAGTTGAACCATTTTGGTACAAGAAAGGCTTTTGCCAACGACGAATCAGTTTATTGGGCAGTCGAGCATTTCATGCCTTCCAGATACACTGATTTTTAAAAACATGGTATAAATGTCATTGCCATTCATTTGCAACGCACTACTTTTTAATAGATCAGTGTAAGCAATTCCTTATTTTCTATCGAAAACCAAGAAAATGTATAGAAAATATTTTCTAAGCCAAAGCGTCATTCAAAATAGTAATATGATTAGTATATATGGGTATACACTCATGTCCATAAATTAAGGATAATTCAAAATCACACGGAAATCGAACTCTGAAGTAAAAATTTCAACTCTAGAATTATCGCACACATCTTCAAGAATAATATCCAAATTACAGGAAGCCATCAGATGATGCCGATAGTACGTCACAATGACTAGAGTGTAAGAGGTGTAATAAGGAATGGTAGCAAATAAGTAAAATTGTTAACAAGCGTTCTGTAAGCCGCTCAGTGCCACAACCGAATAGTTATGGTACAGAGGACGAATGTCGATGATTTTTTACGTGGTAGAATTATCGGCCGCCTGGAATGTGGGCGTACTCAGACGGAAGTTTCAATGGAATTTGGAATCGCCCAAAGTGTCATCTCTAGGCTTCCAAAATGATGGAAATGTCAGTACACGTTAGAGTACAGGTCTCCCCAGAGTTACAACGCCGAATTACGACCGGTATTTGGCAGTAACTGCAAAAAGAAGTAGACGGAGCACATCATCCGACCTTTCTCGTCAGCTATCTTCGGCCACTGGTACCACAATTTCACGGCAAACCGTTTACAGACGTTTGGGACATGTTAGTGAAGTATCCTGGGAACCACACAAGCAGCTTTAGAGAATTCCTGGATTGAATTCTATCCTCAAAGTGAACCTTCGACAGATCCGGACACTGGACCGTTGCAGTCATCACCTGGATGAGTGGCAATTAAATTTTTTGGCTTCGCGACCCAATTTATATTTAAATGTGGAAAGCAGTATTGAATGAAGAATATTCAATATAAAGGATATTAATGAACTTTTAAGAATTGTATTATGTGTATTATTTGTACGGTATAAAAGGGCTTTCCTTGCTAAGGGTAGAAAAGGGTATTTGATCAATTTGGCTCAGGAATTAGTGGAGGTAATTCCTCAAACGTTAAAATTATCGAATTAAAAAATGTAATTGTGAATGGTCGAGGTTTCGAGGAGCATTTTGTGAGAGAATTACTAAACGGCATTATAAGTGAGATAATTGAACGTAAACAAAAGGAAGAAAGGGATAGAATGGAACGTATAGAAGGAAGAAATTGATAGAATTGAAAGTATTGAAAAAGAACAAAAGGGAACACGAATTTAAATTTGAGGAATTAGAAGTGGCACATTGCAGAGAACAAACCAGTGAATCGCATAACAATTCAAGGTCTGGAACAAACAAATCAATTCTTAGATATTTAAATTTGATAAAGGGAGTTTTACCAAATACTCCGGGAAAACACGAGGAATAGCCGTTTTTCTTCCATCAAACAGAAGAAATATTTAAATTGTATTAGGTGCTTGAGGAATATCAGGTAAAAATAATTTTGTACAATGCAAGGGGGAATGTAAGATGCATAAGCTCACGGTTAGGAGAACAGGATTTCGACCAGCATGAAAAAATTAAGGAAATCGTGTTAAAAGAATTCCGTATAACCGCAATCGAACACAAAAAAAAATTATATATGTGTCATCGAAAGGATAATGAAACGTGTACGCAATATTCGGTTAGGTTAGAAGGGGCGTTGGATTTGAAAGCGAGAAAAGTAAACACATAAGAAGAGATAAAAGACCTACTAATTTCCGACAAAATAAAACAAAGTTTACGTTCAAACATTAAAACCCATATTTATCTTAAGGAAACAATATTAACGCTAATAACGTGACTGATGCGAATCTACAATTATATATCGCACCTCTAAAACATATCAAAATTAGTGTGGAAGGTAAAATCGTAAATGCTATACTGGATAGCGGATGCGAAGCAACGGTATTGAGAGGAAACAACCTTAACAAGAATAAATTGAAAACGGGAGGCAAAATCCATTTAAAGCCAGCTTTCGGAGAGGTTATAGTCGCGGACTTGATACACGTGAATTTGGCGATACCATAAGGAAGTAATACTAATGTATTGCACAGACCAATGCTATGTGCGATCACTCCCTACATTTTTGAGGAAATTATCATTAACCCACAAATAGTTAATATTTTAGAGAGGAAAAATGAACGTAACGAACCAGCAACTGTCGAGACTTGCAAAGTAGATATGGCAGGGTGTAGAGAAATAGTCCTAGAAAAAGACACTGGGGTTGGCAACAAAACACTCGAAAGAGTAAAGGGGGCACATACAGCCACTCGCAGACAAATTTCAACATACACCAAATACAAGCGACTCACTGAGGAGTGAATGGGATTTAGCAGCGAGTGGAAAGTGAAACTATTGTGAACTTAAGCGCCGACAATGCGATGCCTCCTCACTCGTCACTCCGGATTTCACCATTCCTTTTCAAATCTATACCGATGCATCAAATTTAGCAGTTTCCGCTTGTTTATAATAGAAGGACAACGAAAGCCATTTTAGACCAATTGGGTTCGCAAGTCAAAAGTTATCGGACACTCAGAGGAACTTGTCGACGATTGAAAATACGACATACTCCCGGAAAGGAGAATGGGAGTGCACATGCCATATCGAGACAAGAAATGGAGTAACTAACCCGGAGTTATGAATTAAAATTGAACTGTGCTCACAAGAACAGTTTCGTACACTCAACATGGTCTTGTGTTATTAGATATTAATGAATTTAAGTGACATTATTGTGTGTTGTGTAAATATGTTTCACATTATATGTGTTGCATCTTGTTAGGTTATATATATATATATATATATATACACACACACACCAGACACCACAGGAAGACTCCTCCTTTCCCGCGCATTTTTTATCCCACCCCGCACTGTAGCCTTTCGGTTGCAGTTACGGAGGGTGGACTCACATTCGGTTGCAGTTAGGGATCTCACACATCTTATGAAATAAGCCTTTCGGACATATTTCACGCTTAAGGAGGGAGGAATGCAACGGTCTCCCGACAGGTGTTACGAACACAGATAAGAACGGTTGTTCTTGTGTTTCGTTTGCTACTGTTCTAGTAGACGAACATTGATGTATGACTGTGCCTGTGTTTTAATGCGATCAAGAATACGAAATGCTTGGTTGCTGTTCTGAAAAAGAACACGAATAAGGCAGATTTATTGTAGACTCTCGGAAGAGAGAGACGTATTTTTGCACCGAACGAGGCGACGTGTATATCTGAAACTGTATTATATCGTAAAAATAAATGTGCTTGTCCAATTTAGGTATGCAGTGTCCCTCTGTTCTTGGCATCTACTACACAAGTTATCTATCAAATTAAGATGGCTCGATCACTCTGACAGTAATCAAACCTGCACCAAAATAAATATATAGAATGAACAAAAACATCTATTTATGAAAACCTGTTTTAAAAAAGATATAGTTAAGGTATTGCTTTTTCCCTCCGTAATGATGTAAAATAAATTGGTTACATTGCGCATTGTTTAAATTTATTATTATTTCAATGTGATTGTTGTTATATAAAATGTTGTTTTAAAGCATAGTTGTTTAAAACTAAAAGATATTTTACAATAGATTTGGAATTTTTATAATTGAAATGTAAACTGAAATCTAACGGATTTCAGTTCAAAAGCCTCAAAAAAGCTATTTTAATTACTTCAAAACTTGCATGATTAAATGAAATTGATTTAATTTGCTGGTTGCTTTCATTTCACATGCCTATTACATCAATGAGATTAAAGTATGCAGTCATTTTTTATAGGCGTACATTTACGTGGTCTAAAATTGTGATAAGAGACACAAAAAGTTAGTGTTATAAAACAGAAATAATGAATTAATTTTTTTTACTCACATACTTCCATTGGAATTACGACAATCACTTTTGAAGTGATAATACTTTATACAGTGCCCCATTGAATTGTAAATGGAAAAAATGTATTTGAGTTAAAGAAAAAATAAAAATTATATTTATTTTCATTAAGAAATAACCTTTAGATGAAGATGATTTTTCTTATAAAGCTAACTGAACAATGATGAAAATAAAAAAGAACATGAAGGAAATAAAAAACTATCACTTGATACCAATTTTGATTATTTTTTGTTTCATTCTTATTTCTCAAAGGTCTTTTTACAAATTGTTAATTTTTAAAGGTTACATTTCTTGATTCTTTTTTCATGTACCAAATTGAAGAACTCTAAAGGAAATTAATATTTGTCAACAGTTGAGAGAAAAATAACCATGGGATAAAAATACTATTGCGTTTGTTTTTAGAATTTCACGCACTTGATGCTTTCAATTGAATAGAATGGACCAGAAAATATTTATTGAATGAAGCAATTTGTTCCTGTTTAAGCGCTTATTTGAATAAAGTATACATGAATGTGTGTGTACGTGCTTGAGTGTTATCGTTAAAGTATGAAATCCGTTATTTCATAGAATACCTTGCTATTTCATGAAATAACTCATCAAAACAGTTAAAGTGTAAAACTCACTTGAATTCTATGATTTAACTAGCTATTTCATAGAATAATGATCTACACCCCATTATAGTGTAAAAAATAACCGCGTAAATAAATAAAGGTCCCTGATTCAAAAGGCTGTAAAATGACAACCACTGGTAAGATATTTTTGTAATTAACGATAATTTGCTGAACTTAATAAATAGATATTACTAACGGAACCAGAACAAAGTATTCCTGTTACGAAATTAATACGAACTGTTCTTCTGGTAACTCCTGTTGGAAAGCGCCAATCATATGCAGTTACAAATAGCAGCCAATAGAGAAGCTTATTGTATTCCTCTCTCTGTTACGCGCGAAGGCGGATGGCATGTTAGAGTGTAAGGACTATGACTAATGTGACCATACGTCCCGTTTTTAAGTAGGCTGTCTCGTTGTTCCCAAGCACAGATCCGGGACGCTGAAATCTCCCGTTTTCAGAAAGTGATCAACCAACTGTAACAATTTCGAAAAGAGGCGAGAAAAACAATCCGACGGACCTCATCTTTTTTATAGGGGTCCGGGACACAAAAATCGTCAAATTTTCGAAATTATTTTTATTATTTTAAGAAATTCTCTGTGTTTTTCTGCTTAAAAGGACGTCTAAATCATGTTTCTATCTTAATTAGAACTAGAGATATAATAATTTTTGTGGTGAGCTGTTTGGAAAATCTAACACTCTTGACAGTTCTTGTCATGGCAACAAGATCTGTCTTTAAAACTTTAAATGCGTTTTTCTCCATGATACATTTTTTAAAGATTTCCTGTATTCAAATTGCTATAAGTCGAAAATCGATAAAGTTTAAGGGTTGAAATTTGGAATATATCTTTTTCAAACATTATACTTTAATTTTGATTCAGAAAATTTAAAACAAATATTTACTTTTAAAAATATGACTTTTTTTTTTTTTAAAGTACCTTAAAATTTTCAAAGATTTTCATTCAAATATTTTTTATTAAATGAATATTTTTTTAAATTGCTGAATCAAAATTAAAGTTTATAAATTTGTGAATAATTAACTGGAAGAATTTTTTAAATTGATCAAGAATATTTTAAGTTTTAGCAATTTAAAATGACCCCTCTTTTTTTTTTTTTTTTTCAAAAAATTTTAATTTAAAATTTTTAAAAAACTTTTGGAAAAATTTTGAGTTGTGATTTTGCTTATTAGTTAGATGGGTAATCAGTACAAAAAATTCACCCGGACCCCCTTAAGTACTTTTTGTAGATAATTCCGGAAAATGTAAACCACGAAAAATTATTGTCATCGCTTCCGCGATCAACGATTTTTTATTGGAAAGATCGAGAAGACTTTTTTTCCTCTTGTTTTGACAGAAGAAAACGAGATTATATTGCTTACTCTCAATGTCATCCTCTTTAAAAAGGCAAACTGTTAAATACGAATGCATGGGCCCATCGGGATTAAGCGTACTTTTATTCGCGTCAACAAATTGGTAATGTCTACAACAAACTGGCCTGGTTTTGTCAACAAATGAGTGCGCCGGTGCATTTATTCAGCTGCTATTGACTGAATATTTAAATTTAGTACCTGTAATCACCTTAGGTGCCTAAAATTTTGGAATTCACACTGTAAACGAACTGGTTGTTACCTTTTCCCATCCCTAATCCGAAGCCTGCTAGCTGGCTCCTAGATTGAGAGTACGCGTAGACAGCTCGTGAATCTTCCTTGACAGTTGATTCTTGTTTTTATCGATGTGTTTTACTATAGTCAATTTAAATTTCTTGTACGTGAAACCTTCATTTCAACAATGCAATAAGTGCATTTTTAATGCTAACTTATAAACTAAGTACCCGTTTTTAAAACACAAAAGTAAATTTAAGAAATCCTGCCAAAAATTTCATTTTTATTTAAAATTGACACCAAATATACTTGAGCAAATTTGTTCTTCAGAAATATAAGACCACATAAATTAAACGTGTTCGTTCCTGTTTTCTTTTCATAAATGAATATATGTAAACAAAAAGAAATATGTGTTTTCTTGACTACTCATACTATTACCTAAAAATTAGTAGGTGTCCCGTTTTGAGGAAAAAAATAAATGGTCTCATTAGCTATGACCCGGTAAGTTGTGTGTATCGCGAACCAAATAAGGGGGACTGACCCCTAGTAATCTATGCTTGCCAACGCCTGGAGGTTTGATTTGCAATCCTCATTGGATGGGTGTGGGAAACTTGCTCGCTTCGCTGTCATCAATAAAGACATATGATAGTCCAAAAAAAAAAAAAAAAAAATTCAAATGTAAATTTGTAAAATGTAAAATTATACAATACTTCTGGAATAACAACTCGAAGAATTTGGAATTAAAATAAAAATTGTAAGCAAATTTTGACTGCTGCAAGAGCTGCTTTGGCAATCGAATATCCAGCATGTTGTTTGTGTGTACATTTCCTCAGCACTCGAGTCACCCATACACTTTTCCATTGAGTCTGTTGTCGAAAGTTGTAGTGCAGGCGTCTTTTTGAACTATAATTGTTGGGTCCGAAAAGGGCCGTTTTTTTAAATGGTCCTGAAAAGAGCCCTGGTTTTTGACATTTTGAAAGAAAGTAGTGCAATAAACTTTAATTATTCATTTTTTCCAATAAAATTTCACATGATAACGCAATAAATTCAATTGAGGAGCTAGGCTTTGTGGTAAACAAACAATCGTACAGTGTTGCCAAAACGCGATAACAAATAACTTCTTTTTTGTGTGCCACGTAAGAGAATTAATTATATATACGGTGGTTATCAAAATAATGGAAACACCTGTGAATAGAAGTAACATTTAAGAATGCGCTTCGTAAATATAATCCTAGCTACAAGTTTTTTTATATAAAAAGTACTATATATCATTGTAGTATGAGGTAGCTTTAGTAAAGTTGTATACGTCGTGGATTTTTGTCAAAAGCCTAAAATGTCGCATCTCACAGACTTTCAAAGAGGCCAAATTGTAGGTAATGGTAATGGTAATTTTAGTTAACGTCGTACTAGAGCAACACAACGGTCTATTTACGATGTTCCGGGATCAGTCCCTTCAGGGAAAGATCCGAGGACAACACCTCGTAATTTTGAACCACGGTCAGATGAAGAAGCAACACCTGAGCTGGCACCCCACTCTCCAAACTTCCCCACCAACCCAATGTGAGGACTTTCGTCCACGACAGATTTAAGGTGCACCAGACGCCTCTTCACCATACGCTTACAAATATCCATGCCCGGACCGGATTTGAACCAGGAACCTTCCGATCTAGAGGCTAACACCTTAACCACTACACCAGTTGATCGGCTGCCAAATTGTACAAATTGTAGGAGCCCGACAAGTTGGAGGAATTGAGACCGAAACAACCCATCTTTTAGGCGTTTCAAGAGTTACGGTGTCTAAAGTCATGACAGCATTCACAGCGCGGTAAGACAAGTTCGGTAAAGCTCCCATCTATGTTAGTCTGATGTTATTATAATGTCTATTAAGATCAAGTCTTCTATTATGAGAAAGAGTACTTTCACAAACAATGCAAAACGGTTTTCCTGAAGACTTGCAAAAAAGGTATTGTTAAACCTATGGTTTTTTTGCATATAAACTCAAGATGTCAGGTAGACATCATAAATTTTTAATCACAACCTGGTGGAAACTAAATTTATTTTAGTTCATCTAGACTACTGTATGTTGTTTTAATACCTCTTCAAACAAAGAGAGCAGAACAAATTGTAGCACAGTTTCTTGATATATTCCGGTTGTTAGGAATATTTTGTTAAACAATACGTTTATACGAATTCCGTAAGGGAAGAAAATTTATTTTGATTGCTTCTTGCAAAGAATATTTTAAAGGACTTTTGCCACTGTGTGGCGAAAACGGCGTTGCGCGTGACAGTTGTTTTCGTGGGGTGTGGTGTAACCTCTGCTCGCTAACCCCCGGTGATTGCTACGAATTCACAATTGCTTCACAAACAAAAAGGGAATTCGTAGCCTATTGGATTACGGTCAACGCCGTGATGGCCTCGTCATTGTCAAATGTGGCCAAATACGAATTGCGAAGAGATCCAATTGGCGTTAGGTCAGAATCTCTTGCGAAAATATAAATATTTAATTGCAAAATTATTCATTAAAAGAAAATCAAATGTATAAGGTATCTATCAGGGGTAAAATTTTCCGCTGATTTCAAATCCGTTGAAGTTTTTACTCCATCTTTAACGATATAGGAGACAGAAAAAAGAACTACATAACTCGAGCTAAAACTTTTTATTAGTTTTGTTCTTCGAATGAAAGCGTTCAAACGGAAACACAGAAAAACATAAATTTGGAAACTGCCATCTCTTTATGATGTTGCCATTCTAAGGAAAACAATAATAATTAAATTCATTTAAAAAAGTTATAGATTGAATTTTAAAATTCGGCTCGACACAAAAATTGCAAAACATTTGGACTACATGTGTGCCAATTCCTATTGTTGTAAGTGCCACAGATTCGTCAGAACTTTGATCTTAGAAAACGAACAAACACTTCCTTTTATAATAATACAGATTGATATCAAAGTTAATTTTTTAATTATTTGTAACGAATTGAGTATTTTAATTAGATCTAATTTGTAAAATTGCAAAATCAGATTTATCTCCAAAACTTTCTTTTGTACTAAACTTTGATACTATATCTATAGCAATGACCGTGTCTTGAATTTATCATTGTTTATTTCTTAATTGGACTCAACTGTGTAGACATATTATCAAAAACGGTTTTGTGCATATTTATTTACAGGGAATACAATAATGCCAGCTTACCTATACCAACTATAATTTTTCATTCCATATTGCTTGAACTATTATGCGAGTGCGAACGAATATTTTGAACTGATATTTTAGAACTGAGAAAACTTTTTACGGACAAACTAAGTGTCTGAAATCAATATGGAAAGTGATAAAATCTTCTAAAAGGAAGAGTACCGAAAGGAGGGTGTTCGTTTTACTGTAACACCACTCGAAACGACCCCCTATTCCAAACTGATCTTGACTCGGAAACGTGGAAACTTCGGTGACGTTTGCAGAATGTATGATCCAGAGAGGGAATCCAACGTAACTATCAAAATAGTCCCATCCGAAAAGACCTCTGGTGAGGAAACCACATTGTAGCCTGGGCTCGACCATCCCAACATCTTGCCGTTCATGGAGATGATGACTCAGTCCCATTAAGACCCGATGCACGCATCCGATTTTTCAACGTGCGGCGCCGCTGCGGCACCGAAGCCCAACTATGCACACATAACCGTGAAATGACGCAAGTACTCATTTCGTGCAATAAATATTCTGTCGAAGAAAACGTGTTTATTTCGCTTACTTGGTGAAAAAAAGTATATTTTGAAACAAAATAGACGATACTGGATACAACCATTTATGAATTATTATTTATATTGCATATATTTATGAAAACAAGGTACTTCAGACCGGAGAAGCGTGTTCACGGCGCCGTGGGGAACTGCGGTACGAATTTCACGTAAGTTGAACGTGCGTCACCGCAGCGCCGCCGTAGATATGTGTGCAGTACTCCATTCGATCTATTGGCGCAGCTTGGCTAGATCTGGCCCGTGCGCCATGAAAAAAAAACCCAGCCATTGGATTTAATGTATCTCAGACCGGACTTCCGTTGCGGCAGCGGCGTCGCATGTTGAAAAACCGGATGTGTGCACCGGGCCTAACGTGACTCTATACGTGATGCCGGTCCAGCATAGAAATCTACATTACATATTGAACGACAGACACCTTGCCATCAATCCAGGATTTTTCACTCTAGTAAAAGGGTGGATATTCGAGGTTCTGTGCGGTTTTGAGTACCTCGGTACCAACCGCCTGTGCCACATGGATATTAAAGAGGACAACGTCCTCATTTCGAAAGAATCAACGGCTATTGCTCTGAGACTTCTCCTTCATCAACGTGACAGTCGCACCGCTTAACAGGTAACGAACTAAAGTTTGATAGCATTTCATGTTTCTTAGGAGTGCGAGTTTTCTCTGCTAGTCAGAATCGCTCTGCGAAATACTTTTCAACTATGCACATTTCAGAAAGCTAAAATCCAACTTTTAGTTGGTAGATAATTTTAAATATCGAATTGTATTATTCTTGGGAAAATAAGTAAGAACTACATAAAAAGTAAGAATATATAATTTCGGTAGAACATATAGTAAAAAGTAATTACAGGTTTATTCAAACGCTCTAAAAGCCCTTGATTGCGGTTATTAACCTAGAGTAGGATATAATTGTGGATAATATCATCACACACCACTTTTACAGGGTGGTATCAGAACCTGTAAAACCGGAAAATCAGGTAAATTTCAGGGAAAATTTCCAATTTTCACAAAAAATCAGGGAAATTTTGATAACTTAGTCCCGGTGCACCCATCCTGTATTTCAACGTACGGCGCCGCTGCGGCAGCGAAGCCCAACTATGCACACATAACCGTGAAATGACGCACGAATTCATTTCGCGCCATTTGGGATAAATATTCTATCGAAGAAAACGTGTTTATTTCGCTTACTTGGTGTAAAAAAAGGTATATTTTGTAACAAAATAGACGTTACTGGATACAACCATTTATTAAATATTATTAATATTCCATTTATGTATGAAAACAATGTACTTCAGAACGGAGAAGCGTTTGCTACGAGCTGTGGCGCCGTGGGAAACTGCGGTACAAATTGCACGCAAGTTGGACGTGCGTTGCAGCAGCAGCGCCGGAGGCATGTGTGTGCACTACTCCATTAGATCTAATGTATCTCAGACCGCACTTGCTTTGCGGCAGCGGTTCCGCACGTTGAAAAACAGGATGTGTGTTCCGGGCCTTGAACGGCAAATATTATCGTTTGTCCTATTTAGAGATTTTTAGTACTTTTTTTGAGAATCGAATAAATTGCATTCTCTGAAATTGTTATTCGAATAAAGAACACTGACGTCGTAATTTTTGAATACCGCGAAAACTGCCGCCGTTTTTTTTTCGCGTAACTTTTGGTATTCGGTATACAATTTGAAATTTGTGTTACTAATGATGTTTTTTTGTGCATTAAATTAATATTTTTGCCTGCAATTACATTTTTGTCGTATTGTTTTATGTATTTTTGCATTTGATATTGATGTATAGTATGATAATGTAGGGTCAGGTGTAATAAATTCATAATCAAAATATTTTGCATTTTTTATCTCCATTTTTTTCAATTGCTATTGAAAGAGTTCCTTTAAGGGTTCCAACCCTTACAATAACAATTGAAATATCTGAAGAAAAGAAATACAAAATATATGTGGAGAGAGTTATCCTTTGCCACCCTGTTTTCCTTTCTGGATGTTTTTTCAACTAGGTATCTCCTCGTTTACAAAAGTGACCAGACCTTATGGACGAAATAACTCGTCAGTAGAAGTTGATTGACCAGATCTTGGTCGCGCCATCATAAAAATTTAGGCAATAAATATCATGATGACGAGATATCACGTCATTATCAAAATGGGTCCAATCTTGATTTTGTCAAAACCTGATGGTTAACTGGCTATTGAAGATAGAGGGCTTGTTGCAAATTCGCCTTTACAAGGAGCCTTTTTTGAACTGTCACTGAAAGAAGAATATCTTCGAGGGGCGTAGTCAAGTTAGAAGATTAAGCAATATTTCAGGAACGACTTCCTATTTCTGAAGAGCATTTATTGTTCTTACCTTTTGGTCTGAAACACACAGATGATAGTTTCTTGTTTTCTCCTTTTCCAAGTCATTTTCTTAAAAACAAAAGTGTTTTCCATTTGCGATTTTCTTAAAAAATTTTAATTTTTCTTTAATAGTTTAAAAATAATTTTATTAATCTTTATAGTTAATATATCAACAACTTACTATATATACAACATCATTATAATAGTTAACATATAATTTTACTAATTATCTTAAACAGCTTACATATAATTTTAGAAATTATCTTAAACAGTTTACATATAATTTTAATAATTATCTTAAACAGTTTGCATATAATTTTAATAATTATCTTAAACAGTTTCTTTTAAATTTGTGGAGATACTAACCACTTTTACCTTTTTCCCGGACTACACGACGCTCCTGATTCCCGCCAAAGTATCAATTCCAATCAGCAACCAGAACTATGACATCACCACGTACAGGAGTGCTTTGTGATCATGATGTACGATGCCAGGCCCGAAGTGGCCATTCTCTGTTACCCGTCCCCATATTGTAACTGTCCCCATTTTATTTAATTAAATGTGATTACTCGTATATCAAGCTCTCTGTCTGCCCATAAATGGTTCCAAAAGTGCTCTTTCCCTACCCTAATTCCGATAAATTTCGAGGAAGATAGCCGACACGAGGAGATTCTACCTTACGGAATACACCACTATACTACTCTGGATTACGACTCGAAGACCTGGTGCAGATTGCAGGGCAAGAACTGAACGGCAAACACCATCCGTAGCCACGACTAACGACGCAATTGTAAGTACGATTGAACTTTTCATCAGTGTACTTATTACCTGCCCTGGATGCGACAACGCTAAAAAATGACTGACAGACAAAAGTTAGATGATTTTCCTCAGATCAGAGACAGTCTGAAAAGAAGCTCCACTAAATGCATTAAACTGCTTCGTACTCTCATTTTTGATTGCGACAATTCTCGCTAATAGAATAAAAAATATAATAAATTTGTAAAATAAATAGAATAACCTTGAGTGTTCTCTAAATAAATCATCACATATTCCATAAATAGGATATTGTCATACGACATCCGTCCTTTCCAAAATTAAGTACCAATCCCGAAGAACAGAACCCAATTTCCCAGTTTAACACCATACGAGAGAAATTGTTTGGGTTCATTTGAAAGACGCTCCGATCTCACATCTGCAAAATCACTTAACGCAACTTTCCCCTAATGAGAAAACCAGATGTGTGAAGTTCCATGTCCGTTGGGGCCACCAGAATTGGAGTGGAATCGCACAGTGTTTGGTGTATAACGACATTCCACCCAACCATAGCACGAGCGCTGTCGCCAATCTTTTCGCTCCAAGCACTGCTTGGCGAGAGAAATGCTCAAGCGCGAAAACGAGGGTTTTCGATTTCCCAGTCTTCCCTTCGTCCCGTCTGGCGTGGCCCAACGACTCAGGTATTTAAATGTTTTGAATTACACTCTCCCCTCCTTAAATTTTTGACAATTTCATATCTCTAGTGAGACTTGTCACCTCCCACGGAAGTAACGATTCTATTTTTGGACTATTTCTGTGGCTTGTTAAAAAGACTAGAGCATTATAAGTATCCATTCCAACTCCCGCTGGAACACCACCAGCCCTTGAATAACGTTGTACTGACAACTATCATTATTACCAGTATAACATATATATATATATATATATATATATATATATATTTACTCTCGAGTGAATAAACAGGGATTCATTTGTCACCAGAACTCTGTCTTTCTTACAATCACGGAAAACCAACGCACAATAAGCTCTAATCATTCTTCCTTAGTGAATATTTTTAAACTCCCACTATACGATCCGTAATCTGAAAATCTCCATTGTAACCATTGTTACAATAAGTGGTGCCATACGACCAGTCGGTATAAAAATCTGGTAGTTATTTTCGCGGAAATAACGAACTTCGGTCATTCTTATTTTTCTTCAACTTTAGGGTGTGACGCTCAATAGTATGCGGCAAAACCGACCGTTTTCGTGACGTCACACACTAACTAGCCCCCCCCCCAACGAATGAACGTAAAGATAGAGCCCGCGTGATTTGAATTCTTGTTTATTTACATCGGAACTTTATCTGGTTGTTCATACTGTAATATACAATTCAATACTTAGACAATTTATTGGGAACAAAGCAATTTGATTACTTTATTTAAATTTAATAATTGGAAATTGACTATTCATTATTGATTTATACTTGTTATTATATCATGTCATATTTCCAATTTTAATTTCAACCTGTCTCAACTAAATAATATTGCTATATTTATTTACTTGTGCCTTCATTTCTGATATTTTGCATAAAATATTTTGTTCTATTTACATATTCTTACTTAAGTTTATTACGCCAATCCTCCAGATATTTATTCATCTTCACTGTTGTTTACAAAGTGTTACACACAATAACTCAGACATTGTAGTTCTGAAACACCACACAAACCAAATCACATATTTTATCTGTGCATTTCATAATTTATCCTTACTTTTAATCCACACCTTTCATATTTTACCTTGCATTCCATATTTTAATTTGTACTTCTTACTGTGTGAAATAACAACCAACGGGGCACACTTTAACATATGCCCCAAAGATCATCAAAACGTGTTAAAACAAAAAAGCAAACTTCAAAACAAGAGATAACCATAATGGACAACCCCAGCCTCACATTGGAATTGATTCCATTCTACAATGGGTCACCAGAAAACACAGACAACTTCTTCCTACAGTTAAAACGAGACATCAATATCAACAAATGGGATTTTCCCACCGTGCAAGCCATACTTGGAGCTCGACTTACGGGTCCAGCTCTAGAGTATTTCTCAACAAACCCCCAGTGCAAGATGGCAACCAATATTGAAGAAGTCGAAAATATAATATCGAGTTTCTTCAAAAATAAAAAATCTGATGCTGAGCAACAACAAGAGATCCACTTTATCAAGTACTCCACTGGAGAAAATATTAAAAATTTTGCACACCGCCTACAGATATCTGCAGAAACCATCTACAATAAAACAACCACACCAGAAGCCAAAGCCATAGCTGACAATCTAATACTCACGAAATTCATTGCATCACTCCCTGATGTCTTCAGAAATAAATTGATCAGCAAAAACCCTGCCACACTTAACGAAGCCATCAACATAGCTGAAAAGATTCAAACGCAGCAACAACAACACCATGTGTGTTCCACTACACTGTTACCACCAGTACACACCAGCGATCACGAGGACAACAGAATCAATGGGAGACTCGATGCAATCTCACACCAAATTGCCACTCTACAGATCACTAAAGCCAATGAAATGCCACAACAACGACCGGCAAGGATGCCAACAGAACCCACTAGGTCAACAATCTCCTGTGTATTCTGTGGACAAAATGGCCACATCATGCAAGACTGCCGTCAATTCCAGCGTGTGATGAACCGTAATGATCAACAACAAGACACCTTCAGGTCACAGCGACAACAACGTCAGCAATTCAACAACAGAGCTCAGCGATACCAGCCACCTGAACGACAACAACCTGGCCAACACTATGCTCACTTCGAAGTACTCCAAGTACCAGTGTGGCAACCACACCAGGCATTCCAGACCCAACAGATGTTCCCACCACAACAACATGGGTACCCCAACACACGAAGTTATCAGCCAATGCAGCCAAGTTCTCACCATGTGGCAACAGCTGCACTGAATGACCATACAGTACCCAAAGAAATCAATCCAACCACAATTGCACATTTAAACTAGAAGCTGACGACCAGAACAACTCCCCTTGCCGTCACTAAACTACCCAAACAGTGGAGTTACCATATCAACTTATAATGAATGTTAACCACCATGCATCACTCCCCATGATCCATGTTAATGTTGCTGAAGAAAAGCTCACGTTCCTTGTCGACAGTGGAAGCAGCATCTCCCTACTCCCAGCACATATATTTCATGAAATTAAAGACAAAATCAATCACAAGTTCCTATCCAGACAGTGCACTATCAAAAGTGTCAACGACACAGAAGTCAAATTCCTGTACTGTGTCGACATACCCATCCACATTAACAACAAGAGAATTCGACACACCTTCTTTGTCACAAGAGACATCAAGTCCAATACCTTCCAAGGCCTCCTAGGGTATGACTTCCTCCTTCAAAACAGAGTCACCCTAAACTTCCAACAAAATACGCTCCAATTCCTTGATATAACTGTACCAATCGTCAACAGAGGATACAAAATACCAACAGCATGTTCCAGTGAGGATAATACACCTCCAACAAGCAATACAATCACAACTCAACACCAAGCCATAGCAGAACACACTAAAACTGATGAAAAGGATAACACATCGACGACAGCAACAGTAACTACAACAGCCAAAGTCATCTTACAACCACAAGAAACAACATACATCACCCTCAAAGTTAACGACAACAAATCTAAACACAACATCATCCTCTTCCAATCAACTCTGACTGACCACACAGTAGAACTCCATGACAGTATTAACGAGTTAAGAGCCAATAACACCTTCACAACCCTCATCAGAAACATTGGAGGCAAGAAGATTCACCTAAATAAAGGCAGCAGACTTGGCATAGCGTCTACCAACATCACAGTTCAAGAGGAGGAAACCCAAGAATTTCCTGTCAATTCGATCCGAGCAACAGATGCCATCATCCAGCGACGCTGCCATGAGCTCAAACAGACAGACTTTGCATTAGACCACCTTAATGCAAAAGACAAATCAACCCTCCTCCAAACGTTGATGGAGTTTGCTCCAGCCTTCTCCAAGAATATCCATACCCTTGGGCACTCTGACTTAGTTCAACCTAGAGTCAACACAATACATCCTCATCCTATCTCTTCCACGCCCTACCCCATCCCACAGTCACTTCAAAATCACGCAAGAGAATATCTTGAAGAATTGGAGGAAGCAGACATCATAGAAGAACATTCCGCAGAATGGGCATCACCTATGGTGCTGGTGAAAAAGAAAGGACACTCACCTGAAAATCCATCTCTCAGACTTGCTCTTGACCTACGCTTACTGAACAAGGTCATTGATGGTTGTTCTTATCCATTGCCCAAGATTTCCGACATCCCTAGGAGCTTGGCAGGGTACCAACTATTCTCTGTCCTTGACCTCAACTCAGCGTACTGGCAGATCCATCTACCAGAAGAGTACAGAAAGTTCTTGACATTCACAACACCATGGAAAACCTACCAATTTAAACGCCTTCCATTTGGAATCAAACACGCAGCAGCACACTTCCAAAGATTGATGGACAAAGTTCTGTCCTCAATCAACCATCATGGTATTCACTGCTACCAAGATGACATCATCATTGCTGCCAACTCAGTTAACGAACTCAACACCAAACTAAGAGATGTTCTCATGGTACTCCAAGCAGAAAACCTCACATTAGCCCCTGAAAAATGCAAGTTTGCCACTCCATCAATCCAATACCTTGGATTCACAATATCAGCTCAAGGACTAACTCCTGGCAACGCAAACACAGAAAAAATCACTAAATTCTCCATACCAAAGAACCAAAGGCATCTAAAAAGATTCATCGGACTGTGTGGATACTACAGACACATAGTACCACAATACGCTGAAGGGATCAAACTTCTCAATGACCTAGCAAACACCAAAACATTCCTATGGACACAAGAACATCAAGACTCGTTTGAATCTCTACAAAAGACATTCTTCAAGCAACCATTCATCCTTCAACCAGACTGGCAGAAGGAGTTCTTTCTGAATACGGACGGATCACATATTGCCATTTCTGGAATTCTTATGCAAATGGGTGAAAAACATCTCCAACCAGTTGCATATTATTCCAGAACCCTTACATCAACAGAAGCAAGATACCCTGCCGTCAAGATAGAGTTGATGGCCATCCACAACTCAGTGAAACACTTCAGGGAATTCCTATATGGAAGACACTTCACCATCCTATCAGACCACATGAACTTTAAATACCATTCCCAACTAGAGAATCCAGCCAACATCGTCGCACGATGGCTAATGGAGCTTGCTGAATATTCCTTTACTTTCCAACACATTAAAGGAGAAACAAACCACCTTGCTGATTATGTCTCGAGAGAACCAGATGGCCAACCAGAGCCAGAGTTTGATACAATTCTTCCAGCACAAGAACTTAACATAATTGCTACTCTAATAACAGATGAATTAAACAAGTCCAACATCCTAAGAGAACAAGCGGCAGACAATGAACTTATCGAAATCAAGGACAACCTTGCCAAAACATCACACAGAGATAAAAACAACTTCTTCATTAATCCAAATAGTAACCTCTCTACTCATGCATATCACAATAAGACAAAACCACTTGAAACAGAAAGAATGTAACAAAACAATAGTAATGCCACACAGCCTCAAGAAACACGCTTTGCAACAAGCCCACCTTTCTCACTTCGGGACCGACAAAACATATTTGCTACTCAAACAAAGGTACTTCTGGAATGGAATGTATGCTCACACAGCCAACTATGTCTCATCATGCATATCGTGCTGTCACAACAAGAGACTGTACAGCAGAAAACCACCCTTTGGGGAGACTCCTGTTCCCTCCAAACCTAGCGAGTTCGTGTCCATGGACATTCTAGGACCTATTCAAGGCAACAAATACGTGCTCACAGTACTGGATCACTTCAGCAAACACATGGAACTTTTCCCCATGAGCAACATTCAAGCCCAGACGGTTGCCAAATGCCTGATGCAGTATATCACGACATTTGGGAGACCAACCATGATACTGAGTGACTTAGGCACCCAGTTCACATCTGAAATTTTCCAACAGATCACCACCATTCTAGGTATCTCGTTGCACCACACAACCACCAGGAACCCAAAAGCAAATGGACAATCAGAGCGAATCAACTCGTCTCTCAAACACACTATTCTTGCTCTCACGGACAGACGCGTAGACTTCAATACTGCAGTGGCTATACACAAACAGATGTATAATGCATCAAAGCACAGCAGTCACGGCTTTACGCCAGACATTATCCACTTTGGACGTAACCTCAGCCTAGTCTTCGACACTACTGAGGAAACAGAAGAGGTTTCAAGTCCACTCATCACTACAGATGGACACACGAATGACCTACTAAGAGCCTTACAGATCATCCGCAAAGAAACGGAAGAAAATCTGAGGCATCAACAAGGCATTCAACAACAGAGGCTTAACCAAAACAGTGCCCAACGTGTCACAAAGAGAGGTGACGTTGTATATATCAAGAATGGGGACAAATTCAAAGTGATATTCAGTGGACCCTATGAGGTCATAAAGAAACCAAATGGTCACATATGCATCATTAGAGAACTGGACAACCATGCAGCTCCAGAAATCACAGTAAATAACCACCGCCTCAAAATTTCAACTCGCCGCTTTGCATACTTAGAAACTGGGAGTGATGACAACACACAGTGTCAAGAACAGAACTCTGGACCAAATCTCCGTCCAAGGCGAAAGTAACCCAAGATAGACAGGAGTGTATATTATTTACTTTATGTGTCTCCATGTTGTTATATTTTTTGTTTATATTCTTACTTATATACGGAAATATATATATATATATATATATATATATATATATATAAAAGTTAGTCAGGTTTCCTCCCCTCCCTCCCTGTGTCAATATTATGAGTGTATTAATCTGACCACAATGGGCCACTCCAGCGATCCAGTGGTGAGTATGTCGTTACGCAACAGGGAAAATTATTCATGATAACAATCAATAACTATCTTGTATATCTTTCAGAAGGAAGACCAACTCAACAATAGGGTTAGACCACAAGTAGGTCAGCCTACCGATTTCGCCTCCTATACACAATGGAGTTAGGGTCCTTGGGGATGTTTGGCCAACATACCTCAGGGTCCTCCTCAGCTTCATTCATCCCATACACTAAACCATGAGGCATTTCTGTGGCTGGCCACTGTAGGGATGCTCCATGGTAAGTGTAATGTAAATTAAGGTCAACCCCTTTGACATATTCTCTCACATAGTGCAATATGCTTCAATTGGGATTCCTTTCGGCATAAGTGCAATAAAATAACAGGCACAACAATTCATCCTTTATGACTCTTTAATTTTATATTGTTTATGTATATTTTGTATGTATGGTTTATTGCAATTTAGTTGTTATGTACTGTGAAATTCTTGCTATTATTCAAATCATGTGACTACAATGTGTATAGATTTGTTGTACTTTTATCTAACAATTATGTTGATTTTAGTGATGTCAATTATCCTCTGACATGGGTGGTGTTCTAGGCGGAAGTGCTCAGTTCCCAGCAAGTTTGTGAAACTCCTCAAAAGTTAAGAGGAGGGAAGAAGATGTCATACGACATCCGTCCTTTCCAAAATTCAGTACCAATCCCGAAGAACAGAACCCGATTTCCCAGTTTAACACCATACGAGAGAAACGATTTGGAGTCCATTTGAAATACGATCAATCTCACATCTGCAAAATCGCTTAACGAAACTTTCTCCTAATGAGAAAACCAGATGTGTGAAGTTCCATGTCCGTTGGGGCCGCCAGAATTGGAGTGGAATCGCACAGTGTTTGGCGTATAACGACATTCCACCCAACCATAGCACGAGCGCTGTCGCCAATCTTTTCGCTCCAAGCACTGCTTGGCGAGAGAAATGCT
The DNA here is from genome assembly GCA_947359465.1 of Metellina segmentata. NCBI lineage: Eukaryota > Metazoa > Arthropoda > Arachnida > Araneae > Tetragnathidae > Metellina > Metellina segmentata. Next base: position 71,481,304 of record OX375874.1, read on the forward strand.
CAAGCGCGAAAACGAGGGTTTTCGATTCACCAGTCTTCCCTTCGTTCCGTCTGGCGTGGCCCAACGACTCAGGTATTTAAATGTTTTGAATTACACTCTCCCCTCCTTAAATTTTTGACAATTTCATATCTCTAGTGAGACTTGTCACCTCCCACGGAAGTAACGATTCTATTTTTGGACTATTTCTGTGGCTTGTTAAAAAGACTAGAGCATTATAAGTATCCATTCCAACTCCCGCTGGAACACCACCAGCCCTTGAATAACGTTGTACTGACAACTATCATTATTACCAGTATAACATATATATATATATATATATATATATATATATATTTACTCTCGAGTGAATAAACAGGGATTCATTTGTCACCAGAACTCTGTCTTTCTTACAATCACGGAAAACCAACGCACAATAAGCTCTAATCATTCTTCCTTAGTGAATATTTTTAAACTCCCACTATACGATCCGTAATCTGAAAATCTCCATTGTAACCATTGTTACAGATATGAACCTCCTTAAAAACCCTTATGGGAAGGTTGTATTCTTCACAATTTTAGAAATTAATGATATATATAAAATTCAGCGAAATTTAGTTAGAATCCGGAGTTAATTCCATAATTAATCACAAAATACACAAATGTAGATTCAAATTCTAACAACAAATGCAACGCACGTAAGCTGAAAGATAAGTAAATACTAAATATCTGCCAATGTCGCCAACAAGAATCGAGAGCGCGCGGGAAATGCTGGTTGCCTCCTATTGGCTGGCGCGCGATTCTAAATGAAATTACTACGCTCCACGTAAAAGGCAAAATATTCAATATTTCACGCTAATTACGACAAAAAATCATTATATATGTGTGGGGTTAACAAATTAATCACATTTATAAGTTGCAGTGCCTCAATGCATTCAAATATCGTACAAGGCGCTGGGAACTATTTGTTTCGTTTGCTCTCAGCGTATTCCTATTGTGCCAAGTAAGCCTGTAACTTAGTATAGACGGCCGTCTAAACAGAGTCCAGAGGTGTCAACTTTGACGAAGAGAATTCAGTGGAGAATGGGCAACACAGACGGCTGTCGTGGTTTAGTTTATTCGAGAAACAAAACAAAGTGGCTTTTTATTCTCTAGTCCAAAGTTTCTAACTTCGGGATCGTTGAAGATAGAATGAAAATTGCAACGGATTTCAAATCAGCGTAAAATTCTACGCCAGATCGATACCAACAAAAGTTTTATTACTCAATTATTTTCCATTTGATTATTTAATTATTTATTAAATAATTAATTATTCATTTAAAGAAAATCATATTTAAGGTATCGTTCTGGTGTAAAATTTTCTGCAGATTTCAAATCCGTTGAAGTTTTTATTCTGTGTTTAACGATCCCGATTTTACTAAAACGAACTAATCAATGGCAGTCAAATATGTTTGTTTGTTTTGCTCCCCTCCGCACGAATCGTATGGCTCAGGAAATTGTTGCCGCTGCTAAAGAAAAAACGTTACCCAACTGTTTGAGACCGCTATGACTACAGTCATGGAAATGGCGGCTCCGATAATTTTTGTTACGCTCACAAATAACTCTTTCTAGGAAACCAACACCATCTGTTAGTATAAACAACGTTTTAGTGACGTCACCCACAGCTACATCACGGTCGCTAGATCACGGCTACGTTTTCATGCTGTCAACCCTCATTTAATTATTCTTTGAAAGATATTATTGGTACTGTGAAATATTTTTCTGGTAAAGATTCGTATCATATTACTTTGTTTTTAAGTGACTTAAAAGAAATTTTTGAAACTTACTGTATTCACTCTGATGTGTATCAACAATTCTAGTAGCTAAAAAAGCGCTAGCCTATCCAGCTAAATTATTTGTGTCTATGTTTAAACAAGTCACTACTTGGGCAATTTTGAAAGAAAATTTATTATTAGAATTTAGCACTAAAGTTTCTTTTCTTGATGTACACAAGTTACTAGTTGCCCGTCAAATTAAACCAAACGAAAAACTTTTTGAGTACTTTATTTCGTTTTTCTGAGTTTTTTATTCTGATAGTTACTAGTTGCCCGTCAACTTAAATCAAACGAAGCACTTTCTGAGTATTTTATTTCTATGCGCCAAATTGATTCTCATGGTAATTTCGATGATTTATCTTTCTTGAATATGTTATTGCTGGTATCCCTGAGTGTACTCACAAAATTATTTGTATGGTGCTAAGAATATTCACAAGTTTAAAGAAAAGTTGAGAACTTTAGAAAAACTTTACTTTAATGAACGTACCAACCTTTTCTCTGGTAACGATAAGCGTTCAAATATGGCTCCTCAACGTCAATTTCAGGACAATAAAAGATTTTTCCGACGACCCGATCGACATTCAGATAGATCTCATTCCGATAATAGTACATCCAACCAACGTTGTTTTGGTTGCGGTGATAAGTCGCATAACAAAAACTGTTCAAAGTTTTGAGCTGAACGCATTAATCGACACAGTAGCCAAAAAACTCTCCTTAAGCATAGTGTTTACGGAAAATTAGAAATGCCGCCTCAGTTAAATAATACAACTATTCGCTTAAGCGGTTTGGAAATGCTTCTATCAACCCTGTAGTAACATTTGAAACTACCATTACGATTGACCACTCAGACTTCACTTCCAGTGTTTGTGTTGTTCAAGATGCACACCTCGCTTACGATTGTATTATTGGTACTGACATAATACAGCAAGGTACACTAGCTATTAACTGCAACACAATTAAACTTGAAAGGCATTCTGATCAGTTTTTAATTAAAATGCAAATGTTATCGATCAATCTCAAGTTGACATGTTACATTTCCAATGTACAAATCCGAACAGAAACTGCATCTCTAATCGAAAACTTTAAGCCCAAACAAACTAAATCTGTTGACGTTGAAATGTCGATCGTTTTAAATGATCCCACATCAGTGTGTTCACTACCACGAAGGCTCTCTCCTAAGGAAAAAGTTATCGTAGAAGAACCAGTTTCACAATGGCTGTCCGACGATATAATTCGCAGATCAACCTCGAACTACGCATCCCCCATAGTTCTCGTGAAAAATAAGGACAATTCACCTCGATTATGCGTTGATTATCGTAGACTAAACAAACGCATATTACGCGAACAATATCCTATGCCAATAATTTCTGAAGTTTTGGATAAAGTGGGTTCCGCAAAGGTGTTTAATACTCTCGATTTACGAAACGGATTCTTTCACGTTAATGTCGCTACTTCTAGTCAAAAGTATATTGCATTCGTCACCCATAAAGAACATTACGAATTTAAAAAAGTTCCATTTGGTCTCAGTAACAGTAGTGCGTGTTTTTCAAGATACATTAACTGTGTATTTCGTGAACTTTTAAAGAACAGTACAATTCTTCTTTACATGGATGATTTAATAGTATGCTCTGAAAATGAACACGAGGTTCTAAATAAGCTCAAATATTTCTTCAAAACTGCATCCGAATATAGACTGCAACTTACCATGAAAAAATGTAAATTTTTGCACCGTGAAATTGAATTTTTAGGTCATAAAATTAAAGATGGGAAATTGCATCTTTCCGCAAATAAAGTAAAAGCTGTTCAAAATTTCACAGAGCCTACCTGTATCAAAGATGTCCAACGTTATATCGGACTTGCATCCTTTTTCGTAAGTTCATTTATAATTATTCAGTTATCGCTAAACCATTGAGTGACCTCCTTCGCATACACATAGCGTTCAGTTTTGAACTAGATACCCGAAACGCGTTTCACGTGCTGAAACGTATGGTGTGTTCTGAACCTGTTCTATGCATGTACAAACGGCAAAGTGACACTGAAGTTTACACAGACGCCAGTATTGACAGTTATGGTGCTATCGAAGCTCTAGTCAGGACAACCAATTCCATCCAGTGTGTTACATGAGCCGTATAAGACGTCAGAAACCGAACGCAAGTACTCTAGCTTTGAATTAGAAGTGTTAGCAGTGATTGAAGCTTTAAAGCAATTTCGTGTTTATTTTTTAGATATCCCATTTAAAGTAATCATTGACTGTAAAGGCTGCTACACACTAAGCCAGTAATTTAGTCGAGTAGATTATTTTCCGTACACTTAAATGAAGCTAGCATTCTTTTACGAAAAACAAGTGATTAGTCACATCACTTTTCAGTCAATTTTTATTTAATTCAACCTGAGCAGCGCCGGGTAATTAATTCTGTGCTAGTTTAAAAATAAATAGAAATACTTTCCTAATGTTTTAATTTTTTTGTTTGATTTCCTTCTTGTGAAACTCCGATATTCCCATCGCTTTTTCTAATTCATCGATTGCAACTGCCTTGGATGCTTTATTTTTGTTCAGGGAAGACTTCACATTCCATAAGCACTCCTATTCCACACAAGCAGTAACACATTTGACCATAGTATCATCACTCCAACGAATCATGGTGCCGATAAAAATGTTATTTTAAGAGAATAAAAACCGTTAAACATTTAAACAGAACCGATTTATTGACTAAAGAAAAATAATGGATTTAAATTACAGCGATGAAAACGATCCGCGATACAAACGATCAACAAACTGTTGCTAAAATATAAAACTCGTATGTACTATGCATATTTTAACAAAAAACACACACAAGAAAGAGACCTCGAGCAATGAAAACGAATAACTAATGAACTCTACTAAGCAGACGTGTTCACACCTGTCTAGTGGGACGTTAGTGGTTAGTGGAGTGAGGTAGGAGGCACTACTCGATCGCCTACTATCCATTTGACTGGATCGAGTCCACTAAATCGTTTTACGAAACTACTCGACTAAATAGTTTTGTCCCAACTCGTTTAGTTACTAAATCACTCGCTACTCGACTAAATTACTGGCCTAGTGTGTAGCAGCCCTTATGCATTTAAACAAACGATGGGTAAAAAAGATATTTGCAACAAAATTGCACGATGGGCCTTAATGCTAGAAGAATTTCAGTATTCTATTGAACACAGACCTAATTATCGTATGCGTCATGTCGATGCATTAAGTAAACATCCAGAGTGCTTGTTAATCCAGGATAGTATTGTCCTTAAAGTTGAAAAGGCACAAGAAACAGATGCACACATAAGAACCATTAAAGAACAATTGAAAACCTCCCCATACGATAATTATATAATGGCAAATAACATTCTGTACAAAACAGTGAAAGGAATTGACTTATTAGTCATACCCGAACAAATGCAAACGAAGATCCTCAAACCTGCTCATGAACGCGGACGCTATGTCGTAACACGCAGAACACATCAGTAAAGAATATTACATTCCCAAGCTTAAACTAAAGATTGAACAGTTCATCACTAATTGTGTTCCATGTATATTGATTAACAGAAAACATGGCAAACAAGAGGGACACCTTAATCCTATCTCGAAACCCGACACTCCTTTAAGTTATCATATTGACCACTTAGGACCACTAAACAGAACTCATAAGAATTATAACCACATTTTGTGTGTAATTAATGCATTTACTAAATTTGTGTGGCTTTACCCCACCAAATCTACAGCCAGTGCTGAAGTAATTTCTAAATTGAAAATTCAAAAATCTACGTGTGGTAACCCAGAAAAGATCATATCAGACCGAGGTACTGCATTCAGTTCCAAAGAATTTAACGATTACTGCTATAACGAAGGAATCCAACATATCAGCATAACATCTGGCCTACCCCGAGCTAATGGTCAAGTTGAGCGATTAAATTCTGTAATCATAAACGTTATTGACAAATTATTACGTTATTGATAAATTACTACGGCACACGTAACTGTTGATATCGCAAGGATGGGATTCACTGCAGACTCTTTTCGGTTTTTTATCTTCTACCGATGTGATGTGGCCCTGAGGACAGGTCCATGTCAGGAAAGACCGAGATGTGAAGATGCCAGCCACTTTTACCCCTTTCCCGCCTTTTCCCAGACTACATGGTGCGCCTGGTTCCCGCAAAAGTCAACGAGCCAATCAGCAGCAAGAACTATGACATCACCACGTACTGGGTATAAAAGCGCCCTGAACACTTTCGCGCGGTAGTAGTGCTTTGTGATCGTGATGTACGATGCCAGGCCGGAAGTTGCCTCTCTCTGTTACCCGTCTCCATATTGTAACAGTCCCCATTTTATTTAATTCAATGTAATCACTCGAATATCAAGCTCTCTGTCTGCCCATAATTTTATTAATAATTATAATCTGTAGTAGTTTAAAACTAATTTTATTAATAGTTATAGTCTCTTTTTAAAAGTTTCAAAATAATATTAACCTAAAAGGTTACTGCGCATAAACACATACCCTGACGTGCCAAAACATTATGACCATCCCCACATTTTTCAATGAATTCGTCTGTATGACGTGGAGGGCTCGTGATTAATTGAGAATAGTATCTAACTGCTGCTGGAGATGGTAAGTAATCATTCTTGCACTTACTTTTGCGAGTGAAAAGTAAAGGCTGCTGATCTAAGCGAATTTGATAGAAAGTAGATCGAAGACTCGGGATGTCCCGAAGACTCGGAATGAGTATCACCGAAACTGCACGACTGGTAGGTTGTTCACGATCTACAAGTTAGTATTCATGCAAAGTGGATAAATGATGGTGGCACCAGCAGTAGACGTAAAGGTGTTGGTAGTCCACGCGTCATAAAGAAAGGACGTTGGAGACTGTCCCGCTTCGTAAAATAAAATCGGCGCGAGACAGTGGCTCAGCTGACAGCCCAATACTATGCAGGTCCAAGCGCCAGTGTTTCGGAACACACTGTTCAGCGGACACTGGTGGATCTGGGACTGTGCAGCTGACGTCCCACTCGTGTGCATCTGTGAACAAGCGTCATCGTCATCTATGCCTACAGTGGGCCCGGGAACATCGAGACTGGACCATGGATGAGTGGAAGAAAGTTGTCTGGTCAGATGAATCCCGATTTCTCATTCATCACGTCGATAGTCGTGTCAGGTTACGCCGTCTGCCAGGCGAACAGTTGCTCCCCTCTTGTACAGCAGGTCATGCACAGGCTGGTGGTGGCGGTGTTATGCTTTGGGGGACGTTCACATGGGTGACTCTGGGACCCGTAGTTGCGGTAGAACAAACCTTGAACGATGCGAACTATTTGAACATCATTGCGGATCAGTTGCACCCTTACATGACGTCTGTTTTTCCAACTGGAAATGGAATCTTCCACCAGGACAACGTCACATGTCAGAAGGCTCCTATTGTGTTGGAGTGGTTCGAGGAGCATACTGAAGAATTCCACTTAACCCTTCAAGCGGCAAGCCCGAGATAACTCGGAAAACTTTTTGTTCTGAAAACGGCAAGCCCAAGTTATCTCGGAAACCAAAAGGCCAGTGTAAGTGTCAACCCCAAATATTCTCGAATGGTTGCTTTTCCGTCCCCTAGACCACCGGTGTATTCCATTGGTGACTGGAGCCCTTTGTGTGACGCGTCCTGATGGGAACTTACGATAAGGTACTTGGGTGATTCTCAAAATGCGGAAACACTAAATGTTAACTATGAGTTATTTTTAAAATTTTGAAGTTTAACATGGATACTTTTTAGTGTATTATTTATAGGCCTAGAATACAATATACAATCATTAAATGACAGCAACTGTTCTCCAAAATTACTAAAAAATATATTTAATTTCAAGATCCGTAGGTTACAGATTTTTGACATTGCTTTCCTGTTTGGTTACAGCTTTTGGACATTGCTGGCCTGTATGTTACACAATTTTGGCATTTACCAAAGTCTAATGACTTTCGAACATTGTGTTATTACATTATTATTATTATTGTTGTTACATTACATTGTGTCAGAAAACGAAAGTTAATTTGCGCGTTAGAAAGAAATCGTTAATTTGCGTATTTGAATGATATATACAGGGTGTTTCAGTGAACCGTTTCAGAACTTCTAAGAGGGGTAGGGTACATCCTGACAACTCGAAATCATATAGCAATGTGGGGTCGGAAATGCTTTCCTGAAGCGGTGTTGTACACAGAAGCACCGTAAAGAAAAGAGACCGTAAGTGAGAAATCGTTTTAATAATACATGAAAAGAAGCAAAAGGTACATGGATTAAAGTAAGTGTTCGAAGTTTCTTCCACGGGCTACAATGCACGCCTCATATCTCCGACGCATGGACATCCGAACATTCTGGAATACTCCAGGCATATCTCGAATTTCTCCGGCAGCTACTGCAATTCTTGCAACCAGCTCCTCAACATTGTCAACAGTGGTGTCATAAACTAGCGATTTCAGATGACCCCAGAAATAAAAATCAAGACATGATAGGTCGGGTGACCGAGCAGGCCAACGCACGGGACCATCACGTCCGATCCACTGCTGACCAAACGTGACATCCAGGTAGTTACGAACATCTCCGCTATAATGGGCAGGGGCTCCATCGTGTTGGAACCACATTGTCTGTTGCGTCGATGCAGAAATCTGTTCATCTCTCAAAAGTTGTGGCAATACTTGCTGCAGAAAGAGCAAGTAGTTTGGTCCGGTTAGACGAGACTGTAACATGTAAGGTCCGATGAGGTGATCTCCCATAATACCGGCCCAAACATTGACCGAAAATCGAATCTGTGCTGCACGACGTCGTATTGCATGCGGGTTCTCGACCGCCCAGATATGGTCGTTATGCGTGTTGAAAATTCCTTCCCTTGTGAAGGATGCCTCATCGGAAAACAACACTTCAGCAGGAAAAAGGGGATTTGTAGCACATTTTCCAAGGTACCACTGTGCGAAAGCAATACGAGGTGCATAATCCTCCGGTTGCTGTGTCTGGATACGCTTCACGTGAAACGGATGCATGTCTTCTTCTCGGAGAATCCTCCAGACGCTGCAATGGGAAACCCCGACTGCGTTTGCTACACTTCGTGTACTCGTTCTTGGATTCCCCTGTACATGCTGCAGCACATTCTGTTCGACGTCTGCAGTCCGTGTTGTTCTTACCCTGTCCCTGTCAGCTCTTTCTAATAAACCTGTCTCAGCTAACCTCTGGTGCAGTCTTGCAAAGAAATTATGACTGGGGATACGCCTCGTCGGATATCGTTCCGCGTACAAACGATGTGCGGCTGGCCCACTATAATTTGCAGCCCCGTACGCCAAATGCATATCGGCTAACTGTGCGATCGTGTAATCATCCATCCTACTAACTTGGCGTTCTTGTGCGAAATGAAGATTCCCTACACGAAAGCTCGGGATTTTCGCACAACGCCATCTACCTCGTCAGGAAAGCATTTCTGACTGCCCATTGGTATATGATTTTGGTTCGTCAGGATGTACCCTACCCCTCTTAGAAGTTCTGAAACGGTTCACTAAAACACCCTGTATATTTATATATATCATTCAAATTTCAAATACGCAAATTAACGATAGAGCAAAATAAAAAGCAGGGATTTTCAGCCAGAAAACGAAAGTTAAAACTAACGATGCAAGAGCTGCAAACTGATTATAGATACCGTTGCACAACTCGCAAACGATTGTTAAAGAATTCAGTTATTCAAAATGGCGGATCCCGTGAAGAGAGCTCAATGTGTCGAGTTGATGGTCCCATACTATGGCCGGTATACTTCTTTTTTTAATAAATTTTTTACGTTTTATTGATCTTTTCGGGACAAACTGTATATTAATGTCTACTAATAGGTATAAAAATATGACATCAGTCATTAGTTTTAAATTGTCAATGCTTTAAAATTAGAGTAGATTTGAATATTTTAAAATTATAATTTTGTTTTTCCAGATTTTCAAGTCATGGATTTGTTTAATTCTGTAGAGTTTTATTACTAATTCCGATAATTTTGGGTTTGGTTTATTTTTGTGATCTTTTAAATCATATATATTTACACATAATAAAGAAAGGAAAACATGATCATAAAATAAAAATAACTTTATCCTTGAAAATTCCTGGAAGAGTTATAATTCCAATAGAATTAATCAGGAAAAAAATACGTTCTAAAAATCTAAGTTTCATCTTAAAAAATTTATTTTTTAAAATTATTTATAAAAAAAAATTAAATTAAAAAAAAAGTTAAAATTTATTATAGGACCATTACAGCCATAAAGCAGAAATTAAAAATGAAGGAGAAATATTATTTAAAAAAAAAAACAAAGAAACGAAATTATTTACAATCTTGTTGAGATTGTTGCAACATCGCGTCCAAAATTAAGTAATGATCGACGCCGTCGCCATTTGATACTGATCGTTACACGTTCCCGGAAACGTGCCTAGTAATGGTATTAATATTGTATCTGCTAAATTCACTTTATTTTTCGATAAAAAAAACTATTAATCTGATGAAAAAAGATTATAATTAATGTTTTTTTGTTTTTTTTTTATGTTTAGGGACATCGGCACCTTTGTAACATAAATTAAATCGGCAAAAAAAAAACGCATATCGATCGTTACGTAATTATGACATCGCATTTTTAAAAATAAGAAAAGTATGTTTACGGCAAAGAAAATGCACAAAAACACATAAAAATGCTTAAAAACGCTTAAAAAGTCATTTGAAAGACTAATAAATGCAGTTTAAAGTACTTACGATACATATTTTGCTTCAGATATAGAGCTATATCGATCGTTACTCTTTGACATCGCGAAATCCTAGAGTAGCTTAGTTTTGTTTGTTTGTTAATTCTTCAAAATTTTAAATTAATGATACCATCTACTGATAAAAATAGTAAACAAACTATGGTTATACTCTATTCATTTTTTTTCCTGCAATTTTGGAATTCCGGAACATATTAGAATTTGTTTTCTGGGGGATGTACTGATCAGTTAACATTTTAAATGTCAAAAATTCGACATTTTTAAATAAGGAATATAATTTTCAGGATATTTACACCAAACTGTTGCAATGAATCATACTAATTCTTGTCTCTGAACACAACTAAAAACCCACTGAGAAAAAAGAAATTAATTTTAAGAATTAAATTTGCTTCCTGTCAAAGCTTAAAGTTATGAAATGTGTCTTGTACCCACCTTTTGAGAATTACCCACTTACAATGTGTGTATTTGCCTTCGGCGTGTTAGAAAGAGTATCACAACCTTTCTGTCTCTTTTAAGCTACACTTTCTAACTTCTTCGGGAAAAAGAAGATGAATTGAAAATTTGGAACCACAATCTTGCGCTTCAAAACGACATTTAAAAATGTTTCGTCTGAATTACGATTAAAATTTACGAAGCTGACAAGAAAACAAAAAGTAATGAAGTAACAAGAATTCAGAGATATAGGTTAAGAATTTTTGCTGCTGTCAAAACCACGTGAGATTCTTTTTAAACTACGCACAATTGTTCAATTTAATATATCATTACTAGGGCAACTTTTTTGTTACAGTAAAAATGGGAAAAGTTGCATTTATCATTCCCTAAAGTTGAATTTATGGAAATAAAGTTGCATTTATTTTTGATACACTAAAATCAAAAATAAATTATTCGTAAAAAATGAAAAAATTCAAAATATATTGATATTTTTAGTCATGTACAACTGTATTATAATACGTCATTAAATACAGAAAAACGTTGAATGACCGATCCTTGGCCAGTAATTTCTTTAACATTGAAAAACTGCGTCATCCGCTTTCATATGTGCTGTATCGGATAGCAGAAGCGCAAAATCCTTTCGCTCAACATTCAGAGATTTTAAAACGTCATCTACAAGGCGAACAACATATTGATGATTGACACTCACCTCGCAAACTCTGCAGTCGATTACGCACGTTTCCTCTGGATTATGAAGAGTGCCAACCAATGTGTAAAGTACTTCTTGCTATTTATTTCACTTTCGTCTGTTAGAACGAACACCTTTCCATGAACTTCTTGCTTCGGCGTTCGAAAGATCACGTGTGGCGTTCACACGTGATCATAGGGTTGATTTAGAGTGCAAAAAGGAAATAGTAATTTCATATTAATTCATTTTAAGCTAAATTTTAAAAAGTTTCAGGTTGTTGCATTTATGCAAAAAGTTACGTTTATGCAGAAAGTTGCATTTATGTTGCGGTTATAATTCACTTACAATACACCCCATGTTGGAGGAATTTCGGTTTTAGTACTTTACATGCAGCGCGGAACGTGTGAAAAAAAGTTGCATTTGTTGCAAAAAGTTGCCCTAATCATTACGTATTGAACACTTGATACGTACGATAATTGGCAGAGTTCGAATAGGTTTGGTGAAGCGGGCGACCTGTGAGCATCGATGCGATAAATAATTTGAAAATTTCAAAACGGTACTTTGGTACTTTCTCTTAAATATTAATTATTATTTCATAACCAACCCTTTGAAAATCCTGATAAATAAAATATGTATTGCAAATAAAAAGAAACTATTTGTTAAGACCTCTCCTCGTATGAATGCAATTAGCATAAATCAAAGTTTAGTTTGTTAAAGGGGGGTGATGTGTATTTGTACATCTCCTTTAGAGCAACTTCTAGATATTCCACTATCGAATGGGAGAATTTATATAGCCGTAATATACCTAGAACATCAATGTACCGATCTTTTACTATTTGAAAGCGATGAGACGTCCCACCGTCCTAAAATTGTAAACATTTACCAGTCTTGCATTAAATACCCATATAGAAACTACTCTTAATTTATTTTTAAGAAACAAAATGTTCTATTGACTCACATTCTTGAATATCTTAAAAAGGAATTTAATCAATGTCTCTGTTGGAGCACACGCTCAAATGCGATGTTTTTATTTTCTTTGATTTATTTCGCTGGAATCGTTTCCACGTGTTTCCTGTAGCTCGAAGCGAATAACAGCTGATTCTGCTTAAAATCGGAATGTTTGTTCACACCGTAAATAAGTTGTTAAAAAAAGGAGGAATGCGTGGTTTTGCGCTGATGTTCTAATTCGATCTCGGAGTCAGAATACGAATGTCTCTCGCCTTGGATGCAGCTAATATGCCTTCCTCTTGCGAGTTGATTAAATTCTTGTTGCTACTGTTGAACTTGAGTTTGTCTTTCTCCCACCCGCTGAACATGGTGCCGAAACCCGGGAACTGAAGCGAATCTTCATTTTTGGGATGTGAGTGGAAAAAGGTTTAAATTTCCAAGTAAAAACTACATCGAATATGGAAGGATTTTTAAAGAAAATGCGTGTACTTAAAAGACAAGTGACACGTCTATCAAAGCTGATTGATAGTTCATCTCTTGAAGATGTTGAACAACGAGAAGTCTATCTTGAAAGTGTAAATTGTTTGAATGAAGATATCAAATCCCTGTTTAGTGATATCTTGTGCGAAGCGGACGACGAAATGTTTACAGAATGTGATGAAGAATTTCATGATGTCCAAAACAAAGTAGACCTGATGAAAATTCATCTACGAAGATTCAAGAACCCTGGAACTCAACAGGAACAAACCAGAAAGGAATAGGCAGTATGTGATTCGGTGAGGTTACCTCGTTTTGAAATATCAACCTTCTCTGGAAACTTGTCATTGTGGATATCGTTTCATGATCTGTTTCAAGCTACAGTTCACAATAAAAATGGATTTTCCAAGGCCCAAAAATTGCAGTACTTCAAATCGTCATTGAAAGGCGAAGCAGCAACGATTCTTCAATCCATGAGCATTGCAGACGCCAACTACGACAAGGCTTGAGAAATGCTTCGAAATCGATTCCAGAACGAACCCGAAAGCACTTCCTCGATAGACTTTGTAATCAGCCAACATTGCAGAGTGAATCAGCGACATTACATAGACGATTAGCAGATGTTTCCACTGAATGTGTCGAAAGTCTAAAAATTCTGAAGCAACCTGTAGAATTTTGGGATACAATTCTAGTTAATATCTTCAAAAGGTACATTCCAAAATTTAAAGAAGTTTTTGGAAACTCGTGCTCGTGCAATAGACGCCATCATGGTTCCACAAATTAAAACGGGATTCGTCAGAAAAGACAACTTGTTGCCAATCAGCCCGCCAGGCTCTGTGCTCATGAAACCATTGCAGACGCAGACGTCGATGGTTTGACGTGAGGGAGATCATGTATAAAGGAATCCTAGCACACAGTCCACGGTGAAGCAGACGTCGGCGAATTGACGAAACAGACATTAGTACACCTGTAGCAGTAGACTAAAGTGCTGCCAACTGCCTGGAGGAAGCTGTACGGTCATTCACCGCCATGTGGACCAGATGTCTATCATCTCGCGCTGAAGTCGCATTCCGTCGTCCTCTCCCAGTTTTCCGGTGCTCGTCGGTCCACTGCTACCAAACTCGCATCACTGTGGAACTGTTTCGCTGCACACGAACTGCTACTACGCGATAGGAAAATCCTCCTTCACGAAGGCTGATGATTCTCCCCCGTTCAAACTCCGTTAGTTGTTGAAATGTCACCCTATTTCGTCGTAGAGGCATACTTAGGTCTCACTAAATGTTCGCCACTAAAAAATAACCATGCACTATTTTGAACGTCCCGCTACAGCCCTCTATTTGTACGCTTTTAGCATCAGTTCAGAGGGCGCTACTCACACCACACATGGTTGCTGGCTCTGAAATTTTACTACTTTACATCCTATAACTGACATTTGCTGCAAATTTCATTTCATTCGGATGATTCCTTCATAGTGTTGCATTTTTTGCAAACAGCAGTGTATTTACAAGTGTTCGAAGTTTCATGGACAAACTGTTCGAGAAAGATGAGATCTTGTGCGTAAATACAAATTATGCTATAATTGCCTACGTAAAGGACATCACACTTCAGCTTGCAAGGCTCGAAATTGTTCGCATTGCAACGGTAAGCATCATAGTCTTTTGTATGAAATGAATGTGAGCCCATCGGCATCGACCCAAGATATACAAGCAGAGCCAAGTCATATTGCTCTCTCGGGACAAGATTCGGAGAAGCATGTCAAGTTACAGACCATTCTCCCAACTGCATTGGTGAAAGTATTTGATCGAAACAATTGCCCACAAACATGCAGAGTGCTGTTGTACTGTGGTTCTCAATCAACCTTTATAAATCAAGACTGTGCCCAACGACTTGGATTAAAGAAACAGAACTCTAGGGTCAACATTTGTGGAGTATCTGCTACACGGATTGGAAATGCTCAGAAACGGGTTACACTACGGATTACGACACAAATACATCTGAATTCTACTCTTCAAATTGATGCTCACATAATTTTTTGACAATCATCATCATTTGAAAAAATAATCATTTGACTTCACAAATTGACTTGCTTACTGCCGCAAGAATCGATCACCAGAGATCAACTTTCCATCTTCCGAAGAGAACACAGTGGAAAGGGCTCTAGATTTGCAATCAAATTGCTAAAACATGGTGAATTCGAGCTAAGAAAATGGGCATCTAACAAGTGCGAGCTATTGGATGCAGTACTACCCGAGAATAGGGAATCGAATCTATCTTTGCAACTAACAACTGAAGAATCTGTCAAGACCCTTGGAATTCAGTGGCATCCAGCAGATGGTATCTTCTCGTTTCAAGTGTCAACAGCATCTGATGAGACGGAGATCAGTAAAAGAGGGCTGTTGTCGGAACTTTCGATGATATTTGATCCCCCAGGACTACTGTCTCCAATCACTATAAAGGCGAAAATATTAATGCAAAGAGTGTGGAAGGATAATTTGGAGTGGGGGACATAATTTCATCTGAATTACAAGGTGGCTGGTCTGCCTACTACAAGGATTTGTTGAGCTTACAACCTCTTCGTATTCCAATATGTGTAGTGATTTCACATGAAGAATTTGAAATCCATGGATTTTGTGACTCATCAGAACGGGCATACGCAGCAGCAGTGTATGTACGTTCGAAGGATTCTACTGGTGTCAAAGTGCAATTATTGTTGGTAAAGACTAAAGTTACTCCTTTGAAGACCGTATCCTTTCCTCGACTTGAATTGTGTGGT
Source organism: Metellina segmentata (assembly GCA_947359465.1). Lineage (NCBI taxonomy): Eukaryota > Metazoa > Arthropoda > Arachnida > Araneae > Tetragnathidae > Metellina > Metellina segmentata. Next base: position 71,497,181 of record OX375874.1, read on the forward strand.
GCCTTGCTATTGGCCAAAGTCATAACAACTGTATGTAAGGCTTCTGCTTTTAAAATTACTGGTATACATTGTTGGACCGATTCTACAACTGTCTTGGCTTGGTTGTCATCTCACTCATCCAAATGGAAGACATTTGTAGCCAATAGAGTGAGCAAAATACAAATTACGTTGCCTTCAGCAATGTGGCATCATAATGAGGGTAGCCAAAACCAGGCCGATTGCGCTTCGCGTGTGGCTGGAACTGAATTTCTATTGAATCATTTGGCTTGGTGGTTGGGTCCAAATTTTCATGCTGAAAACTTCAGCTTTACATACAGTAAATGTTCAATATTCAATGAATTGTGACCATTATTTGCTAGATAAGTTCTCTAATTTGAATAAGTTAACCAGATTAACTGCTTATTGTTTAAGATTTTGTTGCAATGCTAGAGTGTCAAATTCTAACAGGAGAACGAGAAACTTGTCCTTTTTTAAACTAGGTGAGGCTTTGAGGGTTTGCATTCGAATTGTCCAAAAGAATGCATTTCCCTACAAGCTATCATGCCTTAGAAGTAAGCTGTCTCTCAAGGCTAAAAGTAGGATCTTAAATTTGAATCCTTTTCTGGATAAGGATGGTGTTATTAGAGTGGGAGGTAAACTAAAAAACGCTGAAGTTTCTTATGATAAAAAATATTCTGCACTTCTTCCCAAATCTGGTAACCTCATCAAGTTGATAATTACAAATGCACATTTGTCTCATTTCCATGCAGGACCGCAGTTAATGTTAACTGTGATTCAAATAAAATTCTGGATTTTATCGACATGTGAAGCTGTTCGCCGAATTGTGAAAGAATGCCCTACCTGTATAAGATATCGTGCAACTACTGCGCAACAATTAATGGTAGATTTGTCTCCTGCTCGAGTACAAATATCTGGGGCTTTTAAGAACGATGGTGTAGACTATTGTGGTCCTTTTAATTTGCGATCTGCAAAAGGTAGAAGTCGCATGGTTTTTAAAGGTTACGTTGCTCTTTTTATTTGTTTTGCCACAAAGGCTATTCATACTGAGTAGTGCAGCTCTAATACGTTTTGTGGTAAGAATGGATAAAGGTTTTAATATTTTCAGTGACTGTGGCAAGAATTTATTGGTGCTGCTAAAGCATTTAATAACATTGCTCAACAAAAGGTGGTTTCAAATTATTTGAATGATCAAGAAATTAATTGGCATTTTAATGCACCCCATATGGTAGACCTCTGGGAAGCTGGTATCAAATTTGTTAAATTTCATTTAAAGATAATTTTGGGCAATGTTGCATTAACTTTTGAGGAAATTTGTACTATACTGTGTGTCAAATTGAAGCCACCTTAAATTCATGACTTTTAACACCTCTTTCTGGGGACCCGAATTATTTGTCTCCTTTAACACCCGGCCTTTTTTGATTGATGATGCTCTCACTTCCGTTCCTGAATCAGATTTTTTTTAATGAGCCATCAAATAGGTTATCACGTTGGCAATTGCTTCAAAAGCTTCATCAACATTTTTGGAAGCGTTGGAGCTGTGAATACCTCTCTAGGCTACAAACTCGCCCAAAATGGCTCTTAAAACAGAAATTTTTTGAAATAGGAGACTTAGTTATTATGAAAGAAAACAATTTACCCCAGCAAAGTGGAGGTTAGGACGTGTTATGAAGTTATTTCCGGGATCTGATAGTTGCGTTAGAGTAGTGGATCTTAAGACTGCTGACGGGACACTCAAACGTCTTATTTCAAAGTTATGTTTGTTGCCTAACGAAAGTTGACTTCTGTGAATTTCAAACTGTATTATCACTTCAAAGGACTTCTGTACCATTTATTTGAAAGGAGAGTAGAAAAACAAGGATAATCTATCTATATTTATTTTCCTTCTAAATTTTGGTGTAAATGTATTTTGTTAAGTATATTTTCTGAGTATTTTAATGCTGAATGTAAAATTAATGTTGAAGCTTGTACTTCAAGGCGGGCGATGTTTATATTTTCTTTGATTTATTTCGCTGGAATCGTTTCCACGTCTTTCCTGCATCTCGTAGCGAATAATAGCTGATTCTGCTTAAAATCGGAATGTTCTTACCCACCGTAAATAAGTTGTTAAAAAAAGGAGGAATGCGTGGTTTTGCGCCGATGTTCTAATTCGATCTCGGAGTCAGAATACGAATGCCTCTCGCCTTGGATGCAACTAATATGTATGCCTTCCTTTTACGAGTTGATTAAATTCTTCTTGTTACTGTTGGACTTGAGTTTACCTTTCTGCCACCCGCTGAACAGTCTCACTGGAACACATCGGTCTATTGTCGGTGGTCAGGGATCAAACCCTATGAGAGAGATCCTAGGACAACACCACGCGATTTTGAACCATGGTCAGATGACAGGTTCGTACCTGAGCTGGCATACCACGCTAACGCTAGGACATAGGAAGCCACGACAAATTTAACGTGCACCAGCCCCTTTACACACGACAGTATGTGGTTGGATTCGAACTCGCAACCCCCCGGTTGCGAATCTGTAACTCTTCTAACCGGAGTACCGTGGTCATTATTTAATCAAGGAACACCATGTATGTGCAGTCAATAATAAATTTAGTTGGTGGGGTACTGAATGCCATATTCAGAATCTAATAAATGAATCGGAGTGATTGAACCAAAAAGTTGGTTCTTTACTTCTTTAAAATTCTTTAACACTACCATACTGGAAGCATGTCAGGCTAAATTTTTAAATCATGATAATTGTATAGCTTTCTTATTTTATATGTTAAACATTTAATTTAATTATAAACATTTCAAATAAGAAATAAAATATGTTCAATACACAAAATAATATATAAAGGGGATATACCATGTATGTTACATAAATATAACATTAACTGGCCCAACGTACTTTATCTGTCTTATTTTAAGAAGGCAACGGGTCAATTTGTTAACAGAAAAGAAGAATCATTCGTGTAATAGTCAGCCTTTTCGCTGACGTTTCGTAAATACAACAGTTAGGCCCCGTTCACAAGAGGCGCGTTTGGCGAGGCTATCGGGGTCCCGCTCTTAAAGGTCCCATAGATAGATACTTGAATTAGAGTAATAAATAAACATAATTTAATAGCGGGCTAGCCTCGCCATACACACGTTGAAACGACTCATGTGAACTGGCCTTAGACATACGATCTAAAACATTTTCCCTTAGGCCCCGTCACTGTATCATATGTTTTATACTGATACGAAACGTGTACCTATTAATTTTGATATAAAATGGTTTTCAATGTGTCCATTTCAATGGAAATCGAATTGGACAAATATACTGCTTTAGTATTTTCTTACTGCATAGAAGATATACACATGTAACTTGAAAAGTAATAAAATAAAATAAACTGTTAATCTTTTGGATCTGATCAATATTTTTATGGCAACTGGAAGGACATATATTTAACTCCTGTTTTCGTTTTCAAACATTGAATTTCGCAATCAATGAACTGCTATTAACTTTGTAATGAAAGGGTGATGGATCATTGTAAAAAGCTTTGCTTGACATTATTCATGACAATTATCATCTTTTATTTACGTAGACTACTTGTAAATTTCTTCCGACCTTTATTTAAGTTTTAAATATACCAATGAAGATATAGTATATTCTAAATACAAAGCTGTGTGCATGAATGTAAAAATAAATCCTATTATTGGTTATGTATGGATACGAGTAAAGGTATTCAACTAGTTACCACAGTCCCAGCCTAAGCCATTCGATGTATTGACAAGTAATTTTTAACCACGGTCAGATGACGAGGCAACATCTGGCACACTACTCTCCAAACTTCTATACCAACCCAACATGAGGGCTTTCGGCCACGACAGATTTAAGGTGCACCAGCCGTCTCTACACCATACGCTTACAAAATATCAATGCCCTGACCCGGGTTCGAAGCAGGAACCTTCCGATCTAGAGGCTAACACCTTAACCACCAGACCAAATACCAGAAACATTGGCTAAACATTCATTTGAAGTTGCAAGTGTGCTGAGTCTCATTCTTTTGGTCTCTAGTGCAAGGGCATTAGTGACGGGACGAAAATGAGTGATTTGTTCAATTGAGTCGTATATCGAATTAAGGTATTCGACTAGTTACCACTGTCCCAGCCTAAGCCATTCGGTGTATCACCACGTAATTTTGAACCACGGTCAGATGACGAGGCAACACCTGAGCTAGCACCCCACTCTCCAAACTTCCACACCAACCCAACGTAACGAATTTTTGGCCACGACAGGTTTAAGTTGCACCAGCCGCCTCCACACCCTACACTTACAAATATCCATGCCTTGACCCGGATTCGAACAAGGGACCTTCCGATGTGAAGGCTAACAATATAATGAGGGTATATGTATATCGCAAGCTCTTATATGCTTTGGAAGATGCAAAATAAAATAATCTTCGTATCTGTTTTGTGAAACAGATACAACAAAAAGTGTAATCTGATAGAAAGAGTGTATCCTAATAAATGTTATAGTATCAAAGTGTGCATGCATTCTAGAGAATCGATTCACACACTAACCGTCTCGACTGGACTGGGCATACCTCTTACGGAGGCTCCGCTGCAAATCAGCTCATCTCCTCATCGATATATCCCTAGGTTTTTCACTTTTTCTCACTTGTTGCTTTGATAGATTCAAATATAATTACCCGAGTCTCAGAAGGGCAGATTTCCCTTACAGAAATTGAGCGTGAGGTTCATAAATGACATTTTCTACTGACCACCACAACCGAGCCTAAACCACATCGTCCAGAGTAGTATTTTTAAAATAACAAAGAAAAATTCTGCTTTTATACACACAACCATCCGTGCCCTCTCTAGTAAGATTGCTGTCGGTCTTTCTTCCAATAATAAAAGAAGATATAACATGTTCCCATCTGTACTCAAATGTTGTCAGTTAACAAAAACAAATGCAATGGTCATTATGATAGTTAAAGAAAAAAAACATGTGTTTGACTTTTGCACACTTTTGTGTGAAGTTTTCAAGAGCTTCTCGCTTTCAAAAATCGGAAGTAATAACTATTTTTGACAAAACCAAAGAAAATAGTTTAAATTCCTCCTTTTTCTCACAGAAAGCCATAAGGGCTTACTTCAAGCGATCGATGTTGTTTTAGGTTTAAAACATTCAAATACCGGCTCGGTAAACGTGTTTCTGATAAACACTGATAAAAAGCGGTATTTTTTGTCAGTTCATATTTCAAAGAACTGAGAACGGCTACAACCTTCGAAATGAGGAAACAGGGAAAACATTTACAAACATTATGCAGTCCCGTGAAAATTTTTAAATGAATTGAAAAAATTTAGTTATTGTAATCTCATATTGTAGGCTAGTGATTCTCAACTTTTTTGTGAGACCACGTGAATTGTGTTTCATAACATCAGGAACCGGTTCAACAAAATTACTCGTTTATATATTTGCAATTTTTTTAAGTGCATGTATTAAAGTTAAAATAAATATTAATTAGGGCATGGTCATAAGGAATGTTGATACATTTATGTATGCGATGTGGTATTTTACATTTAAATAAGTTGTCAATCATTGGACTAATGAACTATCGTAGTGTATTGTAGTTTTTACACACCAACATCATTGAAATAATTTGTGCTGATTTCCATACTCATTCTGATCACCAAATATTTATATTTGTTCGGTCATAAACATCTTTCATGCGAGATTTCTTAACACCAAACTCAAACAAAAATTATAATCTTTAGTCTTATTACTTTAAAAATATCAGATCTCTTGAATTTTGAGACAAGAACTTGCACTACAACAGGAACTTCCGAAAAAACAGTATTCAGTATTATCAGATTTGAGAACAGAATAGACTATTTTGACATTCATTTCCAGTAGAAAAAATTTCGTTTTGCCTTCTTGGTCACTGATGTTTGCTATACAGATGTTATATAGACGTCTGAGCATTTCGGCACATTCACGAATATTCTCAGAATATTACCAATATAAATATTTTAAATTAAAAAAAAACCTTAGGTACAAAAAATGACCCATCATTGGTTTACGACTCAGTTAGGTAGGTTCGGTACCAGTCTGCGACGGCTTCATTTTCAGAAGAGAAACAGTCAAAATAAATGACACTGAAAAATTCGAAAAATCTGGTCCCAAATTTAGGTTATATTATGAAAAACTATTTGAGGCTACGTTCAAACCATTATTACTGCCAATGTTATAAAAATTATTTCAAAGGTTTGACATTAAATTTGTATTAAAAATAATTGTTCGAAATCGTGATCAAGATTCCAAACGTGCCATACTTCGTTCTTTAAAAAGTTATTGGTATAAGTAGCTCAAATGCAGTTTACCGTATGTGAACGGGGGGTTTTATGTATACTCAATTTATCACTGAAAGGTGAACACTCAAAACCTGAAATCTTTGGGGAAATGTTCTCTATTGAATATTTATTCGATTCGTTTATGATCACGGTGTTTATTCGTTTTTAATCACGGTGAACAGTCACTTTAACTAATCAATAATTTAGGATTCATGCTTTTTTTACCCACAAACGCGTGACACATCTTCAAACCGAGGAACTGAAAGAAGTGACGTGAAAATGCGGGCACATGTTCTGTCTATTTCATTTTAAGGTTAGTGGAGTTGACACTTTGACGTCAGTTCATGACATTAGCTAATTGGTAGTTGAATTTAGGTGGCACTGGAGCAACACGACAATCCAGGAAGGAAAGATCAAGGACTACACCATGGCCAGAGCTGGCAACCCACTTTCTAAACTTCCACACCACGTCAACTTGAGGATATTTGATGCCACTACAGATTTAACACGCACAAGCCTCGAAATACACGACGGTCTTCTGTTCGATCGAGTTTTGAAATCGTTATATATATCCTCTTGTTACTAATCCTTGATTAACTACAGAGCTTCCGCCGTCTCCTTGACTAAATACTGGGCTACCGCCGTCCCCTTGACTAAATAATAAGCTACCGCCGTCACCTTGACTAAGTACTGGGCTACCGTTATCCCCTTGAATAACTACTGGGCCAACCCCGTTCTCTTGACAAACTACTGGGCTACCGACGTCCCCTTGACTTAACTACTGGGCTACTGCCGTCCCTTTGATTAACTACTGGGCTACTGCCGTCCCCCTTGAATGACTACTGGGCCACCCCGTTCCCTTGACAAACTACTGGGCTACCGACGTCCCCTTGACTAACTACTGGGCTACTGCCGTTTCTTTGATTAACTACTGGGCTACTGCCGTCCCTTTGATTAACTACTGGGCTACCACCGTCCCCCTTGAATAACTACTGGGCCACCCCGTTCCCTTGACAAACTACTGGGCTACCGACGTCCCCTCGATTAACTACTGAGCTACTTCCGTACCTTTGATTAACTACTGGGCTACCGCCGTCCTCTTGACTAACTACTGATCTACCTCCCTCCCCTTGACTACCTACTGGGCTATGAGAGACGTTCATATCAATTGACTGCAGAGAGGTTTGTTAGATTCCACTAGCTTGGCACATGCAACCTTCGGTGTTTGTACTTACTGTTATCGGGGTGGTTATAGTTTAATGTATGGAATTAATTGTAATGGATTTGTTTGTTAAATCTTCAGGAGAAACATAAATAAACGCAGATTATTTTAGAAGTCGTCATTTCTTACGGTGTCAGCTAACACACTCGCACAACCATACCGCCATACAATCAGTCGTTTTATTAATGAAACATCGATACTGGAATTTTCAATCAATTCTCAAATAAATATAATTAACTACACTTACAGGAAAACGCGTTGGTTGAAATCCATTCATTAAAAGCTTTTTGTATCTTGGGGGTTGGTTTTCAATGATGCAAGGGCCATATTTGGCCATACTGCGACCGATTATATCAAATAATTTACCTATAACCAAGGTAAGATTTACTAATGCAGAAGAGAGAAATGCACCCTGGAAGAACCGAACGTGCTCCGTCAGGAACTCGCAGTTTGATATCCCAGTGGGCATAACCACTGAGCCACTTGACTAACTACTGGGCTACTGCCGTTTCTTTGATTAACTACTGGGCTACTGCCGTCCCTTTGATTAACTACTGGGCTACCACCGTCCCCCTTGAATAACTACTGGGCCACCCCGTTCCCTTGACAAACTACTGGGCTACCGACGTCCCCTCGATTAACTACTGAGCTACTTCCGTACCTTTGATTAACTACTGGGCTACCGCCGTCCTCTTGACTAACTACTGATCTACCTCCCTCCCCTTGACTACCTACTGGGCTATGAGAGACGTTCATATCAATTGACTGCAGAGAGGTTTGTTAGATTCCACTAGCTTGGCACATGCAACCTTCGGTGTTTGTACTTACTGTTATCGGGGTGGTTATAGTTTAATGTATGGAATTAATTGTAATGGATTTGTTTGTTAAATCTTCAGGAGAAACATAAATAAACGCAGATTATTTTAGAAGTCGTCATTTCTTACGGTGTCAGCTAACACACTCGCACAACCATACCGCCATACAATCAGTCGTTTTATTAATGAAACATCGATACTGGAATTTTCAATCAATTCTCAAATAAATATAATTAACTACACTTACAGGAAAACGCGTTGGTTGAAATCCATTCATTAAAAGCTTTTTGTATCTTGGGGGTTGGTTTTCAATGATGCAAGGGCCATATTTGGCCATACTGCGACCGATTATATCAAATAATTTACCTTTAACCAAGGTAAGATTTACTAATGCAGAAGAGAGAAATGCACCCTGGAAGAACCGAACGTGCTCCGTCAGGAACTCGCAGTTTGATATCCCAGTGGGCATAACCACTGAGCCACTATGGGCCCTTAATGTATTTTGTATTTAGAGCAGTGTTCGCAATGTCGAAATATGAAGGACTTCACTGCACCATGATTCGTATTTAACAGGCTTTATTGACGCATAAACATTTAGATATCAAAACAAATAATCTATAATAATTATACATTTTTTCGTCACTTTAAAATGCATAGACGTTTGTACATTTTTAACATAACAAAATGGAAATGAAAAGAAAACTTTTTAATTTGTTAGCAATGAATTGTTTCAATTCTCTTAATTTAATTAAGGTGCCTGCCTACCTTCGGAGTGTTTTTTTTAAAATACTTTAAATTTTCACTCGATTTGTACTTTATACCATCAAATACTTTTAAAAACTATGTAGAATATATAAAATAGCTAAATATTAATTTTAGTTTTCTTATTTTGGTATAAATTATGCATGAAAATTGCAAAATAATAGCTTTTACGCAAAACATCATAATTCAAATTTGAGTAAAGGAATTTTTGTTTTGTAAACTTTATTATTCTTATAAAAATATGTTTTAGGACATTCACTATATATATGCCTAAATATATTTATTTAAAAAAGTTACAGTACTAAACGTAAAGAGAATTAAAAACTCGCCGAATTTTATTATAAGTTTCAAACTTTACTAATCATAAAATAAAATATATTACACCTAGAGCCAAAAAAATAGTGGAACTCCTTAATTATATCCTATAGAGTATTCTATCAAAGTTTCATATAAATACACTTATAATATTTTGAGTTATGATATTTTGCGAAGAAGGAAAATGTCAAAAATCTGATTCCGAGAAAAACGCAAAAGAATTAAAACATATGAACATACCATTTATAACACTATATTTAACTTCAAAATCCTCCTTTTTGGTAATGTTCACGTTCTTTTTCATTCAAAACAGTTATTTTTTTCTTTCTTAAGGCTTTTAAAATTTTTCTACGCTTCTGAGCAGTAGATGTACCGTGATTTTTAGAATCTCGAATCTGACACTGGTCTAATATTTCACATCCTTTCTTGGTGAAGTAACCAGGACTTAGGTTGTTGAGCCTTTTCAAAACATTTAAATACCCTTCGTACCCATCGTTGAACTGAATAACCGCAACATATGCCCCTAATTTAACAGTTTTCAGGCTAACGAAAACCTCTTAAAAACACCCATCAATAGTTCCAAGTCAATAACTCTGTTTCCATAACCAGCATCACTGATTTCGATGTTGGAAATGGACGACTGAAGTTTGGTTGAACTAGCAGTCTCCACAGATTCTAAAGAACATTCGTTCTTCTTTTTTCTGTTTGTAAAACGGTTCCCTCTAAATCGTGACTTTCTCTTGCTAGCGATACTTTTTGGTATATTAGCAAGAGAAATTCAAATCAAAGGATTTATATAATCGCAATTGAAAGCTTTGATAAACAACAGAAATCTCACGTGAATTGTAAATGTAATCAAATTCAAAACACAACTCTTTTCATGTCAGTTATCTGTATAAAATAGTGTTGCCAGATTTATTTGAAGCATATTAAGTATTTCAATGAACAATAATCTCTCCTATTTTAAAAGAATTTAATACATATTAACAATTTAGAGTGCTTGAACTGACTTTTTACTCCACTTTCGTCAGCACAACATTAGTTTCGGTTTCAAAAACTGCCACCGCTTCATATTAAAATACCTGTAACTTGGGTTCTAGGTTAGATAAAAACAAAATTTAAACTGATTTGGAAAGCTAAAAATATGCTCTTCAATATACAATAAGAAAACGAAAATCGAATTTTTGACCCAAAACGACGTTTTAAAGGTAGGCAGGCACCTTAAATAAATTTGAACAGTCACATAACTTTTCGATTGTTTACCATTCATTGTTGTAGAAAAACAAGATCGCGCACAAAAAGATTTATTTTTATACACTAGGGGGCTCCGCCCCCTGCTCGCTTACGCTCGCCAACCCCCGGGGATTGCTGCGCAATCCCATTTGGTTTGCTTCGCAAACCAACACTCCTGTCACAGAGTGAAACTATCTGAATAATTCGTATTATGCTGATTTCACTTTCCGGTTCATGACGTCACAGCGAGGGCTTCGCTGCGTCTCGCTTACGCTCGCCGACACCGGGGATTGCTACGCAATCCGTTTGGTTTGCTTACTCAAACCAATACTTCTTTCGCAAGTGATTTAACTTTTTTTTGCTTTAACACTTAATGCACCCTAAACTAATAGCCGTATCAGTAAAAAATCTTCTGCATCTTGTTCCCTGAACAACTTTAAGTAAACATTGTTAATATCCAAACTTTACTCTGTACTTTGTCGGTAAACTGTCTTGAGAACAGAGGGGAAAAAGCGAGCCTTTTTCCTCGCCAAATAAAAAGAAATCGTTTTTATGGCAATTGTTGCTACGATAAATTTGATATCTGGCAAACCCGATAGTCAAACCCGATAGTCAAAAGTGTAACCCACTACTGCTTTCGGAAGCAGCTATGCGAACTGAAAAATACGAAATTTATGTCACCAACTTTTGATTGCATCGAATTTATTTATGAACCAATTTTAAAAATAATTGTACCGTAAGAAAGAGTATATTCTGAGGTATACTGCAATATTTTTAAAATTAAAAACTAACAGTAATACTATATAGATATGACCATTTTAGTTTTGTATCGGAAGTTACGATCTGAAAGTTCCGAAAATTGTATGACCAACTTTTAATTGCATCGATTTTATTTATTAACCAATTTGAAAAATAACTGTACCATAAGAAAGAGTGTAATGTAATGTATTCAGTGATGTTTTCAAATTTAAAAAATAATGGCTTTTGCCGTAGACAAAACGGTTTTAACAATAAGTAGCGAAAATATCCAAAGATTCCGAATTTTGTATGACGAACTTTTGATTGCATCCAATTTAATTATTAACCGATTTCAAAAATAATAGTACGGTAAGAAAGAGTATATTCTGAGGTATACTGCTATATTTTAAAAATTAAAAACTAATAGTAATGAGATATAGATATGGCAGTTTAAAAAAAAAGTAACAAAAATGTCCCGATTTTTCCTGAATTTCAAAAAAATATTATCAAGAACCAAATTTAAATTTCCAAAAAAACTCGACGAGCTGCAAAAATTTACGTTGAGAGGTACTCTTAAAAAAAAACTCACGACTGAAGACTGAAATTTTGAATGTGTTTTGCTCACTCGCGGAAGAAATTTCACTTCTTCAACTTTAACACTTAATAAAACCTAAACTAATAGCCGCATCGGAAAAAAATCTTAATAATTATCCAGGGAATACGATGAAGAACAAAGCATGTTAATTTCATATTTTTCCGATCAGTACTTTCTCGGGAAACCGTCTAAGAATGGAGCTAAACAACAAAAATTTCAATTCTTCGGCGGCGGCGGCGGCGGCGGTAACTTTTTTTTAATATAGAGAGATTTTACGTCCGTCAAACTGCTAACAAGCGCTTATTAAAACTTTGATCGAGCTTGATTATACGGTTAATTAAAGCGATTTTTTGTTGTAGAGGAATATTCCTCTGCAATAGGGAATATGCACTATGTCACAAAAGGTCCTAAAATGGTACTTTTTTTACAAATTCGATCATGAACAATCCGAAAATCAACTTTAAAAATCTCAAAAAAGTTTAATTTAAGCGTAATAAGCTATTAAAAAACGCGTTGAAGTCACGTGACTGAAAACGGGGTGGAGCTTGGTGTGACGTCATAGTTCATGAAATCTCTCGCTACATTCGCCGGCTGCATGTTATTTCAGGTTGCTTTAATTGATTTTACGCTAATTTTATTTTTTAAATAATTGTGTTGAATTATAGTCTTTACATTATTATTATTATACAGATTTCTTCTTTAAAAATGACGACTGTAGAACAAGGCTTTGTAAAAGGCCAGTCGGAAAATCTACCTAAATTGGATGGTATATCCATGTTTTCTTTTTTGCGAAACCCTCCAAATTTTATGGGAGTAGAAATGAAAGGCGTAAAAGCGAAGAGTATGATAATATTTTGTACACCATATTTATTTTTAAAAAACATATATTTTTATATTGCTTTTAAAGAGTAGTGTTATTATCAAAAAGTTGTACTTAAGAAAATAGAATATTAATATATAGTTATTCTCTTTTCCTTAATAAGAGTAACACAATTCATTCTGAAACAGATTTTTTTGTATAGATAATTAGAATAGTATATCAAATAAGAGCTTTATATTAGGAAAATAATTTCAAAGTAGATTAAAATTGTTGCGGTATTAAAATAGTGAATTTTGAAATCTTACTTAAAATTAATTTTCTACATTAATTTTTTAGCAACATTATTTTTGTTAGTTAATGAACAATATTTTTTTAAATATATCTAAGCGATAAAACGTAATGCACTAAAAGATGATCCAAAAATAATATGTGTAGAGAAACTTATTGCGAGAATTGCAACTGCATTAAATATTGAACTCAACATTTGGTAGTCCAACATTTTAAACCATGAAGAAGGTAGTGTGATAATTTGATTAAAATTGCAAGAATTTTAATTCTATAATACTTATCACATTCAGTTTAAAGAAGAAATATGACACAGTTTTACCAACTGCAAATTAATTATCATGAGTATAATAATTCAATGTTTATTAATGTTAGCTCTCTGTATATTTTTTTAACAAGTATTGATTTATAAATATATAGTATTCCTATATTTATTTATTAAATTCTTTTTCATGAAACAAGTAATTCTGCATTATAAGTGACTTTATACCGAAAGCATATTTTTTCGTTTTAGCAAAAACACAAGTAGTTATCCACAAGATTAAATCACACAATTCTTAATTAAAAACAATTAAAAATACAAATAATTTTTGGTATTTCAACCTTACCAAAAATGATCTTCACAGCAATGCAAGCAAGAAGTAGAACACAGCTTTTTGTTTTTCTTTTAATCTCTTTTCATAACGCTACACCATCTTCTACGAACTTGTCCATATTTTGGTATAACAAAAAAAAAATACTTTTTTGGTGTTTTAATCGTTGAATTATGAACCAAACGGAACAATGCAATATTTGTAATTCTTCTTTTCAACTATTTTCGAACCTTCCATTGCTGAATTAATCAAAAATCTGTAAATATAAGACTACTAAAAAGATACCCATAGAGATAACACAGTTCAAGAAACGCTCGATGAGAAAAACATGAACTATGACGTCACAGGCAAAAATCGTCAGCGACTGCAGTTTCTCGTTGAAAGTGACGTCAGAGCAATTTAAAAAGCGTTTTAAATATAATTAATATCGTCAGATTGCAGTTTAAGTGGCATTTTTCTACTTGGTTTTTCATGCTCTTTCAGTTTAAATTGAATTTGAAAATCATGCATATTGTCCATTTATAAACAAACAGTACTTTTTAGTGCTAACTACGTCATTTATATTGACATCTTATCGACATTGCAAGATGTTGAACTGGATTAGGAAACAAATGTATGTGTGCAAAGTATTTCTTAAATTATTTAATATTTTTACACATTTTATTCCACAGGGTGCTCACAGCCGACAACACACTAATCATACCAACCGATTCTTTGTAGAAAACCAACCCAAAAGAGTGATTAGATTGGGTTCAGAGATGTGAACTTTTATAGTTTAATACATCCATTCGGATTTGTATGTATATCCATACAGTGCTTTACATTTCTCACAATTGGCTCCCAGGTACCAGAAACCTTAGACGCCAGATGATTTCGGCATTGAAATTCCAAACGACTGGAAGATACGTTGTAGAATATTCGACGTGAATATCTCCAAAATGGACGTCCAATAAAAAAGTATTACATAAGGTTTATGGTTGTTTGTTTATGGAAAATCTATCCATATGATTAGAGTACGGTCAATCCTGACCACCCTTTACAAACATTACTTTCACAAATTGTGTGTATTAACATTTATTTTCCTTTTCAATTAAAAAAAATAATTGATTCTCACCTGCTATTTTAGAAAGAAGTTTCGAGAAAAGAGAAGCAAGCCAAGAAGGAGGCTAAGAAGCAAAAGCAAGCAGAAAAGTTACGCCTTCAACGAGGTACCAACGGAGCATCTGATGCTGATTCACAGATCCGCAAGATTCACAGCTTTGATACAGAAATTGTCGTCCTGCTGACACGCTCTTCTTCTGTCTGCCACTCAAAAGGAGGCACAGAGCAGAACGTTATTTTCGATCGAATGAGCTGTGGGCTTTTCAATTTTGAACGCAATGACATCTTTGTATCCAACAACAAAGACTTGGGATGCTTCATTTTTTACGACACCTTCATGGGATTGGAAGTCAAAACTGATAAAGAACTATACAAGGCATGGGAAGACACTGCTTTCCTAAGAATGAAGACCAAAATTCAACGTGGCTTCAGCACTCCAAATCTCGTCGAATAATAATCAATAAAAACAACAGTACTATATACCACCGGAACTTTTTCAAAACTTTTTGACGAATCTTTAGAAGCTCACTTTTGAACATTTGATTGAACTGACAGTTATTCATTTTAAGTTTACTATTAGAAAATATTAAAAGCACAATTAATGAAATTTAAAAACTAAAACGCAATAAAAATTTTCAAATTTTCCTCCATTTTGAGTATGTACATTTCTTTTAGCATTACATATTTAAGACATATTTAATTGACATATATTAAGACATATATACTTTATTGGTAACCGATTTTTTATCATCGGCCTTTTACTGCAAACGGTAAGATTTGTTTTCTAATTCCAATTTCAAGTAGAAGAAAAACAATGATATTACATGCTTAATAGCTAATTTTAAAATCACGAATTACTAAATTTACTGATATAATCTTAATCAAATTCTCAGTGAGGTCACTTAATCGGAATAGATTGTATGTATATAGTGAGAGCGAAATAAATGAACCGCCGAAATTGTCAACTCTGCCATCTAATTCCAAAATAAATTCATATAAATACGCATACTTTTCCGAAGAGTAGCGGTTTAGTAAAGAGAGGTTTGCGAGCTAAAACCTCAATAGGCCAAAGACCGTCATGTACGTGGGGGATGGTGCAAGTTAAATCTGCCGTGACCTCAAATATCCACACGACATTTGATAAAACGAGATTTAACGTGTACCATCCACCCACGTACTGACGTATTCGACTGACACACAGTCGAATACATTATTGAAGCAAATATTGAACACATTTGTTTTTATTTCTACAATGCGGTAAGTTTCACACGTCTAACTCAACTGTGATTAATCGCTTGATTTATGCAAAACAATACTGTTAATCTGTGTAATGGTGTAAAACTTGTACGAAAGAAAATGAATTGTAGAATTTAACTTATTTATAATTTGAAAAAAACCTACTTATAAGAGAAAAATTCATGTAAATTAAAAATTTCAAAGCTTCCCATTTATACAGTAAATATTTGTTTTCTTAAACTCGTGTAAGTAAAGATGTATACGAATGTATCTCTATTCTTAGAACTGACGCAATGTTTAAAAGTCTTTCCATTCTTTCCGCTTTAAAAGGATCCTCTCCTGCTATCCCCGAAACTGGAGGTAGCCCGTGGCTCTCCTATCTACCACTGTCAGCAGTCTTCTTTGATGATCCAGTCTAAATAGCAAATAGCCCACTGCTGAGACCTATTGGCCACATTAGGGGAAAGCACTCCCTTTGTCCAAACCCTAACACTTTTAAGGGGAACTCGCTTTTTGGGGGTGACGCTTTCGTCAACACAACCCGGATTTGCTATGCCAAAAGAGGGTTAATGTCTTCCTGGCCACCTGTTGTTGTGTTGTTGTTGTTGTCGTGTGGGCCATATATGGCCCAATTGGGGGTGCCATTGCCCCGGAGGGTTGGACTTCTTCAACATGGCCACCTAACCCGCCGATTAGAGCATATTTGGAGTATCATGGAGCTTCAGCTCAGAGCTCAAACACCACCATGTTCGAATATCTCGACTTTGCGTGACCGCTGCTTAGATATTTGGTAAATCATGTCTCCAGTCATGTACCAAGAACTTGTGGCATCTATGACCAGGCGAGATGCAGCTGTTTTGCAGGCCAAAGGAGGCGCAACGCGTTATTGAGTAGGTGGTCATAATGTTTTGGGTCTTCAGTGTAAATTGAAATTCCACGTGCATTTTAAGAAGATTCTTCATTTTTCAAGTGAAATTGGTAAAATTGAGTCCTAATTTTTTTTTTCCTAAATAATATTCTACAAAACATAATAGGGGGGAACGGTTGCCAGATAGGAAGAGTAATGGATAAGCAACCGGAGTGTAGCGAGTTCGAATCTACCAAAGACCCTCGTGCACAAGGAAGGGGGCTGGGGCACGCTAAATCCCTCGTGGACTCACATATCTTCACGTTGGCGTGGAAGTTTGAAGAGTAGAGTTCCAGCTCAGGTGTGCCCTCATAATCCCGCTTTTAGTACGGACTAAAACCAGTTAGGACAATACACGTATGCTGAGCCCGCAGATATTCATGTATGGATGGGGCTGCGAAAGTAAACGGACGTGCTTCTCAGAGGTTGTCCTTTTCAGTACAGTTGTCAGAATGATTTTTCTGAATTTAAAGGTTCCGGGTTCGAATCGAGAACTAGGCATCAACTTTTTGTCCGGCTTAAATGAATGTGTGTCCTTTCTGTAGATATTTAATTTCGGCCCCTCTACCTCCCTTTATATAACTGCATATTTTCGAAACATCCTGTATGTACACAGTCCAGTCACATTAATGTGACCACCTGTAAAAAGCCAGAATAACCACCTTTGGCAGAGCGGACCACTGCGACACATGCAGGAAGAGAGTCAATTAGGTTTCTGAAGGTGTTCACAGGGATGTTGAGCCATGCCGACTACAGTGCCTTGGCCAGCTGCGCTAGAATACGCGGTTGAGGATCCATGGCAATTATTGCGGGGTGTTTGCTTTCAGACGTTTCACGCCGTATACGCCAACATTCATCTTTCCGATGGAGCATAAAACGTGTTTCATCGGAAAAAGCTACCTGTCGCCACTCTGTGGATGTCCAGTTGCGGTACTGGCGTGCAAATTCCAGCCTTCGTCGCCGATGAACAGCAGTCAGCATAGGTGAATTAACCAGGCGTCTGCTGTGGAGGCCCATGCGCAGCGACGTTCGCTGAACCGTTGTTTAGGATACACTCTTGGTAGCCCCTTGGTTCATCTGGACGGTCAGTTGCTCAACAGTTGCACGTCTATTCGCCCGAACGCATCTCCGTAGCCTTCGTTCGCCTCTGTCATCTAAAGCCCGTGGTGCACCACGTGTGCCACGCCACTGATTTTGGATAGTGCCATTTTGCCATGGACGATATACTTTTACCACGGCGGCACGCGAACATTTTACAAAATAAGCCGTTTCCGAAATGCTTCCACCCTTGGCCCGAAAGCCAATAATCATGCCCTTTTGGACGTCTGATAAATCGCTACGTTTCTGTATTGTGTCCAACGATTGAAATGCTTTCCGATGCCCTAGGACATCCTTTATAACCACTCCACTGCAATGTGCTGCCACCTGCTTTTTGTGATTGGTTATTTCACGTTGACTTCGAAAGTAGGTGGTGGTCACATTAATGTGACTGGACTGTGTTTATTAACCTTATTGTTAATTGTTGGCCTCTGAAGTGTGCAGTTTGTGCCATGCACCTATTGGCCCACTGTTGAAAGTAGGAATACTTGAAACCCGTAAGTACAAGAACTGCTGCTTTACATGTTTTTATTGATTTTATTTCATTTGAAGGTCTGAATGGGCACATCGACATCGTTTCCCTGTAAATGGATTTCAATAGGGTATGAAATGTAAGCTACGAGACTGACATCAATAAAAAAGAAACGATTAAAAGACTGAAGCGCAGATCATATGGGTATAGCTACAGTCTACGTTTATAAGCAGTGGCAACGGCCTTGGCAATTTTTTTTTTTGTTGGCGCACTTCCAATGTCACCAATTACACCCTGAAACATCAATTACAATATATACAATGGGCATATTGAAAAAGAAAAAGATTTTTAATGAAAAAAAGCAAGAAATAACACAACCTGATAACGTGAGAACTCTTGCGTGAAAAAATAAATAATGAAAACTAAAACGGTCAAAGAAACAAACCTCTAAATCCTTTCGTGAAATTTATTATAATAAAATAAAAATTCCACAACTGTCGAAATACAAATAAATGGACCAATGGTGTCACAGAAAACGATTTTAAAGGATCAATCCAATCAAAGGATTATAAATCAAATGATAAGCAAAATAAGGAATGGGAGGAAAGAAAAATTTCAAACCAACCAATGAAATCAAACGACTTTAACGATTTATGGAAGAACTTTCTAGAATATTCAAAATGAAAATTGAATGTTTAGGTTTTCCGAGGTTGTCATGAAAACCACAACAACCGTAACGACAGATGGTTTGCCTTAATTTATCGTAACTCGCTGATAAAATGCGCCAAAAATATCGCAATTACTCATAAACGTAGAGTGTAGCTGTACCATCATATGGTATGGTGTCCAGAATGTCCCACAGGGACCGAGAATTAGTCAATTTTAATCTCTGTGGCCAGTTCAAAAGCCTTTCGGATATAGCTCCAGTCTACGCTTATAGTGGTGGAAATTGCCTTGGCGGTTTTTTTTTTTGCCGCACTCTTAGTAGCGAGTTATGGCAGATTAAGACGACCCATCTGAATTACGGTTATTGCGGTTTTTATGGCAACCTCGACAAGCAGAAATTTTAAATTTTCATTTTGAATATTGTAGAAAGTTCTTTTAAAATCCGTTAAACTGTCGTTTCGCCGCTATAAACGTAGACTGAAGATGCATGTCCAGCGATCCCGAAAGGGCTAGCCACATTACGAGCGGAATTTGCTAAATGTATTTCGTTGGGTTTTCAACGTCTTGTTTACGTCGTGAGTATAATTTACGTGGCGAGTGGCTTGAAGGCAATTAAAACGACATTTAAAATTTAATTAATTATTGAAGGTATACACATAAGTTAAGGCTATTTCAAGGCTAAAAGATATTGTATACAAATAGGGTTTCAGTCCCGGGGCTTCAATCGGAGCAGAGTCGTTCTGCGTCCGCTCACGTTCCTGCTTTCCACGATTCTCTCTTTTTCTCGAGAGAAGGCCCCACACGTTCTTTCGAAACCGCTGCAGTCCAAAGAGAAGGAGATACCCTCATCTGGTCATAAATTCAAGGACCACCATGAAAGCTGTGGTCAGAGAGACCCCCTACGACGACGCTACAGTCTAAAGCGACTAGGTCTTAAAGTTTATTTAAAATTAGCGTAACCCTTGGTCCTTATTCGAATTGAATTGGTTTACTGTAGATTGAAAAAAGTGATTAGAGAATAATACACTTTTTAATATTACTTTTCAGTCTTATTATGACTATTGTTCATAGAAATGATTAAACATGGTTAAATTGAATTCAAGTTTTCTTTTCAAATTACAAACAATTAGAACTTTAATTACCTATATTTCATTGTTTCCAAATATAAAAACGAAGACTTTACATTGTTGGTATTTTAGAAACACACATTATAAGAGATGCAACAATTTAAACACTCATAACAATGAATTTTTTTTTAATTCTGTTACGAATATTATGAAACAAAGTGACTCATTTTCTTATGCTAGCAAACATTGTGATTTCTTAGCAATTTACTTTCGAAAACGAGTGAAATATGGATAAACCTGAGATTATTGCAGGGTTATTACTGTGTCCTTGGATTTGGGCACTTTTTCAGTTACTTATCATTGGTAATACAGCTTACGTTATACTATTGACTGCGTACTTGCTGTTGCTGATGGCTTTCAACAGCGATGAGGAAAAAATCACAGATACGGACTTCATTGAAGATGGAAATATTAAAGGAAAGGAAGAAAATATGGATATGGAATTGGTAGAAGATGGAGACATTAAAGAAAAGAATAAAAAGGTGGATATGGATCTTGTTGAAGTAGATATTAAACGAAAGAAAGAAAAGATGGACATCGATTTGGTAAAAGAAGATATTAAAGGAAAGAAAGGAGAAGCGGGTATGGATTTGGTTGAAGTAGATATTAAAGGAAAGGAAGAAAATGTAGATATTAAAGGAAAGGAAAAAAAGGTGGGTATGGATTTGATTTTAGAAGGAGATATTAAAGGAAAAGAAGAAAAGAATGATATAGATTTTGTAGGAGATATTAAAGGAAAGAATGAAAAGAAGAATATGGATTTTGAAGAAGGAGATTTTAAAGAAAAGGAAGAAAAGATTGATATGGATATGGTTGAAGAAGGAGATATTAGAGGAAAGGAAGAAAAGACGGAGATGGATTTTGTAGAAGGATATTTTAAAGGAAAGAAAGAAATAGTTGATATGGATATGGTTGAAGAAGGAGGTGTTAAAGGACAAAAAGAAAAGAAGGATATGGATTTTGAAGGAGATATTAAAGGACATGAAGAAAAGAAGGATATGGATTTTGAAGAAGGAGATTTTAAAGGAAAGGAAGAAAAGGTTGATATGGATTTCGAAGAAGGAGGTTTTAAAGGAAAGAAAGAAATGATTGATATGGATTTGGTTGAAGAAGGAGGTGTTAAAGGACAGAAAGAAAAGAAGGATATGGATTTTGAAGGAGATATTGAAGGACATGAAGAAAAGAATTATATGGATTTTGAAGATGGAGATTTTAAAGGAGAGGGAAAAAAGATTTATATGGATTTGGTTGAAGAAGAAGGAGGTAGTAAAAGAAAAGACGAAAATATGGGTATGGATTTGGGTGTAGAAAGAGGTATTAAAGGAAAGGAAGAAAATAAAAATATGGATTTTGAAGAAGGAGTTGTTAAACGAGAGGAAGAAAAGGTAGATATGGATTTTGTTGAAGAAGCAGATATTAAAGGAAAGGAAGGAATGCTCAAACCTGTGCTTAGATCAAAATGCCTAGGAAGGCCTAGAAGCAAAGGACCAAGACATCTGTGGACCGCTGAGAGCGATGAGTCCAAACCTGGTCTGGATTTCTTCTCTTGCTTTCGACATTGCTTAAATTGGCGTATTTCAAAGAAAAGAATTCAACGCATACCTTTGAGGTGCATTAAAGAAGGAAAGGAAGAGGAAGAAAAACCTTCTGCCAGCTTTGAAGTCGGTAGCTGCGATGCAAGTGCCAATGACAACATTATCCCGTCCACATCTGGGAACGTAACATTGCCAGCGAAAAAAAGAATTGCACACAAACCGAAAATAAACAAGCTGTTACAAAGAATCAAGAAAAATCTGTTCAAAAAGAAAGATGTTTAGACTTTTTCGATATCAAAACTTAGTTTAAGTAGAGCAAATTTGTCTCCATCAAAAATCGTAAAGTGGTACTTAGCTCAAAAGATATAAACTGTTTCATAGATTCAAGAAAAACTATTGAGAAAACACTCCGGCTATTTCCAACTTTAGAAAACTTAGTGTTATAAGTAGATAATAGTAGTAAGATAAAGGTGACAATGTTGTTAGTTATTTAGTATTAAACATGTTTACTTTTTCCTAAAAGACAATAAATATATTTATACTATCCCTCCAAACCTTTTGGGTTTCTATTTCATTGATCGCATTTGGAATTATTGCCTTGAATATACTTTTAAGATTATGAAAGTACTATATTACTGAAATCAGAACACCATTTTCACTTTTTGAAATTAACTGTGTCACACGTTTTAAAAACCGTAGTATCACTTTACTTATTCGTGAAGCAGAATAACACATTTAAATGTGTATTTGTGTAAAGAAAGTATTCCTTTTTTTTTTCTAATGGCGGGCACATTTTGACCGAAGTCATTGGCCACTACAAGGCCGGAAGTGATGGCCACTTGTGAAGGAGCACCCAGTGGGAGGGCCATCATTGCCCCTAACAATTACATCGTAATTTTGAACCATGTTCAGATGACGAAGCAACACCTAAGCTGGTATACGCTTACAAACATCCATGCCCGAACCCGGATTCGAACCGGAGACCTTACGATCTAGAGGCTAACACCTTAACCACTATACCGGTTGGTCGGCAGAAAGTATTCCTAAAAATATTTATTTCATAAGCTCCGAGATTTCTCAGTTCTTAGTATTTTAACCAAACTGCTTGTTTTCACAAGTATAAATTTAATGCCCATTTTCACTGGAGTCGGGAGAAAAACAATCAACACACACGCAAAATTTTTAGGCGTTGTCCTTGAATGTTTCCCTTCGGGATGGATACCAGATGTCACCAGTAGCCCGTTGTGTTGCTTCAGTGTAACGTTAATAAACTGTCTAATATATATATATAAAGCTAAACTGCAACTAACTCTGACTGGTAAATACTTATATCAGTTCGTCAATACGTTTTCAGTTCTTCCCGATTTATGGAACTGTATTTTCGTTTCGAATACATTTTTATTTTCTAAATTTTTTTTAATAATTTGTTTAACTTTTAAATGTATATTTTCAAAGAATTTTTTACACCTTAAACTAACATAGTTTATTTTTAGATCAATACGTGGTTTTTTTTCCTATTGTATTATTTGCAAACAATATATGTACTTAAACAATATATGCCTCAAATAAAATTTTATTGTGTATGTTCTAAAACTTTTCTTAATTTTTTTTCAAGTAAATAGACGTATTATGTTCCAACTTACCCGCCAATCAAATGTATTGATGAATGCACCCATCAGTCAATTTCAACATCATGTATATAAATCTCACACAAAATTGTAAGATGTTTGAATTTCTGTTTTCGTAAAAGAAAAACTTTGGAATTGTCATTAAGTAGAGGAAAATGGAAGCTTTTATGAAGGTATAAGGATAAATTTTGAAGTCTTTATACAAAATGTTTTTTACTTTCATTAACCATCTATTTGAAATTGGTAAATTAATGTTGTATTATTTGTGTATCATATTTTGTTTTGAAATGTTATTTTGTACCTTTGTTGTATTGTGTATTTGTATTGTTGAGAAATAAGTGAAATCCTTTCTGGAAGGGTAAGACTTTCCCTTCTAAATGGAGAGGATATGAAATTATACCTAAAAATAACCCCCTAATTCAATTCTCACCAGAGACCAGTCCCTTAATCACCCCACTTCCCTTTGTCTTTCGTCTTTTTGTCCAATAGGTCATATATCTTGCCATCCCCTTTCACCTTTGATCCCCGGACCTCCCAGTATGACTGGACATCCCAAGACCACTTTTCCTCTCAAATCGCCTGTAAGGGAAAATTACCTTTTCGCTTAACTCCCGACCTCTACCAATGAAATTTCTTGCTAGATTCCCTGTCCAATAGTCTTTCTTTTAATTCTCATCTCTCTGGCGAATTCATTGTGTACTGTACACTTTTTCCATGAGCCCCTTGGAGTAGGAAGTTACAGAACCGTTCAGGGCTCCGTACCCTCAATAGCCTTCACTCCAGTTAGGATTTTACAAGTTCGTTATTGAATAAAGATTTTGTTAGAGAATTTATGTCTCTTTATATGGAACCTGCACTGCGCTCCCCTCCAATGTATCATCCTCATCCGGTTGCCTAGACCACTCTTGCTACTCCGTCACGACTGCAGGCTTATGATTTCTGTTATATATATATATATATATATATATATATATATATATATATATATATATATATATATATATATATATATATATATATGCATGGTTCAAAATAACGAGGTGTTGTCCTCGGATATGTATATATATATATATATATATATATATATATTATAGGTAATTTTAATCAACGCCGTACTAGAGCAACACATCGGCTAATTGACGACGGTCCGGGATCAATCCCCTAAGGGAAATATCCGAGGACAACACCTCGTTATTTTGAACCATGGTCAGATGACGAGACAACACCTGTAATGGAACCTTCTCTCCAAACTTCCACACCAACCCAACGTGAGGACTTTCGGTCACGACAGATTTATAGGGCATCAGCCGCCTCTCACCAAACGATCACAAACATCCATTCCCGGACCCGGATTCGAGCCAGGAATATATATATTAAAAATTGACTTTTATAAGTTTGTTCTCTTTACTTATGGAAATTTAAATGCTTTTATTTTAAGTTCCGCATTCCTTTTGTATTTTCTTACGTTTCATAATATTCAGCGCTTGTTAAAGAAGCGGTTGAGTTGCATTTGAAAGCATTTTGAGTTGATGTTTGTTACATGCGCAGCGTTAGAAAAATAAAAGGTACTGGTCCCAAGGACCAGTGTATCCGAAAATATACTGGTACGCTGCCATTATGTATGATTCGCTCCTCAAATTGTAAATGAATTTAGTTAATAGCGTGTTAATTCAGGGCACAAAATTTCCACTCGCCATTGGAAGGCGAAATTTTTACTTTGCCAAATAAAAACTAAATGTAGATATATTTTTTATTAGCTTCAGGTCTCTAAGGTAGGGATTCCCAAAGTATAAATTTTCAAATACAGCTATGTTTTCCTATTAAGGACAATTAAAGTATTTGTATGAATTTTAAATACGGAGTTGTATAAATTATGTCTTTGTTCTTACCACTTACTTCTCTAATTTCTTCTTCAAAGTCTAACAAATATGAAATATATATAATGCTGTATATAGATAATAATATACCATAGATAGATATTACGTAACAAAGGGGTGCCTTGAGAAAATTATAATTCTCTTAAGGGTGCCACGACTTGGATAAGTTTGGGAACCCCTGCTCCAAGGAATTATAATTACACCACTCTCAGAAATCGGACGAGGCGGTCATCAGAAGAGAACATAGTGTGATAAACCATATGGTCAAGTAAGCGCCCCTCCCGCCGATAGCGATAACCTTACAATTAGGACCTGACAATGATTCAACAGGCGCCGATTATTGTGTTTGCAATTTGGAAGCAGTTACCAGAAACGAACTCCAGTATACGCTGATACGAACTTCCAAATTCTCGATCACGTGAGGGAAATAAATTTCGACAGCTTGCCAAAAGTAAGGTTTGAAACTTATTTTAAAAGAAAACACGTGCATTTGCTTTCTTATCACTACTGGTCCCGCGGACCTCCCAGGTTTTTGATCTCCTGGTCCGATCGTACTTTAAGTGGTCTCGCACAAACGGGACCACCAATGACTTCGAACGTTGCATGCCAAGACGAGAGACCTTTTCTGCCAAGCTAAATATACATGGCGTTGGTGTTTCTGTGATGGAACGTGCTTCCTGTTCGCCTTCTTAGTGCAACGTCAGTTCGCTTGTTTTGGAATACGGTTTCAGCGTATCAACAATACACCGCTAGATTAAACATCGGCGATAAAATACATATTAAGGTCCGGTGCACACATCCGGTTTTTCAACGTGCTGCACCGCTGCCGCAACGCAAGTGCGGGCTGAGATACATTAGATCCAACGGAGCAGTGCACACATGCCTCCAGCGCTGCTGGGGCGACGCACGTCCTACTTGCGTGCAATTTGTTACCGCAGTTCCCCACGGCGCCGGCACGGTCGTCGCACATGAATGTCCATTCTGAAGTACCTAGTTTTCATAAATAAATGGAATATAAATAATAATTAATAAATGGTTGTATCCAGTAACGTTTATTTTGTGTACTTAAAAAATATCTTAAATGTGTCACTTAAATTTGTCATACTTAAAATTTGTCAAAATATACTTTTTTCACACCAAGTAAGCGAAATAAACACGTTTTCTTCGATAGAATATTTATCGCAAATGGCGCGAAATGAGTTCGTTCGTCGTTTCATGGTTATGTGTGCATAGTTGAGCCTCGGTGCCCGCAAGTTCGAAAACGGGATGTGTGCACGTTGCCTGAGATTAGTCCAATCTATATAAGAGCAAAGTTTGCTTTTTAATGGTGTTTTGGAGAGTGTTTGTGCAATTATAAGTAGAAAACACCATTTTGTGCTGTCTTGGTTAGGCCCTGATGACACTCTAATTCACAGACACTTTCAATTTTGAAAATATTTTTACAAAATTGTCATTACTACTTTTTTTAATTTTCTTTTTGGTTATTGTATTTTTGATGTAAATTTCCATTTGTTCTTGAAATGATATTGCTTAAATTGCTATGTTTGCAGCTTCAATCCGCTTGCTACTTTTGTCTTGCTGTTCAGTTCTTTGCTTTTTAAAGTTTTGCGTTCGAATCGAAAATCGAAGGTCCCTGGTTCAAACCCGGGTCAGGGCATGTATATTTGTGTGCGTATGGTGTAGAGGCGACTGGTGCACCTTAAATCTGTCGTGGCCGAAAGTCCTCACGTTGGGTTGGTGTGGAAGTTGGGAGAATGGAGTGCCAGCTCAGGTGTTGCCTCGTTATCTGACCGTGGTTCAAAATTACGGGGTGATACACCGAATGGCTATGGCTGGGACGGTGATAACTAGTTGAATATATACTCTATAAACAAAAACAAATCGACGCACCAATAAGGAGTTGTGCCGGGCTCGATCAAATTATAATCGCGCTGAATGGGGACGTATAATCTTTAGTGACGAGTCCCGTTTCCAACTGTGGCGTGACGACAACCGCAGACTTGTCTGTAGACGTCCAGCGTAGTGTTTGGGATCCTGCCCTTACTATCGTACTCCACACATGCCCACAGCAGGGCGTTATGGTCTGGAGTGTCATCTCCTTTGATAACCGGACCCCTTTGTAGTTATTTCTGGCACACTTACAGCACATCGGTACTTGGACGACATTCTACGTTGTATTACCATTCCTTTTGTGACACCCCGGACTTACTTTTTAACAAGATAATGCCCGGCCGCACTCGGCACGTGTTGCAATGATTTGTCTTCAACCTTTCCCAATACATCCTTGGCCAGCTAGGTCTCCTGATCTGTCTCCCATAGAGCACATTTTGGACGTTATGGGAAGGCGAATGCAACCATCCCAGGAATATTGACCCTTTAGCCCGACCGTTGGAGACAATTTGGCTAGAAATTCCGCAGGATAACATTCGGGAACTTTTTCAGTCTATGCCACCCCGGGGGACAGCTTGCATCCAGAGGTGGACCAACACCTTATTGACCTCCTCCCTTCGTAACGGTCAAACTCTGAAATAACTCATTCAATTGTTTTGAAATTTTAATCCTTTGTCTTTCTATGTATGTTCTTCACATCCACCAATTTCTATCGCAATCGGACAACTCCTTCTAAATATAATTTAAACTCAGACATGTTCTCTCATAATACATTGTTTAGGGAAATCCTAAAGAATTATTTTTATGTTATACATAGTCATTGTGGTTCATCTGAAGTTACATAACTTTAATGGAAGACAGAGCACAGAAGAGCAAAACTGTAACTAAATATTTAATGAAATCTTTCAAAAGAAAGACGGCTCTTCAGGAGAGTTAATTGTATTCCTACGATAGTTTTTGTTTTCATTAAAATCACGCTGCAGAGTAAAAATTACTTTCCAAGAAAGCAAAAAATATTTCTGAGCAATTAGTATTCTATGGTTGACTGGAACAATTTAATGAGAGGTAAGATTTTCAACTAAATAAACTACTTCGCATGAAAGTAAAAATAGAATAATCTTGTTCTCAGAAGTAATGTTCCTCCAAACAAAAATGAGTCATTATTTTAATGTTAATTTGAATCCAGATTAATTGTTAGTTTTAGCTGCTGTGCAGGAGACAATGCATCTACGAACTATGCTAAATGTAGTTATCTAAAGAAAAATCGAGAAAGCAATTTTTTACCAAAATTCTATTTCATAATATCTTATTCAAATTATGCGTGTACATTTAAAAAATTTAACCCTAGTCGATTTCTCAACTATTTTATGCTTCAACATTTAGTGATATTTTGTAAAATATGATTATTTTAGGTTGTTAATACTAAGAAGTAATCATTGACAAGTATATATCTAGCTACTCATGGCATAAAGTATAGATAAAGTTTACGGATATTTTTTTGTTAAATGACGTGAAACTTTTTTCAGAATGTCATTCAATGTGTGTGTCATTTTAACAATACAGTTACTTGCAAAGAAAAACATAAACTCAAGTGAAACAATTGAGAAAAACTAGCTCTGGCAAAAATTACTCGACGAAGAAATCATTGCTTGCAAGAGCCTGGTCAGATCAGCCCTCATGTCATAAAAAATTATCAACCAAGCTAATATTGATCACAGAGCAACAAGGATGTAGTTATCAATTTAATTGAAACATTTGGCCAGTGGTTTTTAAAGTAGCCATAGGGTGAAAGCGTTATTAAAATGTCGGTGGTATACATTTGAAACACAATGTCAATATTTTCAAAATATGAGTTTTTTAGTTTTTCTAGTCCAGAAAGTTGTGATCCTTGGGCTGTGGAAATCCACTAAGTTATTTTATCTTGGCATCAAGTTAAAATTTCTTCTTAAGAGACACACATACTCATCAATAACTGTGCATTATTTATTACTTGCAGAACTTCCCTGCTTTGCTCGGTTTGAATTGGCTTACTCTGGATTTAAAATTAATAATAATTTTTCTCTTTCGTAGAAAAATGGGAATAGCATTTAAGTTACTGGATAAAACCCAAAAGAACATTTTTAGAATTTTTTTCAACGCATATACGATAGATAATCTATTTACATACATCGCATCCCAGTTTTAAAGCAAATCACCTAACGGTAATACTACGGTAACTAGTAGATAAGAGGAATTTGAGTTTTGTAAGGCCCCCTGCTCTTAAATTTGTTTGAAATCGAAAAAATGGCGAACCAATTTCGAATAATCTTACACTCTGTATTTTTATAATGATTTTTTGCCGTGTACTATTGCTCCTGGGATATTCACTATTAACTTTAAAGTAAATTTATATTGTACTGTCTTGTATGGCACAATCACACACAGATTTTAGTTTCGAAAATGACTGAATTGTTTATTATTCTTTATATTAATCAACAAACTATTTTTTTTCAAGTAAGCTTATCCCAAATATTTTGTTCCTCTGTTCAAAAAGAGCAAATATCAAGCCTTTACGAACTGCGATTTCTCATATCATTTGAGACATCTCATGTGAGATGTCTCAAATGTAATGACTGATTATGACTTATTCATAAAGCCCATTTATTAAACAAAAGATAAAGAACAAAAAGGATGGTGTATGTATGATACCATTCATAAAAACTACGATTTTTGCTCACTGGAGTAATTACACAAAATATCGACCTTACAAAAGCTTAACATAACATGGTTGGTATGATGGTTAATACATTGTATGTCTCCCAAACGATGAAATACAGTTCGTACAACGCCTAGTCATGCTGAGTCTTGGTGGTAGCGGGTACCTGGAGTTCTCCATATGAACATCCGCCGCGAATAAGACTGCAAGCTAAACCTAGACTCGTCGGAAAACATCACACAAGCCCACTGTGATGATGTCCACATTGCTATTCCAGGCTAACCGCTGGCAACTGTGAGCGGAACACATCTGACAGGCCTGTGAGCATATAGACCAACATTTCCCAAACGTCTGTAAACGATTTGCCTTAAATCTATCGTACCCGTGGCTACAGATAGCTGACGAAAAAGGTCGGATGCTGTGCTCAATCTGCTTCTTTTTGCAGTTACTGCCAAATACCTGTCGTCATTCGGCGTTGTAACTCGGAGGCGACCTGTACTGTAACGTCTACTGACATTTCCATCATTTGGAATCTTTGCCAAAGCCTAGGCATAATACTTTGAGCGATTCCAAGTTGCACTGAAACTTCCGTCTGAGTTCTCCCACATTCCAGGGGACCGATAATTCGACCACGGTAAATATCATCGACATGCGTCCTCTGTGCTATAATTATTCGGTTGAGGCACTGAGCGGCTTACAGAACAGTTTTACTTCTTTGCTACCATTCCTTATATACATCTCTCTTACACTTTCGTCATTGTGACGTACTATCGGCGTCTACTGATGGCTTCCTGTAATTTGGATATTATTTTTGAAGATGTGTGCGATAATTCTACAGGTGAAATTTTTACCATAGAGTTCGATTTCCGTGTGATTCTGAACTATCCTTTATTTATGGACATGAGCGTAGAAAGGAAATTTCCGTCATTGAAAAAGCAGAATTATGGAAAACAAAAGAACTCCATTTTAATATTTTTACAGCTCCTACATTTTTTTGGACGAAGTACGAATGCTTGAGTTATTCATCCGTTCAATGCATATCATATGCCTCGTACAAAAATGCTAGACCAAAACTACTACAAGTGATTCTAAGGTGACTACTACAGTTTTCTATCAATATTTTTTGACTTGTAGCACTCTTGAACTAGGGATGCGAATCATTGTGAAGGGAGGACATATCATATTTTTACGATATTCACGATTAATATTTATTCTATCAAATGTTTTGAAAATTCCATTTTGACCGTAAAGCAACGGCGTGTTTTAAAATTAAATGTCTTCAACACCCACGAAACAAAGTTAATTGATTACAACTTTTCAATAAGAAAACAAGATTAATTTCACAACATTTTTGAAGGGAAAAAATGAATTTTTTCATTGAATGTTTCAGAAGCAAAGTTAAGAATAACTTCAACTTGTAAACAACCTTGACCTTCTATCATTTAAGACAAAAACTTTCAACTTTTCAAAAGTACAAGTTATATCTACTTTAAGCTATTCCAAAATCAGCCAAGTTTTATTTAAAATTCATTTTACTCCAATTGGAATGCATTTTAAATCGATTCTATGAGAAAAATTTTTTTTATCAATTCAGAGATTTGTTTCCTAAATGGAAACCATACACCTATTTAGAATCATATATATTGTTTACAGATAGATTGAGATAGTCTGTCTAGTAGATAGATTTAGTTCATCTGTTGAGTAAAGTGTATGTTCTATTGTGTACAGCTTTCAATGCAATCGAATAAAATAATTTAAAACCTGTCACAAATATAAATTTTACTGTTTTAATTGCCTTATAATGAAGATCTACGTCCAATTTTTATAAAATCTTCGAATTACAACGAATGATTGCCCTTGTCTTATTTTGTTTTGTACGCTTACATTTAATTTAAGAAATGGAATTCTACAAAGAATTATATATTAAACTAATGACTTTTATGAAATGTTTGTTGAAGTACACATATATCCCCATGAAATAAACCCCTGTCTTCTCTATAATTTGTACAAAAAAAATTAACTTCTTAAAACCTAACTTCTAAATAATTTATTTCCAACACTTAATATATCTGTAGCAGCTTAATAAACAGTGATAAATTTCCAATCATCCAAAAAATGGTAGTTTTCTTAAAAATGAAGGAATTCAAGAAACGAATGTCAGATTCTTATTTCAAATCTAGTCAGAAAAAAGGTAATTCTAGATTTCTAAAGAATAACAATTTATTTACAAAAATAACATTCATAACACTTAAAAATGCTCAAATATGACTACACTTTTTCCAATCTTAACTCAGAATCTATATAAATTAAAATGGAGTGTTTGTGCGTGCAATATTTTCCCCCATATTGTCATTTATCCGTTATAAGTCACTCGCATAATCAGTGGTTTCTGCGTTCGATGTTTGTATGTGTGTGCCCGCAATATTTATGCAAAATGTGTTCCAGATCAGTTAAACGATTTAGGGTTTTATTTCATTTAGGATGCATCTTGGCGATATGAAAATATACATCGTATTCTATTTAATAGATTCAGGATACACACATATCTTTTCAATGTTATTGCATTCTCCTTATCCTTAAGTAGAACGCAATATTGGGTGGGTAAATAGGTATTTGAATTTACAAGGCAATGATTGACGACTATTGGGGATCAATCTCGAATTGAAAGATCCGAGGACATCATTTCGTAATTTCAAACCTCGATCAGATGAAGAGGTCAACACATGAGGTGGCACCCCTACTCTTCAAGTTTTCACACCACGCCCAACTGAGGGCAGAACAGATTTAACATCCATCAGCCCTCACGTACATGACCTTCTGTTATTGGATCTAGTCTCGAACACGTAACCATGCGGTTGCCGGTTCAGGATTCTAAAAAGAGAGCTAAGCCGGCTAAGCTCAATATTGGATAACAGTTACAAGATGCCAACATCTCGATGTTGTACTATTTATTTTGAGACAAATATCTCTGAACTGATAACACGGATGACGTAGGGATTTTTTATATATTTTTTTCTAATACCTTATCTAAGCTATTGAATAATTCAGTAGGTGAAAATATACCTTAACATACTTATCTGTATCCATAGAAAGACGGTCGATTTCTCGAGTTATTTTTCAGCAGTGAATAAATGTAGAAGCACTGCAAGGAAATTCATGGAATTTATTCTATCATTATCAAGTTAAATTCGTGCATTATTGAAGAACTGTGTGATCGACTTACATTCAAAGGAAATATACGAGATAAACCATGTGTCACAATCTACCAATTCTTTTTGTTAGCGCTACTAGCAAGACAAGCGAGCGAATGAAATATGTATGCATAAATATATAACATTAGTTTAAGGAAGTATATCCGCATGCAAGCTGCCAAGACAAATGTCGGAAATATTTATTCAACTGAAATATGAATTCTAAAATTGACATCTGAGTTATGAAACAGCGTTTAATAATGTCTCAAGGGGGGGAGATGTTTACTCTTGAGGTTTCAAACAAATGAAGAAAACTGTAAACTCGCTCGCTAATCATCAAACTCATTAAAATTGCTAAGCAATCTTGATTGGATCGCCCAGCGAACGGTGCTCAAGTTCTTTATAAAAGGCAAGATCAAATGTGGATTGGATTATAATTATTTTTTCTGTTGCATGGTTCGATAACGGAAAACAAACTGATCCACATTCGCATTGGCCACATACAATTCATAGTATTATTTTGTTGGGAGAGTCCCCTCTAAGTCAATCATGCTCTCCCCTCTCTCTACCTCGTTCCCCCTTTCTCTGAAATACTCCTTATAATTTTAATTGTTTGTATAATAAAAAGTATAAATTTAGCAAAGATCATTTAATGTGTAGAAGAATATTACTAGCTACACATCTGGGACTCCCATGTACACTTGGATTATGATGTTTGATCTGATTATTTAGAATATCCACCCGATACATGCAGAAGTCTATGACCAAAAGGGTAAAAGCCATAACAGCATCCTACTCCTTAAATGTTATTGATATTTTTTCAATACCTTTAAATTTTTCGATCAGCTAAGTCAGATATATATTTAATTGACGACTCAGTTATTTCGGAAGTTGTTCTCAATCATGACAACATTCGTATAGTATTTGAAAAATCCCCTTAAATCATGAGTCAAACTTTACGAAGTTCACGCAATCAAACCCATCCTATTTAATATTCAATCAATTGTGATTCGTGTCAGAAAGAAAGGATATCACGTATCAATGAAATTTTTCATGTATTATGTGATAGTATTTTGACAGTGTCGTGTGCATGATGCAAGTGAATTTTAGACAAGCATTACCAGGATAGGGACGGGTCGATACATACATTATTAAGAGAGCGACGGTCCATGTAATGTGTCGTTTAAAAGACAGTAGTGATAGTTTGTGACAACAGAAGTGTGATGCTGTTATTTTTACATATTCCCGTTTCATTTATTTCAATGTCCTCGCAGTAAGTTTAGTGAGTTTCTATAACACACTCGTATATTTTTACAGTCGATCTTTTTAGTAAAACTGTCTTTCAAATGCTGTCTGAAATAAGTATTCTTAGTTATCAAGTGATCAAGGTGGTTTCAAAATGCAAAACAATAAGCGGTATTTGAGAATTTCCAAATATCCAAACGTGTACGTACTCGTCTGGAGAGAACAAAGTCAAACCTATGATATTGTTGGTAACTTTTCTATTTTAAGGCTCTCGCGATTCAACGGTATTGTTACGAAATCGGGATTTACTAACATAACACTTGTCAGAGTGACTAATTTGATAGACAATTTGTGTAGTAATGGCCAAGAACTGAGGGACACTGCATACCTAAATTGGACACGCACATTAATTTACAAGATAATATAAAAGTGTCAAATATACACGCCGTACCGTCCGATCGAAAAACACGTCTAACTCCTCTCAAATCTACAATCTACATCTCTTTATTCCTGTTCTTTTTCTGAACAGCCCTTAACATTTCGTATTCTTGATCGTATCAGAACACAGGCACAGTTATACATCAATATTCGTCCACTAGAACAATAGCAACCAAAACACAAGAACAACTGTTCTTATAACCTATCTGTGTTCGTAATCACCTGTCGGGAGATCGTTCCAATACTTTAAGGCCCGTTCTCACGAATCAAGTTTAATTGATCGATTATATTTGAATCTGACTTGAATCAGTTTTTGTTCACACATTTCAATAGAAAATTATCAGCAGTTTAATAAGCGAAAATATAAAAGTTACAATTGAAAAATTATTTATTTACTAGGGGGCCTGCCCCCTGCTCGCTGACGCTCGCCAACCCCCGGAGGATTGCTTCGCAATCCTCATTGGTTCGCTGTGCGAACCTATGCTCGCTTCGCTCGCCTCAATGAAGACATGTGTCCTAGCAGAAGGGATTGTTTACAAAATGTATTTAAAAACAAATATTTTTCAAATCTAAATTTGCTGTATTAGAGAAAAGATATATACAGTACCTCTGGAATCAGAATTCAAATGAAAACTTTGAGCAAATTTTGACTCGAAATATGAGCACTTATTTGGAAACTGAATACCCAGCATGTTGTTTGTTTGTACATTTACCCAGCACTCGAGCCACCCACACTTTTGAGTTGTCGAAAGTTGTAGTGCAAGCGTCTTGTTGAACTATAATTGTTGGCCATGAAAAGGACCGTTTTTTAAATGACCCTGAAAGGATCCTCCGCTTTCTTTGATTTCTATTATAAACTAACTGCAACAGCTCATTAAAATTTCCTTTTTTTTTCCAATAAAATTTCATCCGATAACACTATAAATTCAATCGATGCGCGAGACTTCTCGATAAGCAAACAATCGTACAGTGTTGCCAAAACGCGATTACAAATAACGTCTTTTTTGCGTGCCACGTAAGAGAATTATATATATAGATAGAAAA
Source organism: Metellina segmentata (assembly GCA_947359465.1). Taxonomy (NCBI): domain Eukaryota; kingdom Metazoa; phylum Arthropoda; class Arachnida; order Araneae; family Tetragnathidae; genus Metellina; species Metellina segmentata. Next base: position 71,533,023 of record OX375874.1, read on the forward strand.
CCACATTTAAGGTATCGAACTGGTGTAAAATTTTCCGCATATTTCAAATCCGTTGAAAATTTCACTCGTATCTTTAACGATCGCGAAGATACAAACTTGGCCTGAGAATAAAATAACACTTTTGTTTTGTTTCTGGAATAAAATAAACCACGACAGATCGTTTGCGCGGAAATAACTCGAATGCAGATGGCGAATGACTCATCACTTAAACGATAAAGTTTGAATGGGTCTAACTTTTCTTGATCCACTAAAAAGTTGATCAACTCCATTGAAACAGAGGTTCTCACTACAGTTTTCATTCCACTTTAAGCGCCTTTATGCAGTTGCAGTTGGTCGGAAGTCGCGTTCTCACGAATCAAGTTTGATTGACCGATTATAGTTGAAAGATAAAAGTTGAATATGACTTGAATCAGTTTTTTTTTTCACACATTTCAATAAAAACTGATCAACAGTTTAACTCTTTAGGGTTACGTGGGTTAAAATCTGTCCCACCTTTTTCTTAGCTTTTTATACATGGTGGGATATATTTTAACCCACCTCAAAAAGGTGAAGTTACTCATAGTCATATGGTTTAATATTTTATTTAAAGTATTTCATTCAGTTGGCAATGTTATGAACCAACATTAAATGCGTAAATAAGTGAAAACAAAAATTGATACAAATGAAAACGCATTAGTAAGTTGTTGACACTGTTATGATTAGGTTGGCGAATTGTGTGATGCAGTGAATCTTCGTCTTTCATAACGGTATGTGTTGTTTCTTTTCTTAAAATTTATTATGAGTTAATAAACTGTTTTATAATTTAAAAAAAACGTGTTTTTTTTATATTTATAATAATTTTGAAGCTGAATAAGTGATGGGATTGCATGTATCCCACCATGCAAGTTATTAAAAATAAAAATATAAATTATTATTTTTAATTTATAAACATATATGTAAATGTATTATGTACTGACATAGTAAAAAATGAAGGCACCGCATACTATTCTATTTTTTGGATGCAGCTGTTGTTAATTCATCTATGGTTTATAAACAATTGGGTCAAAATATGGAACTGAAACAATTAAAAGGCAGTGCGCTTCAGGGTTTGTTGCACAGACTTTAATTTATATAAAATGCGCTCTCAACATATAAAAAATCTAAACCCACTGTTTCATGGGAAATACGAGGAAAAAACTCTTAACATCTATTAAAACAAACTATTCGGTGAAGATGCGCTTTCTGCAGCACGAAAAAAAGATGTTCGCACTCACCACTGTTTGCAAAGTTCCACTTTGATTTGGAAAAAAAGTTGTGTTTCAATGACTTTCATTTGAAACGTTAGTGGCACGGTGGGATTATGTATGTCCCACTCTGTAATAAAGAACTTATTGAAATGTTATATATATATTTTTATTTTGAGTAATGTTTTAGGTTAAATAGGGGGCCTGCCCCCTGCTCGCTAACCCCCGCTAACGCTCGCAATCCTTATTGGTTCGATGCGCGAACCTATGCTCGCTTCGCTCGCCTCAATGAAGACATGTGTCCTAGCAGAAGGGATTGTTTACAAAATATGTTACCAAAAAAATGTTTTTCAAATCTAAATTTGCTGTATTACAGAAAAAATATATACAGTATCTCTAAAATCAGAATTCAAATGAAAACTTAGTGCAAATTTTGACTCGAAATGTGAGCGTTGCTTTGGAAATTGAATACCCAGCATGTTGTTTGTGTGTACATTTTCCCAGCACTCAAACGACCCACACTTTTTCATTGAGTTTGTTGCCGAAAGTTGTAGTGCGTCTTGTTGAACTATAATTGTTGGCCCTGAAAAGGACCGTTTTTTAAATGGCCCTGAAAAGATCCTCCGCTTTCTTTGATTTTTATTATAAACTAACTGCAACAGCTCATTAAAATTTCCTTTTTTTTTTAAATAAAATTTCATCCGATAACGCTATAAATTCAATCGATGCGCGAGACTTCGCGATAAACAAACAATCGTACAGTGTTGCCAAAACGCGATTACATATAACGTCTTTTTCGTGAGCCACGTAAGAGAATTATATATATAGATAATTGAAATGAATTTTTTTCCCACTTTTTCGTGTCAAAAAAAATTCTGTGCAACTATCTATATATATATTTCTCTTACGTGGCACGCAAAAATGACGTTATTTGTTACCGCGTTTTGGCAACATTGTGCGATTGTTTGTTTACTAGGAGCCTCGCGAGTCATTTGAATCTATAGCGTTATCGGATGAAATTTTATTGAAAAAAAAAATGAACTTTAGACGAGCTGTTGCGGTTTGTAATAGAAATCTAAGAAAGCGGAGGATCTTTTCAGGGCTGTTTAAAAAACGGTCCTTTTCAAGGCTAACAATTATAGTACAACAAGACGCGTGCACTACAACTTTCGACAACAAACTCAGTCAAAAAGTGTATGGGTGGCTCGAGTACTGGGGAAATGTACACACAAACATGCTGGGTATTCAATTTCCAAAGCAGCGCTCACATTGCGAGTAAAAATTTGCTCAAAGTATTCATTTAAATTCTGATTCCAGAGGTACTGTATATATCTTTTATGTAATACAACAAATTTAGATTTGAAAAATATTTTTTTGGAATATATTTTGTAATCAATCCTTTCTGCTAGTACACGTGTCTTCATTGATGCGAGCGAAGCGAGCATATGTTCGCGCAGCGAACCAATGAGAATTGCGAAGCAATCCTCAGGGGGTTGGCGAGCGTCAGCGAGCAGGGGGCGGGCCCCCTAGTGGTTTTTATTTTCTTTAAAATTGTGTGCCTTAAAGAGTTAATAAGCGAAACTATAAAAGTGACAACTGAAAAATTATTTATTTCTAGAAAATCACATTTAAAGTATCGAACTGTTGTAAAATTTTCCGTAGATTTCAAATCCGTTGAAATTTTTACTCGATCTCTAACGATCGAGACGATATAAACTTGTCCTAGAGAATAAAAAACACTTTTGTTTTGTTTCTCGAATAAAATAAACCACGACCGATCGTTTGAGTGGAAATAAACTCGAAAGCAGATGGCAGATGACTCATCATTTGAACGATAAAGTTTGAATGGGTCAAAGTTTTCTTGATCCACTAAAAAGTTGATCATCTCTATTGAAACAAAGGTTCTCACAGTAGTTTTCAATCAAATTTTGTTGATAAACTATAATTGGTTAACTAAACTTGATTCGTGAGAACTAGCCTTAAGATTGACAAATCGTGTTCATACACATCCAGTAAACAAGTACCCTTTGCTTATCACATCTATTCTAGCTTTAAGGCTGGAATTGAGTTCTTTCTGAAAATTTATAAATAGAAAAAATAGAAGCGTGGTTCGCTTTAATGTCATTTAACCTTCATGTGATATATTTTTTTCTGGTTTTTAAACTGAATTAAATTTTTATTTTTACAATCATTTAAATTTATTACAAAATGAGATTAAGATAAAAATCGTGAAACTTTGTAAATTAATTCTATTATTAAAGAGGAATATTTTGTGCAATGAACTGGCAACTTATCCAAGAACTCAATTTTAAACTATTAAAATTTAAAATATTTAGTGGTTTTCATTAAATTCTTTCCTTAGAATACAAGAGAATTCAAAAAAAAATATTTCTTGGTGACTAAGTTTCAATAACTAACATTTGAAGTAACGGCTTTGATGAAACACAAAATCAGGCTTTTAACAAATTGACTTTCACATTCATTCGTAAACCATGAGAATGGTGCACTCGGTATTGAATGTTCTTGGTTTATTTGGTTTCCCACTAATGAACCAATTATCTTATTATCGAAGAATAAAATTAGGGTCTTAATTAATTTGTCAAGTTACAGACCACAAGACTAATAAGTGCAAGTGTAGCGGAAAATTGATCCCTTAATTAAAAGGGGAGGTTTGAGCGACCCAATACTTTCGAGTATTTTTATAATTCCCCTTCAATGAAGTGTGAAGAAAATTACCTTAATGTACCTTAATATTGAGTTCGTGATATTCATGGAAAGCGAGATTGTTTATTTTGGATATTCTAAACATGGTCTAAAGAATTTTTTAGTATCTCCGATAAACTAAGCACTTGTTTGTGACAGGGCTTAAGTACCTGGTTTTCAACTAATTAGGGAAATCATTTTTTTTTTAGTTTGAATAAGTCTTTTTTGTACGCTCCACCGAAGTATTCGAAAGAAATTACTAATAAACTATATTCTGTTACCATGTTTTTATGTTACTGTATAAATTATCAAAAAATAATTATTTCAATACTTCAGTTTCTTTGTAAGAGGAAACAGTACTTCTAAAACATTTTACTTGGGGGTCTATTTCATCTGAATTTGATTTAAAATAAGCAATTAAACTGTAAACGTTTGATAAACTGCAATTTCTTTTCGTTTGTAAATTTCTTGCTTTTATATAGATGTTGAGTTCTTCATTTACCTTGACAATTCGACAGTTTTTTGGTGGTTAGGAAACAAGTTCTAACATGAAATTATTTGAGATATTTTTTTAACTAACAGCTTTTAGGTGCATGTATACTACATGTCGATACTTCTTTGTGGATACCTGGAGGATTTTTGAAAGAACTTAAATTGTTTCTTATCTTAGACAAGAGACTGTTTTGTGGATGTTTCGAGCACTGAGCCGTTTGACCGCTTAGCTCTTGTCGGCCACTCAATAGATCGCTGGTTCGAATACCGGTTCTTGAGCGCATGAATGTTAATGGTTCTCCATGTTGGGAGTAGCATTGGCTCACCCATCGGGTTTTAATTCACAAGTAGATGTCATTCCACTCATTGTAGTGCCGAAGATGCAAGTGATCTCTGGCCGTGCTTGGAAAATAAAAAAGTACTGTGTGTGAGAGCAGTACTTGTTCTATAATTTTCTGCTTAGACTAACAGCATATGTGTAAAGCACTTTTTACGCCCGGTGCACATATCCGGTTTTTCAACATGCGGCGACGCTGCGGCACTGAAGTCCAACTATGCACACATAACCGTGAAATGACGCAAGTACTCATTTCGCGCCATTTGCGATAAATATTCTATCGAAGGAAACGTTTCTATTTTGCTTACTTGGTGTACAAAAAAGTATATTTTGAAACAAAATAGACGTTACTGGATACAACCATTTATTAATTATAATTTATATTCCATTTATTTATGAAAACAAGATACTTCCGAACTGAGACGCGTGTGCGGCGATCTGTGGCGCCGTGGGGAACTGCGGTACAAATGGCTTGCAAGTTCGACGTGCGTCGTCGCAGCGGTGCCGGAGGCATGTGTTCACTACTCCATTAGATCTGATGTATCTCAGACCACTCTGGCGTTGCGGCAGCGGCGCCGCACGTTGAAAAACCGGATGTGTGCACCGTTCCTTATTGTTGCAATCCTCCATATAAATCTCAAGGACCAAATCAAACGACAATATTTTTCTAGTCGCTCTGCGACCAACTTCTGTTCATGCTGGAGTTGTTCTACAGAAACATTAATACATCCCGAAATATGGGAAGGTATTGCTGAGGATGTGTTGGACGTTGAATGTATAAGGACAAGTTGGAAAATTCGTAATTCCTCTCACAAATCATATACTATATTGTGTACCAGTTTCTGTCTTGCCAGAGCTGTCTGGTGCAGCCCATAGCACTTTGCGCAAGGAACAGACCATGTTTGAAGTTTGTTGATTTGGAACGAGAGATAAATTTCTGTGGTGGTGAGATCACTATTTTCTGGGCTGATCTCCTTGAAATCCTCCTATGGCATATATCTAATTGACAAATTAAACAACATAATAATGATCCACTGCAAGCTGCTGCAAATCAACTTATAGTGTTTTAATCTTAAAGTAATGGCAAGTTCTCGTTCTATGACTAAAATATTAGTATCACTTATGAGATACCAATATTTTAGACTCGTTAGTTTCATAATAGCAGATAAAAGATGTTGATCTTCCTGGATCGAAACATTACAACAAGAATTCAAGCAGTCCTGAAGGTCCCACATATATTTTAAATGTTTCCAATGCTAAATTAATTCAATTAAATCGGATGGCTTTATAGACTAAATGATAATGAAGTAGTTTAAAGGTAATATTTTTAACTTAAATGTTCAAAGTTTCATTAAATTACTGTAGCATGTAGATTCGATTCGAATAATTCTAAACGTAAGCAAATAGAAATTTAACTATGAAGAAATTATCTTCATTCTGAAGTCAACATTTTAATTCAAAACTACTTGAAATGAATTACCATATTTAAAATTAGAAAACTAACATAAAGCAATATTAAAATTAATTTTTCATGCTGTGCAAAGCAGCTGTTATGAACGAAAAAAATGTACTTGGATATAGTCACGAGGCTTAATTATGTAAGAATTTACTACTGAAAGTTACAAGATAACTTTATTAGTATGTTATTCAACGATCAACAAGCAGAAGATTATTGAAAATTTAATTTGCTTAAATTCTAAACTTTAGCTTGCATAAAGTTACAATGAAGTGATTTTCATACATGATATTTGCCAACACTCGATCAAATGAGAAATTTTCATGTTAGTTTACATGCTATTTAAAAGAAAGAACTACTAACTCATTACTTAATTCATTCATATACAATCATTAACTTCATTTTCAAATGTTTAGTAGGAATTTCAAAGTTTTTGTCAGATATTGCTTCGATATTATACATACCGATAGGAAAGACTAATGTATTTTAACGTTCCCATGGTAAAAATATACAGATATTATATGTAAACAAATGTAGTGATTCAGTTTTACAATTAGCAAGTATACAGAAATACACTGGGCAATAAAACCTAGATGATTAAGATAAACGAAAAAATAGGTAACTATTCTTAACTTATTATGATTGCGTTTCAAATATTTTTATAAAGCAATTCTATTCATGAAAGTTTAACTCGTAGTTTCATTTGTGGTATATAACAATAGCAACTCTAAATATTGTCTCTCTATATTAAAAAAAGTTACCTCCGCAGGATTGAAAACTGTTGATATTTCATCTATTGTTCCAGAGCTTACAACGAATGATTGCACAATGATTATAACGGAAAAATACATAAAGGACATAATTAGTTAGCAGCATCTGAATTTCAAATGCATGATATTAAATCAGTTACTAATAACAATCTTATATAAATATGTTCTTCAAAACGTCACAATTTTTTTATTAAAAAAAACCCAACCAGTTCTGGAAACTGCATTTTATTCAGATAATTGATATACATATAGTCTACTCTTAACAACTATACTACTAGAGAAAAGCACTTTTTACAAGAAATTTGGAGATAATTTTTACAAGAAATAATCTGTTGAGTGTTTCTTTGAGGTTAAGTGTAGAGTAAGGAATAGATTCATCAAACCTTAATTTATGTAACAAGGAGTTCGTTGGTAGCATTTATGTTGTCTATGTATCAACACGCCAACTGTTCTACTCTTGGACGAAGTCGAGTTAATGTTACGCTTGAGTAGATTAAATTCTAATAAATCTTTGCAGATAGTCTATGTACACTAGTGAAATAAATTAAGAGAATTTGCATATTTTATCGAATTTCATGAAACGAACTGAACTGAATGTAAAACCACTGCTTCTAGATAAAAATACAAATCTTGTACATCAAATATACGTAAGCGTACACGTGTGTGTAAACGGAGCCAGTAGAGAAACAGGCTTTATAAGCGCGAGTAAGATAAGACGCATTTCGTTCGCTAGCACACCTCGACGAATTTCTTGGTGTTATTTTGCAGCAATCGGTTAATTTCAAATTGTAACAGCAAAAATGAGTAACCACCAACGTTTAGATGATGGAATGAGGTGGCGAATCGTGGGGAGGCTAGAAGAAGGCCAATATCGAAGTCCAATTTTGTAGAGAGTTCAATTTAACGCCCAGCATCGTGTTTAACTTATAGAAACAGTTCTAGGATACCGGATCCATCGAGATAAAGCCTGGGCAAGGTCGTCCAAGAGCCACGACGGCCAGAGAAGATCGCCATTTGTCGATTATAGCGAGGCGTAACAGGAGTGCTACAGCTTCTCAGCTCTCTCGTGACTTGTATGCAGCCACAAGAATCCGTGTATCAAGGGTGACTGTTTCCAAAAGACTTCATGAGAGAGGGTTGTTCGCAAGAAGACATGCTGCTTGCGTCTCGCTCATTTCTACGAACAGGAGAATCCGTTTATCATGGTGCATAGAGCATAGAGATTGGAGTATGGATGAATGGGCGACCGTTCTCTTCACTGATGAGTCCCGGTTCAGCCTAAACACCGATTCTCGCAGTACGTTCATATGTCGAGAACCACAGGGACCCGCTACCTACCCTCCGATGTCCGCGAAATCGACCCTTAAGGCAGAGGATGTTTGAAGGTCTGGGCAGGCATCATGTTGGATGGTCGCACGCCTCTCCATGTCTTTGAAAGAGGCGGTGTGACTGATGTGAGGTATAGGGATGAGGTCTTGGAGCCCTATGTTCGCCTTTTCAGGGGTGCAGTTGGCCCTGAGTTCATTTTAATGGACGATAACGCGAGGCCACATAGAGCTCTTCTGGTCGACGAATTTCTAGAGAGTGAGGATATTCGCCGGATGGATTGACCAGCCAGATCTCCAGACCTATAGAGCATGTCCCGGACGCGATATTCCACATTGACTAACTCCCGGGCACTCGCGTCGCCAAGGATTTCGCAACTACGCCAATCCCTGATGCCAACCTCGCGCTTTCTCGCGTTTCATGAGATTATTCGTGAATCGCATTGATCGCGCGCTGTTTGTTTACGGTGAATTTAATGTTTTGCTATAACATTTTGTTTGCACCCGTTTTTGTGCGACACCACTACGCGAAATCAATTTCAAAATAAAACTCACCTATTCAAATTCTTGCGACGAAGGCACTCTATCCAACACGTGTTGGTTAGTGAGCTGAAGCTTTCCAAAATTCTATTTCCTCCTCAGTTTGGATTGCACATCAAGAACGATTTTTTTCGTCAGTGCAACTATCCCCGTCTAATGTAAGAAAGAATTCCATCTTCAACTCGCCTAAATATTTGTCTTTAAACGTGTCTATCTTCCATGATAATTGATAATCAAGCCTCTGGATAACACATGACCTAGATACGTATGTCATCAAGGTTTATAGTTGTTGGCGATTTATCTCTTCCTTTCTGCTTTCTTCTTTTCTTTTCAGATCCATGGCTATGGGTGAGTAGAGGTGGGAGCCGAAAATTGTATCCTTTTATTATATAAGTTAATAATTATATAAGTTAGGGTTTTATGTATGCTTTTTGTTACATCAGAATAGTCCTAAGCCAGCGGTGGATACGACACCATCATCCTAAAGCAAAGGGGACGGCAGAGGGGCGGAAAAATATCAGCTGGTAGTGAGTTCAGGAGTGGTTCTTAGATTATTTATGTAAAATCAACGGAAGCTTGGAAAAATATGAAAAGGGTATTAAAAATAAGGAAAAGTAAATAAGAATGAAAAGGAATTAAATTGGAATTTTTTAAAATAATTTGGAGGATCTAAAAAATTTTCCGCCAGCTGGGTTCGAACACGGGAAGTCATCCTCCGCTGCCTAAGTTAATCTGAAGGAGGGTGACTTTAGCCATTAGGCCATCGTTGCTTCACGGAAAGAAGCTATTTAAAGTATAAGTACCCTTAATATAAGTTGGCAAGAAATACTACTAACAACCATACAACATATATATGAGGAGCAAATCAGAGTCAACTTGTCGGACACTTACGCTGAGGCGCTAGTGTATGTATTGTATTTCTACGAAACAACGCGCATATTCAAACGAGACGGGCGCGTTAACATGAGGACGTGGGTTGCCTATTTATGGGGGAGGGATTACCGCGGAACGACAGACAGCTTAAAAATTCGACTGGTTTGGCAAGCTTGGCGACGCGAGTGCCCGGGAGTTAGTCAATGTGGAATATCGCGTCCCGGACGCTCTGGAGAGGGCAATTGCAACTCGCAACCCCCCTCCGAGAACCATCCAGGGAATGAAAACAGCGGTTCTGAACGCGTGGGACCAATTGCCACAGGAAATGATAAACTGCCTTATTTCAAGTATGAATACAAACTGCAAGACCTGTATATCTGTAAGAGGGGACCATACCCCCTATTAATCCATTTTTTTGTTTATTCCGCAACCGCTGTTTCATATCTTCCGACTCCAACGAGTGTTACGCACGATCATGCGTGTGTATTAAAATTATTGAATGGTTATTTGTTTTGTATTGTATCAATGTATGTACATATCAAATTTCATTAAAATCGGTACAGTAGTTCTAGAGATAATCGACCAGGTCTGTAAATTCTCTTAATTTCTTACACCAGTATATTTATTTCGGAGTGAAGGAATTGATTGTGAACTTTTTGATCAAGTATCTTGGGAAGATCCATACATAATATGTATTGTTGTCAGAAATGTCGTCAGAAGTTGATTAGTAATCTCATTTTCTCCAATGTGCACATGACTAGGAGTCCAAACAAAAGAAATATCCCTTGTCTTTTAACTTTTTGGATAGCTTTGTGGATTTAAAGTATTTCAGGAGAAGTCATAATGGAGATGTTTGCAAAAGCAAACAGTGATGAGCATAAGCTTGGTACGAGTGGTATTGCCGAACCGAAATAGGTTCGTTGGAGTACTAACACTGTACAAAAGAAAAACTTTGTTTACCTATGCTGTTTTTATCGTTTTTGAAATAATTTCGAAAAATCAAAACAAAATAAAAATACACATAATATTTAATATAATTTGCGTTTTCAATAGTAAAATAGCATATATACAAAGGCTGTTCACACATTTTTAGACAGTGCATATTGTATACACAAAACTAGATTACATAAAATTCTTGTGTTTTAAATGTTCTATTTGATACATATTCTGAACTATATCTTTCGACACCGTAATTTCCAGGATAATAATGCCTTTCGAAGTGTCAGAAGAAGTATTCTATCCCATTCCTCCTGAACAGCTTTCCAGAGTCCTGTAAGGGTTGTGTGACAAAGTTTGGATAATGCAGATTTTAAAAGTCCGAAAGCACAAAAATCCATAGGTGATACATCGGGAGATTTAGTAGGGATATCAGTGAAGGGTATGGCCTTGATACCGGTTTTTTGTTCCATTTCTTTTAGGAAATTTGCAGTGGATTTTGATGTGTGACTGCTAGCTTTGTCTTGATGGAGTTCCACAGATTGATGGCACTGTGGGTAAAGCGATGGTATTTCATTCAGAAAAATTGGGGATAAAATATGTTCCTGATAGTATTTGGAGTTAATCTTGACATTTTTTTCCACTCTCTTTATTTTTAACTTGCCATTATATGAAAAACCAGCAACAATCATTAATCCCTTAGAAAAACTTTCTTTCGATTCTGTGAAAAATGTACTTAAATTTTTTTCTCCCCTTTTATGATAATAAATGACTCTTTTTTTTGCTGCAATCATTTAAATACACCCATGATTCATCTATTGTGACAATTTTTTTCCATTTTTTTTTTGGGATAAGTGTTTCTCATATAGAATTCGACTGCGTGTCCTGCGTTCAGCGATATGCTTTAGAGAAAGACGATGCACATTGCGTTTTTTCGCTTTCTTAATCCATTAATGCCCAGCGTCCTCATTTGAGGACAGTGGAAAAAAGAGCGAGTAGAATCTTTATATTTTCCGGAAACGATTGTTTTTTCTGCACGACGGTATATGGTAGTACCAGAAAGAATCCCACAAATTACTAAGAATATGTGGTTGTTTAGAACTCCGTGATATGGATCGCCATTTCATGGTTTTTCATGTCTCACACTTGCATTTGCTTTCTGTCTAGCTACATCGACTAAATTCTATGTAAAACATTTTATTTTTACTAGTATTTTAAATTAGAGTACTATATAAACTTATAATAGAAAATTAATTTCTTTAGAAAAAAATTTCGTTTTCAAAAATGACATCCAATTTTGCTGTCCTCAATTGAGGACGCTGGGCCAACTTTTTTGACAGCCAACTTTTTTCAAATTTCAAGAGTCATTACAATTTTGGTATTTTTTCGTGTAATAAATCTCTCTATATTAAAAAAAAGTTACCGCCGCCGCCGCCGCCGAAGAATTGAAATTTTTGTTGTTTAGCTCCATTCTTAGACGGTTTCCCGAGAAAGTACTGATCGGAAAAATATGAAATTAACATGCTTTGTTCTTCATCGTATTCCCTGGATAATTATTAAGATTTTTTTCCGATGCGGCTATTAGTTTAGGTTTTATTAAGTGTTAAAGTTGAAGAAGTGAAATTTCTTCCGCGAGTGAGCAAAACACATTCAAAATTTCAGTCTTTAGTCGTGAGTTTTTTTTAAGAGTACCTCTCAACGTAAATTTTTGCAGCTCGTCGAGTTTTTTTTGAAATTTAAATGTGGTTCTTGATAATATTTTTTTGAAATTCGGGAAAAATCGGGACATTTTTGTTACTTTTTTTTAAAACTGCCGTATCTATATCTAATTACTATTAGTTTTTAATTTTTAAAATATCGCAGTATACCTCAGAATATACTCTTTCTTACGGTACTATTATTTTTGAAATCGGTTAATAATTAAATTGGATGCGATCAAAAGTTCGTGATACAAAATTCGGAATCTTCGGATATTTTCGCTACGTTTTGTTAAAACCGTTATGTCTACGGCAAAAACCATTATTTTTTAAATTTGAGAACATCACTGAATACATTACATTACACTCTTTCTTATGGTACAATTATTTTTCAAATTGGTTAATAAACAAAATCGATGCAATTAAAAGTAGGTCATACAATTTTCGGAACTTTCAGATCGTAACTTCCGATACAAAACTAAAATGGTCATATCTATATAGTATTACTGTTAGTTTTTAATTTTAAAAATATTGCAGTATACCTCACAATGTACTCTTTCTTACGGTACAATTATTTTTAAAATTGGTTCATAAATAAATTCGATGCAATCAAAAGTTGGTGACACAAATTTCGTATTTTTCAGTTCGCATAGCTGGTTCGGCAAACAGCAGTGGGTTGCATTTTCTACTATCGGGTTTGCCAGATATCAAATTTATCGTAGCAACAATTGCCATAAAAACGATTTCTTTTTATTTGGCGAGGAAAAAGGCTCGCTTTTTTCCCTCTGTTCTCAAGACAGTTTACCGACAAAGTACAATGTATTGATATTAACACTGTTTACTTAAAATTGTACAGGGAACAAGATACAGAAGATTTTTTACTGATGCGGCTATTAGTTTAGGGTACATTAAGTGTTAAAGCAAAAAAAAGTGAAATCAATTGCGAAAGAAGTATTGGTTTGAGAAAGCAAACCAAACGGGATTGCGTAGCAATCCCCGGGGTCGGCGAGCGTAAGCGAGCAGGGCGCGAAGCCCTCGCTGTGACGTCATGTACCGGAAAGTGAAATCAGCATAATACGAATTATTCAGATAGTTTCACTCTGTGAAAGGAATGTTGGTTTGCGAAGCAAACCAAATGACATCTGTGAAAGGAGTGTTGGTTTGCGAAGCAAACCAAATGGGATTGCGCAGCAATCCCCGGGGGTTGGCGAGCGTAAGCGAGCAGGGGGCGGAGCCCCCTAGTGAATTAAAAATTATTTCGACTTTTATATGGTAAATAGTCATTGCTTTTCTAAAACAAAACAAAGTATAAGTAATTATAATGGCTCGTCGGTTCTTAACGTGTGAATTATTTTTTTCCCGAACAAATTGAAACTGACATCATCGGAATTCCCCCTAACGTAGATGAGCTTACTGATGAAGAGGATCCTGACGATGAAAGTACAGCTTTAGCTGAAGTACGTGATATTGCAGGAACAGCTGAAATCGAAATTTTCGAAGATCCAAATTCTTCTGAAACTAAACTCTGTGACTAGAATTGTGTTCAAAAACTAAAATTGTGGCACTGTAAGAGACAACAGAATGGCAGGGTGTCCTCAGAAATCTCGGAAAGAAATAGAAAAAGAAACAAGATAGTTTATGAGCATAAATTTGATAAGAAAAATTAAATTTTAATAGTCAGATGTAACGACAATAAGTCTATTACTTTGGCAACAAATTCTGAACATATTAATTCTGCATTCCTTGTTTCGCCATATATCATACCAAACTAAAGAATTGATACATATTTTATGTAAATTTGTATGTATTTTGTTTATATATCATATATGTGCATCTTGTTCTCCGTCATTCTGCATAAAAAACTGTTCTTTTATCAACTGTCACAGTTCGCACAAAACTGAAATTGTAGCGTTGAACATTACTCCGTTTGAGATAAATTGTCACTAAATGTTAAATAAATTACAGTTAAAAATTAATTTTATCTTAAAATTTAATAGAATACTGTAACTAGTCCGTTTTTACATCTATTACATGTTGTTTTCGAATATTCTGACTTCACTGAATTTCTTGATTTTTTTTTTCACCGGAACGCCCAGCGTCCTCAAATGAGGACGGACTTTAATTTTAAAACTAAATTACCAATTGATTGAATTTTAGGTTTTTTGCATTCAGACGGTCATAATTACATAGATTTGAGATAATCATGAAAATATTTTGATCAGAAATTATTCGAGCGTTAATAGTTAAAGATTTAAATCAACGTTTATCATTTTGTTTACAGTGGACACCGAGCATTTTAATAATTTTGCAACTGTCCTTTGACTAGGGGGATTTTCTTTTAACATTAAACAACGTACCTTTGCAATAGTCGAAGATGTCCGTTTCTTCCTTGGAATTTCCTTTGGAATTTTTGTCCCACTTGAGGCTCCAATTTGACGGTTTTTTTCCTTTCTTGTTGACGATATTACCTATCGACGCTTTAGGTATCACAAAACCATGACTCTCCCATCGTTTTTGGGTATCGGAATATGAATATTTCTCTTCGGAAAGAGCATAAATATAGCCTTCGAACCACTGCTTCGTTAAAAACGCCATTTTTAATAAAAGCAAACCTCTCAAGCCGTAAACGATAATTTTGACTTTTAAAAACATAGTACAATTGCAATTATTTCTTTTGCAGCAAACGATTTTTTATTACCGCTAACCAAAATCGTCTAAAAAATGTGCGAACAGCCTCTGTATATTGTAAATATGAATAATTTTTTCAATAGGATTAAACCTTTTTAATACAATGGAACAAATTTTATTTGTAAATCTTCTCATTTTTCTGTGTGGTATTTACTCTGAACATGTCCGTTATTTTGCGTTGTTTAATCAATTAGGTCCAGGTTTCACTCCTTGTTCTTTAAAAATTGTCGGAAAGATGGAAAATAGTGAGAAAAACAAAAAAATACCGATGAGCAAAACTTCCGGATTTGAGACTTTGTACTGTTTCAATTTTAAAGTTTTTGAATGAATTATTTTATGATATATCACAAAACAAATTCTTGTATCGCAATTCAACAATAATTCAAAGTGGGAAAATCTGAAATTGTTCAGTTTTGGTGCTTAAATTAAAAATTAACGCCAATTATTCTCAAAACGGCGATAAATCAAATTAGCTCTTAATTGGGAGTATTTTTTCTCCGATATATTACGTGAGTCATTAGAAATCCCTCACATAAAGTCATTAATTACTATTCAAGTAAATTGACATTCAATTCACAACATCTATGGTTTTAATTCATAACTAAACAGATAATGTCGAATTTATTAAGAAAATGTCTATTGGAGGTAGAGTGAAGCATAGAGAATTAATTTTGTTGCTAACTATTATTTTATCAGTAAAGAGTTTCTTAAATTTAAATTAGGATGTTTGCATTTCACTTTGAAATAAAACAAAACTATTACGATTAAATGAAATTCATAAATAATTCTTTATTCAGATACATTTTCTTTCACATTAAATATGCATATAATGAACAGACTATTGCTAAAAAAGAGAAACGTTACTCCCAATGTTGACAAAAGCATAACTTTTTGATAGCTTGATCCCTTAATACAACTTTTCCGACCGGCGTCGCAATACATTACATGCTTGACTCCTTTGTGAAGAAATGGATTTTAAATATCTACAAGGTAGAAGGGACGTTTCTTTTTCTCTTGTTACGTATGAGATTAAATTTCTTTCGAATGTTCTTTGAAATGAAAGCTCATTAAGAGCTTTATTCATGCTTTAGGGGAACAATGGAAAGTGAAATAATAAGAAACGAACAAAGGACATTTATTCCGCATGCGTTTTAATACGATGGTGTACCACTCACTAATAAATGCGCTGTAATCTTCTTAAACGCTTTTGATGGTTATTAAAATTGCGAGCCGGAGGAATTGTTAAATTGAGAATCTTGCGACATCATCAGAATCGATTAGAATGGGGGATTTGTGTGTAATGATATATTGGTATTTTTAAGCTTTTCCTGTAGTTAATCCAATAAGACTTATTTAGTCTGAGAAGACATCGTGATCCTTGTTAAAATAGAGCAAATACATGTATTAAGACGGTATCATAGTCATAGTGGTTAAACAAAAAACATAATAGAAGGACGTCATAAACATGAATACAGATTGCAGACCCAGTGATGAGACCTGCTAGCTGAGTGGAAGTTTAAGCCTTCAAGTCGTTCCGATGAAATATCTCGTCCAACAAGGTCTGACTAATTTTTCTAATGACGAGATATCAACATTAGAAATATCGGCAACATCACGTCATCACGATATTGCCGATTTTTTATGATGACGAGATCAATATCTAGTTATTGCTTCCTATTACGAGATATCTCGTACATTAAGATCTGGTCTGTTTTTCTAATGACGAGGTATGTCGTCTGTCATAGTGACCGAGCGATGTCTAATTTGATTGACAGTGTGTGTAATAGTGGCCAAGAGCAGAGGGACACTACACGCCTAAATTGGACAAATATACACGCCGCACCGTCCCGGGCAAAAACATGTCTGACTCCTACGAATTGTACAATTCTATCCTTATTGGTCTTCTTTTTCAGAATAGCATCCAATGTTGTTCGTAATCGAATTTTGTTTTTCGGAGAGGATCTCGGTATATATTTATCGGTATATATTTTGCAATTCATGTTCGTAATCGTTTCAGAACTCAGGCACTGTCATCCATCGATGTTCGTCCACTAGAACAAGTAGCAACTAGAACACAAGAGCAACTGTTCTTATAACCTATCTGTGTTCGTAACCAGCGTGGTGAAATACAGGGAATCGTGACATCGTCCATCAAGATCTGGTCAGTTATGTTAATTACGAGATACCTCGTCGAGACAACAACTAGGAGAGTTCAATCATGGGATAAAAGTATGCGCAAAATGATAAGAGCAAACAGTGCCTAGTTAAGTAAATTTAGGGATTGGTTCTCAGGCTTCTGAGATAGGAATCCAAACCCATTGAATTAATAATTAATCTGTGCCAGGGAAATCAATCGAGAAATGTATAGTGAATATGTTTAGAACCTTCATTAACCGAAGAAATATGTACCGAGGTCCTCTCCGACAAACAAAATTCGAATATAATATGGACGTACAAACACAAAATATCGTATACAAAATGAAGAAAACCGTTAACTGTACAACATGTTACCATCGCTGCTACTGAAAGATTCATAGAGTAAGGAAACTCATTATCGACTTCGGGTCAAATAACATGAATACTCGATTAATTTGAGAAAGGATACTTAAGGTTCTTCTGTAAATAGAGTGGTATTGAAGATAAGTACTTTGTGTTTTCGTTACATATAGTAATACGTATAGCTTGATAGAATTTTTTTAAGAAGTACAAGTACCGAAAATTTAGGAACTTCATAAAGCACCAATGAAAGCTATTCTATTTTTAAATTAGTGGTAGATTAGTCCTACCAATAAGTTCAGATTTATTTGAAATGTATAAAGGTAACTTTTTCCATTAATCATTTACTACAAATAATAAACAAGGTGTTGCTTCAGAAGATCGATCAACGAACAAGAAAACATTTCTGTATACATTGTGTACAATGTATATAATATTAGAACGTTTCTATATACAAGTTGGTTAAATATTCTCGAGGATATTCTATTCCAAACGCTTTCCGAATACAATAAATGTTATTTCTGAGTTTTGGGATGTTTTTTAACAAAATTATAATCATATTTTTCAGTATATTAATCTCTTAACTACACTCTTCCATATAAATAGAAACATCACAAAGCCAGTGTTCGATCGGATTGAAACTTAGCATGCTTGATCTACATGAAAAGGTTAAGAAATCATCACGATAATTGTCTTTAATGTACTCTTTATTATTGTATTTTCTTCAGAAAAGTCATAAACTACTGGTAACTAAAGCCTTCTCGGGTGGCGATACAAGCCGATGTAAGACGTGGCATGGAGTGAAATTAAGTCCTTATGGTTTCTTGTGAGAAAGTAGACAGGGAATGGTGCAATTGACTGTCTAGCATATTCCAGATGTTAAGAATTGTAAGTACATACGTTGCTAGGTGATGCAACCGTTGAGCTATTGCTCCGCAATTCCGTTGCTAGCTGACGCATGCACTTGAGAAAGTTGCCAGCTGCAAGGAGTTGCGTCTTGGGAAGAAAGGTTTTCGCAGAGACCGTCCCTGTACTATAGGAGGACGGAAGTAATTTTACGGCTAAGGCCTCACAGTAGTGGCGAGTCCACAAATGTATAGTTATATGTTCAGTTACGTTTTTATTTTAATAAAGTTATTGTTGTACAAGAAGTGTACATCTTTTTTATTGGAATGAAACCAGATTCGGATACCAGTGGATCCAACTAAAGAGGGGTGAGTGCCCCAACTTAATTTCACAGATCATTTGTAAATAATATTGATAGTAAATATAAAGAATCTGCTGCCGAGCTTGGGTCAAGCCCGAACTATAGAATTGTGTGGATATAGACACCACACCAGATATGCTCATGGGTGGTAGATCTACGGATCTTTCTGGGCCAAGGAATGGTTTCAACCCTACAGAGGGCGCTCCCGAAAGCATCCTGTGTGACCCTGTTTTATCGGGTAACTAAAGCCTCTTGAACACGCGACTTAAAAAGAAAAGCAATGCATTACAGGATTTGTTGTACGCAGTACTCTGAGCTACAAGACGTAATAGAGAGAACCGGCTATCGTAAGTGATGACACCCCACATCATTACACTAGCGGTCGTATTCACAAGTCTCAAGTTAATCCAAGGACAAGTTAATCCACGGGTCAAAGTTAAACTGCAAATTATCACAGAACCGTAACGATGGTTAAGGATCCACGGATTAAAACGATAAGATCGCTGTGATTGGCTACTACCGTCTCTCCCCTCTCGATTACGTGATAATGTTTACATTTCTTACGACATCCGAAACAGTATTCATACTGGTCAGATACGTACTTTGCAGGCAAAATTGGTTCCAAATTGTATTTTCCATAAAATAGACGTGGTGTTGTTTTTTACCATGTTTAAATTTGAGTTTGTTGAGTTTGAAGAAATGCAAAGGCATTTAATATTTCTTTTTACTTTCGTATTCTACCGTTCGCTCTCTCATTGTATGATACTCTGGCGAACCAGAATATAGTTCGAACCAGAACATCACATTTGGCCATACATTTTTTGTAGAAAAGGTCATCAAGTCATCCATCTTGTCATGATAGTCGGTATACTTTTCAAAGGGCGGACTATTTGTCGACAGGACCTACCTAATCCCCACACTCCCCAATGCGACCTTTGTCAGACTTTCAATTGAGTATATGGTGTTCCAGTGCTTCGTAATACCAAGCGTTCTTAATAGTAATCCAACGACAACACATCAAACTACAATATTCATAGTGATTCGTATCCTGTTTCAATAAACCTAAGAAAGCATACTTTACTTGTATTAGAGTACGCCCTTGACTTTCATTGATGCCCAACACAATCATTTGTACTTCTGGTTGAGAGGATTTTGCAAACCAAAATTCATAGTTTTCGATAAATATTTGAGGTTACTTCAATTGTTTTTGTCATAGTGTCATAGTGTCTCATTCACATCGAGACACAGCTTATATAGTATTTTTAAACACTTTTGAGATTACATAATTTATTTTAACTTAATAATACACTCATTGCCATAAAAATGTGAGCACCAAGAAATAATTGTGGGATCGTAACGAAACTTGGCATGAAGGTACATGTCGGCCAGATATGCAAATGATTATAAATGCAGCGTGATTGCGCATTGCGTAACGCCTCTAGAGGGCGTTGAACTTGGTTCTCCTTGGAGTGTAAAACAGGTAAGCAGATCTTGTTTGAGTGTACTTAATCTTTTGCAAAGGAAACGCTGAGGTAGACATGCCGTTACGCCGCCATCGAAGACAATATGAGCAGCTGTCAGAGTTCGAGAGGGGAAGAATCATCGCGATGATGGAAGCTGGGTGGTCACCTCGTCAAGTAGGCCGTTCTGATTTTACTGTGAGGAGGTGTTGAGACCAGTGGACAGAAGATACGTCATTTACACGGCGACCAGGCTCAGGACGCCCTCGATAGACCAGTCGTCGAGAAGACAGTCACATCATACGAAACGCACGCGTAGAGCCAACTGCCTCATTGGCCGCTATCTAGACACAGCACCTTCACTACGGGCCCCTGTGTCTTCCCGAACTATCGCAAGGCGCCTGGCTGAAGGACATCTGGTATCGCGGCTCCCATTACGTGTGCTACCAATGACATCCACCCACAGCGCCTCCGTATGGAGTGGTGTCGCGCACGACAGGATTGGACTGCAACGGAATGGAACCAGGTTGTCTTCAGCGACGAATCTAGATTCAATTTGAGCAGTGATGACAATCGTGTTCGTGTGTGGAGGCCCCGTGGTGAACGACTCAATCCTGCCTTCCATTACAACGACACACCGCTCCCACAGCTGGTGTGATGGTATGGGGTGCCATTGCTTACGATACACGGTCACCCCTAATATTGATCCATGGCACAATGACAGCCCAGCGGTACGTCCATGACATCCTTCAGCCACATGTGATGCCACTCATGGCAGGGCTCCCAGGAACCATTTTTCAACAAGACAATGCTCGGCCACACTCAGCAAGGATGTCACAAGACTGCCTCCGACACATTACCATCCTTCCCTGGCCTGCTCGATCCCCATATTTATCACCAATTGAGCATATCTGTGATCATTTGGGACGGCAAGTTGGACACCCTACGAGTTTGGTCGAACTAGAGGCGCGTTTACAGCAACTGTGGAACGAGATGTCTCAGGACATCATACTGAACTTGTGTGCTTCAATGCCCGCTGGTGTCGCATCGTGCATTCGCGATAGAGGGGGTCCAACAGAGTAGTAAAACCTTATTTCATTTGTACTTTTTTCTGCAATACATCATCCTTTTTCATTGAATTTCTAATCACTTACTTATATCAAAGTAGTACTTAAATGTGTAAAATTTCGTTTCATTTTGACGACTTTTTCTTGGTGCGCAAATATTGATGGCAATGAGTGTATATTATCCCAGATATATTTTTATTGTAAATGAATTCCTTTACTGGTGCTATTCTTTCTGTGATAGTGATAAAGCTAGACTAGGAAAAACAATACGTGTGGATTTTCGGAATGCTGAATATATTCTGAGTGGTTATTGCTTGGCGCCAGCTGCTCTTCTTGCATCGCGCGGTATACAGGTACTTCAGAAAAACACGTGAAATAAAACGTCCTCTGCAGGTGGTATTCGTCAGGAAGATGGAAGGAAGGGAAATCTGATTGGAGTTCGACTTTTACCAATTGCGTTCTTTTTGGACTGCGGGGAGACGACGTTAATGAGCCAGTGGCAGAGGGTGACGGTTGGTCATCGCGCTGGACTGCGATGATACATACTTTTAAGTATTGGTGTAATGGGATGATGTAAATACTGTATACTTTTCTTAATGTTCTCAAGAAAAATATCTCAACTGTTGGTTGTGTCTTCTCTTTGTATACGATTCGTACTGTTTTCACGCTACCGTCTTGGGGCGACGACACCTCAACCTAGTTACCATCATTTTAAATAAGTAAATTTTATTCCGGGGAGAGCATGTGTAAAATTTCGTTTCATTTTGACGACTTTTTCTTGGTGCGCAAATTTTTATGGCAATGAGTGTATATTATGCATATCCAGGTATAATATTGGCTGATCAAAGCAACTTTCTGTAATTACTCATATTTTTTAATCGTAAAATGTTCGTGAATCCTTTTAACAGCATTTATTTGTATCAATTTTATAGTTTCCCCATGATGATATTACTTAATCTTATAAATTTCATAAACAGCATTAACAACTAAATCAAAAACTATTGTATCTATGGTAAAACATGTTCCTTCTCTTGAACTTTCTCGAGCTAAAAAGCTGTACTTTTGAATGCGTTTCAATTTAAATTTTAAGATATTCTAAAAAATGACTGGTATATACTCGAAGCGAATTCTGAAAATGCTCTCTAATACATGATAGAAAAATCAATATATTTCTCGGCATTCCAAATTCTAATCAAACAATCTCATCTCTATCATTGAAGCTTTTTTCGGTTCAAACTCAAAAGGAAGGAATATTTCCTTTCAGCATAAAAATTCACTATGAATAATGTGCTTTAAATCATAAAGCAAGAATCTAGGAAAGTATATCTAGCACGTATTGGTTGCAGTTCTTTTAATGATTAAATGTCTCATAAGCGATTTCATCTCTTTCTGGAAATAAATTATAGAATATTCCCAAGTTTGTAATTTAAAAAGCAATGGAATCATCTTTTGAAATTCAGCAATTTCAATAATTGGTAAGATTCGTGGTTTAAAGGGAAAAATCAACGAATGTAAAGAAAATTCGATTACATTTTTATTAGCCGCTTGTAATTATACAAAAGTGCTTTAAACACAAAAAACTAAACAGGATCACTCATCTAGAGACAAGTTAACATTTTAAATTATTTTTCTTACATTTTTAACACAGTTACTACAATTCTTGAGGCGAAGAACATTTTTGTATTTTTATCTGCTACCGTTTTGGATTAAAAAGGCATCTTATCCGCTTCGAAGAACTTTTTCAAGGATGCGTCATCTATTAATATTTCGGGAACCGATAACAGAAGTTTAAAATGGAATTATTTTCTTCACGTCAGTGAAGGCGGCTAACATAGACTCAAGATAGGCTCTAACATCTATGTCTCTGATGGCAGGTAATGTACTCGGAATGTGCATCGCCATCTTCCTTCCCAGTAACAATATTTTCCTGCGAAGTAAAAATGCCATGTGTGCTTCAAAAATTACTTCTTACTTGCCACGGTAGCCCAGTTGGAGGAGTTACGAATTAGCAACTGGAGGGTTGCGAGTTCGGAGCTCGATCGAACTAAAGGGTGCACGGGGACTGTGATTCACGTTAAATCTACCGTGGCGACATATGTACTCACGTTGGCGTGTTGCTGAAGTTTTGAGAGTGTGGTGCCATCTCAGCTATTGACTTCGTTATCTGACCGTGAATCAAAATTACGAGGTGTTGTATATGGATATTTCCTTTCGGGATTGAAACCATTGATCCCGGAAAGTCTTCAATAGTCTGTTGTGTTGCTCAAGTGTGCGTCGTTAATTCAACTAACTATCTATACCTACCTACTGTATATCCAAATTAGTCTTCTACACGATTTCACTTTATTGACACACATATGTTTGGATATTTTCAGAATCATCGATATTTGCAATTCATATTGCTTTCTAATTCATTCACTAAAATTGAAGTATTTTTTCCATTTCTCATTTCGTTACCGGTGTCTTGTAGACAGGATCGTCACTTGAAGAGATACTGAAAATGTTGTTTTCGTTACTTTGACGACTGACTTAGGTTGGAATAGCTCTACATTGTCAACTTTACCCTAATTAATGGACTGATACTTTCTGTTGAGGTCACCGTCTTGCATAGCACCTAGTATTAACACTATCAGATGCTTTTGTAGCTTGTCCTTGAGCGGACACAGTAATATGTCTATGTATTTTTGATTTACTGAGCCGTATTTATTTGTGGTACCTCTCAATAAATCGTATGTCTATGTACTGTCTGTTCTCTGCTTGATTCCACCAAATACAGACACGAGTTATGAAAAGTGGTTGTATACCAGGCAACCAATTCTCACAAAAAATTTCTAGTACGAGAGGGAAAAGGAATTATAAGAGCAAAATACATAGCAATATGCAACTATGTTGGAGTATAAAAAGATGAGTCGTCGATATTGTCGTCGCACCTATTACTAATTCGATAAAAACCACAAAAGTATTCTTCTAATTTGCTATTTTATTATTATATAACAATACACAGCACTGGAAAGATGAAAACAACCAATAATAAAATTCTTCTGAATAGTTACCGCTTATAGTTAGTTACAATAGTTAAACCTTAACTACAAACACACATACAAGACGAATTTAAATATATTTATACACATCCTAAGAAGGGGTAAACCATATTGAATATTAGATCGAAATTCTTCAACGATTTAATTAATAATTACTGGTAACAATAAATAAAAATTGTAGCACTTAAATACTTGATATTCCGTCGGTAGCGGAATTCTAATATGTAGCTTGAAGATTTAAAGTGAAAATTTTCTGAAACCCATTTTTCGCTGAACTGAAATTTGTATTCTTTACCAATAGAAAGAAAAGAGTAATCACCTATACAGGTAAACCGAAACTTTTATATTCGTCATGTCAGACCTCACAAAAAAAATACTATTATCCTGTTTATTTTATAGCTTTTAATATAAGAATCATCTGAAAACAATCCGCCAAGTCATATCCGGAAGAATGAAAGTTGCAGTCCGGTTATAAATGGAAACGTTTATGGCATTTCTGGAAGGGAAAAAATACCTCGCACTAATGTCAATATATGTTTTTTCCAACACACGTCGTCAGCAAAAGAACTATATTGAACGGTAGTGACATGAAAAGTACTTATCGGGTTGCGGATAAGTCAGTGCTGCCATCTAAAAAAACTATTTTTTTCGTCATTTATTTGTTTTTTATAAGATCCCGGTCTTGTAAATGCCATTTCCACCAATTTTTCCATTCCACTGTAAACTCTTGTCAAGAGTCCTTGAAGATAAAAATAGTCGACAAAATATCTTTTGCCGGCTTCTTTTATTGTTTCACTTTCCACCAAAGAAAAGACTTCACTAATGGAGGGGCCGGTTTCAAAGGGAAAAATCCCTCTCTCCGTTCTTTTTCTTCCTGCAAATGTTTTGTTACGAAGAGGGACTTTAGTCTATAATTACACTTCTCACGTGAAAAGAATAATTATTCCATGAATAGTCGGGCTTTTAAGGCTAGTGATGTCAGCCTTTTGAGGTCTTAGGAAAGGCTGAAGAAATATTTGAAAAATGTTTCGCACGTGCATTAAAGTTTAATTTCTCTTTGGTTTATTTTTACTGAAGATAGGGGAAAGAAGTTAAATGTTTTATAAGGCTAGGCTTTGTCTAAAATGAAAACATATCCCTTATCGCTTTTCGTAAAGAGATACTTTCTTTACTCTGATATATCGGAGATTTATATATAAGGGTAAAGGAAGTGTACAGTATACAGGACAAAGGAAGCGTTGTTATGCATCAATCATTGCATGGCATCAGCTATCTTGAACACACATCCATCCTTTTGTTAATTAAATGTATGACATAATATAATAGAAATCGTATATGCTGAATGATCCCAAAATCTGTGCAAAACGTGATCATATGCTAAAATATGTATTGTAGATCACAAAACCAAAAATAGTTCAAATGGTTCAATGCTAAGTAAAGAGCAAAAAGTAATTTATACAAATTAGCTAATAAAAAAATCATTTCAACCATTTCGAAGGTTAAAATTAATCTATTTTTAGTTCAATGTTTCAAAACAACTTTTTCCAACTTTTCCATGTTATACATCAGCTACTTTGCAACCTTTTTAACTACTGAAATTCTGCTGCACGCCAAAATTATACTACATCTTTTGTCGATGATAAAAAAGTAGTTGTAATTTTGATTGATTTTACCACAAAATTTATAGTAATTACTTCCCCTTTTAGCTCCAAATTGACTTTTTTTTAATTATAATACAATAATGCTCGATATCTTTCGTCTTATAAATATAATGAAATTATTTGCTAGCACATTTGTCAAAAGTGTGGAATTGGGTGATGCTGATTCCTCTACGTTGCTATGTTGCCCTGGATAATTCATTTTTCAGTAAACAAAAAGTACTATGTGCATTATACGCGCAGATTATACGTATGTACAGGTATTCAATAATTTTGAAAGACCTGAATGATGAAAAATTTCATCCAAAGATTAGGTATCTCCAGTTTTTCAATGTTTCAGGAGATGGCAGAAGAAGTCGTGGGATGGTTGTTTTTCTGCACGATTGTATAAGTTGCTAAGAAGAATGTAATTAATATCCTGCATATCGAGGGTATTAATATGAGTTATCTTTTTATTTTGTTAAAATGAATGTATTATGTATGTATTTTCTGAACATTTTTGTTCCAGAACAAGTTGCTACTTCTACTGAATTTGACTATCTTATACTCCCAATGATGATAATTTTATTCTATTGGGTGACTCCAACTTCTATGCTAAACATATAAGTTGAAATTATGGCGACGATAATTTAAAAAAAGACGACAAACTCTAACAATATAAACCTATTTGCAAAGCCCCTACTTCCGGAGGCTGTATCTGTTGACCTGAATTTAAACAATGAAGAGAATAGACTCTTGAACAGACTAAGATCCTCTTTCCTTGTTCCAGACTTGGTAGATTCTCCTGTTATTTTATCTGAATTAAAGATTGCTATTTCAGGTTACTGGTAACTCGTTTCCAGATGGGGATAATATTTACATTACCATTTTAAATAACCCTCTCCAAATCCTATTATAGAAATTTTTGACCTTTTTAAGGATGTTTGGAACAGAGTTTTGTACCAAATGAATGGAGTCAAGTCACAATTATTCCACTGTTTAAGCAACACCAAACAAGGATATCGTATAAAGACCCTTGTCACCTAATTTTCTCTTTGTGTTCCAATGAATTTTCCTATTGTATTTTATGAACCTCTCTGAATTTTACTGCGTTGCCAGATAAGATTTAACATTTATGGCTATGCCATCAAGAGTGAAGACCCTTTACTGATGAGACAATTGACAGTTAGTAGTTTGCATACAAATAAAACCAACAATTTGATTTATTCAGATGGGCAAACCTATATTAATTCATTGCTGGTGCGAACTATTTTATAAAAACATTTAAACGAAATACTTCTTGTTCTGTGCTGCTCAATGTTCAAGTCTTGATACAGAGCTATTGGCAATTAAAACTGCTTTTATGCTCTCTCTCTCTCTCTTTCTCTCTCTCTCTCTCTCTCTCTCTATATATATATATATATATATATATATATATATATATATATATATATATATATATATATATATATATATATATATATATATATATATATATATATATATATATATATCACAACGAATGATCGTCTTACATGTACACTAACCAACTCACCATGGCCAGCATAGATCAGACAAATACTATTTTCGAATTGTGGAAATCAGACAGCTTCTTGTCGATTCAAAAGACTGGTATCACTTTGCAGTGGATTCCTGTGCATTGTTGCAAAGTGTATGGCAATGATGAAACAGATAATAAGTTAGCGAAATTGTCAACTATAATAGGTGCAGTTTCTTTATTATCAATTACCCTCCTCTCTAGGCGTCAAGAGAAAGACTCGATCAGTTTGGTGTATTTTATGTTATTAACACTGGAATGTGAAGCATCATATTTTTCATTTGCAGAGAATGCCGAAAGACCTCCATTACTTCATAAACATAAAGAAGAATAAAAATTCTTCTGTAATAAAATAGGCCACATTAAAACTCAAGCCTATTTGAATCCAACCTCCAACAAGTGCATTATTTAACTTGATGAGGAATATAGAATTTATTTTGGAATTTATGTTAATACACCAAACTCGTGTATCAAGATGTCATGTAATGTCAAAAGTTCGACACTAAACCGTTAAAATGAAATAATCTTACTCAAAGAACACTGTTTCACCATCCGTAGGGCAGACCAGTACTATTCTTTAGTACTGGCTGAAAATCACTGGCCTACATGAAGAAAACTCTTTCAATGTACTTATATAATTGTACCTAATCATTCCAAGCGCTTAGTTGCTAGAAACTAATAATGTTAGAATGTCTCATGTTCTAAATTATGATTAATATAATATAGAGAACTAATAATATCTTTAATATAATATAGAGAACTAATAATATCTTTAAACCGAATTTCTTTTATTATCGTCCACAGAACTTTTTAACGACCTTTATTCTTCACAAACACTGTCTTCCATTAATAATGCGGTATATTCTGCTATGAGTGTTTTAACAACATGAAACATTCAAGCTCATTACTAACTTAGAGAGGGATTTTGAGTGTAAAACGAACCAGACTGAAAATAAAGATTTTATTTCCATTACCCAAATTCTCTCACATAACAAATATCGGGGTTAGCTATGGTTAGTTTGTTTTAAAAACAAATTAATACATTTAACTGGCTCCGAGCAACATAGTAATAAGCCACAAAATGAAAATTCCGTTATGAAAAAAATTAGCTTGAGACCTTCAAGAGGATCAAAGAATTTCTGTTTGAATGAGTGTGTGTGCTAAATACTTGAAATTTTCAGATAAGCATCCCTTCTTGAATAGTGAATTTTTTTAAGTGGCTATTACTATAAGGGTCGCCCAAATGAAAGTGTCACTGCTGTGATTGCGCCATCGTTTCAAGATACAGAAGACTTCGCATGCCCCTGTATAGGGCACTGAGTGTTGGGAATGCATGTCATATCGTCAGATTACGACAGATGCTTGTGTAATAGCGTAGGAGCAAGGTCAACAGTATCGTTCGTATCATTGATGCCTCCAAACGTCGTCAACATGCAGTCGTGCAATTTTTAACGGTGGAAAATGTTATGCGGTACCACTAAATTGGGAACAATTTACTTTCTCGGATTGCCGCTGATGAAACGTGATGTCATCACTTTCATCCGGCCATAGAAAGATCGTTCATCCATCAGAGCTGGAAAAGTCATGCTTACGTGCTTTTTCGACGTCGATGGCTCATTGCTGTTGGAATGGCTGACTCCGGGCACGATTGTTAATGCTACCAGCTACTATGCCACATTACATAAACTGAGAACAAAAATCAAGAACCGGCGACGTGGCATGCAGTCAAGCGGGGTTATTCTCTTGCATGATAATGCTCGTCCTCATGTGGCTGTTGCGTGCAAAACATTGTTAACGCAATTTCGCTGGGAGACTCTGGAACATCCCCCCTACAGCCCTGACCTCTCACCTTGTGACTACCATGTCTTTGGTCCGCTCAAGAAAGCTCTGAAGGGACAGCAATTTGCCGACAATAATGAGGTCCAAACTGCCGTTCAAAACTGGTTCCATGACCAACCCCGGAGTTTCTTTACCCAGGGTATCCATCATCGCGTTGACCGCTGGGACACCCGTTTCAACCTCCAAGGCAACTATGTCTAGCCTATATGTTCCGTATCTATTACTTTTTATTTTATATACTAACTTACAGCAATACCGTTAAACCATTTGTCACACCAACTGTAGTGACACTTTCATTTGGGCGACCTTTATATTTAGCCCGGAACCCTTCGTTTATATCCTTTTTACAGACAAGGGGTCTAATTATAGTCTCTAATAGTAACATTTAAAATTAATTTGAAAATTATAAAAATGGATGGCCAAATCGAAAAAACGTAGGCAGCTATATTGTGCTAGAAGCCAAAATCAACTAAAATTCTGTGGGGAAAAAAAACGAAATATATGTTGATTTCCATTTGGTCCTTTGAGTACTAAGTAACGAAAGACTTTAGATTAGCAAAAAGATTATTTCGAAAGACAAGAATCTGGGAAAATAATTTAACATTGAGGTGTGATCCAATTTTCTACACTCATAACCCCAAAATATCTGGACAAAATGGAATGAAACTTGAATATTCGAGATTAAATATTTTATAGATTCCAAATTTGGTGTCAAAATTCAGTGTTGTTATTTTAAATTATGAAATTTGTGAGGCAATGTAATACGAAGGCTGTTGGTCCCGGTCTAGCTAGCCCTTATTTGAAAACAGCCACTGTTGAACCGGATCAATTTCATAATTAGTTAATTGGTTAATAATTTTCTAACCATTACGTACAGTGCTTAATAATAAATAAAAATACGACGCTATAGAATCAAAACTGGTCTAGTACTCTTGGTCTTAGGTGAACAGACTCTGAAATAAACGTAGAGGTTAGGAATCCATAATAATCCGTCGATCTGGATTTAATTTGTGGATTAATAGGGGGAAAAGCGACAAATCAGTCAAAATCAATCAATTAATATTCTTGCTTCCCGAAAGTGACTTAAAACAAATCTTAAAGGAAATGTAACTGCAACGAAATAAATTATTATGTATATTCCCCCACTTCTAAAATAATAATAATAATTTCTGAAAATAAATTAACTCTTTTACCAAATCTGTTCTATTTTCCAAACAGTTGGTAGAGAAAATTAATTAATGTGTTTCATTAAGTTTCTGTTTAGATCCATGGTTTCATCGAACCCCTTCGAGTGCATTGAACCTTGTTGCTGTGTGAAGTTATTCCCACTTAAATCTAAATTCTAATGCTTGCTGTCGAAAAAAATTACTGCCCCTAGCTGAAATTACATCTTAGAAAATATTCCTTTCCTTTGTGTTTTAAATATTTTCTTTGTGGCTCCTCTTGAGCTTCAGATAATATAGATGATACTGTTACATAATTAAATCAATTCCCTCTTGAAAGCTCTTATACACTTTTTACTTTTGTGTACGTAACATTTCCTTATTCACTTTCTATTGAGGATATTTTATTCTTCGATGAGAAATAAAACGAATAGGAAGAGAAGTTGACTCAATTATTTCTCCCATTAAGAGCTTCAGCAAGTAATTTATTTACAACTCTTATAACGTATTTGATGTTGTTTGTTCATAAAAATTTGTCTTACGGTTAAAATTATTTATTTCGAACACATTGTGACAGTATTAAAGTTAAAGATCCTCTTACCAACTAAATTATTAACTCATTTTTCATAAATAAGTTTTAATATCAGTGTTGGTTGTGAATCTTCATATATGAGAAGCTAACTTCATCGACCTTCTAATGAAGTAAACAGAGTATCATCGACCTTCTAATGAAGTACACAGAGTATCATGGACCTTCTAATGAAGTAAACAGAGTATGTGCTCACAGCTTCATGCTATTCCTTTCAGTCGTTCGGTTTGAAGATCTGAGCCGTGGTTACGGGAAAAAGCACGTACCCTAGTATGAGACAAAGTATTGTTTGGTTCAGTATTTTATCAATCAAAATGTCCGTATTTTCTTTTGTCCCAAATTATACTTTATACACTGAACTAGCAACTGCGTGGCTAGTCCAGCTTTGCCCGTGCCCGTGGTGTAAGGTATTAATCTGGTGTAAAATTTTCCGCAGATTTCAAATACGTTGAAGATATATTCAGTTTAAAAATTATTTATTTAAACAAAATCATATTTTTAGGTAACAAAGTGAAATTTTCCGCAGATTTCAAATCCGTTGAAATTTTTACTTTCTCTTTAACGGTCTAGGAGATAGAAAAAAGAACTTAGTGACTCCAGTTAAAAGATTTATTGTCTGGCTGGAAAATCATTCCTCCACGCAAAATCAAAGCGGAAATGAAAAACAAAATTTTTTTTCCGATTTCCCCTCTATGAAAAAAACTTGGTATGGTTTCAAAGGCTGACGGCAAGGTCACGTGGGTGGAAAAAGTCTAGATTCGGGTGTTTCTTCTTCCGGAAGAAACGCGTTGCAGAACCAGGTAGAGAATAAAACTATTAAATTCATTTAAAAACCTTCCAGATTGAATTTTTAAATTCGTCGCGACTCAAAAATTCGGACTACCTGTGTGCCAAATCTCATTGCTGTAAGTGCCATAGAATCGTCAGGATTTTGAGAACGCGAAACAGACAAACATTTCCTTTTATAATAGTAGAGATAATGTTTCTGCAATTTTTTTTTATGTCCCTGAAACAATTTTAAGCTTTTTTTTTTTATTTTACGGAATCCGAAATCTGAGATTTTTCTCACTATAGCCCTCGCTATTCACTGAAACGCTGTTAGATGCCAGAATTTATGAACGAAACCTTTTAGTGTCATGTTTATTTAAATGTCTTGGTCCCATAGTGTGTGAAAAATCAATTGATGAATGTTGGCAAAAACTATTTTGAAAAATGCCTTCAATGTGAAATCTACGTAAGGAATGAATCTCCTCATAATAATAGATGGATCAATTTTCCAAAAGACGTTTATATTTCCTTGTATTTATTTATACTCTATTTTTGAAAGTTTGATTTTAGTTTTGGAGTGCCCAAAACCTTCAGAACAGCTAAGCACTTTATGAAAGAACAATGACAATATTAATAATAAACAAAGAACTTTCACAAATCAGATGACAATCTACATTTCAGAATATTAAGCATTTCATAATATTATCTAATTAAATTTACTAATAAAAACAAAAACTGGAACAAAGCCGAAGTATTCTGGAAAATTCCTGCTTTTATTTTTCCATTAGAATTTTGACTTTTGCTTATGTTAGAAATTAGTATTTTTGTATGAAGTGATTTAAATATTAATTTTGAACATCGTAAATCATTGCCTAAAGATTTAAAATTATTTTTATTGGTTTGCTGAGGAATAACCATTAGTTCCACAGAATAATTTTCGTACCCAAGGTTCATTTTCTCCATATTTCGTGATGTTCCAGCTTCCTTTAACTTTGATAATATAAAGGTAAAATGTTTGTTAAAAAGGCGATAGACAAACACATGTTATAGTAATTCTTGAAAATATAATCAATTGTTTTTTTACATTTTTCAAACGTTCTGTACGAATACAAAATCTTTAAAGTGATTATCCAGCATGATTCGATTCTTCGATTGCCAAATCGATTCGTAAGCCCTCGGGACGTACCCTTCGGAGATCTTAAGACATTGACTCTGCCCTCGTACTCCTTGTGTTTCAGAAGGTCGGTTTCAAACTTACTCTGAAGTACATGGATCACTTTTTATCCTTGCACACTCATTGATTAAAGTTATATTTAAATTATCTTCGCTCTCTCTCTCATATTGGTTAAAGTTCTATAAATACTCATACGAAAAATTGTTCGTGCTTAATAAATAAATATTAAATCAATGAGTTTGTTCTTCCAATTGCTCTATGTGAACTGTATTTTAATTAACACAGCTTGCAACAAAGACAAATTTCATTGACAACAAACGTAACAAGGTAGTGGATGGACCACTCTCATTGTAGCTAAGGAAGCCTGGTTATCGTTAGGGATAATAAAGCATCAATTTCATCAGGTCTAAGAGAGCACCCTCTCTTTACCGTGTCTAAAGCCTGAATCTCACCCACGCTCTCACACAGCGCCCTCTACAGCATGTGAGAGACAACACTCCTCGAGCTTACGCAACCCACTTTACAATATATGAGATTTAACGGTGTTGATGTAAGTAAACGAGTAATGTAAGTAATAATATTTATGATAAAAGTAGCAGACGCGTGTATAGCATCCACGCTCAACTTTCCTAATTGTTTACATCTATATCGATGGCAAAATTTAGTTGCTACTCACATAGTATTTATTTCCATCCATTTATAATGGTTATAGCTACCATATTCACATAAATGGTTTAGTTGTTGTTGTTTCTTATCCTTTCTTATCCGTTGACACAGAGAAAGTCGATCACAAGAAGAGGAGATGAGTATATATCCTCCCTAAAGAGATCCATCTAATCCAGGTTGTGCGAAGCAGAAGCATGGTGTGCGTGCCACTTTGAGCATGTAGCGTAGAGTTTCTCTTGCCCTCAAAAAATGAAAGACATTTCAAGTGGCCGCTGGTAAGACGTGAGAGGCTGGTCTGGGACTGTCTATCGCACGAAAGGGCTAGAAACAACCCCATATACCAATGGTGGGAGGGAGGTACCAACCATTTCTGTTTGTTTGGGGATTTTTTCCGAGAAAAAAGTTCCCAATAGGTGAGTTTATATTGCCTCATAGTGGCAGGAGGGTGCCCCTTGGCGAAATGGGTGAAGTACGTCGGGAGCTTGCTCCTGGTAGGGTCACCCTAGGCGTGAAAGCCATTCCGTTTTGCCCAGCTAAAATCAGTAGGCGAAGGAGCCAAGACAGTCTTCTACCTTTGGGTGCTCCAGTCCTTGGACTAACAGAAGCTGCACATTACCTCCACATTAATCTACAAATGGTTTTAATACATCTAAATTAAATATAATATTGATTTCATTTAATCGTAGATTTTAGTAACATATTACACAGTCCAGTCACATTAATGTGACCACCACCTACTTTCGAAGTCAACGTGAAATAACCAATCACAAAAGGCAGGTGGCAGCACATTGCAGTGGAGTGTATATAAAGGATGTCCTAGGGCATAGTAAAGCATCTCAATCGTTGGCGTAATGCAGAAACGTAGCGATTTATCCGACGTCCAAAAGGGCATGATTATTGGCTTTCGGACCAAGGGTGGAAGCATTTCGGAATAGGCTGATTTTGTGAACTGTTCGGGTGCCGCTATGGTAAAAGTATACCGTGCATGGCAAAATGGCACTATCCAAAATCAGCGGCGTGGCACATGTGGTGCACCACGGGCTATAGACGACAGAGGCGAACGAAGACTACGGAGATGCGTTCGGGCAATTAGACGTGCAACTGTTGAGCAACTGACCGCCAAGATGAACCAAGGGGCTACCAAGAGTGTATCCTCAACAACGGTTCAGCGAACGTTGCTGCGCATGGGCCTCCGCAGCAGACGCCTTGTTAATGCACCTATGCTGACTGCTGTTCATCGGCAACGAAGGCTGGAATTTGCTCGCCAGTACCGCAACTGGACGTCCACAGAGTGGCGACAGGTGGATTTTTCCGATGAATCACGTTTTAGGCTCCATCGGACAGATGGACGTTGGCGTATACTGCGTGAAACGTCTGAAAGCAAACACCCTGCAACAATTGCCGGAAGGATCCAAGCTGGAGGAGGGAGCATTATGGTTTGGGGAATGTTTTCCTGGCATTCACTGGGTGCACTCATCATTGTGGAAAAAACGATGGATCAACACAAGTACGCATCTGTCCAAAGGTGGTTATTCTGGCTTTTGACGGGTGGTCACATTAATGTGACTGGACGGTGAATATTCGTGGTATCAGAGTTAAGACAGAAGCATTACTTTTTTCCGTGTAAAACAAACATACCAGATGGTGCGCGATGATTTTGTTTCTACTGTCCAAATACTCTGACATGATGTATCTATCAAAGTTTTCTAAAAAAATGTAGTTTATTGCCGTTTTAGAGCAACATTTTGTGTTTAATCTAATAGATATTGACCAATCAACTATCATAGTTGTATATCATTTCAAAATGTATTATTTGAGAATTTTTATTGGTGAAGTTTTGAAGTTCGTATACGTAGAACAAGCCAAATTACTTCATGTTCAAAATAAATATATGAAACCTAGTGCCGACGCAGAAACGCTATAGCCACCCTAATGCCGTAAAAGGACATGTTATTTTAATCAAAATAAGTACTTCATTTGTGATACATTAACGTTAAAAGTAATAATAAAATGAAACGTTTAGTGAAATTTTTATTGCATGCGAAAGAAAGCGATGTACTATTTTTAGTAACAATCGTTCTAATCCTATTAGAGTTTAAATAGAAAATATGAAAGGACATATTTCTTTGTAATCAAACTTAAGAATCATTAATTACTAATACATTAAAAGCTTGTGTTTTATTTGAGCTTAATTTTCAAAAATATTTTGCTTTCAAAAATCTTCTATTAAAGGTGATTTTGTGATGATAAACTACATTTTGAAGCAATTACATTTCTTATACTAATATTGAAGCATTTATTAAAATCAACGAGCCACATTCTGTTTTACCAAAGCTAAACTTCAGCAAACAATATTTTGGAAATATAATAATTTTTCTCGGTGATTTCTTAGACATTCTGACTAATCAATTCTCAGAACTCAGAACATTTTTATAATCGATCAGTATAATTATAAAGATAAATAAGTTATTTGAATACATTGTATACACATTTTAAGAGCATTATTTATTAATTGTTTCCTAAAATAATACCCATTTTATATTACTACATAATTTATGATAAATTTAACATGAATAAACTCTGTTAAAGTGTTTTGCATTTATGTAAATAAATATGGAATGTTTGTACATTCAATATATTTGTCCCATTTCAAGTTATTTATATGTTTTGAGCCTTTTTAATGCAAAATATAAGTCATTTCCCCGTTTATGTCTGTCTGTATTTGGGGCCCAAAACCGTACTACGCTCTAGCATAAACCTTTAAAACAAGACGAACATCATATGTTGTAGTTATTCAAATTATTTTTATTCTTTAATTTTTGATCAATTTGTGGCTATTACACATACCAACCAAACTCATTAAAACTTTAATTTATTTCTTATGTTTTAATTTAAATTCAAAGGTTTTATTTAAAGCTGGAATCAATAGGTCAGTTGCATTATCTTTCTCATTATTAACAGGTACATGGTTTCCACTCAGAAATTTAATCCTTAAATTTAAGTAAAGTGCAATAAGGATTTTATTTGATACTACCCACTGTGTGTGTGTGCGTGGCCAGCACGGCGTTGCACGTGACAGTTCTTTTCGTGGGGTCAGGTGTGACCAATGCTCGATAATCCCCGGTGATTGCTACGAATTCCCATAAAGCAAAAAGAACTTTTACTAGCAATACATTTTTCAAAAATCGATATTTGGTAATAGAGAAGATATTATATCAATAATACATTATACCAATTATAATATATGAATGGTTGTCATTAACATCTTGCTAGCGTGACACAGAATGTTTCATGTTTTTATTTATTGATACAAGTGGCTTTACTGAGAGAGAGAACACCAAACATACATTCAATAATTTCAGGATATTACTATAGTTATACTTCATTATTTTGCTATAAATTAACTTTTATTTAATCACCATTCATCTTCATTCAGTAACGAAAAAGTTCTATAGCAGCAAATATTTAGAAATTAAGTTAGAGAAATTTTATTTTTAAAGGACAAAATAGATTCTTTACATTTATGTAAAACTAACACCTGATTAAATAAATAAAAAATTTAAAACAGATGACACTTAAGGGTCTTCTATCACATACTTAATGCTTAAAACTGCCTAAATACGGAGCGTACTCGTTTTTAGGCATTCATAGATCTAATTAAATATTAATTTTGGCAAGAAGCATTCACAGATTGATAGGTTCCTTGCAAAACAAACATTATAAACTAAACAAACAATTTTTTTTAGACAGAAAACAGCTTATGTCAATTACATGAGAAAACTCTCAGTTTGAATCGATGACTAGAGAGAAAAGACTAAGAAGCTGTTGTAGCGACCTCTACTGGTGAAATTTTGGACTAATTATTCCCTCCGTCAAAGCCCCTCCCCTTTTAATAATACTTTTTTGTGTAAACATTATTGATTTTTCTATTTTTCCAGTTGTTATATTTTTGTAAAGTCTAGATTTTTGTGACAACCTGTATTACTATCTCGCATAATAATTTTAATTTTTGAATTTTTTAGAAATAGTATTTTGTTTTATTTCTCTTTGCTTAATAAGCGAAATAAATCAGATTTTCAAATCATAGATTTGTGTAATTCTGTAAAGTTTTATAACTAATTCCAAAACATTTGGGATTGGTTGATTTTTGTGATCGTTTAATTAATATATATTTACGCGTCATACAAAAAGGAAAAACATGATTATGAAATAAAAATAACTTTATCCTTGAAAACTCCTGGAAAAGTTATAATTCCTATAGAAACAGTCAGGAAAAATAAGTTCTAAAAATCTAAGTTTCATCTTAAAAAATTTATTCAAAGGATCATAACAGCCATAAAGCAGATTTTTTTTTTATTTCTAATGGCTGGGGTATATGAACAAGAAATTAAAACAAAAAAGAACGTAAACAGAAGAACCACTACAAAAAACATAAAAAATTCAAAGGATTGCCGAAGGCTCTCACCCCAAGAGTCCTCTAGCTTCCCAGTATCTCGATGTATCAGTTTCTCCAGGGATAGCTCCACAGACACACAGGTGATGTTTGTCCATTGGCTCGTTTTTGTCACACAGGGACAGGCATCTTAATTAAGAACGCCAATACGACACAAATGCGCAGCAAGACAATCATGCACGGTGAATAGGCGAAAAGCAGCCAATGCCCCCCCCCTCCCCCCGCCTTGGTCTATCAGGAACACCCAAAAGCAGTCCTTTGCATATTTAGTTCCCATTTTAAATAGGAGTTCATCCTGGTAGGTCGACTTCATAAAATAAAACAGGAAATAAAAATCCAACATACATGTTATTTTTTTAAACGAAATTCTTTACAATTTTATTGAGATTGTTGCTACATTACGTCCAAAATTAAGTAACGTCGCCATTTGATATCGATCGTACACGTTTGCTGGACACGTGCCTAGTAATGGTATTAATACTGTATCTGCTAAATTCACTTTATTTTTCGATAAAAAACTATTAATCTAATGAAAAGAGATTCTAATTAATGTTTTTATTTATGTTTAGGGACATCGGCACCTTCGTAACAAATTAAATCTACAAAAAAATCGACAATTCGAACGTTTGTGATTTTGACATCGCATTTTTAAAAATAAGAAAAGTAAGTATTACGGCCAAGAAAATGCACAAAAACACATAAAAATGCTTTAAAAGGTTTAAAAAGTTATTTTAAAGACAAATAAATGCAGTTCAAAATACTTACCAATACATACTTTGCTTCAGGTATAAAGCAATATCGATCGTTACTATTGAGCATCGCGAAACATGCTAGATGGCTTAGTATTGTTTCTTTGTTAATTCTTCAAAATTTTAAACTAATGATGCCAACTATTGATCAAAATAGTAAACAAACTATCGTTATAATCTACTCATTTATTATTTTTTTCTACAGTTGGATTTTCTAAATGAAAAACACATTAGAATTTATTTTATTGGTGATGTACTGTATCAGTTAACATTATGTCCAAAATCGGACATATGTAACTAAAGAATTTAATTTTAAGGATATTTACACCAAACTGTTGTTATAAGTCATATAATTCTTGTCTCTGAACAGAACTAAAAACCCAATGAGAAAAAAAAATTAATTTTAAGAATTAAATTTACTTGCTGTCAAAGCTTAAAGTTGTGAAATGTGTCCTGTTACTCATAACAGTATATGGCATTCAATCTCAAATCAAAATATTTTCAATCTCTTTCGGAGCTTCCAGTAAAATCTCTTCATGTGTCACTTTTCTCGAGAATCTTTTCTCAAATAAAAACGTTTCCACGATCCCTATTTGTATGTGCAATCTCCATTTTTATTCGCTAATCTAGCTTACCCTAGTAAAACCAATCTGAGGGCGTAACCTAATTGGGCGCGAGAAGCCCAAAAAGAAAAAGCCCCGCACGCATTCCGTGCCACGCTGACATTGTTCCAGAAAGAAACCGCGAAAATCTTCGCGGAAAACGACAACTCCCAAGGCCTGTTCGACCACCGTCCAGTCCAAAAAGAAACGGTCATCCAGAACTAGGGGGTGGAAGAGAGGAGTGGAAACAATCCATTTTCCCCTCTCCTTTTTCCCTGGATCGCTTCCAGATCGCTGGAAACGAAAATTATTCATCGACCGACGAAACAAAAAGTCTGCCCGTCGCTCGGACATGGCAAAAAGCGGCAGTGGCCATTCGAGTTGAAGAGCGCAGTCGCGCATTCTAATCATATATTCAGTGGCGTGCCTTGCTGTACCTCACTTCCCAGCGCGAGAGAGAGACGTTGGCGATGCGGTGTCTGTCCCCCTCCCGACGGCAGCCCGCTTCGATATTTTATGTGGAAAAAAGGCCGGACACCAGGACCCCGCCGGACTGGAAAGAAGCCGCTTACTCGGTGCGATGGGGTAAGTAGAGGAAGTGCCGGATTGAGCCCGGATTGGGGACACGTGGGTGTCCCGACGATGGAGTTGCCCCCTCGGGGAGCGTCCGGGAGGGAAATGTGGGGGCGGTTCTGGAAAAGTTTGTTACTAAGACG
Source organism: Metellina segmentata (assembly GCA_947359465.1). NCBI lineage: Eukaryota > Metazoa > Arthropoda > Arachnida > Araneae > Tetragnathidae > Metellina > Metellina segmentata. The sequence goes on from OX375874.1 coordinate 71,573,248, forward strand.
AGTTGGGGATTTTCTTCTTTGAAACTAGATATGTCTGAGGTAGTATACAAAAGTTGACTTTTTAATGGCACGTAAAATAGTGCAACAAATATAGACGCATCAAAATTCGAGGTAACAAATACAAATGAGATATTTGAGCCGTTATTTTTTTAAAGTGGTATGAGTCTACTTTGAAAAAAAAATGAGTTTATTTTCTTTAACAACATTTTTAATGCATGTAAAATAGTACTGAAAATATAGACGCGTAAAAATTCGAGATTGCAAATACAAATGGGATGTTTGAGCCGTTATTTTTTTAAAGTGGTATGAGTCCACTTTGAAAAAAATGAGTTTATTTTCTTTAACTAAATTTTTAATGCATGTAAAATAGCATTGAAAATATAGACGCGTAAAAATTCGAGATTACAAATACAAATTTGATATTTGAGCCGTTATTTTTTTAAAGTGGTATGAGTCCACTTTGAAAAAAATATGAGTTTATTTTCTTTAACAACATTTTTAATGCATGTAAAATAGTACTGAAAATATAGACGCGTAAAAATTCGAGATTACAAATTCAAATGGGATATTTGAGCCGTTATTTTTTTAAAGTGGTGTGAGTCCACTTTGAAAAAAATGAGTTTATTTTCTTTAACAACATTTTTAATACATGTAAAATAGTACTGAAAATATAGACGCGTAAAAATTCGAGATTACAAATTCAAATGGGATATTTGAGCCGTTATTTTTTTAAAGTGGTATGAGTCCACTTTGAAAAAAATGAGTTTATTTTCTTTAACTAAATTTTTAATGCATGTAAAATAGCATTGAAAATATAGACGCGTAAAAATTCGAGATTACAAATACAAATGGGATATTTGAGCCGTTATTTTTTTAAAGTGGTATGAGTCCACTTTGAAAAAAAAATGAGTTTATTTTCTTTAACAACATTTTTAATGCATGTAAAATAGTACTGAAAATATAGACGCGCAAAAATTCGAGATTACAAATTCAAATGGGATATTTGAGCCGTTATTTTTTTAAAGTGGTATGAGTCCACTTTGAAAAAAATGAGTTTATTTTCTTTAACTAAATTTTTAATGCATGTAAAATAGCATTGAAAATATAGACGCGTAAAAATTCGAGATTACAAATACAAATGGGATATTTGAGCCGTTATTTTTTTAAAGTGGTATGAGTCCACTTTGAAAAAAATTAGTTTATTTTCTTTAACTAAATTTTTAATGCATGTAAAATAGCATTGAAAATATAGACGCGTAAAAATTCGAGATTACAAATACAAATGGGATATTTGAGCCGTTATTTTTTTAAATTGGTATGAGTCCACTTTGAAAAAAAAATGAGTTTATTTTCTTTAACAACATTTTTAATGCATGTAAAATAGTACTGAAAATATAGACGCACAAAAATTCGAGATTACAAATTCAAATGGGATATTTGAGCCGTTATTTTTTTAAAGTGGTATGAGTCCACTTTGAAAAAAATATGAGTTTATTTTCTTCAAAAATTTCGATTCGAAAAATTCAAAAATTCGAGATTACAAATACAAATGGGATATTTGAGCCGTTATTTTTTTAAAGTGGTATGAGTCCACTTTGAAAAAAATGAGTTTATTTTCTTTAACTTAATTTTTAATGCATGTAAAATAGTATTGAAAATATAGACGCGTAAAAATTCGAGATTACAAATACAAATGGGATATTTGAGCCGTTATTTTTTTTAAAGTGGTATAAGTCCACTTTGAAAAAACTGAGTTTATTTTCTTTAACAAAATTTTTAATGCCTGTAAAATAGTACAAAAAATATAGATGCGTCAAAATTCGAGATTACAAATACAAATGGGATATTTGAGCCTTTGGTTTTGAAAGTGGTTTTGGTCAGCTTTGAAAAAAAAAGACTTTATTTTCTTTAACAATTTTGATAATTATTATTGCATAGTAAAATTTAGCAGGTTTATAGTGTTGAAAACATCATCCGAATTCAGTAACATTTGTCAATATTTTTAAATTAATTTAAACGCGAACCCTTAAATATCTAGAAGTATGAAAAGATGGACATACCACTTTCAAAAATAACGACTCATTTGTTGATATTATTTATTTAAATTAATAAAATCTATGGAAAATGTAATAGAATAGACCAAGTGTGTGAACTTATCCCAGTGGTTTCGACGAAATATCTCTTCCAGTAAAAGATCTAACCAATTTTGCAAATGATGAGCTATCTTGTCATCAAGAATTCCGAGTGATGAAGATGTCACCTTCTTTCAATGTTGATTAGATCAGGATCTGGCCAATTTTTTCTAATGATGAAATACCTCTTTCATCAAGATCTCGTCAGTTTTGCTAGTTACGAGATACCTCGTCACTATAATCATCGGAAGTGTTAAAAAGAAAATGGTCAAGATGTGTTGTTTTCAGACCTATCTTAGTTATTTTGAAGTATATTATTTAATATTATTGTACTCAGTTTTAATATAACTAATTTTGCAAAATTACACTGAATTGTGTATCATCAAAAGTTGTTATTTTAGTTCGTGAAACACAAAATTTTAAGACACAGAAAGAAGTATGGACTTGACGAAACTTAATATTTTAAATAGGAATAATCTATCGATATTTATCAGAATTTAAATATGAATTTTCACAAGCAGTTGTTTAGTAGTGCAGTTTTTGAACTGTTAATAATCTATCTGGTATTTGTCTAAGTATGAACAATTTAACCTGATAAAAATATAATACTAGAGCGGGTTGTAAAAATCATAGATAAAATGGATTTCTTCATCTGGTGTATCAGAAGAAACAAAAACACAGTATATATTTGTCGAAATTTAATTTCGGAACATAAATAAAGTATATTTATTAATAATATTTCAATGTAAAATGCTTCAAGCCTTAATTTAATGAGGTTCTTTAAGAAAATGTGATCAATATGTGCAGCTGCTATTTTGTATAATGTTATTAGAATTATTATTTTAAAAAGTTTTATATTAGTTTAGACCGAACAATTAACAAACTTGGAGATTATTCATTGTTTATACACAAAATAAAAGTCTAATTATCATTTTTACAATAATAATTTATACATTACCACGTTTTATTAAATAGCCTTAAACAAACTTGCAAGGAAAAAAAATCAGTGTTATTGTTCAAGGCAATAATATCACAAACGCCCAATTGTTATATTATAAAAATAAAACACATTTTTTCTGTAAAAAAAATCAAATTAAATAGGATTTTTCTTTTGAATTTTAAATTTTTTACGAAATTTTTCCAGCTAAAACATTTTTATTCAAGGATAATATAAAATAAAGTCAAAATCAGGCAAATACAACTATTATTCAATATTACTCCGCTCTTAACTTAATTCTACAGCTTCAGAAATTTCCTCTGAAGTAAAATGCAGCAACCTGAGGTATGCATGTACGAAACTCGATCCTAACAAAGAACGTCTTGTACGGGCCATGACGTACCTTACATCTGACTCGTGGTCTCAAATGTTCTCACGTTGGCGGGATTTGAAAGCTTGGAAAGTGGGTGCCACCTCAGATATAAACTTCGAAATATGATTGTAGTTCAAAATTACGAAGTGTTGAACTCGGTCTTTCACTTTGTGGTTTATTTTCAACTGTCGCCAATAACCCGTTATATTGCTCTCGGTGCGACGTAAATTCAACTACCCCAACCTGGCATGTGTGAAGGCTGCTGTATCTCAGTTTATAATGTCGGGAATTTACTATGGGGGTTGTGATTTAAAAACTCGATCCAACCAAAGACCGCCCTATACTGGGGAACGCGTTGAATCTGTTATGGTTTCCAATGTCTTCCTGTTGGCTGACCTCATCTGACAGTAGTTCAAAATTATGAGGTGTTATACCCGGATCCTTCCCTTTGCGACTGATCTCAGAATGTCGCAAATAGCCTGTTGTGTTGCTCCAGTGAGACACAAGTTCAACTGCATACCTACCTACATGAAGTAAAATGTTAAAGGTGAAATTTTAAGTTTCGATCTTTGCAAGTCTAAAAAACCGCTTAAGCGTCGTATGACTTTCGCTTCTCTAGCTTTAGAATAGTTTGAGGGTGCAGAATACAGTCAGGTTCTATCTTTCATGTAACCGTAGCGTGCGAGAGGGTTCTTCCTTTCATTGCGAATGAGCTATAGAAAGAGCTATTGAATGAAGAATTGAATCATTTCTCTCATCGATTTGGGGAAGTACTTTTATTTCCGGCATTTGACACGGAAGAAACTGAACTCTATAAAGTCTCCAGGAAATATGCGAGAGAACTCAATGACATTTCGATCGTTTTCTCTACAGTACCTTCACAATTTTATGCTGCTATAAGACAATATGTGATTTGACAGGTGAAAATAGTGTTGAAAAAGTTTTGCAATTGATACGTTAGAAAAAACAAGTCTATAGAAGCTGATAATACATATATATCGCAACCCAGCAAGAAAAGTGACACAAGTAAAAAAAAAAATTGTGATGTAATGTCAGTAAAAATTACGTATGAGGTGCCACAGCGTGTTATATTACTATTCTATAGTATGTAATAGAAATTACCACTGTGAATACTTACCTAAAATTTAAAAGAAGCTTATACTATTTCAAGGTTCAGCTACACTATACGTTTATGAGTGATGGCAACGGCTTGGCGATTTTTTTTTGGCGCACTTCTAGTAGCGAGTTGCGATAAATTAAGGCAACCCATCTTTCGTTACGGTTGTTGTGATTTTCATGGCAACCTCGGAAAACGGAAACTTTTAATTTTCATTTTGAATATTCTAGAAAGTTCTTCCGAAATCCGTTAAAGTCGTATGATTTCATTGATTCGTTGAAATTTTTCTTCCCTCCCATTGGTTATTTTGTTTTTAAAATATCCTTTGATTGCATTGGTCCTTTTAAATCGTTTTCTGTGATACCATTGGTCGATTTATTTGTATTTTGACAGTTGTGGAATTTTTATTTTATTACAATAGTTTTCACTAAAGGAATCATAGTTTTGTTTTTTTGACCATTTTCGTTTTCACTATTTCTTTACGAAAGAATTCCGACGTTATCCGGTTGTATTATTTCTTACTTTTGTTTTCTTTTGTAAAACTTTTTCTTTTTCAACGTGCCTACTGTATTTAGTGTAATTGATAAGTTTCAGGGTACCCAACATTCGTAGCTTAGTTTCTCTGCTGGTTCACAAATGTGTTTTGATATGTGCTTAAGCTTACTACTTTTTGTGAAAGTTTTTTAAAAATATACTTTCCAAAACGTTTTGAAATGTGTTTAAAAAGTGTGTTGTAAAATGAAAAAAATTTCTGACAGAAAAAGAGTTGGAAAATAATTATTTCCTTGGCAACTTTAAAAGTGCGCCAAAAATATCGCCAAGTCCGTTGCCATCGCTCATAAACGTAGAGTGTAGCTGTTCCCTATTTCAATATAAGTTTTATAGTATCCTTTAAGTTGATATTTCTCAAAATCTGCAATTTTGATTTGTGTCACTTTTCTTGCCGGGGTGCGATAAGTGAGCAAAGATTCTGCCAGTATTGGAAAATATTGGGTTTGCAGGGGATTAAAAAATGTTGCTTAATTTTTTTAGCAGATTTCCCTAGTGCTAGTTTGTTTTCTGCAGATTGAAAAAGTAAGCAAAATAATAGTATTTATCCTTTAAAGAAAAATTCAAACACTATTTAGGTGTACGAAAAATTATTTGTAACAATTGTTCTTTGACATTTTAAAATTCCTACAATTTGCTTTGGACTTAAAAACATATACTCACTTCATGTATTCGTATAATCGTAATAATAATGACTACTACAAGATCTACAAGTTTCATTTCAAATTCATTTTACTCCAACTAGTTTTAAAATTAAATTCAGTTTTGAATCGAATCCTCGTTGTACATTTTTCAATTGAGAGATTCATCGCTTATTTATTCAAAATAATAAATGTTACTTGACTATTGATAGGGTTTTTTGTATATTAGATTTGTTTTTATTAAAAAGTAGTTGGTCGAGAGAGAGAGAGAAATATACAAATATACCGACAAGACTTGAATCCACACCTTTCTTGTTATTTTTCACTGATGAATTAAATTTTTTAAATGTAACTTCTAAATAATCTATTGGTAACATATAAACTAATGGAACATATAAATACGACAATAGTATCAGAAATAAATAAAATTACAATCATTTAAAACATGTAGAACTCTGAAAAAGGATAAATGTGAGCAAACTACTTTGTATCTTCTCAGGAATAGAGCTATTTCAAAGAGACTGAATAACAAAAATGTTGTTTTTTGTAAAAATAATTCATTCGGGTAATACTTATTGTTAGAAATGCTCAAATAGATTGCAACATTTCTTCCTCAGTTCAATTAAATTCAGAATTATAAATATAATTTAAAAAGGAAACATTCATTCCGGCGTTACCAGGATACAGAGCTGCAAAATTATTTTTTTTTTATCAATAGACTTCCCTTGTATTTTTGACATTAAATGAATTGGCATTACTGAAAAATGAAAGTTAAAGTAGTTTAATTGTAAAATTGAATCAACTACGATTACCATAGTAACGAGAAGATTTTTCATTGTAAACAAACAAACAAGAAGGAAAGCAAAGATTTCCGTCAACTACCCGAATTCTCTCGCATGATACATAATCCGGATTACCTTATAATGTAGTTTATCGCCGTTTCAGCAACGTTTGGCCTTTAATCTAATCGGTGTTGACCAATTAACTATCATATAACAATTCGTAATTATTTTATAATTTTTATGGATTGCTGAAGTTGTGCTGTTTTTTATTGGCTCTTGAAGTTTTAAGTGCTGAAATCTTATTCGATAAACGAGTCAACTTACTTCAAGAACATGGAAAATATGTATCGCAACAGAAATACTATTATCAACTATATTTAGCTTACCAAAAAATGCCTCTGAGCCTCTGATGGTGAAAGAGAATAAATTATGCAAAATTAAAGGTTTTTATCTTTTTTGCACCAGCCAAGTATTTAAAAATATGCTTAGGATTGAAGTAAAAAATATGTTCAAACGAAAAACATTATAACTTAATTTCGGTAAGAATAATTTTTTGGGAAACAAAATCGCTTTTCCAATTTGACCGTTGCAATTATTTGTGTTATCGCTATGGATACTTTGAATTGTTTTTCACCCCTTCTGCACATCGATAAAGACAAATCTATGAGGGTTAATATGTGGCCTACGTTTTAAGCTTAAAGAGTAACTGTACCAAATTTTGTTCTAAACTTACAAACTGCATAGATTTACCGATATATAGTCACACGCTAATTCTGATTTCTGAGTGGGATTTTCAGTGTGAAGTAACAAACCAGAAGAGCCCTTGAAGATTTTCTTCTGCTGTCCTAATAATCTCGCTTTATATATATCGGGGTTAACTTTAAATTAAACACAAGACGTCTTCTCAAAACGGCAAAAAACTAAATTTGACTGACGTTGAGCAATGAACAGTCAAATATCATTCAGAATACCTTCTCTGGTAGTATTCGTGAAACTGAAATAGTATTCGAAAAACAATCCAAGTGACGTCACATCACAAAGCACGTTCCGACATGTAAGTTGAACCTGATAAAAAGTCTCTCAAGATCTGACTTAACGAAATCTCACCATTCTATATCACATAATTTATAATAAGTTTGTAATTAAATAGTGCGAAGTTTTATAAGTAACTGGCTGAATAATACGGCGTAGCTTGGGGTTCAAATATGACCGACAGTTAAAATATGACCGCGACATATCCCTGTGTTAACTCATAATACACAAACCTTGTAGAACGCGTTTCCAACTGCGACAGCTAAAATATGACCGCGACATTTCCATGTGTTAACTCAATTACAGAAACCCTGTAGAACGTGTTTCCTTGTCCATGTCCATTTATTGCAGGAAAAAAAAACATCACATTTTAAAACTTGGTGCTTCGAGAGGTAATTTTAGGACTACCTGTGTGCCAATTTTTATGACTACAGATTGGTCTGAAGACAGTAAAGAAATAGCCTGTTTTCCCCAGTGTTCTAAAGTATAAGTGTACCAAATTTGGTGTGGATTGGTCAAACGGTATTATGGGATTTGTATAAAGATATGCAGTAATCGGGCGGCTACACGGCAACGGATACACACGCGCAGTAAATACGGATTCATTCAATACCGATTCATGACTGTTGCCATTCGGAAGAAAGATAATAATAATAGAACATCGCATTAAATTAATTTTAAAATTTTCAAGATTAAATTTTAAAAATCGGGCTGGTCTATAAATTCGCAAAAAAAATTCACACTACATGTGTGCCAAATTTTATTAGTGTGAATGCCATAAATTCGTCAGGGCACAACTTGATTACACACACACAAAAACTTCATTTTATAATAGTATATATATATATATATATATATATATATATATATATATATATATTACAGAGAAAGAGTGAGAGAGAGAAAGAGAGATCAACTATTATCTAAGATTTATTTAAATGTTCTGGATTTTCTTTGCGATAAACTTCATGATCATATATCTTGGCAATACTACTACCACTGCAATATATACTAGAAACGTACTCCCTTTTCTCGTTCTAATCTAGATGGTATGCTACTTTTGTGTAAGAATACATGAAATCTCTGATGGAGTCCCTCTTCTAATCATATATGAGATCCGTTGGATGAAAAAAGTATTATTGGTCCCATAAAGATCCTGTAACAGAATGAAATCAAAGCCTTATACAGTATTCAAGAGATTTGATCAATACTATGCTCTCCTTCTTAACTATTCAGATTGAATTTCCTTTTCTAAATTGCTAAAAGCTGCAATAAAAAACAAACAAAAAACATTTAAAGGAAAAAGTCGCGCTAAAATTGAGTCAGGGAATAAAATAAAACGAATTGGTACGAAATTTTAATGCATAGTTGTGTTTTATACGAATTCCAGACATGCCTTCACGTTCAATGTAACTTTATCGTAGCCCCAAATTAAATACCCTCTATATATAACAAAAACAAGATATTAGCATGTATAACCTGAGGCTACAGAAAATTCCCGTTAACCAAAGGCAGCAAGAATGAAAATCTTCATTGATCTTTAATTTTGCCAAAAAAAAAGCACGCTTCAGTAAAGAGATGTTTTCTAGAAATCACGTTCTAGACTAAATACTGAATCTCTTTACTTAGACTACTTTACTACAAAATAGTTCGATTAAACTTACTTTATTGCGCTTCGTCAGAACATTTATTTCTTTGAGATGTCTGAATTTTGATAACTTTTAGCTTTGTTGCCCCTTAACTTTATGGAAAACATACTTATTCGTATTAGATTTTTTAAGTTTCTTCTCAGATTTAATAATATTTCCTATAAATTAAAAAATTGACAAGCCATTTTGTTTTCAGAAGAATTCGTAGCTCACGGTGGTGGTGTCACATGTCTAGCCCTAGGTCGAAAATCTGGAAGAGTTATGGTTACAGGCGGAGAAGACAAAAAGGTCAATCTCTGGGCCGTTGGGAAATCAAATTGTATTATGGTAAGCATATCTTCTACTTTTGTAAGCATTTCTTTTTTATACTTACCTAATGACTGACGAGATAAATTCTGCTTACCAAAAATATGACGTTCTTTCAGATACTTCTTAGCAAACGCCTTTAGCCCTTCGAAGATTATTTCTAACCTATTACCAAAATATTACGTGAAAAATTTTATTCGAAAGATTTATAAAAATGCATTTTATCGTAAGTACAGTCTGGATGTTGCAGATTGTCAAAGTCAACACAAATTAATTTTATGTATAATGTATCAAAAATGAAACATAATTGGTACATGAAGAGCGGTGGTTAAAAATCAAAATAGTAATTAAAATTTTAATTCTGTCAAGTAATTATTTAATGAAATAATTGTATCCCCCTTATTATTTTGTAATTATAAGCAAAACTTTCAGTTTATATTAAATAATCAAAGTTGATTGCTAAATTTAAAATATTTGGACGCCTGGTCTCAGAGAATTTAGATTGGTATCAAATTTAATATAGTTACAATAAATGGTATCGTTCACTTCAGACTTTATTTAAATGAATTGATAAAACTGCATACCAGTCTAGTCTAAATGGCTGTTGTAATTAAGATAATTGTTGAATTTTATCTAGCTTAATTTTCAACAATATTTATTATATAGTACCTTCGGTTTACAAGTGAAACACACAAAAATCAAAGAACATAGATCTGAGAAAACTAGAGGGAAATAGTATTTTCTACTATCAAATTTTTACTCACTGTATTTCTCAAGACGAAATATAATCTCATGAAAAGAAAAAATAATAAACCTTATCAGTTAAAAGGTCACCAAATTCTGGTCTAGAAAAGCTAAAAACATTTCTTGAAACTTGTCAAAATTTTGACCTGTAAGCCGAAGGTATTCTAAGCTAAAAGAATTCTGCTACTGACTAAATATTAACCTGATAAATATATCATGCAATTTTTTTCCTTTAAACCGCATTCTTATAAAAATTTATGAGAATGTGGTTACAATATTTTAATGTTACATGTTTTCAAACTTATAAGTTCCTAGATGCATACACAATACAATGAATAACAAATTTAACTTTATTATGAAACCTTAACATAAGGTTGATTTCAACTAATGCTTTTTGCTACATAAACGTGAAATTTCAATTTTTTAAATGTTAAGTTACCGTGAAAATTTTATTTTTATTCAGAAATTCAAACGCTCAAATCGCTGAAAGAGCAAATCACTTTCATTTTTTTAGTTCGTCTATCAGGTTTTACTAAACAACACACAGCTCCACAGGTTCTGTAAAGTTTAAATGTATGGTCTAAAAATTCAACCTTTAACAAAATGGCCAAATCCGATTCTCATTATCACTCAGAGAAACTAATCTATTCCGATCTATCCTGGAACAAACACACCATCATCCTCTCTTCTCCGAAATATCCCAAAAGGATATTGCTTTTGCTTTTCCCGAAACCTATGGTCAGGGTCAGGGGCTTTGACTCTGATTACCAAGAACGTCACTGCACTCTGGAAATCAATTTCCATTAAAGTTGCCAGTAAAAACAGATCAGTGAACATCACAACGGAACGCGTCATTTGAACACTTAAGGCATAATCGTTCCCAGTACTCCAGGGGAATAAACAGCGTATACTCAGTGAAATGAAAACCCAGTAGCCGACGGATCGATGAAACCAAGGTAATAGCCATATTTCCCGCGACCTTAACATCATAAGGTTCAGTGACCGTTTCCTGGGAGTGGACACTGAAATCCCTGACACTGACGCCCATAAGGTATGAATCTTTTTCAATGGTACCGCAATGGGGGATTCTTTTTATTGGAATGATTGTCTTGTAACTTTTTTTGTACCTGAGAAGTCATTGACGCCTAGCTGTAAGCAACTATTTGGTGTAGACAGAGTAAAAACTAATTTGGCCTCCTAGAGATAAAAATCTGGAAAGATCCTAATTTAGAACAAATTAATTAACTCAGAACAAATGAGCCCCTCGGAACATCAACCAATACAAGGTACACCTATTCCGTGTAGGTATATATAAGAGAGAGACATCAGTTTACCACCTTGATAAAAATTTAGAAAATCCTAATTTAGTAAAATAAATTAAATCAAAACATATCAACCTCTTTGAACATCAACCAATAGAAACAGCTTAATTATAAATTTTCATCTAAATCAAATTTGAAAATCTACTTGTAAAACTTCTATCTAGAAATATAGGACATCGAGCTGGGTTTTTTTTCCTAGAACTATTCCAATTCCAGAGTTATATTTTGGATTTATATTTTTAAGGAAATGAATTCATTTCTTTTAACTTTTTAAAGATTCTAATGCTTTGAAAATTGTATAAGGATAGAAAAGTAAATAATAAAGTAGACAAGATTTTTCTTATCGGAGCAAAAGTATGGATATATATCGGAGCAATGAAAGAAATATTAAATGAATAACTACTTAGATAATAGATTAACTATATAATTCTAAAACTAAAGGAAAATATACTTATAATATACGGTGATATATAAAACATCGAAATTTAGGATGGAAAACGATCGAAATCTAATTCGTGATTTACACAAGGTAATTTAATCGGCGACATAACTATAATGAAACTTTTCGTACATTACTGTCAAAGTTATCCTTTCTAAACGTTATATGGTCAAAAGAGTTCCAATGCAACTGTTATATGTGTTCCAATGCATCGTATTTTAATTTTAAAAACACGTTAACATTTGTAACATATTTTGAAAATTAATGCAATTTACACTCAAATGAAGTAAGACTCTATTAATCAAAAAGTTAAGTGCAAAAATTATTATGGCCTCATGATCTAAGATGTAACCATTTTAGAATGTTTCAAAAGTAGCTTTCTAGTCTACACTAACAGCCATAATAGCAGGTCTCGAGTTAACCCGAGGATCAGTTGATCCACGTGTCAGAGTTAAATCGCGGATCATCGAGAACCGTTTTCTCAAACGGTAAGTGATCCACGGATTAAAATTATACGCTCGCTGGTGATTGGCTTCTACCGTCTCCTCACTATCACGTGATATTGTTTACATTTGTTACGACGCCCGAATCTACATTCATACTGGTCAAACACGTACTTCGCCGGCAGAATTGATTCCAAATTGTGGTTTTAATAGAACGCATACTACAATTTGTTTGGATTTGGAAGAATAAATACAAAGATATTTAATTTCAAATTGAATTTTTATGGAAACCTAAATTTTGCAAGAAAGAATGCTTGTACGGAATGTACACAATGCCTTGACAAATCAATGTAATCCGACTATCTTTATACTTGTCAGTATGTGTGTGTGTTGGTGTAAAGTGAAGTAACACTTGCATCGTCAATTTTCTTTCATTTTCGTAATAAATCAACAAAATAATTTTTTCACGGCTAATTTGCATCTGCCATAGTAATATTCTAACGCTCTCTCTCTCTCTCTCTCTCTCTCATTGGGTTCTACTCTGGTAAACCAGAATATAGTTCGAACGAGAACACATCTGGGCATATCTATTTTATAGAAAACTAGCAAAATACCCGACCTTACTCGGTTTGAATTGGTTTACTCTAGATTGAAGAGATAATCAAAATATATAATGACTTACGTTTTTTGTAGAGTAAAAATTTATTTTAACACCTTTCGCCATCTTTATATTTTCTACAACTTACTTTGGACACAAATCCAACACATGCATATCCATTCATGTAATACATTTCACATACATCGCACAATTGCTGTATGACAAAGCTCAAAAAGACGAAAGGTGATACTAAGGTTACTACTATAAAAGACGATTTATAGGAAGATTTGGAATTCCCTTTCTTAAGTTGTTTTCATGTGCAACTCAATTAATTAAAATTACGATTTACGGAGAGTGCTCTCGCACTCATAGTCAACAAAACAATATTTTTTTACCTGTGGCACTCTTGCCTCCGGTATGCGACATTGTGAAATTTTGCAATCTTCTCCTGTCATTACTACAACAAATTTTTTAATGTTGGAAAAAGTTCTAGTTTGGATTTTTAAACATTATTATTATTTCAATAACGACATTATTCTTTAAATAACGGCATTATTCTTTAAATAACGGCATTATTCTTTAAATAACGGCATTATTCTTTAAATAACGGCATAACTACACTTAAAATTTACTGAAAATTTATACTGACTTACCTAACATTTTCAAGTCTAATACTTTGTGGTGCTGTTGGGTGTGATGAGAAGGAAAACACATTTATTAAAATAATAAATATTTAAAACAGGAAACAGCAAAGTAAAACAAAATAAAAGATGTCGTAAAAAATTGTTCCAAAGATATTAATTTGTGATTCAATTTTATCTCTTGATCTCGCACAGTTGCCACAACTTACAACTAAAAGTGTACAAAATTTAGAAATGTGAAATTAATTCAGAGCGAAAGAACCAGAAAAAATATCACTGCTCGCGCGATCGTGTTCATTCTTGTTTCATTAAAAAATATCGTCTGTCCCAAATTTTCGGAAATCGTTTTCATTGCGCAAAGAATAAAAATAAGACTCGAAATAAATGAAGTATCAAAGATGAAATTCCATTAAAAAAAATAATTTTTTGAAGAATAATTACTTTTTCAGCAGTACTGGTAAAGCAATCGAATTAATCGTAATATTCAATAGACATTCCAATTTTTCCAAAACTACCAAATTATGGTTGATTTAAGTATACTTACTCAGGTGTTTTAGCATAAAACTCGTCTAAATATAACAATAAAGAAATGTTTAATATTGCATTCACTAAACTAATAGATAATGTATAAAATAAAATACACTGCAATCAAATATCTGGAATACAATGTATGTGATGTCTACACAAACACACAAACACAAAATCGAGCATAGAACAGAAAGACGGACAGACAGACTTTCGCAACCAATGCCACTCACTAAATCAAGATAAGTACTCTCTGTATGCAAATTTCCATGAAAATATCTTAAACCGCGTGGACGTGTATAGGGCACAACATACAGACAGACAGACAGACACCAAACGAGAAAAAGGCGGATTCGGCATCAGAAGGGTCCAAAACGGATAGAAAACTTGAAATGTGTCGAAAATATTGAATGTACAAACAAACACTCCATTCTTATTTATATAGATGTAATCCCGTTCTTGTTCCGATTAATATAAGATCAGTTGAATGCGCGTCCTCGCAAGAATACTGCTATTTAGTACAGAATGAAATGTGTCGTCCATTTTGTTTGGTTTACAGCATATCTCACTTCTTTCGCTAAAAGATAGTACTGCGCATGAGTAGCAATCAACCGAGAGTTCATTCGCCGATTTTGGAAGATCAAAGTACAACACCGAAACGGCTGTTTAAACCTCGGATCAGGCATTGTGAATACGGTATTTTTGATTACCCGGGGATTATCGTTGACCCGCAGTTTAACTCGGACTTGTGAATACCGCTGTAAATGCACATATACAGGTATTGGACAAAAATATGGAAACACCTTAACAAAAACATGTAGCTTTGCCTAATATGGTGTAGGAAAACCGTTGTTCAAAACAGCTTGCAGTCTTCTCGTAATGGATAAATACAGCCCCTGCATGCTTGCCAAGGGAATCTTGTACCATTCTTACTGCAAAACTGTGGCTAATTCAGATAACTATGATGGCGGTGGATAGCGATCACACACATTCCTCTCCAATGTATACCTCAAAGATTCAATAATATTGAAATCTGGTGACTGTGGTGGCCAGGGGAGATGTGACAAATCCTCCTCGTGCTCAGAAAACCAGTCATGGACGATATGAGCTGTGTGAACAGGGGCTTTGTCGTCTTGGAAGACACCATCGCCATTGGGAAACAAAGTTTGTGCCATGGAATATACTTGATCGGCCAAAATGTTTACATCCTTGGCCTCAATGTGCCCTTGCAGAGAAATCATGGGGCCCACAGAAAACCACGATATGTCTGCCCAAACCATAGCAGAACCCCCGCCATGTTTCACTCTTGGCAACAAGCAGTCTGTATTATAGGCTTGGGATGGCGTTCGCCAGACGTAAACTCGGCCAGAAACGTTAAAAAGTGTGAAACAAGACTCATCCGACCAAAGTACTATCTTCCATTGCTCCATAGTCCAGGTTTTATGACTTAAATACCACTTTTAACTGTTACATGTATTAGCATCACTGATGAAGGGTTTTTTAATTACAGCTCGGCCAGAAATACCCAGCTTATGGAACTCCCTTCTTAATGTTTTGGTACTCACAGGGTTTGTGAGCACGACATTCATTTCAGCAGTAACTTTTGCAGCTGTGATCTTCTTATTTTTAGTCACAATCCACCTTAATGGTCGTATGTCACGATCACTCAACACACATTTTCGTAAGCGCTGTTATTTTGTTTTTCCGCTTTTCAAATATGCGGAATAAATCTTAGGTACAGTACCTCTTGAAACACTAAACACTTCGGCTACCTTTCTTACGGAATCACCCACCAGACGAGCTCCAACAATTTTCCCACGTTCCAAGTCTGTTAGCTCTGACATAATGCAATTACAACTTCACAGAACAGTGCCCCTACAACGACTGACCTGAGCAGCGTATTTACGACGTTGTATAAGTGGCGTCAGTAGGCATTGCACGACCATGCGTTCGGAAGTATATCTATGATCTTAGTACAGGGCTCACGGTTTTTCAGGCTATTGACAATCAGTCAACTAATGATTGCATCTACCAAATTTAGTCACTGTTAAATTCAATAGTGGAAGTACTGTGGTGAATTTATTCACTCTTCACCTCTACAATTTTAACTTCCAATACAGTAGTACCTACATAAGGCAGTGCAGTGAATTTTACCCATGAATTACTGTTATGTGAATTGAAGTTGCACTGTCTGTCCAAACTTTGTTTCAAATACTACAGACTTGATATGATGACGAAACATCTTCAGGCTGTTTTCGTAACACGTTACAATAGATGGAAAATGTTCATCAACCTACATCTTTACACCTCCAAACTACTGCAACGCATACACTAGAAATGTTAGGTACTTAATAAATAGTAACCAAATAATTTATTTATAATTATAATAGATCAATTTGTACTACGTATTAACTAAATTCTCAAATCAAAATTAATTTTATAAAATCTCCTGAAGTTCATAAGGATTCCTTTGATGTTGTAAAGATAATTTGCTAAATATTAATCACATGATATACTTCCCTATTTCACTTTGTATCTATTACATTTGTGGAATTCTACTGATATCCTTTTTATCTATATACTTGCATCTTAATATTATTTTCATTTTTGAAACATATATTCAATTTATTTTTCGATATGCAATTCTCTGTCACATGTAATGGTTTTTTTGTCCACCGTAAAAACGTGCTATAGCTTTTGAAAAAAAAAACTTTTATTGTGTTGACAAACTCTCTATTGACAATATAAGAGCGAAATATATTTTAACCTCAATCTACCCAAGCGAAATATGTTTGGCGAAATATTGACTGCAACAAAATATCAAGTTCAAAGATCTATAGCGATATGTTTTGCCTCTGACAACTTCATCATACGAATCCACACGAACTGTAAATTTGCTTCTTTTGAAAAGATATGTTATTTGGATCAAATATTTTCGTCCGCTTTCGCACAATCTGCAATTGTTTGCTTTGAAGTATCTTTTCTTATCGGAAAATTTTTTTCTTTAACTTTATTCACACCTCCGTGCATTTTCTTCTTGTAACCCCATTTTATGGCGATAGTGGTTTTAGAATTTGTTTTCTCTCAGTGAGTTAGGATAACTTCATAAATGTGATTATTTTGGATTTCTTTAAGTTATGGCAATTTAAAAAAAAGACTTCTCTTGAGCACTATCTATTTTACAACCTTAAGAATAATAACAAGTTTTGTTGAAAATACGAAGATAAAATTGGATGTCTTTTGAATAACGACATCACCTGTAGTTCGTTGACAATCGGAGTTAGAGGAACTTGTACTAGTTTCATCATATCTATTCTACGTGGAGTCGCCGTAGCTCAGTGGATTTTCCAACTGCACTAGCAACTCGTGAGTTGTAGAGACTGTGCAATTTTGATTCCTCCACGAGTGCATTTCTCTTTTATATATAAGTAAAAGCTCTCCTTATGTGTTTGTCCATTTACTTGACGTTGTTTGGCGCATCTTGGACAAATGCGACACTTACGATACAAAAACTAACCAACCTAATTTACGTGTACGACATAATCAGTGACGACATAATCTATCAAACCGTACATTGTTGTGGATCATTTACCCTTAAAGTGTACACTTTAATTTTTACAAAGTAAATTAATTCAGAGAAAAATTATGAATTTTGATTTAAAATTATTGTATTAAAACTAAGAAACGCATGTTTTATATTTTTTAAATATATTTAACATACATATAAAGGCACATTTGCTGCTGCAGTTAGCTGAAACCACAGACTAGACAAAGTATGTTTTTCAGTTATGTTCAGATGAGGCATTTAAATAAAATGTTTAAAAACCACTAATCTATACCATAATAGGTCTAATAACCATAAATCAGTAGCTTGAGCTTTTCTAAAGATGACTTGCCATTTTTTTTCTGTACAATTTGTTTATTTAAACAAATATTTCACAGAAATCTTTGTTGGGAAAATCTATTAACTATCATATTATAAATTTATATAAAAAAATTTATTTATAAAAAATTCATAATTTTTATTAATAACATTTACATTTTTAATTAATATTTTCTCTAGTTCAGCCATTTTCTACGAAGTTCACCAGCGCAGCTCACTTTTTTACATCGGGAATTCGAGAGAATCTATCTTGATATTCATGTGTTTTGGGTAAAGTAATTGCTTTCACATTAGTTCACACGTTAAATCACCGCAAAGTTTTATACATCTAGCTTGGAAATGGATTCTTTGATTTCCGTGCTGTTGTGTCCAGGAAAATAAAACTTATCTCAAAACCATTTTTAGGTGTACACAAAAAAGAGTTATAAACAAAATGAGTTGACTACATTACGAGCGATTATCAACTTCGAGTAGTCTAAGAGTTTTCACGTTTTGTTAGTAGAGACTAACACAATCATCAAATGTTTCTGGAGTTGGGTCAATTTGAAAGGAATGGAGTGATCAAACATATAATTACTTCATCTTGCTTGCTCCTTGGAAGCAAATTTGCAATGATGCTTTATTACCACGACAAATTTCTTTTACTCCTTTCGAGCGTAGAATATTTCCGCACATTATTTGTGAAAAGAAAATATTGTTATTGTATTTGGTGCTTAGTGCTATTCCTGAAATCTAATTCGTAGTATAAATAGCAAATTGACTGTCGACACTTTTAATGTACGAATAATTGAATTTTTTTTAAAGTGTCAACAAAAGTATTTTTCTCGAAGTAGGGGGTTTGCATCGATTTGTGTTTTGGGTACAATGACGATATAACCACAAGATAATTTTTACATAATAGAATTCGAAATATTATTAATTTTTCAATGTTGTGACAAGGCGAATAACAAATTTATTTGTACTGTAATCATGATTCCTTTCACTAGTAAAATTTTTTTATTTCTTTTTGTTAGTGATTCCGCTTTAGCAAACATAAAACAAATTTGGGAAAAAGTATTTACATCTATATTAGAACAAAAACTATTATTCAAACCTCGTTAATTCATTCACTTGGTTAATACACTAGAACACCCCAATGTAACTCATTATTTACACAAAATGTTGCATTACCATTGTAAAAAAAACGCATAGCAACTATAAAGAACAATATTGTAGGCGGTTAGACCGGGAAGAATAAGCAACAACTACGCAACAACATAACGTCACAGATGAACTCAGACTTGTTTAATAGTTATGTATGAAGTTATTTTTCTTGATCAGGCTAATGTAGGAAGTAGGGATGCGACATCGACCGCAAAACATCGATGCTCAAAATTACAACATCGATGTTGATAATACATCGCCCAAAAAACATCGATGTGTTTCAACATCAGTGTTTATAAACCTTTTCCTCCATTTCTTAAAACTAGTTTAGCAACTCAATCTGGGGGGGGGGAGATTTAATTTGTCATTTGCCGTGCTTATTAATTTATAAGTAAGACTTTTTTTAACTGTCAAAACAAAGTCAAAAAAATTATAAGAACAGTTAACAAATCTTTTATTTGCAAATTTAATAATATAAAATAAAGACATAAGTGCTACAAAGTATAAGTATAATTAGGTAGGTACATAACAATAATTATTGTTATTTATTATTACTTATTTTTCAACTTATTAGGGGGAAACACAACAAACTTATTTTTTATTTACTGTAAATGAAAACTATTGGTGCCTATAATTATTATAGGCCCCAATATTTGTTATTTACAGTTTGTAAAAAAAAAAAAGTTTGTTAACTTTCTCCACCTTAAGCCGACTTTTTTTCCCCAGTTAGGGAAAAAGTACTTCCCGATGGGACAAATGTCGCCATCACTTCCAAATTCTTGCACGGGTATCTTTTTTTTTTACTATGGTGCTTTTTTTTTATTTAA
This sequence comes from Metellina segmentata, assembly GCA_947359465.1. NCBI lineage: Eukaryota > Metazoa > Arthropoda > Arachnida > Araneae > Tetragnathidae > Metellina > Metellina segmentata. Next base: position 71,593,331 of record OX375874.1, read on the forward strand.
AAATAAACCATCGACAATGTTAAAACATCGATGTTAAACAAACATCGGCTCCAATAAATCGATGGTAAATACAACAATTTTTTTATAAACCATCGATGTTTTGAAAACATTGACATTGATGTCTCATCCTTATTTTCATACCCTTTTCCCTTGGCCGCTTTGGTCTAAAAGTATGTTCAATTTACTGATTATTGAAATTATGCTACTTGGTTATTTTTTTTTAATTTTTATAATGGTACAGTTTTCAATTAATAATAAAACATCGACAACGTAGAAACATCGATGTTAAAAAACATCGGCTCCAATACATCGACGTTAAATACGATATGTCGATGTTTCTTATAAAATATCGATGTCGCATCCCTAGAAAGAAGATTCATTGAAAGCATTTTACCTCAAAATAGGGTAGTGTACGTAGAATTAATATTTATACCCTCTCCTGTGATAAGCAAAATCGTATGCAACGAAAGCAATTTAATGAGAGTTAAATGGAGAATTCAAAGTTACATTAAATTTTTAATAATGTGCTTGGAATATTAACCTTATTTATAAGAGAGAGTGATAAGGAAACGAAATATTAAAACTACCTTCCTTTTTGTGCAATCCTTTTAATCAGATACAATTTATTTCTGTGTACATGAACTAATTATATATTTCGACTGACGGTATATTATATTTATTCAGTAAAGGGCTTCTGCGGAAAAGTGAAACTCCTCGTTATTATCTCAGTTACCAAATGATCTACCGAGAGCTACTAGAGTGGCTTGTTTTCGTGTTCTCACTGGATGTGACTACCTACAAAATCATCTCTCCCGAATTAGCATGTAAAACTCTCCATTAGACCTGACAGGGCAGCCAATTTATTAGCTGTTTCTAGACCTATTGGACTGCATACTGGAAGGTAGTAGTTCAGGTTACCTCGAACTGGAGCAACACAAATGGTTATGAGCGATGATCCTAGATCAATCCTGAAAGGACTGTAGACAGACTTATCTCTACTATTATAAAAGAAGGCGTCCAGACGAATCTATACCACTTACAGTTCTGAAATTTGGCACACAGGTAGTCCTAAAGGTGACTGAATGCACTTCGAAGCCCGAATTTTAAAATTTGACTAAAAGATTTATTAATTAACTAGGGGGCTCCGCCCCCTGCTCTCCTACGCTCGTCAACCTACATTTCTTTCGCAGAGTCAATCTCCTGCGACGGCGAAACTGTCTTAATAATTCGTATTATCCTGATTTTCTTATGTGTACTTAATCAGCAAACCGTCTGAGAATCGAGCGAAAAAACGAGTATGACGTCACAGCGAGTTTCAAGGTGATCTGGCAAACCCGTTAGTCAGAAAATGTAACCTTTAATTCCGTGAAGGAAATGCATGTTATAGCTCCACGATCTAAAAATTACGAAATTTGTATGACCAACTTTTTATTGCATCGAATTTATTTATGAACCAATTTCAAAAATAATTGTACCGTAAGAAAGATGACATTCTAAGGTTCCCTGCGATGTTTTCAAATTGAAAAACTAGTAGTAATAAGATATAGATATGACAGTTTTAAAAAAAAGTAACGAAAAGGTCCCGATTTTTCCCGAATTAAAAAAATATAGTATAATCAGGAACCAAATTTAAATTTCTAAAAAAATTTGGCGTCGTGCAAAACTTGACATTTAGAGGTGCTCTAAAAAAATCACTGCTGAAGACTGAAAATTGTACTTGTTTTGCTCACTCGCGTTATGAATTTCGCTCTTTCAACTTTGACACTTAATAAACACTAAACTAATAGCCGCATCGGAAAAAAAAAATCTTATTCGTCTTGTTCCCTGTACTATTTTTATGTTGTTAACCATGTTAATTTCGTAATTTTCTTATCCGTACTTTATCGGAAACCTTTTAACAATCCTGAGAAAAAAGCGAGTTTTCAATCCTGCTGCGGCAGCTGTAACTTTTTTTAATAATGAGAAATTTATTAGTTTTTTCCCCCTGCTAGTTTTTTCACTCGCAGAGCTAATTTCACAGCACTTCGTTGGAAGAAAGCAAAGGATTTTGGGTTTTTCGTCCTTTGAAGCTGTGCCAAGTTATGACGTCACTTGCGAAGCTGACGTCACAGTTCCTCAATTGAAGAAAGCTTGTCTTGATTTATGTTATTGATTAGCATAACTTTCTTGATAGCAATTTTAACTTTGTCACGGGCAAGGACTATTTGCGGTTTACTATCTTCAAAATCGTTATAGAGGGTGAAAATTTAAAAAGATTTGATATCTGTTGTAAACAGAGATACTTTACCACCAGATACACCAGATCGATACTTTAAACATGATTTTCTTTTAGTAAATAATTTTTCTATTGTAAGCCGTGTCATGTCGGATTGAGGCGGGACTCAATCTTAAAATTATTGTTTTTCTTTATGTTTCAGTATCTTTTTTTATATTTTCAATATCAGTAAGGACATGAAAGGAACTGTCACGGACAATGCTTTGCTGGCCTGCTAGTAGCAAATATCTGAGATCTGGCTTCGGATAAAAAAGAATCGGTTTAATGTTAAATGATGGTTTTAAAATCTGGCAACTATTTTTTAAGTCAAATCATCCTGGGACTTTTTCTGTTGAACAAGCAATAAAGCAATTAATTTGAAAATATTAAATTGATTACTTCTGAAAAATTGTAAAAGAAAAAAGTTCATAATATGCATTTTTTTCAGAGCCTCAGTGGGCACACATCAGCAGTGGAATGTGTGAAATTCGGACAGTGCGAAGACATCGTATGCGCAGGATCAGCCAATGGTGCCTTAAAGATTTGGGATCTGGAAGCTGCGAAAAGTAGAGTACGCTTTTTATACCCAGGGTTATCGTTTTCATTATGCAAGCTATATCTATCAATCGAATATGTAACTCGAAGCGAGTTTATTAATGTAGATTTTCTTAAACTCTTTGGTTGATTCCGTCGGTTCCTGTTTGGGAACAGCTACACTCTACATTTATAAATGGTGGCAACGGCCTTGGAGATTTTTTTTTTTGGCGCACTCCTAAAGTCGCCAAAGAAAGAATTATTTCAAAAATCTTTTTCTTTCAAAAACATTTTTCTTTTCACAACGGTAAAGGAAAGCTTGAAAACTCATTTGAAAACGTTTTAAAAAGTATATATTTTTTAAATTTCACAAAAAGTAAATGTATTGCAAAACACAACTGTGTTCCAGCAGAACTAAACTTCGAATGTTGGGTAAGAATATATATATATATATACCCGCAAACTTATCAATTACACTAAATACAGTGAGCATGCTGAAAAAGAAAAAGATTTATAAAAGAAAGAAAGCAAGAAATAATACAACCTGATAACGTCAGAACTCTTGCGTAAAAAAATAATTAAAACGAAAATGGCAAAAAAACAAAACTCTTAATTCTTTCGTGAAAACTAATGTAATAAAATAAAATTCCACAACTATCGAAGTACAAATAAATGGACCAATGGTATCACAGAAAAAGATTTAAAAGGACCAATGCAATCAAAGAAAATTTTTAAATCAAAATAACCAATAGGAGCAAAGAAAAAATTCAAACTAAACAATGAAATCAAACGATTTTAATGGATTTTGGAAGAACTTTCTAGAATATTCAAAATGAAAACTGAAAGCTTCCGTTTGCCGAAGTTGCCATGAAAACCACAACAACCATAACGACAGATGGGTTGCCTTAATTTATCCTAACTCGGTACTAGAAGTGCGCCAACAAATACCCCAAACCGTTGCCATCACTCATAAACGTAGAGTGTAGCTGTACCCCTGTTTGTTGTGGTGAGGAGGAAAACAGAAGTACGGATTCTTAGCAAAAAAAGATAATATTGTTCATTAAAAGTCAAACACATTAATAGCCTTTCATTCTGCCAATTTTTTAATGAAATTGGAGTTCGGAAAAAAATACAAACTCGACACGTTCGATGAAGCTAGACAAATGGCCAGGGAATGCCTTGGTTAATTCTAACATTCCAAGATCTCTTCGTTGCTTGGCTGTTGCTCTGTTTGGCCTTTTTCATGGACCATGATTGCCTCAGTGCCCGTTCTTCTGGGATTTGACTCAGCAATTTACTTAATTTTAATTCAGGACTACGAATGAATAGAGAACATTTGAACGCTGGCTTATTAATGGTTTTTATTCTATTATTCAGAGATCTTGGGAAAATCTTTAAAATTTCTAATGCATTATTGATATTTAGTATTATGGGGCACTTGTGTGTGAGCGTGTGTGTGCGTATTTGTGTGTGTTTCTTTGGATGGAAAAAATAATTTTTCAGGTACTATCATTTTTGACATAGTTATGTGTACAACATCATTGAATATAGTAAATAAATATACACTACCCTACAATAATGGACCCGACAACAAGCTGTGATGGTTTAAAGTAAAGAGTATATGCTCTAATAAGGGGATGGTGCCCCACATGCTGCAATTACACTAACAACCCTTCTGGGCATACTTTCAACAAGATTTTGTTACACAGCTATGGGTATTTGTGTCCATTCCTGCTGCAAGAATGTTGCCAGCTAAGCTGTAGATTTCGAACGTGGTTACCTGGTCCGTGAGCGTCGCTTTAACTCGTCCCACAAATGTTCTAATTGGTTTAGGTTGGGTCTCTGAGCAGGCCAGGAAGACGTTTTACATCCATATCTTAATACCACTGCTTGACAGAGGCTGCAACATGACATGGAGCGTTGTCGTCCTAGAAGTAACATTCGTCCATTCCATAAAATTACCAGAGGGTAGGAAGAACCTGATTGTCCAAAATGTCTATGTAGGCGTCGGCGTTCAATTGACCAGGAACAACATGCAAAGGTCCTTAGCCATGCCACGAAAAATACCCCAAAACAAGTAATCGGATTTTATGCAAATCCGCTGGCGTCCGGTCCATTATTGTAGGGTAATGTAGTAAGTATACCTACAAACACGCGTTTTCTCCTTTTCCTATCGTGTTTTGACATTCTTTCTGGTTTTGAAAATGCTCTCGTGTACATCTAGTTTTAATTAATGTATTTGACTTTTTGTATAATCTTTGAGATCTGTTATATATATCTATGTGTAGTGAGAAATCCATCAGGTTTGGTTGGTTGTCAAGTTCATGTTTGGCTAAGCTGTAAAAGACACAAAACAGTAAGCTTTTTAGTAGGAAGCAAACAGTATGTAAAAGTTTTATAACATGTGAGTAATAATTACAATGGTGTGTTTTTAAAGTTCACTCTACTGAAGTCATCAAAATTTCTTGGTCCCTTGAGTGACGACTTATAGATGTTTAACTACATGCTTAGAAACATTCACAAATCCAAACTTATTTTTGGATACATAATATGTATTTTGCTTTAACATTGAAATTTATTTATATGTACGCAGAGTATACAGTTTGTCCAGATCTCGTAATTGCTCCACAAAACAATCCAGACTCGCATTGAAATTACATTCGAAATAATTTAATACAAATTTTTAATCTGTTTTGATAAATAGTTGATGAAATTAAGCTTCGTTTACTACCACCGAAATTATTAGATGCTATTAATATGCATTATAATGTTTTATAGGAAATAAACATAGTTTTACTAATCAATTCTTTAAAATAATTGTTGTTTTCCAGTTATACGAACCCTCCTTGGACACAAAGGAAATGTAAAATGCGTAGATTTCCATCCTTACGGCGACTTTATAGCTTCTGGATCTTCTGACAGTAACATAAAAGTAAGAAAACTGTTTCTTAATGACCCTTTCTCAAACGTGGCGCCCTACAAAAACAATTTTTCTATGTTATAAGAAACTGAAATTTGACTCAAAGACTCAATTTATTCTGCTTGCGAGATAATTAAAGGTCATAATTTTTTTCTAATGGCAATCCCCAACAGAGAATACTTTATGATTAAGAACGCGGGTGCTTCGAGGTGATTAACTGCAACTAGAAACTGTTAAAAACTGCAACTAGAAATAGAGGTTATTTTTTCACTGCTTTCTTCTGTTCTTAGAATCGTATAATCCGCAGGAAAAAACATGAGTAGAAGTTTTAAGTTTTCGGCATTCTTTTCGAAAAAGACTTTATTTTTACAACTTCTAAACTTTCGATTTCTTTTCACTAAAATTTATAGGGATGATAATTTTGAAAAAATGTGAAAATTCTATACAAACCAGGTAGTTGTTGCTGGTTATTTATTTGAAATAGGAAGAAAAACTGATTTTCAAATACAATTAACGCTTCAAAACTAATTAATTATCAAGCATTAGCTTAAATCTGGAATTAAAGCTATTTTTCTTTTTAATATGTGCACTTCACGTGTTTTATCATCTTTAAAACCTTTCAATAGAGCATTATATCTATCACTCTCACAGTATTAACTTATAAAGATCAGGTCGAATAAATTAAAAATCAGTAAATTACGTAATAGCAATCGTTCAGACGTTATCAAGTAATTTCGAAAGTAAAGAACTTTTTACTGCATAAGAAGTAATATTTCCATATGGAATACATCTATTGATTCGGAAACACGTGATTTACTCAATATTTAATAACTCTTAATAAATTACTAGAATAAATCACGATTTTGCTAAATATTTTGTCTTAAAACTTTTGTTTTTAATTAAGTGTTAAGCCAAGAAAAATATTTTATCGCTTGGTGTTTTGTAGAACAAACCGGTAAGTCAAATAAGCTCAGAAGAAATTTAATCTTTTGATTACTGTAGAAACTTTCCGGACTTACTTTACTTGTTTTATTGGAAGCACTTGTATTCCCCTTATTCTGAACACTTAAATTTGTTTTAGTCTCAAACTTTTTTCTTTATGCCAAATATATTTTTTAATTTTAACATTTCACAGAGCAAGAAGTTTTAAACGTTATATTGGAATTTTATGAGAAGATAAGTAAATAGAATTACAAAAAATAGAAAAGAAAAATTTTGTGTTTCATATTTTCTCTTCTTTTTACCTTTTGATATTAGTTAAACTTAGTTTGTCGCATTTTTTCTAGAAATACACTTACCATACTTTGAAACGAAAGTTCTGAAAATTTTTGGACAGATATATTAAACATTCGTAAATATTATCTGAAGAAATCACACAAATCTAATTTAATATTTACAGTTAGTGTGAAAAAACTCCTCATAGCTTTAAAACATCTTTTTAAAAGTTTGCAAGTGCATTTAATAGCGATACCTGTTACTAGGGTGTATTTTAAGAGGAACTAACAAATGGAATGTTGCAACAATATTATTTTTCTTAGACGTTCTATCGATTATTATGAAAGTTACAGTGTTTGTTCTCTATACAAGCTTGCCGTGTTTACTTTTCGTTGCCTAAACAACGCGGAGCAGCAAAACATCATTTATTCTTTTCCCATAGCGCTGTTTTACGACCTTCGATCGTATATCAACGCTACAATGGGATATTTTATTCACGCAATGTATTCCTTTTCAACAGAAATTTTTGCTTCAGTTTTTATCGCCTTCGTTCCCAAGTGTACATTTCAAATCGGCGCTACAATTTTTTTTTAATTCTAAAATTAATTTATTCTTTGTTTTAAAATAGAAATGTCTCCTACTCATCGGAAATATAGGAAGATAGCAATTAATGCAAATTCTTTAAACTGATTTTAAGATTCACTATCTTCAATAAAATGAATTGTATCTGTGACTGTTCAAAATACATTTATATAGTATTTATTTTACATGATTTATAAGGAACCTTTTAATTTTTGTTTTTATATAATTCTGAGGTATACTCAAGTTTTTATAATTCTGAGATAAACTCCGGGTTTTATAATTCTGATGTATTATACTCCAATTTTACAAAAAAAACTATTTCTCTGGTCCCATCGAAAAAAAAATACAGCAATTGATACAAAATTCTTAAAACTGATTTGTAAGCGAATTTTCCTCCAAGGAGTTTAGAGGAACTAACTGGTCTAAGCATACTTGTGATAAATTATTTGTTTTTGAATTATTACGAATATATTTTCCAATTTACATTCGCAAACATTGCTTTTATGTTTATGTGCGTTTATCCTCTGCAATGTTTCAACTTAAATAAAATTATTTTTCTTACAGTTATGGGACAAAAGAAGAAAAGGAAGCATATTTACTTATAAGGTAAAATTGAAATTGGAATGAAGTATTTTTAGATATTATGGCCTTTAAAATGAGATCACCTTATCCGTCTACAATTAAACTGATTTTCTAAGGGCTTTTCTAGTAATTTTAATTGAGTAAGAAAAGTCATAAGTTTTTATAGTAAAAATATATCAGTTTTTTCTAAACTCAACGTCTTGTAAAAATCGAAAATGTGCAATTGAATATAGTATCCTTAGTGTTGTACAATTCATATTAATCTTCTAAAGATTCCAAGATTTTTTTATAAGGGTAATAAGGGGATTTAAATCCCTCTGTAAGATATATTCGTTCATAGTTGGTCATTTTATGAGTTGTATAACAATTTAAATTCGTTTTTACTATTAATAAATCATTTATAAATTCTTAGAAATTCCTAATCAAGTGTAAGAACCCACATTTTAGCTACTTTGGTTGACTAAATAATTCAATTTACTTTAGTTACAAATTAATTTAATGATCATCAGAAGAAAATATATTGCTTTGAAAATTTAGAAGTTCAAACAAATTCACAACTACATAAATTAAAATATAACTTTTTTATCGTAAAATTTGAATAAAAGGTGCAGTATTCCTTTCTTAACAATGTTATTCCTTGTAAATACTTCAAATTATATTTTAGCTAACAAAGTATTTAAAAATAGACTAGACAGAGTCTTGATAAATCTAATTACAAATGCAATAATAGTCACAAATATTTGTTTTATAAGGATATATAAACCTACAACTTCATCTCTGAAGAAAACACATATTCCTTTTAAAATGTTTGATAAGAACATAATAAACTTCATTTATAGTCTAACATCTTAAAATTTACTTATTCATCTAATGAAAAGCCGAACATCATTCTACGCCTATTAATAATTTTCGAATTGAAAATGGAGGTATAAGGCCAAACATTTATTTATACAAATCATAAAAAGTAAAAGAATTAGATACATTAGGGTTATATACATATTGAATTTTTTTTCTCAAATGAATGCATATATAAGTATTTAATTGGATTCAAAATTGCAAATAATGTATATACATGAAAGTTAAAAATAAGCGCTTATTTGTTCTCATCAGTGTCAAATGCATAGAGGAGTATTTTCCTAAAAACTTGAACATTATAAATTAAGATACTTATTTGATCTGATATTTTTGACTGATTTAATGTATTTAGCTTCATCAATTATTCATAAATAATGCAACTGAAGGAATATTTTTTTGTTTACATTTAATTCGAGATAATCTAGAAAAATCCAATTTATATTCAACACAAAAATATAAGAAACTGTTTAGCATTCCTGTTAAAAAAAGAGTTATTAATAGCTCTGGCAGTAATCAATCATTCAAAACAAATTCTTCATTTTTCTCTTTGTTAAAGAGAAAGTAGTATCATCAATTTTGTTTTAACATAATCTAGAGGTTAATTTTAACTTCCTAAATTATATTTTTCGTATCTTTCTCTTCAGAATGGATTCTGGACAGTCTCCAATAACCCTTTGTGCTGCACCAATGTTACTTCAATTCAACTACCTAACTTATCTACCTAATTTGTATTTCAACTTTTCATTCCCAACGTTTTGTTTTCGTCGCTTACTTTTTAAGCATTTTCACTGAATTTAAAATAAGTTGAATGCGCTTTTCTCGTGCTTAACTTATCAGGCTAATGTATTGAGGGCCATAGAAATTGAAAGTTTCCTTACTTTCAGCAAATTGACAGAGGCTAGGATTTTCTAAATTTATTTTATTGATAACAGAATAACGTATAATTTATTATAGAAGTTCCAATTGTTTAATCATATTTCGAATCTAATCTATTTTTTGTAGCCGTTATTTCTTTTGTTAATCTTAAAATTTCAAGAAAACACCCTGATTACAAACAAATTTGTATGGATCAATTTTAGTCATTGTATAATGAAACTAAAATCATCACACACTCCAGTGCGTAGTGTCATGATACAACTCACAATCGTTGTTGAACTCAATATCTATTAAATAAAAGTAAAATGTTAGCAATTAAATTCGCATGAGCAAGGAAACGAAACAAAATCCCCCCATGGTGTTATGGCTGTTATTTAACATTCCAAAAACAAAACTTTATAACATATGTTATTGTTTGCTAGGTAGATAGTTAAATTAACGTCGCTCTGAAGCAAGATAATGGCTGTTTTATGTTGTTCTGTACGCAACTCCATCAAAAATTATCGCAATTGAAGAATTAGTTTTGTTATCTACAGAGCTTGATATCAATTAGTTTTGATAGCTAAAACTAAAAATAAATCGATTTTGGTGATTTTGAAAGTCTACTGTCCCCTTAAAGAGTAGGATGTAATGGCATCTATCAATACATACGAGTACTGTTGTTTGCTGCAAAATAAATCCTGGAAAACAAGGATGTCCAAAGTGTGCCATGTCTCAATAATCTCTTCCTTCCCCTTTTGCAATAGAAACCATTTCTTCCTTCGTGTGCTACCTTTGTAAACCTTTGCAACAATATGACATTTATATCACCCACACGTTCTTCATTCGAATAAGCTGATCTCCAGCATGATACGTAGCCTCGATCCGTTCGTTAACAGCATATTTTGTTCCACGCACTCCCTCGGAACGATCTTTATTTCCTTCAATCGAAATGAAATGTAGCCCACCAAGTGAGTTTATAGCGTCTTCACTGCTGATTGAGTCGTTCTTTCGCACTTACAGGGGCACAATAAATCCGTGAATGCTCTCAAGTTCAGCCCGGATGGCCGCTGGATTGCTTCCGGCTGCGAAGACGGTATCATAAAGGTAAGTGCGAATTCATTTCTTGCTTCGTCTCCTGGGAGGGTATACGCTTGAAAGTATATCTTTACAAAAAGCAATTTCACATTAAAAAGCTGAGTTTTTTTTATCTCTTTGGGGGGAAAAGTAGGCAGTGGGTTGTTTATTTCCATTGAATACCAAAATTAATCGCGGCTTGTTTGTGATAAATGTGGGAATGGGAATTTTTTCGTCGCATTTAACCCTCTGAGGAATTCACACGCACATTTCCACCTTTAAACCCACACTCAAACTTCTAACATATTTCGACCTTTTTGACCAACAGAATCTTTTTAGAGGATTCTATTTTAAGGAAAGGAGCAATAAAATCTTTCTAAGGAATTTTATTCTAAGGAAATTACCATTAGAATCTTTCCAAATGATTCTTTTCTAAACAAAGGAGGTAATAACATGTTGCCAAAGACTCTATTCTGAGGAAATGAATCAGGAGATTAAATTTATTGTTCCTATGGCAAATCTAGAGACTCAGCTCAATTTTATCACGGTTTTTTAATAAATGTTTCACATAATTTTATCACTCTCACATTCCTATAGAGCTAGAAAGGTTCCTGACCTATTGTGGAGAGTATCCAGGCCCCGAGAGACTAGGAGATCCTCATCTATGCAGTAATTGGGAGTTCTTCAAATTGGGCATTCCCTGGAGGAATGTATATTCCAATTTTCTCCAGGTGGGATGTATCGCTATCATGAACAGCATTTAAATATAAACAATATGAAGAGATTCGTCTACAATATTATTAAGCGTCGCATATTGCACTAATTGTTCTATAATGCTCTTAGTTGCTTGATTGCTTTAGATCCTACCCATAATGCTGTTTTGTTTAATGATTTCATGGTTGTCAATTCTTTTTCTCTTCTAATATCTACGCTTTGCATCATTATCTCAATATTTTCAATAATTTCGGTAACTATTACCTCAAAAACATGTTATATCTGCAATAATTTAATATTTCGTGAAGTCATTTCGTTATTTGTCATTTTGATATAATAGTTTTAATTATTTATTAATTTGTATTTACAAGTAAAATTAGCTAAATGCCTAGCTAGTTTTCTGTTCACCAAAGTATTAAGAGGCTTAAACCTATACCCCAAAACATTTTATTTTCTAAAAAAGATCAAAATCTCGGTAACTAAATGAAGCCAATGTTTTGTGTGAAACCTTTTTTTTACGCATCTCAGCTATTCATATTAAGTAATAATATTCGAAATAGTTTCTGCATACCATACTGTAATTAAGTACATATGAGGTTATCGGAGCAAAAGTGGCCTAACTCACAAAACTCCGAAAATTGTATAATTACCTTTTATTTATTTTTTAATGTGCAGGTTCAGATTTTCTAAAATTACAAAATAACTTGTTGTTGATCACCGAAAACAAGTTTTTAGAATCTCAAATCTTATTGTGGATAAATAAAAATGTGTAAAAAATAGTGTCAAGAAAATTCGCATTTATCTCCATTGGGTATGTTGGTGGCTTATGCCACTCTTGCTGTGACAGCCTCATATATTGTGAGGATTTTAAAATGAAATCATATCATGCTTCTAATTTATTCCACTCGAAATTATCTTAGCATCAGTTCGTGATTTTAATTGGTCATTCTCATAAAAGAAAATTTTGGCAATCAATATTGAAGTTTTTTGCAAGTGCTTGCAACAGTAAACTATTAAAAGAAAAAATTATAGTTGTATAAAGTTGATATATCAAGTTTTATATAAAGTTTTGTGAAAGTTTTTGCAACTATTGTGTTCTTTAAATGTACCCTAGCGTCTTCCCAATCCCTAATAAGACCTCAATAGCCTAGTTAGTAGAGTTGTGGATATGTAAACAGATGGTTGCAAGTTCGAAACACGATCTTACCAAAGAACAGTCGTTTACGTCGTTAATGGTACTCGTTAAATCCGTCGTATCCTCAAATGTTCTCACAATGAAGTGGTGTGGAAGTTTGGAGAGCTGGATGTTTTTCGTCAGTTCAATTACCCTGGTTATGTATCTCATAGATTTTGTGATATTATTCTTGAGATTGAGTTGCATTTAATACTTTTTATTCTGAATATTTCGGGTTGTAAATATTCATGAACAATTAATTACTCATATCAATGGTTTCAAAGTTCACTCATTATTAACGATTACTCCTCAAAACATAATTATAAACACTAATAATAAAACGTTATTTCTAGAGTTCCGTTGTATTCCTATCTAGAATTGCTTTACGACCAGTAAAATAAAGGATGAAATTTGTTTTAACTTCTCAAGAACAAAATTATGGCAGCAACATTAATGTTTTATAAAAAAGAAAATGTTATACGTGAATTCTGAAAATTAATTAATAATTTTCTTCCTTCATAATTGCACAATGTGCATATTAAGCAGACTTTTAATACTGTGCGAAATTTAATGTCGTGGTTTTTAAGTGCGGTTAAGCAGTTTTTGAAAACGCTGATTTTTTTTTCCAGTAGCTACTTTGGAAGTTCACAAATTACTCCATGCAACCTGACCTTATAAGTAAAGAACTTGGAGGAGAATGTCTTAAATTATGCCTTATGGGCATGTTACTTAAAATACCTTCACAAACATTTTAAACGTTTTTTTTATTAACTGGTTTTTACATAATAACGTACTATGTACGGTTTTTTATATAGTACCCCCGGTCAAGTGTAATTAAAACTTCATTTACTAACATTTTTTATTAATAAAACACAAAGAAATAGAGAATTTTCAAAGTAGTAGGATTTCAATCTGTAGAATAATCAAGAACGGCACGAATATGTAATGCGTTAAAATGTTTATAGTATTAATCAAATGACAGATTTTTTAACAATTTAACTTTAGAGCTAGTTTAAAACCACCAGAACCTTAGATAAATTTCCAAAGTATAAAAATGATTTTGATAATTTACTGGGAAATTTTTTTTTTTAATGATACATAAATGCATGTAAATTACTTGAATGAAGCTTGGTAAACTCTATTAGTTTAGTAAACTCTATTAGCAATTTAAAAATCTAATTTCAAGCCTAAAATTTCATTTTTTAAATAAAATATTAATTATTGCTTATACTTAATAACAAAACATGGTCACTAAAGTGCAAGGAACAACCATTATCTTTTGCAATGGCTATTTGTTCTGTACTACTCTCACAAGAACTAATATTTGATTAAGAGGTATTGTATTATGGAAAAACGAGCATTTACTATTTTGGAGTTCAATGAAAATTTTGTTACCCCCTCAGACTTCATAATTATAGTCTTCTGATCCAAAAAAGTTATTTTTATCGAAGAAAATAAAAATAAAAACATTCCCTACTGCGAAAAACCCTTCTGACATGAAATCTATTATGACGTCTAAAAACACCAGCTAATTTGGGAACACAGAGGCGACTGGGTGAAGATTTAATCTTCAGGGACATGTGCTTGAAAGATAAACAGGATTAGAAGTAATTGTTATTAGCTACGTGATTGGAAGTTTTGAAATGTCTTTGGTAGTGTTATAACTGCATAGTACCGAGTATGTATTTAGTAAAGGACAGTTTTATCTCAACTGGATCTAATTTCGAGACAAAATTGGCAGAGATGTTAATATTTTGTAGATGAAAAGTTGTATTATGAGTTTGTCATTCGACTTTCATTTGTTTTATTTTAAAGTACCATTATATCAATACGAGTTCTGTGGTGTTTTTGAAATTTAAGTTTTGTAAACCTGGTTTTTTGGGAGGAGGTTAGAAAACTAAATAAAATTTCAACTGTTCCACAATTATGTACTTTAATCAATTATTAAGATAATAATAAAGATATAGTTAACGGATAAATCATTTGCTACTATTTCATAAATATTATTGTTTTTATCATTACTTTATTATTTAATTACATTATTTTTCAAAAGTATCTAGATTTTGTTTGACAAAATTATTGTTGAAATTATTCATCAAGTTCATAAGACTATTTAAGAAGCATTATCATATTTTAATTCATATTTTGACAGCTTACTTTTAATGCAGTATGATAGACAATCAAATGTTTGGTTTAGTTATAATACTGAGATCTCCCTAAAAATTAATTTTGAAATACGAAAAGTTAATTATTGTATATCATTTCAGAAGATTTCAAACACCAATAACTGGATTAAAAACTATAGTGATATATCTTCATTTATAAAACTAACTTATGCGTAGTAATTCCTTCCGTTTTAATAGTAGATGTAGTATAATAACATTTGATAACATCAAATAACACTTGATAACATCAAATAACACTTGATAACATCAAATAACACTTGATAACATCAAATAACACTTGATAACATCAAATAACATTTGATAACATCAAATAACATTTAATAACATCAAATAACATTTGACGGCCAATTACTTTTGCACTTCTAATATTTTTTTCGTTTTCAGCCTGACTTCGAATTTCTAAAACCCTTTAGCCTAATATTGAACAAATATTAGTGTACGTAATTTTTCGCCCATAGCTAGATTTACAAAATAAATACGAAAGTACGAATACAACATTAACAAGAAATTACGAATTCAAACATCAACAATTTTTAAAAGAAACAATTGTAGCTAAGTTGAACCTTTTCTCTTCCAGTACACGCTGTACGAAAAGATCTATGAAATGTATGTTAAAAGTATAATCGCTTTACCGCAGACATTTATAAAATAGTAGTAACGGTTTCTAACCTTCTATTCTAGGCCTTCTAACACTTATCCGTATCTTAAGCTTATAACAGCATCTTTCGTATAAAAGAAAGAATACATCTCATGGGACGTGCACAGTTTCCTTTAAATCCTCCCACAGTTTTCAGAGAATTTTCGAGTGATGGAACTAATAGCTTCACGATGTCTATCGAGGAATTAACAAACATAAAGGCTAATGGATTCAACGGCAGAGCCTTTGATCCTTTCTGTATTCATATCCTGTTCAACGACGTTTCTTATTGGTTTCAGGATTTAGTGTATTTGTTTGTCTGCTGAAAATAACTCACCTTTTACTAACAAGATCTAATGTTGAATCTGAATATGACTTTGTGTTACATTATTTCCTTAGCTGTGGGATCTCCCAGCAGGTAAACTCAGGACCGAGTTCAAAGGACATTCCTCAGGAATAAGTGATATTGAATTCCATCCAAACGAGCTATTACTGTCCAGCTGTAGCACAGATCAGTATGTAATTTTTTACATGCTCATTTCTTTTTGCTGGTCTTTGCTCTTGACTCTTTAATGTAAAATTTAAAGATAACTACTCACTTTTTACTTTCTGTTTGTTCTTCTTCGTTGTTTATACCAGAAATTCAAACAAAGAATTAAAATAATTATCCCAATGGTAATGTAATGTGTAATGATTGTAAAGTGTAATGATTCATTTCAACTAATTTCACTTTAAATTGAATTTATTCTTGTTATTTGAGTTTTTGAAATGTTCTTATTATAGGTTTGTGAAATTTTGGGATTTAGAAAACCACAGACTTGTGTCGAATACCGATGGTGATTCGGGACCAATTCAGTAAGTCCCAAAGTTTTTGGAAAGACTATCATTACTTAATAACAATTTGACACAAAGATTAATAAACTGCATTATTTTGATATTTAAGCAAAGGCACAGTCACTTATATTTTTCTTTCGCGATAAATTAAATTATAATAAAAATTCAATGATATGGATCTTTAATAAGTGATTTTTATAAACGCATCTGTATGAAATAATATTTTTAATATAATTTATTTTAGAAGATAACTATAGTATTTACCATAAATCGTCATCAAATTTTGTTTCTAGAATACGAATAATTTTAAATTATAGTTCTTATAAATTCAACTATACCTACAGTTTAAATTGATTTATTAATACACGTCACGAACCTTCGCATCCTACCTTAAATTTTAAAACAGCAAGGAGTTCAATAATTTTCATCTTGTGTAGTTTCATAAATATTTCAATTTAATATTGTATGCTGAGTAAAAAATAACACGTTTCAAACGATTTTCTTTTGTTCAAATGATATGAACTAATATTTTAATTCTAATTTTTTCTTAAATTTAATAATCATTTTGTATTTCAGAAAGATTTACTTCAGTCCTAACGGTGGGTGCTTATTCAGTGGAGCTCAAGATATTTTAAAAATATACACGTGGGAACCCATGAGAACTCTTGATACTTTAGTCATGGGATGGGGTAAAGTTTCAGATATATCTTCCTCTGAGAGCCAATTAGTAAGATATTGTTCTTTCTACTTATCCGTGTCTTACATATTTCTACTAATCCAAATTTGTGCAATGTATTTGTTTAACAATATTCTATATTATTAGTAATCATTACTATATCTCTTTAGGTTGTCGGTGCTTTTAATCTTACTAATGTATCAGTATATATTATGGACTTACGAAAAATTCAACCTCTTGAGTCATGGATCAAACAGTCGTCTATGATTCGCACTCCTGGAAGTGAAGGGTATCAATATTATATTTAATGTTTAAAATATAAGATATTTTATAAATTCTATTCAGGAATCTAGCGTTATTCAAAAATATACCATGTAAAAAGCTAAATTTGTGAAATCAAATATAAATCTTTTATAAAATTTAATAATTATATGAAATTTAATTTTATATTTATATATAATTTAATTTTAAAGTTCCATTATTAATTTTCTAGAGAACTCTTCCTTTCATATGTCCTTGAATTTTATAGAATTTAGGATAATTGCTGGGTGAATCGAATTAGATTTTGTATTGGATTTCCAGTTTTAGAACGAATGAAAATGATATAACCTTTTCCTCTTTCACAAAGAAAATTGTTCAACGTTTTTTTGCTAGCTGTTTTTTTAACATTTCTTTATTACACATTTTCGTGGTATTGTTTCAGACATCTTAGCATTTTCAACAACTTCAGGTTTCAATGTTTTCTCTTGTTTTATTTACTTTCACTGATTGGCATCCTATAAATAGTGATAGCTCCTGTATTAACGGATATTACCCCTAGATAATATTTGCATTTCATTCCGCTGAAGCCAAGTTTTGAGTAGAAGCCCTTGGGAAAATGTAAGGGACTTTTCCGCACTCGGTAAAATGCGGACTTTCCGCACTTGAGTGGAAGAATTCTAATCTTACTCGCAATAAAGTCTATTGGACCCGAGAGGTACTTCCGGATGTCAACTTGGGTATTCATTGTGGTATTAAATGGCAGCATCTAAATCATTCCTCAGGGCCGTTTCCCTTATAAAAGCATCAGTGTAGTGTTTCTCGACGGCTACCGATCTTTGGAGATTCAGAGTAGATTGACATAATAAAGTGGTCTCATACGCAATCTACATGAATATTCTCAATGGTAGTCTCTTTATACGATGTAGTAGAGTTGCGTGGGAATTCTTTGTCTTACGAGTACTTTGATTCGTAGTGCAACAATCCTGTAAATAAGTTTATTTTATATCTGTTAATGTGTTATCTTAAATAGTAAAACTTTTACTCTTGTACGATTTCTTGACCTGGTAAATTTTAAAGTACATTCATTTGATACAGTTGTTTTTGTCTACTGGGATAACGTTTCAACTAATAATAGTTTGCGATCAAGTCAGTATTTTGATGCATTTTTGTTCGCATGGAGATTACAGTTAATCATTTCTAGCAGCTCCCGCGTATGTCATCAATAAATCAATACTGTCACCAGACTTCCTTATTAATATTCACTTCGATGATATTAGCTTTTCTCCGAGATAAAGGGATATCGGATAATAGACTGGTATGATACAGAAGGTATCCTGTACATCCTTAATAACTAATACGTTGCGAGAGTAGAACTCATATACCAAGATTGTGCAATTGTAGCTACAGTCGTAATAGGCAAATAAATATGTAAGGTTTTACTCATATGCGTAGTGAGAGTGATTCATCATCTTTACCAGAAACCGACAGTAGTTGATATACATACCACAAAGCGCTGGTTAACGTTTATTGGCGTAAAATCTAAACTGTCTTGTGGAATATTTACTTTTTATAAGTTATGCATTGTGAACAATTCGATCGAAACATAACTTACCAAAGCAGTGTTCTCAGTTTCCTTCCAGGTTATAATTCTGTGCTCAGATGGCAAAATGCTATAGGTCACTTTTTTAATTTTTCGCTACAGCAATTTTAAGATTCAAGATATGGTTCTGTGTTTTTTTATTTATTACAATTTTCCCACCTTTGTTTTCTTATAAACTGAAATGAAATGACTTACGACATTTTTCCACCTTCTAAACATTAAAAAAAAACTCCAGGATGGGACTTAGTCAATTTTTTGGGAAAAGTGACATAACATTTTGTTATCTGAGCACAGAATTAATAGTAACCTAGTGCACTCACTTTAAAAGTATTAGTTAAATTTATTGGCGATAAATTCGCCTTTTCAACTCGTATTTTTAGAGCACTCTGCCTAACAAGGTGCAAGCATTTGAATCTGATCAGTTCCGACAAGTTTGTGAAATTATAAGTGGAGCTCAGTTGCAGTCTTCAAAACAATTTTATTCATTTGTATATTCACTACAAATATTATCTATAAACTCGTAATACTTATATCCCAGATTTTTCTAAACTTAAAATTATCTAGAGGCATAGATAACTCTGTCTTTAACACCCAAACGATCTATAGTGAGTATAAGTGATCTATAGTAAGAAAACAAAGTTATATAAATATCTAACATTTATAAGATAATATGAATTCATCTTGCTTTATATTTTTCCAAAAGCTCATTTGACGATGTCGATATCGAAGATTTATCATCTCATGCCATTGAAAGAGTTGAATATTTAGGAAATTATCACTCAGAGTTTGAGGGTAAGAAATTGTATTATAATATTGTACTGCATAAACTTTTATAGAGTATATTGAAGTTATTGAATTATTTAATAATTACATTACCTTGTAGCTTAAATTATGTTCCCAGCCAGCTCCTTAAATGCAGATGCAGTTATATGATAGCGTGTTGCACCATTAATGCATATTAAAACGTTAAATCTAACGAGTTTAAATAAATTTATTTTTCAGCAAATTGTAAAAATATGCGTATACCATTATTCATGTTTTCAACTTATTTAAATTGTAAACAGGAGCATTAAAATGAAAAGTGTGCTATCGCTCAAAATTATTTGTAGTAAATAATAATTTAAACTACAATTATTTATATCCTAATACCTGCTTATATTGAAAAAAAATGTTAGGGGGAGGGAGGCAAATGCTTTAGTTGCATCAAACAAATCAGGAATTATATGTACCCTTTGATTTCATACATCCTTTCTTCAGTGGTTGTAGCAAATTTAGAAATTTATATTTGATCACGTATCAATTCGTATCATCAATTCAGGATAAAGATTATTCCTGGTGTAATTTGCTGTTCAGCATAACTGTATCTGCTTGGATATATATTATACTAAACCACGGCTAACAAGATTGCCGAAAAACGTCTAGTAGACTACTATAAGTCTTCTGCCAATCCCGTTAGATGCAACTAAACGTACTAGTTTTACCGGAAATGTAATATAAAAAAAAAGCAATATCGTATTTTAAATAAAAAATATTTATTTCACTGGTGCATGAAATATGTTATTTTTATTTTTACTCTGGGTTTAGTTGCATTTGCAGCTAAACTTTTAGCTATTATTAGCAATTTTATAGTTTCTTCCTCACTATCCGATAAATATATTCCCAAACATATGCTTCGTATTAGACGTGTTTAACATGAATGATTAAAGAGAAATTTTAAACAAAACAACTAACATAGCTCTTCAGAACGCAGTCATCACAGAGTTTAATTTCAAAAGCAACGTAAGTCTTATCTGATCTATAAATTTTATAGTCTTATCAACACTCACATTGAAGATATATCTCACAAAAATACCTTTTTAGGGTGGATCTTGAACCATTTCTGCCACCTCTGAAAACATTTTCAATTTAGAATAAAGCCAGTTGCACAAACGAATCTTTCTTTTAAGATACATCAGTTTTAGTGCAATCCGAGAACTTTCAAATGTGCATATTTTTGTGTACGTTGCAAATAGTCTTCAAGTAATGAAATCGTCTTAAATAAGTTAATATTTATTTAAGTTGGTCTCCTATATACATTTTTTAACACTCGTCGCAAATATGAATTTCATGAAAATAAGCGAGAACGTTTTTGCCTCCTCTGAATAAGCACTTTGCAATTTATATTTATTATAATAATTATACTTATACTATTATAATAATTATATATTATATAATACTTATACTATTATAATAATTATATTTATATTTATTACAATATAATATACCGGTTTATAATAAAGCCAGTTGCACAAATTGAATTTTTACATAATTTCATGCATTAAATAAATTGAATTCTTTTATTTCATTTAGTTGGTATTATAACCTCTAAATTTAGTATTATTCATCAACACTCGTTTCAGATATCGATCTCACAAAAACACACGTTCTCGGTGTAGACCTTTCAACGTTCCTGCCACCTCTGGATGAACAATTTGCAATTCAAAATGAAGCCAGTTGCCCGAACTCTTTTAACTGTACATACAGACTGAATCTGCAGGGAAAGCCGGCCATTCTAGCCTTACCAATGGCCGTCACTCATCCCTACAAT
This sequence comes from Metellina segmentata, assembly GCA_947359465.1. Classification (NCBI taxonomy): domain Eukaryota; kingdom Metazoa; phylum Arthropoda; class Arachnida; order Araneae; family Tetragnathidae; genus Metellina; species Metellina segmentata. The sequence continues at coordinate 71,614,874 of OX375874.1, forward strand.
TTTGAAAATGATAAACAGAATGATGGCAGCAATGACCTTGTTGAGCAGAATGCTCTACCGGCTCTTCAGAGTGACTCTCTGACGCATTCGCAGTCGTCTATATTACCAGAGCTTCGGCAGAAATGTGAGTTGGAGTCTTCTCCTCGTTCCAGGAACAGAACTTTTGGTATTGAACTGGATGATTTCCTACCGGTGAGATGTATTTATTTGCATTACTTTGCATAGCACTCTTCAATGGGTTTCATTTACTTGTTATAAATCCAGTATCATTCTAGTCAACTGCAAAAAATGTAACAACAATTCATCTCCATATCTAATTACAAGATATATACAACTAATTAAACGACTTTATCCTTACTAATATATACAAGTAAAACAATGTCTTTAAGTATTTTCTCTAGATTACAAATATCATATCAACTTATAAATTGTTCTTGTAGGTAGATAATGGGTCTGTTTCATGTTTAAGCTATCAATATATTCAAAATTTTAGATAGGTATACCACAATAAATATCACATATTTTACAACCATTGTTTCAAAATTAAATTCTCTCATAATATAAATTAGTCTTTGTTTTATAATTTATTTATGAAATCTTGTATATATGCAATTTCAAATACTCCTTGTCTCGAAATAAGTGTCTTTAGCGAAATAAGCTTTTCTGGTGAAATAAGTGTGTAATATTTAACTCTTGACTTTCATTCTAAAATAGTTGTAATATTTGTAAAGAAGTTAGAAAAGAAATATAATTCATTATAAATTAAAAGGCTTATTTTTCTAACAGGGTTAAAAATATTAATACCAATGCTCGGATTTAATATAGCTTCAGTATTACAATTAATATTACATGAAATGCGATATTTACTTCTCAATTTTTCTTATGGATGTGTGCAATTTTAAGCATTTCTTCCATACATGTTTGCAAAAATGATATTTTTTTACTTTAAATCATTTCTAACCGGTGCATTTTTAAAAAAGTTGATTTTTCTATTTTTTACCAGCCTTTCTCTGCAATGAAAAAAATATATATCGAGTGACTTTACTTAGGTTACCTAATGCCATTATTAGGTTATGGCTTTACTTAGGTTACCTAATGCCATTATCCTCGTTGTTACAGTTTACTTCAAAACAGAAGAAAAAATATTAGCTTTAAAAACTAAAATTGTGCAATTGTGACATTGATTTTGAAACAGAAGAAATATTATTTTTACAGTTCTTTACCATATAATCGCAAAATAATGAGACCGGAAGGCAAAAAAAAATTACCTCAAAGTCTATTTTGAGATTTTAAGTGTTTCTGAATATTTGAAATGTTACTTTTAGAATGGTGGGCACCTTTTGTCAATGCGCTCATTAGAAGTATTTCTAATTATTTTCTCAACAAAAGAACTTCACTGAAAAATCGTCTGCAAAACGATTGACGACGATGTTTTCAGTTCTTACACTGTTATATATATAGCAAACATGTATGTACAGGCGTGCAGAAACACACTTTCGTCACGTTGAAATACCTCATACTTGGAGTCCATGAAGCCGTTTCTTACTTCAATGATGGACGTTTGGCGCAGTTTGACCAGATCTGGCCCTTGCGCCATAAAAAAAACACCAAACCAAACCTGCAATGATGGAAATGTATCAAGACTATTAATTTTGAAAGCAGCAGGAATAAATAGAACCTGGACTTAATGGTGTCACCTCAATGAGAACAATGGATTATTAGCGGATTTTTATTTGCACTCAAAAAAGCAGACAGCTATTGAGAAAAACGCCAGGCAAAAAAGAAACAAAAGAAAAAAAGTTAGAAGATAACTTTTTAAATGCTGAAGGACCTGACTCACCCTCTTATTGTGCTGGATTTTTTTTTTAAATACATAGTTGAGGGTAAGATAAATTCAATTTTATACTTAAAACGCTGTTTTCTCAAAATGCTGTTTTTTCATACAAATGTATCTTTTTCTCAGAATCTACTAAACATATTGCTTTGAAACTTTTTTTCCACATATTGTGATTTTACATAAATAGACATACGCTTTTATAGAATAACAGATTTTTTTTAATTCGTAATCGTGCTTTTTTTTTAATTCGTAAAAAAATGTCATAACGTCATAAATTGTAAACAAAACAATATTTTTACAAAAGCATATGTCTATCTATGTAAAAGTATTTGAATAGTAACTGTGCCAAATTTTAAACCAATACTGTGAGTAGATTCTGAGAAACATGTACATAAAGAAACCCCTTTTTTAACATGGGTTCCAATGGAGCCTTCCTTGAGACTTGTATCTACCCAAGAATTTTCTGACATAGATAAATTTAAAAGGGTTTGGCAACAAAATGACATCATGTGATCATCGCCACCGTGATGAACGACATCTCAGTACCCTAATGCCAGACTGAAGTCGGTGAGTGCCAACTCTCCGAAAGAACTTACCAACAATTATCTTTTGACCCCCTCAAAACATATATCCATCCACCTCCATGACATTCGTACTGTGCAATTAATGATAGGTAATATGTGCTGTTGTTGAACTGAATGCTTCAATGATCACTACTTAAGAGTTCTACTGAACTGATATTTTCCTTACTGTTATTGATTAGAGATTTTCCTTACTGTTATTGATAACTTTAATAATGTGTATATAATTTTACAATGAATAAATAAAAACTAACCTTTGCTTTTCACAATGCATGTACGACTCTCAAATTTTATGTCTCCTCTTATATCATTAGAGAAGTTTCCTGGATTCAGCGAGGAGTGGATACAGTTCTCTCGAAATCTCAGACGCTGAAGCGATATCATCCATTTATAGAGGCCACGACTCTATGACCAAAGTACTCGGACACCGTAAGAAATATTTGCAATCGGTGATTAGAACATGGAAAACAGATGGAGCAATAGTACGCAAAATATTCTTATTTAGCACTTTGTGTGATTCGCCTGTTACCAGACCCACTTATTTTAGTTGAAGTGTTTAGTTTACTAATTAATCCTGACTTTAGTACAGTCTTCCATTCAGAATCAATTACAATCTATGAAGATTTAGTCTGCATGATTTCCCTTGACTGTAATCTAGATGTTTGGATTCTTTCAGCTATTCGTAGTTTTATCCAATATCTTACTTGGTGGAGGAAAATTAGAGATAAAACTGTAGCTTACATTTTACACAGACTTAAGGCGTGCTTCAATCACAGAGATATCCATATGTATATCTCAGTGATTTTAGCCCGCTTTAAGTTTGTGTAAAATGTCTGTGCTTCAGTTTTATCTCTTAATTTTCCAATGGATTCCATCTCGTGTAAACATCTAATTTAATGAAATGGACGAAAGACTTGCCAAGATGACTACGCCCGAGCCTTTTCACATACCTTAACTACTTCTTCATCTTCGAGTGGAAGCAGACCCCTCCGTACCAAGTTATTGAAAACTCACAGCGGATTAGCCAATGCCTAGGGACAGTAGAAACTTAAGAAGGACAGCCCTTGGACACGCCATCCGAAAAGCTTTCGTCTGCCCGGAATGGGTAAGACGGGAGTGGACGTGGTCGACCCTTGATGACGGTGGGCGACGATTACGTGGTCCGGCTCATTAATATCAATCAACTTTAGTTATGAGTTTGAGCCGGAAAAGTTTTCTTCATAGATTCGAGTCGACGAGACGCTTCAGAGCGCACACTCAATACCTTACCCACTAACCTATAAAGAAATATTCGCCATAAAGAGCTTAAATAATAAAAATTAGGGAACTCCGACAGCTCGTATCTGGTACCACCGAATGCAAACTGAAGACTCGTTGAAATATACGCAAGACAAAATGTTTACCTGCCCTCTCTAGACTTCTGAGCGAGCACATCATATCTCTATCCTTTCTTCTGTGACACAAGGCTTTTCCAACTTACCTAAAATGTAACACAGAACAATCCTTCCCAAGTCACTTTTCGGCCTTCATTGGTCTGGCTAGGCAAGATCTCTTGAAAGTCCTGATCTATCACTGAACTTTTTGAGCGTGTTTCAAACTCATGGACTCGGTCTAACTGTTTAGCTATACTTTAAGGACTAAGTAACAAGATCTCAAATCTCCATGGTATATAACTAATTAACTAATGAACTTTCATAGCTAAATGTAAAAAAAATCTGAAAACCCAACATTTATATTAGAAATGTTAGAGCATCTATATATATATATTTCTCTTACGTGGCACGCAAAAAAGACGTTATTTGTTACCGCGTTTTGGCAACATTGTGCGATTGTTTGTTTACTAGGAGCCTCGCGCCTCATTTGAATCTATAGCGTTATCGGATGAAATTTTATTGAAAAAAATGAATTTTAGACGAGCTGTTGCGGTTTGTAATAGAAATCTAAGAAAGCGGAGGATCTTTTCAGGGCTATTTAAAAAACGGTCCTTTTCAAGGCTAACAATTATAGTACAACAAGACGCATGCACTACAGCTTTCGACAACAAACTCAGTCAAAAAGTGTATGGGTGGCTCGAGTATTGGGGAAATGTACACACAAACAACATGCTGGGTATTCAATTTACAAAGCAGCTCTCACACTGCGAGTAAAAATTTGCGCAAAGTTTTCATTTAAATTCTGATTCCAGAAGTACTGTATATATCTTTTATGTAATACAACAAATTTAGATGTGAAAAATATTTTTTTTGGAATATATTTTGTAATCAATCCCTTCTGCTAGGACACGTGTCTTCATTGATGCGAGCGAAGCGAGCATAGGTTCGCGCAGCGAACCAATGAGAATTGCGAAGCAATCCTCCGGGGGTTGGCGAGCGTCAGCGAGCAGGGGGCGGGCCCCCTAGTTTTTATTTAATGTTCGTATAAAATGTGTTTATTTCCTGAATAATTTTTTCATTTAATTGTATTTTCAATCTATTTATTTCAGGCTGGACTGACATCTGCCGTCCATATGAGTGATTCTGCTATACTGGTTGATATTCTCACACTTCTAGTCGTAAAACCGTAAGAATTATTGAACCTGAAATTCTGCAGTACATATATGTTTACAGTACATGCATCTAAAATATAGTATATACTAGCAGACCCGGCCACGCGTTGCTGTGGCTACGGTTTTTATTAAGAACACCAGTCATGGGGACCACCATGCTTTTTTACGCAGATGCCATTTGTCAAAATATATGGCGACCTCCATGATTGATTTTCTACTACCGTTGATATTGAGCAAAAATCAATACAAAAGAAATAAATTAAAAAAATTTTATTTTTTGTATTCAAGTCTGTAACAAATGAGTACATTACAAAGTTGTTAGTAAATAACACGTAACACTTAAACTTATTAATGAGGTAGATAGGGCAGATAGTTTTAAATTTTTAACAATAATGTTTATTATTTTGAATTATAAAATTCCACTGTATTACTTTTACTATAATATGAATTCAGTTTATAATTCAGTCTAAATAACACGTGGCCGGCTATGCTAATCACTGTATTGCGTTTACTACGAAATAAATTTAACTTATACTTTAGACTCAGCAACACGTGGTGGTTATGCCATTAAATTGTAGCTTATGTGAAACGTTGGTACTTTCAACACAGCGCCATCTGTTAGAATACTTACTCAATCCAGTCAACAGATACCGCAATAATTTGCAATAAAATAATATCGCGGCTATAAATTGAGATGAAGGCTATCCTATCTTTTAAGTTAGATCAAACTGCACACGGTGCGCAAATTTGATTGAAATCGGTTAAGTAGTTTAGGAGTCCATAGCGGACAAACAACGTGACGCGTAATTTATATATATACAGGGTGGTCCCGAATTCATGGTACAAACTTTAATGGTAGGTACAGGACATTGTAACAATGATTTATTGTATAGGAATGTATAGTCGCAAGTGACGCGGTGAGGCGTAAACAGGGGAAATAAAAGGAAAGAGAAATGGAGTGATCGGTTGGTATCATTGCCGGTAGAGGGCAGTAGATGTCTAGCCGCTGTTGAACATGATGCATCGCAGTAGGGAAAAGCGCCATTCACAATTGTGCTGCCGTAGACGATGGGTGACTTTACGTATGCAGAAAAAGCAGACATGCATTACATGTACGGCCGTGCAAATGGTAACGGCAGAGCTGCGTTACGAATGTATCGCGCGGAGTATCCTGATCGACGAATGCCGGATCATAGAATTTTTCAACGGTTACATCGTCAACTTTGTGAAACAGGTGCGTTCGACGTCAACAGACATGGCGCTATCTTACATGCTACATGGAAGCTATCTTATTTTTCTGAAAGAAGTGTTACCACAACTGCTGCATGATGTTCCGATCGCCATTCGTAACCGCATGTGGTTTCAGCACGATGGGGCGCCAGCACACTTCAGCATTGATGTACGGAATTACCTGAATGCCACGTTTGGTACTCGATGGATTGGGCGTGGTGGACCAGTCCTTTGGCCACCCCGATCTCCCGATTTATCGAGCCTCGATTACTTTTTATGGGGACATCTAAAGCATCTTGTTTATGAGACTCCAGTTGACTCAGATGAGGATCTCGTCGCTCGCTTATCTGTAGCTGCTGCAGGTGTGCGTGAAATACCAGGCATCTTTGAACGTGTACGCCAATCGCTCCACCGACGCTGTCAAGCATGTATCGATACTGGTGGACGCAATTTTGAACAATTACTGTAAACATGACACTTGTCAACAACGCTTTCAATAAAATCTTTGTTTTTCCTTTCGGCCGTTATTTCCCCTGTTTTCGCCTCACCGCGTCACTTGCGACTATACATTCCTATACAATAAATCATTGTTACAATGTCCTGTACCTACCATTAAAGTTTGTACCATGAATTCGGGACCACCCTGTATTAAGATTTATCTGTTTATTACATATATTTTAATGACACCACAATACCAAGTCTATTGGACTTCTTCTTATTATTGTAGGATTTCATCAGAAAGGCCATATAATTCGTAAATTAAAAAGATCTTCTGGTAGTGATACATGCCGATATACTGCGTGACATGGATTTAACAAACCCTTATACTAACCCAGATTGGGCCAAGAATTCTGCATCCTCTGTAGATAGGTCCCTTTCATTCTAGAAGCGGTAGAATTCTAGGTACGGCATTACATATCCCTGATATACTCAATGGGAGAAAGACCTGGGTAACTCGACAAGGGAAGGGTTTCAATGTCACGCAAACAGTCTTGGTAGAGACGAGTCATGTGTGGCTAGGTGTTATCCAACTGGTAAGTAGTCCCTTGGAGGTGGCATAAAAGGCAAAGCAAGATGCCTTTGTTGTCATAGTTCTACTTCATGCATAGTAGTGCTGTCAAACTACCTTGTAACACTGCCATGAACCATTTGTCGTAAATGATAGCTCCCCACACTTAACACTAAGCGTTCAATCATATGGAGTCCTCTATATTTTTTATTGTGATCATTTCTCTATCGTTCCATATACATTCTAAGTCCAATGCTAACTTTCATTCTGATCGAACACTGGTTTCGGAGTGCTTCGATATTTTTTGGCACAAAGTGTATGCAACATTTATTTTTATTACAGTATTTGATAAAATAATTTTTCTCCTACACATTTTTAATAATTTGAGAAAAAGTTCAATTAAATAATAATTATTTTGCTGTATCCAACGCAAAATTAGCATGCATTCATGGTAAACATATTTTATAACTATACAATGCAGTAGTAAATGAGAAATACTAATAGGAATTATTAGCAGTAAATAATTATTTTATTAGCAGCAATGAGTATTAAGTACACGTTCTTAATTGAAATAAGATAATTTCCTTACCTCAATTGTTCAATTAGTTTTAATTATGGCCTAGAAAACAATGCAGCCGTGTTATTAGAATCAATTTTGTCATTTGATTAATACTTGAATTGCTTTTCTTCAAGCTTCTTGTTAAATCCTGAGCACTCACAAAGGTTTATAATAATTAAAATGAGCCCATAGAAGTGAATTAATTACGTGCTTGAGGGATAGGTAAATTTTAATTTGATAAAATATTTTGTTTGTAGTTTATTCTATACTTGAAGTGGTTAAACGTTAGTTTTAAAAATAAATAAATATTTTATTAAAATGGTGGAAAGCGTTTGTATTCAAAAAATTATTATACTAAAATCTTTATTATTTATTAAAATGTTTATTATTTATTAAAATCTTGTTTTATTTTTTATTAAAATTTTATTTTACTATTTATTAAAATCTTATTTTATTATTTATTAAAATCTTATTTTATTATGAATAAAATTTTATTTTATTATTCATTGAACTCTTATTTTACTATTTATTACAATATTTTCTGTAACCGTTTCAAAAATGTTTGCAAAACTTATCATTTTTGATAAACTATAAACTCTTTGTTGAAGAATTTTTTTACATATTTAATTGTAATCTACGAATACCTATTAGAGTATATCAGAATTGGTATTTACTACGTAGTGCCATAAAATCTTAATAATTTTCCAATGTTTTGATAAATTTTATACATAAAAGTAAACCTGTCAGAAAAATATTTTATGAGAGTATTCAAAATCTTTTTGAATATTATTTTTCATGTCTACTTATTTAAACACATGTTTTCCCCATGTTATATTCCTTATCTAGCTAATTAAAAAATTATTTTATGATTTAAAACCGCTATTTTTATATGCGTATAACTTGAATGTTTTAAATCTTATTTTTAGGAGTTCATGGAATCTAGACCTTTGCCAACTTTTGCTGCCAGTAATTTGCGATCTGTTGAAAAGCAAGTATGAATCGTAAGTTACATTTTTTTTATGTTTACCTATGTTTTTCATGGTAGCATGACAGGACAAAGCACCTGAGGTGAGAAATGTGAATGTAAATGGGACTTCGAACCCAGTTGGTAGAGTAGTGGATTAGGTTGCGAAGTCGAAGCTCAATCCAATCAACAATCGTCGTACTTGGAGACACGTTAAATCAATCTTGGTCTCAAATATCATCATATGGGTATGCTGTAGAAATTTGGAGATGTTGACATCGTCATCTGATCTTGGTTGAAAACTTTGAGGTGTTAACCTCGTATCTTTTCCTTCGGGAATGATCTCTTACCGTTTCCAACTGTCCGTTATGTTGCTCCAGTTCGTCTACCTGCCAACTTGTAGAATTGAAATTCTTTCTATCACTGGTAAATCACTGGAACTTATTATTTCCTTAAAATAAAGTGCTTAAAAGGAGTTTTAAAATGTCAGATGTTGAGCTGTAAATTTGAGTCTCTTAGTTTAAACATCATTGTATACTATTGTTATTTCATTGCAAAGTAGAAAAAAAAACGAATTCTTCGGTAATTTAATTCATTTTAATTAATCAAATCTTGATTTTTCGAAATAATGTGAACCAGGGCCACCTCGTATAACCGAAAACTCGGATTTGAAAGTAGAACAGAAAACACGGCCTACACAAAAATATTTACTGTATACATGTTGCTACTACTGCTACTGAAAGATGCATAATTATAGGATTAAGAACAACCTATACTCGGATTTATGTCACAGTATGTATCTATTCTTATCATTTTACAATAAATCTGGACGTGAGTTTTGTATTTTTTAAACTCTTGAAAAAGTTCTTAAAGGTTTTCTGTTTAGCAGCACTTTCTATCCTCATTAGACAAAAGGCACATTCATCTTTGAACTTTATTAAAAGCATTAAAAACTCGGTATCAAATGCTGCTTGGATAACACGGCCATTCTGTTAATAGGAGTTCACGATTTAATAAGGTTTTACTGTGTATTCAAAGATCCCAAATAATCAATATTGTACTGTATATTGTTTTACTTTATTTATCTTTATTTTTGAATTTGTATAATTTAAAAGGCGCTTTTTTTTTCAGGTACATTACTATTGGAGGCCTATCTTTGAAATTAATTATGAAAAACTTTGTACAAGTGATAAAAATAAACATATCCGCGCCAAAAGGAGTAGGAATCGACATTTCACGTGAAGAACGGTAAAATTTAAATTTTTCAGTGTCATCTACAAAATATTGTGTTTAGTAATGTTAAAATGGTGTTCAGACTTCACCGTACATGGGGGACAACTAAACTTAATTCGACTTTTAGCATGTATATTTTCTATTTCTTAATTTATATATATTAGCAATTCGCATTGAACACACGATTCAAACATCGTTCGTAGAAATAATCTCCCTTTCTGTTAATCATGATCTATTCTATGTATTCATTACATTTCAATTACCTGTCAGTCCATCAATCATCAAGTGTTAAATTTTTCAAAAGTACAATTCTAAACTTACAAGATTTGATTGGAGAAAATGTCTATTCAACTGTCTTTGCGTTTTTTCATGCAATAATGACTTTCTGAATCTCATCTTCACTTTTATACATGATTCCTAAGCCGACTTTTTCAAAATTCAAAAACCTTTCAGAATCTAAATTTGTAAAATTCAAAGTTTTTACTCACTTAAAATAAATGTTTGCATCTGCTTCAATTCTTGGTTTTTCATTTTTAGCCATCAGCTTAATGCTGCTTTCGATAGTTTGCAATAATCTTACAAATGGTGCAGCTAGTCCGTTTAAAATCCTTGCACTATGAATCCCCAAATACAATCCAATATTTCTGAAGAGTTTATCTTTTAATACCATTTGTAGGGTTATAATTTTCCTCCTTACATTTTTTAACCTTAGTAATACTTATTATTTAAGTTGCTTTCATACTTTATTACAAATATTTATTTTGGAATATTGAAAATGATCACAGGTTTTCATTTTTACTCTGAGGTAGGTTAGAGTTAGTACAGTCAGATTGAAGACCCCAGATCATTAAATGTACTACAATGTGACGTCTGTAGACTTTGGAGGAACACAAAATTAATAAATAATACAAGGTTGGGAAACAATCAGATCAGCAAAATGGAGTAGATGCTTTGCGATTTTATTATAAAAATTATTTAAATAATAAATTAATCTTAAAGTTCTTTGATTGCACATCTTAAAAAGATATTTCAAGGAGATTTCAAATGAAAATCACGTGTTAGTGTTTTGAATTCGAATGATTAATGTTATAACATTTACCAATGTTTTTTTTTGCTCTACGTGCAATGGACTAGTATCGGGGGCCAGATTTTGTTGACAATAGAACCGAAAATTCGAGAACCTCAAAGTTTGTTTCAAAGCAACGTTAAAAAGTTCAAGTAAATAATCCACGTATTGATCATAGCTGATCATCTGAACAGGTAAATCCTTTAAAGGCAAAAATGGCCCATTTCAGATGCAGTTGCCACTGCCATCAATATCTGCAATACTACTCACTCATTTTAGTATGAGACATTTTCCTACAGTTTCTAATATTTTCATAGACCTATATGTTTTTCCTAGGAACCAGTACTGACTAGGAACCGCAATTTGGGGAACGATGCTTCGCTTCAACTAAAAGATAAAAGATACAAAAGTAAAATGCGATCTTTCATTTGAAGGGCTATGATTAGTGAAGTGATAAGTCACAGAAATATATTTTTCGCAAAGAAAAATTAATACAAAATATTTATGAGAATCAAATCATTTTTTGATTGTTTCAAGGAGTGCTAAAACTTTGAAAGTTTAAAACAACATGACCTCTCAACTAATTAAAAACCATTGCAATTTTGGCTTAGTTTCTACAGTTCATACTCTCATGACTAAAGGACACCTCTTCCAACTAACCCTCTTTCCAATGTCGTTGTCCACCCATCAATAGAATGAAAGTAAAGGATTTGTTTTACGTAGAAGAGCTACGCTAGCAAAAGTTAACATGTTAACAATATCTGGGTCCTGGTGAACATCAAATTTCATATCATTCGGAACTTATAAAATATTTACAAAGATCCATAATGTGCTTTAGCATGGGTGTGGCTTAGGATTCATGAATTCTGCAAAGAACTTCTAAAAAAAATTCCAATAAAAGTCTTAAAAAATGATTTAAAAAAAAATGAAGAAATGTTGGTGGATCAGGGCGTTATCAGGGAGGAGCCTGACCCAAACAACATAAAATGGTGTTGGTTTTATGTCAGGTTCCTCCCTGATGACGCCCTAATCCACCAACATTTCTTCATTTTTTTCATCATTTTTTAAGACTTTTATTGGAATTTTTTTTGGAAATTCTTGTGTTCTTGAAATTATATTGCTTACCATGCTATGTCTGCAGCTTCAGCGCGCTTGCATGGGTAGTTTCGAGTTTCGGTTTCTGATTAATGCACCCCGGTTGTTTGGTTATATTTTGTTACATTTTTGTATATGTGTACATTATGTATATGTATATATATGTTTTGTATGTGTATATATATCAAGATACACGGCCACTGAAATGATGATGAAAAACCACTTGACTATGACACATTACACCCCAGTTAGTCATAGCCAAGATAGAGTCCTCTTCATGCATACGTTAGTTTAAAAGCAAAAATTAGCAATCCATGATCGACAAGCATTCAAAATTAAGAATGGACAGTTTTATGGAGTTTCAAAAAGAAGTCTGCGTACAGCTTAGATACCAATACGCAAGTATCCGTAACGAATGTTATAAACTGAACATTACATTTTTTTTTTCTTAAATTTACTTCATTCATCTACAGGTATAAGAAATGCCGAGTGTGCTTCAATCATCTGATGTCTCTACGATCTCTTGTGCTCCAAAGACAATCTACCGAGGGCCACGTTGGAAAACTGTTCTCCGAATTGTATGAAATGCTTCAGACACTGGATCGCTGAATACTGCAGACCCAACCTCACATATTTGTGTACCAACGTCATTGTACAAATTTTTATGAATGTGATTGTCTAAATAAACAAATCATAAAGTCTTTTTTAATTATATAGAACACTATTAAACAAGGACTCAACATTTCTGATAATAACTAATGCAATTAAAATGGCCTATAATTACTGTTCAATCAGTAGATAAGTGTTGAAACACGCATAGTTTACAATAAGTATGAAGTGAATAAAATCTCAACTGATAAAAAATATTCTGACAAAAGTAAAATATATTTTGAAAATGTCATTTTCATTATTTCTCTAATGTTCTATTTCAAAAACAACATTACGGAATATGTTCTAGTGGTATCACTAGAATCACTGTAATATGAAAAAGAATTTTAATTTATTCTAGAGCAAACAAAAATGTATAATCTTGACAGTTGAGTTCATTTTTATTTCCATAGTGTGTATGTGTGTTGAATTTAAATGGGAGTATCTCCAAAATGAATGTATATTAATCATAATAAAATTAATATATCATATAATCATAAATAAAATTAATTATTTATCTAAAAATATTTGCTTTTCAGTAATTTTATAAAAATTTCGTTACTGGAAGAAAAAAATTTTCAGTAACACAAAAGCGAGCTGCTAATTTAAACAATATTCTACCCATACTATACGTAATGAAGCAAAATTATAACAATAAAACAATCTAAAACTTATTTCAATTTTAATTCTCTAGAATTGTTAAATTTAGCTATAAAAACTCAAACCAATATCAAGTACGCTTTAATTGTAACAATTTCTAGGTAGAGCATTCAAACGGGTTAATAAGAAGGTATAAAAATAGTTACATGCCTACAACACAGAATTCACATCTCCATCGCAAACGGGTACTTAATTTTTCAATTTCGAAGAATACCGAGAGTATTACTGCAGGCATAAAAATGGAGATACGCGAGAAAATAAATGAAAAATCTTTATCGCCGAATAGAGGGGTGGACAGGGTAATATAACAGGAAATTGGAGAGGTCCCACAGCTATATAGAGGACATTTCACTCAGAGATCAATCTGGCATGAAATAGAAAAAAATAGGGGGTCATATTTAAGCGATTCTTCAGCTTTATATTTAATCAGATGTCATACAAAGCTTTTGGGACTTGGAGAAACGATTACAGAAGAGTAGTCATGTTGTCTATTCTACGGTAATCTAAGAGTCCAGAAAATTTTTGACTATGCGTAGAAAACAAGTTTCAATTTATATCATTACAAGTAGTTACAAACTAAAAATATTTAAATAAATTGTGTTTATTTATATCCTAAACCTCGAACATAACTCCAGATACAATACAAGACTGTCTGCTCAAGTATCATATTTAAGCGATTATTTAGCTTTATATTCAAACGGATGTCATTTATAGGTTTCGGAATTTGAAAAATGATCACAGGAAGAAGATATATCGTTGAATATATGTTACTCTTGGAGTAACACAACAGGTTATTAAATATTACAGGATCGTAATGTTGTCTATTCTACGGTAATCTACGAGTCCAGAGAATTTTTGACTATTACAGATAAACCAGTATCGGTTTACAATACCACCATTACTTATATTTACAAACTACAAATATTTAAACATATTGTTGTTATTTTTTATATTATAGACTTATAACAATACCTCAGTCGCTATATAAGACTGTCAGCCTACGCAAGTGTCACTCCAAAACACACACATTATACACATTATAGTGTACAGCATCTCTCAGAGAATACATATACGAATCACACCAAACAATTGGTATCTCATCATCCATGAGTTTCATAACGGCGGACAAAGAACCGTATTTCTCGAGCACAGAATCTGAAAACTTTTCAGAGAGACGATCGTTGTAACAATTCTATCTTTTCCCATTTGAGGACAAAAGAGTTTCTATTTACTTTCATTTTTCGCTTATAAGCGGATTGTTTGAGTAACTAACTTTTAATCCAAATGTTCAAAGATTACTAGAATCGAGTGAGGCCTGCTCGAACGAGCAAGTTATTTCGACTTCTGCTTTCTACAAGCTAAAGATAATCGTTTCTACGGGTTTCTATTCCCTAACTCAAGATGCATTCTGTTTGCTCAATGTTTAAGACCAGTAGAAGTTTTCGGTTGAAGTTCAAAACTTGCCTTAAGTGATCTTTAAAACGAGACAGCAACATATAAATCCACAAGTATACGATAAGTAAATAAACTATGCTTGTTTGTTCATTGTTAGAATCATTGGAAGGAGCGTAAAGGGTTTTTAAAATTTTATCTCGTCTGTATCTAGTATATTTGAATAAATAACTGAAACGCATTAAAAATTAGTCGGACTAGAATTTTTTTTAAAAACTAATTATACATGTGTGAATTGACATAGTTCCTTTCTCTTTCAATAGAAGCATAGAAAATCAAATGCTCTATCATTTTGTAAGCGAAAACACTGAAAATGAATGACTTTAAATTCCGATTCCATGTAGTGGTTTAGTGGGTTTGCGCACTGCGCTAGCGACCTGCGAGTTGTATGCTCCACAGGTTCGATTCCTGTAGCTTACCCTTAGTGTATTTCTCTCTTCTGAGTAAAACTTTCTTAGAGTGTATTTATATTACTTGAAGTTATCTATCTTGTGTTTAGCGGAGCTTTCCCAAATGTGGGCCTTATGCATAAAACCCAATCCCTAATTCCATGTAAAATAATGGATACATAAGACTGTTTGGCCAGATCGCAGTCATCGGATACCTCGGCGTGTTTGTTTCTTGTCTAAAACTTATTATTTTGTCATAAAAATTTTATTATTATTTAAAGTGATTGAAATTTCTACTCTAGGTGTAGCAAAATATCTTCTTCTTTCTAATCCCACTGATCTGGATCAGATCAGGTCCATGAGTCCCTCCGCCCTCAATCTCCCTAGAACCACACCAGGGCTACGCAGTAGGTCCTCCCGCGATAACGCAATGCATCCTAGCAAATGCTCGGCGGTGGCCTCACTTGTGTTGCATTTTGTACAAGTGGGGAAGATTTTGTTTTCCCGGAAGAACCTTAGAGTCCTAAGGTGTCCAGTTTTGAAAATATAAAATTTTAAACTTAAAAAAGTATAATTAAAAATACACAAAGCTGATTTCATTATAGGTAAGCCAACAACATTCAATGATATTTAATGGAGAAAGAAGCTCAAAGAAAACGGGGGGGAAATAACACGCACTTCATTTAAAGTTATTATATACAATTCAAAACGATCTAGCGTAATAACATGAATCCATAGAATTAATTTAATTACATTACTGTTTGGGAAAGGTTTAGAAGGCACACAAGGCTTAAGAAGCAGGTTAAATGCTTTTTAATCTTTTTTCGTCAGCATTACTCAAATATTTAAAAGACGAATACGTGGCAGATGAAATACGGTTACATGAGACATGTAAAGGCACGTAAGATATATAAGCAGGTATATTAAGTAAATGGCAGAGTATAATAGCAAATGAGTAGTTAGCGATATGGTTCTCGGTTCAACAAGCCTTGTATTAATATCCTGGTTATGGTTTGAAACTTGGTTCAACAGACTTTGGGTTCGTATTCCGGTCATTGTATGGATGTTTGTAATGATTAGGTGCTAACTCTAAGCCATTCTCCTTACCCCTCGAGTTGCAAAATATTATTTCTCTTAGCTAAAATTACATTTACTAGTTTCTGAGAGCTACGAAAATCCACAACATATTCATCGAGCAAAATATTTAGATGACTCAGAGGCACGAAAAGGAGTCAAAACAGGTACCCAAAGGTGGGTGATGATAGAAATCCTCAGATGGAACAGTGTCTTGATTTATCCATTCAAAGATATGTCAAAGCCCTACCGACGGCGTCAACGTTAATTATCTATTCTTCAGTAAAATAAAAGCATAATTTCGCTTCTAATTCTATTAGAAGTCTTTCTTTACACGAAAGAAATTTTATACAAAATATCCGTGTTTCTTCTGTTCTATGCATAATTCAATCCTTCGAATAATAAACATCGATTTTCAAAAATTTGGTAATTTTTTATTCAAGTTCTTACTTTTAAATAAATGATAAAATATTTTTTGAGAATGATCCCCAACGCCCACACTAGACCAAGTGTTTAAAGTAGTTTTCTCCTTGAACACCATATCCTAGCAGCGAAAATGTTTTTCAGAGTATAGTATAATTACAAGTTTCCAGGAAAAGAAAAGTAACTCCAGATAAAAATAAATGTAATGAATCGTCGTTTCAGCGATGTTTAGTATTAATTACTACCATTCATTCTATGTGCAGTAAACTGAATTTGCATTCGATTATCATACCAAATTACTTCGAAAATTACGAAAGAGGAACTACATATTGCTACGATTTACCAAAACTATGCTCTCTACGTTCGGCTTTACAAAAATTCCACTCGTAAAAATAAGTGAACAATGGAGGGAAGTGTAATAGTACTGCACTCTAATAAAAACCTGTCGATTTTGTTGGGATAGATGCAAGTGCAAATAAAGTGTTCACATTATATGGGTTATGAAAATTTGAAACAATTAAACTGCAGATTTGGCCCGTAATTGAGCACAAAATTATTTAAATTAGATATTTTATTTTGTAGATTTTATGTCCATGGAAACAAGCAACATTCATTGGTTGGTGATTGGTTCTGTAAACTTATGAAATCGAGCAAACTCATACGTTAGTGAACCTGTTTACTTTAGAATATCCCAAACTGAAACCTCACAAATACATGTCCCAACTTCATTGCGTCTCTTTTGGACGTGTAACTTTTCAGCAAGAATGGGATGTTTGAATTGTTATAGTTTTTGATACCACTTTATTTCCATATACACAATTATTTAATATATGAAAACTTTTGTAATGATGTTTCTGCCTTCAAGGACCTAAGTGTCCTTTAAAGTTCGCTAAGTGGACTGTATTTCTAAACTGTGTTGGCGAGCGTTAGCGAGCAGGGGGCAGGCCCCCTAGTATATATATAATTCTCTTACGTGGCTCACAAAAAAGACGTTATTTGTAATCGCGTTTTGGCAATACTGTACGATTGTTTGTTTATCGCGAAGTCTCGCGCTTCGATTGAATTTATAGCGTTATCGGATGAAATTTTATTGAAAAAAAAAAGGAAATTTTAATGAGCTGTTCCAGTTAGTTTATAATAGAAATCAAAGAAGGCGGAGGATCTTTTCAGGGCCATTTAAAAAACGGTCCTTTTCAAGACCAACAATTATAGTTCAACAAGACGCTTGCACTACAACTTTCGGCAACAAACTCAATGAAAAAGTGTGGGTCGTTTGAGTGCTGGGAAAATGTACACACAAACAACATGCTGGGTATTCAATTTCCAAAGCAACGCTCACATTTCGAGTCAAAATTTGCACAAAGTTTTCATTTGAATTCCGATTTTAGAGATACTGTATATATTTTTTCTGTAATACAGCAAATTTAGATTTGAAAAACATTTTATGGTAACATATTTTGTAAACAATCCCTTCTGCTAGGACACATGTCTTCATTGAGGCGAGCGACACGAGCATACGTTCGCGCAGCGAACCAATGAGGATTGCGAAGCAATCCTCCGGGGGTTGGCGAGCGTTAGCGAGCATGGGGCAGGCCCCCTAGTAATCTGAAAAACATCGCTTTCTTTCTTATCAGAATTCCATTCCCGGTCGAAGTATTGCAGTATCAACTAGTGACAGGAAGTTGCGCAAACGATAAATACGGAAACGGAAGTAAATTGGCTCATCAAATCAAAATCGCACTTTCAACTATAAATGTTTCACATTTTAAAAAATGGAATATCACAAATATGACTCGGTTTTGCACCTTGATTCACATTTTCAATAAAATGAGTCTAGTCTTTAAGTAGTTCAAAATATTTAAACTCGAGTTTCGCTCTTCTGTCTAGAGATGGGCGATCCGCTCAGGAGCTGACTCAAAGAGTCAGCTCTCTTGACGGAGTGAGCGAGCGTTGATTCGTTAAAAAAGAGCTACAGCTCTTTTTTAACCAATCAGGGCTCAAGAGCGGTAACTCTTTTTTGACGAATCAGCGCTTCCGCATGCGATTACCAGCTCAGTGATTCTTTTGGGAGTTGATTCTTTTCGAGAGCTGGCTCTTTTCAAGAACTGGTTATTTTCGATAACTATCGCTCTCGAAGAGTCAATTCCACATACGCTCTTTTGCGCTCCCCAGCTTATTGTTACTTTTTTGAAGTTTAAAATTTTTAAATATCTATGTATTGTCAAATCATAAATGTTATTTTTTTTTAATTTTTAATTCCATTTTAGGTTGAAAGGACATTTAACGGCTTAAGTCATACCACGCCTTTTAGCACTAATTAAAACTAGTTTTAAGATTGTTATTGAAACATATTCTAACAATTATTATATTATTTACTTAACATTAATCTAATAATAATAATAATAAAACCTCGATACCTCGGGTGTGATATCATTATAAAGCTACACAAAATTAAATTAAACGTAACTTGTTTTTATTGCATTGCCTTCACAAAGCAAGGCATTTTGAAAAAGTTTTATTAAAAGACAGGGAAGGGATTTGGATTTCGAAAATCTTTGGGGCAACGAATATTCAAGGGTATATTATACCTATATCTTAAAATGAATAGTTAAAATCTTAAGTATTTAAATAAATTATTAATATTTTTATTATTTGATTTCAAAATATCATTTAAATTATCAGAAAGTCTCATTTGGTCCCTAAGTAGTTTTAGCCCAGGACATTCTAGAAGGAGGTGTTTTACGGAAAAAGGGTATCGCTAAACTTTAAAACTCACAACGCGAACAGAATTTAAAGTTCCCCAAACAAAAATTTCTCATAAATATTTTGACTTTCTCCAGAGCTTTTGAATTTCTTCTAAATTTTGTTCCCTTGCTATTGACGGCGGGCCGGGATCAATCCCCTAAGGGAAAGATCCAAGGACAACACCTCGTGATTTTGAACCATGGTCAGATGACGAGACAACACCTGAGCTGAAACCCTCTCCCCAAACTAAAACCTTTCTAAAATTGTATTTGCAAAAAAAAATCTTTAAATTTAGATTTTGCCAGGTTTATGGTCTTTCAATGGCCAATTCCGGTGTTTTCCATACCTACTTCCTGTTTTCCCGTCTTCTTTTGACTTTTGGAAAGTCAAATAAGTACTTTATCCAATTAAATCGAAAACTTTTTTTGGAATTTTTGGTCAAAAATGACATTTTTAACGTGTTTGGATGCCTTTATTGCTACTTCTGTAATCTCTTTGGGTTCATGATGGCCGACCAACCGGTATAGTGGTTAAGGTGTTAGCCTCTAGATCGGAAGGTTCCTGGTTCGAATCCGGGTACGGGCATGGATGTTTGTAAGCGTATGGTGTAGAGGCGGCTGGTGCACCTTAAATCTGTCGTGGCCGAAAGTCCTCACGTTGGGTTGGCGTGGAAGTTTGGAGAGTGGGGTGCCAGCTCAGGTGTTGCTTCGTCATCTGACCGTGGTTCAAAATTACGAGGTGTTGTCCTCGGATCTTTCCCTCAAGGAACTGATCCCGGACCGTCGTCAATAGCCCGTTGTGTTCCTCTAGTACGACGTTAACTAAAATTACCATTACCATTACGTTCATGATGGGAATTACAAAAAAAAATTGCCCTCAAAGTAATTTATTCTTTATGTAAAATTATAAAGTTATATGAATTGACATGGTTTTGGGCCATCAATTAAAGTTTACAGCTATGCAACCGTATGCTGCAATGCCTTTCGTCCTCAGGCCCCGTCTCCCTCCTTTTGTTGATTTTAGAAGCAAACTGCGCAATTGCTAGATGAGTGAGTGCTGCGTGGGTGTTCAAGCACGCTTGGCGCCTCTTCGTCTGGCGCTCACGTGACAACGAGGGATGTTCGATGGCCCAAACATATTACATATACCATTGAGTGGCTAGCCCGGCGTTGTCCGTAATATAAGGTATTAATCTGGTGTAAAATTTTCCGCAGATTCCAAATCTGTTGAAGATATATTCAATTAAAAATTTATTTATTTAAAGAAAATAATATTGTTAGGTATCAATCTAAACTGAAATTTCTGCAGATTTCAAATCAGATGAAATTTTTACTCCATCTTTAACGGTCTACGAGATAGAAAAAAAAGATTTTTGACCTCAGTTAAAAGATTTATCGTCTGGCTGGGAAATCAATCGCGCAAAATCAAAGCGGAAACGTAAACAATAATTTTCTATGTGTTCTGCGTATGAAAAAAACTTGGCATGATTCCTAACCCTGACTGCAAGGTTGCATGAGTAGAAAACGTTCTCCGCATTTGAAAAATCGATGGAGAGTAAAATTATGAAATTCATTTAAAAATCTTCTAGATTGAATTTTAAAATTCGCCGTGACCCAAAAATTGCAAATAATTCGGACTACCTGTGTGCCAAATCTCGTTGTTGCAACTGCCATAGAATCGTCGGGATTTTGCAGCCCCAAACAAACACTTTCTTTATAATAGTAGAGACATCTCGATATGTTATATACATTATTATACATCTGAAAAGAGCGGTGAGTCATGAAAAAGAGCTAGCTCTTTTTAGTGAGCGAGCAGTTCCGATCCGATCCCTGAAAAGAATCATTTTTCCCATCATTACTTCTGTCATGATGAAAATACTATACTAAGTTACAGGCTTACTTGGCACAATAGGAATACGCTGAGAGCAAACGAAATAAATAGTTCCTAGCGCCTTGTCCGATATTTGAATGCAATGAGGCACTGCAACTTATAAATGTGATTAATTTGTTAACCCCACACATATATAATGATTTTTTGTCGAAATTAGCGTGAAATATTGAATATTTTGTCTTTTACGTGGAGCGTAGTAATTTCATTTAGAATCGCGCGCGCCAGCCAATAAGAGCCAACCAGCATTTTCCGCGCGCTCTCGATTCTTGTTGACGACATTGGCAGATGTTTAGTATTTACTTATCTTTCAGCTTACGTGCGTTGCATTTGTTAGAATTTGAATCTACGTTTGTGTATGTTGTGATTAATTATGGAATTAACTCCGGTTTCTAACTAAATTTCGCTGAATTTTATATATATATCATGAATTTCTAAAATTGTGAAGAATACTACCTTCCCATAAGGGTTTTTAAGGAGTTTCATATCCTATTTATGGAATATGTGATGATTTATTTAGAGGACACTCAAGGTTATTCTATTTATTTTACAAAGTTATTATATTTTTTATTCTATTAAAAGTTTGTAGAAATGTTAAACAATAATCATTAAAAAAATATTTACGTACATTACTTACAAAAATTGTTATAAATATAGTTCTAAAAATTAAAAGTTAAAAAAAATTATATGTTCTCTTCAATTTTATAAACTATTATATTTTTTAATGAGTACTATTTTTAGAATTCTTAAAATTTAAGATTGCTGTAATCGTGTGTACCCTCTAAATAAACAATCACATTAGCCATATGAAGTATATTGATTAATATTGAATGAAAATAACTCAATATTGTGAAATGTCGAAAACCGATATTTAGTATTATTGCCAGGAGGTCATTTTTACGCTGGGCAATATTGACCGACATATAGCACCCTGGCAAGAAAAGTGACAGCTCAAAATTGCAGCATTTTTGAAAAATCACAACTTTAAGAGGATACTATAAAACTTATATTAAAATACAAGTTTTAACTAATTGAAGTACAATCTTCTTTTAAATTTCAGGCAAGTATTTATTGCGGTAAATTCTATTATATTCTTTCGAACAGTAATATAACACGCTGGAGCACACCTCATACATATTTTTGAATGACAACCTTAAAAATTTCATTTGCTACCTATATACTTCTGCTTGAAAATTTTTAGGAAGCAATAACTTAAACAAACACCATTGCAAATTCAAAAAATATCTTTCGATATTATCTATTACTAACTGTATAAAAATGTCTTAAAACTACAATAATTATGCTTTTCTTATATCAACTGAGGCAAGCTGTCAAAACATTTCCGTGCTAAATTTAAGGCCAAATTAGATTAATGCGCCAAGTTGGAAGCTTGTAAGTTTGACTTCTCCCTGTAACCCAACACTAGACGGATCACTCACTTTACCCCTCCGCGAGGGCGGGGCGTCTGTGCCAAGAAACGTTGCAATCTAGTATAGAGAATTTGTTCTGGGATCCAACTATCGATCCTCTTTAAGACTGAGGATGTTGAAACCGTTACGGATGTTGAAGAGAAGCGGTAATTCCTTAAAAGAAAATATAAGATACTAGCCACTGCGCGGCCAGCACGGCGTTGCCCGTGACAGTTTTTTTCATGTGGCCAGGTGTGACCACTGCTCGCTAACCCCCGGTGGTTGCTACGAATTCAAATTTGGTTTGCTTCGTAAACCAATTGGGTATTCGTAGCCTGTTGGATAACAGCCATCATGGCGTTGCCCGGTTTTGGCTTGCTTCGCAAACCAAATGAAAATTCGTAGCCTATTGGAATGAATTCTCTGCGAATTCCAATTTGGTTTGCTTCGCAAACCAACACCACTTGCAATGCCGCAATGGCCTCGTCATTGTCGAATTCGGCCAAATTCCAATTGTGAAGAGAGCCAATCTGCGTGACGTCACAATCTTTTGCAAAAATATAAATATTTAATTGAAAAATTATTTATTAAACGAAAATTGAATACAAGGTATCGATCTGGTGAAAAATTTTCCGATGATTTCAAATCCGTAGAAAATTTTAATGTATCTTTAACGATCCCACTTTTACAAAAAAGAACTAAACAATGCCAGTCAAAATGTTTTTTATTTGTTTCGCTGGGCACAGTAAATGAATCAAACGAATGTCATTCTGCACTGCGGCCGTTCGTATTGTAAAAAATATAAAATTTCAATTTAAAAATTATTTATTTAAAGAAAATCATATTTTTAGGTATCGATCTAATGTGAAATTTTCCGCAGATTTCAAATGCGTTGAAATTTTTCTCCACTAGGGGGCTCCACCCCCTGCTCGCTTACACTCGCCAACCCCCGGGGTTGCTACGAAATCCAATCAGGTTTGCTTCGCAAACCAACACTCCTTCTACATATGCCATTTGGTTTCAACCAACATTCAAATTTCAAACCAACATTCCTTTCAGAGTGAAACTATCTGAATAATTTGTATTATCCTGATTTCACTTTACGGTCCATGACGTCACAGCAAGGTCTTCACCCCCTGCTCGCTTACGCTTGCCGACCCCCGGGGATTGCTACGCAATTGCTTCGCAAACCAATACCTCTTACGCAAGTGATTTCACTCTTTTTTGCTTTAACACTTAATGCACCCTAAACTAATAGCCGCATGAGTAAAAAATCTTCTGCCTCTTGTTCCCTGTACAATTTTAAGTAAACCCTGTTAATCTCCAACTTTACGATGTGTACTTTGTACTTTCTCGGTAAACCGTCTGAGAACAGAGGGAAAAAAGCGAGCCTTTTTCCTCGCCAAATAAAAACAAATAGTTTTTATGGCAATTGTTGCTACGATAAATTTGATATCTGGCAAACCCGATATTCAAAAATACAACCCTCCGCGAATACAATGTTCCGCGAGTTTGCTCCGCGAAATAAAAAATACAAAATTTGTGTCACCAACTTTTGATTGCATCAAATTTATTTATGAACCAATTTAAAAAATAATTGTACCGTAAAAAAGAGTACATTCTGAGGTATACTGCGATATTTTCAAAATTAAAAACTAATAGTAATACGATATAGATATGACAGTTTTAGTTTTGTATCGGAAATTACGATCTGAAAGTTCCGAAAATTGTATGACCAACTTTTAATTGCATCGATTTTATTTATTAACCAATTTGAAAAATAATTGTACCATAAGAAAGAGTGTAATGTAAAAAATTCAGTGATGTTCTCAAATTTTAAAAATAATGGTTTTTTCTGTAAATATAACGGTTGTAACAAAACGTAGCGAAAATATCCAAAGATTCCGAATTTTGTATGACCAACTTTTGATGGCATCCAATTTAATTATTAACACATTTCATAAATAATAATAAAATAATTCAAATAGTACCGTAAGAAAGACTACATTCTGAGGTATACTGCGATATTTTTAAAGTTAAAAACTAATAGTAATAAGATATAGATACGGCAGTTTTAAAAAAAAACTAACAAAAATGTCCCGATTTTTCCCGAATTTCAAAAAAATATTATCAAGAACCAAATTGAAAATTAAAAAAAAAACTTGACGAGCTGCAAAAATTTACGTTCAGAGGTACTCTTTAAAAAACTCACGGCTGAGGACTGAAAATTTGTATGTGTTTTGCTCACTCGCGGAAGAAATTTTGCTTCTTCAATTTTGACATTTAATAAACCCTAAACTAATAGCCGCATCGGAAAAAAAATCTTAATAATTGTCCAGGGAATACGATGAAGAACAAACCATGTTAATTTCATTTTTTTCCGATCAGTACTTCCTCGGGAAACCGTCTAAGAATCGAGCTAAACAACACAGTTTTCAATCCTGCTGCATCGGCGGCGGCTTCGGCGGCCGTAACTTTTTTTTTTCTATAGAGAGATTTTGAACGATCTATGAGATAAAAAAAAAGAACTCACTATCCCCAATTAAAACTTTTTAATTGTTTTGTTCTTCGGCTGAAAGCGTTCCTCCGCAAAATCAAACGGAAGCACGGAAAAATAAATTTAGAATCTGTCAACTCTTTATAGTGTTGCCATTCCAAAGAAAACCAAAAAATTAAATTCCGTTAAATTCATTTTAAATGTTCTAGATAATGGTAATTTTAGTTAACGTCGTACTAGAGCAACACAACGGGCTATTGACGACGGTCCGGGATCAGTCCCTTAAGGGAAAGATCCGAGGACAACACCTCGTAATTTTGAACCACGGTCAGATGACGAAGCAACACCTGAGCTGGCACCCCACTCTCCAAACTTCCACGCCAACCCAACGTGAGGACTTTCGGCCACGACAGATTTAAGGTGCACCAGCCGCCTCTACACCATACGTTTACAAACAACCATGCCCGAACCCGGATTCGAACCAGGAACCTTCCGATCTAGAAGCTAACACCTTAACCACTATACCGTTAAATGTTCTAGATTAGATTTTACAATTCGGACTACCTGTGTGCCAAATCCCATTATTGTAAGTGCTATAGATTCTTCAGGACAGTACATAGACACACCCATGCAGACTCTTATTTTTATAATAGCAGAGATTAATTGGACTACATTGGCTCCTGTCTAACACTGCGACGCACGAAAATCAACACAGACAAGATAATTTTAAGAAAATATTTAGGGATCCGAAAAAGTACTTCCAACAGAATCCGCCGACCTCACGCATAAATTTCAACATTGTAAATTAGAGTAGTGTTCGCAAATACACTTACCGCCAAAAGTTAAGCACGAAAGGTAAAATACGGAAAACACGACATGTACAGCTTTGATTGACAAGAAATGCGGCAGGAAAGTAGCAAATAGGGTTATGCATGAAACAAAACAAAGAATTAAATTCCACTATGAAAACAACATTGAACTATCATAAATTATAAGATGACGTCATAATGAAGTCATTAACAAAATGATGTATAAATCCAAAACAAATAAACAAAACTGACATTAATAGGGTATGGGACCACCCCTCATCCTCATACAAACTTTACAGCGTGTGACCATGCTTTCCACGAGTTGAACAACCACCCCAGAGTCAAAAAATCGCCGTAGAGCAGTTTGAAACTCTGTGAGAGTAGCTGGGGTTGGGAATTCAACTAGTTACCACCGTCCCAGCCTAAGCCATTCGGTGCCACGTAATTTTGAGCCGTGGTCAGATGACGAAGCAACATCTGAGCTGGCAATGGTAATTTTTAGTTAATGTCGTACTAGAGCAACACAACGGGCTATTGACGATTGTCCGGGATCAGTTACTTAAAGAAGATATCCGAGGACAACTCCTCGTAATTTGGAACCACGGTCAGATGACGAAGCAACATGTGAGCTGGAACCCAACTCTCCAAACTTCCACACCAACCCAACGTTAGGACTTTCGGCCACACAGTTTTAGGGTGAACCAGCAATCTCTACACCATACGCTTACAAACATCCATGCCCTGACCCGGATTCGAACCAGGAACCTTCCGATCGAGAGGCTAACACCTTAATCACCATACCGGTTGGTCGGCAGCTGGGGTTGGGAAACGACACAGCACGGTCGAGGGTATCCCAAAGATTTTTAATGGGATTAAGGTCGGGCGAGTATGCCGGCCAAACCATACGCGCAATCCCCTCACTCTCCAGGAAGTCGTCGACGATGCCAGCTCTATGGGGACGTGCATTATCATCCATTAAAATGAAAAAAGGGCCAACTGCTGCAGCGTACAATCTCACAGCGGGTTCTAGGACTTCATCCCGATACCGGACAGCCTTCACAGAACCCCGTCTATAGTTGTGAAGGTCGGTACGATATCCCAACGAAATCCTGGCCCACACCGTGATGCTTCCACCTCGGAATGCGTGATGCTCGATGATGTTCTGGGGCCGATTGCGTGTGCCTTGTTCTCTCCAGACCCTTACACGTTTGTCCCTTTTTTTTTTGCATATTTCTCGACACGAAACCGTGATTTTCTGTTACGTAACACATTTGCATACTTACATCTACCTCTGCAGCAAATTGCAGCTTCTCAAATTCAGATTGGCTTCTGGAAATTAATATTTTCCTCTCAGTGCTTAACTTTTGGCAGTGAGTGTTTTTAATTAACGCAATATATTCCATTAAATAAATAGAATTCGTAAACAGGTATATGCAATTTCATAAAAAAATATAGGACTTTTCGTGTATCATCATTCGCTAACTCTAAAGAAGCAAGAAACTCTCCATTCTTAATCACATCTTCAAAGAGATTGTTGAGTTAAGGGGACCGGGAAAGCAAAATTCGACTAAAAAATCAATTTCTATTTTATTGCTCCTTTATATAGTTCAAAATCTCCTATTTCCAATGATATATCACACTAGGTAATAGAATAAGAGGAAGTTTGAAAATTATGCACGTTTCCAATAAGCACTTCACATCTGACACGGCCTTTCAAATGTAAACAAACCGTTTGTGGACATTTCTAATCTTTGTTGCTCAACAATGTATGTTATATTTTTTACTTTACTTTACTCAAATTATTTTCGATAATCTGGTAACAGTATTAACTGTAATCATTTAGTTTTTTTCTAACTATTTTTATTAATTTTACCATGCGATATAAGTTAGCACTTTCTGAGACATGACATTTGATCTATTATGGACTAGCAATAAGGATATATGTTGGTTTTCTGCACAATATGCAACAATCTGGGCAGAATATTTTTATTTACTGTCAAGTAACTTAAATCCAAATCACGGTCTTTGTCCAGTTGGGAATGAAAGCTGGTGGAAATTTCAACGTGCTGTAGCTAAAAGTGATGTATATTACCATGATCAACACACACATATTACCTTGCCTTATACTGCCTACATTTTGAAGACAATTAAATCAAATTTCAGAGACTTGGCGAATTCAGAATTGTTGAAAAAATGTGTTCACGGAAAGACTCAAAACCCAATTGTATCGGTGAACAATGTGATTTGGACTCGCGTTCCAAAAAATGTGTTTGTAACCATCCAAACTTTAAAACTGGGAGTGTTTGATGCTGTTTCCTGCTGCAACAGTGGAAATATTATAAAGTGCTATACATTATCTAGAGTTAAAATCAATCCAGGCTGCCATTTTATACAAATTTTTGAGAAAACTGGACTAAGACCGTGTTATCGATGGAGAGCGAAAACTCTCCGAATACAGTAAAAAGGCCCGCCATAGAAAGAAAAGCATAAAAAAAAATTGAAGATACATGTATTAAAAATGAAAGAGATCACCCTTTATATAAATCAGGATTTCATTAAGGTTAGACGTAAAATTATTTATAAAAATTCATTTGAAATGTTTAAATCCATTTTTCTCAAAACTTAGATTTTTAAGTTTCATGCCCCATTTTCTCAGAGTCTACTGAACATAATGACGTAATATTTTTATGACATATTTGTGTTATATCTCTAAAGATTTTAACACGGGCATTTTTTGATTTTTTGAAAATTGAATTTTTTAGAAATTTAAATGTGTTAAAAAATGCTATCTGAAAAGTGATATTCAGTTAAAAATTTCTATAAAATTAAAAATTTTTAATAAAAAAAAAGTGAGCTGTTAAAGTTTGTATAACATATCAGTCTAACCACCATAAACATTTTGTGTTGATTACTATTATAGTTATTGAGAAAAAGGGTCTTGAATTTCGTGAATTTAACATGGAGGAGATAGAGTCTTCCCGGTCCCCTTAATTCATCACATCTGTCATCGGCATTTACCTTTGGTTGAAAGTCGTAGACACACTCCCAAGA
This sequence comes from Metellina segmentata, assembly GCA_947359465.1. NCBI lineage: Eukaryota > Metazoa > Arthropoda > Arachnida > Araneae > Tetragnathidae > Metellina > Metellina segmentata. Next base: position 71,644,037 of record OX375874.1, read on the forward strand.
GAATTGATTGCAAAACTGGTTTCACCTCTATTTTATTAATATTTCTAATTATATTCTTATTATTCTCTATTCTTATTAATTCTAATAACGTTTATATAAAATTTATCTTTGTTATTTCTCTTTAATGCATTTTGGGGATACAGTAGCCACTTTGGTAGAATCAGGGATTAGCAACCCTCGGGTTGCGATTTTACATGAAAAAATGGTGTACATTAAATCTGGCTTATACTCGTATGTCATCGCGTTATCGTGGTGTAAAAGTTGGTAGTGGGACGCCAGCTTAGGTGTTGATCTCATCATCTGACAGTTATTCAAAATTACGAGAGGTTTTCCTAGGATCTTTCCTTTCGTGATTCATCTAGGACCGTCGCCAATAGTCCGTTGTGTTCAGGGGTGTTTTTAGTGAACCCGAAAAGCCGTTCCGACACAGCTTATTTTTTACGAGAAATAAACAAGAAAAAAAATTGCAAAATATCTCCTTAAAACAGCGCGATCTTCGTCTTATCCTTATCCTCGAAAATATGATTGATGTTTCAAATTAACAAAAGTAATAAGCCACCGACGGGCAGTGGCCGGAAGGGGTGAAGGAAATAGTTTCACGTGTGGAAACCTGTCAAAACCATGAGAATGTAGACGTAGTTCCTAGCATCCTAGCTAGTTTTTTAGACCGTTTACTTCAAAGGATTTTTATTGCGTTTTTGTTTTTATGTATTCAAGTAATTTATTTTTTTTAAACTGTTCTGTTTGTGGCTAAGACATTTTGATTGGGGTAACCAGAACTTTGAACATAAACCATAAAATACTCGAAGCCGAATAATCTGCTTTAACTGTGGCCGTAAAAACCACAAATCAAATTATTCTTTGTTCGCTCAATCGCTTCTTCAATTCGCCTACTCCTTTGTTTCGGACTGCGCGTCTCTCTGAACTCACGCTTACGTTCATCAACAACTCGCCGTGTTCGCAACTGGGACTTATCTGATTTTGATCTACTTTTAAATTCCATCATGACGGAGACATGTGCGATCAAAATACCTTCGTACAATTTCGGAGATCCCGCTTTGTGGTTCCTAATGTGCGAGAGTACCTTTGAGTTGGGCACACTGAAACCGATCACCGAAAGCAGAACGATGTACAATTATATTGTTTCGCATTTACCAGCAGAAGTGGCCTCAATAATCAGAGACGTAGTAACAAATCCAAGCAAAGACGATCCATATCTCCACGTGAAAACGGAGCTTATTAAGCGCAGTGGGGAATCGTCACAACAAGAAATAAGGAAACTGCTTGTTGGAGAGCAGCTGGGCGATCGCAAGCCCACGGAGCTGTTGCGTGCCATGCGACGTCGCGCCGAGGCTCATAATGTTCCTGACGAACTGATGTTGGAGTTACTTCTTCAACAACTACCAACTTCAGCTCAAAGCATTCTCTCTGCCGTCACTGATGTTACATTGGACAAAGCTGCTGAAATTGCTGACCGTGTCATTGAAGTCGCACCCTTTCAAGTAAGTTCTTGCTCTGTTACTTCAGTCACTTCCATTGAAATTAAACTTCTGAGTGAAATAGGAAAATTGCATGAGCGAATAGATGCACTTTCGAGAGGTAGAAGTCTGAGTCGAAATCGAAATTCCAGTAAACGGGAACGTAACACATCTAAAACTAAATCGTTGGAGATGTGTTGGTACTAATGCGTTCTACGTATTCAGGAAACATGAACAGGTTAAGTTTAACAATTATAAATTTAATAAATAAAGATAAGTAGGGTTTAAGTTTAGTTGCAAAAGAGTTGTAGCAGACACAGCACACGTACAAGGTTAAAATGCTAAGTGAAGAGCTGGAACACACCAGTGGATGAGTTCACTTCAGTTCCACTCTCTGGAGTTTAGTGGTTACTGTCCGCTGCATACTCCCCTCCCAGTGTCAACGATACCTAGCTGGGAAGCGTACAGTACGTCCTGTACGAGTAGTTCTTGCCTCTGCCGGTAGTGTAGAATCAGTTGATTGGAGGTCAGCTGGTGGCTGTGGTAGGATAGGCCCCTTGTTTGTGACTATGTCCTCAGCGTTATAGATGAAGGCAGGTTTCACTCTATCCACGGACACTGTCACAGGTTTCCCCTTTATGTCCAAGTTAACCGTCTTGTTGTTGCACTTGAGAACACGAAAGGGTCCGTCGTAGGGCTGTATGAGAGGTTTCCTAACCAGGTCCCTCCTAAGGAAATCGTGTGATGCCGTTGAGAGTTCTCCATGGACAAACGTCGGACGCTTTCCATGGTGCTTGGGTGGCTGTGGTCGTAGCAGATTCATGTGGGCATGGAGCTTACCCACAAAACTGGCAGGGTCGCAGTCAGGTTTGCTTTTGTGGAAGAACTCTCCTGGAAGTGTCAGGGTTTTTCCAAAGACTAAATCTGCTGGGGTGCAACCGATATCTTCCTTCAGGGACGCACGAAGACCAAGAAGGATTGTTGGAAGAACCTCAGTCCAACGTTCGGTGGCGTGGCACTTTATTGCAGTCTTGAGTGGCCGGTGGAATTGTTCAATCATGCCATTGGCTTGGGGATGATAGCTTGTCGTTCTGGAACGGTGTGTGCCAAGGAACTTGGTAAGGGACCGGAACAACGAAGCTTCAAATTGCCGACCCTGATCTGTGGTTACTGTGACAGGGGTTCCATACCGTGACACCCAACAGGTAAAGAATGCCTCGGCAACTGTCTCTGCAGTGATGTCCTTGAGAGGCTGTGCTTCAGGCCATCTGGTGAACCTGTCAATCATTGTCATGCAATACGTGTATCCGTTGGATGGAGGGAGTGGGCCAACCAAGTCCAGGTGAACATGGTCGAATCTTTGAGAAGGTTCAGTGAAAGTTGATAGAGGTGATTTGGTGTGGCGGTGTATCTTTGATTTCTGGCAGGCTAAACAGTGTTTTGCCCATTTGGCAGAATCAGAGGACATCGAAGGCCACACGAAACGACTCTTCAACAAGTGAGTGGTTCGGCGTGTACCTGGGTGAGCCAAGTTGTGTAGAGCCGAGAACACACTCTGACGGTGCTCCTTAGGAATGTATGGCTGTGCCACACCAGTTGAGAAATCGCACGTGATCTCAAAGTCACAGTCCGGCAGCGTTACTCTCTTCAGCTGCAGGGCCGTTCCTGATGTCAGCAGCGTGTTAAGTTCAGGGTCCGACAGTTGGGCTTCAGCGATGGCTTGGTAGTTGATGGAACTTGGCATAGTTATGCTTGATATCCTAGACATGACATCAGCAGCTATATTCCTGGGCCCTGGGACATGCTGGATACTCGTAGTGAATGGGGACAGGAAATCGAGTTGGCGTGCTTGACGAGGAGAACATTTATCACTTCTCTGTCGAAAGGCGAAGGTCAGGGGCTTGTGGTCAGTGAAAAAGGTAAATTCACGACCTTTCAACATGTGTCGAAAATGCTTGACACCAGCAAATGCGGCCAAAAGTTCTCTGTCGTATGCACTGTAGGAGAGTTCAGCTGGGATCAATTTCCTGGAAAAGAATCCCAGTGGCTGAAGTTCCGAGTGTATTATTTGGTGCAGGGCTCCTCCAATTGCGAAGTCTGACGCATCCACATGCAAAGCAAGTGAAGCTGAGGGTGCTGGATGAGCTAAAAGTGTCGCCTCGGCAAGTGCTTTCTTGCAATTTTCGAATGCTTCAATGGCCTGAGAAGTCCAAGTGATTTTTCGAGCATCTCTTTTTCCGCGAGAACCTTTCAGGAAGTCGTGCAATAGGCGTTGATGCTCCGCAGCGTTGGGTACGAAACGCCTGTAGAAATTGGTGAAACCGAGAAATTTTCTCAAGGCCGTGACAGTCTCAGGCAGCTTATATTGGAGTACTGCACTCACTTTTTCTGGAAGAGGTTTCAGACCTTGGGGTGTGACGAGGTGTCCCAGGAACGTTAGCTCGGCTACACCAAACTCGCATTTGGAGTTCAGCTTGAGACCGTGGGATTTCAGTCGTTGAAAGATGATCTGCAAGTGCTCCTTGTGTTCCTCATGGCCATCAGAAAAGCAGAGGATGTCATCTAAGTAGACGTAACAGAAAGGTAATCCTCTCAGAACCTCATGCATGAACCGCATAAAGGTCTGTGGGGCATTCACTAACCCGAAGCATAGACGAGTATATTCATACAACCCCCAAGGTGTGGTAACAGCAGTCTTAGGAATGTCCTCTTCAGCAATCGGGATCTGGTGGAATGCTTTAAAGATGTTCAGCTTTGAAAAGACACGTTTCTCGTGCAGGTCATGGGCGAAGTCGTGCAAGTGTGGTATGGGGTAGCTGTCGAACTCTGTCACTCCATTGAGGCGCCTGTAGTCTCCTACTGGACGTACGGTGCAATCCTGTTTGGGGACTACATGTAGGGGGGAACTCCAGGGGCTCTTTGATGGACGAATGATGCCCTGTGCAATGAGGAATTCAAATTCGGCTTTTACTGCGTCATGCACCTTAGGATGTAGTCGCCTGGGCCTTGATGTGATTGGCGGACCTTTGGTTAGGATATGATGGACTGTGTTATGAGGAGTTGATCCTCCAAGTGCAGTAGGATTCGTAATCTCCGGGAAGTGTCTCAGGATGTTTCCAAAATCATCAACAGCTGCACAAATGGTGGTAACTGACGGCTGGAATGCAGGCATCACTGAGCAGAAAGTGTGTAGAGATGTTAGTTTGTTGATAAGCTTCTTTTGTTTGAGGTCAATCAACAAGTCAAAGTGCATAAGAAAGTCTGCGCCGATGATCGGTGATGTAACATCAGCGATGATGAATGTCCACTAAAATGGCTTTCTTAAACCAAGGTCGAATTGTTTGTTTACAAAACCATATGCAGGAATTTTGGTGTTGTTTGCAGCATAGAGGGCGAAATTGGATTGTGGCGCTGTTTTCTTGTGCGATGCTGGTGGAAGAACCGAGATCTCTGAGCCAGAGTCGGTCAAGAACTTTAGTCCACTCTTGCGGTCGTGGACAAAAAGCCTGCTGGTCTTGGTTGCAGCCTCCGACATGCCAGCTACTGTGACGGGACTGACACGTTTTTTTGGAAAGCACAAGGTGGTTTACAGTATAAGGCACGGTCACCAAACCTGTTATGGTAGAAACACAGTTCCTGGTTGCTGCTGCCCGACCTGGGTTGTCTGTTCGGGTTCGAACGGCTGCGGGACGATCTTCGATACGGATATGGGCCGCGGGAGAAGTTGCGGCTTCTTGACAGCTCCGCAACTTGCAGAGACAACTCCTCTAGCTTCTTGGCCAAAATGTCCGTAGATGATGGGACGGGCGGCCCAGCTGACGTGGCACACACTGCAGGGGACACGATCTCCGCGACTTTATCCGCGAGTATTGCCAGCTTATCCAACGAATCCGACGACGCCGAGAGGACCGTCTGGATATGAGGTGGCATCCGCTGTAGCCACAGATTCTGTAGGAAATCATCCTGCAACTGTGTTCCGGCAAGGCCGCGCATCTTCGTAAGGAGGTGGCTGGGCTTCTCGTCGCCCAACTGAAGATCACATAACAGCTTCTTAATCTTTTGTTGATCCGACTCTGCAAACTCCGAGATTAGGCGAGTTGAAAGTACCTTGTACTTTTCAGCCGTGGGTGGATTCAAGACGATGTCTGCCACGTGCTCCAGGGTTTCCGCGTCAATGTTGGCCACCAGCGCTGAGAATTTAGTATCGTCGCTGATGATACCGCTGTACGCGAATGCGTTGTCACACTGCGCAATCCAGAGGCGAACATTACTCCTCCAGAATGGTGGAATACGCAATGCGACGAGGGCGATCTGAGCTGACGCTGGTGACGAAACATCCCCAGCATTGGCAGTGTCCTCAGGTGCCATGTTGGAAGCTCGGAACGTAGAAGGAACACCGCTGGTTACAAAAAAAAATCTGCTCAGGACAAAAGCACGGGAGAAAGACGTCACGGCTGGGATTTAAGAACCGCACGGGGAAAAAAACTATGCGACTCACGCTCGCCTCGTGTAGAAGAATTCAATCACGATACATCGTAAGTAAAAAGTCCGTGTCACTTGTAAGTGATTTAAAAATCCGGCTGCATCGGTAAAAAGAACGTCGCTGGTCACCACATAATGCGTTCTACGTATTCAGGAAACATGAACAGGTTAAGTTTAACAATTATAAATTTAATAAATAAAGATAAGAAGGGTTTAAGTTTAGTTGCAAAAGAGTTGTAGCAGACACAGCACGGACAAGGTTAAAATGCTAAGTGAAGAGCTGGAACACACCAGTGGATGAGTTCACTTCAGTTCCACTCTCTGGAGTTGAGTGGTTACTGTCCGCTGCAGTACCATCATAAATTTGGCCCAAAAACAAAAAAATGTGTTTCCCCATGTAATTTTATAAAAAACGTGAACGGCCAGGCGTAGAAGCGACCTGCGCCTTGCCGAAGCATTCGCGTCGCCTTTTCGTGCGTGACAGACGCACTAACGTCAATTTTTTGATCGATACCGGATCCGACGTTTCAATTATTCCTGCATCTAAATTACAAAAACGAAAATTCTTCAAATGACTCTTTATGCGGCCAATACTTCTCCTATTCATGTTCATACTATTAAAACCCTATCTTTAGATCTTGGTGGACTATAAATGGACATTTTTAGTTGGTAATGTTTCCAACCCTATCATTGGTGCTGATTTACTATATAACTTTAATTTAGTACCTGATCTTTTTAAAAGAAAACTCATAGATTCTCAAACCAACATTAGTTCTCCTTGTAAATTATGCACCAGCGTTTGTCATTCCATTAAAACTGTATCTGGAGATAGTATTTATCACAAACTTTTAAAGAAATATCCAGAAATTACTAAACCACCACGTCCTGATCAAGAAATAAAGCACTCTGTAGTTCATTATATCGAAACTACTGGTCCTCCTGTAATTGCCAAACCACGTCGTTTGGCACCTGATCGTTTGCGTATAGCTAGGGAGGAATTTCAAAGCATGATTGATCTAGGTCACATGCGTCCTTCTAAAAGCAACTACGCGAGCCCCTTACATATGGTTCCCAAGAAAGACAGCATTGAGTGGAGACCAGTAGGGGACTATAGAGCACTTAACGCCAACACTATTAAGGATAATTATGGAGTACCTAACATATTAGACTTTACTTCTGAACTCCATGGAACCAAAATTTTTTCACACATAGATCTCATTAAAGCGTATCATCAAATCCCTATAAATCCAGAGGATGTTCATAAAACCGCCATTATTATTACACCCTTCGGTTTATACGAAAGCTTACGTATGCAATTTGGGCTATGTAACGCCGCATCTACTTTTCAACGATTTATCAATGAAGTAACGCGAACCCTCCCGTTCGTTTATTCTTTTGTTGATGACATATTAGTGGCTTCTCGATCATCAGAAGAGCATATCGAACATCTACAGATTTTATTTGAACGAATACAACATTATGGCCTTACTTTAAAACCATCAAAATGCGTTTTTGGAGTCTCCTCCATTGATTTCTTAGGTTTTAAAGTTTCCGAATCGGGTTTTGAGCCTCTGCCAGAACGTGTAGAATGCATCAAAAATTTCCAAAGCCAACCACTATCACACAATTAAGACGTTTCCTTGGATTATTTAATTTATACAGACGTTTTGTGCCCAAAGCAGCTCATATATTAGCCCCTTTAAATAAATTCTTAGAAGGCGTCAAAAATAAAAAGAAATCTAAACGAATTACAGTAACCAAACCTAATTAGTTACTTCAATGGACTGATGTGGCAGAGCAATCATTTACGGATGCTAAAAATGCCTTAGCAAGTGCAACTCTTCTGCAACATCCGATATCTGGAGCGAAGCTGAGTGTCTGGGTCGATGCAAGCGATTTAGCTGTTGGTGGTACTCTTATGCAGCTGAATAAAGATGCCTGGGAGCTTATTTCATTTCTATCTGCCGAGCTTTCCAAAAGCCAACGGAACTGGTCCACGTATGACGGAGAACTATTAGCAATATACACATTCGTCAAACGCTTCAGACATATGCTCGAAGTCGTGATTTCATCATTTTCACCGATCAAAAGCCTTTGATTTACGCCTTCAAGCAGAAGCCAGACAAGTGTTCGCCAAGACAACTCCGTCATTTGGACTATATCTCTCAATTTTCAACAGATGTCCGCCATACAAAAGGCACTAACAACGTCGTCGCTTTTGCATTATCTCGCATAGAAATTGACACTATCTCTTCTCCATTAAATTTTCAAGAATTTGCTTCAGCCCAAGCGAATGATTCAGAGTTAAAGGCGATTCTAACCAAAACGACACTTCACTAATTTTGGAAAAGACTTATTTTCCAATCCATGTCCGCCGGACAACCTCGACCATTTGTCCCACAATCATATCGAAAAATCATATTTAACCAACTTCATGGACTTTCCCATCCAGGAATCTTCGCTACAAATAAGTTGATAACTTCTCGATATGTTTGACCAGCAATGAACAAATGGATTAAACAGCAGGTATAATGTTGTATTCCTTGCCAACGTTCTAAAGTCCATCGCCACACCAAGACTCCACTTGGTACATTCAATCTACCAGATGCTCGATTTTCCCATATACATCTGGATTTTATTGGACCACTGCCATCATCTGACGGCCAACGTTATTGCCTCACGATAACGGATCGTTTCACTCGCTGGCCTGAAGTAATCCCGACTACTGACATGACTGCCGAAACAGTTTGTCGAGCGCTATTAAGTGGTTGGATTTCCAGATTCGGCTGTCCTACAACAATAACAACAGATCAGGGCAGAATTTTCGAATCAAATCTCTTTAGACAGCTAACTAAAGTGCTTGGAACCAACCACATCCATTCCGCAGCGTATAGACCCCAATCTAATGGGTTAATAGAACGTTTTCATCGTCACCTCAAAAGTGCTCTTAAATGCCATGAGCATACAAAATGGTCCGAGGTACTACCAATTGTTTTGCTAGGATTGCGATCTGCAATAAAGAACGATATTAACGCTACGTGTGCAGAACTTGTGTATGGAACAACACTTCGTTTACCATCTGACATTTTCTTAAGTGAACAAGTTTCTGCAACAGCCTTTCCATCATACGTAGATCAACTTCGCACCTTGATGCAAACTTTAAATCCAATTACAACATCAAAACATTGCAATGATTCAATCTATATTCATCCCTCATTGGAAACATGTTCACATGTGTTTTTACGTGTGGACTGTCACAAACCTCCATTGTCTCAGCCTTATACTGGACCACATCCTGTTCTTGATCGTTCGGAAAAGAACTGTCGGATTATTGTGAATGGCAAAACAATTTCTGTCACGTTAGACAGAGTAAAACCTGCTCATATTCTGCGTGACGATAGCAACATTAACTTATCTTTGCCTTCTAAATCTACAGAGTCCAGGGAATCTGTTCAACCTCTCACAACAAGAAGTGGAAGAACTGTACCTTTCCCCAAAAGGCTTATTGAATATATTTAATGTTATATTTGTACATATTAACGATTATCATTGTATATTTGTGTTTACTCATTCATTTTCAATTTTTTTAACACATTCTATTGTCACGAAAATGTGCGTATTTTTCTAAAATTTGTGTTTTTATATTTTCAATGTATATAATCCTCTATTATGATTGTATATCGTTCCTCGGTATCTCTCTTTCACTGGGGGGATACTCTGTGGAGAGTACGAATTGAAATTCGTTGTTCTTGTCAGAAGCAGACGATTCGCGTAATATCGCTCTCTTTCTCTCTCGGTGCAACTTTGTAATGCGCATGCGCGAAGCATTGCGAACGGAGCGCGTATCAATATTCTTACTTCTTAACTTTTCCCTTTCGGTCGTTGTTCGTCTTGTGTCTCTCTTCGTCTTGTGGAATAAATTATTGTGTTCTAATTCATGTTGTATTAATTGCACACCAACAAACACCACAATATGATTCATTTTTACTGAATGTATCCATATTGTAACAATCATATGCTTTTTTTTCTCCTTGAAGTGATATATTAATTCGCCCAGCAACCTTCTTTGAGACGATTCTGGTAGAAAAATTGCTGCCACGCATGCGCAGTGGCCCAAATTTGGTCCCTTGTCGCCACTCTTATTATATAGGCACTCTACTTTGGACAAGTAAAAAGTCAAGACAAGGCCTTAAGATAATAGCCAATCTACTTCTCGAAATAAGACAAGAAGATCTATCATAGCAGCCCATCCCATGATAGCAAGTGTAATTGTATTGTAATATTGAGAAACATAGGCGGCAACGCATGTGCTGTGCGGGGTTGCTCACAACCCAAAACTACACCGTATGTCTTAGGGCGGGACTGTTTTGATAAATTATAATTTGGTAATTTTTTTTAGTTAACATCGTATTAGAGCAACACAACGGGCTATTGACGACTGTCCGGGATCAATCCCTTTAGGGAAAGATCCGAGGACAAACACCTCGTAATTTTGACCCACATCAGATGACGAAGCAACACCTGAGCTGGCACTCCACTCTCCAAACTTCCACACCAACCCAAAGTGAGGACTTTCGGCCACGACAGATTTAAGGTGCACCAGTTGCCTCTACACCATACGCTTACAAATATCCATGGCCGAACCCGGATTCGAACCAGGAACCTTCCGATCTATAGGCTAACGCCTTATTATAATAAAAAATTTATATAATAATACCAATTAAATTATATACCACTTAAATTATAATACCAATACTCTGAATAAAGCATATCAAATTCCGCCCACAATTCTGGACAACCAACCCGCATCGAGGGCGCTGTAAATCATATGTTCACTGAAGCCTCTGTATCTTACTGCTCTCTGGCCAAAGACAATGAGTCATGATAATCTGGCAACATAAAAACCACACACAAAACCGTACATTTGTTTCGTAAACATTACGCAAAAATATTTTACAATGAATATTCTATGAAGTTCCTCTTATTCATCTCACAAATTATGATAGCAATGAATAATGTACTTACATTCCATATAATTTTGATAACTTTCCTGCAAGTTTCTCACTGTCAACGATTCGGACATCCGTCAAAAACTTTATTTAGAGCTCCGTCTGCTTCAAATCAATTGCATACAAATGTATTTGATCACTATGCGGATGACCATACTGAAACGAACATTTCTCCTGAAACTCGTGTCAAGCGGGCTGTAATATCTCCATCTGCTGGTGCTTCTTTGACCTCCAATTTTTCATCAGTAGTAAGTTCATTAACTTTGTAAAAGTTAACAAGAAAAATTTTTCATTGTATTGTGATTTCAGTTGTCCCATACATCTTCAGATGTATATAGGAAAGTTCCTCAAACAGGAAATCTAACTTGAGTATTGTATTTTTTTTTTAATATGTTTTATTCATCCTGCCAAATTATGGTATTAATTACTGATTTAAATCAGAAAAAAATGAGACATAAAACTTTTCAGTTCTGGATGTTTGGTCATTGTTTTTGATTTATGCTAGTTTAATGTCACCGGCATAGCTCCACATACATAGTCCACAGTTTCAAAATATCTTCATAACTTTCTGTTGCAAGTGTCGTCTGTGCATAGTTTTGTTCTATCAGTGCATTAGTTTTATTTTGTTTGAAAATATTGGGTCATCCGGAAAGTTCTGCTGGTTTTTTTTTATGATAAATACCATTGAAGCAGTACAAAATCTTAAGAAAATATTATTGCATTACATAAGTACCATTTTGTTCTGTGACTTTTTGCCATCTTTCCGGCAGCTGGAAAATTATTATTTTTTTAAATAAATCATTAAGTTTATGTGTAAAGAAGTTGTCAAGGTTATGTTTGACAGTCTCCAAAAAATTGAACTCCATGTCGTTCAGAGAATTTTAAAGTGACCTGAAGAGGTTAAAATCTGAGGGTGCAAGGTCAGTTGAATATGGGGAGTGACACAAAACATCTCAGCCATACTCAATAAGTCTTTGTCTGACATTCAGCAAAATGTGAGGCCAAGCATCGTCGTGTTGGAAGACGACACTTTGACGATTGTTCAGTTCTGGCCACTTTGTTTCGATTTCTGTTTTTAATACTGCCACTTGAGAACAGTATTTTTCCGAATGTATTGTCTAATTTTGTGACAATTCACAATGAACAATTCATTTGTAGTCCCACCATACACAAATATTACTTTTTTGGGATGCAGCCCCTCTCAATTTTCTTGGAGAGGTTCATTTGGCTGACCCCTGATCTTTTTCCTGTAACATTATTTTATAATAACCATGTCTCATCTCCAGTAATGAGCTGTTTCAAAAAAAGAGCTTCTTCATTTCATTTTAGCAAAGAATAATATTCCAATATTCGAGCAAGCATATTCTGTTGTGTTAAAGTATGTGGTACCCATACATTGTAGCAGCTTATAAACTCAATCTTCTTCAGATGATCATGAACTGTACTTTTTGGAGTATTTAGTCTGTGTGATAGTTCCTGAACTGTGTAATGTGGATTTTCAGCAATAGTATATTTTAATAGGTCCTCGTTTAGAGAGGATGGTCATCCAGAGAGGACATCATCTTCGAGGCTGAAATTTATCAAACCACCTTTCAACTGTGACATCAGAAACAGCATTTTGTCCATATACAGCATACATTTTACAAGCAGTCTGACTTCCATTTTTTCCTTTTTTAAATAAAAAAAGCATAATGTTTTAAATGAACTTTTTGGTCCACCATTTCCTGCACTGCAATGAAAAAAAAATTATGACACAACACAAGCTAAAATTATGCAGTGCACGCAGAAAAGACCGAATTTACACATCTGCTTCAATCAAGGTCACTCCTTATCAGCGGTAGCTAAATAATAATAGCAAAGTGTGCTTTGATTTGAAAAACCGCAGAACTCTCCGGATGATCTAATAGATAATGTGAGCAGGCGAATCAGTGTTTTAATACTGTTTTTTCCTTGTTGGAGTACCCTTATTTGGTGCATCACTACTATTTCACTGGTATTATTTTCAATAAAGCTGGATTCAGGTGAACAAGATCTAGACTAAGTTATGATCACACCAATTTAATTTGTAGCTTGTTGCAATGCAGAATCAATCGTATCCAGTTTGGCCAAGAAATTGAAATTTCACCATTTCTGAGGTTTACCTTAATATTTTTATAATTTATGTTGTGCTTTTTTTTTTTTTAAATAAAGGGGGTCAATTTTGCTTAAAATTCTTTAAACTTAAAAACATATATAAAAGTCCTACTTTGAGGAATTATTATACTGGTGCTATTAAATTAATTGTACCTTATTAATCTCACTAAAAAATTTTAACTGAAGGGGCATTTCACAGTATTAAGTTGTTACGGACTCTACACTTCAGAAACATATTTTATCCATATATTCTCTTACAGTGAAAAGGTTTAAGCTAAACTTCGAGTAATTTTATATTTTAGTATGTAATTAAAACAATAGCATTGAAAAAGATTTTTAAAATTCAAATTTATATTAAATATAGAGATTTATATTGCATGTTACGGACTCTACATTAAAAGGACATGGATTTTTTTACTTAAATGGAAGTGGCATTCACTCTGAAACTAGCTGTTATTTCTATCTACTAAAAAAATTTTTTAATATTTTAGTTCATATATTAAATATCTGCACCACAAAATAAAAATTGGAAAGGACAAAAATAATTTTAAATTAATTTTTTATTACTTAACTCCTTGTTTACAAGCCTGTTACGGACTCTACACATTTGTCTAGTGAATATTAATGAAAATACTGAGAACTGTGTTCAGACTATACAACAAAATTGTTTTACTGTTCAATTTTGGAAATGATTGATGAAATTTTTTTGGCTTCATTATATGCAAAACAACGTGCCGAAGAATCAATTGGTAGTGGGTCACTGGGTAGAATTGACAGATAAGTGTCCCAGTTAATTTCTTCAAACTCTGCTTTTGGCATAGCTTTAAATTTATTTGTTGAGATGGGTGTAAGTTCAAACTTAACAAGCAATTTTTCTTCTGGTAACATTTTCACTATTTGTCCTGGCCACCAATCATTACTGTAAAGTACAGCTATCCAAGTGCCTACATCAATGTCGGGTTTGGAAATGCTTTGGTCAGTGCTTATAGGTAATGATAGAGAATTCTCATTCCTATGAATATCCACATATCTTTTCTCCATATATTTGGAGTTAACTTCTGCAAATACTTTTCCCATCATCAACATAAAAACTGTGCATTCTTCTGATGCCAGGGATTGATGTGACTGAGCTCCATCTATTTTCAAGCTTAAATTCATCAACAGTTGCTACCACCTCAGTTTCAGGTACAAAAAGAATGTTTATTGATTTAGCCTCTCTTTTAGCAATGACATAGAAATCATAGGCATTAGATGGCACATCTTTTTTTTTTGCATGGTACAGCGCCACACACTTCTTTTTACTTCTCCTCCTATACCATCTACTGGTCCTTTTCCATGCGCTGTTGGAAAAAAATTCCAGCTAGCAGTGCAACCGTGGTCTTCCATGTGGTTTTTCAAATTGCTCACAAGGTTATACTTATTTTTTAATTGGCTACCACAACCATCTGACCAGTAATGGATATGTGTAAATGGTCTTTTCAGTTTATTCTTTACGTCATCCAAAATAATTCTGTTAAAGGTGAAAACTTCCTTTTTGCAATGGGTTAGGACATCTGAGACAATTGCATCGGAAATATGCTGCAGTTCTTCCCCAACCTTATAATATACAACAACTGTAAATACAGTCACTTGCTCTGGTGACCAGTGAGCTTTCATGATTTCATTTTGTTGTTTCAGACTATAATTTTCTGCAAAATCCTCTTGAATGATAATCTGACTTCCTGTCAGTTTCTCTTTTAGATACCGCATGTTTTCGTGCTGCCATTTTACATTGTATACATGCCGGGCAAATGAGTGCAGCTGTTCTTTAAGAACTTGTATCCCTTCAATTAAATTTGTTTCAACAACTTCCTTTCTTACCTGACCATCACAGGTAACCCATTGAAAATAGCTAATTGTTATGTCTTCAGTGACTGAATCAAAATAGGAATCCAATGAGTTAACACCACAATTATCACATTGTCTATCAATGCAACATTCGCTATCAAAGCTACACACAGTTTCGTTAACCAACTTTGTAGTGCTGTCAGGCAGTGCGGGTATAATTTTTCTAATTCCTTGAATACACAAGTTAAGATTTTCATGGTATTCACACATGCACACTTCTTGATCACGCTCACCAGATAACATAACGTGTCCGGAACGTTAAATTGTGAACTTGATAAAACCTATAGTGTTTTCTGCTGAATCATTTTTATAAATTGCATGAACTTCTTTTAAATTATATAGCAAGACCCTCTTTTGAATACGCATTCTTTTTTCATCAGCATTTTTTACCGACTTGTAGTCTTTTTTACCTGGAAGTAAACGACTTATATCGTCCCTTTCATAAAAATTGGTTGCATTTTCCAATTCCTGGTTAGAAAATGCATCTGCCCTCTTCTTCAAATTTTGTACACTCTTGGCTTTCAAATGTTTCATCAGCAAGGGAACTTTCTTAGTTGGTGACATTTTCTTTAAAATGCAATCCATAACAGCTGCTGCCTTTGTAGGAGATTTAGGCATAGTTTTCATGGCTCTTCTAACAGCTTTTCCTAAAGATTGAGGTGAAGGGTATTTACACGGTGATGAGACATTAGCAGCTAAAGCTTGACCTTTTGCTTTTTTCTTTTCACGCCATGCTTTCTGGTAAGAAGTGTGTTTTTTTTTCGCTGCTTAACTGAACCACAGGTGCTATTCTTGATTTCCAAACGCTTCAAGCGTTTTCTTTCTCAGTCTTTCTTCTTTGCTTCTTCATGTGCATCTTCATCTTCATACAATCTCTTTCTATGTGTTTTCACACGATCTGCAGAATTACTAGGCATTGTAGAAATGTGTTTTCTAGAAAGAAGTAACCAAGTTTTTATGTACTTAAAAACTTTTTCTAAAATTAATTATTAATTTAATAATCCAAACTTAGAATTCTGGATTACAAAAGTATTTTTCAAAAACAGCTATGCATAATAGATTATAGTTAATAAAAGTAACCAATTTAATGTATTCTAAACTTTTTTTAGAACAATCAATTTAATAAATCTATATTAAAAATTCTGGATTCCAAAAATATTTTTAAAAATTGCTATGCATTACTTTAAAGTAGGGTTTACAAATCAAGAAAACATTGAATTGTTCTTTAGGTAAATGATTATATATTTAAGAGTTCCAAATAAATAAAACAAATCAACTTTTGTTTTGAAATAATGATAAACCCCTAAACATTTCTAAATGCTTTAATTTTTGTTAATGACGTTTAAAAATGTCATATTTCTACTTTAAACAACAATATCAGCTTACCTTACAATACAGTTGAAAAGACTGATTTTTCCAATCAAATTCAAACAAGGTTGAAAAGAAATAAAGTTATGCAAGTACTGGAAAACTGAAACTATTTGTTCTAAAAGTTAAAGTTAAAGTAGTTTTTTGAAGTGAAATTTTCATTTTACCTTTAAAGTTGAAGTTCTGGTTGTTTTATGTTGTGTGCTGCAGACAAATAGAAAAATGAAAACCCTGTAGACAAAAAACATTCTTGCCAAATGTAGAGTCCGTAACATTTTGTAGAGTCCGAAACAAAATTTTAGAAATTCATAAAAAATAACAGAATTGAACAATAGGGGAAATCAGCTAACAATATTGTAACACCATTGTTGGAATTAGAAAATATTGATTTTGGTAAATATAAAATCATAATTAAAAATTTTAACAAAACTTTTCATTCTAATTTTGTTACGGACTCTACAACCATCATTTTCACAAGCTGTTAATTTTTATAGAATACATTTATCAATTAAAATTATTAGCCATAATGGAGATGTGCCAGAACTTTATTTGTCCCCAGTTGAAGTTTTGTTTTAAAAATTTGTTAAAGCCATTAAAAAAAATAAAATTTATTGTAGAGTCCGTAACATTAAAAACTGAATTTTTGATGTTCTAAGTGCAATTCTATGCAGAATATAAAGTAAAAAAAGAAAAGAATGTGATATTCATGAACTTTAGAATGTGCTCTTTCAATATATGTAATTATTTTTAATTTTTATTAAGTTTCGTTACAGACACACCTATGTCTCAAATACTGTGAAATGCCCCTGAAGCAAGTACATTTTGCTGAAATATACTTGTTTTGTTTCAAGGAAATGGAAGTTTTCCTTGTTAGATGTTTTTATCACAATTAACTTTTACTCACAGGGTGATATGTAGTATCCGATATGTTACAACTTATGCTGAATTATAGCCAAATGTGGTAACTTTCCAGTTTGCGCGCTTTCATCCATTTTAAGGCAACTCTTCGTATATCTGGGTTTTTTTTGTTTTTTTAACATCAGTTGTATCTGTGGTTGTTCTATCCGGAACTCTCGAATTTTTTGTTGATTCTTTCAAGTAAGTTGCACTTTTATTTTGCTTTAATAGGGTTAACCCCTTGTGGATTTTGTGTTTTAAATCGTAAAATATGAGATATATAAATAGGATTAATTTGTAAAAAAGGAAAAAACAATTTATAAATTCAATGAAACAAATTTTAATTGCAAATCTTCTAATTTTTCTGTGTGGTATTTACTCTAAACATGTACTTTTTTGCTTTGTTTCATCAACTAAGTCCAGGTTCATTAATTTGTATTAAACACACTGGATGGTCTTTGTGTAGGAAATTCTCAAAATGTACAACATGGATGAACCAAAAAGTGGTTACATGCATGGAAGCCAATGGTGATTATGTCTTGCTGGCAGGCAGGGGTCTTGCGTTATACGCTGTTACTTATCTACAAAAAATTTCATCCCGGTAGAGTGTTTAATACGCATAGAAGCCAGCAGTGATTGTGTCTCACATTCAGGCATGGGTTGCATGTTGTACACTGTGACTTTTCTACCAAAAATTCTTTTCGTACAGTAGTTTATACGCATGGAAGCCAACAGTGAAAGGTTCTTGCTGGCAGGCAGGGGTCGCACGTTATACGCTGTGACTTAGCTACAAAAAAATTTCTCCAAGTATAGTAGTTTATATGCATTGAAAACTTGTGCGTCATATGCTGTGACTTGTATACAAAAATATTCCTCCTGGTACCTGGTTACAAAAAAAAAATCCTCATTTTCAATTCCATATCTTCATCTCTGACCAAGAATATCCCCATCGAGTTGTCCACAAAATGCTAAGTAAATTGCTAGAAGAATTCTAAAATGAAATTTCATCTCAATTATAGATAGAACAAACCTCCATTGATTTTCCTCACATTGAAAAATATTTGGTGGATTATCGGGATACCAGAAAAGAACTGACTTATCTACAAAAAAAATTCCTTAATTTTAATTTCATATAGAGTGTAAATCCGGAATTGTTGATTGAACATCCGGACGTTTCGCTAACCAGCGTTTTTTTCCACCCCATTTTTTTCATCTTTCTGATTTTCTTTTTTTAATGAGTTTAACATGGATCTATTTGAGGAAACAATGCAAAATAACGAGCGGACATGTTCAGAGAAAATACTCCTCTGTAAAAATTAGAAGATTTGCAAGTAAAATTTGTTGCAGAGAATAGAAAACGTTTTTCTTTTTTAAAAAATTATTCCTATGTACATAATGTATGCAAAGGTTCACAGTGTGGATTTTGCTATATGGTGGCCATCTTGGATTGGCTGTCATCTGGTTTGGCGGAAAACATCGCTTTGGCGACTAACTTATTGGATGCTACCACTCCACCGTTATTGAGTTTCATCAAACTTCTTAAAGCCAGTTCAATAAATGAAACTGCTGTGTTATTTATAATTTAATACATGTGCTCTCATTATTAAGACATAATTGGTTTTGTGTAATAAGACAAGAATTGTGCGTCATCTGTAGTATTAATGTCATTATCCTGAAAGGTTTTGTTACTTTTAAAGGTTAATAAGCTATATCACGGTTTAGTTGCCATCGTATTTTGAAGTTGGCACTGTAGCTACTTAATGTATAATGTTATTAGATAAGTTGTAAAAAGGCGATTCCATCTCATAATTATCACTTCTAGTTATTTTATTTCAAATGCAATTGTGTTGTATTATGTTTGTTGAACAGATTTTAGACTTAAGTACTGTTCATAATTAAATGCTAGTCAAGTAAGCCTTCTTTTGACATTCAGTTCGAATTAATCTGTTTATTTTCAGTTTCGTTTGAATGACAGCCATGAAAGGTTATCTGTCCATTGGGCAGGTAAAGGAAGTGATGTTTTGATCTGCTTAGCTAGAGATCGTCAACAAAATGCTCGTTCCACTTCTGCTGTCTTCATATCTTATGATTATGGAAAAACGTTTGTTGAAAAGCAAACTGAGTTCATGAAGATATCGGATACACAGCCATCTATCATATCCATGTTCTATATAAGTCCTGTGATTAATAGCCATGTAAGTTTAAAATAATTACACATATTATTACTATGTATGTATCATGTCTTATACCTTTATCTATGTTCTAATGAATATTTCAATCATTGATTACCTAATGTTTGACTACAGCAATTAGTTTAGATCTGCGATTTTCAGTCATTTTTAGCACACATTTACTAATTACTAAAATTCTGTTGGTGTAAAAAAAAATATTTTTATGTTTTGCAGTAAATTGAATTAACTGGCTGATTAAACAGTAACTGATAAAAAAAATGTACTATTTAAATATTAATTTTTTATTTTTAGTTCAAAAAATAAAACTTGTACGCATCTTAATATATCATCTTTTAATTATAGCTTCGAATACATTTGAATAAATTCAAAAGATGACCTATTTTTCAGTTATGATGTACCTCTACCCTGTTTTTAAATATTTATTTAGTAAAAAAGATGCTGAACATTTCTGAACTATTTTTAAGTAGAATTATAAATATCAAGATATTGCTATAAATTGGATTGTTGTTGAAGATGGAAAATGTGAAAACAAAAATGGGAACAGCTTTGAAACTAATATCTAGATTTTGGAAATTTTTGGTTCCAAAAACTGACATCAAGAGGAAACTCCAATTATTGCTTTTATCTTCTGCAAGAAATAGGATACAGTTTTGTTTGTTTTAATTAAATTAAATTATCATAATTTTATTTAAAAAATAAATTAAATCAATGTTACTTTTTAAGATTAGATTAATAAAACTAACATTTCCATTATTCAGGAACAAAAACATGATTTCCTCCTGATAATAAAATAAATCTCGCTGATTTAAAGGATAATGATTGATATTAATTTTTATTTGTTTCTAATTTTGTTACAGTATTGTTAAAATTATCTTTTGATAACAACAGGTACCAATAGTTTGAAGTAATCATTAACATTACTATAAGAAACAAGATTTATGGACAGTTTTATCTTAACGTGCAGCGTGTATGTGTTTTATTTTTGCATATTAGAATGTTGCAAACATATTAAAACTAAAATTTTATGAATACATTAAAAACTATTTTATTTCAGTACATATTCACTGATGTCATTCACAGCCACATTTTTGTGACTCGTGATTATGGAAAGACATTTCAGAAGCATTCAGTTCCTTTTACACCTGAAGTTATTGCTATGCATCCAACTAACTCAGAGATTATTTTGTCAGTAGACAAAAGTGACCCCTTGAAAAAGGTAATTTCAGATTTTTATATTTTTAAAGTTCATATATATATTTTACTGTTTATTTCACTCTCAAATTTCCAATTACAGTATGGAACTATATTAAAATTTATCCCCTCAAATATACTATTCTCCACAGATTCTCCTCTTAGCTTTCCAGAATAACTCCTTTTTCTCCTCTTTTCATTCACTAGTTTGTTTCATTGCCATGTCCACATGTTTCCAATACATCACACCAATTTTTAGGTTTTGAACTTCCAGCTTCACTAATTATGACCTCAAACAATCCTATTCACTGTATTTGCTTATATTTTCCTTTTCTGATTGCTGGTGCATAATACTACCATAACTCTTGAATACCTAATGTGACTTTTATAGAAACCCCACATTTTCTGCCAATAAACTCATATTAGGTCCCCTAATCCAATATTCTTCCTGTAAATTCATATCCTCTTTCTAGATTTATTTTTTAACTATGTATTTCATGGGTCCCTTCAATTAAAATAACTCAGTCGTTTCTAACTCCATTGACAAATGTTCAAAACCTCTATGCTCTTATCTATTACTTTATGCTCGCCTTTGACTTCAATAAACCATTTTCCTGAAGTTTTCTGTCTCAAAATTGAACTAAATTGAATCGGACATACAATACTGTGGATGCCTCAATTAACTATACAGACCGTTCCTGCCACGACCATGACTTAAGTTTCTGTTATGACATAGACTAAAACTAGTGTATTTCATTTATCTGTTATAATAAAAAGTTTTTATAGCTTATTTAGTGTTTCAATTGTGCTTTGTGTTTAATTCTAGTTATGGTTCTCAGAAGATTTCGGAGTATCGTGGAAAGAAATCCAGTTGCAAGTTAAAGCATTTTATTGGTAAGTATGAGTTAACAAAACTGAAATTACTTACATTTGGCTTTCATAGACTAATAAATTATGTATTTGCTGTAAGTTCTGTTTCAGTGTTTATTAATTATGATGTACATAACAAAATACCTAAAATTTTATTTGTAACATTTAGTTTTCTGTGTAAATTTATTGAAAATATGAATTTAAAATAAAAAAATTTCTTGCAGGGGTGTTACTGGTGTCGATCCTGAAAATACAATCTTTGTTGAAAGGATTGAGCCTAGAAATTTCACAACATTGTTGTCATCTTCTGATTTCTTCAAAACTAGAAACAATACGAAAGAATTAATAACTAACATTGAAGATTTTGAAGTGTGGGATAAATACTTGTTTGTTGCACGTAAACAGGTAAATATTTTGAGTGTGACATCTATCACTGAAATTGTTCTTAGTGAAATTATATCTTTACATTTTTTTTTCCAGCATTTGATTGGCTCCAGACATCCAGATGGAGTTCTGCAACTTTGGGTTTCAATAAACAGAGGAAGTTTTAAAATGGCAGAATTTCCCAGCCATCTTGAAAGGAAGGTAAGTGAATGAATCACATAAATTACTTATGTTTAGAGCCGTTGTAGCTCAGTCAGTAGAGCGTCGGGCTCGCATCAGAAGGGTTGTGGGTTCTGTCCTCGGCGGAGCCTGCAATTCTGATGATTGCAAGATCGGCGCTTCGACCTGGCTAAAGACCGTCGTGTTCACTAATGGTGACTGGGGCACGTTAAATAGGTCGTGGTCACAAAGTCCCCCATGTTCCCATACCAAATCAATACCTCTTGGGATACCTGATCAGGGGCTTATCGGCCTCTGATTGGGATCTAAATTACGATATGTGTGAGTGAATGGATGTATGAAAGGGACCTTCCTGTAAATCGGATGTGTCATGTATGTCGAGCAAAAGTCGGACTTCCTCCCAATGGGGCTCAATAACATAGAAGGTGCACGCCTCTTGCTGTCTTCGACGGGCCTGGCACTCCTCTGGTCTGCCTGTGTAGGCATGAGAAACAACAACTTATGTTTATTAAGTATTTTGACAGAATTTCATATTTTCCTCTTTAGATTGTAATATTTTTCTACTTTGTTGATGTGTCATTGATAAAAGTGAATTTGTCATCTGTTTAGTGTAAGATTATATGAAATAAATTAAATTGAATGTTTTTAGAAATCTAGTTTCAATTCTACTTCATGAAAAATCTTTATATTATTTCAATACCAACTATGTCTTGTCTCCCATCTATGCGAGTGTACTTTTGGCAATAAATAGTACTGTATGAAAAACACTGAATTTATTTTCAAGTTAGGGTACGAACACTCAGCCATACACTCTTCTCTCAGGAAGTATTTTCTTTAACACACAGCATCCTGAGTCAGGACAAGATCTGATCAAAAAGTATCCAACTTTTTTTTTCCAACTCCAGGAGTGATGATAGATAGATCCAGGAGTCACTGGCAAATACAACTTTAGACTGCTTCACGTGTAAGAATGTTTGTCAGACTTCAGTCTGCTTGGAAATAGTGAACATACAGAACATGCATATTCTGTATTTGCGCCGACCAACCGATCTAGTGGTTAAGGTGTTGGTCTCTGGATCGGAAGGTTCCTGGTTCGAATCCGGGGTCAGGGCATGGATGTAATTGTGCTGTCCTTAGTTAGGGGTAGTGATGGTCGCCCATTGGGTGCCCCTTCACAAATGACCATCGATTCCCGTCCTTGCAGTGGCCTTATGATTAGCAATCGAGTGCCCGCCGTAATTTAAAAAATAAAATATTCTGTATTTGCTGCATTTCTGTTTCTAGCTAAAGTGACTTGTACAAGACTTGCTGGAATGAGTCAGTGGTGATCTGATTTTCATAGTCAAAGTTTCATGTTTCAGTTTATTCATAGTTTCATATTCAAAGATGGGTTGTGGGTATATAAACATAATTTACTTTGTAACAGGCATAATCATCTCATTGGATAACAACAGAGTTTTTATGGGCCAAGTTAACAAAGCAATCTGAAGCTCTTATTAACAGTTTTTTCGATCATCAGGGCATAGTTCATAACATGTTTGCTCCTTGGAGCACACTGCTTACAAGCCTGTTTTCCCTTGTCTACGAAAAGATGTTAGATGAGAAAATGTAAGATCCCTGACCCCCAATTCTTTTGCACATACGTCTTATCTCATCTAGGAAATTTCTTTCAGCCAAATACAGATATAGTTATATACAAGTTTGGCAATCCTACTTCGACAAAAAAAATTTTAGGCAATTCCCATGTTGAAGATGGCATTCAGTGTTTCAGAATGCAGAAAAAAAAATCAAGGCAAATGCAATAAAGCACCTAATAGAGATCCTAAAGAGACTGAAAAATGCTTCCAGTAGTAGAACTGCTTGAACTAGTATATAAATAGTTTAATTTTTTCTGGACGAAAGTCTGGATACTTTTAATCAGACCTTGTATATCTGAATATACTAATACCTCTTTTTGTGAAAAAATATGTTTGTATGAGAAAGCAATGTGTTGACTCACTCGGAATAAATCAATATTTCTTGGAATTTATTTTTTTAGTTTGTTTTGCAATTCTATTTCATGTAATAAATGTGTAAAATATCAGTGCTTTTCATCTATTATAAAATTATTTTTATCTTTTACATCATATTTTTATGTTTTACAGGAAATTTATGTATATGATGCCTCTGATGACCAAGTTTTTGTATGTGTCATGCATGATGAACTCACCACCAATTTATACATATCTGATGTCCAAAGGATGAAATTCTCTCTTTCATTAGAAAATATTCTCTACATAAGTTACTCTGGAACAGAAGTTAGCTTTTCAAGGTTGTGGATTTATTTTAATCTATTTGATTCCTTCTCAACAAAACATCTAATTGATTAATGTCTTTTCTTTTTATTAAAAATTTTATACATTATAAATAATATATATGTTTTATAAAAACAATATTACTTGAAATTTAAAATATAATCCTAATTGATTTTTAAAAAATCAAACTTTATTATAAAACTTTCGTAATTTCATCAGCTTAGTCTATATGTACTGCAAATTGAAACTTGAATTGATTGAATGAAAACTAAGATGTTATTATTCTGCAGACTTAAAGTATGCATGTACCACATTTAACTAAATATAATTTATGACATTGTATCTCAACCAAGCTGAGTCCTAAAATCAATTAGCTCAAAGTTTATCTCTGAAAATTGGTATGTATTTCAATGGAGATGAATATTTCGGTTTCTTGTAAAAGTGACTGTCCAGGTATTCCTTAGTTTGCAACGCAAAACAATTTGTCACAATTATTTAGACTATTGAACCTATATTGATGTTTGATATTGGAATGATGCATGACTACTAGATAAACCTTTGAACAGAAGTATACAAAGGTTTAGATGTGGGAATAATTAAACAGTTTCCATATTAATTTGTATACTAAGTACCATTGTGTCTCTCTGGGTCAGCCCACTGCAATAGCAAGCTGTAGGTGGCGCCGGTTTGATTCTTGCCCTGTGCGTATTTCTCTCCTTTGTGTCAGTAAATCATTCCTAGTGTGTATGTCCATTACTCCATGTTGCCTCTTATGACTTATAGTGGGGGTGACTCTAAAGAGTGCCAGCACCTATTGTGTTGTCAGTAGTCTATTGTACTGAACGTTGCCTGTCTTTGTGTAGCGGAAGTTTGGATTTTGCATCATAAAACCCAAATATCCAAAAAAGTAAAAGTATTTTTTTTAAAGTGGAAGCCAACTGGGTTTTCAAAGTTATTTTAGATTTTACTAACCATTGCGTGGCCAGCACAGCATTTCTCATGACAGTTCTTTCCATGGGGTCAAGTGTGACCACTTCTCGCCAACCCTCGTGGATTGCTACTCGTTCCAATTTGGTTTGCCTCGCAAACCGACATCATAGACAACGTCGTTTTCATAGGCTTTGCTGTGGTGACCTCAAAGTCACTGGTAATAAATAGGTTCTAATAAATTAATCTTAAAATATTTTAGATTAAAATTTTAAAATCGTGTTAGACACATTAAATCTGACTGAAGCTGAAAACATTAAAAAGAAATAAAAAACATAATTTTAAGAATGAGTCCCACCTCCACCTGATATGACATGAGTTACAATTGAAAAATTATTTATTTAAAGAAAATCGCATTTTTAAGGTATCACTCTGGTGTAAAATTTTCCATTGATTTCAAATCTATTGAAATTTTTACTCTATCTTTAACAGTCGTGAAGATAGAAAACCTCAAATAGTCTGCCTGTGACTAAGTTGAAATCGCTAGCAAAAAAATTTTACTAATGAACAACGTAAATCAAAACATGCTAGAATTGAAAATCGGCTAAGCAGAAGAAAAAAAGCTGTTTTTCTTGTTAACTTAGTGTGGTTCCAAAGGCATTAAGAAGAAAAAAGCGGAATCTGTCCCTTCTTCAGTGTGAGTTCATCGCCGCTTGATGTCAGAACGTGGCACAGTTCTAAAGGTGTAAAAACGTAAAATCCTTTGCTTTCTTTAATTGAGGAACTAACAAAAGGCAGAACAGAGGGGGGAAAAGACTAATAAATTTATTTTAAAATGCTCCAAGTTTATTTTAAAATTTGGGCTGGAAGCAAAATTCACAAAAAATTAGGAATTATCTGTGCCAAATTTCATTATTGTATGTGCCATAGATTCATCAGGACAAGACATACATACACACTTACAGAGAAACACCTTTTTATAATAGTAAGAGATACTTGTGGGTGTTTGTAAATTGTCTTTTAAAAAGTAGGTTTTACCCTATAATTTAAAGCTTTTCTTGTCTTCACCACAAATGCAATCCCATTTAATAAAATTGCAAGAAACTTGATTAAACTTTAAAAAAAAAAAAATTAAATAATTATGAAAATCGGATGACATTTAAAATACATTTCTATGTTGATTCTAAGATGTAGATGATAAAATTCCTCAACTTTTGCATGTAAAATTATTGTAAATGTCATTTTTTTTTTCAGTGAAGAGCGTCTTGCTGATATTCATAAAGTTCAAGGTTTGCGTGGTGTGTACATTGCAACTCAGCTGAAGCTTGGTAGTAAAAATTCTACAGAAAACTTAATTTCTGTTATAACTTTTGACAAAGGGGGTGAATGGAGTCTTCTGAAACCTCCTGTAAGTGACAGAAATGGTGCACCTCTGAAATGCAGCATGGTATGTTGAAATATTATTTTTTATTGATCATGTTTATTCCGTGAAACTGTTGTAGTGCTTAATTAATTCTTTTATCTATTTAATGTCCTCAGAATGATGGATGCTCTCTTCATTTAACCCAGAAGTTCAGCCAATTGTATCAAAGGTTTCGAACAGTTCCGATATTGAGCAAACAGTCAGCAGTTGGACTTATTGTGGCATCAGGTATTTAAGTTTTTATTGTTTTAAAAAATTGTGCTCAAATTAGATGTTTGTGTAAAAGATGTGATATTGGTCACCAGAATTTTCACTCACAGCTTTATTTGTTACCAGCAGAATTACCTTGTATGGCTAGCATTAAACTAATTTAATGTAGATTGAAAAGTGTATTCTCATTATCAAAGAAAAATAAAACTATTACTTAAGTGACCAGAAAATAATTCTAATAACTCCATGTTAATGTTTTTATTTGAGACGCAAAACTTAATCCATTACACTCTTCATGGGATTGGTATAAAGTATTCTTGATTCAATGTCAAGAAATAAATGTAAAGAGTGAGTTTAGATGAACTCATTTTCAGATACCTACAAGGTATCTGATTTATTATGATATAATTCATTCATGATCCAATTCACTTACTGTGATGTTAAAACAAAGGTTTGTAGCAAGTAAAATGCATTGATAGAAAGACAAAACTTAAAAACTTACTTCTTAAAAACAGTATTTAATTGTAACTTCACATATTGTTAATTTTTATCAAATTCATTTGTTACGCTGATAGTTCAAATATTTAGAAAATGTTCAAAATTTTTAGTATTAAAACGATGCGTTGTTACAGCACACATATTTATAGATAAATTTCTTGTTCAATTGTGTCAGTTTATCAGTATAAATCAATTTATCAGAGTAAATCAAGATATAAGTTGCCTGTATACATTGTCAGAGCCAACTGTTGTAATTTTTCTTTACTTAAAAGGTGTCATAGGAAAATCTCTGAAAGGTCACCCTAGTATATTTGTGACTTCTGATGCCGGAGTTACATGGCGTGAGGTAAATATTAGATATAATTAAAATTTATTACATGTATCAAGCTTTTAAAAATATGTCTTAATTTAAAATGTTTTATAAGATTAATTTTTAAAGATATCTGCACAATATGTGTATGGACTATGAATGTAGGCAGGGGAAAAACCTGAGAAAGTATTTACAATTTGTTCTGAGACAGTAATATTGAAATGAGAACGCTCTAAAGGGAGCATGAGAAAGAGGAAACTAGTATACAAAGTGAATTAATACTGAGATAAGTGGGAATAATATTAGGCATCACACACACACACGGTCTGTTATTTTTTAAAGTGGTGTAAGTCCATTTTTTCATACATCAAGATATTTAAGGGTTTGCGTTTAAATTAATTTTTAAAAATCGGCAAACATTGCTCAATTTGGATGATGTTTTTAACGCTATAAACCTGTTAAATTTTATTATACAATAATAATTATCAAAATTGTTAAAGAAAATAAACTCATTTTTTTCAAAGTGGATTTATACCACTTCAAAAAATAACGGCTTGTATATTATTTGCATGTGTTGTCATTCATTAAACCTTTCCATTTATTTAAGTCATTCAGTATTATTAATTTTGCCTTTCTTTGCTTTCTCACACTGTGTTTGAACCCTCTATTGAATATTTCTGCAATAATTGTACATACTTTCTCAGGCTCTCTTTAAAGATATATTCAGCCCCATAGACATTGTATGAGATGTTTCTCTCAGTGACCATTATTATGTGGAGAGCTCAAAGTCGATATTCCTGCTGCATCCTGTGAAGATATGAGGCGTGCCCTCACAATTCCACTCGTGACTGCAAACTGATTTCTTTAATAAAGTGATCTGATTAAAATTTAGTCAAATCTTATCTCTAAACATGATATTTATAAAGACTTATGGAAACATTTCATGTTCTATTTTTTTCCCAAAAAAGGCTCATTCAATCCCGCTGTGACTAATGTTTTAATCTGAGATATTCTATAAAATGTCCACTTAGTTTATGAGTTTTTGAGAGCATGCACTGTAGTGAATTTTTGATATTTGAAAAGGAAGTGTCCCAGTTTAGCCTGTCTTTAACTCGGCTCGAAATACCCGGGTGCACTGTGCACATGAAAATAAAATTTTGCACCTAGCGTTAAAAGGGGGGAAATGTGTTTTATATTATTTTTATGTTTGAACAAATTATTAGTTTCAACCTTTTTCGCTCTAAAGGAACTTAATAATTAAAATTTCTAAATACGCGCTATGCGAAAAAAAAATTGCTGGCCGTAATGGGTTTATACAGAAGGAAGGTTTACTTGTGCCACTGCCAACAGAACTTTCCAAAGATCGAAACTTTTTCCAGATGGCTCTGTTGAAACGACTGTCGCGATAGCAGTGTGCCGGAGAAACGAAAATTTAGATGTTTAAATATTTGTATTTACTATTGTGGGAAAATAATCCAGTCGGTTCCTATCCCACGCGCGGATGTATACATTATTGGTGACGCGCCGCATCACATTGTAACTAATCAGACGTCGAATGTAGGCCGTAGAAGCAAGAGCTTCGCACTTTAACTAACTGAGCTATGATGAGCTCTATTGAATGTCAATTCGACGCTGACGCTTCTTTCCCTTTTATTGTAACTCTCATTGTTTTGTCCCATGTCCCTTTTAAATAATAAAGTGTCTGTATCTTAACTTGCAGTTGTCTATTTGATCCCATACGATCTACTACTAAACTATCTAAACAGACCCAACTAGTAAAGTAGTTTACATTACATTAATGCTCTTATACAACGTTTTTTAAATGTGAAACTAAAATATAACTTGTGCACCTAATTTTAAAACTTAGGTGCATCTGCATTAAAAAATCTATTTCGAGGCCTGCTTTAACTAATTTTATGTGCTTTAAATATATTTTTCTCAATTTAGGTTTTGTATGGAAGCTACATTTACATGGTCGGTGACTTTGGAGGAATCATTGTGGCTGTATCATCTTTCAGCCATCAAGAAACGGATGAAATATTGTAAGATTTTATTTCTGATTAAAATTAGTTAAAACTTATGAGTTTCAGATAAGACATTCTTTCAAAGAATTGTTAAGAACTAATCTGTTGATTCATTTCAGGTATTCCACAGATGATGGTGAAAATTGGGAAACCATAAAATTCCTTCCTAGTGGGGAAAAACCATTTAGAGTGTATGGTCTGATGACTGAACCTGGAGAAAAAACAACTACCTTCACTCTATTTGGTTCCAATAAAGATCACCATGAGTGGTTACTAGTTAAATTAGATCTCCGTCATGTGTTTAGTAAGTCTTAATTTATTCATTTTTAATAACTGTTATGACTAGCTACATAGTGTTGAAATTTTCCCGAATTGTGGTTTACTTTTGTATGAATCAAAAAACTTTCAAATGGAAACTATACCTGTACTATGTAGAGAAAGCCATGTTCGAATATTAAACAAATCAATCTATAATTTTATGCATATAATGTCGTAAGTTAAATGTATGTACATTTAAACAGGGTTTCCACTGGTCAGGGAAAACCTAGAATAATCAGATAATTTAATTTTGTCCAAAAAAATCAAGGAAAATTACGATTTTCGTCTAAAACCTGGAAAATGATTGATCATGGCTTCTCAGATGCTATGGAAAAAAGTAGTCGATAAGATTCGTACAGTTTTGTATCACTTTATTTTGTGAATTGAATTTGTCAGCCAGTTTTAAAGGAAACAGCTAATATTTAACAGGTAAAGAATTTTGTGTCGTCCACTGGCTTAAATTGGAGAATTTCATGCTTATGATACATTAAATCTAATATTTAACAGGTAAAGAATTTTGTGTCGTCCACTGGCTTAAATTGGAGAATTTCATGCTTATGATACATTAAATCATAAATGGATTTTTAAGTCAAATATGTTGGATTATTTGAATAAGTTATTATAATATTTAACAGGTAAAGAATTTTGTGTCGTCCACTGGCTTAAATTGGAGAATTTCATGCTTATGATACATTAAATCATAAATGGATTTTTAAGTCAAATATGTTGGATTATTTGAATAAGTTATTTTAATGCAAAATTACCTGTGCTTTGTGAATTAAATTTTACAGTGTATAATTCTTAAATTGGTTTTTATTATTGGCTATTGAATGGCAAAATTACTTCTTAGTTTTTCACCTTAAAAAATGTCGTTAATTGCTTAAGTATAACCTGGAATTTTCAAAAAATTTGTCTGGAAAACCTGGAAAAGTCAGGGAATTTTATTTCTGAAATAGAGTGGAACCCTGTTTAAAATACTTCAAGGAAGTATTAAACCTTGAAGGTTTCAAAGTCTTAAATTTTTTCTTTTATTCTTCGTACTTATAATTCAAGATGTGTAAAAAATGTACTTTTACTTTACTTTTTATTGCAGAGCATGATTGTCAAGCTGAAGATTACAAAATGTGGAGTCCACATGCTCCAAACCGTACATGTTTATT
This sequence comes from Metellina segmentata, assembly GCA_947359465.1. Classification (NCBI taxonomy): domain Eukaryota; kingdom Metazoa; phylum Arthropoda; class Arachnida; order Araneae; family Tetragnathidae; genus Metellina; species Metellina segmentata. The sequence goes on from OX375874.1 coordinate 71,675,272, forward strand.
GGGTCAGGAAGAAATTTATGAGCGTCGCATTTCACATACTTCTTGTTACAATGGTCAAAATTATGAACGCCCAATAAAAACTGAAAATTGCCCTTGTGAAAGGGAAGATTTTGAATGGTAAGATTATTTCTGCAAACTTCTAAGTGGGTTTTATTGAGTGTTATATTTGTAGGAACTTGTTTATTATGATAATTATGTAATACAGTTATGTATAATAATATGTTACGTATGTCCCACGGGTCAGAAAAAACCTAGAACTGTCAAAAAATTTAATTCTGTCCAAAAATTCAGGGAAAATTACGAAATTTGTGTCTAAAACCTGGAAATTGATTGATCACGGCTTCTCAAACGCTCTGGAGAAAAGTAGCCCATAAGATTCGTATACAGTTTAAAGGAAACAGCTAATATTTTACAGGTATAGAATTTTTTTCGTCTGCTGGCTTAAATTGGAGAATTTCATACTTATGATACATAAAATCACATTGATTTGAGTAAACTATGTTGGATTATTTGAATAAGTTATTTTTATGCAAAATTACTTGTGCTTTGTGTATTAACTTTTACAGTGTATAATTCTTAAATTGGTTTTTATTATTGGGGCTATTGAATATGTGTGTGTTTGTGCTAAATTATTTCTTGGTTTTTCGCCTTAAAATGTTGTGAAATTACTTAAGTATGACCTGGAATTTTATAAAAATTTGTCAGGAAAACCTGGAAAGTCAGATAATTTTATTTCTAAAATTGAGTAGGAACCCTGGTAATCCATTACTTATCAAATACATTGTTGCTTATAAAGCATTACTTTGCTTGGAAACCTCTTGTTATTGAGTTTTATTATGTGGATCTTCATATTTTTATTTGCATTGAAGACATTACTGAAGTTTGTAACTTCTATGAACCTGAATATTTAGTAACAATTTCTTGATTTTTCTTCCAGTGATTTTGGTTTCAGAGAAGATCCAAATGGCTTGTGTCTTCGAGATCATGAAAGCGAAGTTGATCCTTATAAAATTCCCACACCTTGTGTTCCTGACAGTTACTATAATAGAACTAGAGGGTACATTCAGTTTTGTTCTATTGTATACACCATTTTATTTGACACTGACTACATTGTAATGTAAATATTATGAATGAATCTTGAAAAGTAAATTTCACTCCTGGATCATTGTATAAATTTTAGTAATAAAAATCAACAGAATGGAAAACACACACACACACACACTGTTGAGTTCAAACATGAGTTATTACATTTTATTTCATTCTTTTATTGCTATTGCCAAATAGTCCAAAGATGCAAATTTTTTAATATATTGTTAAAAAATTAAAGGATAGACAGCTGGACAACTTGTTCTCATGGACATTTTATGTACCACATAAAATGTCATTATACCAAATGACCATGAGAATAGCAACTGTGTAAAATATGCTGATATATGAAGTTTTGAAAATTAAAATTAATTAATACAATTTATATCACAGTAATAATAAAGAAATATCAGAGTCAAATATTTTAGTTCAAATCAGTTTGCAACCCTTTACGCAGTATAGGAACCATGCCTGGTTTGAACATGAACTAAAACATGAAATTTTCGTATATTGGAATATTAATTCGAAACAACATGTTAAAAGCAAATTTTTAAATAATTTTATTTATTGTCTAATAGTTATGAAGTATTTTTAACGGATCTTATGATTGAAGCTGTATTTAAGAGTGTTTAACGCATTCAGTTATCTTTTAATTTTTGGTATTTTGTTCAAATGTAATTTCCTTTCTTCCAGGTATCGCAAAGTTCCTGGTGACACTTGTACTGATGGCAATGAATTTTTGTTTGAACCTAGTAGAAAGCTTTGTCCTGTTGAAGGTGATATGAATTTTCTTAATATCAAATTATGCATTTCAGAGTTCATTTATATTCTACTAGCCACTGTGTTGCCCGTGCCCGTGTTCGCAAACCAACACCACGGGCAACGTTGTGCTGTAAGGTATAAATCTGATGTAAAATTTTCTACAGATTTCAAATCCGTTAAAGATATATTCAATTTAAAAATTATTATTTAAAGAAAATCATATTTTTAGGTATCAATCTGAACTGAAATTTTCAGCAGATTTCAAATCCGTTGAAATTTTTACTCTATCTTTAATGATCTAGAAGATAGAAAAAAGAACTGTGACTGTGAATCATTCCTCCGGCAAAATCAAAGGGGGAATGAGAAAAAAAAATTCTAAACTTGGCATGTATCCAACGGCTGCAAGGTAATTTCCGGCGTTTCTTCTCTCTCTGGTAGAAACGCATTAAAAAACCGATGGAGAATAAAACTATTAAATTCATTTTAAAATCTTCTAGATAGAATTTTAAAATTTCGCCATGACCCAAAAATTGCAAAATATTTGGACTACCTGTGTGCCAAATCTCATTGCTGTAAGTGCCATAGATCGTCAGGATTTTGCAACCGCAAAACAAACAGACAAACAAACACTTCCTTTTATAATAGTAGAGATAAAAATGATTTAATTGCACTTTGTGGAGTATCCATATATTCTCTCTCTCCCACGTCTAAGTCCAACGGAAATGGTGGCGACAGCCAGTCGCCCTCTTGTCGCTCAACTTGACAGTTAGAGACAATGGGCAGACTTTTGGTTCCCAAGTTGATGGACGAGCTAGACGCAAGATCCTAGACAGCGAGAGGCCGAACCAAGACTTTCCGTCAGGGTTCAAAGGCCAATAAGGTCAGCGGGCACCTGTGACCCCCCTTACACTAGACCAATTGCAGGACGTAAATTACGTCAAGAGCGACGACAGCGCCAGAAGCCCACCCCCTCCAAAAGAGGTATAAAAGGGCGCGCACGTTTTTTCGAAAGCTCCAAGTGATTTTAATTGCTACAGGACGGTCGAGCTGAACTTACCCGGGCATCCGGCCCCAGATTATCCTTGAGAGGAACGCAGCAGCCGCGGCAGGTAGACGGCTAAACTGCTCCACGGTCGCACGAGCTTGCGACCTTCTGATCTCACCTGAGAACGCTCCGAGAGGCCACCCGGCCGGAGGACTATCGCTCGAGTCCCGTTACCAGAGGAGACCCGATTCTCCGCCTTGGCATCCCGCCAGACATCATCTCATCCGAGATAACCGTGAAAGACCGTAGCCTGGAATTCACCCTTCGCTCGAGTCCCGTTACCAGAGGAGACCCGATTCTCCGCCTTGGCATCCCGCCAAACTTGATCTCATCCGAGATAATCGTGAAAGGCCGTAGCCTGGAACTCACCCCATTACTCGGGTCACTGCTACTGATCCTCCAAGGGAACCATTCCCAGACTGCCGATTCCAAGAGAACTGTACATATTTAAACCTTACTCTAATCTAGAAATAAAACCACTTATTTCTCAACCTGTAGCATTAGTCTAAGTCGTTACAACTTTATTTTGGAATACATATGAATTTATAATTTATTTTAAAAAAATATGTAACAGTGTATAAAAAGTTATTGAAGTTTATGCTAGAAATTCTAGAGTACTTGTTACAAGCTACTCTTAATGGCAGTTTGCACTTGCTGTAAATTTCTTACTCGTAATATGTAAGGGAAATCACAGCTCCCTGTTCGTTAATTTTGCTTGTCATCCAAATGTAAGAAAAGTTATTTTATGAACTAGATTTAGATATTCATAGTTAGTAGTAAGTGAAGTTTAAATTTTTTATCAATGTTTTAGTTGTACAGGCATGCTTATTCTGTCCCGAACTGATAGTTGCATAGTACAATAATTTCTTTTGTTGTATCGAAGATTTTTAGTTTGATAAAATTTTAGCTAAGTGTGATGAGGAATTCATGCTTCATTATGATTATGTTGCCAACCTCAAAAGTGAAATCTTTAAAGTATTATTTTTTATTTAGATGGGGCTGAGTTTATCCTTGTGGCTGAGTTACATCAAATAAGTCGTCTGGATCTAAACTCAGAATCTCCAAAATTGGTAGAAATTCCATTGTTGAATGTTCACAATGTTGTTGCTCTTGATTACCATTATGCTAACCATTGCTTATATTGGCAAGATGCCAATGAAGAAAAAATATTTGTAAGTTTTGTGGATATTTTCTATTTTAGTAATGTTTCAACTCTTGAGTAGTAATTTAATAATTTCAGCAAAAGACTGCATGCACATTTTATTTTTTGTATTTAAGTCACATTTTATTCTGCGTTAAATATTTCTCATTCAAGATTATACTTTTTTTGTATTACGAAAATTTTCTGGCACCTAGTTTTAGTTTTGTTTCTGTTATCAGAAAATAAAGTAAATATTTGAATGTAAGTATTTTCCTCGAAATAATTTCTTATATGACAAAGAAGTATAGGCATGTCCTCTGAGGTACACCTTGTAGGTCTATATATATGGGCATCACAACCCCAAGGTACAAGTGATCTCTCCCGTCTTTCTTTTTTACCCTTGCCTACACTTTTGCTTTTTCTTCCTATCATCGTGTTACTTGTCTTTTGTTTGCAGGGTAGTAACAGAACCTGGAAAATCAGGAAACTTTTTAATTCCGGAAATATCGTCGAATTTCACAAAAAATCAGGGAAATTTTGTTAACTTAAACGGCTTAGTTATTTAAAAAACTGAGATTATGAGTGCTTTTGAGAATTGAATAAATCATATTCGCTGAAATTGTAATTCAAATAAAGAACTCTGGAGTAACTCTCTTTTTTAAACTGTCACCGCCGTTTTTTCCTCGGCGTCTTGTTGTTGTGAGGCAAGCGATACAACTTGTAGCATACAATTTGAAATTTGTGTTACTAATGATTTTTATTTTGTGTATTAAATTAATATATTTTGTTTGCAATTTCATTTTTGTAGAATTTTTAATGGAATATTTGCATTTGATTTTGATGAATAGTCTGATAATGTAGGGTCAGGTGTAAAAAGTTTATAGAGTCAAAATATTTAGGGTTTTTTTCCAGTTTTTTCATTTGCTATTGTAAGGGTTCCAACCCTTTAAATAACAATTAAAATATCTGTTGAGAAAAAATAAGAAATATTTGTGGAAAATTATCCTTTTAACCCATCTGACACAAAATTTTTAAAAATAATTGTTATTTGGATACTGTATATCGATACCAATCACAGATCACAATATTTTTTAAGGGAAGGGAAATTTTTGTTACACTATCAGATAATTTTTTTGTTCAAGGATTTTGTCGCCCCCTTGGTTTGTCATAACTTGGTCAAATCCCCTTGCACCATAAAGCCTCCTAAAACAACCAACCATCTAATACAACACAATTTTAAAGTTATAAGTTAGAGTATTTCAGAGGGAGAATGATTTTCAGATTCGTTGATTTGTTTATAGTACCTGCCAGTGTAAATCTTAGTCAACACGAATTACTTACTAAATACAAGATGTTCAGGAAACAAAAGAATAGACTGGTGTATACATTTTTAAAGCAAATAAATCACAGAACAGGGAATTAATTTAGAAAAGATTATAATCTACTGAAACTAGTTTAATGCCAGCTTCCAATATTTCAAATAATCTGATGTGTTGCCAAAACAACTATTGAATCTTATATTATTGCATCAAGGACATGATTCCAACCACTGCATTAATGTAATCAATGTTTACAAGACATACCTGTTTAGTTAAAAACAAGTTTGTTTTTGTCAAGTTGGATCTAACTGTTCTCGGATCAAAATGTATTTAATTTTTCGTGATTAATTCATAATTATGAAAATACTTTATCATCAGTAGTAAATCATTGTAATTCTTTTCGAATTGAATTAACTATACAGTACTAAGTCCCAATTCCGGATGTCCAAAATCCGGACTTTTTGCTAATTGGCGTTTTTTGTTTTTACATTTTTCCGACATTTTTTAAAGAACAAGGAGTTAAACCTGGACCTAATTGATGAAACGATACAAAATAACGGACATGTTCAGAATAAATACCACACAGAAAAATGAGAAGATTTGGTTGTAAAATTTGTTGCATTGTATTAAAAAGATTTCTTCTTTTAAAAAATTATTCCTATTTATATATCTGCTATTTTTCTATTGCAAGCGCAAAATTCGCGAGGGTTAGGTTAGGGTTTTTTTGACCAGAAATGCAAATAATCCGAAATCAGGAAAAATTTTAAACTCGGAATGACCAAGGTCCAGAGCATTCCAGATTTTGGACTTTGTACTGTAATTAAGAAATAATATCAACATAGATTATTTGACTATGCATAAGTCTGTATCATTTAGCGGATTCTTTTTAAACATTATCCCTCTGGTAGGCTTATTTTTAATTCTTGAACTTGAATCAGAACTATTATGCAATATTCTTATTTCTACATATTTTGACATGAAAACTGTTGAAATATGATTGAAATCTATTACCACTAAAGACTTTGACAGTGATGTCTTTAAATAAATTTATTCATGCAAGCTTGTACATATTTTATAGAGACATTGTACCCACCCTGAGAAAGGCAATGAAGTCATTGCAGAATCCAATATGAAATCTGTTGAAGGTCTTGCCTTGGATTGGATAAGCAACAACATCTACTTCTCAGATAGAGAGAGATCAGTCATTGAAATCCTGAAAGCTGATTCAGATGTTGGTCAACTGCGACGAACAATCCTCAACCATACTCATATTGACAAACCTAGAGGAATTGCCGTACATCCATTAAAAGGGTATGGCTTTTCAAAACTAAAACATTCACTTCATGCATATAATGCAGAAATTAATTAGTTACCTTAATTGTTACAAATTATGTAGGTGCATTTGGATTTCCTTACCAATGAAATATTTTTAAATTGAAACCATTTCAATACATATGTATTAAATTATTGTATTTCTTTTTTCTAAGAGTACACAGCATCTTGCTTGTATTTGTCTTTATGCTTGAAATATGAAACAATCCGTAGTGTTACGTAAATATCGTATATTTTAACTTCATTGTTGATTTGCTCTTAACTTGCTTTGGTACAACAAGAATTTTTATCACCTTGTGGGACAAATTATTTTGTATAAATGTAAACCGGTTATGAAAATTACTTTATATATTGCAATGTGTGTGGCTATTGAAATTTAAGGAAAATGCTTGATTTTGAAATGAGTTAACTTCAATATTGGGGTTTATTTTAGTATTTTTAAATTGATTTATGCAGAAATGTTTTATTAGCTTTAAAATTCTTGCTTTTGTGGTGGATATTTCAATGTTATTAATATAAGTAGTATAATTTGATAAGTTATGTTTACTAGAATGTAAGTAATTATCTATAAAGATTGCTGGATAAGGAATGGTCACATTATAAAGATTTTGCACTGCTATACATAATGCAGATTATATTAAGGCAGGTTAACAATGAGAATAATTACATTTTTAGTCAATCAAGTCATTGGGTAACAAGATGGAAGATCAGTCTGTAAAACCAACTGATAAAATTTGAATAACTAGGCATAGTTATGTAATAAATTATGCTTATCACATTTATGCTGATATTTATCTTTTTTTCTTTTAGGTATCTTTTTATTGCAGACTGGAGTGAAGCTAAGCCCTCGATATCTAGGGCCTATTTGGATGGTTCTCATTTTGAGGTTTTATTTAATTCATCTGTTGTCATTTGGCCAAATGGCGTAACTGTTGATTATACTGAGGACAGGATATTTTGGACAGATGCTAAATTAGATTACATAGCATCTGCTGGGTTGGATGGAAAAAATATGAAATACATAATACATGACCAAACATCTTCACCGCATCCATTTGCTGTAATCGTGTATAGAGTAAGTTTTAAAAATCCATATTTACTTTGCTGAGTATTCTAACATAATAACAGTATTAGATATATTTTGTATCTTTTAGTTGAACCTGATTCATTTCACTTTCAAATTGTAAACGCTGAGCAAGTTTTTATTTTAAATGAATTCTTGCATCATAACATCTGCTCTGATGACATTTCATTCAAATTGTCACTTAATGTGACACTTCTGTACTGGTATTACTTTGTAGAATTGGCTGCAGTAACAGGCCCAGTCATTTCCAGGGTTCCCATGAGCATTTTAAGACCTGGTTTTTCATTTTAGTTTTTAAGACTTAAAATTTGCTTGGTCCTTTAAAAGTTTGAAAAATCCTTGGTTTTTATTACAACTAATTTTTGATTAAATATGCATTCTGAAATCAAAGTAAATTTTATTCATCCAAGGTCAAGTGACGTGAAAAATCGATAACGTAATGTGTATAGAGTAGCTGAAAAATTGGTGTCTTAAAACTGGACCAGTGAGAGCCAAGCATAGCACTCCTGAAAGTTATTACTTTTTCCTCCTTTAAGAGTGGGATTATACGCTTTCTAGGCTTAGCTTTTCGAATCCAGTAGCTAGTCTTTTTGAATCCAGCAGCTAGTCATTTGAATCCAGTAACTACTCTATTTGAATCCAGAAGCTACTCTATTTGAATCCAGTAGCTAGTCTTTTCGAATTCAATAGCTAGTCTTTTTGAATCCAGTAGCTAGTCTTTTTTAATCCAGTAGCTAGTCTTTATGTATTTAATAAACTAGAAAAGTTCTTAAAGTAAAAGAGCTGCTTAAAGTTGCTAAATAGTAAAGGTATTATGCTAATATATGGTATGAAGGATGAGGTAAATATTGTTTGGGGGCACATATTTAAGTATCTTATATAGAACTAATTATTTCAATTACTAAAACTCTGTTTGCTGAAATCACTACTTGTATCGGAATAATCATTACATTTACAAATGAATCTGTAGGATTGGATTTATTTTGACGACTGGAATAGAGAATCTATTCTAATGGCTAATAAACATGTTGGTTCAGGAATGAACACTTTAGTTTCAACTTCGGGAAGAGCCATGGATATGAAAATTTTTGCACCTGGCCTTCAAAAAGGTAATTGCAATAGAAAATTTTCTTAAATTGACTTTCTTTCATAACATTTTACCTTGAATAATAAAATATTGTTAACCATAGGATCTGGACCATGTAGTGGCCCATCAAATGGCAACTGTGCTCATTTATGTGTTCCATATCCTGATGGCTCTCATGCATGCTTATGCCCTGAGTGGTCTCTGAAAACTAAACTCGACAATGGTTCTGAGATTTGTTCCTGTTCCAATGGCAGTGTAATGCTTCCAAATGGTACTTGCACTGACAATGGTGGTAAGTTTTAATGAATTTACTTTTATTATGAGTTAATTTCTTTGTTTGCTATATTATTCATTCCAGTCTTAAAAAAAGCAAATTCAATTTCAATACAATATTTATAAAAGCATATTTTAATATTTACTTATAATTCCATTTTCAAGACAGAAAAAATAGTTTTGCTCAAGGAACTCATTTAATGGGAAAGTTGTATCTGATGTTTTTCACGTATTTCTTCTATGTTGTGACGTAAATAAGACAAGGCTACCCTCATTTCTTCCTCTAATTATTTTCTTCATATTTAAAATTGTTCAAAATAATTTTCATCTTTTGAACTGAGACTTTTATGCTTAGTGGTCAAATGTTGTTTCAATTTTGCAGATACCATTGCACTATTGGAAAGTTTTAAACCAATTACACAACACAATGGTGTTGGGTAATCTTACCACCTGTTCATGTAAAAGCGTAATTCATATATTCATCCATATACTGACAATTAATTTAACATTTTTTTTTAACAGCTTGGCTTTTTTTTTAGCCATTAGCCTTCTCACTAACATCATCTTTTACTTGAACTTGCATCAAAATAATGTTTCCTTATAAATGTATTCATTTCTGGAAGTAAAAAAAATGTATAATAATTATATAATAAATTAATTTACTTTGGATTATTAATATGCACAATAGATACTCATCTGCATAACATAATTGCATGATGACAAACAAATCATACACGTGTGAGACCACCATTTGAAAACACAACTCTAGTTAGACTGCTGGACCTATTGCCTACTTGCATATAGCCAGCACACTTCCAACTGATGATTTTGATGTGCGATCATCTGCTGTAAGTGACGCTGATTCAATTCAAGTTTAAATAGTCATGGGTATATGGAATGTTACATGTGTTGCCTACTAGGTGTGCAAAATAAATGTTTCTGCATCTCATAAAATTATAAATGGTTTCTTCGTTTTTAAATAAATTTGAAGCATCTTTCACACACAAGCAGTAATTTTATGTCCGACAATAATAGCTACAAAGTATTGACCTTGTAATTTATCTAGTACACTTTCGGAATGCTTATGGAACACAAGTTGGGAATCTGGCTTAAATGAATCTGACATAATTGGGAACATTTGTAATCTCAATGTTTCTTTAGCTTCTTACAAAATTATGTTTTTAATCTAATATGAACTTTTGTCTGACATCACTCAAAATGTTCTATTTGCTGATAGCTTTTAATTCTGACCAAAAACATTTTTTTATCTTTCCTTGCATGATTTTAAATCATATTTCGGTGTAGCTTAACCAAAGTTGCCTCTTGGACCAATAAAATCACAACCTACCTATCTGTTTAAATTAAAAATGGAACTAGGGGCGAAAATTTCAAAAACATTTACTTATTAACAAAACATTAATAATAATTAAAGTTTTAAAAATGTATATATTTGAATTTGGAACATTTTCTTTATTTGTGTATCTTTTCAGCCTCTACTGTATGTAAGGAGAATGAATTTCGGTGTTCAAATCATAAATGTATTCAGAAATCTAAAGTTTGTGATGGTGTAAATGATTGTGATGACTACAGTGATGAAGGAAGACAATGTGGTATGTTATGTTACTTTTGATCTGACAACAAATTTAAAACTGATGAACAAAAGTAATGGTTTTGAAGAAACTCAATACTTTTATACCCTAACTGTATGATTATATTTAAATTGATTTTGTGTTTTTTAGATTCAACTTGTGATAGTGGGAAGTTCAGGTGTAAAAATGATCAATGCGTACATTCAACTTTTGTCTGTGATTTTGAAGATGACTGTGGTGATATGTCAGATGAACAAAATTGTAGTAAGTTAACTCATGTTGATTATTTTAATTGTATTCTGAGTTCTCGTATGGACAAAAAGATTGAACTAAACAAATTAAATGCTGAAATCAAAAGACGCTATGTTGAGATAAAGCGTACTAACTGGCAGGACACATGTAGAAACTTAGACCACAGAACCCCAGATTCAAGGCTGTGGAAATTGACAAAATGTCTTGATAAAATGCCGGTCAATAATGAAGATACCAACACTATCGTTGGGGATGACGGTTCAACTGCTGTAAACGACCAAGAGGCAGCCGAGACTTTGGCCAAGCATTATGCTAAGGCGAGCAGAGTGACATTCAGTAGATCGGACAAAAGGCTGTCCAGAATTACAAGAAACCTAGTGAAATCCTGCCGAGATTTGAGGACAGAGAACCCTTTATTTGATGATGATTTCACAGCAGATGAACTATCTTACGCTCTTCAACACCAAAATCTGACCAAGTCACCAGGTCCGGATGGAATTCATGGTCAATTCCTAAGCCATCTGGGTTTTCTAGGCAAAAGTAGGCTGCTTCATCTCTTCAATTTGTCTTGGTCAACTGGGAAACTTCCAAGGCAATGGAAATCGGCCATAGTCATCCCCATTCGTAAACCCAACAAGAAAGCCAGTTCTGTTGACAGTTACCGTCCAATCTCTCTCACCTGTATTATATGTAAACTTATAGAAAGGATAATTTTGAGAAGATTGACACACCACCTTTTGTCAAATAACTTGATTCCACCAGAGCAATATGCGTTTAGAAGAGGCCATGGCACAATGGACCAGATTCTGTTCTTCAGTCAAAGTGTTAGAGATGCCCAAAATTGCAAACCCACAAAACATACTTTGGCGGTTTTTCTAGATCTATCTAAGGCATTTGACAGGGTTTGGAAGTATAAATTACTTAACAAGTGTTACAATGACTTTAACATCAAAGGTAGAGCTCTCCCATGGATCTCAAACTTTCTAAATCACAGAAATTTTTGCGTAAACTTTCAAAATAAGCAATCAGGATTTTACAGGTTGTATCAGGGAATTCCTCAGGGTTCCGTACTCAGTCCTACCCTGTTTTCCATGTTTATTGCAGGAATTGAAAAAATTGTATCACCATGCCAGATTGGCATCTTTGCAGATGACATTGTGTTGTGGTCTAGTAGTTCAGACATAGGAAAACTGGAATCTAATCTAAACGGATCCTTAGAAGCTGTCCGTGATTTCTCAAACTCTCACAGGTTAAACTTCAATCCCTCAAAATCAGTTAGTAGCTTCTTCACCACTAATAGACACCTCTACAATTATTCTCCTGCAGTGTACTTTTCTAATCAGTTACTGGACTGTGACAAATATCCAATTTACTTGGGTTTTACATTGGATCCTGAGATAAACTGTAGGAAACATATAGAGAAAATAGCAGATAAAGCTAGAAAGCGTCTACAGATTTTGAAGTATATTTCAGGTAGACTGGGGAGCTGATGCTTCCACTCTCAGACTTACTTTTTGTTCCCTCGTGCGTCCCATTCTTGAGTATGGTTACCAGGTATTTCAAACGGCTTCTGCTTCTAACTTAAAGATCTTGGACAGAGTACAATTGAGTGCAGCAAGAATAATCACTGGGTTAAGGAATAGCTGCCCTAGTGAAGTGGTCCTATATGAAGCTGACATTTTACCTCTGACTACGAGATATAGGATTGGTTCTTTTAAATATTTTAATAAATTGTCAAGTCTTGGTGATTTTAACAGGACTGCTGAATTCACTTTGAAGTGGAGGAGTAATCAGCGTTTAAAGAGAGACACCCCGATGGAATTTGTGAGGAAGGAGGGTTTTATTGATTTTGAGGTTATTCCTTCGACCACTTTTAACTGCTTGCCTCCGACGGTGTCCCTTGAGAATGTCAGTTTTAATGATGAACTGAAGACTCATGCCAATAAACAGACGGATCACCCAGACCTTTTGAAACAGTTGGCCCTGGAGGTTGTCAATAGCATCCCTTCTGATGCATTGGTCATCTATACGGACGGTAGCAAACTTGAAGACGGTAGAACCGGGAGTGGTGTTTTCATCAACAGCGCTGAGGACAAGGTCAAATGCAGCATCCGAAACCCTGACCATTGTTCAGTCTTTAGATCGGAGATCATAGCAATTGGTGCAGCCCTTAATTATGCACAGTCCACTGATAAAAATTGTATTTGGATTTTGACTGATAGTAGGAGTGCTATACAGTATTTCAAAAATTGGCCACAAATTTTTGACATCCCAGACCAGGATATTCTGAAGCTTCTCTGCGAGATTGGCCTGAAAACACCAATAAGCCTCCAATGGATTCCATCGCATATCGGGGTGTATGGCAACGAGACAGCCGATGTACTCGCCAAGAATGGCTGTGATCTCCCTATGGACTGTTTGAATCGCCTCACTCTCACTGAGGTCCACTCCCTGGGAAAACAACGTTTGCTTTCCTTGTGGCGCCGTACGCCATCCCACCATTGGTATGCTGGCAATCACCCTGGACTCTCAATCACATGCTGTGGCCCTCGGCCTTTTCAATCGGCCATGGCCAGATTTCGAAGTGGCCATCTTAAGAGTATAAAATTCAGAACGGGGAGAGAATTTTGCCTCCTTGTTCCTGTTCCCTACCTACCAGTCCTGATCACCTTCTTCTCTGTCTTGGCGCTTCGTATAAGCAGCTGTTGGTTGATCAGGACTTTTTGCAGGTATATGGGGATCTGGCACGACGGGGCCTTCTGGACCTGGTGTAGGCTTTCCTACACCAGGGGGATGTGCAACAACATTTGTCATAAGTTCTCTCTTTGGCATTTTTCTTGTCAGTGAATATAATCTAAGCACATTTCTAAATTATATAAAGATCAACATCTTTAATACCGCTTCTACACATTCGTGCGAATGGTGAGTAGAATCACGAGACAAATGGTGGGGCAAATGTGTAGTCTGGTCACTTATAATTACGTGCGCAGGAGATGGTTTTTTGAGGACGAGTCAAAGGCTAGTAGCCACACTGACGAGGTGCCTCTCAATGAGTCTGTTCAGTTTGCAATGAGCGCATTTATCAACGCATGGTTTTTTTTTTTTTTTTTTCTTCTTTTTTTAATTGAAAAATGAAGTGGAGTAATGCTAAAATGTTTGGATTTTTGGAACTCTATCATGATGATCCTGCTATTTGGAACCCAAAGCATCCACTGCGAAGAAAAAAAAATGCAGAGCTTTTTTAATAAGTAAAAAAATTAGGTTAATATTTTTGCACAATAGTTTCCACTTACATCGTACTATTGCAATGACATGCTATCATCCTTCATCGTCTACAACGACATCTTTTTTCAACTTTTTCATAAATAATTTCAAGATATCAATGCTTATAACGTACAGGGTGGATGCCTCAACAACTTCCGCGTTGTCCATCAGCCTCGACTTAATGGACTGAATACTCGGCGAGTATGTAAATGGTTATTCGCATTCTGGGAAAGGATGTGTAAATGTGCCATAAGAAAACTATCTGTAGTCCAACTCCCACAAGTTGGCAGTTAAGTCACATAGTTTTGAATAGTATTCTCAAAATTGGATTATATGTTGAAGTGTAAACAAATCGCTTCCTCAACTGGCATCTTTAATGTAGATTCAGGTTCTGGTTTGTTCGGTGCTAAAAATGATGGATGAACCATTCACAATGATTATCATTCATGCTTTTGCAAGGCCACATTATCCCGGTTGGAATAGTGACGGATTAGCAACCGGAGGGTTGTGTGTTCGAATCCAACAAAAGACTTCATGGGCAAAAGGCTGGTCCACATTAAGTCTGCTGTGGCCTCAAATGCTATCATGTTGACGTGGGGCCGACTAACCAGTATAGTGGTTAAGGTGTTAGCCTCTAGAACAGAAGGTTCCTGGTTCTAATCCGGGTCCGGGCATGGATGTTTGTAAGCCTATGGTGTAGAGGCAGCTGGTGCACCTTCAATCTGTCATGGCTGAAAATCCTCATGTTGGGTTGGTGTGGAAATTTGGGAGTGGGGTGCCAGCTCAGGTGTTGCTTTGTCATCTGACCTTGGTTCAAAATTACGAGGCGTTGTCATCGAATCTTTCCCTCAAGGGATTGATCCTGGACCGTCGTCAATAGCCCGTTGTGTTGCTCTAGTACGACGTTAATTGCAAATTCCTTCCTTCCATTTTGCTGTGGGGTGCCAACTCGGGTGTTATCTCGTCATCTGACCATGGTTCAAAATTATGTTGTGTTGTCCTTGGATCTTTTCCTTTGGCATTGATCCTGAACTGTTGCCTATAGCCTGTTACGTTTCTCCAGTGCAACATTAATTAAAATCCCTACCCTCATGCTTTTGCTCAGCAATCTTCTAATCTGTTTTCATACATTTCCAACAACTGACTTGACCAAAGACTGCCTTTTAAAATTTACAGTACAAACACATGAGACACAATATGACTGAAGAAAAAATTCTAAAGTATTTAGAGTAATTTTCACAATTATAATGTGATAGCATAAATATGTAAAATGCAATTAAAACACTTAATTGTATTACATGTACTAAAAATTTTCAGCCTGATCAGTCGAATAAGACCTGGCTTCACTATTCATGTTTTTAATGACAAATAATTTCATATAGTGTATATTTCTGTATACACTTGATTTGAAGAAAACTGATGTGAAAGAATTCTATTCCAGACTACCCTAATTGTTCCTCTGGCCAGTTTAAGTGTCGAAATGGACGCTGTATCAGGGAAGAATATGTTTGTGATTTTGATGATGATTGTCATGACGGATCAGATGAAATGAATTGCACAAGTAAGTAAATTAAGTAACATTTCATATTTATATTTTTTCATTCATTTTGTAATGGACTTAAATTAAATCTGAAAATAGAAATTTAACTTTGCCAATTTTTTGCTATAATGCATATGAACACAACCTGTATTAGGTTTTTTCCCTAGAAATAACTAAGTTTTATTGTATTCATTTTCTTTAACTTTCTGAATTTTCCAAATTTTATATAAGCATGTAAAAGGCAAAAACCTAAAAGTGAAAGATTGCCTGATTAAAAAATGTTTCATAAGATATTTTACACTTTGATTAGTTATCAACCTTACACTTGATTGACATTAAATTTTTAGTGGTTAAACATGAAAATGTTAAATCCCATTGTTGCACTCTACTATTTAGAGTAGTAAGTAAAAAATTAATATGCTTGTGTGAATAGTTTTCTAACTTTGACTTTAGAGAAGAAACTCATAAATGTTCAACAATCAAAGCTCTTTTAGAAGAAATATGTACATCTGGTTTTTGTAACACAAAAACTAAATCTGAAAGCTGTACACAGGAAATTGCAACTTACAGAGAGCAAATGAAATTTCTAAATTTTATGTATGCCTCCTAAATTATTCATTACTAGGGGGCTCACCCTCTGAGGATTGCTTTGCAATCCTCATTGGTTCGCTGCACGAACCTTCCTTGCTTCGCTCGCATCAATGAAGACATTATTTACAAAATATGATATTCCAAAAAAATATATTTAAAATATAAATTTGTTGTTTTACAGAAAAATTATAAAGTACCTCTGGAATCAGAACTCAAACAATTTGGAATTAAAATGAAAACTTTGAGCAAATTTTGACTCGAAATGTGAGCGCTGGTTTGGAAATCAATTACCCAACATGGCGTTTGTAAGCTGCAACAAATTTGATTAATATATTCCTTTTTTTTTTTCAATAAAACTTTATCCGATAACGCTATAAATTCAATTGAGGCACGAGGCTTCGTGGTAAACAAACAATCGTACAGTGTTGCCAAAACGTGATAACTAATAACATCTTTTTTAGCGTGCCACGTAAGAGAATTATATATATAGATACTTTAGAATTCCTTAACAGCACTGTCTAAATGTTGCTTTAGTTGAATAGTATAATTAATTATTACCTTTTAGGTCCTGAGAAAAGTTGCAAAGCAAATCAATTCTCGTGTAAAAATCAAACTCAATGTCTACCGTCATCGTGGCGCTGCGATGGAGACACAGACTGTCATGATGGAAGTGATGAGGTAGGTTGTGACAACATCTCCTGTCAATCTTGGCAATTCAAATGTGGAAATGGCCGCTGTATCTTCATATCTTGGAAATGTGATACTCAAGATGACTGTGGAGACAATACAGATGAAATGAATTGCAGTAAGTAATGTTTTTAACATTCTAATTATCAAAATTTCCGACTAGTGTAGTATTTTTTTTTTACATCATATTTTATTCTAAATAACCACAACTATACATTGTTTGATAAGTCACCTTGTTAAGGTTTAGACAAAATTTGCCTTTATAGTTAATCCCAATCACTGGTATATATGGCAATGAACAAACTGGTAATTGGCTTAGGCTGGTGCCTCTTCATACTTTCAAGAGACTTAAATGCTGGTTTACAGACTTTTTTTTGTATTAATTTTCTTAACAGTTTGTTGTCTACAATTTCAAGATTATCAATTACAGTGTGACCCAAGTCTGCATTTACTGTCCAATTCTTTTTACATGTAATGAAAAAATTCCTGTTAAAAATCCAAATATGCTCAAAAAATCCTGGGTAAAATTAAATGAAGGTCATGAAGGTCAAAACTTGTTTGATGTCATACAAGGAAAACTACAGAGTAAAAATCAACACTGATATTTGTGCTATATTTATAAATTATAAGCTTTAATACTGTATTTAACTTAATATTTACTCACAATTTGTAAAATTTATCCTCAATCATTCTTGTTGCAACATGTATACCTAAATTCTGTACAAGCTTTATTCAACAAGTCACAATGCCCCCCCCCCCCTTGCGATAGTACAAATAAAACAAGTGACACTCTACAAGTAGTTATTTTTCACATCTGGTAAAAATAGTGGACATTGATTTCGCAGAAATTTGAACTCGGATTTCATTCTAATTTCTACTCTAACCTACAAAACCTCCCTGATTTATATTATTGATATAATACTGTTATTTGTTTTGTAATTATTATAAGATACCTTGAAAAGTTTGTCATGTTAAATTCATGTTTTTTTACATATTTTACTAGTAGTATGAATAGTCTATTAAGCATATTTAAATTATTAGGAGTCGACAGTAGCCAATTAAAATGCACCGTAATTTCCACATTCAATTTCATTTGCACTGTTGAGTTATAACTTAAGTAAATAATTTGTCTATTAAGAAATAATTAGTAGAAAATATAAAAATCTTGTTTATCTTGCTGGACTTAAAAAAAATAGTGCTTTATTTAATTGAATTTAAGGATTAAAAGTTTTTAGTTTTCATCTATATAATTATGGTATAAATATTTGTTTGTAATTTGCCTCCTGAATTTTCATATGTATTTTTAATTGTAGCAACATCTTCAGTTAGTCCTATAACTTCAAGTTTGGCACCTGTTTCCACTGCAGTTCCTGGAGAATGTTCTGCTTGGATGTTTAAGTGTAATAGTGGGTCATGTGTTCCATTTTGGTGGCGCTGTGATGGTGTTAACGACTGCGGTGATATGTCTGACGAAGACATGTGTGGTAAGAATCATTGTAAATTTTCATTAAAAGAGTTCCAGTTGTGATACATCAGTGCTCAATGTGCTCATTTTCTTCTGTAATATAATTAGGGGATGAGCAAGACAAGAAGGTTTCCACCACCACACCTAGAACTCCTGCAAGTTCAGAATCCCCTGATAGCTGTGGGGAAAATCGTTTTAGATGTAGTTCAGGTATGTTCGTAATTTAGAGTTTCTCCCCATATAGAATCATGCAGTAAAATTATTAGCATTCCATCTGAAAGCAGTAGCCGTAGCATGACATTAATAATTCAGGATGGTTTCAAAAAAATCTTGACACAGTACATAATCCGGAATCCTCCAGACCGCGCTTATTCCGAATTTCTCACTTTACTGAATTTTCAAATTATTTGCAGGTTTGTCAAGATATAAACCTAATCTCCCCCCTCCCTCACACAAATTTTTCATTTACAATAGTAAAATAGCAGGTATATAAATACAAATAATTTTTTTTAATAAAAAAAACCTTTTCTATACAATGCAACAAATGTTACTTGCAAATCTTCTCATTTTTCTGTGTGGTATTTACTCAGAACATGCCCGTTACTTTGTGTTGTTTCATCAATTAGGTCCAGGTTTAACTCCTTGTTTGTTTGTTTTTAATTGTGGAAAGATGGAAAAAAGTGAGAAAAACAAAAACGCCTGTTCGCAAAACGTCCAGATTTTGGACAATTCCGGATCTAGGACTTTGTACTGTACTTAGATTAAGACAAGCTTACAAGTCGACTCAATTTTCCAGATTGTTTCTTTTCCTTTAAAACAGTAAAATATTAATGATTTTTAACCCTAGTTAAAAAGGGCATAAAAGATACAGTTAAGCTAGTAACTGTGGAAGATCTGAGCACTTTTGAGGCTTTTACAAAGGAAGGAAAATGAGAATGCTAAACCATGCACAAGGACCCTTTCTTCATATTGTCTGGATTGGGTGCTAGTTTCAGTAGCAAGCATAGAGTAGGGAAGGAGTCTACTTGAGATATTCATTGCTCATGACAAATGCTATCAATCAATCACAATAAAAAGCGATTTGAGACTGAAAGAATGGGGCATCAGCAATCTTTAGTTGGCTTTTTGTAATAAAAATCTTGGGCGTTGAAATATAAACTGACGTCTCACTCAAGTCTACTTTAAAAACTTCTCCCTTTTTTACTTTGGTTGTGGATTTTTTTTGCTTCAGAATTTTATCAAGGGATGTTGGACTGCTTCCTTAGATGCTATGCCATTGCCTCAAACACACAATTATGTGCTGAAGAATTTCTTTAATGGTTATCATTAAAATTCATTCATTTTGAACTTCCATCTTTACATTTGTAATGAACTTCAATTCTGTTTTCTAGGTACTTGCATATGGAGTTCTTGGCTGTGCGATCATTTAGTTGACTGCCCTAGTGGAGAAGATGAAGAAAATTGCAAAAGTATTGTATTGTATTCCTTTTAATTAAATTTATAGTTCCATTTGATTAATTGTTACATTCTGATCATTTAAAGCAAATTCCATTGACACTTCATAACTCTAAGTACCCCAAACACAAGTCATTTATGTACAGGCTTTAAGTAAAGTGTTAACTAAACTGATAGATACAAGAAAAAAAAATTGCGAATTTTTTTGGGGTAGAAATTTTTATTTGATATGAATAAAAATTTAATATTCAAAGCTGACTTCTCACTTTTTCTTTCCAGCCGATCAGATGTGCGACATTGATTATTTCCGCTGTGTTCATAGTGCAGGGTGTATTTCTAACAAATTGATTTGCAACGGTAAAGATGACTGTGGAGATGGCAGTGATGAGTGGGGCTGCAAGCCAACTAATGGTAATAAAATTTTTCTCTTGTCCAATGGCCTCTATAGAGTCGTATCCATTTGACATCCACCTCTGAAAATAGTCATGTCTCTGAGGCCCAATGTGAAAACCATAAAATTAATGTACAATACATCTCTCTTACTATCTTGTCTCTTATAACCTTAAGAGATGTTTGCACACAATGCATAACCTCCGTATTTATTGTAGACTAGCAAAATACCTGACCTTACTCGGTTTGAATTGGTTTAATCTAGATTGAAGAGTTGATGAAAATATATAATGACTTATGTTTTTCGTAGAATAAAATAACATTTTAACACCTTTCGTCATCTTTATAATTTCTATCACTTACGTAGGATACAAATCCTATACATGCATATTCATTCGTGTAGATAATACATTTCACTTACGTCACACCCTTGCTGTATGACAAAACCGCAAAATGACGAAAGGTGACATTAAGGTTACTACTACAAAAGACGATTTTAAAGAAAATGTGAAATTCCCTTTCTTAAGTTCTTTTCACGTTCAACTCGTTAAATAAAAACGACGATTTACGGTGAGTGCTCTCGCACTCATAGTCAACAAACAATATTTTTTTACTTGTGGCACTCTTGCAACTGGCATACGACATTGTAAATTTCACAATCTTCACCTGTCATTATGACAAAAAAGTTTTTAATGTTTGAAAAGTTCTAGTTCGGATTTTTTAAACATTATTATTCTTTCAGTAACGGCATTGTTCTTTCAATAACAGCATTATTCTTTCAATAATAGCATAATTACATTTACAATTAGCTTTCTTCTGACTTATCTGCCACTTTAAGTCAAATACTTTGTGATTGTGTTGTGTGTGAGGAGAAAAAGAAACACAATTTATTAAAAGAATAAAAATTTAAAACAGAAAACAGCGAAATAAAACAAAATAAAAGATGTTAGGAAAAAGTTGTTCTAAAGATATTAATTTGTGATTCCTTTTTATCTCTTGATCTTGCAGTTGCCACAACTTACAACTCAAAAGTGCACAAAATTTAGAAATGCGAAATTAATTCAGAGCGAAAGAAACACACGTTTCCATTTTATTCCTGTTCGTTGAGAAATATCGTCTGTCCCAAATGTTCAGAAATCGTTTACATTGCGCAAAGAAAAAAAATGAGACTCGAAATAAATAAAAAATCAGAACTAAAATTCCATTAAAAAAAAAAATTAATAATTGGTATTTTAGCAGTACAGGTAAAGCAAATCAAAGTAATCGTAATACTCAATGTACATTCCAATTTTTCCAAAACTACCAAATTTGGTTTGATTTAAGTATACTTTCTCGGGTGTTTTAGCATGCAGCTCATCTAAATATAACAATAAATTAATGTTTAATATTGCATTCACTAAACTAATTGATAATGTATAGAATAAAACACATTGCAAACAAATATCTGGAATAAAATTCATGTGATGCCTGCACAAACACAATATCTAACATAGAACAGAAAAACGGACACAGACTTTTGCAACCAAGTTCACTGACTAAATGAAGATTTGTACTCACTGCATGCAAATTTCCATGAAAATATATTAAACCGTGTGGACGTGTATAGGGCATGTACAAACAAACACTCCATTCTTATTTATATAGATTCCTCAATATGGTGATTTCTTTTTAAAACATTAGGATCTTAACATAATTTTATGGATCTATTGCATTTTTGAAACTTAATTTCCCTGAATTATTGAACTAAGATTAGTATTTCAATATTTTACTCGTCTATTAACTTTTATGTATTTAACTGCACTGGACTAACAATTAACAACATGACATGTATTTTATACAGGCTCTATCACACCTCTAACATGTACATCTCTGCAGTTTATGTGCGTCACTGGGGAATGCATTGATATTGAAAAGTTATGCGATAAAAAAGACGATTGTCCTTTAGGAAATGATGAAAAATTGTGCAGCGACAGTGGTAAGTTACTAGCAGATTCCAATGCAGCATAACTTATTAACCTGCTGACATTTATTTATATTTAAATAGAATCCTTTCGTCACTTTTTTCGATCAAATAAAATCTAAGTGTGTGATTTATTAAGTTAAGTAGATAATAAGTAGATTACTAAATTAAGTAGATTTATAAGTTCAACTAATTTCTTGCATAAAAAATGAGCTTGTAAAAATACTTAACAACCATCAGAGTTTTATACTAATTAGGTTACTTTTGCTCATTAGACATAGTATGATAGTATGAATCATAAAAGTATGAAATTGAACATTTTCTCTATCAACAGCATACACTTTTAAAGCCCATAACCTTATGGTTTCAAGAGACTCTGTTGGACTGGATGGATTCAGAATTCAATGGGAAGCTCCAGTTGGACAGTCACATTTAGATCTTCAGTATATGCCTTCATATCGGTAATATATTATTTGTAAATATAAAGATGTGTAGGGTATTTCATAAGAAATCATCTGTGAACCTTGTCATCCCAGAAATTATGCTTTCAAAGTGGGATACAGAATGTATGTAGAGAGCATAAACAATGTCAGGCGATGTCTTTACAACTTTAGTAATGTGAAATTACAGTACTGATTTTTTGCTGTACAGCATAGAGCAGAAAATCATTAACTGACATGTTTTTCAGACACAAAATGCTTAGTTTCATGATGAGAAATAGTCATTGTAATCTTTTTAAAGGATATATAATATCAAAATGCAAAAAAAAAAAAAATTTTAAACTTCAATCATATAGTTGGTCTTTAAACAGCTGTAGAGTAAAATATTTTTTTGTCAGTTAAAGAGTTTTCACTTAAAGCTGTTGGTATCATTATTATAAGTTTGGTACAAACATAGTGTAGGACATAAAATGAGTATGCACCGTTAAGAAAAGTGAAGTCATTGAAATAATTATGATGTTGTCCTTATGAACATTCAGTCAAATACTTTATTTAGATACTAGCCACTGCATGGCGTTGTCCTTTTCTTGGGGTCAGGTGTGACCACTGTTCGCTAACCCCAGTGATTGTTACGAATTCTTAGACTATTGGATAACAGCCATAGTGGCGTTGGTTTGCAAACCAAATGAAAATTCCTAGCATATTGGAATAAACTCCCTGCGAATTCCAATTTGGCTTCAAATCATGAACATTATGAACTCAAACCAACACCACGGGCAATGCGGTGATGGCCTCGTCGAATACGGCCAAATTCGATAACAGCCATCATGGCGTTGTCCTTGGTGTTGGTTTGCTTCACAAACTAAATTATGAATATCATGAACTATGGTTTGCTTCACAAATTAGATAACAGCCATAACAGAGTTGCTCGTGGTGTTGTCTTGCTTCGCAATCCAAATAAGAATTCGGCTTAACATCAGAATCTCTTGTGAAAATATAAATAATTATTGTTGTTGAAAGTTTCAATCCATCTTCAACGATCCCAATTTTACAAAAATAAAGAACTAAATAATGCCATACAAAATGTTTTTTATTTTCTTTGCTTTCTTTCTCTGAAATCGTAAGAGGTCAGAAAATGAAATCTGTTTATTTTTGGAACACGAATGTTGGCGTTACGTCCCATTCTCTTGCAAAAATTTTAAAGATATTCAATTAAAAAAATTTATTATTTAAAGAAAATCATATTTTTAGGTATTGATCTAAGTTGAAATTTTTCGCAGATTTCAAATCCTTAAAAATTTTTACTCTGTCTTTGACGATCTAGGAGATATAAAAAAGAACTACATTACTAAAGTTAAACCTTTGTTTTCTATTGTCTGCTGGAAAATCATTCCTCTGCGCAAAATGAAAACGGAAATGGAAAAATAAATTTAGAATCTGATCTTTTATGCTGTTGCCATTCCAAAGAAAATAATAATTAAATTTCGTTAAATTCATTTTTAAATGTTCTTGATTGAATTTTAAAATTCGTCGCGACCCTAAAAATTGCAAAAATTCTGACTACCTGTGTGTCAAATCTCATTACTGTAAGTGCGATAGATTCATTAGGATTTTGCTTGCAGGAAACAAACAAACAAACATGTAAACGAGCTCTCAGTAAAAAAAATTGTTGGTTAATGAGTTTTTGCTCTAAACCAACAATATATTTTATACCAAAGAAACTTTTTTGAAAAACTAAAATTATTTTTCCAATATTTTCAAGTTGTAATTTGGAAAAGGAATTTTGAATAATTTGCAACTTTCTCTCAATAGTTTAAGCATCATCTGAAATTACAAACTATCAACGAATTTATCATCAAATTGCATCTGAGAATTATAGAATTTATTATTATTATTAGAATTAGTAAAACATACATATTTTTGACATTTCTTTTAAAGTTTTAATTTAATATTGTACAGCTTTTAATTTTACCCTCTGTTAGTATTATACTGCTCTACACATGCAAAAAATCAAGAATAATTGTATTTTACAAATCATTTAAATGATTTTTTGTGTGTAATTTTTAAAGTACAAAATTTGTTTTGTTTTGCCTAAACATTATGTTTTGCTTTAAAAATTCTGCAACTTGCTAACCAGATCGTGTAACAGATTTTAACCACAAAACGTTAGTATTATCAAGCATGCAATAAAATATAAACTTTTAACTGAACACTACATGGCTTCTTGTGTTACATCTTGTACAGTACATGTTTTGTGTTTTACAAATTTCTCTAATGCCTATTCAAATTACTTAAGAGAATCGGTTCTTGAAAGACTGCTTTCTTTTAATTTCTTAACTGTTTTACTGAGAATTCTTACTTACAAAATTGCTGAATATTTCATTAGGCTTGAAGTCAAAGTTTAATTTTGAAGTTATCCTTGAATGCTGGTGTTTTAATTGATTTTTTTTTAAGTTGTATACATGTAAGCATCTGTAGTCATTGCACATTCATAGAACATCATTTTTTTTTTCCCAAACTTCATTTTTGTTCTGAACATCAATATGAAGAACAGTTTTCTCGAGCTGCATTAAAAGTATGATTTTACTCATAACTTCAAGAAAATTTTCTGAAATATTCACACTACTATCTGAAGTTATTTATAGCTGTGTTCGACTTGTAATTGTGGAGAAATTGTAAGGATCTCAAACGCTGTCAGGAAATGACTCGTAAGGTTTCTAATTTGTATTCAATTTTTGAATTTTCTTACGTTTTCAGTGTGTTTTATTTACTCAAATTGTGAATAATTTGTTTGCTTTATTTAAATGTTTTTTCGTTGTTGTATTATTTCAGTGAAGCTACGTCTGTAGATTGGAAAAACATGACTTGGATCAAACACACATATTTTGAATTCAAAAACTTGACTTCTGGCACGGATTTTATTGTAACAGTTTACACTCGCTTGGCAAATCATACAGAAGTTGCTCCGCCAACAGAATTCCTGACTATTACAACGGAATGGGAAGGTAAGATATAATTTTTTCTGATGCTGAATAGATTCCTTTCGAAGCTTTAAAGTCGATTTATAAAGACCATATAAAATAATTGTGGAACAAATTTTCTCTGAGCATAGACAAGTATTTCATAGATTCAAATTCTGTGGAATTTCAAGCTTGCAATAAAAAATTCATTATTGCAATCATCATAATCATTAATATTGCTTTCCACTTCTGTCCATAAGATATTTGCCAACATACTCATTCAACTGTCCAATGTGTGAATTAACTTTCACATTCAATTCCATAAATAAAAAATAGTTATGCTAGCAGTGTTAAAAAGCCCAACTAATCAATGCATAAAATTTCCCAACAAAATTTAAATAAAAATGAAAGTTAATCAACTATTACACAACACAAAATGAAAATATTAAAATTGCCAATTATAAAGATTTATTTGCTAAATTAGAATGCTTTTTTGTTTACCACAGAAAACTTTTTCATTGTGACTATGGGCCTTTATTTTTTCTTGAAGAGACTACATCTCTACTATTATAAAGGATTTGTTTGTCTGTTTGGGGCCGCAAAATCCTGACAAGCACTGAGATTTGGCACACAGGTAGTCCAAATTATTTGCAATTTTTGGGTCGCGGCGAATTTTAAAATTCAATCTAGAATATTTTTAAATGAATTGCATAGTTTTATTCTCCATTGCTTTGTTAAACACATAGAACTTTTTCTACCCGTGTGACCTTGCAGTCCGGGTTTGGAATCATGCCATGTTTTTTCATCTGCAGTATGCGGAGAAAATTATTTTTTCATTTCCGCTTTGATTTTGTGCGGACGAATAAATTTCCAGCCAGACAATAAATCTTTTAACTTAAGTCATTTGTTTTTTCTATCTCCTAGACCGTTAAAGATAAAGTAAAAAGTTCAACGGATTTGATATCTGCGGAAAATTTCAGTTTAGATTAATACCTAAAAATAAGATTTTCTTTAAATTAATAATTTTTAAATTGAATATATCTTCAACAGATTTGAAATCTGCTGAAAATTTTACACCAGATTAATACCTTACATCACGGCGTTGCCCGTGGTGTTGGTTTGCTCCACACCAGCACGGGCTTAAAAAAATAACTAAATCATCTTAATATAGAATTCAATTTGACACAGTTTTAATAACTTAAATTAATATAGTTTGAAAATCTTCGCTTGTCGCATTGAGAAGGAAGGTTCAAAATTATTTATAATCACAGTGAATATTTAAAGTAAAACCCATTCTGGATGAACAAGGTTTGTGATTGACACTTGTTGGTCAATGGCCAATAAAAGAAATCCTTGTCTGTTAATTACAATCCCAATCAATGAATACTATTTAATGTTATCAAGGGAGGAGGATTTTCAATATAAGTTTTTGGAGGTGAACTGAGTTGTAAGTAAAGTACTTAACTCATTTTGATAAAATAGCTCTTTCATTTTTTGTGTTCAGTTATTTCATTTTTAATGCTATTGAATGTAAAACAGATAGTCTTTAAAATTGATTTCTTTAATAAAAATCATTTGATTTAAATCAGCATGCCCTGAATGTAAGTAAATGTATACAAGAATTTATAGTTTACTAATGTGTTTTCTGCATAACTTAAACCAACCTTTTGAAATTAAAATTACTCTTTACATATTTCATAATTATTTCTTTAATTTTCATTCTTATTCTGATAGGGATGTTTTGAGGTTAGTGTAATAATGTGCCCAGCAGCAAAAGAAAAGATGCCTTGTTTAGACATAGGGACATTAAATTTTCCCTGTGTAAAAACTTCAGTTTTATTGACAGATGCTTTCTATCAAATGCAATACTCTTGTTGCAAATTGAGTCGTTGAAAAGTAGAAATGTTACTTTTTAAATTCAAATGTCATGTGAATATTATTTATATACAGCACTAATGTAAATTTTACTCAATTATTAAGATAATTTAAGCAAGTTATTGAAAAGTCTGTTGCACTGCAGCTTTTTGTGTCTGCTATTCACAACTTCAAACGATGAATATAATTTTTGTAAGAATAACTGAGATAATAGGAAAATAAATAAAAAGTTATTATAAATTAAAAAATTTCTTGAGCATTCTTTTTTAAGACTGCAAAAATTCAAAATCTAATAATTATTTTCTTATCAACAGATTAAATTTAATGATTGTGTGCAAATCGTATCATAAAACCTAAATAATGCTTGCGGACTTGAAAATTTCAATTAGTTATTTACATTCTAATTTAGTCTTAGAGCTAAAAGTGAGTTAAAAGGATGGGTAACACATGAGTGCTGAATTGTGAGATAAATAAAGGTGTGAAATGTGTAATTTTTTGTTTTGTAATATGTGATTGCAACTGAGTTTTTATTTCACTGTCAATTTTAATTCTTAGTTTTAAATTTCAGCACCAGATCCTCCATCAAACATATCTGTACGTATCTATCATACTAAGCATGTGCTTGTTAAGTGGACACCTCCAAAAAAACTCAGTGGAATAAATTCTTATAGGGTGAGTGTTTTTCTTACTATTGCAGTGAAACATTTGCTACATTTTATTATAAGAAAATAAAAGTACTATTTCTGTGTTTTATTAGATCTATTTCTCGCCTCCATACCCTGCCCATTATGAAACTGTGAAAGAGTTGAAAGCTTTACAGCCTATCAACTTTGACTTCGAGCCTGGTGTGAACTACACATTTTGGGTAATCTTTCTGTGATACAACCTTTTTATTTTAGTAGAAATGTTTTACTGATTTTAATTACACTATTAAATCCACACACACGCTAAGTTTTTTTTTTTTTTTTCTTTTTTTAATATTTTCTGATAGCAGTGTCACTACTCACATTTAATGTCTTATTCAAATCCATTTAATATAAGTATTGATATGCAGTTTTCGTACCTTCAATTTAAATCAAGTTAGTCATAAAAATATAAAGCCATATTCCATGTACTTCAGACTGGTGTTAATTCTTACAGAGCTGTCACAGGCAACTTTTTGCTATTTTTTCAACCCTGGTGTTTAAGGATATATTTTTAAACAAAATTGTGTCAAAACTTTCTAAATTCAAAATATTAATGAAAACTTTTTTTAATTAATCAAAAGCCTAACAAAAATAAAGTCTGTTTTTAACTGATGACAGACAGAAAAAAAAATGTTTTAATTTTTCTTTTGAGATAATTTTTTAAAGGCACAAATTTTGGAGCCCAGCCGTGGCTGCGATAAAAAAGTCAATGCAATATCTTATATAAAAACTAGCAATTCCGATTTTACGAAAAAAGCTTTAAAAAAAACCCTATTGTCTGGGATTGTTATTTCTTGCTCTCATTTGGAAAAATGGGACAGGAAATGTAATGTTTTTTTTTTAACACGAAGGGCACAAGATCAAATTTATTTTTGGAAAGGGAAAGTTACCATGACGTCACAATCTCGTGCGAAAATATAAAAGATATATTCAATTTAAAAGTTATTTATGTAAAGAAAATCATATTTTTAGGTATGGATCTAAAATGAAATTTTCCGCAGATTTCAAATGCGCTGAAATTTTTACTCTATCTTTAATGGTCTAAGAGATTTTTAAAAAAAACTAATTGACTCCAGTTAAAAGGTTTTTTTTTTATCTTGCAGAAAAATTATTCATCTGTGCTCCCGGAAATGAAAACAATAAATTAGAATCTGTGATCTCTTCTATGCTGTAGCATTCTATAATGATTATAGTCATTTATAAATGTTCTAGATTGAATTTTAAAATTCACTGCCACCCAAAAATTGCAAAAAATTTGGACTACCTGTGTGCCAAATCTTATTGCTGTAAGTGCCATAGAATTGTCAGGATTTTACGTCAAACACACAAACAGACAGACAAACACTTCCTTTTATAATAGTAGAGATCCAATTCTAATTTCAAAGATCATCTTATGGTACTCAGGCCATTTTCTTTGATCTTTATCAATTAAAATTTTATTCCTCCCTTAATATCTCCACATTATTTCGCATTTGACTGAATTGAAATATTACTGTCTTTAATCAATAATGAATGGAAGAATATCACATTTCCACTAATACTTGATATTTGTTATTCTGTTGAAATGTCATCATTTTTGAAGTACTTATTTTATTGATTTCAGATGACTTCACTAAACAGAAATTTGGAAAGTTTAAAATCAGAACCATTTATCATTGAGTTTGCAAAAGATTCTGTCTTAGATCCTGTGACCAATCTTCACAAAGTATCTTCTGCTTTAAGAGTTATAACTATAGCTTGGAATCATGCCAAACATAGAGGAAGTGGTTACCGTGTAGTGTACAGGCCTTCATACATTAGCGATAATTTTGCGATAGTTGAAAATACTACCAAAGATTCCATTACAGGTAAAATTTTCTATGTGGCTTAAGTTAAAAGAGTTTTTTAAATTTATGTATATTAAAACAGGCTTAAAGATTAATTTATTTTGTATTGGAAGGGTAAAATATTTATGTTAATGTATACATTGTAAATAAATATTCGAAAGCTGACTTTGAGAAGTTTTCTTATTCAATAAAGTTATTAGTTAAGCATTAAGTGATCTTTTCATATTTGCAACATAGAACAACTTATACGAGGGGGGGGACCCAAAAGAAAACGGACAGAATTTATAAAATATCAAGTATTTATTTTTACAAGTTCATACTTTAGTCACTCAAAATACTCTCCGTCTGCCTCAATGCAATGATCAGTACATTCCTTCCACTTCTGGAAGCAGTTCGTAGACTCCATCAAAGAGATGCTTTTTAAAGCTCCTCATTTTTTGTCAACTTCATCCACAAAAAGTTTTCCTTTAAGGTCCCTATTCCTCCCCAGGAAAAAAATTGTTGCATGGAGTAAGATCAGGTAAATAGGGAAAGTGGAGTCATGTAATTTTGGGTCAAAAACTGCTTGACGAGTCAAGAGGTCTGTGAAGGTGCATTTTCATGGTGGAACCACCATTCCCTACTTTGCCACATTTTGGTGTGTTTTCTTGTATTGGTATCTTGCAAATGCTTTAAAACTTTTAAGTAAAACCCTTGGTTCAGAGTCTAACCCAGTGGAACGACTGAACAGACGACTATGGTTCTCAGTCGGCAATTCATGTATTTTCTGGATGTTTTCATCCGTTTTTGCTGTTGAAGGATGACCTGACCGAAGTTGATCTTCATCGATTTCACCCGTTTTAAAATGGACAAACCACTCAAAAACGTGTGTTCTCTTGCATAGCACCATCTTTATAAGCTGTATCATTTCAACCGTTTCAGTACCAGATTTACCAACAGAAAAAAAAATTTAATTGCACCGTACTGTTCCCGCGTGTTTGCCATCAGTGAAATCAACGAACGCCCAAAACTTGATTCAGAAAATAATTCTTTCACTTGCTCAAGTTCACCACCTGATGCTGCTGCTTGACAGACTGATAGTTGAGATCTACCAAGCAGCAGAAGCCCTGCCCACCAGAGCATCTGTCCAGTTTCTTTTGTGTCCCCCTCGTATATGTGTTAAATTGGATTGTTCTTCAAATTCATCAGTTCCTATTTAACTATGAACTCGGTACTAATGCTGTGCATTTAAATTTAACTTTTGTATTTTTAGTTAAAGATCTTGCCCCTGGAGCAAACTACATTTTCCGAGTTTTCTCGTTTGAAGGTGATTTTAGAGGACCTGATGAAAAAATTGAAGTTTCCACTACAGGTTAATACAGTTGTTTTGTTTTTATCTTATGTTAGTTATCTGTTGAATTTATTTTCACTGGTAATATATTGAAAATGTTAATAACTGAAATATATATCCTTATCTTAAATTTTCTAAGTTGTATTTTCAGTTGAGGGTTAGTTTTCAATACTAATTGGGGTCTTTTAAGAATTTAAACTTTAGAACTGGTATTGATGAATAAATGTGTACAGAGTACTTGAATATAGCCGGAATTGTTTGTTTAATGTTGTACATGTTTTTACATACGTATCATAGATGGAATGACAGCACTTAATACCTGTTTTAATTCATATGCTATAAAGTAGCAACATATGTTTTGGGTTTTAGGTAGAATGACCATACCATAGGTCGACGGTACTGTCCCGTTTCAAATGGAACCGTATTTTCTCACATTTCCTAGCCATCCCATTATTTCGATTAATAAAAATTATTATTCATTGCGAAAATCATAACAATGAATAATAATATGAAATTATTCTTTATTACTATAATGGTATATGTAATCATGGATACTAGTACTTTACCTGGAGAGGCATTGGATATTATACTGTTGAGTCAGTACCTGTTATCATATTTCCTGACCATTTTATTTAGCTTTGTATCTATCCTTGTAATTTCAAAGAAGTGAAATTGCATATTTTAATGATCTCCAGAAAGACTTCATAAATTCAGAATATCACATCAATTCATCAAAAATTGGGAGAACTTTTTTTGAAAATTCACCACTGGGCAGTATAACTCCCCTCCACACACACACACACACACACTTTCCATTTTTAACCAATAGTAGTAATTCTTGACTCAAGGGTAGGTTACAAGACACCTATTATTGAAAAAATCTCAATTCTGCTCTGTTATTCATTTCATATTAAACCTATTCATTTTTGAATTTACTGAAGATTTTATGACCAACTGAACATAACCTTTGAGTTAAGTAAAGAAACTTAACCTCTTTATAAACAAGCCACTGCTAATGTATAGCTCATGCACTTTAGTGTTTAATTTTGAAACATTTTTTGCTTGTCTTAAAATGTAATGGAATAGCTTAAGAAAAACCAATGTTTCATGAAAAAATAATTTTGAGTATAGACTAAAAAAATACTTCTTTCAATTCTTTTATAAGTGAATAATTTATATTTTAATTATGTGTATTTTTATTAATAGACTGTTAGTACCTTCAAAAACATAAAATTGATGAGTTTTTTGTATAGGAAAACCTTTGCCATCTGTAACTATTCTGGATAAAAAAGAAAGTAGCATGAATTCTGTAAAAGTGTTTTGGAATACTCCGAAAGACTCGAGACAAGTTAAATGGACTTATGGTGTCTATGTGTTTTCATCAGAAATAAATGATTATGGTAAGTCTGCAGCACTTAGACATATATATATATATTATTTCTTTTTCTAAATCAGTACCATCATTAGATTTTCCTACTATATGACTCAGCTAATCTAAATTGATACCCCATCCATAACCAATATCATCAAATGAATTGTGAAGTAGTTAAAAGTTATAAATGTTACAAGGCGCAAACTTATAATGGTATAGCATTGAATTAGTCCAGAAGGTCAACATCCTCTGATAAAAAAAAATAATGGACAAGTCCTCTAACAGAAAGAATGATTTTTGCAAGAAGCCTAACGGGGTGTATGAATGCCTGACCATTTCAACTTCCAATGGTTTCTTACTATGTTAGGTTGTCATACAGAGTGGGTAACTTCATTACAACTTTTCATCCAACAACTGTCTGATTTTCCCCACAAGAAGCCAAACAGGGAATGTGGATGCCTGACCATTTCAGCTTTTCTGTTTGGTTAATGGAGTTTGTCATGCAGAGTGGGTAACTTAAGCAGACTTTTCCTATCCATCCTCATTCAGAAGTATTTTAAAAGAAATCTGGATTTTCTCGTAAATCCTTCAAAGATGTATCTTGTAGACATCTTGTAAACCTTAAATCAGTAAATGGATATATCCAATAACGTCTTTTATTTCAATACATATATTTTTTATGCACCAAATAAGCAAAACAAACATGTTTTCTTCGATAGATATCCATCTCAAATGGTGGTAAAATTAGCATTGCCGTCATTTTATGGTTGTGTGCACATAGTTGGCTACAGCGTTGTAGTGGCAATGCAACAGTATATTTAAAAATTGGATGTGTGCATTACCTATTACTTTTGCTGTGAGGGTTTAAATTTTATTCAAGGGTATAAAGGATTGTTAGCATAATGTGTTTCTTTAATATATATCTTTTAATAGCATGGCTTGGTGTAATTATTTTTAATTCTTAGAACTATGATTGCCTAATATGTTTCCCATGGTTAAGATAACATCAAAGTGACTTGGCATTCAAGGCAGAAACAAATTACAGTTAAATGTTTTTAATTATAAGAATACTAAACACAGTAGAACCTTGATTATCCAAAGAATTGTGAACCAAATTTATCTTGGATAACCAAAATGGCCTATACGAAATACAGAAGAAATAGATAGAGTTCTGCATGTTACTATGGTTGCTGAAAGATTTGTGGTAGTTTTTTATGTGATGATTTTACAATAAATCTGGACATGAGTACGTACTTTTAAACTCATGAAAAAGTCCTTAATGGTCTTCCTATTTCATAGCATTTTGTCTCCTCTTCAGATGAAGTGTGCCCACTTGTGCTTGAAGCTTTAAAAAGAACTTAGTATCAAATTCAGCTTGTGACTGACACTATTAATATTATCTTGGTTAATCAATCTATCTTAAATGATCTGATTTTTAAAGTGTACGACTTTTGAAACAAAATTTTAAAATGTTAAACTCAAAAAACAAAAATATCGGCACATTCGTTTCGAACATCTTTAAAAAATGACAATTTTCATCATAGTCTGTGTTACTACAAAAAGTAAATTTAGTTTATTTTGAAGAACTAATAAACTTGCATGTATTTATTCACCTATTATTTTATTTTCAGAGCGAAAGGGCATTACAAATGATACTAGCTATACATTGACTGGCTTAACTCCTTGTACTATATATGTTTTCCAAATTCAAGTGATTGAACCATACAATGTGGGTCCTCCGGAAAGTGGCATTGCTTTGACGAAATTCGACAAATTAGCAGCTCCGAGAAAATTGAATGTGACCCTGAATTCAACTAATTACATGCAGATTAGCTGGGAAGCATCTTGTATGCAAGTGGATTCGGATATTGGATATAGAGTAAGTTAAAAAGCTTGCTTCTTTCAGAAAAAGATAAATAGATTAGGATTCTTAAATAATAATTAAATAATGTTGGCTTTCAAGTGAAACATACCAAGTCAAAATTTTCATACGAGTTTCCTAGTTTTTCTAGACTAGAATTGGGTGATCAAAAAGGAGTAACACTTTGCAATCGATAAATATAATGAATTAAGACAGTTTAGACAAGATACTATGCACAGTTCTGCTAGTTTATTATAAAGTATTGGAAGATTGCTAATTAGATTATAGGTTAAGAATTAGGACATTAATTTCCATGTTTTTTTTTAATTGCTCTCAAATGGTCTCATGTGCACTTTTACTATTATATCAAATTATTATTATTTGGCACTATTATATCAAATTGGGGAACTAGTAAAGCCACCAATATTTGTGTACACTGCAAGTCTGCTGAGATTTTACT
Organism: Metellina segmentata; assembly: GCA_947359465.1. Lineage (NCBI taxonomy): Eukaryota > Metazoa > Arthropoda > Arachnida > Araneae > Tetragnathidae > Metellina > Metellina segmentata. Next base: position 71,710,404 of record OX375874.1, read on the forward strand.
ATGACTTTCTGTGTAATTTTACGATTAAGATTTGCTTTACTGCTGCCTTTTGTCTTTAATGGTTCAAGCTTTAAATTGCATGAAAATATTTTCAGGTTCATATTAAAAATTTGGTTCTTGGCACATCAAATTGGGTTGGATTAGCTCCTCGGATTGCTAACAATATTTCCTTTCGCTCTGCCATTCATTATGGCGGCAAGTATTCAGTGCAAGTTCAGACGGATGTTCGGGACTCTAAGATGAGCAATGAAGTTTCTTTTGCTGCACCTGCCTTACCAAGAGTGTCTCAAGTAAAGGCTTTGCGAGAAAAGAATGGTTCAATTTATGTCACTTGGGAAGAAGTCGAATGGCCAAAGGAATTAAAAAATCACAAGTATGTTTTATCTGTTATAATACTTATTAAGTTTTCCTTATTTAACCCAATGGTGGTTTATTTAAATGCCCTCAGAGCTGACTGCCCATGCAGGGTGGATGGAAACCTAATGTATAAAAAATCATAAAATAAACCATTAGAGGATTTTTCTCTGAAAATTTGTATAATACTGAAAGCATAACTGTTCAATACTGTTGCTTTAGTACAATTCAACTTCAAAATCACTCTAAAACTTTCTATAAGCTTTTCTTATCCCATCCTCATCAGCACCTCTACATCTTTTTGCTGCCATGATGGCTACTTAAGACAGCTAAGCATTGAACTGAGCCATGATGGCCACATAGGACAGCAAAACAATGAAGCAATTTTTTTCTTTATCAGAAAGCATAAGGTGTTGCTATGTTGGAAGGAATTACCAATATCAAAAATCTACATTTCCTTTCCAATATGCATACACAAGTGACATCTGGGTATTAAGCATTAAACTGGAGCTGCGGTAGCTCAGTCAGTAGAGCGTCAGGCTCGCATCAGAAGGGTTGTGGGTTCTGTCCTCGGCGGAGCCTTCAATTCTGATGATTGCTAGATCGGCGCTTCGACCTGGCTAAAGACCGTCGTCTTCACTAATGGTGACTGGGGCACGTTAAATAGGTCGTGGTCACAAAGTCCCCCATGTTCCCATACCAAATCAATACCTCTGAGGGTACCTGATCAGGGGGTTATCGGCCTCTGATTGGGATCTAAATTACGATATGTGTGAGTGAATGGATGTATGAAAGGGACCTTCCTGTAAAACGGATGTGTCATGTATGTCGAGCTAAGTCGGACTTCCTCCCAATGGGGCTCAATAACATGGAAGGTGCACCCCTCTTGCCGTCTTTGACGGGCCTGGCACTCCTCCGGTCTGCCAGTGTAGGTATAAGAAACAACAATAACAACAAGCATTAAACTGAATGCATTTGTAGCAAACAATTCAGCCTTGCAAGCTGAGCTCGTCATGGTGCGAATGGATCAACGACTGCTCGAACTGGTGACCTGCCCTTCAGCACTGCAAATGCCCTTTCTCAGAACATGTACCTGTAGAACTAGACCTGTTACCAATGCAGGCCCTGATCAAATCTACTATGATATCAAATATAGGATTTCACAGCCCAGTTTGGTCACCCACAATGGTATTGTAACGTCGTGATAAAAGAAATAGCCTTTTTAAAAGAATTAAAGAAAAATTAATTTACAATATGGTAGCGACATCACCGTTACAACTACCTCTCATCATACGTTTTAAACATAACGGCTAAAACACGCCTTTCGAACACTGCACTCAGTCCACACTTCAACGAAGCATCCAATCGACTCTAAAAAAACCGTTACAAAAAAATATCTTTTCACCAACGTTATACATAAAAGAAAAAAAATGAACTTCTGGGAAAACCATTTAAGCTCACATAAATATGTCAAAAGAAAAGATATCCTTTCCAAGAGTAATAAGAAGTATAAATAAACACAGGAAGTATCACAATATCTTGGAATAAGGAAAAAGAAATAGTATCATAACATTTAAAAGATATTCCGGAAGTGTACGTTACAGTATATACAACCAGCATTGAACTCGTATCAGATTAAATGTTGTCATTACATTTTCTGTTAAATGCACTACATCTGCCATTTTTAAAAGGTGCCAATGCTGGCTCTAGAATGCACAGCAGTCAAATAGATTGCATGCATATCCAGATCTGGCAAATTTCCTGTCCAGATGCCCACTCTAACAAATGCAGAAGATGTTGAACTTGAGAAATTGGATAGTAGAATGTTCTCATTACATATTCTGTTGGTGATTGGTATGCCTTGCTTACTCTTCACCTGTCACGATTACTCAGTGGTGCCGATATTCTGTATAGTTCTCAAAAACAAACTAATTATGAACACCTCTAACCTTTTCTCTTTGACAACTTTTTTTAATCGAAATAAATAAGCTTCTTGCTTATTCACCAATTCCCTTAACAACCTAATAGTAATAACACAACTTGATCATTAATACCTGTAAGTAATGTCTGCACTTGATTTAGAGGGTTTTGTGTTGGAATCTGAAGGAAATCCCTGATTATTTTCAGTGATATTAGTTTTCTGCTTGTTAATTTTTTTAATGTCTGTTTCTTAAACATTCTCATGAGTTGGGCTTGTGTTTTAACCTTTTTTTTTTTTTTTTATTTAAAAGCAACCTTTATTTCCTTGTGGGAATATTTTACCATAGTTTCTAGTGTTGCCATCTATAGTTGTATCAGCTTGATCTGCTCCAGATATGATGGCTTTTACTCTTTAGTTTAATGGCAATCATTTGCAGCACTTTTCGTAAATACTCAGGTTACAGAACTTCTTTTTTTATACTAACCAAAGGAAGATCTCTTAAAATCAAGTATTTGTGTGCAAAATGTAAGTTAGACATCAAACCAAGATGGTGTTCATCAATATTTTTTAAGTGCTATATGTTTAATAATTGTATACTGCTTCATGTGGGGTGAAATATTTCTGTTGACTCATAAGGCCTCACATTGTTGTATATTGAAAAATAAATTGTTTCATTGCAATCACAAAATCTCTCTTAGAAAAGTAGACAGGTTGCGATTTCTAGTTTGTTTAATTTAATTTATTATATGAAGCTTTATGTGGTTGATGGGGAATAAAAATTTGGGAGAATCTGAAATAAGCATTTATTAAAATATTTACTTATAAAGCAATTTGTGGATTTTATGTTTTCAAATTTGATATATTTCTGTAAATATTTAGTATTTTTCTGATTATGACGTAATAGTTCTTTCTAAAATGAAATAATTCATTCATTTTTCTCTTTGATGTTTTAAGTAGTATTGATTTATGTTTTTGTGACCCAATTCAAATTGGTTTGAAATGGATTATTTGAGCTAATTTTTTATCTAGGTTTGTATACAGTGTGTGGCTATGCTATGAGAAAGACATGGTTGGTGCCTCTCAGTACAATACCTCAAAACCACCTTTTTTCCTGCATTCTCACCCTTTTTCATGGAGTAACGTGTATGCTGCTGTGAATGTTATTGATGAGCATGGATACCCTGGACCATTTTCTGCTCAATATGATTTAGGCAGTGATGAAAGTAAGTGACAACTGAAAGTCCAATTTTATTCCTCGTGTTTTTATTTCCTTAAAACTGCCAAAATAAGCCTCCCTCAACTTGGAGAAAATTTGCAAACTGGCCAATAATCAGGCCGAAAAAGATTGCATAAATAATCCTGCTCTCAATTGCTTTTATGCACTTGGTTGCTGAATGCAATTGGTTTATTCCCATTTGCTAAATGAAAAATGGCATAAAAATGACACAATTGTGTTTGACAATACACAGTTACAACCAGTCAAAAGTTTTGATTTAGGGTTCATAAGTCCATTGGCATCCAAACAACTTTATCTTCAAATCACAAAAGGCTTGGTATTGTCCTAAATGAGCTGCTATTGTGCATGTTAGACTTTCCATAGATAAAGTGTTGTTTTTGTGTTTTGATAGCTAATAAATGCATTTGCATATATTCATGTATACACATAATCCTGCTTTTCCATGATAGATATGTTTATTAGAATACGTGTAAAAAATACATTGTATCTATAGAAGAAAAGAAGATTGGTTCTGGATTTAAAAAATCAGTAAAAATAATTTTTAAAGCCATATGAAAATATTTGTTTTTAAGCTTATTATTTTAATTCAAAATACACATCTAATAATTTGTAATGAAAATGTATTACAGTAACGGCCGTATTCACAAGTCCGAGTTAACTCGAGGATCAACGATAATCCGCAAGTTATCGAAAAAAACGTATTCACAAGTCCTGATCAGTGGTTTAAACTGCCGGTTCGGTGTAACATTTTGATCCTCCGAAATCGGCGAGTTAACTCGCAAGTAAGAGTTACGCATGCGCAGCAGTACCACCTTTTCAGCGATACAAAATGGAGGACACATTTCATTCTATGCTAAATTACAGTTTTCTTGCGACGATTGGATTGGACGTATCATTACGGAGCACCTGCTGTATGGCAGCTCATGTCCTCATTATAATATTGCTTAAATGGAAAATTTAAAACATAATTTTATTGATATTCAAAAGAAAAATGAAAATAAAGGTAGCTGCTTAATCTTTTAAACAAGCAGCTTGGCGAAACGATAGATGGCGGCACCTCCGTCAGCAAAGCCGGATAGAACGACCGTTAGAATATGACCATGGCAAATACAAAATCATCGAAGAATAAAAATTATTTTCCAAACTCATATTAAAATGCTGTGTGAGTCCTATTTATTCACAATTTGGAATCAATTCTATGGTGAAGTACATGCTTGATCAGTATGAATGCAGATTCGGGCGTGGTAACCAATGTAAACAATATCATGTGATCGTGAGGGGCCAATCACAGCGAGCGTCTCATTTTAATCCCAGGATCACTTAACATGCCGTTTGAGAATACCGTTTTTGATAATCCTCGAGTTAACTCTTACTCACGGATTAACTGATCCTCGAGTTAACTCGAGACTTGTGAATATAACCGTAAATTTTCATTTGAAATTAAAAATGGTGTATTTGGAATAAAACATCTAAAGCATTATAATGTCTGGAATGCTTGACCTTTCCCTTCGTTTGTTACATTTCCAGTCTTTTTATACTTAGGTTATGCAGCAGTTGTTCTCACTCAAACTAGTCTTGCTGGTGTTATTGCTGGAGTAATCATCGTTTTCACCTTACTTATTGGCACTCTGATTGTTTTCGTTGTACGTCATCGACGCCTTCAAAGAAGCTTTTTATCCTTTGCAAATAGCCATTATGATACTAGATCTGGATCTGCTACATTTACAACAGCTGAAGATCTGGGTAAGACTTGCATTCTAGTTTCTTACGTTACATTTAGTTTACTTACATTAAATCAAAGAATAAATTTTATTTATTACAACAATCATGGGAAAGAAAATAAATATATGCTTCACTTAATTAATTCTCAGAAAGATTTCAGTGTATTATTTTTTTATTAGTGCATTGAGAAGATAATGTCCTATTTAAAATCTGGATTTGCATACCACAATCACCTGTATATACACTGGCATGTAAAACTTAAGGAACTGTAAGTTTTTCAGCTGCTAGTTTGCAGTGAAATTACTTGGATGTGGAAAGATGATACGAAAAGTTTGTCAAGAGTTACCGATCTTATTAGTAAAATCAAAACAATAATACAAACAGTTAAAAAAGTGTGAAGTGATGACACTGAACTGGGTACAATGAGACAGGTCAGTAACTGAATAGTTAGATAAAGAGAGGGAATGGTCTATAGTAGGCTATATGACCACCTTGAACACTGATGCATTCTTTGCACCTTTTTTGCATGCAGATACTTTTTTTTTTATTCCCAATGGCAAGGCAGTACACACATCACAAATACAAAGTACAGAGTTGACCGAGGTCATTTTAGCCTTATACAAGGCCAGAAGTGGTGGTCACTTGTGAAGGGGCACCCAGTGGGTGGATCATCATTGTCCCTAACAAAGGACAGCACAATTTACATCCATGCCCTAACCCCGGATTCAAACCGGGAACCTTCCGATCCAGAGGCCAACACCTTGACCACTAGACCGGTTGGTCGGCTGCATGCAGAGACTAAAGTTCCAGATTAATTCCTGCAGTAGCAGAACTCATTCCTATATTAGAGCCTCTGATGTCACGATTCCAGGATTTGAATATCAACCAACTTTTTACAATATGTTGTAAATTATGCAAATTAACACAGGCTGTTTCATTTAATTTTGAGGCTGTAACCTTTTAATGTTTTTGCTCTCCAGTCTATATTTGAAATATTGGATCATCTGGAAAGTTCTGCTGGTTTTTATGATAAACACCAATGAAACAGTACAAAAACATGAAATATTATTGAATCACATGAGCATCATTTTGTTCTGTGATTTTTTATCATCTTTCCAGCAGCTGGAAAATTATTTTAAAAAAAATCATTAGACTTATTTGTAAAGAAGTTATTGAGGTGCTGTTTGACAGTCTAAAGAATTGAACTCCAGGCCATTCAGAGAATTTTGAAGTGACCTGAATAGGTGAAAATCTGAGGGGATATTCCTAGTCCCACCATACACAAATCATTACTTTTTTGTGATGCAGCCCCCCTCTAGGGAGGTTCATTTGGCTTACCCCATAATCTTTTTCTTGGAACATTACTGTATAGTATCCACTTCTCATTTCCAGTAATGAGACGTTTCGAAAAAGGAGCTTCTTGATTTCGTTACAGCAAAGAATCACATGCCGATATTCGAGCAAGCGTATTCTGTGTTAAAGTATGGGGTACCCATACATTGTAGCGACTTACAAACCCAATCTTCTTCAGATAATCATGAACTGTACTTTTTGGAGTATTTAGTCTGTGTGATAGTTCCTGAAATGTGCAATTTGGATTTTCGGCTATAGCATCTTTTAATAGGTCCTCATTTACAGAGGATGGTAGTCCAGAGCTGGCATCATCTTTGAGGCTGAAATTTATCAAACCACCTTTGAACTGTGTCATCAGAAACAGCACTTTGTCCATATACAGCACACATTTTACAAGCAGTCTGACTTCCTTTTTTAAAATAAAAAGCATAATGTGACGAAAATGAACTTTTTGGTCCTCCATTCTCTGCACTGCAATAAAAAAAAAATATGACACAACACAAGCTAAAACTATGCAGTGAAAGCAGAAAAGACCGAATTTACACATTTGCTTCAATCAAGGTCACTCCTTATCAGCAGTAGCTAAATAAAAATAACAAAGCGCGCTTCGATTTGTAAAAACGCAGAACTTTCCTGATGACCCAATACATCAAACAGAAAAGGTATTGAATAAAAATGTTGAATTTACATCAATCATAAAAATTTGTCAACACTGAAAAAGTCACATGAACAGAATCAATAGTTATACTAGATTTACTCTCAACATTTTTGTGCATGTTTTGTACGAAATGTCATGGTTAAGTATTTCAATTAGGTTTTTCATTTATTACAAAAAAAAAAGGAATTTTCTCCCATAACCTGCTACAAATTAGTGGTGTGAAGGTATAAAGCGGGATGACACATGGATATGAGGACTAACATATCATGTAGTGCAGTCTACATGCTAGCACAAACATAAGTTGGTATAAAGGTGCTCCACATATAAGTGGAGGCACAGTCTCAAGTCAACTCGAACCGAGTCAGGAATATAAAGTTACAGTTAGTTCTGTTCCGTGAGATGGGTGCGACATCTGGTGGTGGTAAAGGGATGGACACCACATGTATTTCAGATGAAAGTTACAATATGCACTCTACCATGTAGTTATCTAGGGTGCTGGGGTTTTATTAAGTGAATACTTCTAGTTGAATTCGATTTATTATAGATAATATGTACAGAGAGTTTAAAAATGGCGCATCGCGATCACGTCCGTCAACATAACATCAATCGTCTCGTCTACCATGATCCGATGCGCGCGCGATCAAAAAACGATCGCGCTTCTTTAAGTGAAAGTTGTACTTCTTTTCAGGTAAAAGTTGTAGTGCTTATCTTAGGATAGCCGTGGGGCTTAACCCTACAGTTATACATTGAAAAATTCAAATCCAGTTTTACATAAATGACAAAATTATTTAGAGAATACATTTTAAGAAGAAATATGTTTCAATCTCTGCTACACCTTAAAACGTACTCTTTTTAATGCTGATTAGGAATTGCATCTTGAGAAAGTATTCTTCAATTAAGATATATTTAACTTAACTGTTTTATTAACAATATTTTGTTCTTGTGTAAATTAAAATAATATGAAAGTAACTTTGCAAAACTAAAAAAATTATACATTTGTCAGTTTTTCGCTATAATAATGGGGAATAGGCAATGGATTTGGTTTTTATTTTTAGCAAGGCTTTTTACTGCTTAAGAAAATAATTGGAAAAAAAAATTCAGTTGAATTTATGCAAAAATAGTTTTATATATGTAAACAGATGTATTGCAGATAAGGGGGAATATTTACAACCTTACTTCTTTATTTTTAAACTGCTTTTAATTGTAAACTTCTTTTGACTGAAAAATAATGTGTTAAAAAGGTAAATATGTTTAATATTTATTATTTTTTCCTTAGATGAGGAAGAAGAATGTCCAATGATCCGTGGTTTTTCTGATGATGAACCACTTGTAATTGCTTAAATTTTTAAAAATGCACTAATAGAAGTTAGTGTGACTATTTTTACTGAAAGAAACTTTATAAATGTCTGACAGTTAATCTTAGAAACACAAAGAATGAGTTTGAAAAATGTTGCATTTTTTTTTTTTAAGAATTTTATTTAAAGATTTATTTGCATGAAAATATTACATGTAATGCCAATTTTTATATTAAAATGCACTGTTCACTTTATGGCACTTCTGGTGTTTTTTATTGCAACTTATTAAATTTTATTGCAGTAGTATTTTAATTAGTTAACTGCTTCAAATACACACAAATCAAAGCATAAAAATCTTAATATTTTGATTGTACAAAATGAATTTTAAAACACCCTTAATGTGTATGTACAAGCACATATTCTGCTTGTGTGCGCGTTATGTGCAAAGCAAAAGAAATTTCAATTGAAAAATAAATTTTAAACAGTGTTTATGAAATGAATAGATTTCATTCAATTTTCATGGAATATTATTAAAGTATATATATATATAACTTTTTTTTACTGCCTGACTTATTTTTCGTTTTTATATCAGTTATATTTTAATTTTAGAATGTAATATAAATCGGTTCGTGATTTCCACTGACTTATTTGTTAATTTAAAGAAATTGTAAGTGTGGAGAAAAGATATATTTTGCATTTCGGTCCAGAAGAACAATTACTAGTTCCTTTCATTGTACATTATAACAAGAAAGTTATCTATACAAGATTCTGAATTTACCAGAACTTGCATTTAATTTGTGTTATGCTTTTCATCAAAAGAAATCTTTTTAAGAATATTTCTAGTTAAATTCAATTAGTTTGTATATTTATTCCCCTTGAATCTTCAATTGAACTAGGTCATAAACTGCTTTGTATACTTTGAAATAATAAAAATTTTGCTTTGAATCAATCATAGGTTTGCATTTATATTATGAAACAGTTATGTGTGTTGTACTTCTAATCAAGACTGTTTGTTTATTAAGTGTTTACTTGTATTTTATTGTATGAAAACGTTGTTTTCATTCATTCTACCATAGAATTTTAATGTTTTTTGTGATACTTTTATGTGTGGAGGTTACCATGTGATATGTTCTTGGGCAGTCTCCAAAATGTCTCATTATTTTATTGTACATACTTGACTGAAATGTCTTTTTCTCTTATAGAATAATATATTTAACTGTTTAAGAAATTTTTGCATAAATATCAATACTGTTTATGTGAAGATAGCCCAAATATTTAAAAACTGCATTTAAATAACTTGATTCTTGCTCTTTATTATTGGCTGATTTTTTCTATCTATATTAATGTTTTTGCACAAGTGTGAAAATCAATGCATATAGAAGCATAATTTCGACATAGTTGTAAATGCTTGAAGAACTGAATCACTTGTTTTTGTGTCACACTTAACCAGGTATAAAAGTTCAACCAAAATTGTTATTCCGTTTTGAAAAAGTATTGATTTATTTATAACATTATTTTCTTGATGTTACTTAAAATTCAGGTTATTTTTGTGTAAAGAATTTAAATATGTTACTTAATTATACCTGATTTAATTATATCTTTATGTGCAATTACAATACATTCTCATTAAATATTCAAGTTCATGTTATGCATTTTTACTATTAAATATTATATCTGACTATTACAAGTATTATTTTATTTTCAGTGCTATGTACATCAGTGCATTTTTATTCATATGAACTTTGAGTATAATTATGTTTCATTAACCAAATTTGAATGATGTATAAACTAATTTTTCCCCAAGTATTAATGTTGGTGAACAATTTAAAATATTTTGTAATAGTATTTTAGTGTATCTTAAAGTGTGATACAGTAATAAAATGCTGTTATGAAAATTGATTGCCTGTTCTGTTCTCAGGAATGTGTTTTATCCAAATTGATTTTTAACAATATATAGATTGTCCAGTCACTAAATTCTAACAAACAGAAAGGTAGATTTACTTTAACCTCGATTTCTATTTGAAAAAATACGTAGTATTTTTGCAACAAATAAAAATTCAGGAGTTCTACATCAGTTCATTTTGGTTTTGCAAATGAACAGCAATTTAATAAATTTGTAACTTTTCTGTGCTTGGTTTAAATAGAAAAGTACACAAGGCTCTGAGAATTTACTAAATATATGCAAATAAGAAAAAGAACTTTTAACTTCTGAATATTGGCTATTTCTATATAATAATATTTGTCTTTCTTTGCTGTTTTTAAGAGTTTAAAAGCGGTCTTAGTTTTTTTTAGTTGTAGGTTTCCTTTCAATTACACACTGAATAATTCATTAAATCAGGATGTAGTATATAATGATATAAACTTATGTATAACATTTTGTAAATGACAAATACATTAAAAATATCTCCAAATTAATAAAAGTTACTGTCGCTACAGGATTGAAAAATCGCTTTTTTCGCTTGATTGTTAGACGGTTTCCCGAGAAAGTACGTATCAGAAAATTACGAAATTAACATGGTTTGTTCAAAATCGTACAGGGAGCATGATGAAGAAGATATTTTCCCGATGCGGCTATTAATTTAGGGTTTATGAAGCGTCAAAGTAGAAAAAACGAAATTTCTACTGTGAGTGAGCAAAACATTTTCAGTCTTCAGCCTTGAGTTTTTTCTTTAGAGCGAGGGTTGGAAAGTAGTGGACGGAGCTTTCTAGTGAATATATATAGTTGTCAGTTGCGTCGCATGGTTTTGAACGATTTATTCTTTAAATTAGGTGATAAGTTGGAATGTCAGCAGTGTTTCCACAACTGGCATCTTTGGCTAGAGTCTAAGTTTATTCTCTGGAGTCTTAAGCAATAGCAGTTTCAATGAATTGACTGAGGGCAATTCATTCATACTTGTGCATATGTCAGTCTTTGAACAAACTTTCACACCTATTTTAATCGACTGGCCCTAGGTTGATCGTTAGGAAGAGCTAGAGAATACCAAAATCTTCATTTAAGAATGCATCTGCAAATGTCACTCTTCTGGCAGATGTGTTATAATAATAAATAAGAGAGAGGCAATTGTACATTTATTTGAAACTCCGAATAAACTAATTCCCCATAGTTTTTTGTATTGTATTAGAACATTCGGCAAATCTATAAATATAAATGGAGTGTTCGTACATTAATGTTTTCGCCCAATTTCAAGTTATTTTTCATAATAAATAAATTACTCTCATATGAGAGAGAGACAATTGTACATATGTTTCAAACTCCGAATAAAATAATTCCCCCTAGTTTTTTGTATTGTATTAGAATATTCATAAAATCTATAAATAAAAATGGAGTGTTCGTACATTAATATTTTCGCCCAATTTCAAGTTATATCATAATAAATAAATTATTCTCGTATGAGAGAGAGACAATTGTACATTTGTTTGAAACTCCGAATAAAATAATTCCCCCTAGTTTTTTGTATTGTATTAGAATATTCGTCAAATCTATAAATATAAATGGAGTGTTCGTACATTAATATTTTCGCCAAATTTCAAGTTATCTCGTAATAAATAAATTATTCTCGTATGAGAGAGAGACATTTGTTTAAAACTCCGAATAAAATATTTCCCCTTAATTTTTTTAATTGTATTAGAATATTCGGCAAATCTATAAATATAAATGGTGTTCGTACATTAATACTTTTGCCCAATTTCAAGTTATTTATTAGTTTTGGGTCATTCTAATACAAAATCAATTATTTCTGCATTTGGTGTTTGTATGTGTGTGCTCACTTCACATCCAAACCGTTGGTATATTTTCATGGAACTGCGTACTGTGAGTATTCAGCCATTTAGTGACTGAAACTTCGTTGCGTCACACTGTTTCCGTTCAGTGTTAATGTAAGTGTCACCAAAGATTTATTGAATGCATTTTCAGAAAATGCTACATTATATTTTACAAAACACATTCAAAATTAGTGATTAAATTATTTGAATTTTCATTGCTTATACATATTTACTCGTTTCCTGCGAAAACAGCTGAATAACTTCCTAAAATCAAACTCAATTTGGTAGTTTCGGATAAGCTCGGATGTACGTACTGCTGAAAAAGCAATTACTTTTCTAAAAATAATTTTCACGGAATATAAATTCTAATACTTATTTTGAACGTATTTTTCAATCGAAACAAAAATAATTTTCGAATGGAAGAATTTAGTTATTTTATGTCCAATGTTGCTAAAAACGTATGTTCATTTTTGGAAGTCATGCTTAAATTACGACCAGCCTTTCCCAAACGTCCTTGGCTTAACACACTTGGTTCTAAAATTCGTTTTTATAAAAATAAGTTATACATTCAGAACAAAGCCTTCTGAGAACCAAGACTAGTAGCTAATCGAATTTATTAAAAAAATTATTATTTGTGAGTTTAACTTTCTTATACAATTAAACTCATTAAAAAACCTGCATTTCTTTTCCATTTTCAACTAAAAATACTTTTTGTTTCTAAAAATACCTTGGTTTTATCGAAAACTGCATTCAATTAGCAAGAATCATTATTCTCATCTAAAAAGGTACTTAGTTTCTATTCAAAACTAAATCAACGAATTGAAAAAAGTGCTTTAAGTTGTAGCACCTAATCCATGAAACGAAAACTCGTTAAGTACTTAAATTTCACAATCTTGTTCTTATTTTGTAATCACATATACAGCGTTTTCCGTTTAGTTTCCAAATTGAAAAAATATTCTTATATACTATTATAAAAGAAAGTGTGTCTATCTCTCTGGGTGCAGTGTCCTGACGAATCTGTGACACTTACAATAGGGAAATTTGGCACAAAGGTAGTTATAATTTTTTGCAAATTTTATGTCCTGCTCTAATTTTAAAATTTAACCTGGAACATATTACAATAAATTTAGTTTTTTCCCCTCGGTTTATTCTTTTCGCGGAGCTGACATCACAGCTTCTTAATTTTGAAAAAAAGTAAAGGGTTGTGCGTTTTTCGACCTTTGGAACTATGCCAAGTTATGACGTCATAGGAGAAAAACAGCTTGTTTTTTCCTCAACGGATTTCTGATTCTAGCGTGTAAAAATTTCAACGGATTTAAAACCTGCTGAAAATTTTACACCAGATCGATACCTCATATAAGTGATTTCCTTTAAATAAATAATTTTAAATAGATTTTTATTTCACTGATATGAGTGGCAGTAATTACGCGAATTCATTTGGGGCTTTTCATTGTTAATGTAGAATGATACGGAGAAGATCACAGGCCACACACATCTAGCTAAGAGCTTGAATGGGGAAAACATTTTCAATGGAAAATGCCCCCCCCCCCTTCCCCAGGCCCATCCCTCCGAGCAGTGATTAGAAGCGCGCAAGTACCGGATGATCTTAATTATTTAAATCTAAAATGGATGGTAGAAGATCGTTTCATTTTCCAATCCTAAGATTATTTCTGAGTTAATGGTCCCATTAATCTACTACCGCACACAGATGCTAAGTTGTACTCCTTATTAACAAATATATTGTTAGAGGGAGAATTCAATCTAAAAGGTATACTAATGATTATTTACATTTGAAGACCAAGTATAAACCATTATAGTATTGATTGTCATTGAAGTTAATCAACTACGAAGTGCTTGGTCAGCACCTAAAAGCATACTGGAAAGCTCAAATGATTTCTTCTCACATAGGGTGTAATTATCCCAGTCTGTGCCCAATTAGTTAAGTACATGTTTCTCCCCTTATTTAAACCCTGATTTATACCATACCTGGAATCTTCTAATCTAAGTCAGTTTCAGACAGTTGTGTCTCAATTGTACATTGGGCCGTGATGACCCGGTTGGAAGGGTAACGGATTAGCAACCGGAGGGTAGCAAGTTCGAATCCAACAAACACCATCGTGTACAAAGTGGGCTGGTGACGGTAAATCTGCCGTGGCCTCAAATGTCCTCACGATGGCGTGGTGTGGAAGTTTGGAGAGTGGGGTGCCAGCTCAGGTGTTGCTTCGTCATCTGACCGTGGTTCAAAATTACGAGGTGTTGTCCTCGAATCTTTCCCTTGAGGGACTGATTCCGGACCGTCGTCAATAGCCCGTTGTGTTGCTCCATTACGACGTTAATTAAAATACCTACCTACCAACTGTAGGTTTATTTTTTAACAAGTCGAATTTTTGGTTCTTGATTATTTATGCCGACCAACCGGTCTGGTGGTTAAGGTGTTAGCCTCTAGATCGTAAATTTCCTGGTTCGAATCAGGTTACGGTAGTTACATTTAGCCACAGAAACTAGTAGCACAACGAGTTTAGACCGAGCCAAGGCCTTAGAAAAGACTGCTAGTACCTACAGGTTGGTTTGACCGTGGTTCAAAAGTTACGTGATGTTGTTCTCGATCTTTCCCGTTGGGATTGATCCCGGACCGTCGTCAATAACCCGTTGCGTTGCTCCAATAAGACGTTAATTAAACTACCTACCTAACTGGAGATTGGTTGTTTGAGTTCGGAGGAGGGGGGTGGCAATAGCTATATTTGCTCATGTTGCGCGGACCGCGGTAGCCCGGATAGAAGAATAATGGATTGGCAACCGGAGGGGTGCTAGTTCGAATCCAACCAAAGACCGTCGGACAAAGGAGGCTGGTGCACTTCATATTTGTCCTGGCATCATGTTCTTACGTTGACGTGGTGTGGACGTTTAGAGAGTGGGATACCAGGTCAATTAGGCCCGGTGCACACATCAACGTTTTTCAACGTGCGGCACCAAAGCCCGACTATGCACACATAACCTTGAAATGACGCTCATTTCGCGCCATTTGCGTAAAATATTCTATCGAAGAAAACGTGTTTATTTCGATTTCTTGGAGTAAAAAAAGTATATTTTGAAACACAAAATAGACGTTTCTGGATACAACCATTTATTAATTATTATTTATATTCCATTTGTTTATAAAAACAAGGTACTTCAGAAGGGAGATTCTGCACGTAAGTTGGACGTGCGTTGCCGCAGCGGCGCAGGAGGCATGTGCGCAATACTCCATTGGATCTAATGCATCTCAGACCGCACTTGCGTTGCAAAAGCGGCGCCGCACGTTGAAAAACAGGATTTGTGCACCGGGCCTTATAGCCTCATCATCTGACCATGGTTCAAATTTTGCTAATGTTGTCCTCGAATCTTTTCCTTTGGATTTCATCCTTGACCGGGTCAATAGCACGTTGTGTTGCTCCGGTGCGACGTCAATTAAAATTCCTTCCTACTTGGCCATACTGCGCGAATGAAAAGATTGGTACCATCAAGTTATGAACATCCTCAGATTATTTGTAGGTTGTGGTTTCTACGCAAGGATCATACTATTTGGCATCGCTACGCCAAACAATGTTAAGCAAATGGCTACACACAAGGAAAGCTTTACTGACACAAAAGGGGTTAGGTTAGATAGTGATGCTTACAACAAAGAACACTAAAATGAGCGACATTTTTTCTCTTGCCTATGTAGCGGTAGTATTTCTGCGGATATCATGTTTCCTGTTCAAGGATCTGAACGTTAGATCAGTTGGCTTGTTTTTCGAATACGATATCAGCACTTCGTCACTAAAAGTTCCAAAGACTTGATTACGAATAATACGTATATGCTAGTTGATTGGTCAACACCAATTACATTAAACGCAGATAAACTGCTTTTTAAGGTAACCCCGAAATGTAACATGCACGAGCATTTAGGCCCGGTGCTCACATCTGGATTTTCAACATGCGGTGCCGCTGTCGCAACGCAAGTGCGGTCTGATATACATTAGATCCAATGGAGTAGTGCACACATGCCTCCGGCGCCGCTGCGGCGACACACGTCCAACTTGCGTGCAATTTATACCGCAGTTAACCACGGCGCCGCAGCTCGTCGCACACGCGTCTCCGTTCTGAGGTATCTTGTTTTCATAAATAAATGGAATATAAATAATAATTAATAAATGGTTGTATCCAGTAACGTCTATTTTGTTTCAAAATATACTTTTTTGTACACCAAGTAAGCGAAATAAACACGTTTTCTTCGATAGAAAATTTATTGCAAATGGCGCGAAATGAGTACTTGCGTCATTTCACGGTTATGTCTGCATAGTTGGGCTTCGGTGCCGCAGCGGCGCCGCACGTTGAAAAACCGGATGTGTGCACAGGGCCGTAATAGGTAGGTATTTTGATTAACGTCTCACACTGGAGCAACACAACGAGCTATTGGGCGACGGTCCGGGATTAAACTCGAGCGGAAGGATCCGAGGACAACACTACGCAATTTTGAACCATGGTTGATATCACAACTGAGTTGGCACTCAACTCTCCAGACTTACACATCATGCTAACGTGAGGAAATTTCAGGCAAAGACAGATTTAACCTGCTCCAGACCCCGAGTGCATCTTGTCATTGGTCCTTAGTTGGACCTAATTTCGAACTCGCAACTCTAATCCGCTACTCTTCCAACTGGACTACCACGAACACTTCTTCGTAGACCGTCTGGTTAATTTACACTAGAAATCCTTCTCCTACAGAGGGAAATGGCCGAAATCTTTAATATATTTGAATGTTTTTAGAACATATGAGGTAAATGGTTTTTAGCAATTTACATATAACAGCGTGGTGTGTGAAAAGAAGGCCCAAATAAAAAGACTCAAAGAATTCTTCACCAACGATTTAAGGTAATTGCAACAAGAGGAGGGCAAATGCCCTTTTCTTAAATGTACAGTGACAGATATAGAAGATGAAGTTCAAATTTGAGAGCCTGGGGTGAAGGAGGCCGATAGAGCTCTTTCTGAAATGAAATTTACTTATTTAAAATGATGGTAACTAGGTTGAGGTGTCGTCGCCCCAAGACGGTAGCGTGAAAACAGTACGAATCGTATACAAAGAGAAGACACAACCAACAGTTGAGATATTATTCTTGAGAACATTAAGAAAAATATACAGTATTTACATCATCCCATTACACCAATGCTTAAAAGTATGTATCATCGCAGTCCAACACGATGACCAACCGTCACCTTCTGCCATTGGCTCATTAACGTCGTCTCCCCGCAGTCTAAAAAGAACGCCATTGGTAAAAGTCGAACTCCTAACAGATTTCCCTTCCTTTCATCTTCCTGACGAACACCACGTGCAGAGGACGTTCTATTTCACGTGTTTTTTTGAAGTACCTGTATACCGCGCGACGCAAGAAGAGCAGCTGGCGCCAAGCAATAACCACTCAGAATATATTCGGCATTCCGAAAATCCACGCGTATTGTTTTTCCTAGCCTAGCTTTGTCACTATCACAGAAAGAATAGCATTATTAAAGGAATTCATTTACAATAAAAATATATCTGGGATAATATACACTCATTGCCATAAAAATTTGCGCACCTAGAAAAAGTCGTCAAAATGAAACGAAATTTTACACATGTAGGAATTACTTTGATATAAGTAAGTGGTTAGAAAATCAAAGAAAAAGGATCATTTATTACAAAAAAAAAGTACAAATGAACGGAAGTTTTACAACTCTGTGGGACCCCCTCTAGCGCGAAAGCACGATGCACGAGCGGGCATTGAGGCATACAAGTTCCGTTTGATGTAATGAGACATCTCGTTCCACAGTTGCTGTAAACACGCCTCTAGTTCGAACAAACTCGTAGGGTGTCCAACTTGCATTCACAAATGATCCCAGATATGCTCGATTAATGACAAATCTGGGGATCGAGCAGGCCAGGGAAGGTGGTAATGTGGAGGAGGCAGTCTTGTGACATCCTTGCTATGAGTGGCCGATCATTGTCTTGTTGAAAAATGGCTCCTGGGAGCCCTGCCATGAGTGGCATCACATGTGGCTAAAGGATGTTATGGACGTACCGCTGATCTGTCATTGTGTGATGGATCAATATTAGGGGTGACCGTGTATCGTAAGCAATGGCACCCCATACCATCACACCAGCTGTGGGAGCGGCGTGTCACTGTAAGGCGAAGGCAGGATTGAGGCGTTCACCACGTGGCCCCCACACACGAACACGATTGTCATCACTGCTCAAATTGAATCTAGATTCGTCGCTGAAGACGAAATGGTTCCATTCCAATCCCGTCGTGCGCGACACCACTCCAAACGGAGGCGTCGGTGGGTGGGTGTCTTTGGCAGCACACGTAATGTGCGCCGCGATACCAGATGTCCTTCAGCCAGGAGTCTTGCGATATTTCGGGAAGACACAGGGGCCCGTAGTGAAGGTGCTGCCTGTGTCTGGATAGCGACCAATGAGGCAGTTGGCTCTACGCGTGCGTTTCGTATGATGTGACGGTCTTCTCGACGAATGGTCTGTCGAGGGCCTCCTGAGCCTGGTCGCCGTGTAAATGACGTCTCTTCTGTCCACAGGTCCCAACACCTCCTTGAGTAAAATCAGAACGGCCTACTTGATGAGCTACTAGCCGAGCTGACCACCCAGCTTCCATCATCCCGATGATTCTTCCCCTCTCGAACTCTGACAGCTGCTCATATTGTCTTCGATGGCGGCGTAACGGCATGTCTACCTCAGCGTTTCGTTTGCAAAAGATTAAGTACACTCAAACAAGCTCTGCTTACCTGTTTTGTACTCCAAGGAGAACGAAGTTCAACGCACTCAAGTAGCATTACGCAATGCGCAATCACGCTGCATTTCTATTCATTTGCATATCCGGCCGACATGTACCTTCATGCCAAGTTTCGTTACAATCCCACAATTATTTCTTGGTGCGCAAATTTTTATGGCAATGAGTGTAGTATGTACAAACACGGTGCCAAAAAAATCTAACCTATAATATTTACACGTTGCAGAGTAAGTAACTTTTGTCATTCTATGTGAGCAGTGAGCAAGCGAAAACCTTTCCGATGTAAAATCATTCCTAATCTAACCTATGATACTCGGAAACGTTCGTTTCGACTTGGGAATTCACCCGATTAGCCACTTGTTGCTCGTCTGAGTCTGTTGGCAGTATTTCTGGCTGATCTTCGTTGAAATCGTTCAACAAGGCATTATCTAGCACGCTGCTCTCTTCTACACAAATAATATTCAACAGATCGCAAAAAACTCATTTTGAATAACGAATGTTCCTTTTATGCGTTAGCAAGTAGCTCAATAGTACAGCGTCGACGCCATTGTTGCGATTCGTAAACAAACTGATTGTTGCCAACGGCAAAAAAGAAATATTGACCCTTTTTCCGCCAAGCATAAGAGTTTCGTATATTTATAGATTCCGGTGAAATTAATTTACATGCAGACCGAATTTCCCAGTGACCCATCTTAAAGGTCAATCACACTGGAGTTTCTCGCGATGTCACAAGGTAGTTAATTAACATCGCACTGGAGCAACACAAAGCGCTATAGGCGATGGACCGGGTAGGTAGGTAAGTTTTTAGACGCGAGCAACATCTGAGCTGGCAACAATTCTCCCAACTTCCACACCAAGCCAACGTGAGGACATTAATTTAGGCCACGCTACTCGTCTTTTGTTGGCAAGATTTTAAAATTTTAAATTGGACTAATATTTTGAAGCATTAACAATTCGCTCTAGATATCTTTTATTTTGTCATTTTATATGTACCGCTTTATACTGCAGCCTACTCAGGTTTTTTTAATTTTAACTATATTACAAAAGGAAGTGTTTGTCTGTTTGGGGCCGCAAAATCCTGACGATTCTATGGCACTTACAGCAATGAGATTTGAGACACAGGTAGTCCGAATTATTTACAATTTTTGTATCTGGGCGAATTTTAAAATTCAATCTAGAAGATTTTAAAATGAATTTAATAGTTTTATTCTCCATCGCTTTTTCAAACGCGGATAACTTTTTCTACTCGTGTGACCTTGCAGTCAGGGTTTGGAAACATGCCAAGTTTTTTTCATCCTCAGAACGCAGAGAAAATTATTATTTTTTTCAAATCCGCTTTGATTTTGCGCGGACGAATAAATTTCCAGCCAGACAATAAATCTTTTTACTGAAGTCAGTTCTTTTTTCTATCTCCCAGACCGTTAAAGAAAGAGTAAAAATTTTAACGGATTTTAAATCTGCGGAAAATTTCAGTTCAGATTGATACCTAAAAATATGATTTTCTTTAAAAAATAATTTTTAAATTTAATATATCTTTAACGGATTTGAAATCTGCGGAAAATTTTACACCAGATTAATACCTTACACTACGGGCACGGGCAACGCCGGGCTAGTCACGCAGTGGCTAGTTTTAACTATATGTCACTGCAAATATTCCGCTATATAAACTCGGATCATCTCTATTCAAACATTTTACAAACTTACAGGTACTTATGCTTTAATAGATGAAATGTAAAAGTACTAACAGACCCACGCATAACATCTGCGCTAATCTTTCTTAATTGCTTATACCTATTGATGGTAAAGTGTCATTACTCATATTTAGCATCCCTATTCACAAATAAATGCATTTCATACTTTATGTTAAACATTCCATATCTCATGTTAAACATTTCATATTTCAAAAAAAATAAAATTTTCCAAAAATATGTATAATTGGATTTTTTTAAACTTTTACCAGTATAAATTGTTATTCGAAATAAAATGTATGGCAAATCGCACACTTCAGCGATTGTTACCACAGTTAGATTCTGAATGTCTACCTCAATTTTATTCCCTTGTTCTAAGGAGATGCGGCACTTTTTAAAGGCCAAACCTACCTTCGCTCATATTTGTTTTCTGAGCAGATTTCTATCAAGATTTCAATCACTCCTTCTGTAATCAGACTGCAGAAAAATTCATTATAATTATCGAGATCTTCCGAGTAGTTTTATCAATATCACGCAACTCTTTTGTTCAAATCAAACCAAAATTGGCGAATGAACTGTGTTGGACATCACTTAAGGATCACATAATGCAAAGCACCCAATCTCCTCGTCTTAAAAAGGGTTATCATAAAATAAAGTACTTGACGCTAAAGACAGTGAACTATTTTTACACTAATTTCTTATAAATAAAATGAGACGGCCCTCATGAATTAACAGCCAAAAAGTTTCTTTAATAGGTTATTTACATTTTATATACATATATTAATTATTTACAATCACCACTCAATCGAATAACTCACAAATCAATAAAAATGCGAAAAGTTCTATTTATTCCTTTTTTCGAGCTTCCTGTTGCCACTACTCTCACAACAAAATATAAAAAACAGAATAAGTGGCTTATCGTTTGCATGGGTATGCAACAGTACTTAAAATTAAATTTTTATATTTTAAAATTTATGAAAAAAAGGGCTGGATAGCATACATTTACCAGCGGTATAAAAGTTAATTTTAAAACAAAGTTAGTTACGGTCAGGACAGTAGCTCAAGTGGTCACCCTCCCATGTAGCAGAGATGGTCAACTTTTGGTGATACGTTCGGATTAGGCAAATGAATACCATAAAGGTCGATTTTGTACTTTTTTTATCCGTTGTTCGCAACAAACAAACAACCTCGATTTCTGAACCACATTCGTCAATGAAATATCTATAGAAGCTGAGTAAAGTGAAAATATGTCCATCAAATAAGGAATATTTTGCGGTGACAACTGCCGACAATCGGACAGCCACTGAGAACCTTGAATGAATTCGTTGACGTCTCTAGCAAAGAAGAAAGGAAGATTCTCACGACGGCTGCAGTATTCCACTACGTGACGTCACGATACGCCACCACCCACTATTTCATTCATTACTTTTCGACCAATGAGGGGGGCCATACTCTGATGCACAATTTGATTACGGACGAGTCGAAAGCACGATCTTTCCTTATTAACCGGCTTGCTTGTATGTTTGGTTTCGCTGTGATATAGTAGAAGTTGTGATTTATTCGTTAAATTTTGCTTTTGCCAAAACGCTTCCCAAGACTTCCTCTTGACACCATAGTAATGCGAGTGCATTGTTCGGCAACGGCGACAGTTTCCGCAACAGAATCTAACGGAATGTTCGAGGGTAATCGAGGATTACTCTCACCGTTGTGTTCGATAATCGCTTGAGCATGAGTGAGTATTTTTTTTAATACTTTTGTTGATTTTCATCTGTAGTTGCATGGTGCTGCTTCTACATTTTCTTCTTTTTATTCATCAGACTTTCTTTTCGCACGTGTCTTAAACCTCTGAAGTGTTCACACATATGTCCGTTCTACAGTCTTCCTTGCATGGCTTCTGACCAGTTTTGATGTTCTTGACCAATTGGATCTTGGGATTCTTTCAACCAATAGATGCGGTTATTTAGTCAAATGAAAAAGCAATGTACACTATTCGGAAATCTCATGACGCTCAGAGAGTTAAGCATATTAGAACTGATGAACCCACATGTGCAAGGGTTAACATAGTGCCTCCTAGGTTAAGAAATCAAGCTGGAAACTAAATGAATGTCACGAGGAACTATTATCTTTGGGTTTCAAGGGATCATATACCTATTTTACTTATGTCAGTTTAAGTTTTCTAGTAAAACTTCAAAAAGTTTCCCAAGAGAATTTACAAGAGTGGGTTTCTTATATCGCCTAACCCTGTTCCCATTACCACCCAACAGGCGAAATTAGGAGTTACTATTAAAAACGAGTTGCTAGTATAGCGCATACCTACCTACTTTTAGTATCTAATGTACTTTCACGTCATATAAATGAAGTTATGATTTGGACACACTTACCTGGATATTCCTTGAATTGATCGGAGACAAAAATTACGTTGATCATAGACTGAAATACTTCAGATGCAATAGTGTTGTTGAAAAAAATGATAGGAAACTTGCCGGTGCCGCTACGTGTGCCAAAGCCCTACACCGCCAAGGTAACTACATAAACTCGTAGATGTCGCGCATAGTAGCTAGCAAAAATGAGTAGGCGATATTAAGCACAGGGGCGATATTTGGAACACCTACCCTATAAACTTAGTCGAAACCTACCCATAAACCTTTTTCAAAACAGAATTATTGTAGGTAGCTGAATCGACGCGTCACAATGAAATAACAACCGGCTATTAGCGACCGTCCGGAATCAATCCCATCGGAAAAAACACGAAAATTATTGCAGGTACAAACAAAAAGTATGAATAGAATAATTTGTGTAGAATATTCATTAATTGGTCGATAAATGAAACTATGTTAAAAAGATTTCCTTTGCTCAGTAACAGTATTGAATGGACAACTCGATTACGTCTTGAGGAACAACGCGACATTTTTAAGATAAGAACACAATTTCAACTGTTAGAAAATATATTCCAAGTTCAATTTTTCCCGAAACGCGATAAACCTCACCTGTAGAAACATACAAAACTTAATGATTATATTTTTTCTTCCCGTGTTAAATTTTTACTACTTTTAGCTAAATGGTGCAAGTAAAAAGCTTAATATCGAAGCAAATACATTTTTAGTTGCATGGTGTTCCACATAAAATCATTTGTACAAATTAAATTGTAATACGCGTTTAATCAAAAGTTACACAAACTTTTAAGGGCAATGCTGGAAAATGGATCTACAGTGGATTTATAATTCAAGTGAAAAGACGGCATTTTGTATATGCTCATACCAAATTAGGTTGGTTGGTTTGGGGTTTTATGGCGCATGGTCCCCATTTGGCCATGTTGCGCCAGACACGACATACAATATCAAGTAATAAACAAAAGCAATGAAAGTTTTACTTACACAGAAGTGATAAATACACCCAGGGAGGAATGCACCTGACAGGAATTGAACCTGCTCCGCCTGCAACTCGGAGGTTGTTAGCGCAGTGGGCATATCCACTGAGCCAAATTGGGTTGCCCTTAAAATTACAAGACATACATGCTCAGCATTAAATTATTCAATTCCTCAGGAAAATACGTTTGAATACTTCTACATACTTCTTTTCTAGAGCGTGTTCAAGCACCAATGCATCGCTCTGGGAGAGGAAGTTTCAGTGTAAAAATAAACACAGATGAAAAATGAAGATTTTACTTTCGCAACTCAAACGCTCTCACATAATGCATATCGGGGTGGTTGCCTTAAAATGTAGTTCGCCGTCATTTTGGCGAGGTTTGGCGTCTAGCCATATGAACGTTACGAGATATCCGAGAACTGTAGTATTGCTTTTACCGCAACACACTTAATGGTTACATAACCACATCTACTGGATGAAAAAATCATTAGATGAGAGATTCTTTTAACTTTCAGAAAGATTCTATTGGTCCCTTCCTTTGGAAAGATTCTATACGGAAGCTCAAAACTCTTTAGAAGTCATCAAGGGAAGACAGCACGTGGCAAGGTGGAATTATGCGTGTGAGCACCTATGAAGGTCAATCTAATCGTGATTAACCAATCAACTATTACACATCAATTTGGAATTCATTCTTTTGAATATTTACGGGTGAAGTGTTGAAATCGTATTTGAAAATCAAGCCAAGTAACGTCACGTTCGGAATATGAACAGGAAACGCATTCTGTCACAGAAACACTGCTGTCACCTACATTTTAGCTTTTGACAGAAAAGCCTCTCATAGCCTCATGTGCATTCGATGATGATATGGTTACGATATTGAGCAAACCAACGGATGTGATTAATATCTTCGATCTCTGCAAGTATCTTCACTGCTCCATCCATTATATCTGTCTTTCTTGTGTGTATCATTTCCCCTCTCAATCCAATTTTCACGCCGGTATGACTGGTATCTATGTAGAATGCCTAGTGATTAGATCACTTGTTTAGAAATTAATAGACTGAAGGGTTTAGTAGCGACTTTCGATCCGCGTATATGACTGGTTGCTTAGACTTACTAGTTTTTCCAAGACGACGTGAATGTGGGTGAGCTTTCTAAGACCTCCAAATGTGCCAGTGTGTTTGCAAGCGGTTGACTCAGTACAAAGATTTCTGGGCTTAACCAAGGAGTCGATATTGATCAAACACAGTTTATTTCCCATTGAGGATGTTAATGCATTGAGGAGGAAGATTTAGCAAAAAACGTTCTGGACGCGTCTATTCTAACGGATTCTAAAAAGGGTCAAGTAACTGATGATATAGTGTCTGAAATATGAATTGACTGTCATCTATGAAGGGTACATTGACATCATCCTTCGCCATGCGGAAGATTGATGTTTTCGTCCCATGATTTTCTTTTGATTCATGACAAGGTTTTGTCGTTATCTGGGCGAATGCCCAAGGAGATTCCAAATCATAACAACCCGTTTGTTGCTTTTCCTGTTACTTTTCTACAATACCAAATTAAGCAAACCAATAGTTGCCGTATTTCTCAAACAGTCTACCTGAAAATTCATAGACAAACATTAGTAGTTCATAGGTTCTTTTTTATTTTACCTTAATGTTCTATGTGCTTGACTAGTTGAGGTTCCTAAACAACACTGAAATAACCTACATAAGTCAATGATTTTACCAGTATTGATATTTCTTGTATGCATTTTCTCCGCGCGAGTACTCAAAATCAGCTCTCCTGCTTTATTGAATATAACCATCATCATTATGGCAAAAGAAAGATTCTTTAAATATATTGAGCTTATTGAAGATTTGTATTCTGAGTAAAGAATGACAGTAGTTTTCTTTCTGCAACAATATTTTATGTTACTATCTAATATCGACATAATATTGCCCAATTTCTGTTTATTTTATGACGTTGCTATTGGATAGAAACATTAAAAATCTTGTTGTAAGAACATCAGTGTTATAGATTTTCCTCAGAATTCAAGTCTCCAATATAGACAATATATTTTAAAGAAACCTTGCCGTAAAGGCTGCTATGTTCCATAGTACAGGCAAGGTGACCTTGAGTATTTGATAGAATCAATGCCAAAAAAATGTATTAGATGAGTTATCAGTAAGTGATGTAAGTTTTTAAACTGGAGTAAAATTTTCCGCATGTTTTAAATCAGTTGAAATTTTCAATCTATCTTTAGCGATTCCGATTTTACGACAAAGAATTAACAATCCCAATCAAAATGTTTTTTTATTTTTTGCTCTCATTCCCTGAAATGAAATAGGACAGGAAATGGAATCTGTTTCTTTTTTTCTTAACGCGAAGGGCAGAAGGTGTCTGTTTCACGTGACGTCACAATCTCTTGCAAAAAAAAATATAAAAAATATATTCAATTTAAAAATTATTTATTTAACGAAAATAATATTTTTAGGTATCGATCTGAAGAGAAATTTTTCGCAGATTTCAAATTCGTTGAAATTTTTACTCTATCTTTAACGATCTAGGAGATAGAAAAAAGAATTAACTGAGTCCAGTTAAAAGATTTATCGTCTGGCTGAAAAACCATTCCTCTGCGGAAAATCAAAGCGGAAACGAAAAAAATAATTTTCTCCGAGTTCCCAGCCATGAAAAAAACTTGGCATGGTTCCAAAGGCTGTTTTCAAGGTCACGTGGGTAGAAAAGGTCCAGATTTGAGTGTTTCATATTCCGGAAGAAACGCGTTGAAAACCGATGGAGAATAAAACTATCAAATTCATTTAAAAATCTTCTAGATTGAATTTTAAAATTCGCCGCTTCCCAAAAATTGCAAAAAATTACGGACTGCCTGTGTGTCAAATCTCATTGCTGTAAGTGCCATAGAATCGTCAGGATTTTGCGGCAAGAAACAAACAGACAAACAAACACTTCCTTTTATAATAGTAGATATAGATGTTTTAGTTATAATTGTATTAATCATTTGTATAAAAATCAATACTATTCTTATGCAATATATAAAAAATTACATACACGAAACTCACAAAATAACATTCAACCTAATTCGGTGGTTTCGTAGAAAACATTCAAAATTGAGAACCTTCGAGAAAAAATAAAACATTCCAAAACACTATTTTATTAATAGTGTTATAATTTTTAGCTGTTGCAGCTTTTTTTTTTTTTTATAGTTAATGAATGAATAATAAGTTTATTTCATTTCGAATTTATAGTTTTTCTCTTTGTTTCAGGATTTTAAATTATCATTACTTATCCTTCAACGTTTTGTAATATTTTTCAAGTACTCGCCATCTGACCACGGTTCAAAATTGCGTCGTGTTAAGCCCTATCCACACTGGACATACAGCGCTGTGCAGTAGTGATTGCGCGCCCAGTGTGGACGTTGAACTGCAGCGCTGTGCAATTTCGACCATGCGCAAACGTGATGCGCTTAGTATCGGTACATGAAAGTAAAACGAGTGTTTGTGCGCGCTGAATTTGGATGGCGTTTTTTAGTTCACTTTGGCACACCGTACGATCAATCAACGGGGCCATCGTTAAGAAACGAAACGGCGCTCGGAACATAGAAATATTTATTTTTCTTCAGATGTTTCAAGTGATTTTAAAGTAAGTCTCAGATCGTACCTGAATGGTATGATTGTGTAAAAGTAAAAAAAAAAAAAGAGAGAGAGGAGAGGGCTTCTTCTCATGGTATATGAGTTTTAGTTACTTTTATGGGGATTGTGTTACAAGGCTTTTCTTTGTTGTTAATGTAAGTTGGTATAAATGATACGGAAGATCACATGCTATCTTGAATAGAGAAAGAACATTTTCAAGAGGAAAGTCCCTCAAGCCCATTCCTCCGAGCAATGATTATGGGCGCGCACAATACAGGATGATCTTAATTAATTGAATCTAGAAGGTACAAGACCGTTTCGTTTTCCAATCCTAAGATTCCTTCTGTGTGTTGGCCGCATGAATTAACTATCATAAAGGTACAAAGATGTTATTCATTAATAACACAAATGGATTGTAAAGGAGAATTCTATTTAAAAGGTGTACAGCTGATTATTACATTTGAAGACCAAGTATAAACCATTATAGTCATTGAAGTTAATCAACTAAGTCGTACTGCCTCAGCACCGTTAAACATAATAAGAACTTCAAATTTTTATCCTCACAAATATAGTGTAATTATCCTGTTGATTATCCAAACGTTGTACCCCGTGGCCATTACTTTGAGTACGTTAGACCTCTTACAAAAGCCCTAGTTGTGTGTGTGTGGAGTGTTCTCATCAAGTTAAGTTTCACTGACAGTTGCTCCGCAACTGTACGTTTTTTTTAACAGTTCGAGTTTGTTGTTATTTAGTTTAACAGTTCTACATTATTTATCGCGGATTAAAAGGTAAACTCCACTTACTTTAATATATTTCATACTACAATTTAAGCAGTCTATTTGTAAGCATTGTTTTGCCATACATCGGTGACGATTAATTCTTATCAGTTGTGTGTTAGAGAGAGAGAGAGAGAAAGGAAGAAGATGTAATATGCCCATATTAGTGTCAAAAGTGATGTGTCCATCCATGAGTATTTAGACGAATAGTGATATTGGGGAACATTGCACTTCTAAATTTAAGATAAAGAAGAGGTGGCTATTTAAAATGTGTTTCGAGTTTTTGCAATTGAAAAACATTTTTAAATGTCGCACTTCAATATTAATACGTTTTACCGAAATAAACCGAATTGAAAGAAACATTCAATATTTTATCCTATTATGTTAGTGAAATATTCCAGTAAAGAAATTTTATCTTGTTAAGGGATGTATAATCTGCTTAATAATTTCAAGTTTCCAAGTATGTATGCGTGGATGCATGCATGCATATATATATATATATATATATATATATATATATAGCTTAGAGCAGAAACTTAACTGACATTTTTTTCGGAGACAAAAAATTGTTAATTTCATGATGACGAGATTTTTTTTTCATTTGTTATTTGTTCACAAGATGTTACACTCTGTTGTTCTGTCCACACTGTCAAAATAGTAATAATTTACATTTTTTACTTAAAAGCGAATAGTTATACTCTCG
The DNA here is from genome assembly GCA_947359465.1 of Metellina segmentata. Lineage (NCBI taxonomy): Eukaryota > Metazoa > Arthropoda > Arachnida > Araneae > Tetragnathidae > Metellina > Metellina segmentata. The sequence continues at coordinate 71,739,669 of OX375874.1, forward strand.
TTTTCTCTAAGCCGTCAAAATATGAAGTTCAGATGTTTTTATTTCCTTAATATTCATATATATATATATATAAATCATATACTCTATAATAAATACAGGGTGATTCATAAGTAGGTATACACTTTCCAGATGCTGTAAAACAGGAACCGTTTAAGACACGGTCCCCAAATGCGAACTGTTAGCTAGGTATACTCATAAATTTTGTGTCCCCCTCCAAAGCGAAGTGACGTAGGTAGGCGATAGTTAGCGTGTCACGTGACTAGTCAGTGCAAATGGCTGCTTCTGCATTGGAGGCGTTTTTTGTTCTTGAATTGACCTAAACGGAATCTGTCACTTTTGTGCAACGGCATTTTCGATCACGATTTGAAAAAGAACCTCAACCAGAAAATTCATTTACGATTGGTTAAAAAAATTTGAAATTACGAGCTGTTTGTGCAAAGTTCCAAATCCAGGACGACCGAATGTATCGGCAGGTGTCAAAAACTTTATTCATCCAATTGGATAATAAAGTCGATAAACTTTATACTCCAATTGTATGGTGCACCACAACGCTTGTCTGGTGACACGTGAAATGACCTCTATTAACATCTTCACCGATGGATTGGACAAAGCGCCGACTACAGCATGCCACTAACCCAATGGTCACCCAGATGTGCTGATTTAAAACCGTGACTTTTTATTTTGGGGTTACATAAAGGATAACGTATTTAACCCTCCTTTTCCTGTTGATCAAGCGGAGTTGAAACAGCGTATCGCAACCACTATCACTGCACTTGCTTCAGATACCCTAGCACGCGTCTGGGCAGAAATGGGTTACCGGTTCAATGTGAGTAGCTAGCCTAAGGGGGCTCACATAGAACATCTGTCACTGCCTCTGAAAAAACTTGAAACATTCACCTACACTTCTGTTACAGGTACCATACAATATCTTACATTGCCACTGTTATATAGTGCGTTTAAATTGAATGAATCACCCTGTATATTAACTTATGAATCACCCTGTATATTACTTTCTCATCATACAAAATATTATGTTATATTAAAATATTAATTTACGAACTTCATAGAGGAAATAAATAAAAGCGGAGATGTGTTTAAGGTTGCGAAAGAAAATTTAAAAATTGGTTACAAAGTAAAAATAGAATTTGTAGAAAAATTTTCTTTAGCTAAAATATTTTCATAGAAAAATAATTAAATTTTGACGCAAGCTACCCTATCTCTTTAATAAACCGTCAATGATAATATACGCAGCACTCGCGATTATGTGGCGACTTCGTAACGAACGGGACATTTAAACAATTTGTTTTAAACTATAAGTTTTCAGTTTAATTTCAGCACACAACCTCCAGAATGCACGGGCGCACATGTAGCAAGTTGCGCACGAGTTGTCAAACCAGATACCAGAGAGATTGATTAACCAGACCTGGTGCCATGGTTAATCAATCTTCTTGGTTTTGCGCAGCACATTTGCACACCGCAGCTCTGCACGTCCACTGTGGACAGGGCTTTACGTGGAGTCCTCGTAAAGCCCTGTCTTAATTACAATTACAACTTTTTAAAGTAGAACTAGAGATTTCATTCTCTATATTAAATGAAAATTGAGACCATTATGGTCTCATATATATATTAAATTTTATTATCTCAAGCTGCCCAAAAAAATATTTTACATTTTCGCGGGGTTCCTCGGATTGAAAAGTTTGAGAATCATTTTTACTTTTAAATCGAATGTTTGATATTTCGCTTTATTTCATGTATGATAGTGTTGTGAGAGCACGTTTGAAACATCTGAATTCTTATACTCTATAACAAAAAAAATTGACGCAATAAGAAGGTGCAGAATTACATTGGTGCCGGGCTCAATCAACTTGAACCGACTCTGACTGTGGACGTATAGTCTTTAGTGACGAGTCCCGTTTCCAACTGTGTCCTGACGACAACCGAAGGACGAATGGAGACGTCCAGGGCGACGTGGGGATCCTGCCCTTACTATCGCTCTCTACACATGCCCACAACAGGGCGTTATTTTCTGGGGTGCCATCTCCTTTGACAGCCGGACCCCTGTGATACTCATTTCTGGCACACGTACAGCACAGCGGTACGTAGACGACACTCTACGATCGATTATACTGTATAACTCTGAAATAAATATTTCAATTCTTCTGAAATTTTAATCGTTTGTTTATCAATGTATGTTCTTCACATCCACTAATTTGTATCGCAATCGGACAACTCCTTCTTGGACATTTTTGTTATAGAGTGTGTTTTCCGTTTATCTGAAGGTAGGTGGCCTGGAGATAAATATAACCACGATTCTATTGAACACGGTATAGAATACAGACAAAATTCGTGTTTTAGTCTGCAAATAAGTGTTATGGAATTTGGGTATGGGAAGGTGGAAAAGGAGGCAAAGCGTATGGAAGATCATTACATATGGAATCATCAAGGAACTGATCGTCTCAGATCACAGCTACAAGAATAATTCCCAAACTAGGTTGGTTAGAAACTTATTCTTGACTGGAAGCTGTGTCGTCTGAAAAAAAAAACGGTTTCAACGCGCAGATCATCGTGGACCGGTACGAGAGTTGAGCAGACGACCCCCCCCCCCCCGAAAAAGAAAAGAATACGTGTGACAATCGGGCCGATTTCTTGCACCTGGCACCTGCTCTCACACATGACTTTCTAATGGTTCTAAGATCCAGATGGGACTCGTGTGTGTAGGAATTGACATCTTTACGGGTGTTGCAGGTGTCATTGGAAAAAACACCCGATCAACATTGGTGTACGATAGAGCTCTCGTTTTGATAGCGATATGGTGAAGTCAAACACCGTGGAACCAAAAGACAAACTGTGAAAAATAAACTTGTTGTGGTTTCTTCATGAACATTAGTTCATCAATTGTCAAGTGTAAATATTCTGTAAATATTTTTCCGTTGTTCAAAACTTTTTAATTGAAATAAATAGCTTGAAAATGTAATCTGCTTAGTCCAACTCCATTGTATTGCGTGTGGTGCCCAAAACGCCATAAAGCATGTCCCATAGGCTCATAAAACAGGTCTTGTGATGGAAGCACATTTGAAATTTTTGCGCACTATTCTCCGTTTCATAGGCGTAATAAGGAGGGGGGGGGGAGACCCCCCCCCATTCAGTAGATAAATTTTTCTTTTGTTAATATATATACATAATGAGTTTTACACAAATTAATCACTTGTTAATAACCACACAAACTATTCATAACTTAATTTTAATTAATTTAATTTTAATTAATGTTTTACTTGTGTAATAACCATAGCCGTCAGGTCGGGGGTTCAACCCCTCCCCCATTCAGTTGAGAAAAATTTTGTTAATATATATATATATATATATATATATATATAATGAGTTTTTCGCAAATTAATCCCTTGTTAACTACACAAACTATTCATAACTTAATTTTAATTAATGCTTTACTTGTGTAATAAACATAGCCGTCAGGGGGGTTGGGGATTCAACCCCTCCTCCATTCAGTTGAGGAAAATTTTGCTAAAAAATATATATATATATAAAATGAGTTTTCACAAATTAATTCCTTGTTAATGTTACACAAGCTATTCATAACCTAATTTTAAATAATGTTTTTCTTGTATAATAAAACACTGTAATCGATGAAACAATGGTACATTAGTTCATAGGCGTTACCAGGGAGAGTTTGGGGGGGGGGTCCAACCCCCATTCAGTTCGTCATAAAAGATAGTCAAATTTGTTAATGAAGAGCAATCGTTTTAAGCTTTATGGCTATTTAAACTTGATTATATAAAAATTAAAATTATTTTTACACTCATAATATAAATGCCGTATATAAGCCTATCCATGTATAAGCCAAGGGTGCGTGTTTTCATCAAAAATTTACCCAAAATTTAAAACCTGTATAGAAAGCAAAATAAAAATTGTTATTATTTTTTTGTGTGTGTGACGTTCAAACCATACATTCTAAAGCCACGAGGGCGTAATGTCGCCAAGAAGATAAAACGGGTGGAATATTTTCCCATCAAATCGTTGTAAATTAAAACGCTACTTGCCAACGATGATAGCTTTAACCTGCTAATGATTTTCCACAGTATCCAGACGGTCCAGCTCCTGATATCCGACCTCTGACGGGGTGATAGACAGGTGATGATGTACTGGACATTAGGATTCAAAAGGGGGAGGGGATTCATTATGGCTCTTAAAAGAAACTCGGGTAAGGTCTAAATGAGATTTAACTCTACAACTGTTCGACACGATTTAACTTGGCAGTAAAGATGTGCAATGATGAGCGTTCTGAGCTTTAAGCCGCAGGTTTCACTGCGAGGTTGTCTATTCGCCCCCTTTCCATAGGTGACCGCTAATGATCTTAAATTCCTCGGGTAGGGTCTAAATGGCCACTAATGATATTTCCCAGTGTCCCGCACCTGATGCCGGACCTCTGACTGGGTGATTGACAGATGATCAGTTCAACAATAGTCAAAGGAAGCGGCTGGGGCTTGGGAATTTTTTTTATCAGTGCCACTTATCTTCGCCGTGCAGCCTAAAACATGTGCGGTACATAAAGTTTCAAAAGAGGAATTGAGGTTGGGGGGAAAAGGTTCATTGACCCTTGGCAGCGATGTGTATGATGAACATATAAATTCTAGTACGGAAATGGCATTGAAACTGATGATGATACACATCAGGACATCCCAATGAGTGAAGCCGAATTTTACAAACTTTTCGGAAACTCGGATTCAAACACAGAATTTGAAGGATTTATATGACTTATTTTTCCCTTTTTGCTTAAAGGCTGCATTCAAAACGTAAGTTAAAGTACTTTAAAAATTAGAACAGCTGTTGGATTCGGATCCGAGTCCGGATGGCACGAAGTAAAAAAAAGGGTTGCTTTCCCAACACCCGTTGGAGTTGCTATAAAAATCGTTAATCGCTCGTATATAATTCGAAGTTGCTGCCACCGGAGGGATATCCGAATCCAACAGCTGTATCAAAAAATGTTCCCTTTCCAATTGTTATTTTTATGTGCTAATTAATTAAAGGTATTCAATTATCATTTTTGTGCTATATTTGGCGATAGTTAGCGATTTATCGCTTGCGAACGGCTAACGGAAATGTACCTTAGTTTTTTGCGAAATTAAAGCCCCCCCCCCCTCTTTTCTTTTCTTTATTTTAACACTCAATGTATTAGTAACGCATCAGTAAAAATCTAATTCATCTTGTTCCCTCTACAATTTTAAATAGACCATGTTAATCTCTTAATTTTCTGATCTCTACTTTCTCGGGAAGCCGTCTGAGAATGGAGTGAAAAAAGCGAGCCTTTTTCCTCGCCAAATTGAAAAAATAATCGTTGCTATGATAAATTTGATATCTGGCAAATATATAAGTTTGTCAGAAAATGTAACCTTCATTTCTGTGAAGATAAATGTATGAAGAGAATGAATGCTATCGCTCCGCGATCTAAAAATTACGAAATTTGTATGACTAACTTTTGATTGTATCGAATTTATTTATGAACCAATTTTAAAAGTAATTTTACCGTAAGAAGGAGTGTATTCTAAGCTTTCACGTGGTATTTTCAAATTTTAAAACTAATAGTATTAAGCTACACATATGACAGTTTTAGTTTTGTGTTTCTGAACTTAAGATCTTAAGCACCGAAATTTTTATATGAACAACTTATAATCGCATCAAAAATTTATTTAATAACAAATTTCCATACTTGTGAATTGTACCATACGAAATTGTACATTCTAAGGTATTCAGTAATGCTTTCAAATTTAAAAAATAATAGTATAAGCTATAGATATGACAGTTAATAAAAATTGACGGATATTTATCAACATTCCAAAATTTGTATGACCAACTTTTGATCTCATCGAATTTATTTATTAACCCATTTCAAAAATAATTGTACCGTAAGAAAGAGTATATTCTAAGGTATTGTGCGATGTTTTAAAATTAAAAAACTAATAGTAATAAGCTATAGAGATATGACAGTTTACTAAAAAAATACTAAAAATGTACCAGTTTTTCCCGAATTTCAAAAAATTATTACCAGCAAACAAATTGAAATTTCTAAAATAGCTCGACGAGCTTCAAAAATTCACGTTTAGAAGCACTCTAAAAAATCACGACTGAAGATTGAAAATTTGTACGTCTTTTGCTCACTCGCGTTTGAAATTTCGCTTTTTCATTTAGACACTTGATAAATACTAAACTTATAGCCGCATCGGAGAAAAACTCTTCTTTTTCGTGTTCCCTGTACAATTTTGAACAAACCATGTTAATTTCGTAATTTTCTGATCCGTACTTTCTCGGAAAATTGTCTAAGAATCGAGCAAAAAAGCGAGTTTTCAACCCTGCGACGGCGGTTCGGGAACGTTTTTTAAAATAAAAAGCGATAGAAAACTTTTTTGATTTTTTGAAATCAAATGTTAATTAATCAATATGCATCAAAATAATTAATTATATTAATATAATTAATTATAAATAATGAATCGGTGTTAATTATATTAATATAATTACTTTAATCTTCCCCTTTTTATTGGGGTACAATCCAAACTTTTTGGGAGGACCAAACTGCTGTTACGGCCGTAGTCTAAATTCTTTCTTTGCGAGATTCTTTTTCTTTGAAGGTTCAACTATTGTAACGGCCGTAGTCAAAATTCTTTCTTTGCGTGATTCTTATAACTTTCAGGGTACAACAGCTGTGATGGCCGGAGTCTTAATTCTTTCTTCGCGCGATTCTTATTCCCTGCAACCATATTACTTTCGAGATACAACTGCTGTGATGGTCGTAGTCTAAATTCTTTCTTGACGCGATCATGTTAGAACTGCTGTACCGGCTGTAGGCTAAAAGTTAGTCATACAACTGTATAGTAGTATAAAAACCAATGAATGGTCTTGCCGTTTTGTACAACATCGCAGCAACCGGGGAAAACTATGAAGCATGGAGGCTACAGATTGTCTCAATTAATAATAGACGTCGTCTAGCACGGGAAACTTGTCTCATCTGTCATTTTCCGCTCCGCTAGTTTATGTGATTATGGCTAGATATATGGTATCCCAACCTCTGAAGGGCTTGAATCAATATTATTTACTGGGAGTAACAGTAACTGTGAGAATATATCATCTACATTTGATGGAATCTGATTTGTTCATGGTTTACAATGTAATAGCCAATAGTCCGCTGTGTTGCTCCTGTGTGACGTTTATTAAAATACATACCAACCATAAAAGAAAACAAGGGGAGATGATATTCTGAAGTTCTAACCTATTACACACGTACAAATATTGATGATAACACCGTGGCAAAGTCACCTGATCTCAATCCAATAGAGCGTGTTTCCGATGAACGTCGCATTACTGCCTACACACCACCATGGGCCTCACACAAGTAAAGACATGCTCTAATGAACGAACGGGACTCCTAGCCACAGGAACTTGCCCAGCCTTGTGGGAAGCATGGCTGAACGTGGGGAGGCCTTCAGTAGGGTCAGAGACCAGGGCATTCCCTATTAGGTAGCTTTTAATAGAGCAAAAATAAATTCATTTTTCGCAATAACTAGAAATTACATGTGAGGCATTGTGGAAGGTTAATATTTTATTCCACATAGCTTGTGGAATATTCCTTTATCATTTGATATACTTTGCTGCAGGTACCTGGTACGTGGGCTTAATATCGGACTTCATTATGCTTAATTTTTGGACATGTGTATATTAGGGTATGACTACTTTCTGGATGACGATATGTTACAAGCGCTCTCAGCATAATTCACGAAGAACCCTTTTTACTTTTTTTTCTATCAAATTCTTGAAGTATTCTAATACAATCTTCCCAAAAGAAGTTATGGCGATACAAACCGGGCTCTAAAGTTTAAAATAATCAAGAGACAGGATTAAAATCAGGATTCCAAAATGGCGGTCGTGTGTCGCATTTTGTTCCTGGGAGAGGCTCTTCTTGTCAAACTAAATGTAGGTGGCTGTATTTTTGGGGCCTTCCTGTGAGACGTGAAATTACTTGGCCTTTTTTATATGTCGCCAATGGATATTCCAAGCTGATGTACAATAGTTAATTGGTTAACGTCAATTAGATTAAACACAAATCGTCGCCAAAACGGCGATAAACTACATTTTAATGTACCACCGATGTGTATCATGATAGAGCATAAAGGAGTTACATGAAGTAAAATCTCCGTCTTCCGTCAGATTTGCTTACACTGAAAACCTCTCATAAATTTCGTCTTGATGTCAAAGTTCTTGGACCTAGTCTTCATTTTTTCTCCCACTTTTTCATAATTTTTTCGACTTGCGAAACGCAAACTCCAAAGAATAAACCGTTTTTTTTTTCCTTCTAATAATCTATCCCGTAACTTTTTAAGATTTATTAGTGTCACACGTTGACAATACATTAGCCTTTTTTATGAAAACGCAGATAATACAGAAATAGCGACACCAAATGCCATGCAATTTGAGAAATAAAATTTGATATAGACTTGAAATTTAGAACTAAAAGGAGGCTTTATGCTTGAAAATTTTGAAGTTTTTTGTAATTTGTTATGAAGACAGTCCACAATGGCAAAATGTGTGCTTATGGTATGTATATCAAGTAACGTTGCACTGGAGCAACACAACGGGCTATTGACGACGGTCCCCCCGTCTCCAAACTTCCACACCACGCCAACGTGAAGATATATGAGGCCACGGCAGATTTAACGTGCACTAGCCCCGTATCTTTGGTTAGACCTAGTTTCGAACTCGCAACCCTCCGATTACTAATCCGTTACTCTTCCTACCGGCTACCATGGCTCTATTGTAGAAGATGCATAAATAAAGAGAGACGATTAGTTGCATTTGAAATATGTCTTCAAAATTCAGCTTTGTGCCTTCGACTTCGCGTCATCTCTTTGCGAAAATAACTGATCAAAAGCCTCTCTGGCGCTCAGCCAGACAACTAGCATGGAAGTCGACTGTTTTCTGTGGTAACATTTTCTCATCGGAACAAAATCCGTATGAAAACGTTCGCGTGCTCACCACTTACCGTAGCACAGTTGTCTGGGGAGCCATTCAAGTGGAGCGGAGATCAAAAGAATGGATCAATCAAGATCAAATCAAGAAAGTAGAGCTTTATGCTCATATTGCATTCGCGTTTCGGATACAGCGACAAATGCTCAGTTATGTATCTTAACATTATTGAGGAAGTATTTGACTTCATGATAAGAGCATCCACAGTTTGGTTTTCAAAACCTTGGAGCAGGATTTGAAGATTCACAAAAATCCCTCTTAGTTTTCCGCATCGCTCAGTCGGGGAATTTCTATGACAAGCACAAGTCACTGCGTTGCCCGTGCCCGTGGTGTAAGGTATTAATCTGGTGAAAAATTTTCCGCAGATTTCAAATCCGTATTTATTGAAAGAAAATCATATTTTTAGGTATCAATCCAAACTGAAATTTTCCGCAGATTTCAAATCCGTTGAAATTTTTACTCTATCTTTAACGGTCTAGGAGATAGAAAAAAAGAACTGACTTCAGTTAAAATATTTATTGTCTGGCTGTAAATTTATTCGTCTGCGCAAAATCAAAGCGGAAATGAAAAGAATAATTTTCTATGCGTTCTGCGGATGAAAAAAATTTGTCATGTTTCCAAACCCTGACTGCAAGGTCACACGAGTAGAAAAAGTTCTCCGCGTTTGAAAAAACAATGGAGAATAAAACTATTAAATTCATTAAAAAATATTCCAGATTGAATTTTAAAATTCGCCGCTACCAAAAAATTACAAATAATTCGGACTACCTATGTGCCAAACCTCATTGCTGTAAGTGCCATAGAATCGTCAGGATTTCGATGCCCCAAACAGACACTTCCTTTTATAATATTATAGATTACAACGCCATTTCCGTCAATTTCTTCCACAAAGATTTTAGCAATCTGTAGTAGGTAGGTGTTAAATTAACTTTGCACTATAGCAACACTACTGTAGGCGATTGGCTACAGTCCGGGATCAACCCTCAAAAGGAAAGTACCGAGGACAACCCCAAATAATTTTGAACCAAAGTCAGATGATGAGGGCAAACCTGAGCTGGTAAACCACTCTCCAAACTTCCACATCACAACAACGTGAGGGCATCTTAGGTCGCGACAGTTGTAACATGCACCAGCACCCTTCATACACGACGGTTTTTGGTTGGGTTCGAACATCCAACCCTCCGTTACTCTTCCAACCGAGGTACAGCGGCCCTTTTCGCCATCTGAATTTAATGATTGTTCGAAACTATTTGGAATTCCAAGACAAAATTTAGGATATAAATACCACAAATTATATTGGACTACGCGAAAATGCTTGACTGCTTAACTTAGAAAGCTGAACTAGGGGGAAAATTCGAATCACCTTTCCTTGTTCATCGTTCATAATGGAACAAATTTAACGATACCATTCAATGACGAATAGGGCCTTTGTAAGATTTGCATAAGAAGTTTTCAAATTAAATTCCGTACAAACTTCATGATATCTACCTACTTTTGACAGTAAATTCGAATCTGTGTAAAAAAAAATTAACCTTAGGCCCGGTGCACACATCCGATTTTTCAACGTGCGGAGCCACAGTGGCACCGAAGCCCAACTATGCACACATAACCGTGAAATGACACACGAACTCATTTCACGCCATTTGCGATACATATTCTATCGAAGAAAACGTGTTTATTTCGATTACGTTGTGTAAAAAATTTATATTTTGAAATAAAATAGACGTTACTGGATACAACCATTTATTAATTATTATTTATATTCCATTTATTTATGAAAACAAGGTACTTCAGAACGGAGACTCATGTGCGGCGCCCTGGGGAACTTTGGTGCAAATTGCACTCAAGTTGGACATGCGTCGCCCCAGCGGCGCTGGAGGCATGTGTGCACTGCTCCATTGGATCTAATGTATCTCAGACTGCACTTGCGTTGTGGCAGCGGCGCCGCACGTTGAAAAACCGGATGTGTGCACCGGGCCTTATATAGTTGGCACTTGAGTCACCGTTTTGAACGATCTACTTGTTATATTAATATATTTGAGATCTGATTAAACGTTAGCAATATTTTCCCCCATTTGGCGCTTTTGGCATGGTGCGACATCGTGATAAACTCCAGTACTCGACCTTTAGGAAGTGTCTCTTAGAAATTCGGTCTACATGTAAATTATTTTCACCGTAAAAAGAGGAAAAACAATTCGCGTGGATTTTCGGAATGCCGAATTCATTCTTATTGGTTATTGTTTGACACCAACTGCTCTCCTTTCGTCGCGCACTTTACAGCTACTTGAGAAGAACAGGTGAAATAGAACGTCCTCTGCAGATGGCGTTCGTTCTCTGGTGGGTGTTCGACTTTTACCGCTGGCGTTCTTTTTGGGCTGAGGGCAGAGCTGGTTAGAGAGGCAGAGGGTGACGTTTGGTCACTGCGCTGGACTCTGATGGTACATACTTTTATGTATTGGTGTAATGCTGTTAATGTGATGATGTAAATACTGAATACTTTTCTTAATGTTCTTGGAATAATAAGAACTTAAATATCTTAGCTGTTGGATTATTTCTCCTTGTGTACGATTCTTACCGTTTCGGGGTGACGACACCACAATGGTTCCAGACTATAAGTTTATGATACTCTGAAGAACGCATCACGAGTTGGCGAAACAAATAATCACTTATAGCAGGGGTTCCCAACCTTTCAGTAACTGCGTACCACTTGAAATTTTTAGAAATTTTTGGTGTACCACCAGTCCTATATTTTTTTTAGAAACATGTATGTAATGTCAGAAAAGTGTCCAATGGCTTGTTTTATTTTAATTAAAATACTAAGAAAGCTTCTTATTTTATGATTAATGCTCCTGTATTTCGTATTAGTGATGTTTTAATAAGAGATAAAATAAAACTATCATTGAAAATTACAGTTTTATTTTTTACTCACTGGTTGTAATCAAAAATCAAACTTGTTGTTGTTTGTCTTTTATTAAAATATCACTATCAGGAGCAATGGAGCTTAACTTCACTCTTAAGTCCTCTTCAACACTTACTCTGTTTCTATTTATGTACAAAAGTTCAGAAAAACCACTCTTACACAAGTAACTAGTAACAAATGGCATAAGACACTGAGAGATATCAACTTAATTTCGCCGAGATAGCCACTGAATAGAAATAGTTAATCAGCAACAAAGTTTCTCTTTAAATAATGTGCTACTGTTAGCGTCATTTATTACAAAGTAATAAAAACGTTAATCGCAAAATTGATTTCATATAATCACATTTTTCCTATAACGTGGTTGTACATACTAAAAAATCGAACTAACTTCGTAGAATATTTGGGTCGCTCGTATCATCCTTGCGTACCACCTGAAACGTTGCCGCGTACTACCGGTTGGGAATCCCTGACTTATAGTTTTCGGCATGTATGATTTTGCGTATGGTAGCCCTTTTCCTGCTTTACAACTCTTACTCAAATGTACTTATTCAAGGTTATTTGCCTCCTCACAGAAGCCGCACTGTGCCAAGTTTAAAGTTATTCGGTCCAGCCGTTTCTGGAATATAAATACGGGAAATTTGGATATTCTTTTCTTAAATAGGTTGCGCACATATCTTCTAAAATAATCATCCTATCAAGCTGAAATTTTGTGTCCCATTTGTATGAAAGAACCCTAGCAAAATCTATGAAGCCTTTCTTTATTTAACCCTTCTTTGCATGATTTTTTCTTTATTGGTGAAATAAATCAAGGTGATATAATTCATGTTTAAAATTAAAGGGAAAATGGTTAAAAATATTTTAGTACATATTTATAGCACTAGGGGGCTCCGCCCCCTTCTCGCTTACGCTCGCCAACCCCCGGGGATTGCTACGCAATCCCATTTGGTTCGCTTCGCAAACCAACACTCCTTTTACATATGGCATTTGGTTTGCTGCGCAAACCAACATTCCTTTCGCAGAGTGAAACTATCTGAATAATTTGTATTATCCTGATTTCACTTTACGGTTCATCACGTCACAGCGACCGCTTCTCCCCCTGCTCGCTTACGCTCGCCGACCCCCGGGGATTGCTACGCAATCCCGTTTGGTTTGCTTCGCAAACCAATACCTCTTAAGCAAGTGATTTCACTCTTTTTTGCTTTCACACTTAATGCACCCTAAACTAATAGCCGCATGAGTAAAAAATCTTCTGCATCTTGTTCCCTGTACAATTTTAAGTAAACCCTGTTAATCTCCAAACTTTACGATGTGTACTTTGTACTTTCTCGGTAAACCGTCTGAGAGCAGAGGGAAAAAAACGAGCCTTTTTCCTCGCCAAATAAAAAGAAATCGTTTTTATGGCAATTGTTGCTACGATAAATTTGATATCTGGCAAACCCGATAGTCAAAAATACAACCCTCCGCGAATTTGCTCCGCGAAATAAAAAATACGAAATTTGTGTCACCAACTTTTGATTGCATCGAATTTATTTATGAACCCATTTTAAAAATAATGGTACCGTAAGAAAGACTACAATCTGAGGTATACTGCGCTATTTTCAAAATAAAAAACTAATAGTAATACGATATAGATATGACAGTTTTAGTTAACGGTTGTAACAAAAAGTAGCGAAAATATCCAAAGATTCCGAATTTTGTATGACCAACTTTTGATCGCATCCAATTTAATTATTAACCGATTTCAAAAATAATAGTACCGTAAGAAAAAGTACATTCTGAGGTATACTGCGATATTTTAAAAATTAAAAACTAATAGTAATAAGATATAGATACGGCAGTTTAAAAAAAAGTAACAAAAATGTCCCTATTTTTCCCGAATTTCATAAAATATTATCAAGAACCAAATTGAAATAAAAAAAAAAACTCGACGAGCCGCAAAAATTTACGTTGAGAGGTATTCTTAAAAAAAAACTCACGACTCAAAACTGAAAATTTGTATGTGTTTTGCTCACTCGCGGAAGAAATTTCGCTTCTTCAATTTTGACACTTAATAAACCCTAAACTAATAGCCGCATCGGAAAAAAAAAATCTAAAAATTGTCCAGGGAATACGATGAAGAACAAACCATGTTAATTTGGTTTTTTTCCGATCAGTACTTTCTCGGGAAACCGTCTAAGAATCGAGCTAAACAACACAGTTTTCAATCCTGCGGCGACGGCGGCGGCGGCGGTAACATTTTTTTAATATAGAAAGATAGAAATTCAAATATAATTTAAAAAAATTAAAAACGAAATCATACGTTTATTGCAACTACAACAAACAGCGGAATGACAACTTCAAGCTCGTTTTACTGATAGTGACACTTGCTTATTTTTGACAGCTATGTTTTTTTTATGCAATGGACATTAAAAAGGTATCCAGACACGATCAACTTAAAGTGAACTTGTTCTTTTATATAATTTTTGGGCATTCAATGTTATGATGGAAATTTCCTACATAATGCAAAGAAGGGTTAAATAATTTTCCAAAAAGAGAATTACTAAAAATTGACAATTTTGTCGCATTGTAAACAATCCGTGTGGATAGATTTCCATCAGATATATTAAGGTTGTTAGGGGAGGTTCGTAGAATTTGGACCAGTTTAGTGTTTGGGGGCTAGATGAAAGATGGGGAGGCCCTTTTGAGTGAGTAGGGACTAGGGATCAATTACGTCCAGGACGTGTTATAACCCAAATTTTCTATGTTCAAACACATATATGAATAGCTGGACCTTAATCACAGTTGTTTCTGAATGCATTGAATTAACTTTCGGATTCTATAACTGGAATCGGGAAAAAAAGTATTTGTAAAGTATTTGTAAGTAGTAAAAAAAAAGTATTTGTTTTCAACAAATTCTTAAGTATTTGATAATTAAATTTTAAATACGTTCAGACACTTCAGTTGCATCAAATAACTAGGTTTTTTTACTTTGATGTATAATTTGGATCATACGATAGTGGATATTTTGTTTATCAGGCAGTGGCAGTCTTCCAATTTACACATTTTTTTAAAATTGATGCACTTTTCCAGATGCCAGTGAAACAAACTAGAAAAGTGAAAGATATGTATCGTAAATAAAATACAAAAACAAAGAGTTAAAGTGATTTTATCAGGCATGGAGAATAGTTTGAGAGTATAGCAGTTCGAAAATTATTCTAAAGAGACAAGCAGTACCGATGCATCATCATAAAAGGTTGTTCCACCTGCTTTTTACTGGCGCAGACATTGTACATCAGCTGTCATCTATCCTCCCGAACTCCAGCAGGATTGAGGTTCAGCATTTGCGTAACTGCAATCTAAACTTTGTTATTCCAACTATCCCCAAGATACTCCAGATTATGTTCAGCAAAGTTATTCAGCCCTATTCGTTCATTGAGTACGAATGGTTAAAGGAGAAAATTTTTGTATTATATGCAGTAGTTTTGTCTAGAACTCCATTAACGACAGCAATGGTAACTTCAAAATATATGACATCTAATTAGAAAATGAAACAATTCCACGAAAGTAAAACCACAGCTGAGACATCAGAAGCAGCGTATGATACAGAGACTTGCTGTTTATTGGTAGATGGGTGGAAGCAGGAAGACTGTTCTATGTGTGGGAAAAGCACAAATGATGGTCGCATGAAACTCATCGATTTCCGTTCCTGTATTTAAGGCTCAGAGGACCTTCCAGTTAAGATGAACAAAGAAAGAAAATTTATTTGTTATTTAATCGATAATTAATGCCACATTTTAGGAGCTAATAAATATTTATGTCAATCTTTCACTCACATAGGCATGTCCTGGAATTTGGAATCAAATTAACAAAGATGGAATTTAAAAATAGTCATCATAGTTACTTCTCTGTGATCATGATCTACGAGAGGGATTTTCAATGTAACAAACACACCACCGGAAGACGAGGATTTTACTTCCGTTTACCCAATACGGAATACTTTTAGGCCCGGTGCACACATCCGGTTTTTCAACGTGCGGCGCCGCTGCCGCAAGTGCGGTCTGAGATACATTAGATCCACTGGAGTAGTGCACACATACCTCCGGCACCGCTGTGGCGACGCACGTCCAACTTGCGAGCAATTTGTACCGCAGTTCATCACGGCGCCGCAACTGTCCGCACACGCTTCTCCTGTCTGAATAACCTTGTTTTCATAAACAAATGGAATATAAATAATAATTAATAAATAGTTGTATCCAGTTTCGTCTATTTTGTTTCAAAATGTACTTTTTTTTTACACCAAGTAAGCGAAATAAACACGTTTTCTTCGATAGAATATTTATCGCAAATGGCGCGAAATGAGTACTTGCGTCATTTCACGGTTATGTGTGCACATTTGGGCTTCGATGCCGCACGTTGAAAAACCGGATGTGTGCACCGGGCTTAGGAAACACGTTCTGTCAGTTAATTACTAGTAGTACGATTTCCATAAAGCTTTACAGAAAAAGCCTTTCTGTTGTATTTCAAGAGATATCTCACATTCTTTAGTTTAACCTAATTAGATCGTGCTTTATATTATCAGGATAAATAATTGAACTGGCTCAAAAGCTAATTTAAAAATGATTATTATTCTTTTTTATCGCTAAAATTACAGCTTTGGGACATTTTTTTGTTAAGAAACCTTTGCAATCAAATATCAACAATCAACTTCGAGCGTCTAAGTATGAAAAGTTATTTCAGGAATTCAAAAACATTTTTTATCTCATTTTCATATAGAATCAGGCTTGCTGCAATCTTTTGCATGACGTCCATAGTCGCTCGCTGGTATTAACTGAACAACTCCAACTGATCTTAGGCCCGGTGCACACATTCGGTTTTTCAATGTGCGGCGCCGCTGCGGCACTGAAGCCCAACTATGCACACATAACCGTGAAATGACGGAAGTACTCATTTCGCGCCATTTGCGATAAATATTCTATTGAAGCAAACGTGTTTATTTCGCTTACTTTGTGTGCAAAAAGTATATTTTGAAACAAAATAGACGTTACTGGATACAACATTTATTAATTATTATTTATATTTAATTTATTTATGAAAACAAGGTTATTCAGAACGGAGACTCATGTGCGGCGACTGTGCGACGCCGTGGGGAACTAAGGTACAAGTTGCACGAAAGTTGGACGTGCGTCGCCCCAGCAGTGCTGGAGGCATGTGTGCACTGCTCCATTGGATCTAATGTATCAATGACCGCACTTGCTTTGCGGTAGCGGCGCCGCACGTTGAAAAACCGGATGTATGCACCGGGCCTTAAAGAACCTTTGAACGACGTTTTTTTTTTCACACACTTGTAATTATCGTTTGATGAACCAGTTAACTTTTGCATTAAATATTTTAGGAAATGGTGACTTGTCCAAATAATCTCACGTTGGTGTGTTGTGGAAGTTTGGAGAGAAGGGTGCCAGCTCAGGCATTTTTCTTCGTATTCTTGCAACTATCGATTAATGAACCAGAAATGTAATGTTGGCGCGGTGTGTGGAAGTTTAGACGGAATGCAAAACTCAGGTGACCGTCGTTCAAAATTACGAGGTGTTGATTGGTCTCCTTTGAGATTAATCTCGGTCTGTCGCCAACAGCCTGTTGTGTTGCCCCAGTGCGATGTTAACTAATTACCTACCTACCAATCTAAAATCATCGATTGTGTTAAAAAAATTGACTGTTTTCTGCTAGAAAATTATAAAAACGTAACCTATTGCTTTTCCAGTTCCTCATATAATAAAAGCTCGCCATGCTGTGAAAATTTCAAATCCATCAATCCAAAAGTTTTATAAGTATTATACCAACCATTCGTAAAAAAGCTGTTCCAATTAAAACATGTTTCAACTCTACATACGCCAAATTTTACGAAATTTTGGTTGAAATTTGGCACATTAGTTCTTGAGACCTAAAAATAAAATTACTTGAATTACACAAAATTGATGTGTTTCACCGACAAAGAAATCCTCCTTAATCCCTTTAAATTATACGCTTTACATTTTGTGGATGACACAAAAATTTACTACAAATAATACAAATACAAATATTGACGACCAGCTACAGGCTCAAGCCCAACAAGGCTGGTCCTTTGTTTATGAATTCTCCAATTCCCACTGACTATCCAATTGTGTCTTAAATTCGTACACTCCCTTTGAATTAACTATATTTTCTGGCAACGCGTTCCAACTGTCTATTACCCTATTAAAGTAGTAGTTTTTCCTTAAATCCCGATTAAAATGTGTCTTATTCAATTTATACCCATGGCCCCTTGTTCTGTTATCCCTATTGAAATGCAAGCCCTCTGTGTCCCCTTGTTTTACAAACTTGAAAAGCTGAATCAAATCCCCCCTCCTTCTTCTTCTTTCCAGTGTATACATGTTTAGCTTACTTAAACGTTCATTATAGTCGAAATTTGCTAGCCCCTTTATTGTTTTTGTAGCTCTGTGCTGAACCCTTTCAATTGATTCTATGTCCTTTCTCATATATGGAGCCCAGAATTGTACAGCATATTCTAGATGTGGTCTTACTAAACCCTTATATAATGGCAAGATTATATTCTTATCCCTTGAAGTTACAGTCTTTTTAATATACCCCAATAACCTATTAGCCTTTTTACCCGCAGCTGAACATTGGTGACACATTTTAAAATCCCTGTGAATTATCACCCCAAGATCCTTGACTGTTTCTCCCTCCTTTACCTTTACTCCCTGCAGACAGTACTCGGCTCCACTATTCCTGTAACCCATATGCAGAACTTGACATTTCCCTACATTAAATGACATACCCCATTTTACAGCCCATTCGGATATCTTATCAAAATCCCCTTGTAAATTTTCTATCTGTAACTTGGTATCCACTGTCCCCCATATTTTTAAGTCATCTGCAAATATACTGATTCTATTCTTGATCCCCTGACCTATATCATCTATGAAAATTATAAATAAAATTGGTCCCAAAACTGATCCCTGAGGCACCCCACTTATAACTTCTGTCCACTGTGAATAATTTCCTTTTACCTGCACTCTCTGCTTTCTACCCAATAACCAATTCTTTATCCATATTAATGTTTTTCCCTGAATCCCCAGCCTTTCCAATTTAAACAGTAATGCCTCATGAGGTACTTTATCAAAAGCCTTTTGAAAATCTATGTACATGATATCCACACTGCTCTTATTATCCAGCTCCTCAGTAATTTTTTCGTAGAACTTCAAAAGGTTTGTAGAGCAGGATCTGCCCTTCCTAAACCCATACTGATTCTCTGATAACAGTCCCCCCTCCTCCAAGTATAACATTATATGCTTTTTTAACAGAGATTCAAATATTTTGCAAATTACTGATGTTAGACTTACTGGTCTATAGTTGCCCGGATCACTTTGTATTCCCTTTTTGAAAATTGGAGTTATGTTGGCCAACTTCCAATCCATTGGCACCCAACCTGTGCTATATGTTGAATTAAATATCGTGTGAATTACTTCCCCCAGTTCTTCCGCGCATTCCACTAGTACTCTCGGATAAATATCGTCTGGCCCTGGTGCTTTAGATGGCTTAATTCTTTTCAACTGATGTACTATTTCTTCCCTGTTGAATTTGCATTCTTTAATTATACCCCCTGCAAAGGCTCCATCCTTGGGGTCCTTTTTAATTGTCTCTTTTATACTTTCACCGCTTAATTCTGTAACTATATGTTGATGAATTTTCAACTCCTGATAGAATACTCGAAATTTTGTTTTTGCATATGAAGAAGACTTGATAAAAAATCTTAATAGAAAGTTTTCTTTTCATATCATAATTGCAGAAAACTTCCTACAATTAATTGAAGCTCCCACGAAGAGTGAGAGGGTTTTTGTAATCTCAAATGCGCACACATATTTTCATTTATTTGGCGTACATATTTGATAGCATTTTGTACTCTTAAATTCTTGCTGACATTTTATCTATGTTATATCCAAACCTTGAATCATTCTATTTTAAATATTCTATGCCACGCAAAAATATTTCGTCTTCACGTTAGTTAAACTGCTTGAAGCTTTTGAGCAACTTAATTTTATGTAACTGCCTGTTAGTGATCGATGTGGAGAAACTCATGAGGGAATCGATGACCCATGGTGTCGGTGCCCTTGGTCTACACCAGGCAAATGTGAAAAGTTTTTATACTGTAACGATAACATGTTTTCTAATATCAAAAAGTTACAAAACTTTGCATTGTGTTTGCAATTATAAAGGTATAAGGAGGATGGATGGCACAGTGGGAAAGATTGACAAATCTGCCGTCGTTCTCAAAACAACAAGCTTTGAA
Source organism: Metellina segmentata (assembly GCA_947359465.1). Classification (NCBI taxonomy): domain Eukaryota; kingdom Metazoa; phylum Arthropoda; class Arachnida; order Araneae; family Tetragnathidae; genus Metellina; species Metellina segmentata. The sequence continues at coordinate 71,759,921 of OX375874.1, forward strand.
CTTTTTAATAGTTTATCGGTACATCAGACTTAAAGAGAGTTTTGATGAAATGGAGAGAGGGAAAAGAGACCTCCAAATCGTTTATGGAAATGGTAATGACATAAGTGATTGCAGCATTATTTTAAACGAGGATGAAAATACAACCATAAGACAGGCAAGGCAGTCAAAGCAATTACCATGACCAGATACTTTTCATTGACCTTGACCAACGATTTTACACCATTCATTGTATGATAGGGATTTTTCGTGTAAAAAAGAAAACCAGAAGGTCTGCAAAGTTTTTACTTCTGCTGTCCAAATGCTCTCAAATATCGGGGTACTTTAAAATGTAATTTATCGTCGTTTTGGCAACATTTGGCGCGTTTAATCTTAATTGCGTTGACCAATCAACTATCATACATATATCAGTTCGGAATTATTTCTGTAAAGTTTTGCCTAAGTCCTGAAATCGTATTCGTAAAACAAGCCAACTGATATCTATTTCATAATACATACGGGAAACACGTACCGTCACAGAAAGACTATCGCCACTATATTTAGTTTGACCGAAAATGCCTCTCATAAAGAAAAAATATACATTTGTGGTAAGCTATACGTTAAGTATTTGGGATAGATATTAAATTCATAAACTGACCGTCTTCTGAATTACTTGACGTTGTTTGTTATGTTTGGTGGAAATTAATGAAATATTGCCCTTGTGTCATGAAACCCAACTATCCCGTCATTTTAAATGATACTGGGAACTTAAGTGTAGAAGTTGGGGCCGCAGTGACCGGTTATTTTATGATAAAGACATTGCTGATACACGAAGATTGGCCCCTTTCCTCATAACTCCTCTAAAGTCGATTCATTTTTCATTTCACTTAAAAAGGGGCAAATACAGGGTCGAGATCTTAGAACGATTCCATCGATTCTCCCAGATGGGACCCAGCACACCCAAAGGTCCCCTGTCATGAGTAGAATTTGGAAAAAAAGACGTGCTTATAATAAACACATAATATGTGCTCAGATGGCAAAGTGTATAAGTCACTTTTTTAAATTTTTCGTGACATCAATTTTAAGATTCAAGATTCAACACGTGGTTGTGAGGTTTTTGACTTACAATTTTCTACCTTTGTTTTCTCATAAACTGAAAGTGAAAGACTTACGACATTTTGCCACCTTCTAAACATTAACAAACCAGACTCCAGGATGGGACTTACTTAATTTTTTGGGAAAAGTGACTTATAACATTTTGCCATCTGAGCACAGTTATCTCAACGTTACTTAGACAACGCGTTTCAATTATTATAAAACTTAAATCTTTTTTTAGTCTATTCTTTTCCTGTTACGAATACCTAAAATACAGTCAAAAATGGATGCTCCCATTTTTTTGTATTGAACTAAATTAGGTTCTAAGAACAAGATGTTTAAAATTTTCTAAATGACATATTCTAGAACATAGATACTTTTATAAAATATCTTCGAATATCAGCTACGCTTCTTTTCGAAGCATCTTTAAGGAATTTTTGATATTTTGTGGGGACTTTCTGAGATATCGAATGGGACCCCATATTTCCCAAGGCTGACATATATTTTCCAAGGCCCCATATTTCCCTCCGGACTCCTGGTCTTACTCACCTTTCACGGCACTCGCAAATTCGCCCCACAAATGTCCACTGTGCATAATCTCCAAGAATTACGTCTGCGTAATAGCCGAACAACAATTTCGGAAGCGTAATTACGGCTCACGTGATCCCTCTTGATTTGTTCTGGGGTAATTCGAACCGACCGTTATGTGGTGGGAAACCGAGAGCCAGGGTTCGACGGCTTCGGCAGGGGAGGGTCGGGCCTTCAATAGAACGTTCCATCCATCCCTATCCATGGACAAGCAGCCACCGAGAACCACTGTAACGTGATTCTATTAGCCGTAATAAGGAAGAGAACAATTAAGGGACAGCTGCGAGCGTCCAATCGGGGGAGGTTTGGACGCGGCCGTGATGTCACAACTGCACGTGCACTCCATCGAACACGGACCATTAGTGTGTGAGCGCGAACAGTTTTAATGTGTGTGACTGTGGACGGGAGATTTTTCGTAATGATGTCGGAATTACTTTACTTTTGCTTTTCGCTTGCCCTATGCAGAATGACAGCGATTTGGAAAAGTGTCGGCGTGGCGGGGTCTTTGCCGTCCGCGAGATTTATGTCCGTGCGAGTTGATGCTGACATCATATGCAATCATGTCCTGCTTTCGTGGGCAGAGAATCCTTTTTAGGAGTCTTACACTTTTGAATTTTTCCTCCAGCGATTTGGCAGGTAAACATAAGCTCCACAGAAAAGTAATACAGACAAAGATCGCCTAGTGTTTCAGAACTCGTAGGTAACTTGAAACAGCTGCCAGTAACGTAGCGTCCAAGCGAATCCCTGATTTAAAAAAACATTATTCACCAGAAATTATAGACAATTTTTTAACGTAAATTTAAAAAAGACCAGAGTTTCTATTTTAAGGTCCTCGATTTTCACCGAAAAAGGTCAAACGAACTGTTGATGCCCCATTCTTTGAGCCTCGGATGGTTTCTTACCATGGTTGGTAAATGGTTTTTGTCATGTGAAATGCGGACCTCCAGCACGGATTCTTCAACTTCATTCTTCTTGACGAGGCTACCATCCAATCCAGATAATATGCGCAATGTGTCCTTGAGCGTAGTCTTTGTTGAAGACTGCCATCAAGCTCTAAGATAACGCTTGGATCATTGACTGGAAGTGTAGTTTGACCGCAATTACGCTTTTGAGGCTATTTTTTAATAGATACAGCCTGGCAGAATATTGTTTCGTCCATTGGTTACGGGAGCCCACCGAACGGCCTTTACAGGCAACTGAAGCGGCCGAAATCCGCCTTCACAATGCTTTCCCCCAGGACGAAAGGGCATGTGTGTCGTCCCATTGTCACCTGATGTTGCGGTTTCTACTGTGGGGTCGTTATGCCTAGAAGGTACAGATACTTTACTTGTAAACCGAAAGGGCAGCGGTGACTTCAATACGTATGGTCATTAACATTCAAAGGACCCGACGTTTTTAAGGGGACAGACTAGATTTTTGAAGAGAAACAATTTGCGAGGCGCCCCGTCAAGAACCCCGACATCCCTGTCAACGGAAATGTCTATTCACGCGCGGGACTCTATTTCATTGAAAAGAGGGGATGTAAATCTTAATGGGCTTTGGCCCTTTCCTCAGTTCTGAATGAATCTGAGCGCTCCGTGACCAGAGAAGGAGAAGCTCTCGGACGGTTCCGTATCCAGAGGGTTAAAAACGATTTGCATTGCTTTCCTTTGAAGGAACAAAATAATGACGGATGCTGACTTGTAAGGTTATCTAAATCTAAGCCAAAAGAAAGAGACCAAGCAAGACATCATGTGTGGTCCACCGTACCTGATGTTGGACCCCCGAATACAGGTGAAGGGGGGGGGGGGGTGCCAGAGCCTCATGACACCAAGAACTTGGAAAACTGGACTGCTACATAAGGACGTGGCCAAGGTAGGGCAACAAGGGCGGCGGCCCCCTAGGACCATTATCTAAAAGGGCGGGATTACAAAAATAATTGCTTAAACGTTTTACAATTTTTCTTGAAAAAATGTTTGATGGTTTCAAGCACAATTTTGTTCTTGTTACAAACGTATAATCCAATACTGTGCGTGTGAAGTGAATACTTTCATACAGCTCCCTGTATACGTATTACTTTTTAGATCGCCCACTGCATTCATATTACTGTTAATTAAAAAAAAGGAGATACAGGTGACCCTCTTATAACACGGATTCCCTACAACACGGTACTAAAATTGCGACGACCCTCGTATAACACGACAATAGTTTCTGTATAACACGGTTTAATTTTTACCTATTGGTGGTCAATTGTACGGTTAAATAGAGACACGTTATATTTTTTTCACCATTTTTACCAAACCAATGCATGTGCAATCTTTGATTAACAGTTTTATAATTGACATTCTATCCTTATTATTTTTAGTACTCCGTTTAACACGGTTTACTTTCCTTATTACACGGAACGGAATCTCTACTTTTATATAATTCCTAAATTTCGCTTAACACGGTTTCTGTACAACACGAACTATCCTATAGCACGGTTTCCATATAACACGGTTTCTATACAACACGAACTATCCTATAGCACGGTTTCCATATAACACGGTACCAATTATACAAAATTGTATGACCTCCCCCCCCCGTTTCGTATAGCGCGGTTTCCTTATAACACGGTACCATTTGACCGCGTTATAAGAGAGTGTCACCTGTACATCATTAAAATTATCTTTTCGCAAATGTCTGCAGAGCACAAAACAAAGAAACATGTGACTTTTCTCACTTTTATTTTAGAAACTCACCAACAGGAGACAGTACTAAAGCTCGACCCTTTGCTAGTTCTTGTACGTATTCAATAAAATTTGAAACCGAAAAATTAATATTGGAAGAGAAATTTTATATAAAAAATACCACTTAGTGCATTGCAAAAACACTCTAGTTATTTTAATAATATGCCTTTTTATCCTTTAGGTAGCAATTTTGTTTTGGACATAGGGTGGTATCAGGTTATCAGTCTTGTTTGCTCCAGGCCCCCAAATGTCCAAAAAACTTTGGCCCAGAGCTGTTGGAGTCGCCTTGTTTTCGACTTTTAGACAGAGGCGGATCGAGACATTTTTCAGTCCCTACGTGCATGTGACTTAGAGAGGCCCTTTGTCCACAATTCTACTATCTGCTGTCCAAAATAAGAGAAAAAATTTATTTCAAGCTTCTATTACTAATCAATTATTTGAATCAATAAATATGTATGTATAATTAAGAACTTTGAAGTAAGCATAGTAAATTTAACTATATTTGGATTTAAATTATTGAATTTTATTGTAAATTGATTATGTGCTCGGCTTAATTTTCCCTTTTCTTAATAGCTACACTTAATTAATTGCAATTATCATTAAAATAATTCTTACGATATCTAATAAATTGGATTTGGGGGTTAGTATTGAAAAACCTTCACCCCAATAAAAGTATTTCTCATTCGCTTTCTAATTCGTATGCCGAAAAAATTCTTGTGCGTTAAATTTGCTTAATGGATCACCTTCGAATTAAATTGTTCACAACTAACACAATTTCCACGTCAAATTTCGAATATATTATAGTTTAGCCTCTAATTACAAATTTCACGTCATTTCAGTCGTTTCTGGTGTTTTTTCAGGAGGAAAATTTGGAGCTCCTACTCTTTTCGTAGTTTAAAAAGACCTAGTTAATTTACAAAACCGCAAGTCCCAGAATTGGAAAGGATTTTAATTTTAAAATGATAGAATTTTTTAAGGATACGAGGCTCTCAGACTACTTTGAAGACCTAGTGTGGAATAGAAGCTAAAATGAAAAAAATAACCATCTTATGCACTGAAGGGACAGTTTTAGAATTATACTTTATGAACTAAAATTTCGTATTTAAAGCAAAATCGTTATATATAAGGTTAATCTCACATGAAACTTTCTTTATTAATTATTATTATCTTTTTAAACTAGTAGCGTCCGGAATCAAAATGATTTCTTCGAGAAATTATTTTTAATGCATTCATCCTAGTAATTATTAATAGTAAAATATTTCACCACATACACTTTTTTATATCCTCATACTATAACAGTGCTCGAAATACCCGGGTGCACATGTGCACTGGGCACATGAAAATAAAATTGTGCACCTAATTTTTTCCCGCTAGGTGCACGCAGTGTACATAACGTTAAATAAAAGGGGGGAAACGTGTTTTATGTTATTTTGATGTTTGAACAAAATATTAATATCGACTTCTCTTGCTTTAAAGCAACGTAATTAAAATTTCTAAATAAACACTACGCGAAAATAAAATAGCTGGGCCGTAACGGGTTTATACATGAGGAAGGTTTACTTGTGCCATGCCACAAGAACTTTCCGATGATCGAAACATTTTACAGATGGCTCAGTTGAAGCGACTGTCGCGACAGCCGGATAGACAGAAAGAAGAATTTAGATGTTTAAATATGTTTATTTACTATCTACTACTAACCTATATAAACATGCACAACTAATAAGGTAGTTTGCATTACATTAATGCTCTTATATTAAGTTTTTTTAATGTGCACCTAAAATAAAATCTGTGCACCTAATTTAAAAACTTAGTTGCACAAGGTGCACCTGTATTATAAAATCTATTTCGAGGCCTGTACTATAAGGATATCACCGGTGTGGTATCGACGATTAAAAACTCCCTTATTAAATTCTCAAAAATACATGTATTTTTAATAAAGAGTATATAACTCACAAAAATACTTGAATAAAGTGTTGTTTAGAAGTTTATGAGATCGTAATAAAAAACAATTGCTCACTTTATGAACTGAAATAAGAAGATTCTTACAAATCACGCGACAGATAACCAAGGTATAATGCAAAACCTAAGCGGTATAATGGTGCACGTATACCTAAGCTAGACCAAGACCAGGGTGCAAACAAGATACTTTTGTAAGAGAGAGCATTATAATCCCATTACCACAAACGAAAATGATAGTCTCGAGCCTGTAAAAAAGCTTAGTCCTTTACGACGAGGTATCTCGTCCATCAAGATCTGATCAATTTTGCTAATGACGAGGTACCTCGTCGAAACAACCCCAGGAGGGTCAATTGATCGGCTGTCGATCCAACACCCAGCCCTTGAAGCAATTTAGTTTCGGGTACTTACAATACAACTGCCATTTACTCATAAGGAGATTGATTACAAAATGACCATCTGACTCATTGTGAAGGATATTATCGCTTTATAGGGGAGCCTTCCTTCATTGTAATTTAAACCAAAGGTAACTTAAGGAATCTTTTCGTCATTGAAAATTTTCTCCTTCCCCCACGGATGATGTGTAGTACACAATCATCCTTGTCCCGTAGGAGACGATAGTCACAGCCTTGGCTGCACTATAGAGATTGCTGGTTCTCTTCGGGAGAGATGTTTACCACAATGTACCTAACGACACAAAATCCTTACCTTGCGTTGATGCTTTCTAAACTCGAAACAAGTGTGAAGTTGGTTGAACAAATTTGATTCAGTGAGCAAATTTTCAGTATAAGAAAGTTTTTGAACTGAAGAATTTTCTATTTAGTGTTTGGAGAGAGGAAACGTATAAAAAAAGATATTTCATAAATAATATTTTCCCCTTTTGAGGCTCTTCTACAAAAACGTGCCCTAGGTGTGCGCCTAGTGGGTGATCCGCCATTGCTTACTGGACATTGTAACCTATTGAGATCTTACTCTGCATGTGGAGTAGCGAAGTCAACTATCTGACCTCTTTGTGAACAGAACAAAATGACTGAAGCCCACCTCAAAGAATACCTTAAAATTCTTTACAATACAGTTACAAATACTGTAGAGTATGCTGTGTCCAGGGTTGCATCGTTAAAACACACCTGAGGCGGACGTAGGATAACAAATGAATTCAAGAACGCACTGGCACTTGTTCTCAGTGGTAAAGATCTAACCGAGCCGGGGGACAATTGTGAAGTTAGCCTCCTGAGTGTTGCAGAGATTTCAGAGTAGTGTAGCATTGCTTTTACCCCACAACACACTTAATGATTAAATAACTACATATATTGATTGAAAGAATCCATGGAATTTTCAACCTTTTGATCGATTCTATCGGTCCCTTCCTTTGTCTAGAATCCTTTGGAAATATTATCTATTGCTCCTTTTTCCTTGCAATAGATTCCTTTCTAGACGTTCTGTTGCTCTTTTCTTGGAAATAAATTCCTCTGGAAAAGTTCTATTGCTTCTATCCTGGGAATAGAACCCTTCGGAAATATTCTATTGCTCTTTTCATTGGAATAGAATCATTCGGAAAAATTATATTGTTCCTTCATTGGAAAATACTCCTTTGGTAAGATACTATTGTCCTTGGAATAGAATCCCTTGGAATGATTATGTTCTTTTCCTTGGAATAGAATCCTTTGGACAGATTATGTTGTTCCTTTCATTGCAATTGAATCATTCGGAAAAGTTATATTGTTCCTTCCTTGGAAAAGGCTCCTTTGGTAAGATACTATTGTTCTTGGAATAGAATCCCTTGGAATGATTATGTTCTTTTCCTTGGAATAGAATCCTTTGAACAGATTATGTTGTTCCTTTCCTTGCAATTGAAACATTCGGAAAAGTTATATTGTTCCTTTCTTGGAAAAGGCTCCTTTGGTAAGTTACTATTGTCCTTGGAATAGAATCCCTTGGAATGATTATGTTCTTTTCCTTTGAATAGAATCCTTTGGATAGATTATGTTGTTCCTTTCCTTGCAATTGAATCATTCGGAAAAGTTATATTGTTCATTCCTTGGAAAAGGCTCCTTCGGTAAGATACTATTGTCCTTGGAATAGAATCCCTTGGAATGATTGTGTTCTTTTCCTTGGAATAGAATCCTTTGGACAGATTATGTTGTTCCTTTCCTTGGAACAGAATAATTTGGACAGATTATGCTGTTCCTTTCCTTGCAATATAATCATTCGGAAAAGTTCTATTGTTCCTTTCCTTGCAATATAATCATTCGGAAAAGTTCTATTGTTCCTTTCCTTGCAATATAATCATTCGGAAAAGTTCTATTGTTCCTTTCCTTGGAAAAGACTCCTTTGGTAAGTTACTATTGTTCTTGGAATGATTATGTTCCTTTCCTTGGAATAGAATCCTTTGGACATATTATGTTCCTTTCCTTGGAATAGAATCCTTTGGACATATTATGTTGTTCCTTTTCTTGGAATAGAATCCTTTGGACATATTATGTTGTTCCTTTCTTTGGAATACAATCCGTTGGACAGATTATGCTGTTCCTTTCCTTGGAATAGAATCCTTTGGAAAGATTCTATTGGTCAGAATGGGTTTGAAGTCGTGTAATGAAGACTGCAGGTAGCAAGGTGGAATAATGACTGAACCCCTCAGAGGGTTAAATATAGTGGAGCAAATAAAATGTTGACGTTATGTAAATTGCATAAAACAGCAAGCCACGGAAGACAGGCCACCACTTTCCTCCATTAAGCCCCGTCTGATACAATTTATATCGCGTATTACCGGAACGTCCGTGCGTTCTTCCAATCGTGCAGCGCAACAAGTGGCGTAAAAGATTGTTCGGTCCCTCTTTACAGACCCAGGATGAGCGAATCGCCCCTTTCTCTTGCAAGTGATTAAAGGCTTAAAAAGTGAAACGGTCGAGTGGACGGCCGTGTCGTTTTTCGGGGATGCTCCAGTAAGTCACCTAGAAGACGAGAAGACGCAGACGGGTCGACCGGCCTTGGCTCTTGTTAGTGAAATTGAGTTCAAAAGAGCGGATCAGTATACTGGCGTTCTGACCTTCACGCATGCCCGAACACCGCTGCTGATGACTCTCCGCTTTGGTGTTGAAATTTCGGACATTTCATTCCGCCACCATTTGCTATTGGAGTTGACAGATACCTTCGCTGTTGGCAATCGTCTCGCTTCGTTCAGCTGGAGTACACGAGGTCTCTGTGTTAGTGGGTAGAGGTGTTTCATGCTGATTAACCTCGTCACACGACTGAAGAGGGCGGATTCAGGGCAGACCTCTTTCTGCAATTTCGATCCTTTTGGCTGGAGGGATCGATTTTTTGTTCGTCAGCAGGCACGGAAATGATCAGATCCAAAATCTTAGAGGTCCAAACCCCTTCCGCACAATGTTTTGTGGCGTCTGGTTGTACAGGTGACGGGGACGCATAGAAAAACTCAATTAAAAACGTAACAAGATTTATTAGTACTAGGGGGCCCGCCCCCTGCTCGCTACCGCTCGCCAACCCCCGGAGGATTGCTTCGCAATTCTCATTGGTTCGCTGCGAGAACCTATGCTCGCTTCGCTCGCATCAATGAAAACACGTGTCCTAGCAGAAGGAATTGATTACAAAATATGAAATTCCAAAAAAATATTTTTCAAATCTAAATTTGTTGTATTACATAAAAGATATATACAGTACATCTGGAATCAGAATTTAAATGAAAACTTTGAACAAATTTTTACTCGCAATGGGAGCGCTGCTTTGGAAATTGAATACCCAGCATGTTGTTTGTGTGTACATTTCCCCAGTACTCGAGCCACCCATACACTTTTTGACTGAGTTTGTTGTCGAAAGTTGTAGTGCACGCGTCTTGTTGTACTATAATTGTTAGCCTTGAAAAGGACCGTTTTTTAAATAGCCCTGAAAAGATCCTACGCTATCTTAGATTTCTATTACAAACCGCAACAGCTCGTCTAAAATTCATTTTTTTTCAATAAAATTTCATCCGATAACGCTATAGATTCAAATGAGGCGCGAGGCTCCTAGTAAACAAACAATCGCACAATGTTGCCAAAACGCAGTAACAAATAACGTCTTTTTTGCGTGCCACATAAGAGAAATATATATATAGATCGTGATACAAGGAAAATTCAAGGCCCGCAACGGATCTGGCCTATCTGCTGCTAACGGTCGAAGTCTGCTATGCGTAGGACGAACGTCTTGATTCTGACCGGTATGGTCGTCCGGTAGCGCAATCTGTGTCTACCGAAAATATAGACCTCAAAGAATCTGGCCTATCTGCCAATATTGGTTATCTGACCTGGATGGTCGTCTGTTAGCTGGCCCTGGCCACAAGGGATTTACGCCTATCTGCCGCTAACGGCGAAGTCTGCCTCGGCTTGAGGCTTTCGGGTTTTCTGCGTCCGAACAGAGCGTTCGGATCAGGTCTCAGGTCCGCACTCTCAAAGTTTTTAGAGCCAAATCTCACGATCGATGTTGATCCCAATATGTTTCGGCTCGGCTTCGTGTGAGGCAAATCTGTGCTTACCCCCACGTCCAATGACACGCTGGCCTATAAACCCTGCACATTGGCCGTATCTCCGTAGGAGGTGGTCATCAGGGGCGGTCGAGCCTAGCAAGGGGTCTCCACGAAGAGAATGTGAGTGGCCGAATGTCACAGTTTTTATGATTGGAGCCTATTCCCCAAATTTGAGAGGAAACTGTTGCAAATATACCCCAACATTGTTGCTATGGTAACCAAATAAACAAAATCACTGGACATAATACTGTACTGTCTATCTTCTAGAAAAACACCTCAATTTGATGAACCTCATCGCACGACATGTGAGTGTGGATTCGGCAAACCTCTTTCTGTGATTTCGAACATTTAGGCTTGAGGTATAGATTTTTGTTTATCAAGTACTGAAATTATCAGGGACCGCGAATCCTTGGGGTCGGATCCCCTTGCTCCCAATATTTTATGATTGGAGCACGTCCCCTCGAACATGAATGGAAAACATTACAAATATTCCAGAATATCCGGTTATCGTTACAATGTTTACAAATACACTTAGTGAGTCGACATCAGATCACTCTGTCTGCCATGAGAACATTTCCAGAAACCGATGTCTAGGCCTAGCCTGGCACCCGCGAGTTCGCAGTCAAATCGCGAGGTATGGAACGAATCTATCATTTAAATTATGTTATAGGTTAAAACATAAACAAAGCGCTTCCACAACTTAAGTCTTTTGCGAGTATTCTGATTCCAAGTATATCAATCGGTCTATACTTATAGCGATAGCAGTGATAACGAGTTGGCGGGAAGGGGGAACTTTTCACAGCGAAAGCCATTCGTGCTATTGTGTAAGGCATCCTTCTCCTAACGAGCTTCCACACCTTTCCAAAAATCAACTAATCGAAGGTCAACTGCCTTCTTGTTGGAGTAGAACTAAAAATAATAGAGTCGTTTAGAACCATGTGACTCGGCTGCAAACCCTCGGGGGCCGGTCAATGTCTCTCAAAATACCCGAAAACTAAGTGTGTGAATGTGCTAAACTCGAGTGCTTCAGGAATATCTTTTAGAAAGTTGGACAATCTCGTTTCTTTGGTAACAGGCTGGTACATATTTTTTGTCTGGAGTAGTTCTTGACAGTACACAAGTAGTAGGTCGTTGTGTCTCTTTTTCAAAGGGACACCAAGTCCATTAATGAAATTTTACATCAGTTACGCTATGTAAAATTATTAGTACATTTTCTATCCGGATACGGCATTTCAATGTTGATATAGTTTTGGTAAGTTCAAGTTTATGCCACGGCACCAACTCAACCATCAAAACAAAAGTAATAAATATTTTAAATTATCTAATCGAGAATCAAGTTCCATTCAATTCATCAAAAGAGATTTCTATTCAATGGTGAACTTTCGTTAATTTTGTTTCCGGGCACTTTCGTTTAAACCGCATTTGCTCTGAAACAATACATTTCAAGTAACGCTTTATCATAAAATAAAATTTATTCGTTTATAAGATTTGTCTTTTAAACGTCTCTAAACCTTATCTGTGGCCACAAGCGAAAACAACCAATTAGAGAACCCGAAAACATTCTTAAAGCAATAAATGCTCTCCCTCGTCATACGCGAATAAAACAAAAAGAATTAAATATCTTTTATTTTTAGCGAATTTACAAGGTTTTCCCAATCCTCTTTCTTATTTATAGTCATCAGCCACAAATGTTTATTGTAATAGAACCATTTACTCTTACTCCAGTCGTATTTCTAAACTCCTTGTAGCCTAGAATGTACAATGGACTACTAAAACAATTCTTTGAAACCAATAGTTGCCTATTTATGACCGATTCATTATGGGCCTGCTTGGCGTTTACTGCCGAATTTGTAGTGCGACTCTCACCTAATGGATGGCTTTGTTGTCACGCTTGCTTGCTCTTCACTTCACTGCAATAAGCGCTGTTATTCATCGGTCTTTTGTCGGTGAGGACACAGTTAAAGGAACAATGGGCGAACATGTGCGTTTGTTCGAATTTTACGATTGGGTCTGTCTTCGTGCTCAAAAAAGTGTACATTCAATTTATCGATGGATAGTTCGTATTTAAACATTCGGGTGACGAGTTGGGCATGCTAAACAAAGAAAAGTAATCAGAGTCGCTATTCTTTTCGTTGTTCATGTCTCCATTCACAATTTAGATCAGAGTGAAGAACGGGCTTGGGCTTATGCCATATTTTATTTCTTCAAACGAGATATTTTTGTGCAGTTGGGCAAGTTAGGAAGGTATAGAATGACATTCTTTAAAATACCTTTTAAATCAGATCAATACTTACCTTTATTTATTTTTTTATTTTACCTCAATTTATCGATGGATAGTTCGTATTTAAACATTCGGGTGACGAGTTGGGCATGCTAAACAAAGAAAAGTAATCACAGTCGCTATTCTTTTCGTTGTTCATGTCTCCATTCACAATTTAGATCAGACTGAAGAACGGGCATGGGCTTATACCATATTTTATTTCTTCAAACGAGATGTTTTTGTGCAGTTGGGCAAGTTAGGAAGGTACAGAATGACATTCTTTAAATGGATTTATTTATCGATGGATAGTTCGTATTTAAACATTCGGGTGACGAGTTGGGCAAGCTAAACAAAGAAAAGTAGTCAGAGTGTCACTATTCTTTTCGTTGTTCATGTCTCCATTCACAATTTAGATCAGACTGAAGAGCGTGGGCTTATACCATATTTTATTTTTTCAAACGAGATGTTCTTGTGCAATTGGGTAAGTTAGGAAGGTACAGAATTCTCTAAAAAATTCTTAACATTCTTTAAAATACCTTTTAAACAAGTTCAATACTTACCTTTATTTGTATAAATTTATGTCTCTCAATGCACAGTTAAAGGAACAATGGGCGAACATGTGCGTTTGTTCGTGAGTGAAGAACGTGCATGGGTTATAACATATTTTATTTTTTCAAACGAGATGTTTTTATGCACTTGGGTAAGTTAGGAAGCTACAGAATTCTCTAAAATACCTTTTAAATAAGTTCAACGCAAACCTTTATTTGTAAAAGTCTCTTTGTACCTCCACAATCTATTTGTCTTCAAATCATTGTTCATTACTGAAAACATTGTTTCAGCATGAGCCTAACACCTGGTGGGCAAAAAATTAACTCTATGGCAGGGATTTTCAGTACAAAAAATGAAAACCGAAGACAGATTTTAAGTTCTGTTACACTACTACCCATTAGAGATGCGACATCGATGTTTTTTAAAAACATCGATGTATTGGAGTCGATGTTTTCGTAACATCGATGTTTATACTTGTCGATGTTTAATTTTTAAATGAAAAAAGTACCGTTACAAAAATTTGAAAAATAACCAAGTAGTATAATTTTTATAATCAGCTAATTGGACATACTTTTTGACCAAAGTGGCCAAGGGTGAAGGGTCTGAAAAGTAAGGATGCGACATCGATGTCGATGTTTTATAAAAAACATAGATGTATTGGAGCCGATGTCGCATTACTAGTTGCTAAACCAATTTTAAGAAATGGGGGAAAAAGTTTAAATACACTGAATTTTAAAAACATCGATGGTTTGGGTGCGATGTACTATCAACATCGATGTTTTAATTTTGAACATCGAAGTTTTTCTGTCGCTGTGGCATCACTAATTGCTATTAAACTAGTTTTAAGAAATTGGTAAAAAAGTTTAAATACACTGAATTTTAAAAATATCGATGTTTGGAAACATCGATGTTTTGGGGGCGATGTATTATAAACATCGATGTTTTAATTTTGAACATCGATGTTTCTAAACATCGATGTTTTGCTGTCGATGTCGCATCCCTACCAGTGCTGTAGTCGTAAATGAATCAGAGGGTATACCACGAGGGCCTCTGCACTAGTATAGGCAGGGTCCCCATGGTATAATACCATCTGAAGGTACACTCTTTGTATGGTACACTCTGATACCCGCAGAATAATATTTTCCAAGGGGAGGCGAAACATGTACTTACTTCTTACACTTTCTTACGGGGAGGGGGGGGGGCACACACACATACATGGACAGGATAGGTATTCATTAAACTAAACCCGCGCTCGCAAGCGGCTGTGAAACATGGTAATACTTCATTTGTTCTTAAACGAGGATTTAATTTTTCTGGAACAACTTGGGCGTTTTCATAGGTCCCTCAAACCCTGAATAGTGCACATTTCATCTATACCAAAACGTCAACAGATTTTTTTACCTCCTTTTCTACATGGCGAATAACCCTTGTATTTTTTTTATCTGGATCAAGCATGGATATATCCTTCAAAAGTTGACAATTTATTAAATAACATCAGAACAAAGTCTGGATTTCATTCTATCGACATTACTTTGAATGAATTGCTTTTGATAAATAGGTACGATTTTGGAATTATGTACCAAGGTGATATCTTCAAATAAAAACTTTTCTTTTGCTTCTACAGCTATCTGCGTTTCACGTGATGTTTTCAAGGAAAAACAAAGCGGTGTTCGTAGTTTCTAATAAAAGCAGAGGGTATACGAAATTTGCTGGAAAAACCAGAGGGTATACGGCGTATACCCTCCACTACAGCCCTGATCCCTACTACCCATGAGGGGAAGCAGGTGACTTTGGAGGGTCCATGTTTACAAAGATGGTTAAGCTCAGCGGAAAGGGCTGCTATATTCAAAATCCCACAAGATGATCGCCAAAAGTGGTTATGTTTAGCCAAATGGGAGTCACTGTTATGGCTTCCGGAATCAAACGATAAACTCGAAGCTAAAAGGCTCATTCTCACGAATTAATTTTAATTGACCGATTTATCTCAACTATTATAAAAGGAAGTGTTTGTGTGTTTGTACGCATAGTCCTACGAATCTATAGCATTTACAGAAATGGGATTTGGCACACAGGTAATCCGAATTTTTTGCAATTTTAGTGCAATTTAATCTAGAACATTTTAAAATGAATAAAATATAATTAAATTATTATTGTTTTCTTTCGAATCGCAACACCATAAAGAGATGACAAATTCTAAATTTATTCTTTCCGTGTTTCGGTTTCATTTTGCGAGGAACGAGTTTTAAGCGGTCGAAAAAAAAAATAAAGTTTTAACTGAAGTTTTGAAGGTTTTTTTTCTATCTCCTAGAGATTGTTGACGATAAAGTAAACATTTCAACTAATCTGACATGTGCGGAAAATTTCATATTAGATTTGTACCTAAAAATGTGATTTTATATTCTCGCAAGAGATTGTGACGTCGTCAAGCCAACCTTCTGGTTCGAGAAATCAACAGATTCCATTTTTGGTGTGTGCGCTCAAACATTGTTCAGTTCTCTTTTGTAAAATCGTGATCGTTAAAGATACATGGAAGATTTCAACGAATTTGAAAAATCTTCGCAAAATTTTACACTAGACAGACACATTATACGTTTGATTTTCTTTTAATGAATAATTTTTCAATCAAATATTTATATTTTCGCAAGATTGTGGTGTCACAGAGATTGGATATCTTCGTAACTCGAATTTGGCTGCATTTGACAATGACAAGGCAACGCCGTGATGGCTGTTATTCAATAGGCTACGAATTCCCATTTGGTTTGCTTCGCAAACCAAATGGGAATTCGTAGCAATCACCGGGGGTTAGCGAGCAGTGGTCTCACCTGACCCCACGAAATTGGCGTGATCCCTGTCACGGGCAACGCCGTGCTGGCCACTCAGTGGCTAGTAGTTTATCAACAAAAGTTGCATATGACTTGAATTACTTTTTGTTCACACATTTCAATAGAAACTGATCAACAGTTTCTGTTTTAAAATAGCGTCGAAAGCAGTTGTGCGTGAAGTTCTGCAGATGGTAACAGTTTTGTTAAAAGAACTAAAACCAATTTTTTTTTAACCTGAGCTAAAATCCTAACTTAATTTTGTTCTTCCGATCAATAATAGTTTCGTTAAAATCATAAATTTCCATTTCTTTGGACAACGCTAAAGGCTAGATCTCAGGAATCAAGTTTAACTGACCGATTATAGTTGATTAACAAAAGTTGAATGAAAACTATAGTGAGAACCTTTGTTTCAATTAAGTTGATCAACTTTTAAGTGAATCAAAAAGAAGTTTGACTCATTCAAACTTTATCGTTCAATTGATGAGTCATCCGCCATCTGCTTTCAAGTTGAAACTTTTCTTGAAATGTGTGGACTTCAGTTGACTATGAAGTTCGCTTTCAACTGGTCACGCCACGCGCGCCTGTGTTTTGTTTTTAGTTATAAAATAGTTTTAAAAATGAGCCTCTAGTGGTCTGAACGTGCGATGCTAAAATATTTAGAACTGTATCATAAGTTTGATTGTCTTTGGAACCACCGACTGGATAAAGATACAAGAGTTGCAATTGATAAACTTGATAAAGTAGTGCAAAGTTATAAAAATAAGACGTGATGAATTAGACATATTTGCTAAATATGTCGTTGTCCTGCTAAAACAAATTCATCTTTACAATGCAATCATCTGCCAGGATCAAATTCAAAATGTACTCTTAAAAACATCACCTGCGTTTTCACCTTCTCACCATCACCAGCTGTTTCAAACGTCTTGGAAGGAGAATAAGGACGCCTTCACACGAAGGAGATCGATCGCTCAGACCGGTCGCCTGAGATTGTCGCACAGATTCATTTCCTGCACACAAACGATTCGAGCGAAAGAAGCCAAACAAAATTTTTGACTGGCATTGTTTCATTTCTATTTTGTAAAATCGGCATCGTTAAAGATAGATTGAAAATTTCAACGAGTTTGAAATCTGGGAAATTTTACACCAGATCGATACCTAAAATGTGTTTTTCTTTAAATAAATAATTTTTTAACTGTAACTTTTCTATTTTCGCAATACGAATTTAGCCGCATTTGATGAAGATATTGATTATGAACACAAAAAGTGCTATTTATCTCGATTTATAGAAAAGATATAACTTGAATGGAGTACTTAGTTGCCTTAATTTACTGCTTTATATAAATAGCAACTAAAAATAGGATGGATATTTAATTATATTCGATGTTTTGAAAAGTTTACAATAAAGGGGATAGTAGGTAATTTTTTTTCTGAGATTACATATACCGACAACGGTCCGTAAATGTCTTTAAAATAAAGCTAAATCTAAACAATCAATTTGAAGTATTTTTTTAATGTCTTTATTTTAAAGACATTTACCGCGATTGAAAACTTTAACGGACCGTTGTCGGTATACGTTATCTCAGAAATATAATTACCTATTATCCCAATTGTTATAAACTCTTCATAACATCGAATACAATTAAATATTCATCCTATTTCTAGGCCGTCAAATCCGTATAGTGGTTAAGGTGCTAGCCTCTAGATAGGAAGGTTTCTGGTTCGAATCCTGGAATGGTTGTTTGTAAGCGTTTGGTGTTGAGGCAGCTGGTGCACCTCAAATCTGTCGGGGCTGAAAGTCCTCACGTTGGGTTTTTGTGGAAGTTTGGAGAGCGGGGTGTCAGCTGAGGTGTTGCTTAGTCAACTGAACGTGGTTCAAAATTACGAGGTAGAACAAGAAAAACGGCTCTCTAATTTTCAAAGTGGTTTTCGTCTCAGCCGCAGCACTATTGAAAATGCATTGATACTTGAATCCTCCATACGTGATGCATTCGTGACCAAAAACCACTTGGTTTCGGTGTTCTTCGATATGGAAAAGGCTTACGACCGAACATGGCGCTACGGTATCATGCGAGATCTATACGGGATGGACTTACGGGGCAACCTCCCTATTTTTATTCAAAACTTTTTAATGACAAGAACTTTTAACGTCCGCATTAATGACATTTTATCAGATGACTTTTCGCAAGACGAAGGCGTTCCTCAGGGCATTGTCTTAAGCGTCATACTTTTTATTATAAAGATAAATGACATTACTGAACAACTTCCACCATTTGTGCACGGAACGCTATTTGTTGACGATTTCTAAATATTTTGCTCGGGAATAAATATCCTTTTTATAGAAAGACAACTTCAAATGACAATTCGAATCATTAGCAAGGGGGCAAAGAAAAATGGCTTTGTATTCTCATCACAAAAATCAGTTTGTGTTCACTTCACTAGAAAACGTGGCCTATATCCCGAACCTCAAATTTTATTAGACGGAACTACTATTCCAGTAGTTCCTGAAACTAAATTTTTAGGTATAATGTTTGACTCTAAGCTAACTTTCCGATCACATATTAGCATCTTAAAACGAAAATGCAATCAAGCATTAAACATCATAAAGGTACTGACAAATACCACATGGGGAGCCGACGCATCCTCTCTTTATTACAAAGCAGTCGTTCGATCTAAGCTTGATTACGGGTGTGTCGTCTATGGATCAGCTGCAAAATCGACTCTAAAAGCTCTAGATACAATTCACCATCAGGGTCTCCGAATATCTATAGGAGCTTTTCGAACATCACCCGTCCAGAGTTTGTATGTTATGGCAGGTGAGCCAAGTTTAAAACTTAGACGAGAGAAACTTGCTCTCAAATACTATTTTAAAGTTAAAACTAACCTTTCTCATCCATTATATAAAAGCATAACCCATCCCAAATTTAAAAATCATTACTCTTTGAAACCATCTTTCATACCTTCATTTGGACTAAGAATTCCTCATATCTTGACTTCACTCGATATTGAAAATCTCGAGATATTTTCAAGAGAAAACGAACCTCCACCTTGGAGTGACAGAAATTTGCCAGTCATAAATGATTTCATTCAATTGCCGAAATCTTCTACACCAGACACTATTTATTTACAATTTTTTTATTGCCATAGACAAAGATATTCGTCTTACAAAACTGTGTTTACCGACGGGTCAAAAAATGGCGGTCACGTTGGCGCTGCGGCTGTATTCGAGGAGGCGGTAATCGCTAGAAAATTACATGGTTGCTGTTCGGTTTTTACTTCTGAAGTATATGCTATTATTTTGGCACTGGTAAGGATACCTACATTAAAAGATAAAAAAATTTATTATATATTCCGATTCCAGGAGCTGCATAGATGCATTGAAACATTTTCCCCCAAAAAGCCATCCCTTAATACTGTGCGCAATTAAACAATATTTTATTTTAAAGGACGCAAAATTTGATATTATTTTTTGCTGGATTCCCGGACATGTGCCTTGGCGGCCAAGACTTGGCGGCCAAGAATGCAACACAGCAGCTAAATTCAAAAGTACCATTTCCAGATATTGAATAACTTTTAAAACAATCCATAAACTCATGTTGGCAAAACACTTGGGACCTCGAAGTACAAAACAAATTAAATTATATCCAGACATCCATTAAAGGCTTTAATAAAACTATCTTAAATCGAAATCATGATACAAAACTAGCAAGACTCCGAATAGGACACACTTATTTTACTCATGGACACCTTTTACGTGGAGAACCTGCTCCAATGTGTCGCAAGTGTAACACTATCTTTTCAGTCGGACACATCTTAATAAAATGCCCAGATTTTAACTTCCATAGACTCGTCCGATTTGGTATTTATCACCCCAGTTTACGTGAACTTTTATCGGATCCTTACCACCAAAACCTGTTTTTATTTTTAAAAGAGACATTGGTTTTATAAACTATATTTAGATTATATCACCTGACTCTTTGAGTCATATATATAATATATACGATGTTTGGCGCAGCTTGGCCAGATCTGGCCCTTGCGCCAAGAAAAAATACCCAACCAACCAAAATTACGAGGTGCTCTCGGATCTTTCCCTCATGGGATTGATCCCGGACCGTCGTCAATAGCCCGATCTGTTGCTCTAGTACGATGCTAATTAAAAATTACCAATTACCTATTTTTAGTTGCTATTTATATAAAGCAGTAAATTAACACAACTAAGTGCTCCATTCAAGTTATACCTTTTCTATGAATCGAGATAAATAGCACTTTTTGTGTTCGTAATCAATATTTTCGTCAAATACGGCTAAATTCGTATATAAAAGAAATCGAAAAATTATTTACTTAAAAGAAAATCACATTTAGGATATCGATCTGGTGTAAAATTTTCCGCAGATTTCAAATCCGTTGAAATTTTTACGATACCTTTAATGATTGCGAAGACATGAAACTTGTACTGGAGAATAAAAAAGCTGTTTTGTTTTGTTTCTCAAATGAAATAAACCACAACAACAACAAAAAATTATGTATTTGTTGATCAGTTTCTATTTAAATGTGTGAACAAAAACTGATTCAAGTCATTTTCAACTTTTATTAATTAACTATACTCGGTCAATTAAATTTCATTCGTGAGTTCGCGCCATAAGGAAGTCAATTCTGTTTGATTCAATTTAGTTCCCTCAAATAGACTCGACCAAAACCACATGTCTCAAATGCAAACTCGCTGCAGCCGTTCTTTTCCACGAATATGCTCCGCAATGGCATCATATCGGGGTTACCTTCAAATGTAGTTCATCGCTATTTTAGCGATAGAAGTTTGGCACTAAATCGAATTAACGTTGAGCAACAACCTATTACGTACAAATTCGAAATTGATTTTTCTCAATGTGCTAAAATCATATTCCAGAAACAAGCCAAGTGACGTCGCTTCCGGAATCAAAATACCTGGGCAGGCAACTTCTTATCAAACAGTTCACAGTTGTTATAGAATTATCATCGCCTACATTATTTTTCTGCAGGTAACCGTGATGCATATAACCTACTTTTACTCGAAAAGAAGCTATGGGAAAATTTTTAGCCCGCTGATTCGTTGGTTTCTCAGCGTCATTTATGACGTCAGTCATAGTGTGCATGCGTGGGAAGTATCAATATTGTACAATATAGAGATTTAAAAATTTTTGGGGCTTTTTCTAAACATTAAGTAAAATGCTTCAAAGACAAATAAATGGTTGCTCACTTACAATAGTTTAATTGCTACTTAAGATGAAAAGCCTACAATCGAAAAATTTGCACATTTGATACTTTTACTATGAGGTCTAGAATTGTAAATACATAAGAATGTTTTCGAATAAAAATAATGTTCATTGGAATCTTGAAAATGTGCATTGTTAATAATTATCTGTTAATCGAATATGAAGAGTTAATTAACTCAATTAACTGTTCATAAGATGTTCAGAACAGTTAATTGAGAATCATTAATAAAACCTCCACTGAGATCAATTATGATGGGACGGACTGAGCGAACACGAGACTCAACATAGCACTTAAATAGTAGTAAATATTAATATCTTTAACACATGAGCACTGTGAGTGAGTGACGTTATAGATGACGTTGAGAAAACAAAGAATCAGCAGGCTTATAATTTTTCCTTAGCTCCTACTCGAGTAAAGGTAGTTTATATTCAGCCGGGACAAAAGGACCAACCAAACAGTACCCAAAGTCGCACCCTCAAATAAGAAGTCGTATTGGACGTTCAGAACCCAGCTTATGCAGAATACAATAGTTTAAATGTAGTGAAGTTTAGAATCGACTTTAAGCCCAGTGCATATATTAGGTTTTACAACGTGCGGCCCTGCTGCGGCACCGAAGCCCAACTATGCACACATAACCGTGAAATAACGCAAGTACTCATTTCGCGCCATTTGCGATAAATATTCTATCGAAGAAAACGTGTTTATTTCGCTTACTTGGTGTACAAAAAATGATATTTTGAAACAAAATAGACGATACTGGTTACAACCATTTATTAATTATTATTTAAACTCCATTTATTTATGATAAAAAGTTATTCAGACCGGAGAAGCGTGTGCGGCGAGCTGCGGCGCAGTGGGGAACTGCGGTACTAATTGCCCGCAAGTTGGACGTGCGGCGCCGGGGGCATGTGTGCACCACCGGGACCTCTCGAAGGTCCCGGCACCACTCCATTGGATCTAATGTATCTCAGACCGCACTTGCGTTGCGGCAGCGGCGCCGCACGTTGAAAAACCGGATGTGTGCAATGGGGTTTATTGAGCTTCAGTGCCTCACGTTGAAAAATCGGATGTGTGCACCGGGTTTTAAACTACATTGTCTTAAGAAATGTTCTTAAAGTTCGAGCGCATGTTTTAATTCCAACTTAATCCATTTCTTAACTCGAAACTAACACCCAACTTCGAGGATTAGTGACAGTTTTTCCTCTGCGCTACGTACCCTTGCCAGATAAGCAAATAAAAACTTTTTTATTTTAAACAAAAAAAAAATTTGTTTCATCTGGTGTCCCAGTAACAATACTTCGTTCCACTATCACAATAATACGGTCGTTGTTTTTACTCGGTGGATTCCTAAAGACGTTTCCACAAAACTATTTTAAACGACAACTAGTGGCATTGTACTCTCACATGATATGAGTTTTTTGCTCTCTTCCATTGTACATTTTCCTGCGAGTTCGATTTGAATCAAAGAAAATTTCATTAGGATTTTTCCTCTATAGAATGACAAAAACGATTATTAAATTGAAACGGAACGAAAATATTCATTACACTCAAATTTTATTTTTAGGTAGCCCAGTTTTAGGAGTCGAGGATTAGCAACCGGGGGGTTGCGAGTTCGAAACTCAATCCATTCACACGTGGAGGCTGATGCACGCTAAATCTACCGTGAACTCAAATGTCCTCACGTTGGCCTAGAGTGGAAGTTATGAGAGTGAGATGCCAGCTCAAGTGCTGGTCATTCATCTGACCATGGTTAAAAATTACAAAATGTTGTCTTCAAATCTTTCCCTTCGAGATTGATCCTGGTCCCTCGCCAAGTCTTTCGGGTTGCTCTGGTGAGACGTAAATTCAACAACCTAACTTCTAAATTTTGAGTGGATGAAAGATCTTATCCGGACAGAATAGATTGTTCAAATCAAGCCAGTTAACCGACCATATACATCACCGATTAAACTAAACTATATTTCTGGCAATGTAACGGCACATAAAGCTATTTTTCGTTTTGAGTAGGTCACCTTTGCCGTTTCTATTGTTCCAGTCGGTAGAAAGATTCTGGACCCCGATAATAGTATTGAGCGCCATGGGTTGGCCTTGACCTTGGCTATGCAGATGATGATGTAACTGCGTAGTTCGTTCCAACCCGAAAAGTAATGTTTTTGTCACTCGTAATAGTCGAAAAAAGTTCTGCTCATCTAAACACTCTATTTCGCAGTTGATTGTTGCAAACAAGTAGCAATTTCTCACGAAGCAAAACGTTGGTTTTCAGCAAACCCAGAGGTTTTCTGCCCTTATTGCTATTATTAAAGTTGACTAGAACTCTGAGTTGGCAATGTTAATTCAATGCGAAACAGAGAATAGACGAAGGTAAATAAAACTGTCGTGTTTAAAGATAAACTTTTTTTATTTTAATATAATTTTCAACTGCTGAATACATTATTTTAGATATGGTCACAAACATTAACTTCACAATTGAACTTTTTTTTAGTAAATTATCTGTTTCCCCATATAAATCAGACTAGAAAACCATCACACACACACACACACACAAGACCGGAACACTTTTGATCTTTTTATTACCATATTGCCGGTGTCTGCTCTAGGGGCATCAAATAAAGCAGGTGGATTGCATAATAGTACGGACCGAAAAGAACTTTTTTAATTAATTTAGTCTCGGTGCGAAAAACTTGGCATGTGTGTTCTGACAAAAAATTTTAACGATGCAAGAAATATCCAGCTGCTCGGCCTTGGAAAAATCGAAAATTATAAAATAGTGTTTCAAGAAAAATTGTAAGACAAATTTATATGGTTATGGTAATGATACGAAACAGTTGATGAATAGGACCTTATGCTGCACAAAATTTTTTTTGTTTAAAATGAATGTTTAAAATGTTTTAATGAATGTTTAAAATGTTCCTTTAGCAAAATTTAAAACCAACATAAATTGTTGAATTTCACCATTTTGAAAAAGGTTGAGGAAAAGGAAAAGTTGAAAAGGGAAGACTGAGTTTGCGGGTAACGCTTGGCGACCTTAAAAAACAGGCTACTCTACATCACTTCTGAGCAAGACGTGGATCGCCATCCACCGGTGTACCACTAGAATTTCGCTTAAGTTTTACGGATAAGGACTGTTTACATTTGAAATATTAGCAGTTACAGTCTGACTCCCACAAATTGGCAGTCGAATCCCGTGATTTTGGAAGAGTCTATTTTTTAAATTAGGTAATAGGTTGAAACGTAAACAAAACGCTTTTACAAATGGCGTTTTCATCGCAAATGCTAGTTCCACGTTTATTTTTCGGTGCCGATACCGATAGCAATGGTAATGTGTTTTCATGTGGAACCCCCAACGGCAATCGCCATCCATGTTTTTGCGTATGAGGGTTTTCTCCTAAAGAGCTTTCACACCTGTAAAAAGAATCGAATGACCTACGGTTGACTGACTTCTCTCGCTGTCTTAACAGACGTTTCCAGTGAAAATTTTCTGATTGAAATTAAAAGTATACTGTAAGAAAAACACATGAAATACATGTATAATTTATTTACTACAAGGAATTAAGCTTATACGTTTTTAAAAATCGCAGCATTTCCTGTTTTAATTTCAACTTTTGAATTCACTGGGTTTCCAATTGTAAAAAACTCGATCAGGCATGCTCTGAAACAGGTTTTGTAAACATCTTAGATTCAGGGAGAAGCACAAAAAAGTTATTAAGTTGTAAAATAATGACGTCATACGTCCGGAGCGAGGCCATTCCGTTGCTGGAAAGTGCAAATTTAATTGATTGTCCACTTTCTTTTGATTGTGTTTTGGTTTGTGCTTTTTCTAACTTTACCAATTCTGTTTTAACTCTCCTGGTGGCTGTCTGGACGATGATCAGATTTAACTACTAACGACCTGTCTCGTCATTATTAGCCAAACTAACGATATCTCGATGGACGAGACATCTCGTCGAAATCTCTTGGAGAGTTAATTTATTTGATAGAAGAATCTGTCGCATTTTTTTTCAGTTTTTTTTCATAAAACGTTTTTCAGTTTTAACTGCCGATTTATCATGTTACATCAAAGGGGCACAATATTTTATCATATTGCACTATGCATAAATACTTTTCCAGAATAAGAACAAATGAAGAGAATTTTTTACTCAAGTTACGAGCTGGATGCCTACTAGTTCTAGTCATTACATTAGAGTCCGGGAGCGTAACAAAATTGCGTCTAAAATCATCACAAAATCTAAGCGTCACAAAATCACTACTCATTTGTAAACTTTTTAAACGTGACTCAATAATTAATATTTAATGCAAGGAAACATGGTCTCTGCCATGCAGGTCGTGGGACCTAGGCATGTTTATTGCTCTATAAACATTGCTTTAAATAAATAAATTTTCCTTTTTTGTAAACACACGAAACTTTGTATACAGCTTGTTTATAACATAATTTTACATACTGAAGTGGTGTGCCATCTTGAAAGTGGTACAAAGCAAGTCTATAACTTGAAAAAAATTGCAAAATACGAAAAAATTAGACATTTGTAAATTGTTAACCTTTGCTTATATTTACTCTTCGAGAATTCAGTTCAAAGAAATAGCCTGACATCGTTTTCATGGGAGTGAAGTGGATAAATCGTTACGAAAAATATGGTACACGAGTGCAGCAGCCAGCCAATGCGTGCACTTCGAATTCGCGCATTCAAATTTCTTTCTAAACTAAAACACTTTGCACTTTTCGTTAATGTATTGTATGAGCGAACCATCATATGTACGAATACTGATAAACACTAGGGATGCGACATCGATAGCAAAACATCGATGTTTTGAAACATCGATGTTCAAAATTAAAACATCGATGTTGATAATACATCGATCGAAAAACATCGATGTTTTAAAACATCGATGTTTTTTAAATTCAGTGTATTTAAACTTTTTCCCCCATTTCTTAAAACTGGTTTAGCAACTTGTGATTCTACATCGACAGCAAAATATCGATGTTGATAATATATCGCCCCCAAACCATCTCGATGTTTTTAAAATTCAGTGTATTTAAACTTTTTTCCCCATTTCTTAAAACTGGTTTACCAACTATTGATGCGACATCGACAGCAAAACATCGATGTTCAAAATTAATACATCGATGTTGATAATACATCGCCCCCAAACCATCGAGGTTTTTAAAATTCTGTGTATTTAAACTTTTTGCCCCCATTTCTTAAAACTGGTTTAGCAACTAGTGATGCAACATCGCTTTCAATACATCAATTTTTTTTTATAAAACATCAATGTTTTGAAAACATAGACATCAATGTCGCATCCCTACTTTTTAGACCCTTCACCCTTGGCCACTTTGGTCTAAAAGTATGTTCAATTTGCTGAATTTGAAAAGTATGCTACTTAGTTATTTTTTTAATTTTTATAACGGTACTTTTTTCATTTAAAAATAAAACATATACAACGTAAAAACATCTACAATTATAAACATCGATGTTACCAAAACATCGACCCCAATACATCGATGTTAAATACATCGATGTTTTTTAAAAAACATCGATGTTTTGAAAACATCGACATCGATGTCGCATCCCTAATAAACACACATATAATGTTATTAGGTCATATGCAACATATTCATGTGTGAGGGATATTAAAGTGTGGATGAATGTCGGTGTTGGAAAGAAACAATAATGATTTTTCTGATGTTGTTCAGAATAAAATATCAATGTTTTATATTTTTAGATTATGTATGTACAATATCTTATAATTTTTTCCCATCCTTTCCTTTAAACAAATTATTTATTAGGCTAACAACAATTTGTTTAATAAAATAAATTCAATTGTGATCAATTTATTAGTATAGAGACTTATATCTGTAAATTTTATAATTGCAAAGCATCCATGGTAGCTACACAATTACTATACATTCATTTATCTGTTATACTTCAATTTCATGCAAAAGCACCATGAAAATAACGGCAGACCAGATTATTTTCAAAGTTCATACAATATATTAAAGAAAACGGCTTTCGTTTTCCAGTTTACAAATAAGTTTTAGCAAGAAAATTGAATGCGCAAGTTCGAAGTTAACGCGTGTTCCGTACTTTCTTAACGATTTCTGCACTTCAGTCCCATCAAAACGAAGGCAGACTTTTTTCTTTGAATTGAAGTCTCGAAGGTTGAATGAGTCTAATAAATAATGTCAATATTTCTAATTTTTTTCGTTTTTTTGCAACTTGGCAGACATGTTCCATCCCACTTTCAAGATGGAAGATCACTTCATTGTGTAAAATTATGTTATAAACACAGACAATATACAAAGTTTCGTGTGTTTACACATAAGGAAAATTTATTTATTTAAGGCAATGTTTCTATCGCAATAAACATGCCTCAGTCCCAGGACCTGCATGGCAGACCAGCGCGATGTTGTATTGCATTAAATACTAATATTGAATCACGTGTAAAAAGTTTACCAATGAGTAGTGATGGGCAGAATCGAGTACTTTTGAGTATCGAGTACTTAGTAATCGAGTACTTTCAAGTATCGAGTACTATTCGAATACACGAAAAAAACGATTAATCGATATAAGAATCTGAGAATTACGATATATGGCTTTTATTTGTAAAAAAACTTAATATGTCACGTGTTACTTGGTATAGTGGTTAGAAGCACGGATTTGGAGTAACACGGAACGCGGTTCGAATCCAGATCTAGGACTGTTCTTCCTTAAACAAAAAATAATAAAAATCAAATTAGTTTGATTTTTTTTTGCTTTGTAAAAGGATTGGGTTTTTTTCTCTCACAAAACTCTGAATGTTTTCTAAATTAAATGTTTGAACATTTTTTTTCTTCCGATTTATTAATATAAATTTTTAAAAATTTTGTTTAAATGAAAATTACTATTATTTCTCTTTTTGAACTTGTTAAAAAACAACTGTATTTTGCAAAACCAAAATACAATTTACAAATTGCCGAATTTTTTAATTTTTATTTCGATTTTACAAATCATTTTTTAATTTAAGTTTTTGCATTTTATGGATTTGGTTTTCTACTATAATTTGAGGAAATAATCACTCAACAGGAAACAAGACAAACTTTTATTTTGAAGGGAACCCCAAATATAAGAACAAAAATTCTTTTTCTACAAAACTCTAAAAATATTTTAAAAGATGTAAGAGTGTTATTTTTAATACCAGGATCTGAAACTTTAAAAATATTTCTGTAAACTTAGCCCTTATTTCGATTCTTAATTTTTTTTTCAATATGGTATATTCGCATTTAATAAGATTAAAATCTGCTTGTTGAAGTTCAGACAATTAAATTAATACATATTACACTTGCACTGAACTAGTAAAAATTTGTAATTCCAATATTTAGGTAGTAATATTAATAACGATATACATATTAAATTTTTATCATGTCAGGATTTTTGCTTCACATACTGAGCAATATAGGGCTCTTACAATGACAAAATAGGAGGGCATTTATCATCGTTTCATAACTTATTTCATAGTTCAGAAACCTGTTCGGTGAGACGTTGAAAATTCAATTAAAATAGTACTTTATTTCTAGTCCTCGTCTACAAGTTCTCATAATGGCTTTATTTTTATTCCGTGCTTTCTTTGAATATTATTTCAAATCAGTCACAGTAATACTCCCAAGTGCTGTGTTCGCATTAAACGTCAGGGTGGTCATGTTCGATGAGATTTGTTTCATTAGCAAAACTGACCGTATCTTGATGCACGATATATCTCATAACTAGAGGAAAACTGACCCAATCTTCATCTTGTAATCAGATATTTTTTGTACTTGATGTTTTTCGTTGCAACCACTAGGGTGGTTAAACTGAATTCTTATTAAATTTGAAATTTTTAGAAACTTTAAAGCTTATTATTGTGAACTTAATGTTTCTTAACTATATTAATTTCAAATTTTTAAAATACCATTTGGTGTTAAATTTTGAGTAAATATTTTTATTCCAATCAATTGAATAAAACACCCAAGCTTGTAAAATCTATATATTTTAATTGGATTTGCTTAAGTGTAAAGAACCATAAATTAGTATTTTTTTGTTGAACCCACAGACCTTAAGAACATGTCATCCACGGCTGAGTGTCAGTACAATAACCAACTAATTAATGTAAATGCCGAGAATGGAACAAGTATTGTTCAGGGGCTGTTTCTTCTGGTGTCTAATTTCTCTCTCTTCCAAGGAAGGCACTTTGGACACAATTGTCTTGTTTGAGAATTTTTCTGCTACTAACAATACTCACTAATGTTACATAACAGGGCACCGTTTATAGGCAACGCCATCTACATTTTTAATAAGTATATTTCAGACTGAATACACCAATTTGATGTTTTAAAAGCTATTACAATTATATTCTGTAACTTAAAACATGTCCTAAAATGAACGATTCCATTTCCACATCACCCATGGGGTAGGAATCATGATGCACTTTTTTTATAGAGGTATCGCCAAGAGCTCTAATCCTCTTTAGCAGAGGTTCTCACCTCTAAATTTAATAACCAGTTTACGATGTAAACTGATTTTTCCTGTAGGAACCCTAGATATAGAATGCATGAAAAACTAAATTTAAAATTAGGAAAACTGCAAACATTTAAATTACTTTACAAACTTTAAGGAGGGAAAACACAAGAAAGATCAAGCTAGAGAGGAAAACCACTGCTCTTCTTCAGATTCCAAATGCCTAAAAGAAAAGAGAAAGCAAACATAAAAACATGTGTGCCGAACTTAGCCACCACTACAAAAATTAACTTAAGTTTACTAGTATATATAACTAGCAGTGTAACTCTTCTTTACTTTTAATACTTTTGGTAGATACACGCTGCTAAACATATAATGTTTAAGAACAGTTCACTATCGGCAATCTTCAAGCAATTTAATGACTGATTGTCAGGACGTAAATGAAACCATGTATCTTCTTGGCCTCGATGGTGGACACATCTAATCTCGCTTCTAATTTAAGAGCCTAAGTTGTGTCTAAGATTCAAGTGAGACGAGAATTAACCATCTTTTCAAAAAGTTAGCACATGCAGCTGGTGAGTGTGATTGGCTTATTGTTATATGCATTTGTTGGATCTTTACAGGTTTTTGAAAAGGTATAAAAAAGGAGTGTATCCAAGCCAAAGGGAAGACATGTTCCTCCAATATGTGATGATACAGATGTAATATGTTATAAAGTGAGTGACAGAGGAAAGATGTATCATTAGATATACAATGCCATCAGGACAGGCACGGTTTTTCTGGTCCTTTTTAAAGCATCACATCAATCCTTTTTCTCTGAATTGAGTTATACGAGAGTTCAGATCAAGAATGGAAATTAATGCAATGGGATTATGCATGTTTTGTGCGCTGAAATGTCTCTGGATAGGTGTTAAAACAGGGAGCTGCAGAAAAAGCATGTGAAATGGCATTTACTATCGACAGGCTCTGAGATATGTTGCCCATTTGCTTCAAAGAAGGAGATCGAATATAATCTCATTGCCTTCCGAAATCTGTCCCATAACTGTGTAGGAGAAGCAGATGTTATGCTAAAAGCATATTTTTGCCAAGATTCCCTTAGGCCTTTGTGTCGCACTCTTTGAGCATTGCCTTTCACTCGTTACTGCATAAATATGAGCACTTTAGGCGCTGAATATCACTTCTTGCTTCAGCGATCTAATGTACATCATGCTTATCTTGTCTCATATAGAAATCTTTGTCATAATATGAACACTTACGTTTTTATTCTTTTAAACCTGATCTGAATGACTCAGTTTCAAATATATCTTGGTAATGGGAATTTTAGTTAACGTCGTATTAAAGCAACACAATGGGCTATTGACGACCGTCCGGGATCAGTCCCTTAAGGGAAAGATCCATGGACAACACTTCATGATTTTGAACCACGGTCAGATGACGAAGCAACACCTGAGCTGGCACCCCACTCTCCAAACTTCTACACCAACCCAATGTGAAGACTTTGGGCCACGACAGATTTAAGGTGCACCAGCTGCCTCTACACCATACGCTTACAAACATCCATGCCAAGACCCGGATTTGAACAAGAAACGTTCCGATCTAGAGGCTAACACCTTAACCACTATACCGGTTGATCGGCTCAAATATATCTTGAGATATTTAAGATTCATACACACGATGACATGCAAAACAGGGAAACATATCGAAAACAATATACAAATGATAAAGCAGTTGCAACTAATTCAAGAGTTTTACTGGATTATACTAGATATTAGAATCAATTAAATTTTAGAAACATTAATTTAAAACATAAATGAAAACAAATAAGAACTGAAAGCAACACAACATTTACTCAAATGCAAGAAAGAACCCAACATACAAATGATAAAGCACTTGTAACTAATTTAAAAGTTTTACAGAATATTCTAGATTTTAGAATTAATTATAACTTTTTAAGCAATAATTTTTAACCTTTATGAAAAAGTAAACAAGAAATGAAAGAAACATTTAAACTTAATAATGACCCCAAGTAACTTTGTTAAGACTAATACTATAACTTAAAAGAATTAGTCTAGAAATTAAAGAAACGTAATAGAACTGATAATACTTAAGTGATTTTCCTAACCGACAGCAAATTGTTCTTGTAGAAAATAAAGGGCATAGCATGTGTACTTCACTGATAATCCAGCCTGTCTATTCGGGAAATTGCTTCCAGAAAATTTTAAATCCAATTTCTTAATCGATGGAACTTTTCAGCATTTCATGCAGCACATATTTTTTCAAGATAGCATGTAAAAATTGGGAATTTGTAGCCATTTACTCTGGTCAGGTACTTTGAAGAAAGTAACAGCCATCTCAAGAATGAAATAATAACGTTATTTTACTTGAAGAAACAGAAAAACATTTTGAGCATAAAAGTATTTTATTTGTATAGATAATTTTAATACCAGAAATAAAGCCTAAAAATTAAAATTTTAAAAAAATTGACAAATTTAAATACAATTTTCAACAATAAAAGGCAAACTCAATGTCTTTTG
Source organism: Metellina segmentata (assembly GCA_947359465.1). Lineage (NCBI taxonomy): Eukaryota > Metazoa > Arthropoda > Arachnida > Araneae > Tetragnathidae > Metellina > Metellina segmentata. The sequence goes on from OX375874.1 coordinate 71,792,643, forward strand.
CAAAGAAATCCAATCTCTCAATCGATGGAATTTTTC